>CM061348.1:205189467-206439467 GCA_030867105.1 Liasis olivaceus
AGGTGATAACCCAGGGGGAGCCGGTGCAATCATCACGCCCAGACCGGACGGGGGTGAAAGCAACGGCGACGAAGGGACGGGCTCCTTCGTTGAAAGATCGCATGGGGAAATTGGAAGGGCAGATGGGGTCCCTATCCGATGATATGTGAGCTCTAAAGGCAGCGGCAGCAGGCAGCGAGACGGGAGCTAGAGCGGCAACACGCGACGGTGGCAAAACCCGGAAGTTGTTAGCTCCGCTCTCTCTCCGACAGGCGGCTGCTCTTCCAGAGAAAGAAAGCAGCTCACGGGAGGACTCGGACAGCGAAGAGATGGGGGTGAGTCCCATTAAAATTTGGGTGGAACTAAGGGTGGTGAGGACTAATCGGAGGGCAGAGATACGGGCGCTGATAGACTCTGGCTGCTCCCGAAATCTGATTAACCCCGCCCTTGCCCGGGGCTTGGGACTGCGCTTAAAGAGACTCAAAACCCCTGTGATTTTTACCCAGCTGGACGGATCGCCAGCGGTGGGAGGGCCGGTAGAGTATCGTACAGAAGAGCTTGAACTAACTATGGGGGACCATAGAGAGACTATTAAATTCCTAGTGACTCCCATGGCATGCAACCCAGTGCTTCTGGGCATGAACTGGTTAAAAAGGAAGAACCCAGAAGTGAACTGGGAGGAGAAGATCTTGCGTTTCCCGAAGGAGGGGGGAGTGGAAGTTGAAGGAATTACCGAAACGTTGTCAGATGAAGAGATGGGTGCTGTGAGTGGGGAAAAGGCAGTGGAAGCTGCAATCCAGATTCCCAAGCAATACCAAGACCTGCAGGAGGTGTTTAGCGAAAGGGAGTCAGATCAGCTACCCCCCCATCATGCCAGTGACTGTACCATAGAGATTGAGCCGGGGGCTAAATTTCCAAGGAAGAAAATGTATCCAATGACACCCAAAGAGTTGGAAGCATTGCGGGAGTTCATTGACAAGAATCTAAAGAGGGGCTTTATTGTACCTACGCATTCTCAAATTGCTGCACCGGTGCTGTTTAGGGAAAAGAAGGATGGCTCCCTACGTTTGTGCACGGATTATAGAGGGCTAAATGCCATTTCTGCTGACAACAGGTACCCACTCCCCTTAATGAAAGACCTGTTGGCCCATTTATCCAAAGGGAAAATTTTCACAAAGCTGGATTTAAGGGAGGCATACTTCAGGGTGCGAATCCGGGAAGGAGACCAATGGAAGTCCGCCTTTAATACGCCTCTGGGGTGCTTCCGTTATGAAATAATGCCGTTCGGATTAAAAGGAGCGGCGGGGGTGTTTATGCAACTTATAAATGAGGTATTACAAGAGGATTTATACCAGGGGGTGTTGGTTTATCTGGACGATATCCTGATTTACACTGAGACCATGGAGCAACATGTGCAATTGGTCAGGAAGGTACTAAAAAAGCTACTGGAAGCTCAGTTGTATGCCAAGCTCTCCAAATGTGAATTTCATAAACAGCAAATTGACTATTTAGGATATAGAATTTCGCATCAGGGAATTGAAATGGACCCGGCAAAGGTGAGGGACGTTACAGGTTGGGAGGCTCCCAAAACCAGGCGTCAGCTTCAAAGTTTCCTGGGCTTTGCTAACTTCTATCGGCAATTCATACCCAACTTTGCCCAAGTAGCACTCCCACTCACCGATTTGTTGAAAACCAAGGGCAAGGACAAGGCGAAGGCATCAAAACCTTGAGCCCCCTTGGCCTGGACTAAGAAGTGCCAGGAGGCGTTTCAAAGTTTAAAGCGTCTGTTTACGGCTGAACCGATCTTAAAGCACCCTGATCCAGAACAGCCATTTGTCATACAGGCAGACGCTTCGGATGTAGCAGTGGGAGCTGTGTTGTTACAGAAGGGTGCAGGGGGGGAACTGTTTCCTTGTGCATACATATCCCGGAAATTTTCAGAGACTGAGAGACGCTGGTTGGTGTGGGAAAAGGAAGCGTTCGCAGTACGCTGGGCGTTAGTTTGCTGGAGGCATTTGTTAGAGGGGTCACCCCATCCATTTGAAATTTGGACTGATCACAAGAATCTAGAGGCTTTGACTGCACCGAGGAAGCTGTCACCAAAGCAAATGAGATGGGCACAATATTTTCATTGATTTAACTTCTCCCTGAAGTATATTCCTGGGGGGAAAAATTTTCTGGCAGATGCTCTGTCTCGATTGCCTCAACACAATAGCAAGCGGAGGAAGTAGTCGCTCCAGTAATTCCATGTACCCAAGCAGCCCTAAGAGTGGTCACTAGAGCTCAGAAAAAAAAGGGTGAAGGACAACCAGAAGGAGAGTTATTGGTAAAATTAAATGCCCAGATTGCTCAGGATGAGTGGTTCAAAAGCAGCAGCCAGTTGCTAGTGAACAAACAAGGGGCATGGTGGTGGCAAGACAAGCTATATGTCCCTGCAGACGCTAGAAAGTGGGTTTTGCAAAGAAGTCACGACAGCAAAACAGCTGGGCACTTTGGTTTTGTGAAAACATTACATCTAATCAGACGTCAATTTTGGTGGCCAACAATGAGAAAAGATGTAGGGGAATATGTAGCCACATGTCCCACGTGTGCAATGGCCAAAAAGAGAGGGGGCAAACCAATGGGGCTTCTACAGACAGTAGCAAACCCTGGAGCTCCTTGGAAGCAAATATGCATGGACTTTATTGTAGACCTGCCTGAAAGCAACAAAAAGACAGTTATTTGGGTAGTTACAGACCTTTTTTCCAAACAAGCACATTTTGTGGCATGCCAAGCCATTCCATCAGCACCCAAATTGGCTAAATTATTCATACAACACGTCTACCGAGCTCATGGGGTCCCAGAACGAATAATTTTGGATCGCGGGGTCCAGTTTACTGCCAAATTCTGGAGAGCGTTCCTAAAACTACTGGGGGCATCGCAAGGCTTGAGTTCGGGGTACCACCCCCAGACAGCAGGATCATGTGAACGTCTGAACTCAGTATTGGAACAATATTTGAGATGTTTCATTAGCTACCAACAAGACAATTGGGATGAACTATTACCATTCGCTGAAGTAGCTTATAATAATGCAGTGCACCAAAGCACTGGTCTCACCCCTTTTAAAATAGCTACAGGACAAGACTTTGTACCCATCCCAGAACTGCCTAAGCAGACCACTCAAGTCGCTTCAGTTGATGAGTGGATCCAACAGATGACACAAGTGTGGCCTCAGATTGCTGCCTCGTTGCAGGAGGCCAGAGCTACATACAAGAAATTTGCAGATGCTAAGAGAACCCCAGAAAAAGACTGGAAAGTAGGAGATAAGGTTCTTTTATCTACCAAACATCTTAAATCATTACAACCTTCCAGAAAGCTCGCTCCAAGATTCATAGGGCCTTTTGTCATCGATAAAGTAATTAATCCAGTTTCACTACGATTACAGATGCCTGCCACCTTTAAAAGAATCCATCCAGTATTCCACTGCGACCTGCTTAAACCATATAAGGAGTCTTCTCAGTGGCATCCCTCTCCAGTACCTCCTAAACCATTGATGGTTGAAGGAGAACAACATTTTGAAGTTAAAGAAATACTGGACAGTAGAAAGCACGGGGGGGGGGGGGTGTTCAATTTTTAATTCAGTGGAAACATTTTCCCAAATCAATGGCTGAATGGGTTGACAAGAAACATGTAAAGGCTCCACATTTAGTTAAAAAATTTTATGATGCTTATCCTACGAAGCCTTAACAATTAGATTGGTTATTGTATTATGTTTCTCTTTGCTTTTTCTTTTAGAGTGAAGAAGAGGAATCATCTGACTGACATCCTTTTCTGTGGAGGGGCAGTATGTCAGAATCCTCGCAACATTTTAGAATAGATTATTATATGGCTAGTCTAAAAAAAAAAAAAAAAAAAGGGTTCTTTTTTCCATGCTGCGTTTCTGCCATTGTAAAAGGGGAGGGGGAGCAGGAAGGAGAAACCGTTTGAAGCAGATGGCTCCTTATCACGGGCTCTGGAATGTTCAAGGCTATGCCAGCAAGGGAATCAGAAGACAAGAACTAAGGGCGATGGAAGGGGAGGGAAAGTAAGAAGGGCAATGTAAGGGGGGGAAAGAAAGAAAAGCGGTTTTTGGCGCGCTTTTGCTCAGTCTCAGCAATGCTTTGGATCTGTACACTTATTCTTAATAAATGAACTTTCTTTTGAATCAATATTGGTTGCAAGGAAAGTTACTGGTTTTAAGATCAACAGGTGGCAGTTCGTTACATAACATCTCCTGCATATTTCTGTCAAAGCCATATTCCTTGCTGTCTACACCTCTTGATGTGCTTTCATGAATGAATGATCATATCATTCAGATCATTCTGGAAGGGAGGCCACTTGTACAACATGAAAATACATCTGAAAGCTGAAGATGGCAAGTTGATTAATATTGAGTCAACGGCAGGTCTACCATTAAGCAGAGCAAGTAAAGCATAGCAGGGAGTGAGGATTTGTGGAAACACAATGTAGAGTATACTATGTATTCTGCTCTTCTTCCCTTAATCTATCCTGCTGCCTTCAGACGTAGGGTGGATAGTGTCCTGCCTTTAGCCTCTTGCCATTCATGCTGAAATCCAGATTCAACTGCTAGTCCATCTGGCTTCTCTGCACTCCACTGGGGGTGGGATGTGGTTTTTACGCTTCATTTCAAACAGCAAAATGTCTCTGAGTTTCCCAGAATGAAACGATTGGTCAAAATAGAATAGTTATATTGACAATGATACCCATTCTCTAGGTTTCAAGCAAAAATCTTTCCTTGCTCTATCTGGAGATCTGGGGATTAAGATTTGGAAAACTTGTGGGCAGAAGCTGATCAATATACTCAGCAGCCTGTGGTAAATGGCTGACATGACAGTAACCACACAGGTTAGATACATATAAAGAGAGGAGTTTGTCATCTAGTCATTCTGCATAGGTTTACAATAGTAGCTGCCTTATCTAAGATAATACTGCTCCTTCTGCCAGGTGTGGTCTTTTCTCAACACCTGAGAGTTTCTCCCTAACTCTTCTTGGACATTAAGAACCATTTCAAATGAGAGCACATTCCTTCTCTTGTGTCCTTGGAACTTCAACAGATGCCTAAGTTCAATGGAAGGGACTCTATTCAAGCATAGAAGCAAAGGTTCTGAAATGGAAAAAAACACAGGGGAGGATATCATATTAGATAAAGATGCTGCATACGTTGGGTGAGAGAAGATTATATGAAATGAGAAAAATAGATCCATGTAAAGCTGGGAGGGATGAGAGAATAGCTTAGAGAAGCAAAACACTGGAGAATAATAACTAGTGACTTACACTGTAGTAGACAAAGCAGGAAACAGGACTGAGACAAGGCAGCAGAACCATATTGCTATTGTGAAATTCTTTGAGATGCCAAAATTGCTCCATACATGTTCCATATTATTTTTACAGAGCATTGTAAGTTCAAAATGTCATCACAGCATGATTTATTTAGGAAAAGGTACTGAATGGTTATACTGAAATAGGCAGAAGCTGTGAAAATGAATGAAGATATAGAATAGCAGGTAATATTTTGTGCCAAAAATAACATTCTTTTCTGGCCTCATTTTCAATCTGAAGCATGTGTGTTTTCTAACTGGGTATAAATTTAAATGTGACTTTCATAACCTCCAGTTGATCTATCAGATTCCAGTGCTTCTGGCTAGCTGCACAAAATACACACCTGGGGGACCAAATATTTGACTGCTAACAGACCACAAAGCTATGTAGACCAAATTGGTGTTGGTTGTCCCAACCACCAAATCTCCATCAGCTGTGTAGATGTAGCAGAAACCAGAGAAAGTAAGTGAAATATTTCCAAATATGGAATGTGAGACACTAGAAAGTGAAATGCTAATTGTGGCAAATAAGAACAACTTCTGGTGATGTAAAAAATGTGAAGGTCATTGACTCACGTAATTTGGTCTTGTGCATTATTGGCATCTTTTTGGAATAATATTTAAGTAGATTTATGGGGAAATCCCTTAATGTTAAAAGAAGTTAATGTTATGTTGAATTACATTCCATAAAATATGGAATTTGTTATTTGGCTATATTGAGTGTGGGGAATTGCTTAGAGGATTATTTTGATAAATTGGAAAAATATTCAAGATATTAAGATAATATTAAGATTAAGATAATAATATCTTAATATTAAGTATTAAGATATTAAGGAATGGATTAAGGAGATGTATAATTTATCAAGTTTGAAAAGGCAATTTTTTCTACCAATTAAAAAATAATTCAGTACATTTCTCTTGGCACTGATTTCATTTTTTAAATTAGATGTTTAATATCTGATATGCTTAGATTGTTTATAATTTTTGTTTTATTTTTCTTTAGTTTGTTATCATTAGTTGGAGATATATTTTAGATGATGATGATGATTTAGAGGGTAATAGGTTGGGGAAGGCTGGCTTAGTATATCTCAAAAGCAGTTGAACTTCTTGAAAGAAGACGTCAAAGTAAGTATAATGAAAGGCTGGAAGTCTTAGAATTCTGAATGCTATGCTTCATCATTAATGGTCTTCTTTCTCTAGGAAGAAAAAGCATTTGTTCCTTATACCATGAGACAAACAAGACAGTGACTCCTAAACTCCTGTAAGAATTCAGTTCTTTGATCCTTTCCATATTACACAGTTCTAAAAGAATTGCCTAATTCAATTTACATTGGATAACCTAGTGCTAATAAGAGCAAGTTACTTATATTTTTTCTTCCTAGCATATTCATTCAGTTCAATGAAAGACATTTTTGTAGTAATTCTTTCAAACACGAAAATTATTTTGAGAACCTGTCATGGATAGACTGTGATTTTTTGCAATGATTTAGTTAAGAAGTACCAAGGGTTGTGTGTTAAAATTCTGTGTTTCATCACATGCTCTTCTGCAGTGTGGAGCCTCACTGACTATATATACTCTTTAAAATTAAATATCAAGGGAAAATTTCAAGATTACTCCCATGGGGCTTTTCAGGAGCAATGCTACTACCAGTTTAGAGGAGGTTTTACCCTTGAGAAATGATTGGAGAATTTCTTCTTCTGTTGGGGAAAGTTAGAAAAATCATCCAGCCACTTTTTCTGTCTACCAATATAGTATAGGTAGTCCTCACTTACTGACTGCATCATATAGTGACTGTTCACAGTTATGACAGTGTAAAAAAAAGCTTTGCGACCAATCCTTGCGTTTATGACCATCGCAGCGTCCCACAGTCACATCATTATCATTTGTGTGCTTTGCAAATGGCTTGTGACAAGCAGAGTTAATAGAGAAGGCAGAAGTAAAATTGTAAGTAAAATAGTAAGTTGCAGCCGGCTTAACAACCGGAGGGGAAGTGAGGTCATAAGCCCATTGTGGTCACGTGATTTTCCGCTTAGCAACTGCAACACTTAGCAACAGAGTTGCCAGTCCCAATTGTGGTTGCTAAGCGAGGACTACCTGTACAGAAGTTTGAAGGACTACCTGTGCCCAGCTCCAGAATAAACTGATAATTTGCTTCTTCAGGCTAAAAGAAAGGAACAGGTGTAGTGAGGCAAGGAGGGTGTATAGATATGGCTGTTTTCTCTTGAGCAGTGTTTCTCAACCTTAGCAACTTTAAGATGTGTGGACTTCAACTCCCAGAATTTCCCATCCAGCTTGGCTGGTTGGGGAATTCTGGGAGTTGAAGTCCACACATCTTAAAGTTGCCAAGGTTGAGAAACACTGCTCTAGAGCCATAAGTTAAGAAGCAATTCTCCTG
The DNA here is from genome assembly GCA_030867105.1 of Liasis olivaceus. Taxonomy (NCBI): domain Eukaryota; kingdom Metazoa; phylum Chordata; class Lepidosauria; order Squamata; family Pythonidae; genus Liasis; species Liasis olivaceus. The sequence goes on from CM061348.1 coordinate 205,197,200, forward strand.
CTATGAAAGCTGTTCCAGAGGCTACTCTTTTTAAGAAAGCAGTCATCTTCCCTGATTATGCAAACAGATCTACCAATATATAGGACTTTGTAATATGCTTGGTTTTGCCTTATAAAGGCAGTGAATTTGTCTTTTCCTCCATTAACCTGATGATAATAATGTTTTTGTTTTTATCATGTGTAATCATGATTGCTTTTTAACAGCAGTAGCTCTAATTGAACCAATTAGTAGTGTCAGGTTTTCCCCCACTTTATAGGCATCAAGCTGGGACTCTGAATGGGTATTAGAAGCAAAGGAAGATGAAAAGATGGAGGGCTTCCAATAAGTGCCAAGCAGTAGGAGGTGTTCCGTATGTCACACATTAGGAGGTTCTAAACAAAGCCAAAGGAAAGGAAATCTTAGCAGGGCTTCAGACATTTGGATTGATAGTAAATTCCTCTAGGTGATGGACCACAAATCCAGGCCTTGGAAATAAATAAATCTGCGCCATTTGAACTATGTTTGGCTGCTTTCTAGTGCTGCCATTTTCTTCATCCACAATGTCTAGACAATTTCTTGTTTGTGGCCTTTGTATATGTGGAGAGGAAGCCTAAGCATGAAAGACAGCCACTAGGAGAAGGCTAGGCCTAAAGATGCAACCAAATATAATTGAGTGTCATGCAAATGAATTTGTTTCCAAAGAATGGAAGATTGCTATTTTCTGTGTGAAGCATCCTTTTCCACTGTTGTTCTTTGGTTCTCCCAAATACATTGGTATTTTCAGAAAGCATATCCCATCTGTAAATACTATAGGAGCACCAGCCACCCATCAAAAATTCCACTGGCATAATTGTGATTATTTAGGCCAAGATAATCTAAGCTCAGCTAAGATAAATATTTGCAAAGGAAGCCTGTTGAAGCAATTTCTGTACTGTGGAATAAGACTAAGAGCTATCTACCAGCTCCCCATGTTATCTCAAAGTGGTCACATTATTTTTCTCCTGTAATCGTTGATATATCACACAGGATGCTGCAAACCAGACTCCGCCATGTGATTCAGAAGTGAGTCAGACCAAACATTGAAGGGAATTTGCTTTGTCTCCATCCAGATTCACTTCTAGAATAGTTCTTCTCATAAGCAGATGACTCCATCAAAATCTGAGCATGAGGGACAATCTAGCAAATTTTCCCAGTGGAGGTTCTCTCAGAGGACAGCTATCTAGAATGAGACATCCTGATTTTAGTAATGGAAGTCCCAGACCCTCCTCCTGCCCAAAGATTTCTTTTTTTCCAAAAGTTGTACTTTTGCGATTGAAAGGTCAAAGAACATCTTGCTTAACTACAGTGTTCTTTGGCATCTGCTTCCATTTTCAATTCCCCGTGATTTCCAGATGGCACTTTAAGGTGGAGACCTACCTCAAGCAATAAGTGTAACATGCAGACTCATTACCATATTCAGAAGGAGAAAGATGATTAATTTAATGTATGTCAGAATTGCTTCTCAAATGCTATTGTTCCAGGAAATGAAACAGGCTGTTATCACCTTCTTGACTGCCTTATGAACAATTGGCAAAAAGAAAACTTAGAATGCATTTTCACTAGATTCTTATAAAAGTGAAACTTTCTTCTTCTTGCTGTTGTTATTGTAAATGTGATGCTAATTTTACAGCATCACAGTTCTTGTGCCACAGATCTGTATCTATTTTCTTTTAAACTATGTAAAGAAAGCCCTAAATAACATAATTTTCAAAATCTGACAATCAGGCTCAATGGAATGGAGATTATAGCATTTATTTTTTACCCCATTACCTTTGGTATATTTACATTGTTTTGGTTCTATGTTTATGAGCTTGTGTAATATTAGTTTTGCATAATAAACAGAATTAAAGAAAATAGTCAGTTTGTCGCAATCAAGCTGGAGCAAGCCAGAATGATTTAGTACTTCCTCCAGCCAAGTATTTTAAAGAACATTATATCATTTCTCTGGGTCCACCATGCTGATCTTCATACAATTCTAAAAACCACAGGCGGCACATCTCACCAGTCTAACACCATATAATAGATGAATAAAGAATGATTTATTTGTTTGACTCCATGTTTAGATCATCCAACAAACTACATTCTTGGGATACCTTTTCATCAATTATAAAATAAAGAATTAGTTTAATGAAATATTAAAACTCAAATCAAAACTATAAAAATCAAAATAGGTTTGTTGGGGAAAAAGTAGGAGGAGTAGGAGAAGAAATGAGTACAACATGGTTCTTAAAAGCAAAAAGAGATGTCTAAGCTCAACCACAAGGTTTGTGGAAGAACAAACAAGCACCAAAAACATAAATTTGGAATTTGATCTGTATCTGAACTCATTTCACCTTCCCCTTCTTTTACACATGTATATACTTTTCCATAATAAACATCTGTGCAACTGCTTTGCTGAGTCATTTGTTAAGCTTAAAGGAAGCCTTCTTTAGAAAATATAAAATGGGCCACTGTTTATATGACCAAAGCTTTCATTTCCAGCACTTCATTTATTTATTTGTTTGTTTGTTTGTTTGTTTATCAAATTTGTCACCACCCATTTTGTTGAAATGACTCTGTACTATCTTACTTACTTATGTACTATCAGGCTACCTCTGTTATTTATTGAAGTGCAACACTATGTAATGCAGCCTTCTCCAATCTGATGCCCTCCAGTTATGTTGGATTTACATATTTATTTACAATAAGTATATACTGCTGACTACACATAAATTTTGATGATGTGCAAAAACAATGCATTTTTGGAGGGGTGCCTTCTAGTCAGTGTTGACACCCGGCAACTGACTGGACTAGTCCCTGCATTTTTCTTGGCAAGAATTTGGAAGTAGTTGGCCATTGCGTTCTTCTTAGAGAGTGACTGGCCAGCTGATTTTGTGCCCAAGGTGGGACTAGAACTCACAGTCTCCCAGTTTCTAGTCTGGTGCCTTAACCACAAAAACCAAACTGGCTCTTTTAAAATGCATTAAAACAAGTCAAAGTAATATATAACATCATGTTGGGTTTTTAGGAAGGTTGTGAAGAGAAGAGAAGAGAAGAGAAGAGAAGAGAAGAGAAGAGAAGAGAAGAGAAGAGAAGAGAAGAGAAGAGAAGAGAAGAGAATCTAAATCCCGAAGAGAAAATGAAGTTTCTTTTAATGAGACCAAGTCATAAACTGTTCCCAAGCACTGAAAAATAAATGTTCTGGAATTTTCATATTGCTTCTTTATTCATTCTGAGATAGACATGGAATCTGCATAGAAAAATATTGCCTTGGCTCCATATCCCAGCTGTAATACTGCAAAATGTCCTTGGTTGATGTGTTAACGTCTTCTCCCAGAATTAATTATGTACTACTTGATTCATTTCTGTAGCTCCATGGGTATTTACAGATATTGTCACTTGATATTCCAGACCCCAAAAGCTAACATTTGCAATAATTTAAATTTATGAGGGGGGACCCCAAAAAAACCCAGAATTTATTTATAAAAAATCGTATATTTATTTTTACATGTTCAAACTTCAGTCACCTTCAAAGTACTCTCCGTTTGATGCAATACACCTATTGAGACTTTTTTCCACTGCTCAAAACAGGTTTTTAACTCGCTGATTTTGATGCCTTTTAGTGCTTCTGCAGTTTTTTGTTTCACCTCCTCCACATCGGCAAAACATTTCCCTCTGAGGACTTTTTTCATTCCGGGAAACAAGAAAAAGTCGCACGGAGCGAGATCGGCTGAATAGGGAAGGTGGGGTACAAGGGTCATGCTGTTTTTGGTCAAAAACTGCTGAACACTCAGCACGGTATGTGCAGGTGCATTGTCATGGTGGAAGAACCAGTCACCTGTTTGCCACAACTCGGGACGTTTCTTCCTCAAATCGTGATGCAACCTTCTCAAAACTTCCAGATAAATACTTTGGTTGACCGTTTCACCTGGAGGAACAAATTCCGAGTGCACAATCCCTCTCATATCAAAGAAACAGATGACCATTGTTTTCACGTTCGACTTCACTTGTGCTTCTTTGGGTTATGGAGCTGTGGCAGTTTTCCACTGGCCGGATTGTTGTTTCGTTTTGGGGTCATAGGCATAGCACCAAGATTCATCTCCGGTTATGACTTTCAAAAAAAATCAGGGTCAGCCTCCAACTGCTCCTTCAAAGCATGGCACGCAGTCAAGTGATTGTCTCTTTGTTCATGCGTGAGCAAGCGAGGCACGAATCATCCATCATGAAATAGGCAAGCGCGTTGAAAGAGTCTCTAAAAAAAACTCACTGAAGCCGAACACAGCCTCTCACAACAACCCAGCTGGTACACTGATGTAGATGGGTTCCTAGGACACTCACCTAGTGGAGGACACCTGTACTACAAGGGGCCCGCCCTCCAGAAGAGAATCCATTTTGGGGGGGGGTCCCCCTTTTAGATACAGTACATGAACAAAATCTAGTTACCATGTGAATATGATTATATCATACTAGTCTAGAGTGGGAGCTTTTGGAACCACGTTTGGAATTTTGAGAAGTGGGTGTTTTCCCACATGAGTACCATGATAGACTTGCTTATTCACAAAATGTCTGTCATGGTGAGGCATGGCCAGCCACAAAATACTCAAGCAGAAGATGAACTAGCCTCCTAGGATGTTCTGTACCATTCCAGTTGATTTTGAGAGGGCCAAAAGTATTCCTGCAAAAAAAAAAAAAATGTGCTAGAAGTTGGTTTTCACTTTGCAACATGCCAGCTTCCTATTTTTTTCCCCTCTTATTTAAACCTTTTGAGTTGGACAGGGAGGTGGGAGGCATCGAGGCAGTTTCACATTCCCTAGACTAATACTAGTCCAATGTATAAAGTTCTTTTTGGGCCTGCAATACTGATCTCACTCTTCTATAAACTTAATTACAACTTTCCCAAAGGTGCATTTCTCTACCAATTTAAGTATAATCCAAGCCTCACTTTGTCCTGTTCAACTTAAGTAGGAAATAAATGTTCTGGAACCCCTGCATAGTTCTTTCATGCAGTTTGGTTTATTCACTGGGGAATGCTTCATTCCCAGGGCTGCTATAACTCCAGGTTCTTGTAACTTTTGGAAATGTTAGACAGGAATCAGATGCTCATCTGCAACAGGGAAGGCTAATAGGCTTTCTTTGCACAACTTGAGCTGCAGTGGCACACAGTGTAGCAAGTGCAGTGGACTAAAGCACATTGGTGTGATCAGGGCCACTGTCTCAAAACCTCACATAGGCTGCCTTGAATTCTGTGACGGCAAAGCAGTCTATAAATAGAATAAGTAAATCAAGTTCTTATTATAGGGAGATCCAGAATAATCCACTGTTCACAGTCTTTGACTAGAACCATCCAGAATAAGTATTAAATCTTGTGCAATACCCTAAATAGATAAAAAATTGATTATGTGCCATTAAGTCATTTTCAACTCCTAGCGACCACATAGATTTATTTTCTCCATGATAATCTATTCCTAACCTGTTCTTTCAAGTCTCCCAGTGGTGCACTCATTGCCACTGTAACTGGTGCTGGTTGTCCTCTTCTTCTCTTTCCTTCCATCTTTCCCAGCATTACAGCCTTCTCCAGAAAGCTAGGTCTTCGTATAACGTGTCCAAAGTAGGATAATTTGAGCCTGGTCATTTGTGCCTTGAGTGAAAACTCTGGGTTGATTTGTTTGATGATCCATTGGCTTGTTTTCTTGGCTATCCACGGCACAGTATCCTCGGGAGTCTTCTCCAACACCAAAGTTCAAAGGTGTCAATACTCTTCCGATCCTGCTTCTTTAAAGTCCAACTTTTGCTTCCATAGACTGTCCCAGGGAATACCATGGCTTGCACAATTCTGATCTTTACAGGTATAGATATAGATCTTTATAGGTATAGCTAAAAAATACTGGATTTCAATCCTAAAATAAATTAGGACTAATGTAGTATGAGAGATCATTAGAACTGTTAGTGGTACAATTGTAGGATACTGATGACATTGTTTACATGTAAGCTGTATGAACAGTTGCATTTATTAGCTGCCCAGAGCTAATTTGGTGTAGTGGTTAAGGCATCAGGCCAGAAACTGGGAGACTGTGAGTTTTAGTCCTGCTTTAGGCACAAAGCCAATTGGTGTGTGTGTGTGTGTGTGTGTGTGTGTGTGTGTGTATGTGTGTGTGTATGTATGCTGCAGCTTGCATACTTATTGTCCAGATCTAATTGGAAGAAAATTAAGTCCCCAGTGCCGAATGAATGGATTAACAATAAAGCTGTATTTATTTCACACTGAAATAGGACAGACCTATCACCCTTGTTTGTGATACTGTAAATATATGTATCCGAGTAACTGCCACTAATATCTCTATGAAAAGATTTTTACTTACCCCAAAGCATGGACTTTATAAAAGATATCAGAACTGAGATTTAAAAATATATATTATAGAATAAGAAATTAGAAAAAAGCTTTGGAGTTCAATTACTTTTAAGCTACAAATTAAAATACCACGCACATACATTTTGCTTGAGGAATAAAAGATCCTTGATACTGATTTAAATCTAACTCTGTACTTGAGTATAAGCAATAACACTAGCTGTTCAGATCTGGAGTAATTAACAAAAGAAGTGATGGAAAATTCATTAAGAAAAAACTATTGGAAAAAATATAGGATTAATTCTGATAGAATTCAGAACTTCAGTTAGTTTCAGACATTTACCTTTATGTCACTAAAAAGATGTTTTCCTTATGATAACAATCTTTACTTATTTCAATTTCCATTTATGTAATAATAGCAGCAATTTTTAATTTTTATATAAAGAACTAGGCACTCAGCTTAGTTCTGGACTCAGAACTAATTCATGGCCTCAGTCTTCTATAATTATGTGTGTCTATTTTTGCTCCTGGACTTCAAGTGGTGGATCTCAGCATTTGGTTAAACTTTGGTCTCCCTGGAAGTGCAGACATTTTTTTTTCTTCTTGTTCTGTAGCATTTCTGAAGATGTCAGCTCATGTTTAATTGTCAGTGTAACAAATCATCCAGTACTATGTGGCAGGGAAAAGAAGGGGCCCTTCACCTTTGTCAAAAACAAAGCATTTTTTGTTGCTCTGAAAACTGTCATAGTACAATAACCCAGAACAGTATTGTGTGCTAATACCCTATTTTGATAATATCTATGGCCAAGAAGTGGCTTCATTCAAAGAAACTTAAATATTTCCTACATTCATCTTCAATTATCCAATGGAAAGTATTTCACAATCCAATTTTTCCAGGCAGATTAATACAAGTTTCATTGTGCTAAACTTAGAATAAGAAAGGCTATGGGAAACAGAGAACTCTACCAAATTTTCCAGCTGGTTTTCTTCAAACAGCAAAAAAACCCAAAACCAAATAAGGAGCTTGCATTCAAACAACAGCAAAAAGATAATGAAGACAGTGATGATATGATGATTATCATCCTCATCTTGTAAGTGTGAGTGAAGACCTTGCCTTCTCCAAGTCTTTTTAAATTTTGAAGAATAGGATGACTGGAAGATCTGGTACTTGTTCTGCTCTCTTGTCCATTAGGGACATAGGGACATTTTATATTGTTCATGTTTTAAAATCAGAACTTAGTAAAATCTTCAATTTCTTTATAAATAGTATGGGGAAAAAATTGAATATGAGAGAAAGTAATACTGACAGTCATCTATTCAGCTAGAGCACTGAGTACTTAACTTTTAAAAGTTTGGATTTGAGCCCCAAATCCCACATTCCTTTCTATGTGTTTGCCTGCTTATTCTCTTGTAATCCCTTCCTCTCTAATCTCTTGGCTCTGCAAGGGGGGGAAAGAAGAAAAACCACAGGTCAGGCACAGGACAACATGCACTGACTGTAATGGTGATCACATGACTGAGGATGCTATGAAGGTCATAAATGGTCATAAATTGGTCGTAAAGTTATTTTTTCAGCACTGTTGTAACTTCAAATAGTTGGTGAATGAGGCAGTTGGTAAGCGAGGACTAGCTGTACACTTTTTATTATTTAAGAATGTTGTTAATTCATCAGAACATATTGTTTTGTGTTTATTAGACTCCACTAAGAATGTCTAAACAAAGTTATCTTTTGTTTGTTTGTTTGTTAGTGCTGTAAGAAATTTGACACTCTTTAAGTCATATGATTTTGTCTTGTCCCTTTTTGTTTAAATTATAGCATCTATTAACACAGTCCCGGGGAAAAATATAGTAACTAAAGATGAAAATGTGATGTTGAATTACACTCCTAAAATATGGAATTTGACATTTTATTATGAGATTTGACTTTATTGAGCACAGAGCTCAGCAAAAAGAATACTTTTATATTGTTGTAAAGAAACTTATTATCCTGATTTTAAAGAATAGATTCAAAATATGTGTATATTATCCATTTTTGATATATTCTAAAAATGAGAAGATGGAACAATATGTTCTCTATGATCTAGATTTAATGATGCTTAAGGACTGAATTAATCTCATGTTGAATACTATATGGGTCTTATTTTTTAATTTTTATTCATTTCCTCCTTTTTCTTCTTTTATGTTTAGTTTACTTTAGTCGCTGTAATTATGTAGCTTTCTTTAACTTATAGTCACTGCTGTATCTTTGCTGTTTGTTATATTTCACCAATTTTTCTAAAATTAAGGGTGTGTGTTTTAATCTTTAGCAGCTACGCTGCAAGCCTTTCCCACCATCTTAAGACCACCTACACTTATTGAACTTGACTCTGAAGAATGCTTCATGAATCGGGGGGAGGGGGCGGGGGACGGACGGCAGACCTAAACCTAAATGCCAGCAGGTTTGTCCAGCCTTCTTCCTCATTCATGTAACCTTGCTCATGAAGATCAGCAGAATTCCACCAAAGGTTATTGTGTGATTTTTTTTAAAAAAAATCCAAGTTCCAGAGAAAATATTCTTTATTCTGCATTTGCCATCTGTAATTGCAATCTATTTGCAAAATGACACTTGAGGAGCAAACTGCAAACAATGTACACTACAGTATTATTGGAAATATACCTGACTCTACAAAGTGAGCAGCCACAATTGCCCATTGCTCTCGAAAGCATTTTCAGATCTCAGGCCCCTAGGGAAGCCTATTATTATTATGTCCTGCTGTTTTTACTTCAAGCATCACACTCGGCATTCAATTCTGAAAGGCAAACCATTGACAGCTCACATTCAACAAGGACAAGCTCTCACAAACATGCTTGCAAATGATTATGCTTCTGCGAAATCTATTTTTCCCTACCCTCTGACTTTCAAATTACTCAGAAGGCATGTTTCTTTACAGCACAAAAGGTTATGATGAATGAATGACATCTCCGCCATCTGAACCCAAATGAATGGGCTACATTAGCATATGCTGAGCAAATTATGTCACTTAGTTTTGCCTGTAGTTAAAATGGATTTTTCTTTCTCCTTGTGATGCCTTTTTATAGCAGAATTCAAGAGTGCTACCTAGCCTTTTGGGTACAAAAAGCCTTCTGTGCAATATTTGTACTTCTTAACCAATGCTATTTATATCACTACAGTTTCAAGCAAAGAACACATTGGTGTAGAACTCAAGATTAGCTTGGAGTGTATAAAGATAACACGTCCTCATTTTGGAGACTTCGTAGTTATTCTCCTGAGGGGTGACCCTTGCCACCAAGTAGTTAATGACCGATGATCTGTTTGACTGCAAGCTTTAACATTACTCCACAAAATGCATATGTAATATCTGACTTGTTTAATGTTGTACCTCATAATTTTAAAACACTTTTACAAATCAAAGTTGGCCCATGGTTATTTCAGGAGACGGTTGAGTGGAGTTAAGGAGCAAAAGGTGCCTTAAGTGTGGAAGAGACTTAAGATGCCATTTGACATAGCACCAAACCCTGACCCCTTCCAGATCAGGCAGTAATGCTTCTCTGCAAAAGGTGCTACATTTATAATTAAAAGTTAATGCTGCATTTCAGATTGCTGAGGGTCTCTTTTTAAAGCTTGATGTGCTTTACAGCGTGAATATGCAGTCAGAAGTAAGCAGCAATCCAATAGCCCAGACAAATAACTGTGCATAGTGATTGTAGCCACGTCCCACATAACTGAAGAGATTTTATGCTTGTGTGTTTTGGATACTTATGATTTTTGATGGAGGTTTCTTTGAGTCTAAGTTAGAAAAAGCTATACTCTATTTCTGCCATTGATGAAACGATAGAAAAATGGGATATAAATATATTCTTGGGGCCACAAATATGAATCTAACTGGAAGCAGGGATATGGAGGCAGTATTATCTACTAACCCATAGTCTAATCAGAAGGCACTTATACTTCTAGATCAGGGCAAGTAAACTTGGTTTCTGGGGCTGCACTTAACATCCTCCCTCAACCTCCCACTCTCCAGAAGCATTAACTGCAATTTGCAAAATTTCTACTTGCAGTCTCAGCTCATATAGATTTGCTGGTAGGAAAGTCCTATTCTAAATGATATGAAAAAGAATTAAAAGTGCCATTGGGCTGAATAGTAAAATGAATTTATTTTAAAATAGGAAATGCAGATTGATTTCTGCTGTATTTAATGGAGGAAGCATGTCAAGAGGAAAGAGAAGAAAAAGGAAATTTCCTAACACTTTTGCAGTGGATGGCCCTTAATAACACAATTCCAAATCCCACAACAGCCTGACAAAGTAGTTAATACAGATATGCTGATCCCTGGAAAGAGAAATGCTGGTGCTGAGAGGGGACCAAGATCCAAGGGATCTACAAGGAAATTCAAGAAGCCAGAAGATAGTATAATGTGGAAAGTTATTCAATTTATTCAAAATGAACAGCTTTCATTTCTTTTTAATTAACTAAACTCCATATTAATTCAAAAATCAAAAAAAAAATTCAGTCAGCTAATGTATTCTCAGAAGCTTAAAAATTAACAAAAGTCTTTATTCCTACCCCCCTGCCCCCCCCCCCCCACACACACTTGTCTGTCATGTCTTGATTGGCTGTCAGATTTTAGTGAGGGTGTTAAGCTGAGAATTATAAAATCTTTAGCTAGCGTGGTACCAAAAGGGAGTGTCTGTAAAGATATTACAGTAGTATTAAGAGTCCTTTCATCTCACCACAGGACTCCTTTTGCATTTTCCTGTACTATGCAATATGGTAAAGACCAACGATACAAGAAAAAAATGGTTCAGATCTATATCAAGCATATTCAGAAAACAGCAGTGTGAAGCCAGTTTTCTTCAACCTCGGCCACTTGAAGATGTGTGGACTTCAACTCCCAGAATTCCCCAGCCAGCCATGCTGACTGGGGAATTCTGGGAGTTAAAGTCCACACATCTTCAAATGGCCGAGGTTGAGGAACATTGGTGTGAAGCAGTTAGTGGTAATGGGCCTAAGAAATCCTGAAGAATTCTGAAACTACCTTTTCTAAAATTCTATGTAAAACCTGAGTTCCAGCAATGAAGGATCTTAACAGACCACAAAGATATGGACAGTTTTGACTTCAAACATGTGACCGTCATCAGTTCACACAGAACTATACATTTCAAAGCCTTAATAAAGAGATGCAGAAGATTTGGAAAGGAAATGCAAGTTCTATGTGTGAATGCAAGCTTTCAACCCCCCTCACCCAATGTTGACTATTAATTTAAAAAGAAATTTTTGTTCAACACAGAAAAAAATAGATAGAAACCAGGCATACTGGGATCTCAGTGTCTTGAATGTGCATTCCACACCCAGTAATAAATACAGTTTGCTTATTACATTTCCAGCTCACATTATCCAGATTGCTTAGAGTGGCAGACATGGGAGGCAAACATGCTTCACAATTATAAGAAAAGATTCAGTTGCTATTGGGAGGAATGCTGGGAAGTTATTTTTATTACACATTGTTTAACCCATTTATTTCACTATACATTATTTGTAAAGGAGACAAAAAGGAGGATATATCAATACTGATGCAGATATATTAAAAAATTATGAAAATGGGCCATTTCTGCAGTGATAGTTAACTGTCTAAAATGCTTTCCCCACTGACACTTAGAAGATTTTATGTCTGTCTGTCTGTCTATCTCTCCTATTAAAAACTTATTTCTTTATCTAGATTTTCCCTCTGTAAATATTTATGATGAACGGGCTTCCTTCCCCATTAATGTATAGACTTTCATATTAACATTTTAATTTTTTTTGTACTTTCATAGGTGATAATTTAATAATTTTTTTCATATGTGTCCTACTTACAGATGTTTACAAAAGAAGCAATATAAAAATATATTAAATGTTTAAATAAAATAATAATGTATTTCACTAAGGAAATTATATTAGATGGGTGGAGAGAATTCTGTGCCAAAGGCAAGTGTGTCTCCTAAGAAGAGAGCCCTACAGGCTCCATGTTGCTCATAAAGTAGCTTGAGGTTGCATGGAGGTAATATTTTATTTAAAATAGTACATTTATATTCAGAAATTGATATGAATGCTACTATTACATTTGATTTTAATTCAGCAGGAACAATGTAATACATTAATGACACAAACAACTAGAAAATAATGTGATCTTTTTTGATTGATTATGTGTCATTAAGTTGGTGTCAACTCTTAGTAAACAATAGATAGATTTTCTCCATGATAATCTGTCCCCAACCTGGTTTTTCAGGTCTTCCAATAGTGTACCCATCACTATTTGCTGCTATACCAACAGACCTCAATTGCTCCTCCTTTTGACAAGCAAGAAAAAAATAAATAAATGAGTTATCACTACCTATCACTTTTGCCTTCTTGGGTCATCCTAGCTCCTACTGAAATACCTCAGAATGTTACTGGCTATCAACTGGTGTTAACAAGCATTGACTTGGCGCACTGACACTGATAGCTCTACCTCTAGACAATCTAGACTTCAGAATTCAAAGCGATCGCATGAGGATAATATGACCAGGTCCCAATTCCATAGCAATTTTTTGCATATATTTTAAAGCTCACCGTTGCTGGTAAAGTGGACAAAAAATGTAATTGAGGGGATGCCAGAGATGATGGCCTTAACAGGTGCTGTTCTAGGTACTGTTGAAAGTTTCTATCTTTACTTATGTTGCTTTGTCAGAGCTGTGATTTAAGCGAGTGCTTGTAATCTGATGATATCCATCCTTCTAACCTCCTCCCTCCAAAAGAGCTCCCTCTGAAAGTGACTCCCAAGCACCACTGCACTGCTGAAGCAGCACAGTATGTTTTCTTTATAAAGATGATTTAAAAAAGCAGGTTTGGTGGATGTTGAGATTGTTGGTGGATGCTGACACTGAAAGTGGTCATCTTTGGTGGACAACAGCTGCTGACAGTAGTGGACCGAACGACAGCAAGCGTTACCAGCCTAAAGTTGTTGAGAAGTTACAAAGCTATTTATATTTTTTAAATACCACTTTGTGCAGCTATAAGAAAAGACCAGTTGCCATTTTAAAAATGAATTGCTTTACAATGGGTTTTATAAAGGGCAGGATATCAGGTGTACTTTCTTCTTTTGATATATAACTCTCACCTTCCATGTAAATTTCCCTGATTTTTTTAGCACTCTGTGTGGGTGATACAGAGCATCTACTGCATTGGCTTTTTAGCATGAACAAATCATTAGACAGACTTGCTGCTGCAACCTCACCCATGCTTACCACTGAAATCTATATAAGACATAAATGTGCATCACTTTTTATTGTATTGGCATGACCCTTGTCTTACCTATCCATGGAACTGGTAAGGTATTGCTTCACCTGTTATGCTCTTCTTTGGTTTGAAGGAGGAGGAACAACTGCTCAGTAACAGAACCTGCATTTTGTCCACAGGAATTCTGAAGTTCAGTCTCTATCATCTCCAATTAATAGGATCAAATCAAATTATTAGAGGCAGTGCATTCTCAATAGTAGTTGCTGGGGAACTTAAATGTGAGGTGCTACTGTCCAAAGACTTTCTGAAAGCATTTAGCTGGCCATTTTGGGAACAAAATACTAGATCTTCTCAGGCACTTCAGATACAAAGAAGAGAAAGACATGGTGACTTTTAAGAAGTGGAAAAGATGGCCAAGCCTTCTCTTCACCTGAAACATATCCTCCTGTACAATAATTTCAAGTCTGAAGACAGGCAAACTTTGGGTGGCTTCAGGCTATATTTAACATCTGTGGTGGAGTGAAAACCACAATGGATGAGACAATAATACAAAGTGGGTGGGGCTAGGATTGGGGATGATTTGTTTTTGTGATGTGTCCTAAAGGGACCACAGAAAAACAGCATATGAAGAATCAAATATAGGTTGGCTACCCCATCAACATTTTGCACCAGCATTGGGTGTTAATTTGTAAAAGATTGTTTCCTAAAAGCCAGATTTTTTCCATTATGATGCTACTAACACACATCAAGCTATTCTCAGTAGAGAATTTACCGAATTATGCAGTTCCATATAGATTTTTCCCTCAGTAATTTTCTAGTTCAGCTCATCTGCTGTAAGTCAGTGACAACTCTGATAATGCTAGGGCATATAATATCTGTGCCTAATCTCTTTCTTTTATTTTTTTCATTATGATTCTAGTTGTTCCTACTAACGTCAATTTTCTTCTTATTTACATTTTCTGCCATTATTTATGCTATCCTAGTTTCCTGCTTGAAAGGCAAAATGTTTCCAAGAATTGTCCTGAAACATATGCTGATGACAAAAAGGTCACACCATTTCAGCACAGTTTTTAAAAACAAAACAAAACAAAAGAAAACTGGATGTGGCTTCAAGGTTATATACCATGACATTTGAAGAAGTGAAGACACCTTGTTAAGATTTCTGTAGGTTAATAAACATAATTGTCACTGTCAACATTATCTGCTCTGATTTATAGTTAATTAATAGAAACAATTGTGAAATATGACAGGCATTTGATTAAGCTGTTGAAGGTTATCAAGGCTAGACTAGTAGACTCAGAACAAGTTGTACTGTTATTAAATGAAATTGATGATGGTGAAAGTTAAGAGAGCTTCTTCAGGGACAAAGATTTTATGGTGATGCTTTAAAAAGAATTGTATTGCTATGAAAATAAATTATGTCCAGTAATATTTGCTTCAATTAAAAGCAAGCACTACAACTTAATAGTTCCTTTTGCCAGTTTGTGTTCATTCATGCAACTAAACTCATTTGGCTTCTATTCAAGTACGGATCCTATCAAATAAAGCTTTTGGAGAATGCTGGAGCCTTCTAACTCTTTAAATGGGCTTTTCTGGAAAATCTACCATTCAGGAAATTCAGAAGTGATTCCACATGAGCTCTTTATTCATCAACTTGCAATACTTCCTTCATTTGCTTTAAAGCGGAGGGAGATCCCCAGCTACCATTTTGAACAAAATAAGAAACTAGCATCTCATTAGATATTCTGCTGGAGTGAAAATCCCAAACCTGCTTCTAGAAGAATTTGTGGTAAAATTCTTTTGCATTCCTACAGCAAAATAGATGTCTCATAAAGTAGGATATTTCAAAGGCAGGATCCCATGTAGTCCTCGACTTACAACCATTTGTTTAGCGACCGTTTGAAATTATGACGTAGCTGAAAAAAGTGACTTATGACCAGTCTTTGAAGTTTCAGCCATTGCAGAGCCCCTGAGTCACGTGATCAAAATTCAGGCACTTGGCAGCCTGCCTGCACTTATGACCACAGGGGCACTTCAACTCCCCCCACCCGCCTATCTCCCCCCCCCATCTCTGCCCTTTTGGCTGCCCTGCACCCTGCCTTGCCATGTGGCTGTTGGGCTGCTTGCCATGCCCCAGGAAGCCACAGCCACCTGAACCCAGTCCCAGTGCAGTTGCACTTGCCGCCATGTACTCCGCTGCCCTAGCTCATCTTTATTATTATTATTATTATTGCCCCTTTGTGCAAAGCCAGCAAAAGTGAGCCCCTTTCCGAAGGCTCAGGGAGCCACACGTAGGAAAAGTTTGCCGGAGAAGCTGGGTCCAAAAAGGGGGCAGTAAAGGCAGCGAGGTGGTTCTGCTTCAGCTACAGGGGCTGGGTACAAAAGGCGAAAGGTCGGTGTGGGGAACTGGGACAGAAAGCAGCTGAGTGAACAAATGCTTCCTGGGGTAGCTTCGCACAGCTGGGCTAGGGCAGCTGCAGCATCCTGGGGTGGCTTCATGCAGCTGGGCTGGGGCAGCTGCAGTTTCATGCTATGCTGTGGTTCAGGGGCTTCTGCAACCCCAAAGCGATGCAGTTCTGGGGCTGCTTGCTGCCCCACAAGGCAGGGTGTAGGGCAGAGATGAGGTGGAAGATAGGTGGGTGGGACAGCCGCTTACTTTACTGAGGCTTGGGGCTGGAAGGGACCAAGCCTGAAATGGGGTGGGTCCTCAGCTAACAACTGGTGAAATTAGCATAACAACAGCAAGGGGAATTGCCAGGATTGTAGTTGCTAAGCAATGTGGTCACATGATGTCTTGCTTTACTACCATATTGCTTAGTGACAGAAATTCTGGTCCCAATTGTGGTCATAAGTCGAGGACTACCCGCAGTCTTACATGGCTTTCTTTAGCTAGCAACTACTTGAATGAAACAGGGGGAATGCCAAGAGAGTGGCCTATGAGTGTGTAGACAGTTTGGTGCATTATCTGTTGTCCTTCATACAAGGAAGTTATTAAATGATTAGCTTCAACTCATGAGGCATCCTGAAGGAATTCTGTGTAAAATACTGTCTGAAAATAGAAGACTACTCCCTAAAGAATGACAAGCCTCATTCAGCTCTGAAAAATAATCCTGACTCAGGAAAATAAGTTTTTAATGAAGTCTAGATGAAGATGACTACCTACCTCTAAATTTTTCATCTGGTGCACAGCTGGCAAATTGAGAAGGCTTATCTGAGGGTCTGGAAGAATGGAATTTTACTTCTAGTTTTCAGCATAAGCTGGGTTCCTGGATCATTTGAAGAAAGGAATGTTGGTAATTACCACTACTGTTATCTCAATGGATTAGCAGCCCATGAATTTTAGGGGAAATTCATCTACTTCCTAAATGATATATTTTTTTCTTACTTTGCTCTTAGGGCCTCTAAAAGCTGGAAGTTCTCAAGTTAGATCTTTGGGGTCAATTATACTTTTTGGGTAGTAGCCAAAAAGACCTGCTTCCTGAGTCCCCCAAGATGACAGTCTTTGACTGATGAGACCCACAGCATGCCTTCCTGCTGGATGAAATGGAATGGGTAGAAACAATTGCACAGCTGTGGCACCATCTTGACTTTTTTTACCTTTCCCCCCACCTGCAGTTCCCTATAAAGAACTATTTATCAAGTGCATATAGGATTCCAAGTAACTTCCATTCTTTCCCTTGACATGGTGCCAACACCAGCAATATTCTTTCCAGCACTGGTAAGTCACATTTGGACTCTACCAATGCAGTGCAAAGATATGACTGTGTGGTGTAACATATACAATCCTATTCTAGAAACTGGGCAAAACTGAGTACACCAATATATCTTTGTTAGTATACTCCTGGATACTTGTTCCCAATATTCTAATACAACTGTTAACAACATTCAGTACATTGTACAATAATATGCAATTTACAGCTTTCATTAGTCTGTTGGCTCATCTTGTTTTAATAATAGGAACTTTCATGAAATTCCAACAGATGCTACATTATTAGCGGAAATCTCAGTGGCTTCTCAAAACGATCATTTCTGCCCTTTTTATTTGCTGAAAATGTCATCAGTGATAATGTCCTCATTAGGAAAAAAAGCTTCATGTTTTTTTTTCATATTTTGTCTGTTTGTTTCCAGGAGGAAAATATATTTTAACTACTCGGTTAATGAACAGTTTTTACAGTAGACTTTTACAGATACAGAATGCAATTATCTAAAGAATGGAAGAAATATAGGTGTGTTCCAAACAGTAAGAAGAGGTGAAAATAACATTACAGAGTCAAAACTGGATCAGAAACATAGAACCTGCTTCTATATTAAATTAGGAAGCCAGTACAATTCTCATCTCAAAAAAAAAAAAAAAAAAAAAAACTGGTAATGACTATGCTATTTTCCTGCCATTTTGATTTTCATCTTAGAACTAATACATGGCAAATGACAAATAGTTGATTTTCCAAACTGATGATAAATACTGAAATGTTAAAAATGTACTATAGAACCTATATTAAAAGGAAAACAGCAATAGCAGAACAATAATAAAACTCACTCATTACATGTTTGGGGAAAGAAATCAGGTTTAATTGGTACAAAGCAAGAGTCCATTTAGAAATGTTTTGGTCAAAGATCCAAATTTTGATTTGCCCTTTGATACAAACTGGAGGCTAGAAAAGATCTTTTAAAACTGGTGAAATCTGAGCAGAATAGCAAAGCCCAATTAAAATTCTAGGACTGTTTCCAGCACTGATGTAATGGAAATTTTGTTTGGTCTAATCACCCTGACTACCTTCCATATGTGCTCCAAATATGGCATGGAAGGTCCCTTTAAAACACTGTTGAGATGTATGCAATAATGATGGGAAAGGAGAAGAAATTTGTTCTCCTGGCAGATTCCATCTGTCAGAAATTGGATTCCCTCTAGCCGTGTATTTTATATGATCTATTAGCATTAGATTATATGAAAGGAGAAATAGAGTTGAGCGTCACCAGTATCCGAAATTTCCAGTGTTTCCACGCAGTTGTAAAATAGGGGGACTAAATGTAATTAGTTCAGGAACTTGCTATAGTGCAAATGCACTTTCAGAATGCAATACTTTCAACTCCCAACTCAGATAGAAAGCTTAGAAGAATACCATGGTTAAATGTACTGAAATGTAATGAGATTTCAAATAAAATGAAAATAATGAAACCATCCCAAACTTTATCCTGGTGTAAATCATCTTTCAGGTTAATTAAGACAATTTCAGTATGAGACCAGAGGCAGAAGCCAGACAACGTATTATTAAAGGTCCTCTGGAGTATCTCTTTCATCTCATTGAAAAAGGCAATATTTGGTGACTGTTTGAGTCCTGGGAAGTTATATTTCATTTTGTTTTATTTTGTTTCCCAGCTATCTCCAAACCACCTAAGAGTATTTCCTCCTTCAAGGAGTCATATATCACTCCCAGGATCTAACTTTTCATCCTGCCAGGAAACGTGAAATATTGAGCAAATAGATAACTCACCAAATTCTTACAATATCGTCATGCTGAAGCTCTGAAAATCTTCCATGCAACAGCACAGCTACCACCTCAACAAATATTTATTTTGGGGTGAATCATAAAAGATTCAGAGGTTACAAAACACATTATAACGGCACTGTGTATGAAGTAGCATTAAGGCTGCAACTGATACATGTAATCTTATCCAGACCCCAAGAGTTTAGCAGATACATCACAGTAGTAAGTGCTTATTATCATGATAGAAAATGCATATTATGATCATCCTGGTAAGCAGCAAAAAGTAGACCTTATAGCACTTTTTGACTAACTCCAGTGAATTGCATATTTAGATGTAGTTGGAGTCAGTCTTGTTTTTCTTTCCCGTGCTCGGACCGTAGAGACCGTGTCAGGCAAATTGGCAAGAACATACAGGTAGTCCTAGAATTACAACCACTCATTCAGTGAGCCGTCAACGTTAGAACAGCACTGAATGAGGGGGACTTATGACCAGTCCACAAAGTTGCAGCCGACACAGCACCTCCTCGGTCACATGATTGTGATTCAGGCACTTGGCAACTGGCTTGCACTTATGATGGTTGCAGCGTCCTGTGGTCCTGTGATTCCCATTTGCGACCTTCCGTGTCAGCTTCCCACAAGCATGGGAAAGCTGGCAGGAAAGGTCGCAAGTCGCTCCTGTAAGTTACTCCCACCACTTTTTCTCCTGAGGAGCAGAACGATGGAGTGCTTTTCATCCTGCCTGGAAAGGTGAAATATTGAGCAAATAGATGTTGGTATATAACTCTCCAAACACTTACAATATCATCATGCTGAAGCTTTGATAATCTTCCATGTAACAGCACAGTTACCATCTCAACAAATACTTATGTTTTGGTGAATCAGAAAAGATTCAAAGGTTACAAAACACGTTGTAGCTGCAACATGTACTAAGTGGCATTAAGGCATGTAACTGATCCTGGGGGATCTCGTACTCTGCAGCGCATATATGCACAACTGCCCACACTTATGCCGGGCGCAGCACCCACCTGCATGCCCACCCACACTCCACAGTAGCCCTTACCCAGCCATACTCGTGCCAGGCCGCAGCACCCACCTGGATGCCTATGCGCATTCTGCAGCACCCCTGTGCCTGGCCATGCGCACACTGGGCCACAGCATACCCCCACCCACCTACACCTGTGCCGCACCACAGCACCCACGCCGCTGCCTGCCTGTACTCCGCACCACTTACCCACCCAATGGCCTGGCTGTGAGCTGCCTAAGGAAAGGCTTGTCACGACTGGGACTTGCAAGCTCCTGGTGGCTTCTCCATTGCCTTTGCTTGTTGGAAGCCAGCGGGAAGTCACAAGTTGCAGTCATGTGAGGTCCTCATTTAATGACTTGCGATCCTTACTTAACAACAGCAACAGTGACTGCTGGGATTGCCATCGTTAAGTGATGCAGTCACATGATGCTGCACTTTACGCCTGCATCACTTAGCAATGGAAATTCCCAATTACCGTCATAACCTGAAGTATGCCTGTACAGCCATATCATTTTTTTAATTTTTATTTATTTATTTTCAAATGTATACATGCTGAGCATCTCACTGTACATTACAAATAAAAAACTATAAAATCTTAGAGAAAATATACAAGTTAAAAACTACAAATGGTTAAAATTAAAACTAAAAATTAAAACTAAAAAGGCAGAGAGAGCGATATCATGCTATTCCTTTTCGGGGTAAGCAACAATATGCAAAATTCAGAAGAGGATAAGGCATAGAAATTACAGCATGAGATAAGAAAAACAAAAAGAAAAATAACTACAACTATTCTACAACAGCACCTTTTTCTGTATCCGTTCCTTTTTATCCTTGCAAACCACACTTGTTTCTATCACATCCATGGACCACTGAATATGTTTTCTTTTGTTCTTTAAGCTTCTTATCTCTCTTTCAAGGATCTCATCGACTCCATCCAACCATTACTTTCTTGGTCTTCCCCTTCCTTTCCACCTATTCACTCTTCTTTCATATATTGGTTTTGCCCTTTGATTCCCATTCCTTCTCTCTTCTGGACCAAAGCACTTCAATGTATTACTTTCATACTGGACACTCACTTTTATATTCAGTCCACATTTATTCAGTACCCATATGTTCTTGACCCTATTGCTTCCTGTTTTACCACACAGATTTCTTAAGTAATGGACTTCCACTGCATTGAATTTACATAACTGTTTATTCTGACATAGCGAATTCTAATTTCCATGAAAAAATTGGGCAGCCATTTTCTTTCTTCTTCTTTTGACAAATACTATTCTTCCAAACAAATCACATGCTACTTATTACCTTTCTGCTACCTTTTGCCTGTCTTGAAATGTCTCCATTCATTTTCCTATCTTTTATAAAAATTGCACCAAGGTATACAAATTCATCTACTGTAGTTGATCTAGATTTTCACCATACAGGTAGTCCTCGCTTAGCGACCACAGTTGGGTCCAGCAACTCCCTCACCAAGCAACATGGTAGCTAAGTGAAACATCACATGACCACAATGGACTTCACTTCCTGTTTGGTCATTAAGTGAATCACCATGGCTCATTAAGCGAGACATCACATGACCATGACTTGCAATTTTACTGCCAGCTTTTCCATTGACTTTGCTTGTTGGAAGCCAGTTGTGAAGTGTGCAAATGGCGATCACATGGCCGCCGGACACTGCAATAGTCATAAATGCCAAGACTGGTCATAAAGTTACTTTTTCAGCACCATTGTAAGTTCAGACAGTTGCTAAACAGGGCAATTTTAAGCAAGGTCTACCTGTATCTATATAAAACAAATATTCACTTCTTTTCCCCTGTCAAAAATAACTTGGCCTTTGATGCATTAATTCTCAGATCTACATTCCTTTTTGCTTCATGTAATCTAACATTGTTGTACATTGTTAAAGTTCTCTATCAATAATCCAGCATCACTTGCAAACAAAGTACCCATGCAATCACATCAACACACCTCCACAATCACCACAAGCATTCCTTATACATTATCTATCAACACATTGAACAACCAAGGAAATATCACATATCCTTGCCTTACTCCCTTCTCTGTGCTGCCCTTTTGCTAAGTATTCTGTTTGTTCTCATGCATGCTTTATTTCCATCATATACTGTTGTTATCCCATTCAACAACCAAACCTCCAACTCCGTACTCATGCAAAATATGCCATAATTCAAGTTTATACCCCTCATCACATGGTTTCTCTAAATCCAGAAACATACAATAAACTTCCTTTCCCACATTCATAAGTTCTGTTTTCTGCCTAGTATAAAGCTATAGCATACTTCCCTAATGTTATTTATTATCACCTTTTGTATCTTTTCAATCAAAATTCTACCAAATACCTTCACAGGTCCAAACACTCCTGTTCACAAACTGTAATGGTATATGGGAATGACATTGGGAGACAGGAGGAAGAGCCACAGACCAGACAACCATCACGCAAAAGGTATCTCAGCCCACCGAAACAGAGGGAGCAGGAGAAGTGTTTCAGAATGGACCCTCTCTAGTCTTCTGGAGAGTAAGAAAAAAGGAGGGGAGAAATTCAGACTTGCAAGATTCTGTTAATGTAACATTACAATAAAGACAGAGTTAGTACTCATAGTTGTGCTTCTGGTCTGGACTACATCAAAGGGCTAACACAAACAAGAAAACCAAGTTGCACAGCTACTCCATAAGCAAATCACACCCATAGTTTAATATTTTCCAGTTGTTCCATCTATATCTGCAGTTATACCGTTTTTCAACTTTCTCAGCTGCATTTATGAATTGCTTTTCTTCTTTTTTTTCCCCTCAGACACAAGCATCTATAGCATTTGTTCTAATTCCAGTCTTCAGCATATCACTATCATTCTCATACAAATCGCCCCAGCATTTTCTCACTTGTTTTATCCAAAGTCATTTTATCACTCTTATTTTTAATACCATTCAATCTGCTAGAGGCTCCTTACTTAGTGCTCATCATTACTTCCAAATTAATTATTTTTAATTCCCTCAAAAACACTCTGCATTTTCTCTGCCCCCTTTAATCTTAACCACTTCTTCTTTTTAACTACATTCTTTGCAACTATCTTTTTTTCTTTATACACATTATATTCTCCTTCTTTATTTTTTACAGCAATCATTCTGTTACATGCATTTTTTTCTCATTCACAGCCTCTTTCATTTCACCATTGCACCAAACATCTTTTTTCATACATTCTATTAGCATAACTCCTCATGCTTCTGTAGCACTGTGTAACAAAATTTTTCTCTCGGTTCTAAGCAATTTTCAAAACCATTCATGTCACCTAGCAAAATAATTTTTTTCTCCTAGATCACATTCATTCAAAATGTTGCACAATTTTCTCCAAAGCTTGTCTCTGGTTCTTATATTGTCCTCCTTATTATTATTATTATTATTATTATTATTATTATTTTAGTAAGATAAAGTATAGACTATGTTCACAGCCTTAGTCATATCCATGCCACATCTAGCATTATCTCCTAACAGTAAGGAGAATACCAGTCACTTCTGTCACATATTCATCAGTATACTGCAAGTACAACCAAAGTTCAGTTATACCTCAAGCATGCTCACTGTGTTCTGTGTAACCTAGGATCTCTAACCCTTTTTGTAAGCTGACATACTGTGGTTCATATTCCATGAAATAGGAGGTTCCAAGAGAACCGTTGTAAGGGGAAAAAATCATATTATCAAGTCCCTGTTTTCAGTATTTATTCAGAAACCACAGCAAATGAGAATATCGGAATGCAGAAAGCTGCCTTATATTGAATCAATCATTTGATCCATCTATTTCCGTATTGCCTCTGTTGTCTAACAGTGGTAATGGTTCTTCAGTGTTCCAGCTGTATCTAGCAACTTGAATGGAATGAAATCTAGCATCTCAGCATGAAAAGCATGAACACAGCCTTGAATATGGGGTTATGCAGAAACAACTTCTAAATAGCAGCAACTGAACAGAAACACACGAGACACACTATTACTTAGTGTTTCACTTCTCCTTCAGCGGTGAGAGGAACTCGAACACTTCAAGAGACCATGATACCAGATGTTTCATTATATATTTCGATTGTGCGTCCTGTTACTTGTTTCCATTGCTCTCTTCAGTCATTCTCTGTAGCCACCCTTTCATTGGAAGTTTGCTTTATTCTCTGACCTGTTTAAAGGATTGTTAAACATTTACGAATGTTTCTTCAGGCTTTTATGGATTTTACTGAGGTAGGCCAGCAAAGGCATTTATTAGACCAAGTTATTGGGACATAAATGTGTCTCAAACTGAGCATTCCTCATCAGTCTTATATTTACACAACAACTGTTTGGGGAAAAAAAGTAGGGTTGTAAATATATGCACATTCTAAAATAAGCAGGAGCTGCAAAATAAGATAAAAATGCATGAAGGAATTTGAGCACCTCACAAAGGAGCTGCCTTTCTCTCAGAAAAATTTGCTGTGATAAACACTAATGCACCATCACCATTCAGTGGGACTATGCTTTGGAGGAGTGTGACATGCTTACATTTTATGGTCTCTGGAGTTACTGATGCATGTAACTCCATTAGTATTAATGGGAATGGCATATAATCCTCTCAACAAAAGAACAGTCCTAGCCCTCAAGGTAAGATTATACTACAAAATACTCACAGCAAAATATGAAGGCCAGCAAAGAACAGATGGAAGAGTACATGGTGTGGTGGGAAAGCAGAACAGCACTGAATTATAACTGGCTTATCAACAAAGTGACTAAAGCTTTGCTGAGAAAGACAGTTGAATCCATCAGGCAATCAGAGCCCATGCCTGCACCTTATGAAGCAGGCAGAGGTGGCTATTTCACAGCTAAGATTTCCAGTCTTCTAATATTTGACTTAAGGAACAGCAGCATGTAAATGGGATATATACATACTATAAGACAGAGCACATGCACATAAGTACTTAGAGAAGTCTTAGCTCTCCATTCCACCTCTATGTACATGTGAAGTTTAAAAACATGGTAGAGTGAGAACCCCCTTCATGGATCACTGCCTTGTCGTGGCGAAGGGGCTTGTGTAACTCAGTGAAGCCATGAGCTATACCGTGCAGGGCCACCCAAGACGGACAGGTCATGACAGAGAGTTCTGACAAAATGTGGTCCACTGGAGAAGGAAATGGCAACCCACTCCAGTATCCTTGCCAAGAAAACCCCATGGACAATGTTAAAAGGCTAAAAGATATGACGCCGGAAGATGAGCCCCTCAGGTCGGAAGGTGTCCAATATGCTACTGGGGAAGAGAGGAGGGCAATTCCAAGTAGCTCCAGAAAGAGTGAAGCGGCTGGGCCAAAGCCGAAAGGACGTTCAGCTGTGGATGTATCTGGAAGCGAAAAGAAGGTCCGATGCTGTAAAGAACAATATTGTATAGGTACGTGGAATGTAAGATCCATGAACCAAGGCAAGCTGGATGTGGTCAAACATGAGATGACAAGACTGAATGTCGACATCTTGGGAATCAGTGAATTGAAATGGACGGGAATGGGTGAATTTAATTCAGGTGACCATTATATCTACTACTGTGGGCAAGAAACCCTTAGAAGAAATGGAGTTGCACTCATAGTCAATAAGAGAGTGGGAAAGGCAGTAATGGGGTACAACCTCAAAAACGACAGAATGATCTCAGTGCGTATCCAAGGAAAACCATTCAACATCACGGTAATCCAAGTCTATGCCCCAACCACTGATGCCGAAGAAGCTGAAGTTGACCGGTTCTATGAAGGCCTACAAGACCTTCTAGAACTAGCACCAAAAAAAGATGTCCTTTTCATCATAGGGGATTGGAATGCTAAAGTAGGAAGTCAAGGAGTAATCGGAATAACAGGCAAGTTTGGCCTTGGAATACAAAATGAAGCAGGGCAAAGGCTAATAGAGTTCTGTCAAGAGAACAAGCTAGTCATAGCAAACACTCTTTTCCAACAACACAAGAGACGACTCTACAAATGGACATCACCAGATGGTCAATACCGAAACCAGATTGATTACATACTTTGCAGCCAAAGATGGAGAAGCTCTATACAGACGGCAAAAACAAGACCAGGAGCTGACTGTGGCTCAGATCATGAGCTTCTTACTGCAAAATTTAGGCTTAAATTGAAGAATGTAGGGAAAACCACTAGACCACTCAGGTATGACTTAGATCATATTCCATGTGAGTACACAGTGAAGGTGATGAATAGATTTAGAGGATTAGATTTGGTAGACAGAGTGCCTGAAGAACTATGGACGGAGGTCTGTAACATTGTACAGGAGGCAGCAACTAAAACCATCCCAAAGAAAAAGAAATGCAAGAAAGCAAAATGGCTGTCTGATGAGGCTTTACAAATAGCTGTGGAAAGAAGGAATGCGAAAAGCAAGGGTGAAAGGGAAAGATATTAGCAACTGAATGCAGATTTCCAGAGAATAGCAAGGAGAGATAAGAAGGCCTTCTTAAATGAACAATGCAAAGAAATTGAAGAAAACAATAGAATGGGGAAGACTAGAGATCTCTTCAAGAAAATTGGAGATATCAAAGGAACGTTTAGTGCAAAGATGGGCATGATAAAGGACCAAAAAGGCAGGGACCTAACAGAAGCAGAAGAGATTAAGAAGAGGTGGCAAGAATACACAGAAGAACTATACAAGAAAGATCTTAATGTCCCTGATGTCCATGCTGGTGTGGTCACTGACCCTGAGCCAGACATCCTAGAGAGTGAAGTCAAGTGGGCCTTAGGAAGCATTGCTAACAACAAAGCTAGTGGAGATGACAGTATTCCAGCTGAGTTATTTAAAATACTAAAAGACGATGCTGTTAAAGTGCTGCACTCAATATGCCAGCAAGTTTGGAAAACGCAACAGTGGCCACGGGATTGGAAAAGGTCAGTTTACGTTCCAATTCCAAAGAAGGGCAATGCCAAAGAATGCTCAAACTATCGCACAATTGCACTCATTTCACATGCTAGCAAGGTTATGCTCAAAATCCTACAAGCTAGGCTTCAGCAGTACGTGAACCGAGAACTACCGGATGTACAAGCTGGGTTTCGAAGAGGCAGAGGAACTAGAGATCAAATTGCCAACATTCGCTGGATCATGGAGAAAGCACGAGAGTTCCAGAAAAGCATCTACTTCTGCTTCATTGACTATGCAAAAGCCTTTGATTGTGTGGATCACAACAAACTGTGGCAAATTCTGAAAGAGATGGGGATACCAGACCACCTTACCTGTCTCCTGAGAAATCTGTATGCGGGCCAAGAAGCAACAGTTAGAACCGGTCATGGAACAACTGATTGGTTCAAAATAGGGAAAGGAGTACGACAAGGCTGTATACTGTCACCCTGCTTATTTAACCTATATGCAGAGTACATCATGAGAAATGCCAGGCTGGAAGAATCACAAGCCGGAATTAAGATTGCAGGGAGAAACATCAATAACCTCAGATATGCAGACGATACCACCCTAATGGCAGAAAGTGAAGAAGAACTAAAGAGCCTCTTGATGAGGGTGAAAGAGGAGAGTGCGAAAGCTGGCTTGAAACTCAACATTAAAAAAACTAAGATCATGGCATCTGGACCCATCAATCCCTGGCAAATAGAAGGGGTAGAAATGGAAGCAGTAACAGACTTCATTGACTTGGGCTCCAAGATCACCGCAGACGGAGACTGCAGCCATGAAATTAAAAGACGCTTGCTCCTTGGGAGGAAAGCTATGGCAAACCTAGATAGCATATTAAAAAGCAGAGACGTCGCCTTGCCGACAAAGATCCGCATAGTCAAAGCTATGGTTTTTCCAGTAGTAATGTATGGCTGTGAGAGCTGGACCATAAAGAAGGCTGAACGCCGAAGAATTGATGCCTTTGAACTGTGGTGCTGGAGAAGACTCTTAAGAGTCCCCTGGACTGCTCGGAGGTCAAACCAGTCAATCTTAAAGGAAATCAACTCTGATTGCTCATTGGAAGGATTGATAATGAAGCTCAAGCTCAGATACTTTGGTCACCTAATGCGAAGAGAGGACTCTTTGGAAAAGACCCTGATGCTGGGAAAGATGGAAGGCAAAAGGAGAAGAGGACGGCAGAGGATGAGATGGCTAGATAGCATCACTGAAGCAATGAGCATGAAATTGAGCAAACTCAGGGAGGCAGTGAAAGATAGGAAGGCCTGGCGCAATATGGTTCATGGGGTCACGAAGAGTCGGGCACGACTTAACGACTAAACAACAACAACAGAGTGAGAACCTGCAAGCAAACCCCACTCCTTTCATTCTTACGCTTATATCAACTTCTGACCTAGCTCAGATAGATAGGAGAACATCAGTCTGGGGAAAGCCGGATGAGATGGGTGATTACTCTGGTTTCTTTCTTTCTGGTTGATCTTTGCACTGCTACTGATATTTTTTAAAAATAGTTTTACTTCTTCATGAGGTGTCTTGAATACCAAGAAGTTGATGTTAGAAGAGTAAACATTTAAGACATGCAGACTTAAAAACTATTACGTTGAAAAGACATCACAAACATAACTTTTCTATCAGATTATGATAAATCAGAAACCCAAGTAATAAAGTAATAATAAATAAAACAAATAAATAATAATAAAAATAAAGGTTTTATCCAAGATTTTCCAAAATCAACACTCATGGTTAAACTCCCAATGATAGACTTGGCTCTAGAATTCATTTCATTTTAGAGTGACTACCATATGGCATCGGGAAATGGAATAAAACTCTTACAGTCTAATAGGTAAAATTTTAATATTACTATTTTTAAAATGTTTAATTAAAAAAAGGAAAACTTGACCTTCTGAGAAAAGGGAGAGGTCATGGTACTTTGAATTCTTCCAGGTGCAAAGACATTATGCAACTCAGTCTGCAGGGTTTTGCTTGTTTTTTCCATCCATCTTATTATAAAGCAGTGCCTCCCAAACACTGAAACTCATTGCAGGTTATAAATAGGCTGCAAGTGGTTGAGAAAAGATAGATGATCTGGAATGTTTATAGCTGTGAGTGAAATGGGCAGACTCGATAGCAACACTGCCTACATTCTTTCCAGAAGTAAAAGGAAGACATCTCGTTTCACTGAAAAGTGTATGTGTATGTCTCTTTCTCTCTTTCTGCATGTGAAAACTTCTATTCCCACTATCATTCCTTCCTTTTAGCTAATTTCTGAGGCCCATTGTACAGGGTAAGAAAATAATTTATCTACTGTGGGACCTAACAACATGGATAGCAAAATTCCCTGTGCTGATTTCATTGTTCTTAGTAATTGTAAAAACAAAAACCAACACAATCTGACTGTATCCAATAAAATATGACATATTTTTACTCATGGCATGATCCCTAATCGGCTGGGACTACCTAGAAGTAAGTCATATCAAAAATAGGGTGGGGAAAATTTCAAATAGTTTCAGGAAAAATAAAATTAGGCATGCCTGAGGCTTTTCTGAATGGCCTTCTAAGCCTCCATCCCCAGGTTTTCTTACAAATAGTCAGTACAGTGCTGTATATAATTCCCAATATCTCTTTATTGTTTAAAGCACTAACTGCAGTTCTCACTGCCATGTAGTTAAAACCTGCATACAGTCAATAGCATTTGCAAATTCAGGAAAAGATTATGAAGATGGTGAATATATCCTTCTCGTTTCACTTTTTGCTACTCCCTCTGCTTCTTCATCAGCTCTAGAAAGAAATCGTACAGGTGGACATTGGAAAGCCTTAGTCAGGGGAGGCATGCCAATCCCTAACCAGAAACAGCTAAGAAAAATCTATAAAAGGCTGTGAGAATAACCTTGAGAAGCAAGAGGAAGAGCTACAGCCCAGACAACAGTCTGATAAAAGAAATTTGAGTCCAAAGCAGGAATGGGGGTGGAGAAAGAATCTCAGAATTGACCCTCACTGGTTTTCCGGAACATAAAGGCAGGGGAGGGGAGAAGCACTTTCAGACTTGCAAGGTTCTGTTATTGTAACCATACAATAAAGGTAGTATTAGTATTACTGGTTTTGGCTTCCTGGTCTGAACTATCTAAAAGGGCTGACAAGATCAAAATAGGATGGGAAATGAGTGAGAAATCAATTGGGGGGTGGGATGGGGAAACAGATACTACCAGCTCATTCTGACCCTTCAGTTTAATTTATGGGAATAAGATGTAGATACTTGTCACACATTCAAGGTTTATTTTATTCTATCTTTGTAGTATGCAAATATAAAAGGAACACTATTCAATCTGAAAATAAATGTCAGAAATGTGCAGTCTGATGAGTCCATGTATTAATAAATATCCAAGTTTTGAGACAGGGTGTGAAGTATAGCTATCAAAACTGGCATAATTCCCTGGTTCTGATGAGCAGTGAAATTCCACATAACATAAGCATAAAAACAATAACATTAATGTTAATGTTTTATTAAGTTTCAATATATCAAATACATATTTGAACATAAAATAAATTAACTTTAAAATCTCCCTTATGAGTTTAGGTAGTAAGACTGAACTGACATTATGCTTCATCTTGGATCTGAGGCCCACCTCATTTTTTTCTGAATTCCTGGATGCTTTCCCCATTGACTAGAATGAGAAGAGCAAGAAATATATGTAACCGTATTTTATTTTATTTTATTTAGAGAATAAATATGAAGGGATTTATCATGTATATATCCTACCTTCATCTGGAAGCTCCCCTTATTTTGTCTCCAACCTGGTGAGATACATCTGGCTCACTGATCCTAACTCAGCTAGAGTTTTTGCACTTAACACCAATCTTTTTTTTAATGGGGATTTTTTTTATTTGAGGCTTTCCCACATGTTTCCCCTGAATACAGCTTTCCTATGTCATCTTTGGCTTAGGAAAGATCTTCTGCAGTGTAGATTTCAGTTGTTTAATTCCCACGTGTAGACTGGCTGAAAATGAAATTGGTTTAAGAAACCTCCTTCTGGATTTCAGCCCCTTCCTCCATTTCAGCCATAGTGACTGCCTGGTGTTCTGTCCAGACCACACTTACTAATGGCCCTACTTGTTTATCTTCCCACCCATCCTGGGAAAGCAAGAACCAAATGCCTTCCTTCCTTTCCATATGTAGGTCTTTGAGGACTTATAATTTTAATTGCTAGTTGTTTTATATGAGCCTCTTCATTGATTCTGCCTCATCTGTGCCTTCCCACCTGATGTGTTCACTGGTAGACCAGCAAAAAGGAAAACACCACAATTCTTCCATGTTTCCTATCACCTGAACTAGAATAGGAAGTTGTCAAGAAAAGAGAAGAGGAGAGGAAGTCATAATTTTACCATTATTTCTGTCATGGACCATAAGGAGGAACTGATAGAACTCTTGACAATTTAACATAGGGAAGGGAGGTGGGAGAGAGGGAGGGATCCTGCTTGTCCACAGATCCAGTAGCCCAGGCAATGAGGCAGTAACCAGTGATCAGGGACAAGGAGGTGTTCCCTCCAGAGTGCCCAGTAGCCAGATGGAGTGGAGGTGTTTACCAACAATGAAATGAAGCATGGCAGGCTAACCAGAAAATACTGTTTGAGCTGACACAAATTGGAAAACACTGATTTTGACACATACATGACAGAAAAGATCAGGTAAAGATTGCTTCCCAGTGGGTTGGGGGATGACACTGTATATTCTTACCCTAAAATAAATGGTTACTTGCCTTAACTCATGCTGGAACAACTTGGTCATGCACACAATGCTTTCTCTCTTATATCACCACCTCTCTATTTCTCTATTGTGTGCTTAGAATTCAGGTGGGTTGCATATCTTCTGTGACAGACAATGCTAGTCAAGAAAGATGGGCTTCCAGTGGCTCCCTACGTTTTCTTCTCATGAGGAAGCAGCCCTAAATTCTTGAGCGTGTTTTGGAGGAGAAAGAGGCAGAGCCAGTGTCATGATGCCCTCTCTGCAATTCCTGCTGCCAATTCAGACTGTGACAGAAGTGGAGAAAGCTAGTTTGTGAGCAGTTGAAATGATTAAGAGATCTCAGCTGACCTATCACCTGATGGTGCTCCTGTTCTAAACTCTTTATCAGGAGGGAACCGTTCTCTTGAGCATCAAACAGTCCAAATAAAAGCTGGGGGAGTGGCAGAAAGTAGAGCAATAGACATCTGGAGCAGCCTGAAGCAGTGTGTGCCTACAAAGCACACACAGAATATCAGTGGGAGGCTGTTAGCACAAGAAGAGCCAGCAGAAATGAGACACAGAGTGTAGGTGGGTCTACTGCAGCTGCCACTACTGTCTATCCAGCTCAATTCTGGACAGGAATAAAGAAACTCACATAAAAGACTTCTCTTGTTCTGTGTTCCTCCCAAATATATTCCACTCGGAAATAAAAGAAGACCACTGAGGTAAAGTAATTCCCTTCTGAAAAAAAGTCAGTCATAAAAGTACACACCTGACAGGGAAACTTCCCTTTCCTCTTAGTTGCCTGGTGTTTACCATTTGTGGTGGACTTTCAGAAATGTATACAAAAATATTTAAATTTATACAAAAATATTTAAAACACCTTGCCAAGCAGCCAAGACTGATCCAGCCTCTTATAAGTAATTTTACTTCAAATTTGAGTTTCCTTAAATTCTCTGAAGCACCTCAGACTTGTATCTTATCTGAGGCAACTACACAACTATGGGAACGCTATCCAACTTTTAGAGAATCACTGAAGTGAATTTATCAGGCAAAGATACTAAAGATCATATGGAATCTAAAGAATCTAGAATCTAAAGATTAGGACTGCTGTACTTTTTTTGAAATGTTGTTAGATTTTTTGTTTTAATCCAATGTGTTTGGGGTGTGAGGTGTAGTGTGGATTTGTAAACATCTTTTTTGAAAACATCTCAACTTGTAGATATTGTTTGGGCATAATATGAATATAATACTTCCCTTTGTACCCAGTTACTTAAACTGTTATATATTTAAAAGATATTTCATAATAAAAATTAATCCTGGATGTGAATGTAGAGGCAGATTTGGTTCTTTCTAGCACTGTTGGATTAGACAAATGTCTACCTAACTCTATATACACATCAAACAGGACTAAATAAATACATTTGATAAGAAAGCATCAGCATGTCTTATAAGTTTTTGTGCGTATGTGTTATGGGCATGTACCCCAAGCTCACTTCTGGAGTGTTTTTCTGTAAAATAATAACCTCCCCCAATTCCACCTGAATAGAAATCTCCAGTGAAAACATCCATGCCTGCCACAGTTGGAACAAGCTGTCAAAGATGACATTGGGTAAACCAATATCAGAAAAGACAAGGTTTTCAAGAAATAGATATGGGAACGTGAAAATCACAAGTATTTTAATTTTATGATAGAGATTTATTTTAGTTCAGAAAATGAAGACCAGAAAAATAAATCTAAATTGGAATTGGGTATGGAATTTTGAAATTACTTAGTAGTTTTCATGATTTATATTATCACTGAATATAAGCATTAGACAATAGCATAAAATTCAGCCCCTACATTTTGCTGAAGAAGCCAAGAAAAAAAATCCTTGCCTGTATATGATTATAGGTATAAGGAATATAAGAAGATTCTTTAACAATCATTTTTTTACCATGCAGCCTCCATATTCTTCTCTCATATTCTCCCCAAAGGATTTTCTTCATAGTTACAAGGGCTCAACAAGGTCTGAAGGATTTCCTAAAGCTTTTTTCCTGCCTGTGATATATGGGTTTGTGCTCAATGTATAATGAATTAGATGATCCTTTGAATGGAGTTCCTATTAGAATGGATTCACATTTAATATGGCAGCTGAGAATGGATTCAGAATTCATATACAGACAGTCCCTGGGTTAAGAATGTCCGACTTACAGACAGCTCGTACTTACAAATGGACTGCCATAAAGCAAATGCACACACTACTTTGAAAACATTACACGGCTTCAGCAGTTCGTCCGCTCGAGGAAGGAGAATGCTGTCTGCCATTTTAAGTTGGATCATGTGGCTGTTTAACTGACACTAAATACATGTGCTGACTTACCTACAAATTTGACTTAAAGACAGACTTAGGAATGGTTCTCGTTTGTAACTTGGGGACTGCCTAAAGAGAGGAACACTAGATTGTAATTTCTGGAGGTAGGTTTTATTTTCTCTAGCCTTGCTGGATTAGTTAGGTGCCTACCTAACTCCATATACTATTTTCCCCAGCATGTTTAGTACAACTCATTTATCTCATAAAATCACATATATTTTAATCTTATTTGTCCCTGACTTTCCTACAAACTAAAGAAAAAATGGTAAGCAAATTATTCTTATAAGAAATATTGGCCCTTAGATCTTTATTTCACACCTTTTTATTCTAGAATTAGCACAAAGGACCCAACCCTTCCAGACTAAAGTGGTGGGGGATGGGGTGGAAGTAGTTGTTGCACCTTTCAGTAATTTGTGTTCATTTCTAATGAAAAGCTAAACTTTGCCTCTTAGGATATTGTGGCTCTGTAAGTAAAACATATTTCATAAGTTGAAACTATGCAACCAGAAGGAAACATAATGGAAAGGAAATTAATTTTCTTGTGGCTAGGGAAAGGATTCCAGACATACTGATCCTAATAGGGATTATCATGTATTTCTCTTCTTTAGTGAGTGTGTATGCATGGGAGAGAGAAAACATGATCTAATATTGCACCACACCCTCAAAATGCTATGGCTGCTTTGTATATTCTACTTGCCATGGAAAGCTCAATCGTAAGAGACAGATGATGTAATGATGCCTCAGTCTGATCAATCCCCATCCCCTTCAGCTTGTCCTCTCACCTCCTAAAATCCCAACACTGTACCATTTTAGGAAATCAACTCTGATTGCTCATTGGAAGGATTGATAACGAAGCTCAAGCTCAGATACTTTGGTCACCTAATGCGAAGAGAGGACTCTTTGGAAAAGACCCTGATGCTGGGAAAGATGGAAGGCAAAAGGAGAAGAGGACGGCAGAGGATGAGATGGCTAGATAGTATCACTGAAGCAATGAGCATGAAATTGAGCAAACTCAGGGAGGCAGTGAAAGATAGGAAGGCCTGGCGCAATATGGTTCATGGGGTCACGAAGAGTCGGACATGACTTAACGACTAAACAACAACAGGAAGAAAAGTTGTCATAACATGACAGTCATTGGGGGAAACATAGGGTTGTAGTAAGGCAATGATTATGAAGAATCCTGAATCCTCATTCTCCTTCTCTCATCCCCCACCCTCAGCTTCTTGCAACTGTGACCTTTGGTTTGGTTATTTCCCCTAATTATAGGGATAAAACTTCCATTGTGGTGAGATGGAACAAGCACCTAGAGACTCTGCTGGAAGGCTGATTGGGTTACAAATCTCTTAAATGCTAATTAACTTCAATGCAAGAGGAGAGAGGATATTTTCAAGACAAATATTTTAAAGACAAGCAGAACTGAGAAGCCTTTTGTGAATTTGCCCCTGGATTAGGGGAATGACTCAATAGCCTATTGTGAAAACCTTGGGAGACTGACTTTTTGACCAGCCAAAGAGTTAAGAAAAGAAACTTATTTTGTGCTCTTTTCTCTACTTCCCACTCAAGTCACTAAAGGGGAAGCCAAGCCAGCTCTGAGCTATACTCCTCTTTGCAAACCTCTGCTTATCCTAAGGAATCTCTTTGAACCATCTGAGGCCAGGTCTTCTTAACAGACTAGGCTTGAGTCCAGCCAATAGAACCATGAAGCAAGCAGAAGCTTGTTGGGAGTCATACATTTAATTGGACCCATGACTGGGCCTTCCAGGAGCTGAGCTTAAATCTTCTAGTACTTTGCCTGCTTAGACTTCTGAGGTGCAGTCTTTCCAGGTCTCCTATTGTGCCCTGGCTTCAGCGAAGGGAGAAAATGCCCATGCAGTTGGCAGGCAAAGTGTGGGTGTGATGCAGGCACTTGGGAGGGCAAGGCTTACAGAGAAGCTGGGTGGGAAAACACACACTGAGGAAGAAGTGGAGTTTTGGAGCAGAGCATCTGCAGCAAGGTTTGTGAAGATGTCAGGAAGGCTTGGCTGGAGAGATGGCAGCAGACAGGCGGGAGGAGGCAACAGAGGAGGAGTTGGGAAGGAAGAGAAAAGAGCATGTGTGTGCATGATAGCTTATTAGAGGCTGAGAAGAAGACATAATCCAAGTTCGACAGTCCGTAATCAAATATCACACAATGTGTTGAAAAGTACCAAGGGAAGAGCCAGAGACTTGGTCAGGAACGTGCCAAGGCTGAAAACGTAGCAGGACTCAAGAGCAGAAATACACAAAGCCAGATGCCGAACTTGCTTTCAGCAACAAAAGGTAGTCCCTGCACAGTTTAAACCCTCTCCCTGCCAAGCGTGCACAGCTGAGGCTTTCCTTGCTCAGTGATTGCCAATAATGAGGCACCAGGCTTTGCAGAGTCAGCATCTTGCTGCTTGCTTGCAAGGCACTGACTTCGACAGGGTGCAGGATTCTCACGCTGGTGGGAGGGAAGTTTACACTGCTTCGTGGCACCCATGTTGGCTAAAGAAGGATCAGTACTGGTTGAGGAGGGACCTGGGAGGGTGTCAGTGTTGGATTCTGTGGCTGCTGAATCAGTGGGCACAGTGCCTGTGGGACCTGATCCACCCACATCTTGGAGCCTGGCTCTGAGACCATGACATCCCCAGAGCAGTCTTGCTGAGTTGCGTTTCATAGCCTATGGCAGAACCACCTGGCTCAACCTCATCCATTGGGCCCAGGTCAGATAAAGCAGCAGTACAGGAATGCCCACCCTCTGAACTGGCCTGAGTCCCCGGTTGCAGGAGAAGCGTGGCTTCAGGAAGCCAAGGACTATGCGGAGCTTGTCCAGACAAAAAAGCACTGGAGACTTTCTACTAAGCGGGGCCCTCGACCTTCCTTTCCCTCCTATGATTTTCTAGAGTTCTGTCTAATATCAAATCTCAAAGACTGCATGGCAGAAATATAGACCAGTACCCCTTCCCTCCCGTCCCTACAACCTGGGTAATCTTTAGCTATCTCAACGTACAGGCTAACTTCTTAGCCTCCCCTCCCCTCCCCCCCCTTTTTTTGTTTATTCCTGAAGCTTTCTCTTCCCATCTGTTACATATAAACTAGCTTTTCAGTTCTCCTTTGCCCAATGAACTTCTGATTCCTGCAGTGAAGGCATATGTGCAAGTACCAACTCCCCCCTCCCTTCCCCATTGTCTCTTTTTCTCTCTCAAGGCAAAAAAAAAGGGGGGGGGCTTGTATAGTGCTCCGGATCCCCACGGTAAAAGAACTCCGACTAGCGGGGTCCAGAAGGCGGGCCTTCTCTGCTGTAGCCCCCGCCCTTTGGAACATCTTGCCCCCGGGGGTGAGACAGGCCCCCTCACTCCAGGCCTTTCGGAGGGAGTTGAAGACCTGGCTCTGCCATCTGGCCTGGGGCGGGGAGGGAGGATACCAGAAATGGGGTTGGCTGGCCCCTTAGTGGCCTGGTGGGGGCCTATTGGCCTCTTGGAGTTTTTAGCTTTTTATTCTATTCTAGTTTTGTAAATTTCTAGTTTTATAACTTTTATAATTTTTAAACTTTTTATAATTTAATTATGTATTGTGATTTTAGTGACTGTAAGCCGCCCAGAGTCCCCCATTGTAGGGGAGATGGGAGGGGACAAATCAAATAAATAAATACAATAAATAAATATATTGGACTTGCTGTCTTCTCTACAAACTGCAACACTCCATCAGTCGCCCTCGGGTATTGTTCACTGTTATTCCCTCAATTATTGTTTAAATGCTATTTCCCCACTGATTACTATTTCCCCCAATATTGCCATTACCAGTGACTGTCACTTTTCCCATTGAGTAGCTTGTGAATGTTTTTATTACTATTCCTTCCACACTGTGTATTGTTTTATTTCCCCATTGAATGCTACTGTATTTCCCCTACTTTATCCTTCATTGCCATTTCCCACCATCATGCTGTCATTGTGTTGTACCTCAATCAGATCCAAGCCCTTTCGCTGTGCTGTGTGTGGTTGCCCTTTCTAAGGTCCACGAACATTCTGGGATGTGGATAAATAATTTTATTTTGGTCAGTGACCAGCCAAAAACAAGATACTGTGTAACAAAATCAAGCCACAAAGGTATAATATGCTTAAGTATAAATAAACTAATGCAGCACTGCACTCTATTAACTCCAAGAGTTAAAATCAGCTAAGAAAAAAAAAATACTCATACAATTAATTATAAGTGAAGTTTAAAGCCAGATCCTGAATCTATAGTGCAATAGATCAACAATACAGACATATATTGTACTGTAACACTTAATAATCTAAAATATTAATGTTAAGGTACAATTAGTAGCTAATTCATACTTGACCAAAGATTGATGGAATAAATATTACTCATGTAGACCAGAAATCACACATTCACTTTGCTACATTATGCATAATAAGGCTTTTCTTATCTAATAGGAGGAAATTAACATAAGATTCCCCTTCATGGATCACTGCCTTGTCATGGCGAAGGGGCTTGTGTAACTCAGTGAAGCCATGAGCTATACCATGCGGGGCCACCCAAGACGGACAGGTCATGACAGAGAGTTCTGACAAAATGTGGTCCACTGGAGAAGGAAATGGCAACCCACTCCAGTACCCTTGCCAAGAAAACCCCATGGACAATGTTAAAAGGCTAAAAGATATGACGCCGGAAGATGAGCCCCTCAGGTCGGAAGGTGTCCAATATGCTACTGGGGAAGAGCGGAGGGCAATTCCAAGTAGCTCCAGAAAGAGTGAAGCGGCTGGGCCAAAGCCGAAAGGACGTTCAGCTGTGGATGTATCTGGAAGCGAAAAGAAGGTCCGATGCTGTAAAGAACAATATTGTATAGGTACGTGGAATGTAAGATCCATGAACCAAGGCAAGCTGGATGTGGTCAAACATGAGATGACAAGATTGAACGTCGACATCTTGGGAATCAGCGAATTGAAATGGACGGGAATGGGTGAATTTAATTCAGGTGACCATTATATCTACTACTGTGGGCAAGAAACCCTTAGAAGAAATGGAGTTGCACTCATAGTCAATAAGAGAGTGGGAAAGGCAGTAATGGGGTACAACCTCAAAAACGACAGAATGATCTCAGTGCGTATCCAAGGAAAACCATTCAACATCACGGTAATCCAAGTCTATGCCCCAACCACTGATGCCGAAGAAGCTGAAGTTGACCGGTTCTATGAAGACCTACAAGACCTTCTAGAACTAGCACCAAAAAAAGATGTCCTTTTCATCATAGGGGATTGGAATGCTAAAGTAGGAAGTCAAGGAGTAATCGGAATAACAGGCAAGTTTGGCCTTGGAATACAAAATGAAGCAGGGCAAAGGCTAATAGAGTTCTGTCAAGAGAACAAGCTAGTCATAGCAAACACCCTTTTCCAACAACACAAGAGACGACTCTACACATGGACATCACCAAATGGTCAATACCGAAACCAGATTGATTACATACTTTGCAGCCAAAGATGGAGAAGCTCTATACAGACGGCAAAAACAAGACCAGGAGCTGACTGTGGCTCAGATCATGAGCTTCTTACTGCAAAATTTAGGCTTAAATTGAAGAATGTAGGGAAAACCACTAGACCACTCAGGTATGACTTAGATCATATTCCATATGAGTACACAGTGAAGGTGATGAATAGATTTAGAGGATTAGATTTGGTAGACAGAGTGCCTGAAGAACTATGGACGGAGGTCTGTAACATTGTACAAGAGGCAGCAACTAAAACCATCCCAAAGAAAAAGAAATGCAAGAAAGCAAAATGGCTGTCTGATGAGGCTTTACAAATAGCTGTGGAAAGAAGGAATGCGAAAAGCAAGGGTGAAAGGGAAAGATATAAGCAACTGAATGCAGATTTCCAGAGAATAGCAAGGAGAGATAAGAAGGCCTTCTTAAATGAACAATGCAAAGAAATTGAAGAAAACAATAGAATGGGGAAGACTAGAGATCTCTTCAAGAAAATTGGAGATATCAAAGGAATGTTTAGGGCAAAGATGGGCATGATAAAGGACAAAAAAGGCAGGGACCTAACAGAAGCAGAAGAGATTAAGAAGAGGTGGCAAGAATACACAGAAGAACTATACAAGAAAGATCTTAATGTCCCTGATGTCCATGCTGGTGTGGTCACTGACCCTGAGCCAGACATCCTAGAGAGTGAAGTCAAGTGGGCCTTAGGAAGCATTGCTAACAACAAAGCTAGTGGAGATGACAGTATTCCAGCTGAGTTATTTAAAATACTAAAAGACGATGCTGTTAAAGTGCTGCACTCAATATGCCAGCAAGTTTGGAAAACGCAACAGTGGCCACGGGATTGGAAAAGGTCAGTTTACGTTCCAATTCCAAAGAAGGGCAATGCCAAAGAATGCTCAAACTATCGCACAATTGCACTCATTTCACATGCTAGCAAGGTTATGCTCAAAATCCTACAAGCTAGGCTTCAGCAGTACGTGAACCGAGAACTACCGGATGTACAAGCTGGGTTTCAAAGAGGCAGAGGAACTAGAGATCAAATTGCCAACATTCGCTGGATCATGGAGAAAGCACGAGAGTTCCAGAAAAGCATCTACTTCTGCTTCATTGACTATGCAAAAGCCTTTGATTGTGTGGATCACAACAAACTCTGGCAAATTCTTAAAGAGATGGGGATACCAGACCACCTTACCTGTCTCCTGAGAAATCTGTATGCGGGCCAAGAAGCAACAGTTAGAACCGGTCATGGAACAACCGATTGGTTCAAAATAGGGAAAGGAGTACGACAAGGCTGTATACTGTCACCCTGCTTATTTAACCTATATGCAGAGTACATCATGAGAAATGCCAGGCTGGAAGAATCACAAGCCGGAATTAAGATTGCAGGGAGAAACATCAATAACCTCAGATATGCAGATGATACCACCCTAATGGCAGAAAGTGAAGAAGAACTAAAGAGCCTCTTGATGAGGGTGAAAGAGGAGAGTGCGAAAGCTGGCTTGAAACTCAACATTAAAAAAACTAAGATCATGGCATCTGGACCCATCAATCCCTGGCAAATAGAAGGGGTAGAAATGGAAGCAGTAACAGACTTCATTGACTTGGGCTCCAAGATCACCGCAGACGGAGACTGCAGCCATGAAATTAAAAGACGCTTGCTCCTTGGGAGGAAAGCTATGGCAAACCTAGATAGCATATTAAAAAGCAGAGACGTCGCCTTGCCGACAAAGATCCGCATAGTCAAAGCTATGGTTTTTCCAGTAGTAATGTATGGCTGTGAGAGCTGGACCATAAAGAAGGCTGAACGCCGAAGAATTGATGCCTTTGAACTGTGGTGCTGGAGAAGGCTCTTAAGAGTCCCCTGGACTGCTAGGAGGTCAAACCAGTCAATCTTAAAGGAAATCAACTCTGATTGCTCATTGGAAGGATTGATAATGAAGCTCAAGCTCAGATACTTTGGTCACCTAATGCGAAGAGAGGACTCTTTGGAAAAGACCCTGATGCTGGGAAAGATGGAAGGCCGAAGGAGAAGAGGACGGCAGAGGATTAGATGGCTGGATAGCATCACTGAAGCAATGAGCATGAAATTGAGCAAACTCAGGGAGGCAGTGAAAGATAGGAAGGCCTGGCGCAATATGGTTCATGGGGTCACGAAGAGTCGGACACGACTTAACGACTAAACAACAACAACAACATAAGATTCCTCAGATTGGCCCCTAGCATGTAACAACAATAGTAAAATGAGCCTTTTTTGAGTATCATTATATTTGGGTATCAAATAATATTATTTGGGTATCATTATAGAAAGACTTTCAGACCTGCAAGATTCTGTTAATGTAGCTTTACAATAAAGTAGAATTAGCTTCTCTGGTTGTGTTTCCTCTCTGGTCTACCTGACAGAGCTGACATCACTCTCACAAGTCTGAAAGTACAATTCTCCTGCCATCTCCTTTACAGCTCAAGAAACTACGGAAGGTCCCTTCTGAGTCTCTTGCCCTGTCCACTTATCTGACCATTCCCTAGGCAGCATCTCTTCATTCTGTCTCCCAAGGTCTTTCCCACATACCATTACAGGTTCCACCACAGAGATTTTTCCTTCAGCTATCATGTCTTTAACTCTTTTACTGCCACATTCGATTTTAGTCAGTTTTTTGGTAATTGTCCTTAACTGCCATGTTCAACTTTAATCTGCATTGTTAAAAAAGTTTTCTTTGGCATGGTGAGTGATTATAGTTTAATAGTTTGGTTTGAGGATGTCAGCTATCATATTTGTTTCTGTCTCATGGTGTGAGAACTTTGCTTCCATTGAGGGGCACCATTGTTGGGCTGTGCTTGT
Source organism: Liasis olivaceus (assembly GCA_030867105.1). Taxonomy (NCBI): domain Eukaryota; kingdom Metazoa; phylum Chordata; class Lepidosauria; order Squamata; family Pythonidae; genus Liasis; species Liasis olivaceus. The sequence continues at coordinate 205,239,604 of CM061348.1, forward strand.
AGCATTAGCTGGCCTTAATCTGGACAAGATTCAACTAAACCATCACCACAAGGACAGGCTTGACTAGCTGTGGGAACTTTATTAAATCTCCCATATAAAATCTGGCTCTGAAGAAAAACCTTTGTTGAAATGGGGAGTTGATGTAATTAGTTGGTTTCCACCTAGGGTGATTAAACTGTCCTTGGATAGATTTTGGAATAAGGCCTTTCTCATTCTTGTATTCAAAATCTAAAAGCCATTCTCTGATATTTCTGTTAGCTTGAGTAAATTAAATGAGATGTAGGAAATCAAGGGAGAAGCCACATGATGAATGTTTTCTAAAAATTGAAACCAAAAGAATTAGAATTTGTCAGATAGAAGAAATGGGATCAAACTGGCTAAGAAATAATGGGGTTTAAACTAATAATTGAACATGAATAAGCAGCTTTTATCTCAACCCTCAACTGGCCAGTCTGTAGCCTCATAATTATATTGAATATACATTTGGAGCTTGAAGCACTGTTGTTATAAACTTAGCTTGTACTATTTCCATCAGCTAAAATTTGGGTAAAGGCCCAACTGGGATCCATAAAGCAACTGAGCCAAGGATTTAACTGTAAATAGTTTTATACCTGCAGAGATACATTCCCCATCTTTTGTGTGAAAAAAAACAATTAGAATAGCCTGAGAACTTCTTTGAGCCTGTGAGACCACAGAATCATTGTCTGCATTCCATGACCCTGAGTCTTGAAGGACCACAACTAGGTATTTAAAAGTCCCCACTTACTTAATCTCCTGCCCTTTTATCCATAACTGAAGCTTCCTAAATGTTTTAAGAAGATCATTACTTTAGTCTTCTGGAAGTTTATTACGGGGGGCGGGGGCGGTTCTGCAATAATGCACTAAGCTATTCAGTGCATGTCTGAGACAAATTGGGAGTCCTTGAAATGAGGCTGCCTTCTATGTTGTCTCTGAAGGTTCCTTTATGGTTGTCACCACAAGAAGCTTTTTATAGAAGAGAAATGAAAGCTAAAAATAAATGGCTAACTTATGGTGGCGTATTGGCATTCTCTCAAAGGGATATTAAAGACAAGAGAAGAATTGATATCAGAAGGTTGGTTACATGTGTCAATGGTTTTCTTATGTACAACTATAAGAAAGATTTAAAATAGATAAAAGGAGTTATGGTTTTGAATGCGGTAAGACTGAATTTGAAGCAGGATTATGTACCAATGATGAACATGTTATTGCAAAAAATGTATACATTTTTATTGAAACTAGAGACAGAAGATGAACAAGTTAAGGACTGTATGATAAAATGGGCTAAAAACTTTGGTTATAATATACAGATTGAATAGTGGCAAAATATGTGGCAGAAATTTACATTGTGTTATAACCTTAAAGAGAATGTTTATAAAATGATGTATTGTTGGTAGTTGTCACCAGAAAAACTGTCTAAAATGTATAAAGGTACTTCAAATGTATGCTGGAAATGTGAACAACAAGAAGGGACATTTTATCATCTCTGGTGGACTTGTAAGAAAGAAAAAAAATGGAATGAGATACATATTTGTATACAGAAGATTTTAAAGATTAATATTCAAGCAAAACCAGAATTCTTCCTTTTGGGTTTGATGGATAAATAGTTGGAAAAAAGCCATAGAACTTTGTTTTTATATATGATAGCAAGGCTTTTTTAAAAAGAAAAAAGAAACATAAAGAAGTAGCTTCCGATCTTCATCACAAGTACAAACTTAATAATTTATCACCCCCATAACATTACATGTAAGTATCTCTTCTTCCCATAACCCATCCCTTATCCATACAGTGTATGCAAATCCATAAATCATTAACATTGAGATTTCCAGTTTTAGTATATGTGCTGTGACACCATTCCATTAATTGAGTACTTGACCAAGTGATGCTAATAAGATAGAAGCAATCACCCATGACTTACTACACTGAAAATTTACAGGGCCATTTGGACCAATCTTATTTACCCCTATTATGCAAACAAGCTGGAAGATCAGACAAGCATCTTGTGAAGTTCCTTTTAAAAGATCTGAAACCCTCCATCACTCACTCAGTAGCTAAGTTTTATATTGTCACAACGGAAATAAGGCAAAATCTGGTACAAATATAATTTTTATTGACTTCTTTTCAGTTCCATAGTGTTCTAGTTATACTGTTAAATACTACCTTTTTGGTTTTAGAAACTATTTGTAATGGTTTTAATTTCATTCTGCTTTAGTCTTATAGATTATAATTTTAATAATAAAAATATAAAATTCTTGACAATTACTCTTAGAGATTCACGGTAATGTCACAATATACTCTTATGCTACTTCTGTCTACCACTTGAGATGTCTTTGAGCTGGGATTGTTGCTTTGTATTTTCTATTTGACTGTCTCTCTGTTTCTTTTGTTCTGGTTATTGTCTCTCTTCTCAAAAAAAAAAGAAAAAAGAAAAGATGAGATTTCAGCATTTCAAGCAAGATACAATCACAGTCAGGAGCCTTACCTGGCTTAAGACCATTGATCAGCTTTTCACTTCAGGCATCAACATAGTGGCCAGTCTGGGGGAGTTTCATTATTTTGGTGTGAGACCATGAGTGCCTGGCTAAGATTCATACAGAGTTTTAAAATGAGCTTCCCAACCCCCTATGGGAATCTGATTAGATATATGAAAAAATTATCATTAACCCACCCTGCTATCATGTGCAGAAATAGAGACAGATTTTTATCTTGAGCTGCACTAAACAGCAGGCACCATTGTTTCTCTTTTCTGAATTTTCAAATGTGATTTATATTGTTTCTTTAATTTAATGTTGGTATTTGTGCAGGATCCTGTTGGTACAGCTTGTAAGAACTAACTAGAATTCTTTTGGTAGTCCCAGACTCCTGATCAAACTATCCTTTTGATCTGTACTTATAACTTGACTTGAGTTTTTCCACCTCTTTGACAACATGTTTCTGGAGATTCTGAATAAGAAAGATGTAACTTCCAACTGCAGGGACTTGTCCAGGCACTCACTAGGAGTCAATACTGGCTTGAAGGCATTAAAAAAAAAAATCAAGTAAATGGGAATCTGTTCTAATACTTGCCATATTTGCATTATTCTTCTTCATCTAAGAAGATGAAGATTTTGGAAAAGGATATATGCCATTTTTCGTACTACTTAACACATGAGGTTTGTGTCTGTGTTTCTGTAGATAGAATATATCTATCTGTAGATTGTTCTAGTTTAAAAGGGAGTTCAATCCTTAAAAGTAGGGGGAAAGATTGTTGTCTGTGCATAGTTCAAATTTCATAGAATTTACACTGATAACTAGATCAGAAGAGATCAGCCAATAATATGCTGTCGATATACAAAACCCTATCCATTATGTGAATTCAGTGGGGCAATCCTACAGCCTCATTTAAAATCCATATATTGAAACAATTGGTCAGACGTGTTAGGGAAAATCCTGCAAGGTTGCAAATCCCAACCTTAGCTACATGAAAAGGTAGGAATGATAGTAAGAATAGGGGTTACTGCATCTGCTCCCATTCTGGCACTGACATCCCCACCAAATATGATGGAAACTGAAGGATTAGACATGCAATAATGTTCTAAATAATTGTAGAGCTCTTTCCATAGTTGTCAGCTCTGTGTTTGTGAGGACAGAGGAGATAAACATTGAATAAAAATATTGAAATCTTGGATATGCAAGCACAGGGCTGCTACCAAATATGCATGATCTAGTAGAAGGATAATTTCTATCTGTAAATTTATCGAGATTATTTTATTTTATTATTTCCTCATTTATTTGATTAATATAGCTGCCCATCTCACATATGTGATTCTATGTGGCTTACAACAAAATAGATAAAAACAAATCAATTACATAAGATAAAATAAAAACACATGGCAGCTGAGCTTCATAAAATAGCCATCAACAAAACCAAGAGACAGGCTCTATCACACTTATGGGACCCCTGGCCTGGGCACAAAACCAAGCTTTTAGGGCCTAAGGCCAGCATGGTTGGGGCTAATCTTAGATGGAATGATGTTCCACAGGGTGAGCACCATGGCAGAAAAGGTCCACCTCCTGGGTCCCACCAGCCAACACTCCTTAGCTGATGGCACCCAGAGCATGCTCCTCCTGCCGGACCAGGTAGGACAGGTAGGAACAATTGGGGAGAGATATTGCTAATATTGCTAGGTCCCTTTTTCATCTGGCTCCCTGCTCACTTGGGGATGCCCTAACACAGCTAGCATTGTAACCTCTTTACTGAGTTACTATAAGGCCCAAGTCTCCTGTTAAAAAAAAAAAGGATGCCAAAAAGATACAAATGGATGAAACCCCTACCTGCAAATGTCAGCCTGCTGTATTCCATGACAATAGTAAGAATTGACTTGAAGCTGCTAGTTGCCAGTTAATTTGACTAGGACACATTGTTACATGAGCAGAAATTCTAGATGTTGTAAGCAGCTGATATAGTTCAGACAAGCATCCAAAACTGGATAACAGTTGACGGTAGCTCTAACTCATAGCGTTCCTCATCCTTTTGCTCATCCTTCTGTCACAGGGGTGCCATTACAGGTATTTCCCGAGAAACTCTAAATAGTCCTGCCCACAGCAACCTGTGCTTTTTTCAGTTCCACTGGGTGCCTTCTGTGTCAAATGGTTATCAATAAGGATGGTACTGGAGTCTGCAGGGCTAGGCTTGTATCTCTGGGTGGTGTGTTTAAATCAACACGAGCAGATTTGGGGAGAGGTTCAGGTCTTCTAACCTCAGGAGGGGGTTAAAGTATTTCCATTTTTGCAGCCATCTACAGGGGTTAGGGGAATCAAACTGATTAGTGGGGCAGCTGTTTCATGCCTCGCAGATAAAGTTTGCTTGAGCTTGTCCAGTCTCTTCAATAAATCCTCCTGCTTGCAACTTGGCAGGGCTCCAAACAGATGAATTACTTCTGCCACCAGCGGCTTAGCAGCATTCTGTCCTCCTATCCTTATCATCAGTTGTTTATCTGAGGAGACTACTCTCAAGAGCACTGCTGGTTCATGTCATTGTACCTATCTGCAGCTGCCACTTTTAGTTTCACAGTTAAAGTGCTGATGGCATCTTGGTGATATAATTCAAAAAGCAAAGGAATCTGTGCCTCACAAAATACCCATTTTGGAGATATTGAGAGAGTGCTCAAGAAGGGCACTCTCTTTTAAACAACATTATTCATTTAAATTGTGGGATGCTTAAATGTGAGTAAAATTCACTTGCTGCCCTTTTCCCTAGGAAACCACTCTCTCTCCAAGAAATCAATTGTGTAATGTTGCAGCATAGCCACTGGCTTAAGGAGAAACAGATTGCTTTACTTGAATCCTACTAGCCACTATTGAGTTAAGAGTGATCTAAGTAAATCCAGTTAATTTGTAAGGTATGGTTGATTTTACTTCCTCAGTCTCTCATGTACCAAGAGGGAGACTCTTTCTGAATTCAGTTAGAATTTCTTGTTGGATTCAGTGTTAAAATCTCAATTTTGAGTTAAGGTATTTTGTTCATTTTTAAATCCAGGACTTTCTGCTATAGCAATCTCTGCTAATTTTATGGGAGAAGATGGGATAAATGTATCAAAGAATTCTTACAGAGAATCCACTTTTGCTTTTACTGCTGTTAGATACTGATAAATTGAAATTGCAGTCTGTACAGTCAATAAGCACTGTCTGGATATCAAATCTGTCATACTATCATTTTTAAGGATTTCTTCCTGGCAACCACTTGTGATCAGTGCAGCAGCTGAATGGACAGCAGAGAAGGAGCTATTGAATCTGGGGAGTCCAGGGACTCCAATTCCTTAGGATAGAGGACTCTACCACATTCATTTGGCAAGTCCTACCCCAGCAACTATACTACTATTGTACCTAATAGTAAGGTGCTTTCACTTTGCCATCTTCTTAAATACTTGCTGTGGGATGTGTCATTTTTAGTTGGAAGATCTTGCTTGCCTACCAGTCCCTATTGGATGATCCCTGCATAGCCCTGGAAGATTAGATCTTTCAATCTTTTTTTCAAGAATAATGTCAAAGAAGCTGAAATTACGGTAAGAATTGGGGCATGAGGTATGAACCTATTTCATTCATTTCCCCTATTTTCCTAGTATAAAACATCTTTTTGAAGGCATTAGGCTTGCAGAAAGCCATAGTATGGTGTCCTTGGACTGGGAAGACCCAGGATCCAGTTCCTAGGCAATCAGGGAATTCATAGAGGTGATCCAGTCATTTTTTTCTCAACTCATTCTACTTCACACGGGATCAGCCCTTCAAGGTAGACCAAGCCAGGAAAGAGACTCTATAAAAACTTCTAGAACTTTATGTTATTGTTGCAGGGTATAACAACAGAACCTTGAAAGTCTGACATGGTTTCTCTCTCCCTTCTCTCATACCAAAGAGAATCAAGGGTAACCCTGAGAATTTCTTTCTCACCTGTCTCTTTCAAGGCTAAGTTGATGTTTATGTAATTGCCCTTGCAGTCCTTTTTCAAGGATATGTCTGCACCCCTCTACACAGTGTAACTGTTATGGGGACATGATCATGGGACACTCCCATCTGTGCTGCCTTGAGCTTCCAGAGAAAAGTTGGGAGCAAATGCAATAAATCATCATGAACATGTACTGGCAGAAGATGACTGAGAAGAAACTGAGCACTGGGGGTCCGTGGAAGGAGAGGCTTTTTCCAGTGCCACTGCTCTGACATTAAAAATCCAATCCCATTCCTCTCACACTATGTACCCTGTGGCCCTGATTCTAATATTGTGTTTTCCTTCTCCTGTATTGCTCCCTTTGCTGCTATTGACAAAGGTAATTATATGTTCTGTTAGCCCCAAACAACAGAAGGGCTATAAATACACTGAGGTTTGCTCCCTGTGCAAGTCTCCCCCAAAATTAAGGCGAAGAGGTCTGCAATGGCTCCTGCCAAAGGACTTATTTTGTATGCCATCCACATAGCAATAATACATTGTTCAAAGATCTTCCACCATAGATCTTCTTGAGAGAAGCTGAGACTTGACCAACCCTCCATTTCAGAATTAGCAGCCTTTTCTTGTGTTGTAAAAGATAGTATATAAAAAGTGTGTATCATATAAATAAGAATGTGCAAACTTCTAAAGCATAAAATGTTAATTTAGGAGAACATTACTCCCTAGTGGTAGATTGCGAAGGAGTTTTAGATGGTTTCAAATCTGTGGCTGAAAAAAAGTCCAAGCACACAAAGTTGAATAACACCCTTCCCAATTCATCTATATTTTTAGCTTATATTACTTATATCCATTTCTTTCCTCAGTGTGTTCTTTTTATTTTTCCTTCTAAGGAGTTTTATGCTCTAAAAAAACAAAAGAATTTACATCTGCTCATTTAATGACATCAATTAATGGCTGAAACAGTAAAATCATTTTATCATGGGAATAAAGCCCAGGCTTTTCATTCATGAAGCTACAAATCTTATTTGATAAAAGTCCAGTTCTAAGAAATCCATTTTAGATCTCAGACATTAAGAGATCATTAAGGTTTAGAAGCCAATAACATTATTGCAATAATCAGGCTGTTCATCTAGAATGAGGGACAAGTATTTTTTGCTCTCCACTGTTAAGCATTCTTCCTTTTAGTAGAAATGAACACACTATTCAAATTATTTCATGACTTCTTGGAGTTTCTTTGAAATAAGTGGAAATCTCTTTCTAAATATTGAAATGTGAGGATTTTCTCTCTCATGCATTCACCCACCTATCCAGCTACCTTCCTACCTACTGAGCGTCAATTGGCAAAGGTGAAGATTTTTAATAAGTCCTGATATCAGAGCAAAACTTCCTTTCACACTATAAATATCAAGTTTCATTATTCAAGTGTGTGTTTGTGTGTGTAATATATGTCAAATCTGACATACTTGATAAGAAAAATTCAATGTTTCTATAAATCCAGGTATCTTGATCATGATTCCACCCTAATCATCAGCAACCCATTCCATGATCCTTAAATATCATATTTATGGATTTATATCCATAAATCACATTTTTGGATCATATTAGCCTGTGACAGGATGGGTGTCAGTTCACATCATTATATCTCTGATATTCAGAGTAGAGAAACTTGAGCATTACTGAACATTTGAATCCTTGCAGTAACTTGCTTTTGTTGGGTATGTCAATTTGGACTGTACTTATCTTTCAGATTGCACTTCCAATTGTGATTTTTTTTTTTGGTGCCTTCAAGTCAATGTTGACTCCTGGTGACTGCCTGGACTGGTCACTGCAGTTTTCTTGGCAAGGTTTTTCATAAATGATTTGCCATTATGAGGACTTCTGGGGGAGGTATAACAAACTAAAGACAGCTCTGTGAAAAGAAAGCCAAAGACCAAGGAACTGGTGAGTAGACCTATTCCTTGGAATCTCTCAGGATAAGGAGAGGATGGAAGATTAACCACGTGTGCTTCGGACAGTTGCTTCTTGTGAGACTGCAGGACAGTGGTTTGAGCGCTGGGAGATGCAGGGATTATCCCTCTTGCTCACAACAGCGACTTTTAAAGGACACTAAATTTGCAAACCTCACTTTGTAATCACTTTCGGAAATTGCTCATTAACTATTTCTAAGCTATTAGAGACCTTCAGAACAAGAAATTTGAAAATGCCGGGTGAGTCTGCCTTCAGTCCTGAATGAAAGAAAATTTTAATCATAAGCTTAAGAATTTAAACAATCTGAAATAAACAGCAAGAAGCTAAATAAAATTTTGAACTTAGAAAGTTATAAACAGACTAAAGGTCCAAATAAAATTGGAATATTGAAACATTTACAATAAGATTTTGGAATTAATTATAAAGAACCAGCTCAAGGGAAATAGATTGTGTTTTGTTTTTTACAAAACAAAACAAAGATACGCAATTTCCTGATTTCAAAACCTGGACACTAGAGAGGACTGAAGTTTTAAGGTAGAGGAAAGATTTACAAGCCTGTAAAATGTTGCAAAATGTTATAACGATAAAAATACTGACAGAGACTTTTGAAGAATGGAATCAGAAAATAGTAGCCACAATATCAACAGTGTCAGTAATGATGTCTGCTTCTATGGATAGACTATGTCCAAAAGATGTTATTGAAGAAATGTCAGATGTAGGACAAATTTTATCTGACAAGATAAAGATGGTATTGAAAGTGGATTTACAACTGACAGGTCAAGAGGATGACTTAGAAAGGATGTTTCACTGGATCTACAAAAGAAACTGGCTGAGGTTTTAAAATTTAAAAGGCAAATACAAATGACAAACCAAGAGAGTGACCTGGATAATTTTTTCCTACTGGATTTACAAAGAGGCTTGTTAAAGCCTTGAAGAACTCTGTGCAATGAGACAAAGAAGTGAAGAGAAATCAGATCCTATGACAATATTTGAATGAACTAAAGATTAATACTGTTAGAAATAAAAGGAAGGAATATAAAGTTGGTCTATCTGATCAAGGTTAAAACAAGATATACTGTTACTTCTGGCAACCCTTTATGGACTTTCTGCTGACACTAGAAGTGAAAAGATGATGTTTATGGATTTGTTCATAGATAAGAGATGGGATATGGGATGAAGAGACATGTTTGTAAACCTGGAGGGGGTGAAGAGTTAATAATTTGTTTATACTTGTGATGAAGATTGGAAATCACTTCTTTACATTTTTCTCTTTATTATATTCTTTTCTCTTTTTCTTTTTTCTTGCACTTTCTACCCCTCCTATCTTCAAGTTTAGTTTGTATTAGATGTTACTGTTATAATTAAATTTCTTGATAAAAATTATATAAATAAATGATTTGCTATTGCCTTATTCCTAAGGCTGAGTGAGAGTGACTGGCCCAAGGTCACTCAGCTGGCTTTGTGCCTAAGACGGTACTAGAACTCACAGTCTCCTGGTTTCTAGCCTGATGCCTTAACTACTACACCAAACATTTTAAAATACATTTTAAGATGAAAATTTCTGGAACAAATATTTTTGTAATCTGGAGATTTTGATAAAATATGTTAACATGTTTATATTAGAGATGAAGTCTTGTGTGCATTTTAAAAAATCCAGATTTTAATGTAGAAACAGGGCTCTCTTTAAACTGACACAAAACTGATGCATCCCTATCCCAGCAATGCTATATTTACACTTATTAAACCAATATTCATTTTATTAAAATTCCATACTACTGAAAATATCCTAATCTGCTGTTCCTATGTTGGAACTAAGCTTTCAGCATTTACTTCTGAAACCCAGAAAGGATTGGTTTTGGAATTCCCTGACATAAAGGGATTCCTGACTGAGCAAGGGAAGGAAGCAATAAAGTAATAACATACATACATACATACATACATACATACATACATACGTTTGTTTGTTTGTTTGTTTGGCTTGTATGCCGCCCATCTCCCCCAACGGGTAACATTCATGAGGCTACTGAACTATTGTGGTAGGCAAATAGAAACTATCAGCAATAGAACTAGAAGCTCATCAGCAAAGTGCTTTACTTCAGTATTTTGTATGGCGGCAATACCCTTAAGCCAAGACCAGGAATATAATTATTTTTTTCAAAATGTGTGGTAAAAAGGAAGGGATATAAGCCAGAAAGTAAGAACATCCAGGGATGCAGTAGTGGAAGAATGAATCATGGAATTTTGTAACTAGAGGGTGATGGAAAAGGAAGAACTGGGGAGACTAAGCAAGAGCAAATAAGGCAGACATTTGCTTTTATGCAAAATGAAAAACATTTCCCCTGATTAAAAGTAGATTATGTTACTTTACCATTGAACTTTTCTATGATAGTGTGATTAACCAGTACTGCAGTTATCAGAAGCACAGAAACTAAAGGCCCAATCCCTTTAGGACCTGCCTTCAAAGTGACACGGTGCTGGTTTATTTAAATTAAGAATCAGAGAGTTGACTTGTGGATGTAAAAATTACTCTTACCATCTGAACTATTTCAAAACCCATGGTGGCAGCAATAGGGTTAGTTTGAGGGAACCCTTGGTAGGACACCTTGGCCAATTGCCCCTTCCACCCCCCTGCTTGTCTTGTCACTTTAATTGCCTCTCCACTTTGTTTGGCTAGGCTTATCTTCTCCTGCTCCAACATCCCCCCTACCCCAAAAGGAATAAATAATTATGTCAGGGAGGGGGTGTTTTATTTTGTTTAAATAAGGAGTTGGCAATGTGTATGGCTTGTTGATTGGTTGGGTGGTGCTGGCAACCCATCTGCTGCTCCACAACCATGTTTGAAGGAATCTCATTTCCTGGTTCCTCAAACCAGTTTGAAAAAGAGGAGGAGGAGGAGAAATTTGTCCTGACCATTTTGTAAAAATGTTATAACGGTGAGCATAATGCATTGGGAGTTTACCTGCAATGCACCCAGATCCTCCAGAATGAACAGCAGTTGTGAGTTCCTTGGCACAGTTCCTATTCCTTTGAGTAAGGCAAAATTGCTGAACATTGCATCCCTTATGATTATGTCATCATTAAAATGGGCCTCCTACCACAAATCAACTAACACAATTTATGTGAAAACAGTTATTCCAAAGACAATACAATATTTTATAAGAAACATTTATAATCCAGTTTACAACAAAGTAATCCATCATATAAACAAATGAATTGGTCATACACTAAATAAATATCTCTAAAGAATTAACTTTTTTTTTTCCTCTCAGGACCCGATCCGGCAAGTCCTTAATACACAGAATTCCCTGTACAGTCATCAAGTTCAGTTCATGCTGTATGCTGAAATTTCACCTAAGCAAATCATGTTAATTTAAGGCTATGGACAAATATTCAACATTTTTATCAAGGAATTAAGGTAAACTCTCATGATTTTTGCTGTTGAAGGTACTGGGAGAGCTTCATTTCTTTAAATACAGTTAACTGACATTTTAATAACTTCAAGTTACAAGAAATATCTGTGGTTCCAAACAACAGGTAAAGAAAAATTATCTAGGAAAGGAAATCACAGTATGACAATGTAGTAAGAATACAGATTTTGGGACAAGGTTTTGGTTTTCACAAATGGTTGTGCATGTCACTTCTGTAAGTACAAAAAAAATTCAGGCAGAATGTTTTTTTTAATTTTCAGTATCTTTTCTAAGTCCCAAAATAATGAGAATTGTTCAGCTAAGCAGCATTTTGGATTTGAATGGAAAAAGATGCTTTGGAGTATGCTGGGGGGGGGGGGGAGAGGGGCAAGCATAGCACCTGTTTGCAACGTCTTAAAGCAGCCATACTTTTTCCTAGGAATGTGGGGCTCCAGAGGTACATTTTAAGCAGTTGCAACAGGTGATGTTGACACTCCACAGCACCTGTTTGCCTTCAGATCTGATTTGCTGCAAAGCCCTATAGTCCATCTTCTTTTATAAGGTGATAGATATACTGGGTACTTCATTTGTGACTTCTTTTAATAGCATTCCACACTTGTTTGTTTGTCTGCATATCTCATGAGAGAGAATGACTGGCCCAAAGACACCCAGCTGACTTTCTACCTAAGCCAAGACTAGAGCTCACAGTCTCCTGGCTTCTAATCTTGCACCTTTAACCACTACATCAAACTGGCTCTTAATTCATATTATGGTTTTGATATTCCATATGCCAATAATGCAAGTGCGAATGTACCGTATAAAAACATCATCTTACATTACATTAAGTGTAAGTAAGGGGCCAACTAAAAATTGTAGCTTATTTGTTACAGCAGCTATGTGATGAAAAAAGAGTACAACTGACATTGGTACAGTAGAATATCCAACCATATAAATAAAACTAAAAAATATGCTAATAGCTATTGATCTGGGAAGAATTTGCAATATTTAATTTTGAATCAGGATTAATTATAGCTGCAGTGGAATCTGTGTATGCATACATAGATGTGAAATGCAATTGTGTATGTGTATAAATGTGCCACAGAAAATTGGAACACTGCTGGGAATGAAATATAAGAAGGGAGAAATTGCAACTATATGAGAAAATACTGGAGTAAACCTGGCTGTGAAAAATAGGAAGATACAAAAGAAAAAAAAATCTAGGGGAATCTTTGGTGTAATGGTCAAGGAACTATGTTGGTCTGTCCTGAATTTCTAAACCTACCCATTTCATCACTAAATATGTCTTTCTTGCTATACTTATTCCAATTTAATAAAATCTTGATTTTGAAACATGATTGCCAGGGGGTTATTCTTATCTCTGTTATTTCTAAAAGAATGTTGAACAAGATAAAAATGTATTGTCTACAGGGATACCTGCCTCTTGCTCTTTCCCAATTTGGTTTAGTATATGTGCTGCCAAAGCGAGCATGCTATGTGCCAATTAAATTGTGAGATTTGCTGATTCCAGTAGATGTTTTAGGAAATAAGTTCAGATTCTATCATGGCCATTATAACATATACTGTACAGCATCCTTCCTTAAAAACACCAAAGATGTTATCTGTTCAGAGGTGCTTGCTATGTTCTCTAACATATATAACATTATATTGGACATCTCTAACATTATATTGGACATTGGGCTGCACACATATTTCTTGGGTATGTTTCAGTTTCTTCAAAAAATGTTACAGTTATATGTCATAAACTTGATCAAATCACTGTATGTATGATAATGTTGTCATGGTTTGTGTTCACTTTAACAAAACAAAACAATCCAATATTTTCTTTTCAATATTCAATCAGTATATTTTCAGAAATTTTTGGATTCTCCAGAGAGGGAAATCTTAACACATTCCACTTCCTATATATCTTCACTATTATAAATATATTTGCAAGAACTTTGACCAGCAATAGCACTTTCATAGTTAAATAATTACATTTTCTTTAAAGTTTAACAACAAATGATTCAGAATATGAATATTAACGCACAATTATAAAAAGACAATATTAAGTACCCTTTGATTTCCCTTTGTAACAAGTGCAGTCTTATGAAAGGAATTAGAAAACTATGTATATATTAGACATTCAATCTAAACAGAAACAAAGCAATATATTGTCTTAGAAAACACAAGAATATGGCATGCCTATTCTTTTATTATAAATAACCATACTGTGTCATTTCTTCTTGCCAGCAAATGAAAGAGATTGGTTCATAAACCTTCTCAACATATGCAAATATCTGATTAAGCTATGTTTCCTTGAGAAAATACAGTCCAATTGCAGAGTACTGAAGAGGTCAATTTGATATGCTGTTTAAGGTTCTTGGTAGCCAGTACCATTGCACCTGGAAAATGTATTTTTCCCTTTTTTAAAAAATAGATGAGTCCATTATTTATTACTTAAAAATTATAAAGAATAGTTTTTATTTTTGTCCTCATATAAATTATAAAACTCAAGTTTACCAGAGTCTCTTTCCCAGAGGAAGCATAAAGCACTTTTGTGATACCTTCACCGAAAAATATTTGTATCACATTAAGTCTGACAGACAGAATCAAAACAATATTGCATCCTAAAGTCCAAAGAGACTATTCTTCTGATGTGGTCCTAGTGATGGATGTGGTCTATGGGATTGTTCTCTTGCAATGATTTTACTCAGTTTATGGATCAAGGAGAAGAGAAAGACACCACATCAGTTCAGTAGGAATCTCTAATATTCCTGACAGATGTTCATTAGAGGTCAAAGACAAATCCTTTGGAAGACAAAGAGAAGTTTGAGAATGCAATGATGAAAGGAAAAAGGAATGAGGTAAACTTCCCCTAGGAAGGCAGAGCCAGTTAGAATGTCAGGAGAAAGTATAATTATACCTAAGACCCAAATGCTTTCCTAGCCATATTTCAGCTAGTTGCACTGCAGAGCCAAATGTACTTGCTTTAGACCCCAAGCACATCTTGTATTGTTTAGACTCTAGATTGGGATCACAATGAACTGGATGGAACACATGCACAACCCCCACTTCTTGGCTTCTAAATGCCTTCAAGCCGGAAGTTATCACTTTAGTAAAAAGGTCTACATCCTCAAGTCCCCAACCTTGAATTGAGGTATCAAATCCGCCCGCACTTATAAAATCACTTTTGTAAATGCAGGTGATACCAAACCCATAGTCCCTCCAAAACCCTGTTTTCTTTGTGAAAACAAAGTGACTGTCCACAGGAGGGTGGTCTCCATAGGTTACTTTAGGGTCATACTGGCTGAAAATAATAGGGTAGTAAACTTGTTCTCCTTGGATGGTGTTAGCTCGACAGCGCTGGAGAAAGTCAGGAGTAAATATTAGGTCAACATCACAGAATAGCAGTAAAGTATCATTGTCAAACTGAGAGGAAGCCGTTTCAAGACCCAAACCTCTTGAAAAAGCTCCTGTCATAGGAATAACAGTGATGTCTGCCATTGGATACTTATTGCGATATGCACTGATCAACTCTATGTGTTTACTGGAATCCTGACCAGAATCTGGGTTAAAAAGAATAACTGCCAGCCTCACGTTCTGCTTTGTAACAAGGCAAGTCTTTTCAAAATTCTCCATAAATCTCAGGAAAATATCGTATCTTCCTGTGAGAGGGACAAGAATATGAATCTTCTTATTACTGCTTCCCCTTGATTCTTTGGTGCCTTGGAATGATGAAAAGATCTTCAGGGAATTAGAAAGGAAAGAGAAAGATTGTGTGTCACTCTGCCCATTTTCCATCACACTTCTTACATCCAGTTCTTCTTCCTCTCTGAAAAATGGTTTACTAAATAATTGTTGAAGGTAAGCATGCCTTCGAACTGGAACAGTAACCTTTCTTCCTTTGTGCCTTTTATATAAAAGCAACAAATCCAGTATATACTCTACTCCATGCAGAGGGTCAACCCTGCGGTATCCATACTGTATTTCATTGAAGTCAATAAGCCTTCCTCTAGATTTAGAATTCTCATTGATTATTTCCATTACCTGCATTACAGTGTCATCTAAAGCGGCTCGCAGAATGTTATTAATGTTTTGCCTGGGTGGCTGATTCTCAGCTATTGAATAAAGGAGCTTTCCAGTCAGAAAGTCCCATTCAATTACTTCATTCCTGTCACGGGGCTGGAAACGATTGAAAGATGGTGTCATTCCTAAAAGCTGATCTTCTTTGCTTAATTCATCATTACTGAGCTTGCTCATGAGAGCACTTTCTCTATGAAGCTGGATGGTGCGGTAACGCAAGTCTGAAATTTTACGGGTCAATATGTAGTTATGAAGCCTATACTGATAGGCTGGTCTTTTATTTGGATGAAGTGTAATTGCTGTGTGAATTTTGCTGTTGTGAAGATCCTGTATGTAACCCTTCCGGTTGTGTTCATAGTTTTCATGGAACAACTGCTGCATCTAGAAAACAGAAAATATAATAGTGTTAGGTGTGTAAACAGGTAAATACTAACTAAACCATATCAATTTAATTTTCAAGCATAAATCTATTCATCACTGAGTTTAAAACAGGGGCTATTTTGGTCTGTTTTGTTAGGAGATGAGAAAAAATACAGCAAAATTGCAAAACAGTGGGAACATATTTTTGTATATTCCCATGAGGAGTGTGAGTATGTGGTAACACTATAAATTTAGCTACAGAAGAAATTAAGGCTATACCAGAAGTTAAGAAAGAGTATACACTCTTTTAATTATGGCAAACAGCCAGAAAATGTCCATCTTCTCTAAGGGAAATATTCATTGAAGTGAATAGTTTGAGGGGAAAAAAACAAAACGCTGTAACTTCAATCTGTTTCTAAAGTTTAGAAATAATAAGAGTTCAGACAATTTCTTTAAAGTGATAACAGTCACGTTATTCAGAAGAGTAAGTGCTGGACTCATTTTGCTTCTGATTATTTGTATAGAGATTTCTTCCTGGGAGTACATGAAGAATTGAAAACAAAGAAGAAAAAGAGCATTCAGACAGGAAATTGTTTATAATAGCACATGGGAGTAGTAATAAAAATAATATAGACAGTGAAGAGATAAGGAAAAGTAAAATTACGTAGTTCACTAAAAAAAGCTTCCTACATTTTCAATCAACATTTTAATCAATATTAAAGTAAAATTCATGAATAAAAGTATTCAGCTGAGTTTTTAATTATTTATCATATTTATCAACTGAGGTACCATTTTATTCCAATGTGCGGGGTTAAAAAAGCACAAGAAGCAAATCTAACGGGAATGTTGCCCAGAAAACCCAGTAAGAAAAGCCACCACCACATCCTTACACTGTCGTCTACATGGATTTCTCTCACAGGCAATACATTTAGGACTGCTAAAGTATTTTTATTACAGCAATCGCATGTAATATATTTGGTAAGGGCAATAAATGGAATTTCCCTAAATGCATCATTATTACACTTCATTTGTCCAAGGAAAGGCAACTTACAGGGTGATATCAGTGGCAGGGAATATTTGCTGTACTGGATTGACTCAGAGCTAATTTGTAAGATTTTCAGAAAGAATAAAGGGAACACCACCATCTTGATGTCTACCATGCTGCCAACAGTACCAAACATGTGTGTCTAGCGTGCTACAACATATAAATGAGTATCTTAATCAGCGTGGCAGATAATGCTACTGCCATGCTAATTACTGCACTACTTGGATGAACTAGTGCAAGGCAAGATTTATTTCTTAAGGTTTATGCACCTTAAGTAATCCCTCACATAGTGTTCCTTGCCATTTTACTAACCCTCTTTTTATTGTTAGATATAATAAAATAAGCCCTTAGTCCTTCCTGCATAATCAATGAAATTAACTACAATTTCCTCTTAGCTAATTTAATAACATTAAAATTTTATAATAACTTATGAACATCCCTAGAGCTAAACATCCAATTAAGATAGCATAAGCATGGCAAGATGTCTATTATAATGTTTCTGTTAAAAAGAATTCTAATTATATTGCCATTATACTTTTCTACAGCCATAGTTGTGTTTTGTTAGGAGATGAGATGAAAATACTCCATAATTAACATAAATGGATCACTAAATACTCATATATATTCCTTAATAAGAATATATATATATTCTTATTAAGGAGTTTTTAAAAAGGAAGATAAACACTAATACAAACTAATATTTTTGCCAGAAGTTTTTAAGTCTTCAAAGCCTTTTTTTCCCTTTATTCTTTTGCAATCCAGAAAAAATAATAAGTGGAATTTTCTTATCCTGCCACACTTAAGTATTCAGCATGCTTTACAACTGATTTGAAAATGAAATAATTAACTCTTGCATTACTTATTTATTTATTCATTCATTTGAAAAGCCTTCCTTATATTCCTAAAATAAACTGATGCTCCCTATCTCCCCCATAATCTTTGTTTTTAATCATGTACATCTTTACAGGATGTTATGGCTTAACTTCTTGAACAAATATGATTTTACAATGGCAATTCTTAAAACAGTGCATTCTAATATTTCCACAATAAATTTCATAATATAATCCTATTTTTAAAAGTAAAATCTTAATACTGACCAAATTCTGTAACATATTACAACTAATTTAAAAAATATAATATGTCACAAACTTTACTTCTCTCCCTGTCAATCAGAAAAGGCTAAAACATTATCTGAGGAATCCCAAATTTTATTGTGACTATAAGTATGAAACTCAGTACAGCAGTATTTAGAGAATCTTACAAGTTAGAGGAACTTTCAAGAAGAGTTTACCAGAAGTCATCGTCTCTGCCTGTTTGAGGATATAATCAATTCTTCCTATTTGTAAATCACATTTTGCAGCAATCCCTTTCTGCTAAATAGGCTCTTTACTACCCGAGGAGCTACTTGTGTGGTCCGGTAATCCTGCAGCCCTACTTGAACATAATATAAAATGAACTGGAAATTACCTAGGTGTTACCTAGTCAAAGCAGTAATACCCATCTCATTGCATTGCAACTACGATAGGCATTTCTGACTCCCATGCCAGATAACACCAGAATGTCACTGTTGTTTATGCAAAATTGTTCAAATAGCATATGTTTCCTCAGTAGAAAATGAATGTCCCACAGTTTCAAGCTTACAAGAACATGCTGGTAACTGGTAGCTGTGAAATATTTTAAATGTGAGCACTGGCAGTTCTGCATTAATTCTTGAAATGTATTTTCTATTTGGTTTGCCAAAACATAATACAAAGATGTATTAGTTGTGACATAAAGAGAAGTACCAGTCTTAGGACTGCCTTATATTCTGTTCCCTATTCCAGCACTGTGTACCTTCTATTTTTATCAGTATTAAAAAATAAAATTACAAACACCATTATATTAATTCTGAATAATCTTAATCATGGTTCCTTGTAAACTAGAATTTGAGGTTGTGTTTCCATTACTGTGAGGGAATCTGGTTAACCTTTAGTATGGTTAGCCATGAAGTACAATTAATTTTAATTAAGGGGATTTAAGAGAAACATCCATTGTGGAGAGAAGGGAGAACTCCTGAGTTAGGCCTCTAACTTGCAACTCATTTGATTTGAAGATTTGAGGAAAGCCACCATTATATGAACCATTATATGAACAAAAATAAATTTAGACTGGTAGGAAATTAGGAACACAAAACAATAATGTGAACTCAAACATATAAACCAGAGACAGACAATCTAGCTCCTCACATTTGCAAGCCAGGGCTAATGTTGTCAATCTATGAAGGTGTTTAATAACTGATAGATCTTTACTTTTTTCTCAAAGTCTTTTCCATATAATTTTTTAAAACTCTCACATATAAACATTGCCTATGAACTTTGAAACTATAAACTGCAAATGTTTTGGGACAATTTTTTAAATGTATTCCATGAAGTTATTTATTGCAAACTTATTATGCTCTCTATTAGCATGGCAGCTATTTTTCTGTGATATAATGTCATGCTTCTGGAAATATGTAGGAATATCACAACTTGACTGCTGCTGACTGTATAGATCAATTCCACTTAATAAACATTCCAGTGAAGAATGGAAAAATATGTTGAGCTACTCCTGGCTGGAATCCTCTGGTTCATTAATTGTGGTCCATATTTAGCAATGAGTTCAGAAACTAAGCCTATTAAGAGTATCTACAAACTAACATTTAAGATCCAAAAGGATAAGCAAAAGTTTATTAGTAAATATACATGTTCTAGTAGAAAGCGTGAATATTTTAGTTTTTTATCCTCATCATGGAAAAAGAAGGCATAAGAGAGAACCTAAGAGTCTTCCAATAAGAGAACACATAAAATACACAGAGTGAATCCTTTGCTTGCTATCTCTATTCTCAAATGGTCATAAAAGTATGAAGAGTTGATACTTCCATAGCTGCATCTCCAACAAACACAAAATCACAGAATTTGGTTTCACTTAATAAATTAAGGTACATGAATAAAGTTGTGCCTTCTAAAGTCTGGGAACATCTTGTTTGAATCATTTTAATGCCAATTATTTTGCTTAAGATGGGGGCCTCTACTGGAAGGTTTTGAATGAAATTTCTGCAAAGATGAGTTGAACCTCAATCAATCAATCTGTATGCCAAGACAAGACTCATTGTTGAACATTTGTCAAATAAATGTTCACTATGTCATTCTAATGGCATCTTTAGACTTTCTAAAACATGTCCAATTAGTCTTCTTTATCTGTTGAGTGCAGCAAACATTTCATGCTTTGTACAAATGAATTTTGTCAGTTCAGCCAAATTTCCATTTCAACTGTACTTGGTAAGATGGGTGTCTCGGTATCATTTCATGACTTGTCTATTCATGCCTAGTCTAGGATTGTACTACAGGTAGTCCTTGGGTTACAATGGCAATTGGGACTGGAACTTCTGTCACTAAGTGATGCAGTCATAAAGCATGATGTCCCATGAGTATATTGCTTAGCAACGGCATTCCCGACAGTCCTGGCAGCTGTAGTAACCCCAGGACTGCGTGGGTAGTTAAGTGGGAAGAGGCAGGAGTCCAGGCAAGGAGTGGAGGCTGTGCAGGTGCCACGGGGCACTGGGGATGCCATGGGCAGGCACTACGGAGTGCAGGTGGGTTGGATATATTGTTATATCATAAATCCTATATAATTGCTTGCTTAGAATATGTCTTTTAGATTCCAAACTTTCAGCCTTTGAAATGTTGACATTTTTAGGGATAAAATAGTGGTATTTTTAGAACAATGCTTCTTTACCAGAATTCTGTACAACTAATCTAATCCAAATGCATTGTGTTTAATGTTGGAGTTATATGTAAAATGTATTTATCAAGCAACCATACAGTCTGGGGCATATCATCTGCTGTGGAAAACTGGCAAAGCATTCTGTTTCAAAATGAAATGCTGCAAATAGCTTTTGACATTTTCAGGAAGTCTAACAACTATAAACCACAACATCTATTTCATGAGCACAACTGCCAAAGAGAGGGATCTGCAGCTTGAAGAAATGAATAAAGCATTTGAGATCAGCCACTAAAGACAAAAGTATCCAATTTTATACTTAATGGTGCATATTTTATTTAGGGTGATTTTTTATAGGTAATTAATAAACTATTCCATTATTTTATGAGCAGAATATTACTTCAGTTTAGAACAAAATAATGCCAACACTAAATAAAATTGGTACATAATTGTTAAATTCTGAAGACAACCCTGTAGCCTTACCAGTCTTACTACTGTATTGACATTATACACTCTAGATAGTACTGTTTGTATTATCCATCAACACAGTTGAACTCCTACCTTTTTCCTGGTTGCTCAGGATTGGTTTTACTTAATTATTCATGAAGCTGCCTATTAATTCATCACTTAATAATTTCTTGAGGTTATTTTTTTCAAAGAGGTACCAGAAGACCGCTGTAGATGTTGACAAGACGCAGCTAAATGCAGCAGTAGCATTTTAATTCTTTATCTTCATTCTTTCTCCAAATACGATACAAATACCCACAGTTGAGTACAAAGCTTAACTGCTTTTGCCTTGTGCTATTAAAGCATAGAAAACTTTAAACATCAGAACAGGAGGGACCAAAAGTTGCCTATTTGTCCTCCCTGTACCAGCTATGCAAAGGAATAACTAATTTAAGACACAGGAGACAGCACTGTATCTATGTAAGATTACAACAACCTGAAATCCTTATGTTTATTTTGAAAAGAACTTTGGTTGTTACTGGTATTTTAGTATGCAAGTAATAACAATAACAAAGTAAAAAAACCAAACAAAAATGCATAATGAATGTCCTCTTCATTACATTCATTTGCTTACCAAATAATTTCTAAACTTCTTCAAACATAAAGAAAAAAATATTGAGTTCATAATAATATTTTATGAAACACATTATTAAGCTCTATTGAAATTCCAGGTGTGATTATGATCACAATTAACTGTGATTCTCTTCTTTGGTAAGAAAACTGTTACTTCATTCTTGCCATCGCTCTCATTGGGGAAACTATTTCTCAGATTTACTATTCCTGAACTGGCGTAAAAAATATTTTTAATCCATTAAAAATTTCAGTCTATGATTATTTTACTGTTAATCATGCCCTGTAGTTGGCATGTTCACATGCTGTTATTCAGATTTGTTTTCAAGCAGTTTGGTATTCATCGTTAATTTAATTATATATTTGTGGAGGGGGAGGCAATGCACAGAAGCCAAACATTTAGCATCCCAGAGTTTCATAAATTCAATTAATTTGCAGGTACAGAATTAATACCTGCATATTAAAAAAAATATTGCCAAAATTAACAAATGCATTTTGGCTATCAAATCCGTGACAGCCAGATTTTCTCTCATATATCTATAGATCTATCGATATCTATCGATATCTATGAAGATTAATGAAATTTAGGGGTTATAAAACCCCTAAATTCAAACACAAATACAACTGCTTCTTTTGCAAAGACTGTTGAGTGAAAGTCAACACAACTATTTGCCTGTTAAAATAATACAGAATTATTTTCAAAGTATTTTGATGTACTCTAGCCTACTGTACTAAAACAATTATTGCTTGGTTTTCTTTTCTTCTTTTTTTTTTTACCCCATGAAAAACGCTTCTGGAGCTGCAGTGAATCAGTAACACTAATAGCTGTAACTTTCTCTCTCTGCAGCAGATAAGTTCATAACAATGTTTAAGTAAATTATCTCACAAATATATAAATAAAAATACACAATATACAAAACAAGAGAGTTTTTTATAGCATGTGCTTATAAAGAAATGTAGTTTGTCAGGATTACTACATTTACCAGAAAGCATTTAGTGCCATAATTTATGTAGTTATAAAAGGATTATAGGAGTATCTCCTGAAACATTTCAGAAGGCAAATTTTTGTCTCTGTGAATCAGCAGGCGTTGATTTATAAATTAATGTAGAATACATAAGTGTTATTTTGCATATTAATGCAAATTAATGAATTACAATTTATATTACCTTTATTCCATGATGTAAATTGTTTGGTTTGAAGCTTGCATCAAATGTAAGTCCATTCATAGGAAGAGACTATGGCTCATATTTTGAAAGCATGGTTTGCTGTTAGTTTATAAATCCAGGCTTACTGGCATATGAGAAGGAACAAGAAATCAGAACTGACTGAACAAGTTATGTTACTTTGCTTGCCTGCAAAATTCATTCTGGCTTGTTTAACAAACTATTTTTAAATCAAATAATAATAGTGCTACATAGTGATCTTGCATTTCTTGTTTAAAAAAATAAAATAAATGTATTTATGTATGCATGTAAGATGTTTGTATCTTTATACATTTAAAAGTTTTAAATAACTAGTTGCCCTAAACCAATGAGAAATATATATTTTACACACACACACACACACACACACACAAAAAGAATTGCCATGGAAACACTATCATATTATTGCTAATTAAGGAATATTTTAGAACATCTGTATGTAGCTATTTGAAAACAGGATACAAGAAGAAAATGTAATTTTTGAGTTATTAATGTAGCACGTTTGACCAAAATAACTAAAAAAAATTGAAGCTGCATAATCACTTGTTTTTTTTCATTTAAGAGTGACAGAGAATGTAACTTACTCTTTCATCAAAAATTCAAATCAGAAAAAATAACAAATTTCCAGGATAAATTACATGTTTCATATATATAGATACTTTCTACTTTCCCCCAATTTAATCTTCTTTCCTTCATCCAACAACAACAAAACAGAAATGTAGAATCAAGATTCTTGTTTCCATAAACACTGAATTATTAAACTTTGGTAGGTAAATGTCACTTCCTAGTCAAAGCAGTGAAAAGTTAATCATCAGTTTATATTTGTGGAAGTTGGTAAACAGCTAAAAATAACCTTATAGACATGGAAGTGGCAGCTCCTACTTAAACAGATCAAAATCTAATAAATCTAACTAGAAGATTTAATAAACTATTATTATTACAAAGGATATTAAACTGAAGTGTTATCAGGAACTAAAGAGCTTCTTCCAAATCAATTTAATTCCTGATGTTTCCTTCTCTGTGGTATAAATGCTAGTAAAACATTTATGAGAGCTTCTTTCTGGCATCAAAGGAAAGTCTTAGAATATATAGCGGACTGATTTGAAGCAATTAGAATCAAGGCATAAACTGAACCCAGTCTTGAATTTAGAACAAAAAATAAAAGCAATAGGAATCAACTTGTTTTATTGAAAGTAAAAGAGACACACAGGATGCTGAATTTTATCAAGCAGAAATATTTTGAAAAAGTCAGATAAATTGCTGTCCTATCAACTGTGCGAGGAATAGGATAAAAGAACTATTACTTCTATTTGGGATGGAGCTAAGTTTGTTTTTATTTTTATGTATTTATTATTAAATTTTTATGCCGTCCCCCAGAGACGGCTTACAATGAAAGTTGATGTAACAACTTGCAAATCACTATTCCAGATTATGTAGTAAACCTTCAACTGATCCAGAAAAGACTGAAGAATATTTAAATATATATTACTTACAAAAAGTACAGATTAACAAAAGAAGTTCTTAATCAAAAGAAGTTCTTAAACTGAAAATACTAAAGGTGCAATTAAAAACTGAAATTAAATAAAGCTGATTTATGCAACATACTATAAGACACTGTAAGAAATGTTGGTCAAACCTTTGATTCAAGTAATGAATTAAATTGAGGAACATGAAGAACTTCCTTCTTCATGGAAAGAAGCCTTTATTTTCAATTAAAAAGAACGAAAAGATTCCACTTACTCAGAGTCACACAGACCTTCTTTACTGAACTTAGATTATAAGCTTTCTACAGCAATACTTCCGAAGAAAATACATAGTTCTTAAATTAAATTATACATCCTGATCAGGTTGGATGTGTTCTGAAGAGATCCATTAGTGACCATATCAGACATATTCTGTTATTGACAGGATAAAAAAAAGAAACCCAAAAAGTGGCTATGATTTTTGTTGTGTTGCAGAAAAAGCTTTTGACAATTTGGAATGGTCTTTCTTGCTTGTAGTTTTGAAAAAGATGACTTGTGGCTCTGATTTTTTAAAATTTATATAGTGAATATTAATAAAGAACAAAAAAACCCAAGATAATAGCAAATGGATTTTTATCACAACAACACTTTTAAAAAATGCTATGAAACTGAAGAACATTCTGTTTTGTTATTAAGACACACTGTGGTCAGTCTGTTTGAAACAATTAATTGCTGTTCTTGTTTTCAAAATATCTCAGCAAATGTTAAATGTTTAAGTTTCAATAGCAGCTATGAATATCTACAGTGGGAACAGAGTGACACAAGTGATAAAACATGTATCATGACACAGAACTCACAGCTTGTAAGTTAGAAATTGGAATGCAGGTACATAAGGGCAGAATAAGTGTCATAACATGCTTCTGGGGAAGACTGTGGACTGAAGACAGCTCCGCAGAAAGCAGAGCTGATGCCTGTGGACTTTTTAAGGAGCTGATTAGTAGATCAGTTCCTATGATCCACTCTGAATAAGAGAGAGAGATGAGATTGCCCAAGCTGTTTCTTCTTATGGTTTCCCCTCACAAAGAGATTACAAGATGGTGGTTTCTGGAGGGGGGGAGAATCAGGAGACAGAGGAATTCTTCACAATTGCTCTAGCCGCAAACAGAGCCTTTTCAAAGAACACTACGTTTGTTCACTTCCCTTGCTAACTACCTTTTGAAATTGCCTATTAACTGTTTCAGAGAAGTTAGACACCTGCAAAGTGACAAGGGTGGAAATACCTGGTGCCTTCAATCCTTAAATATGAAGATCTATTTGTACAATTCTTAACTTATAATAAAGAGCAAAAAGCAAGACAAAGTTTTGGCTACAGAAAGTTTTCAATGGGTTAAGGGCTCAGAAAACATTAAAACAATGGATTTTGACTATTAAGACTTTGAAATTATTTTTAAGGAATAAATGCATGCTTGTGGGAAAGAGAAATTCTTTTTGAAATTGGAGACTTTACAAGATAAGTAATTTAAAATCGTGTTCAGAGACATCTTTGAGGAACTGCACCAGGATCTGTGCCAGGAATTTGATTCAGTTATGTCAGCTATGTTTTGTCTTCTTGGGAACAATTTGTTCCCATAAGGACACAGAACAAGATATGCAGCAAAATTTACCCGCAAAAAATACGAACGAGACCCTGAATAAGAACTTGTCATCAGATATAAAGAGAAAACTGGATGAGGCTTTAAAAATTAAGAAGATAAAAATGACAATCCTAGAGAGCAATTGGAATAATTTCTTTTTGTTGGATTCACAAAAGTGACTGTTTTAAGTACTGAAGAAATTTGCAACAAGGCTCAACAACCATCTGAATCGATTACAGAGAAAGACTGTTCTGTACAGAAGAAAAAAGGAATATAAAGTCAGATTATCTGACGAGGGATAAAAGGGACATGTTGTTATTTTGAGTGGCTCTTTTTGGATTTACTGATAACCGAATTGGAAAATGTCATATACTGGATTTACTCACACTTTATAAGGTGTTATAGTTCTTTCCCTTATTGCTACTTTATGTATCTTAACTTTATAGTACTTAAGCTGGCTTTGCATTTAATTGTCTTTTTATTCAAAGTAACAAGTTTCATGAATTTTCCCTATAAAGGAGAAATTATTTTTCTTTGTTATGTTAGATTTTAGTCTTTTGTTTGTATTGGGATACCGGGATTATTTTATATTTGTGAAATGTGGATTTGTTTATAGTTTAGAGTCAAGATATAGAACGTTTATTTGAATGGATACGTTGTTATTTGGGGTGGTTTTTGTTTTTGTTTTTGGAACTGTTGGTATTTGGAATGGGAAAAGTGTTGCGTATTAGAGTTTGTCTTTATAAAGGAGAAATGATCTCTTTTTGTTATGTTAAACCTTGGGTTTTTAAAAATTTCGTTTACTTTGTTACAACTAAGAGTTGAGATGTGGAATGTTGAGTTTTATATAAGTTAGTTAATGTTAATATTTTAAAGATCTGTTTGGATATCTTGCTGATAAATGGATTGGAGATGATGTACTTATTTGATTTGCCTATTGTTAAGAGCTGAGTTATGAGATGAAGAGTTTTATATTTGTTAACTAAGAGGAGGTGAAGAGAATACAGAATTGTTTATACTTATGTTGAGGGTAGGAAGTCATTTTCTTGGGGGGGAGGATTTTTTTTTTTTTGCTTTCTTGCATATTTTTGCTCTTTTTTTTTCTTTTAGCTTATACTACTTTTTATTGCTCTTTTTAAAACTTTTAATAAAATTATGTGAAAAAAATTAAGTGTCATAAAATCACTGCTTGTGTGTCATCATTTTTGAAGTTTTTTTCCCCTTTTGGATGCCCATGTAAGCAGTTATATAAACTTCGCCTCCTAACATTCATTGGATATGACATCTTTCTATTACTTAACAAGTTCAGTTCTCTCCAAATAATAGACAATTACACAAAATGTGTATTAGAAACAAAAACAGGGCAATAACTAACCTGTCCACATGGACACACTTGCACTGCTGTGGAGTATTACCAGTTGAGTAAGAAGAAGGTAGTAGACCCCCATGCAGTGCACTAATCATTATATTGCTGTCTGGCATTATAGTGTTTACTATTAATGGGTATTCATAGGAATCCTGGAAACAGTAAGCTTCAATGTAGGATGAGACTGTAATCTGCAAATATAGGACATGTTATAAGAATTCATCTATCCATTTTTTAAAGAATACACAGGATTTTTTTGGCAGCATTTTAAAAATCAATTTGACAGCTTTGCATGATTGGTCAATGGAGCCATGGTGATCATGAGGGAGAAAAATTCAAAATTAATTTTAAGGCAGTATTTTCATTAGGTCAACTCAGAGTTGATAATATATCATATAAGCTTTTTAATTATAAGCTACATCAAACAAAAGAACTGAAAGCCAAAAGACAACTGCTGTTTGTAGAGTATATTTTTGCTGCATTTACTTACTTTTCAAATTTATTAAGTCACAAGCAATATAAATAAACCTGAAGAGATATGGAATAATATATTAACTTTTACAAACCTAAACTTCTGAATAGTCTAGAAAAATAAATACTGTAAGAAACTTATTTGCTGAACAAATACTACATTTGGGACACTTCACTAGTCTTGCCTATTTAAACACATCAAGTAACCTACTCCTTGCAATCTGCAAAGGGGACTCATGAAATCTGTTTATGTCAGCCATTAAACAATGACCTAAATTTATTTATTTATTTAAGCAATTTATATGGCCTCCCAACTCACTCATGGTGACTCTGGGCAGCTTACAGGAATAAAAATCCCAAATAGAAAACCCACTACACCCCCCACCCCACCCCCTGGTGACAACAACACATTTACACTAGTCATTGGATCCCCAGGTCTGCTGGAAAAGCCATGTCTTCAGGGCCTTGTGGAAGAGCATCAAGGTGGGGGCCAGTTTTATCTCTGCAGGGATAATGCTCCACAGGGAGGAAGCCACCATGGAGAAGGCCCTTCTTCTCAGTCCCACTAGATGGACCCCCTTAACAGGGGGGACCCGTAACATACCCTGCCACCCTGATCTGGTGTGCCAGGCAGATGAAACTGGGAAAAGGTGGTCCTTCAAATAACCTGGCCCGAAGCCATTTGGGCTTTAAAAGTGACAACCAGCACCTTGAATTGGACCCAGAAGCAAATCGGCAGCCCATGCAGCTCCTGCAAGAGAGGTGACATATGTGCAAATCTAGACTTGCACAAAACTATGCAGACTGCCACATTCTGAACCAACTGAAGGTTCTGGATACTTTTCAAGGCAAGCCTCATGTAGAGCACATTACAGTAGTCAAGACAGGGCGTGGGTGACTGTGAGCAGGGCTTGTTGGTCCAGGAAAGGGTTTAACTGGAACACAACCCACAGTTGTGCAAAGGCCCTCCTGGCCATGATTGCTACCTGCTCCTTGAGCAGGAGTCACGAGTCCAGAAGAACCCCCAGATTACACACCTGGTCCATCTGGGGTAGTGCAACCCCATCCAAGACCAAAGATGGCAATTCTCCATGGACCAAAGAACCCCAAACCCATTCCAGGGTTCAGTTTCAACCTGTTATTCCCCATCCAGTCCTTAACAGCCTCTAGGCACTGCGAGAGGGAGGTCATGGCATTGCTTTACTCACCATGGGCTGAAATATACAGCTGAGTATCATCAGCATACTGATGATATCTCACCCCATGGCAATGGATGATCTTACCCAGTGGCTTCATGTAGATGTTAAACAGAAGCAGAGAAAGTACCAAACCCTGCGGAACTCCACAAAGAAGGGACCGAGGCCTAGACCTCTTGTTCCCTATCAACACTGACTGGGAATGACCACAGAGGAAGAAAGTAAACCAGGACAACACAGTGCCTCCCACTCCCAACCCCCAAAGCTGCTCCAGAAGGATACCATGGTTGATAGTATCGAAGGCCACTGAGATGTCAAGTAGCACGAGGATGGATGCACTACCCCATCTCGCTCCTGACAGAGATCATCAAAAAGTGTAACCAATGCCATTTCCATCCCATTGTTAATTGTTAAATAGTTAACAATTCTGGATAAACAGCAATTTTTAAGAACTGTATTTGTCACAAGGATGCTAATGAAAACAGCATTTCCATGGCATAGTTTTTCCATCCCCAAATATCTTAGATCCCTGAATTACTGTGGAGTAGCTCCCAAAATTTATCAGTTTAAGCTATAAACACCCTGAGTTTATATAAAATAATGAATCCACTGAATTAGCTAAAGTGTACCAGCTGTCATTTTGTACTTAGTCATGAGCACCTAGCTATTTCTGATTTATTACTCATCAGTTTTGGCATCTTGTCTATAATATGTTAGTACAATAATTATTTCATGCCCTTGGTCTTGTAAATGCTATTCTTATAAAGATTAACACTAATGCTGTTTTACTACTGAGTTTAAAAGGGCTATGTATGATGCCATTTTTAAGATATAGATGGATGTTCATATGTTTGTGTGTGTACAAGTACATGCACATGAATATTTTAATATTTAATATTTTAACCCTTAACTAACTTCAGAGCATAATTTGCTGAAAGGTTTAACAATGAAGTAAGCTGGTCTTAGAAAAAGAAGGAAAAAGGAAAACATTTAAGACAAACATTTGTTCTGAACTACTTACATCTGTTGCTTCAACAGTAGCAGAAAAATTGGGCATTTGCCAAACTAATGAGTTACAGAACAAATGATGTTCCCACCATCTGTAACAAATAAATAAGAACTTTAAAAAATGAAAGAGGAAAACTAGCTTTTGATTTCTACCATGTGAAAGAGAAAAAATGTTCTAAGTTATTAAAATGGGAAGCAGTCATAGGAATTTCTGCTTAAATACAGTTCAAGTTATTTCCTCTTGAATTGATGAATTGTGCCCCTTTCCCACTACAGAAGAAAAGGAACTGGATTACGGATAAACAAATTAAGAGACAGACTCATTCAACTCTACTTAACATTATTTGGTTTCTAAAGCTCTTCTTTTTTGTCTTCTACAGGTACATCTGCTGCCTGGCCTAAACCTTCAAATGAGTTCTTTTAAAAAGGTTGAAATACTTATTCACAACCAAAATATACTTTTTGAGAAACACTTATATTTTTGAAAAAAATAATTAAAAATATGTTCTAGGAATTTGCCGCTAACTTTAATCCTCTTTTTAGATTCACGGAAGTAAGCTTTATTAAACTCTATAAATTATTTCAGATCAAATATATTCAGATATAATCCAGGTAAAATGGAGCCAAAAAGTCTAAGTGTGATATCATCATATGTGAAATTGAGTTATAAAGCCAGTTTTATTGTGCTGGCCTGAACTACATTAACTGATTAGCTCCTTTCTCTCTTCAAATCTTAGAAGACAGGTATATGTAACAAACCAAATTAAAGGAATTGACAATATATTACTGTCCCAAGTCATCCAATATTTGGATACTGAAGCATTCACTATCTGAATTCACTAGAATTGTCTTTATTTAAGTATAAATTAAGTATGAACTTTATCTCATTGTCTATCTCCTGGGTTACTTGTAGCAATTAACTTAATTCTTGAACTATATTTCTGCTTCTATATCTTAAACTACTAAAGTGAATAGAGAGAGCACTGCTAAATGATGCATGCCTTTATCATCTGAAACTCTCTGGCATGAAAAATATTTCTTCAAATGATTGATTGGCAATCTGCCATTTGTGCTGTCCACAAAACATACTGCACATCAATAAACTAAAGGTACGAAACTCAGGGAGATAGAGAAGATATATCCAAAGGAAGGATGGCAATTGGTCAAAAGTGGACAGGAAATATAGGATGTACCATAGAAAGTGGCCAGAACTCTTCATATCTGCGTATTATTGTATCTTCATGGATTGAATAAATTCAATCCTACCCTGAATTTTATATCTCCTCATGCATTCCAATTTTCCTTCCAAACATGGCTCCAATACCAAATATTCATGAATTGACACTGGGAACATCTGGTGCAGGTAAGGAACCAAAAACTTGGTTAGACATAGAATTCAACACTTACCTATTTTTTTCACAGACACACAATAGCTGTGGTTGTAAGTAGTTTGATTCTAGATATTTATAGAATCCTATGTTCTCTAAGAATAGCTACACTCATTCTAGATAGATAGCATAAAACTCTGTGGACCAAAAGCAGCCTTCCATCTTTTTTCATGGACACAGTTGGAAGACAGCCATGTTAGTCTATGGTTGCAAAAGGTTAGGAGTATGGTTGTACATTTTCTGACTAACAAATGTTATTAAAAAAAAATGCAAAATTTATTAGTCATAAAATGTGCTACTCCTGATATCTTTTTGTGCAACCTTTTGCAGACACAACCAGAGAGCAACAGCCATAAATAGGACATCAGCTTACCCATCCTCCTTTAGGTTGACAAATACAATACTGGATTAAATGGCTCCTCTTGCTATGGTTTTAAAGACAGAGATGTAGCTCTAGACCTGGGTGTGGCAGATTGAGGAGCAGCAACAGCGCTTCTAACCCTGCATTCAGGTCCTGGGGCTTAGCAGCTTTCTGCCTAGTGTGAGGCATTGCTTCATTGCTCCAAGCACTTCTCCATGCAAGAACCATCCACCACAAGGCAAGTTCCATAGTCAACAGCAACCCCAACCAACCCCTTGCCACTAAGACCTAACTTTGAAAGTGAGTGACCTAAAGGGGTCAAAATGAAATAACAAAAAGGAGCTCTGTTTCATTGTAAAGGATTTCTATTTAATAAAATTGTGTTTAATGGCTTACCATCATACTCTTCATTTTCTTCACCTTTGACACACCAGATCAGTCTGCACAGCATGCGGCCTGCTGGTATTCTTTGAAAAGTAACCAACACCGCCACCAAATGTCACTGTCATTGGGAAGGAGCTGCTGCAGCCACATCTGTGCCGAAAAACATGCTGCTGAGTGCCTACAACACCCCAGGCCTCACCGACATTGCCAGCTTCATCCCTGCTGCCATCCCACTAGCCACCAAACAACTGATCAGCACACCAGCTATTCCTTTGTAGCAGTTATTTTTACAAGTGTGGCTCCTTGCTGTCTACAACTCCTTGTGCTCGCCTGCACCAGACTTTCATATCAATGAATCAAAGGGCTTCAGTGTTACACCCGTCAGGCTAATGAACTAGTTCTCACACAGCCCTTGTGATTATTGGAGCTTGAGATACCTGCTCTATATTTTAAAGCCACTTGGGATGAGAACTACAGCCAAGGCTTTATGCCTTTCTTCCTGAGTTTACACACTGCTTTTACGAGCACAGCTGTAACAGTCATCTGCCATGAGCCAAACTAGTCCTCTGTATTAGATTTGTAGTGCAGCAGAAGGCATATAAATACAAGGAATCTTTAATCCAGCCAACCATGGCATTCTATGAAAAGCACGTTAAGAAACAGACAATGGAGTCTGCCATCACAGATAACTATAACCACTCGCGTTATATTCATATCACACAATCATGACAAGAGGTTGCATACATTCAAAAGAGGATTCATATGGGTTGCCAGAATGTTCCATGCAACTCTGCCACAACTCTGCCCAAAGTACTGGTGCTAGCATAAGAATTGTATTCCTATTCAGTTCACGGAACAGGATGAAAACAGAAGTAACTGACTTATTTATATCTATGTCAGACTCTACCGAACAGCTGTAATTTTTCAAGAAGAAAAAACATGATCCAAAAAAAGACACACTCCAAAAAATGAGAATGGGCACAAGCAGATTATATTGTGTTAGGCACTCTTTACTGAACTAAGTTCACTTTTACTCTTTTTGAAATATGAAGGATATTCATGCAATCATGTCTGTTATATGAATTAACAAGTATAATTTAGTCAAACGGTTGCTTACTGAATTTGCTTGCATACTATTTACCAACATAATTAGCAATATTTTAACTTTAAACCTTATGATGAAACAGCACTTAAGGCATCTTAAAACATTCAGTGCCCACTGAATGCCTATGAAACTTTAGCGTCTTCTCCATGTTTTCCCGGAAATCTCACAATTTATCTGAGGGTGCTGTACTCCTTAAGCATCAAGTATAAGCGTAGCTTTTTTAAGAATTAATATTCTTGTTCCCTATTTTATGTTTCTCTCCAAAGCAGAATATTTTGATTTCTCTGCCTTATGTCAAAATAATATTCCTAGTTTGATTTTGTTTGATTTTTACTGCTATACTTTGAGTTTGAAATAATTCAGTGGTATATTGAGCAATTAATTATATAAATGGAACTAAAATATTGTTAAATGATATTTTATTTAAATAAATAGAGAACATGGCAGACAGGAATTGTCTGAATCTCTGTTTTAAAAGCAACTTCTTAAAACTTAGGGCAAGTCTATTTCCAAACTGTGCACTCCTTATAAATCAGATAATCCTGTAACTAGTAGACTGTTTTTTCTTATTAAAGAAGGAACTCACGTGAAAGGTAGGAAAAAGTGAATAAAAATATGTACAAAGCATTTTTACACTTTCAGAAATGTCCTTATCAGTCATTTATTCTCTAATATTTTCAATCATTTCAAAGCTTTTGGTTATTGCTCATCTGGGCCATTTTGGAAGTGAAGGGGAGGAGGGGGGGGGATTTTCTTAGCCTGACTCTTGCTATCTCGCCTCTGTATTTTTCACTTGCACTAGGAAGAAACTGCCTGAAGGACATGTACACAGAAGACCTTGAGGGGGAAGAGCACAGGGAAAAGGTCTTAAGGGTAACAGGGGGACACTGGTTCAAACTGCCTTAAACTGCCTTATTAGTTGCAATCTATTGTCTTTGCAATGCTATAAAAACTGCCTTTGAAATCTTGTTGGTGTGGTGGAGCCTCCCAGCACTCGCTGCCTGTATTTTGGGGTTGCTGCCCACCCAGCTGCTTCACTCGGCCAATTAAAGAGCTGTTTTCTTTTTAAGACCCTCCTCCTGAATTCTTGGTATTGAATTCCTTAAGATTCAGGTCTACAAACCTTACAGAAGGATGTTAGTAAATACAAGCAACGAATGAAACAATATTCAATGAAGTTTTAAATTACAGTTGGATGACGTTGCCATCTCTATTCCTTGGGCATTCATAAAATACAAAGCACATTAGGATACTGAACTAACAATCTGATTAAAAGGAGAATTAGAGAAAATCTAAATGAACATTGGCTATTTCCAGACTTGGTAGTGTTTAAAATAGGCTCATGGAAATGAACCAGACGTAATTAACTTTAATAGTACTAGCTTAAACTATAAAAATATTGGTGTGTGCTGGTAAGAGTTTTTATTTTGAATTCACTGTAAATATATAGCATGAATTTATAGAGGTATCTACTAAAACTAAGAATATATTGAGTCTTTTAACAGAAGATTTTAGTCAACTGACACAGATGTGGATTTTTAATATTAAGTGAAAGATCATGGGCATACATGTCAAAATACATGTACAAAGCATATCTTCTAAAATTTATTTTAAAAATGAACATGCTTATTAACTAGAATATTCTATAAGTACTATCCAATACTTCATTAATAAACATTTATCTATTGGGAAAAATAATTCTAGTTTACATAGAAAAATATAATGAAAAATGGGAAAAGATTCTGGATTTCAATGTGTTATGACATTTGCATAATAATATATGTGTATCTTAGTTCCATGTTGTTCCCCTCAAGTCCTGTTATGCTGCTTCATCATGGTGATGGTGGGTGGTGTTCCTGGAAGGGATAAGCGAAGGACACTAAGTGTGC
Source organism: Liasis olivaceus (assembly GCA_030867105.1). Classification (NCBI taxonomy): domain Eukaryota; kingdom Metazoa; phylum Chordata; class Lepidosauria; order Squamata; family Pythonidae; genus Liasis; species Liasis olivaceus. The sequence continues at coordinate 205,275,186 of CM061348.1, forward strand.
ATGCCAGGAGTAAGTTACCTAAGGGTGTGAACATTATCCAAGCTTCCAGGCTAAAGCTAGAGGCAGCAGCGATATAGAAAGATATTGGAGACAGATGATCGCTTTAGTCACAGGACAAAGTCATCATTTCATACTGCATGGGAGAAGGCAATGGTAATGGTAAACTGTTCCTGTATTTTACCAAGAAAACCACATGAACTGTGAGAACTAGAGCAGAAAGAGTTAAGCGCGTACTCTTATCCCCAGAACAAAGAGGTAGAGATAAGAGAATGAGACTGGCACCTCCCTGAGGAATGCAGGATGTTTGTGGGGTGACTCTGGGAATTGCTTTCACTCTAAGAAGATTTCTGTAACGGGAATGAAGCCAATAAACCTTGCTGGATAGAATCTGTACTGTCTCCTGGAGTTTCATGGGCTAATCCTGACATCAACAGATAATATAAAGTGAATGATGGTATAATGCTGGAGGTTGGGCATTCAGATCAGGTGGCACTCAACATCCTACTGAGGAAGAGCTGAAGATCTTTGAAATACTAATGGTGTTTATGACACAACTGGATTAAAGCCTTTGGGATAATTGTTGATGTTGCCATACAGGACAAGAAAATGCAAGTACAAACACAGAATCACAGTGGGAATATAGAATGTAAGAAGCATAAATATGGGAAAGTGCAACACAGTGAAAGCTGAAATGAATTGACTCCACATTGATGTCTTAGGCATCAGCAAATTGGACTGGAATTGGACACATTCAGTCACAAGTTGATACAATTTACTAGTAGAAAATGACCAAATAGTATCAATTAAACTTCAGAGGAAACCCTTTAATATGACAATTATCCAAGTTTACATTCCAACTACAGATGCAGAAGAAGAGGTGATTAATGAGCTTTATGATCAAGTTCAGTTTGAAATTGACAGAACATGCAAACAAGATGTGCTGCTTGTGGCTAAAGACTGGAATGCTATTTCAGTTGGAAATATTAAGGAGGAAAATGTAGTTGCCTAAGGGATTGAAATGAAGCAGGAGAACTAAGGAGGAAAATGTAGATCAAAAATTCAGCTGTTCATCTTGTTGATCAGGTAAAAAAAATATAAAACTCTGGAAGATACAGTTCCCAGTTAATCGAAAGGTACTGCTGCTGAATATTTCTAGATAAATAGATGACAGATACTTGGCATTCAATATATTAACAAAATATGAGATGGGAATTACACTAAAATATCGCTTCAATGATTACATGGAAGAGAACAGAATTACTTGACTGGCATACTTAAAGCATTATCCTAAGTGTGATGACTCAGAAGCACTACCCATTTCGTATTCTGAAAATAAAACCACTTAAACCTTGGACTTAAGCACTTCCGTTTCTCTCTTCTCTAGTACACACTAGACAAAATTATTGGAAGTTTCCAATTGAATAAACAAGTTGCATATCTGATAAGGACAAACTTCAGTTACGTTAACTATATTGTTTATTAAAATGATCTATTCCAATACAGTACATCACATGTTAAGCTAACTGCTCTGTTCATTTTACACATACCATAGTAACAAACTGTTAGTTAGGCTAGCAAGTAATCCTTATAATTTCTCCTCCGATATGCACCACCATATAAAGGCAAAGGAGGATGTAGCAAATTTGATATTAAACTGACTCATTCTTATAATATTACATTGTTATTTAATATTAGCATTTTTACGTTGAGAAAGAAGGTACACAAAATGATTCATGAAAATGTTTAAACATGTATTTATGATGCTCCACACTTAGAAATATAAAATACAGCACAGTTAAATAAAAACCATATCATTATTAAAAAAAAATAAATCAGTTCTGATCAGCTTTGGAGACACTACAATCTCAAAGTAATGGGTAAAATGAATTAACATTTTAAGAGCTTTCTTATAATGAACATACTTTTATTCCAAGAGCTGTGAGCTTATTGCTTAAACAATTGTTGTGAAATCTTGAAATAATGTGCAGTTTATTAATTTAGAGACTAGTGTAATTTTAAACTTGTTACAAATTGAATGTGGAAGCTAGAAGAATGATATCCACCATAAGCATATACTTTAAAAGATCAGCGTACTTAGGTCTCCAAGGAAGTAATGATATCCTTCATTTTAATTCTTGATGAGACACAGCATTAATCCAGGAAAACCTGCTTACTTTAAATATACAGTAGATGGGATGTGTTATTTTCTGGTCAGTGGACTACATGCACAATGGATACGTGTACAGAATATGTGCAGAAAAGTATTCACAATGGCTGATTTAAAAGGCCAGGAACACTATTACAAATCTAACTGAACTGAACTGAACTTCAAGGTACAGTGATAGGACCAGCTTAGATTTGCAAGAGGAAGTTAAGACTTGTGGCTGCCCATATTAAAGAAGCCAAGAGCTGAGAAAGTGAATAAACCCAAAACAATCTTAACCTTGCCATCGCAGAAGACCTCTAACAGGCATACTGTTTAATGAGCTAATAAAATTGGTTAGTACAATAGATCTGGATTCAAATGCCAACTCCCTGCTGAAATCTAGTGTTTGCCAAGGTTTTTCCAGACTAGATCTAGTAACCCTTGATAAAATTCACTGGCCAGTTACTGAATTCAAAGTGCCCATCACAGTATTCAAACCTGCCTCAAGTTTCTCCACACATGGAAGTAAATTTGCAACACGTCAGATTTTAACAATCCCAGAAACAGAAGAAAATACATGTAATCTATGAAGCCCTTCAAAAGTAGTGCTATGCTGTTCTGAAGTGGTTCCGGCTTTGATTTGCAAATCTGCCTCAATGGAGCCACTGAACTGGTCAGTATATATGATTTGGTTTGGGGATGACAGAAAGCTGGAGGTGCCTCCAGCCTTAAAAAAGGTGGTGTTATTCCCCCTCCTCAAGAGGCCATTCTTGGACAAATCTGCTCTGTAAACTCCACTGGTTACCAGTTTGCTTCCAGGTAAGATTCAGATGTTGATTATGGCCTATACAGCCCTACATGACATACGGCTCAATTATTTGAGGGACTGCCTATGTCCCGTGGTGTCTGCCTGGCCAGTTTGAGCTGACAGGTTTGGCACGCTCCAGGTTCCTTCAGTTAAACATCATCATCTATCAGGACCCAAGAAACATGCCTTCTCTGTTGCAGCGCCTGTCCTCTGGAACAGCATCCCCGCAGAGATTTCAACTCTGTGGCTGCCCAGAGTCGACTGGAATTTGGCATTGTCTAAGTTGAATAAGTCAAACTGCCCCTATCCATTTCACCTTAAATGAGTCTTGAAAACCTGGCTATCCCCCAGGCCTTGGGCGAGGGTGGTTATTGGGCCCTTTTGGGTTGGGTGTTGTATGAGGAAGAGGGTTTCCTCTGAGCAACTATAGTTCCTTAATTCCCTTCTATTATTGTGATGTTTCTGCATGGCTCCTAGCCTGCTGGCATTCCAAATGGCCATAAAGACCTGGCCAGCCTCCCAGTCCTTAGGCTAGTGTGAATGGTTGTGATGGAACAGAATTATGAAGGCCAGGCTCAGGGAGATAAACATTTTCTTAGCTCCCCAGAAGAGCGTGGGAGGAACAAGAGGATGAGACTGGCATCTCCCTGAGGAATTCACAATGTTGTGGCTGGCTGATTTGGGAGATGGGGTTTCAGTCTGGGAAGATTCTTGCTAGAGGTTGTAGCTAATAAACATAGCTGGACTGAATTAGCATTGTCTCTTGGAGTTCCTTGGGCTAGGCCTGACAATGGTGCCCCCTTTGCTGGATGTTAGTTATTGATAGGATGTTTTAGAATTTACCAAGTTTGCCATCTTGCTCTTCTTTGTCTGAATCTAATTTTGTTGTCTGTTGTTTCTGTTATATTGCTTTTACAGTGTTTGGTGTATTGTGAGCTGCCAGAGACGTTTGGAGTTAGGCAGCATCAAACTGAATGAATAAACAACCTTCCCGTGATTAGGAGTCTTGTATTACAACTCATTTACAGGATGAAGTTATTGATGTAGAACTGAGGATCCAGCCCTTCTGATTAAGTAAATATATCCTCCCCCTGCCCCCTCCCCATATACTCTTGGACAAGTTACTATGGTTAATATAGTTCATTTTTTATTTAACCCATTTTAACTTTATTTAATGTTCAGCCTATATTGCTACATTTCAAACTTTCTTAGATTTTATCCTGTGGGTTATTTTCTATAATTCTTTATATCTTTATATCTTTCCAAATATATCTTTATATCTTTCCAAATATCTTTCTGCATTAACCCATCTTACCCTGATACTTATCCTAGCTTCTCTTAGCACATCCTATTTCTATCCTTTATCCATCTTTATTCTTCCTTATAGTACTTCTATCTTTGCAACACTCCTCCTACAGCCAGCCTTGTTCCACAGTTCCCTCGGTGCCCAGCTTGGGTAGTGTTGCAGCATTTGGACTTTTGTTTGGGAGAATGTACTTGCTGTTGTGTAGGAGCTCAAGATCCTGGCAATTCCCTTTTCTTGGGATTCCATTTGGCACCTAGTGCTGAGATCACAGGCTCCTCTCTGGTTGCTGCCTGCACTCCAGGCCTTCAATCATCCTTTCCAGCACCTTAGGCTTCCTAATTCTCCTGCCAGCATCCAGCATCTCCAGTTGCCTCTGGTACCACCCCTGGGCATGTCTCCAGCACCAGCAGAGCTGCCCCCCAAGATCTCAGTGCTTTGAGACTTTGCCTGCTAGCACCCTAGGCTCTCTTTAATGCTGTCAATGTCCTGGACCTCCACGTTATTTTTCACTGGTCAGAGTTGGGTAGCATGATCAACAGTATAAGCCTCGAAACAGACTTCCTATATGCTAGTGCTTCAGGACTTACCTCAGTGAGGTCTGGTGAGCATCTTGTCACCTCCTCAGATGCCCTTCATCAATACTGCCCTAGTCGGGCTGCCACTCAACCTTCACATGCTGCCATTCAATCCTCCAGCACCACTGCCATTGTAGCTCTGCTACTGCCCCTTGGCCAACACTCTGTTCTCCATTTTTTGATCTACTCCTGCCACCAAGGTTATTCTCATTTCAGATACTCCCTCCCTCCCTCCCTCCCTCCCTCCCTCCCTCCTTCCTTCCTTCCTTCCTTCCTTCCTTCCTTCCTTCCTTCCTTCTCTATGACTCCTCTCTTCTCCTCAACTCTTGGATTAAGCCTGCTGCATTTCCTCTTTCACTGTTCCTTCTGAAGCAGGCAGCTCCATGTTTCCTGCAGGGGAAGCCTTAAAGGCATACGTGAAGGAAGGTGCAGGGACTTTCCTACTTCTCTGAATCTGTCCTTGTACAGGCTGATTCAGTAAAAGTTTCATCAAATGAAAATACCCCTTCAAAGTTTGCCCAGCCCTAATGCTTAATTTTGCAGGGCAGTTGGCAACGTACCAAAAAAGTATATTCCTAGCTACTTGGAAGAATCTGATAAAATAGATTCTTCCAAGTAGCTAGGTCCACAATGAACAGTCATTAAGATACTATGCATGTGTTCCACCCATTGTTGTTTATGTCTTCCTAACCATGTACCAACAATAGTTTTGTAACAGGCAAAATCAGACTAGATGAATGTTGAATTTGCTGAACTGCAGACACTGGTATCTAATACAGAAAATGACAGTGACAGTAAAAGGGTAAAAATGCACATCTAACAATAATATAAAATTATTTGTCTTACCCAGCTTCCTTTAGCAAATTCTCTTGCGTAAGAGATTCCTGACAGAGGAATCACTGTATACAAGTTTTTAAAGTGGTAATATAGTCAGGACATTAAAAAAAAACACTATAGTTATCATTCATTAAATTGCAGCATCTGTAAGTATCATTTAGGGTTATGAACAATTAATCTTGTTGCATCTATTTTAACACTATAAGAGCTTATATATGTACAGATTGCTAAATCTTCCCAAGTAGCTAGTTCTAATAAAATATTCGTTATTCCTCCGAGTAGGATTTAACACAGAGATCTTGGCTGACTTGCAATTTGTATAATTAGATAGCTTTTGTTTTAAATCATTGAAATCATCTCTCACTTTTTGGATTTAGTATAAGTTGCTAAAAAAAGGCAGTTTTTGTTTCATTTCCAAAACACAATTTCCCCTTCATTTATAAAGCTGGCCTACATTATAAAAGTTTCAGAAAATTTCATTTAGTGATAACACCCCAAATAGCACATGGAAATACAGTGGTACCTCGCGTTACACACTTAATCCATTCCGTGACTCTGATTGCAACTCGATTTGGTCGCGCCGCGAGGCAAATTTCCCCATAAGGTTCAATGTAAATACATACGGCTCTGCATTTTCTTTGGAGCCATGCTGACAAGCACATCAAAAACCTTCCAAACGCCACAAAACACACCACAAGCCTCACTGAACGTCTCCTTGCTACCGCGATCTCACCCACAGGAAGCCGCGACCACGTGGCAGCAGGGCAAATGGCCGCGGATCCGGTTCGTAGCGTGGGGCGGAGGTCGCACGGCGAGGTAAATTTTTGGGGCCGGAGCTGATCGTATCGCGAAAAATTCGTAAGGAGGGGCGTTCGTAACCCAAGGTACCACTGTACATGTAGTATTCATAAGAATGAAACTACAAATAAAATATCAGAACATGCCTTTTTGGTCCCAGTTAATTGAGTTTTATGTAAAACCACCACCACCACCACCATCACCATCATCATCATCATGTGAAACCATAATGGAAAGGAAAAGCACCCTTTAGAGAACCAGTTTCTGTATGAAAGTGGAGAGCGGATACATAAGTGACTAGCACTTTCATTCCTGTATTTCTGGTCTGCTGTATAGGTATATTGATCCACCAACATGGTGCATATCTCTGAACCTTTATCAAGGAAAATATCTCCCCACTTTGACTGAGACCTGAATATGTGAGAAAAAGCACAAATAACTCAGGATTGTCTTTCTTTTTTGGAACATCCAAAGCAGCTATCCTGGAAGATAAGCTGCTCACTTTCACAACCTGTAATTCCCACCCATGTTTTCCATGTAAATCATGGTTTCTGCAATCTATAGTTTGTCAGTTCAGATAGTAAAACAAAATATGGTTTGCCAACAAACAACAAAAGAGACAGGGAATCACACCACACAAAAAGAGGATAATGCAGGCAAGAGTGAGATTATGACATTATAATTAGATAATGAACACATCTGGATTGCATGATGAATCATATGCATCTGTTGCCTCCTTCCTACAAGTGAAGTAACTAGGCATGAAAGTTCCCAGTGGGGGCTGAGGGGACATTTATTGTCTGGATGAGCCTTAATTTCCAGATTCCCTGCTTTTAATCTTTCTACAAACTGAGGTATAAAGCAAAATCTGTCATCATTATTTTGCCCATTTTGTTAGAATGCGTGCTCCTGTTTTTCAATGTTTTTAGCATGGAAAACCCTTGTTCAGCCTTAACAATGATTGATATTGATTCTGGAAAACGGTTTTTTAAAAAAATCTTCCTGGCTAGAGAGTATAGTTATGAGTGAGCAGTAGAGGGTCTACTCAAAAACAAAAGGTAGCAGGAAAGACAGTAATCTGTAATATTTCTAATCCAGATTTTTAAAACAGTAATTTTCTAAAAATTCTAAAAGCTATTCTGCCAAGGCATGTAGATAAAGTCCATGTTCTAAAAAGGAGGATGGCCGGGGAGGGCGGGGGGGGGGGGGCGGGGGATACTGTAAGACAAGCCTACAAATTCATGCTGTTGTTATTTTCCAAGCAGTCTGCCATTCCTTGATCTGCCTTTGATGGATGATCAGGAACATTTGTCTTAACAGTATTGAGTATCAACTTGTTTTTCATCAACCAGTCAATGATTGATATTAAACACTGTTTTAAATTATGAACACTTTCCTTGGATTTCAACCCTTGTGAATTTTTAGACACAGAAAAAAGTTGTCATAGAAGGAATATTGCTACCATACCAATTTTTCAAGGTCAACCTAAGCGCTGCCCAGACTATTCAGTCAGAACTTTCAGAAATTGTAGACCTGTTTTCTCAAGCTGCCAAGCCTTTTTTAATTAACTGAAAAACTAAACATAAAATCTGCAGTTCTAGGACAAAACTACAATTTCAACAGCACTGGCACAATACAATAATCAAGAAACACAAAAGCCATATGTTAGCTGATTAAAATAGAGGTCGATCAACAATGTGAAAGTTAACATGAACTCCAAATCCTGGTTATTTCTCTCCAGTTTATACTGCCACTGCTCCTCTACAGAATGTTTACCAGCATTTCCAAAATAAAGAGAGCAGCAGCCCGTAGCTCAGTGGTAGACTCTACTTTGCATATAGAATATTCTAGGTTTAATCCCTAACCTTACCTCACAGGGCCATGAAAGACTGCAGCCTTGAATTCTGGAGACATAAAAACCAGTCAGTATGAAAAATACTGAGCTAGATGGACATTGGTCTGATTCGGTATAATAATTTCATTTTTCTGTTCTACAACATGAGGCCATTTTCCTGGAAAATTATGTGAAAATGTCTAATTAATGAAAAGGAATAGCTGCCAAAATATATCAAATAATAGACATTTGAGAAAATGGGTGGATGTGTAGCAATGTGCTATGCATATAAATTACAACGAATCCTACTTTGCAGCTTTGTTCCTCTTAAATTCCTGTGGATGACCATGTGGCTAGGAAACATCTATCCATATTTTGTTTTATATAACCCACTCTGTCATCTGCAGGATACTTCCAGCTACAGCTAATCAAAGTAAAACCTTATGTTCCTTTATAAGGATACTGTCTGGCTAGTTGTACATGGAAGTGTCCTGCAGACAATACTGCAACTTTACAACAAACCATAGATGGTTGTGAAAAGGAAAGAAGGAAGGAGTCAGCAGGTGCAAACAGGTATACTTGCATATATGTCCCTTTTACAGCTTGTCTAAACAGAGACAGTATACCGTATTTTTCTGACTATAAGACGATACTTTTTTCTAAAATCCTTACCCTAAAAATTGAAGGGCATCTTATTCAAGGAAGTCAGTGAGGAGAGAACCGCGCGGTGGCAAAACTCCCTATACTTTGTCTCTGCAGGCAGGCTTCCTCCTATTGCTAGCCTCCAATCACGAGTGAAATAGCTTGTCTCCCAAACAGACTTCCTCCAATCACGAGCCTTATGTAACTGACGTCAGCTGATGCTGAACAAACCAATTAGAGGAAGGCTGTTTGCACTGACAAGCTATCGGCAGTTTCACTCGTGCTTGAATGTAATCAGTTATGCAAGAGAGCATGGAAATAGAGCTGTAGAGAGACGGTTTGGACCTCCTCCCACCGAGTGTATCAGATCAATGTTACCTAATTACTAAATAAAAATGTGTTCTGCTCTATGTTTAAAATATTGATTTCTTAATTTTGGGTTGGAAAAATGGGGGTCGTCTTGTACATGGGGGCGTCTTATTGACGGAAAAATACGGTAAATCTCATACAGATTGTTCAGAAGCTCTCTGATTAACTCTTCATACTCACTCAGGCAAAAACATTATTTGCACATCTCCCAGAGTCATTGCTGTGAGATGGTGGCTCTATAAACCATTTAAATTAATAAATATTTTGGGGGCTGGGGTCAACTCCCCCTCCCCCAGAATGGCTGCCATAGTAAGGATAGCCAATAATAAATCAAGCATTTACAGGAAATGAAGCTTCTTCCTCCCACCTGGTCTAGCTTCCCACAGTGTTCCCTACCCCTTCAGCTTACTTTATGGGGGGGGGGGAGGGGTTGTATTTCTTTCTAGACAGTAGGCACACTTCCAAACAAAGAATTGCAGCCACTCATAATTTATTTTTTTAAAGAATATCTATGAGGTCTATGTGGGAACTAGACTTCCTTGGAAATAGAGATTATCCCTAAGGCTAAAGCTCTGTTTTGTTGCATGCCAGCTTTCTACCCATCCATCCCCAATAATATAGAGGCAGGGAGTTATGGGGCACCTATGAAATACAATGTCTATCTTGTTAAATATGTATTTATGACTGCATATCATCTACTGCTAGATAGTTCTATCGTATTAGAAGAATGCAGTTGAAAATAAACACTAAACTTCAGAAAAAAACTACAATTAGTCACCAACAACCATCTGTCAGTGAAATGTCAAATCTTTCTACAAAAGTACTTACTGCAGAACTCACTACTTCGTTCAGAAATGACACAGATGTTAGAGATATACAACATGAAGCATGCTTCCAGAATCATTAGAAAATATTTCCTTAAGAACATTTAAGTAACCAATAAATATTTGTCTTTAAACATAGTAATTATTGAAAGATGACCACCTACATGAACATTTCATTTTATATGCCAAGGATTCCCTTTGAATTGCTGACTGAATCAAAAACCTCTGCTTCAAAGTAATTATAAACAAAATAGTAAAATAATCAAATATAAAATTAAATAAACGTGCATAAGGTTAAAAACTTTCTTTGCAACAGTTGAAGTGAGTTACTATTCTCCAAAATGGGATATATTGGTTATATCCATATCTTGGAAAAAATAAATCATTTTGTAGGTAATAATTTTTTTTTATTTTTTATACCGAAGTGCGGAAAAATGCTTTATGTACAGTCTATATAAGCATCTATTAAAAATAAATATTTCAGTTCTTACAAAATACTATGTAAGCTTTTGAATTTTCATGAAGTCTTCACTGGACTTTGTTAAAAAGGAAAAAAAATCTGGCAAAAAATAAAGTTATGCCCACACTAGCTTATTATATTAGATGGAAGTGTAACAACAAGTGTAATAAATTGGATGCAACCTGGGATTTAAGTTACATCAGAGAATCTCCCAAAACTTGCAGAAATAACATTTGTTACTCCCCTATTTTTGAAAATACAAAATACAACTATTAGTCAAACCTGTGGCTTCTATCTAAATCTTCTTTCCCACCCCCATCCCAGAAGTAAACTAAGTACAAAGCTCCATAATGCTTATTTCCAGGTAACGTGCATTCTTTAGTACATCAATGCACACCTGAGATAAAGTATGGAGTTACAGCATATAAGATTTAAGAATGACAGCAGGCATCTAAGTCATTTTGAGATTATATGTATTTATTCCATTACAGCAGCACATGTTCTCCCCCAGAAGGAAAGAAACAGAATGCCATAAATTCAAGGCTTTGTTAAATTACATTTTAAATATTTTCTTAGTCCTTTATTAGTCTCAGGAGCCCAAAGTGTTTTAAATGCCTTTGTTTTCTAAATGTTTTGTTTGCCTTTATCCCCAATACATTTTGCATTTCAAAGTTATTTCTGAATTTTTTATATTTACAGAAAGAAACAAATATTAATAATTGGATATTAAAATGACACCATATAAAAATAAGGAGTAATACATTCTCTAAGTACAGTAATACCTCGGTTCACAAATGCTTCTGTTCACGAACAATTTGGTTCACGAACAGCAGCATTCGCAAAATTTTGCTTCCGTTCGCGAACTCCGCATCGGGTGATGAACATGACCCGCGGCCATCTTCCCTGCTCTGACACGTGGTCGTGGCTTCCTGTAGGCGAGATCGTGGTCACAGACAGACACTGGCTGTGAAGCTTTTTGGTGTGCTTTTTAGCATGGCTCCAAAGAAAGTGCAGAGCAAGCATGGTGGTAAAAAGAAAGTGCAGAGCAAGAATGGTAAGAATAAGGTTTTGAAGAAAATAACCATTGAATTGAAGAAGGAAATTGTAGAAAAGCATGAGCATGGTATTCGTGTGACTGATCTGGCCTCAGAGTACAAGATGGCAAAGTCAACAATCTCGACTATTTTGAAGAATAAAGATGCCATCAAAGGAGCTGATATGGCAAAAGGAGTAACAATGTTAACCAAGCAGAGGACACAAGTGCTGGAAGAGGTGGAAAAACTTTTGTTAGTGTGGTTGAATGAGAAACAGCTGGCAGGTGATAGCATTAGTGAAGCTATGATCTGTGAAAAAGCCAGGAAATTGCACAGTGATTTACTGCAAAAAACCCCCTCTACAAGCGCAACAAGTGAAGAATTTAAAGCCAGTAGAGGTTGGTTTGATAAATTCCGCAAGAGAAGTGGCATCCACAGTGTGACAAGACATGGTGAGGCTTCCAGTTCTGACAAGGCCGCTGCAGAAGCCTACAAGAAAGAATTCATGGAATTCATGAAGGTGGAAGGATACATCACTCAACAACTGTTCAACTGCGATGAAACAGGGCTCTTCTGGAAGAAGATGCCAAACAGAACCTATATCATGCAGGAGGAAAAGGCACTGCCGGGGCACAAGCCCATGAAGGACAGATTGACCCTTTTGCTGTGTGCAAATGCAAGTGCCGAGCTGAAGATTAAGCCACTACTGGTCTTTCATTTCCAGAGGGTTATGCAGTGCAGGAAAAAACAAGTGACATTAGACAGATTTTTCACGAAAACTCAGCCTGCAGCTAAGAGACAAAGAAGATAGGAAACCCCTGAAGGAGATCTCCCTGATGTCCTTTTGGAGGGGGACTCTCCCTCCAAACAATAACCGCCTCCCCACCCACCCTCCTGTCCTCCACGCCAGAAGTCGCGTAAAGCAAGGTTAATGTTCTCTCTCTTCATACTGTACTGTACTGTACTTTGTTTCATATTTTTGTGGTTTAAAAAAAAATACATATGGTTCAGAACGGATTAAGCGTATTTACACTGAACCTTATGGGAAAATTTGATTCGGCTAGCAACCAAAATTGGTTGGCGACCACATTCGTAGGGGTCAGAACAGATTAACCTTATTTACATTGAACCTTATGGGGAAATTTGATTCGGTTCATGACCAATTCGGTTCGCGATCAGAATTGTGGAACGAATTAAGTTCGTGAACCGAGGTACCACTGTACATAAAATCTGTTTAGGCAAAGAAGAAACTAAATCTAGCTTGGCGCATTCATTCTTACTGGAATTAAATTATATCATGGGTTCCAATTTTACACAGCTTTGAGCTAAGTATTTCTTAACCAGTTGAGACTTATCATACTAAGGATTATTTAGAAAGAAGTGTGAACTTTTAGCTTTAAAACTTGAGAAAAAAAGGTTTAGATGTATAAAACTATTGGTTCCATAAATCAAATTAAGTCAAATCAACCAAGGTTTTTCAAACTATGTTCCATGAAATCCTAGAGTTCCATGAGAACTTGATGGAGCTACATGAAAAACAAAGGGCAATAAATAATAAATATTCACTCAAACACAGCCAGGGGTGTTCATGGTGGAAAAGCAAGGCTTGTTCTTCTGTGAAAAAAAATGTTACAATCTCAATTTTGTAAATCAGAGGTTCTGGGAATTATTATTTTTTAATTAACAGGTTTCATGGCCTGAAAAGGTTTGTAAAAAACCCTAGTATGAGTTTTGTTCTCCATTTATTGTACAAATGGTGCTCTTATCAGTATCTGTGAAACAGATTCGACTTCTATACTGGAACAATTATGCCCCAAAGTAGCTTGCAAATTGTTTTCATTATGTTTACTGAACTCAAGTAAAATTTTCAAGTTTTAAGTTTTCAAGTCAGACTACTTGAAAAAGCAAAATGGGACTGTTCCCAGGTAGCAATATAAGTGGCAAAGTAGATCTTCCTACAACTGTCACCACCACACAGCAAATGAAATTATCAATCTTGATCATCCTCCTTATAAGTCTTATGCTTTCACAATATTTGAATCTCTGTATTTGTATAATATGGTAAATCTGTGAGTGACCTGAACTCTATAGTGCTAGAAAGGCATTCAGTGGGTCACTGTAATGCACTCTTCCATGGTAAAATTTTTTAATAATAATTTTATTAGAGTTTACAAATATTAAGATAAAACACTAATACAAACTAAAAAAATATATAAAAAGTAAAGGAAAAGTGCAAAGAGATAGAAAGAAAGAAGAAAAGAAAAAGAGAATATCTAAAAGATGACCCCCCCTCACTCTAGAGAAATATAAACAACTACAGTAATTTAACATCTTCTCTAGTATTTCAGTAAAAAAAGAAAGAAAAAAAATCTCTTCTTCCCATAACTCATCCCTTATCAATAATCAAAGTATAAAAGCTCATCATTCAGTCTAAACCAGCAAAAGTCTATTAAGAGCTACCAAAAATAATAACATACAAAATGGATATAAAAATCCATTTTGTAATCCAATTTATTACTTTAAGAAGTAAAGCAAAAGAAATCTCTTCCCATTTATAAACAAATCCTTAAAACCTCATCATTCAATCTTAGCTACCAGAAACCACAACATATATTTTAACCATAGTCAAATAAGTTCAATAAATGAATATTTATTACAGTCACAGACCAGAATTACAAATAAAATACAAATTTGTACAAATAGAAATAAAAATGCATTAAAATGAAATAAAACAAAACATGATAATATTAATGGTAAGATCATCAGTGGGCAATCAAAGTCTGCCTAATTTTACAGACAGTGTAATAAAATTTAGCTATGTTCAAAGAAACTGAATCATACTGATCAGATAGCAACAACTGTACATTAAAAAATCAGAATTTCCCAGGTATTTTATCAAATAGGGAGTTATAAAATGGGTCTGTGAGTCCTTACAGAAGGTACAGTACAGCAGGACATGAGCTGTAGTTTCAATAGCCCCTTGTCCACAGCGGCACAATCTCAGATCACATGGAACTTTTTTGAATCAGCCCATCAAAACTGCTGTGGGAAGAGCATTGCAATGTGCTAGAGTTGATGCCCTTTGGAATTTGGAGACAGTTATATAATGTAAGTATCTCACTGGTTTATAAAAATGAGCTTGACTGTTCAGGAAAATGTTCTTAGGTAGAGCAGACTGGTCCTACTGGACTTCCAGTTCTTTGATACGTTGTTTAAAAGCACTAAGTGCACACTCATTGCCCATTATTAGGAACACCTCCCTGGAGAAGCCAAGATGTTGCAGTTTTTGTGAAACAGTCCTGAACCATACTGATTTATAATTGTTGTCAATAAGCAAAGAACTCAAGCCTGTGGGAAAGAACAGTAATTTCAGCCAATGTGT
This sequence comes from Liasis olivaceus, assembly GCA_030867105.1. NCBI lineage: Eukaryota > Metazoa > Chordata > Lepidosauria > Squamata > Pythonidae > Liasis > Liasis olivaceus. Next base: position 205,290,201 of record CM061348.1, read on the forward strand.
TATAATACAAGTCCATGCACCTGTTTCAACTTTAGACAACCCTGCCTCCCTCTTTAATACTATATTTGGAACGCAGGGGGCTACCTGGAATATAGCCCTTAGGAATTTGGACTGAACCCTTTCCAGAGGAGTAAAAGAAGTATAAGTCCTAGCTGGGCACCAAAGAGTAGTTGTGTATGAGCCTTAGTTGAATATAGCTTCAGTGCTGCTGGGATATGCTCCTCTGGTAAAATGGAAGAACTGAATTGCGGCCACTGTTTTTTGAACATTTTGTACAGCATAGTTTTGGTGTGCACTGCGTTTAGTGGAGCTATGGAAAACCATAGTTTTTAAGGATTTAAAGGATTTTACTTGTTCAATATTCTGGCTATTTATCCTTCAGGCAAATAAGTTCACTTTGTAAAACTTCTGTTTACTTTTTTAAAAAACTGGATCCTTAATTCTATCAAATAATGTCCCACAGGTTAATTTTTTATCATTTTCTCTTTGTCTCCTTTCAGGAACAACTTCGGTAGTTTCTCTTTACTTCCTCTCAGAAACAACTTCACTGGTTTTAACACATTCCTTTTATAAATCCAAAATAAGGCTTTCAAAGTCATTCTTCTAACTTATTATTTGTATATCCCCTTTAATTATTATAACATCAGCTGGTTTCATTTGTAAATCTACTTTTTCCATATCACTCTTATACTCTGGCATTTTTAAATCCATTTTCAATATCACTTTTATAATCCGGCATATTTTAAAACTCCAAATCCACATTCAAATCAGCCTCAATCTCTGTTTTGTCCAATAAAATCTGTTGTTCATCTATATCCTCTGTTACAGCATCCAATAATTTTGTAAGTAATTTCTGAGTACATTGTCCCCGAACAGCCTTAATTTCTTCTATAGTCAAATAATATTGCTCCATTGTATTAATGGGTCTTTTCTCCTTTAATTGTAATCATTTGTTCTCCCTCGTTCCCTCAAGACAACTTTCAAGTCCCCTCTTATCATCTGTTTATTTTCCAGTCAACAAAACTTTCCCACGGGAGGATTTCTTACAATTAATTTCAAAAACTTCATATATATTCTTTTGAAAATTTTTAAACACCCCACAGGAAATATTCTTTCAAGTCCATCTAGCCCCTTAACTTTCAAAAATCCTCATTCTCATCTCCCTTTTGTTCTTTCCAAAAAGTAAATCTTTTCCTTTTAATCCTTACACTTACATAAAGCTTTTTTCATCCAGGGTTGAAGGAGATTCTCCCGGCATAAAAAAACTTGCCCTTCAGAAGGTTAACTTCTAAGAAATCAGTAAAAAGCAGCTTCCTAAAGTAATTAAGTTAGGAAGTAGGTGAATCCAGTGTTTCTTTGAAAGGTGCCAAACCGCAGCATAGGCATGATGTTTTTCCCCCAACTCCCAGAACTCTCAGACCTGCTGGAGATCACTATTTCGCTGTTACATCAGCCCGCCCCACTCGGTCCGGCAGATGGGGCATGTTGCAGACCCCACCAGTCAAGGAATTTCAGGTGGTGGGATCTAGGAAGAGGGCCTTTTCTGCGGTGACCCCCACTCTGTGGAAAAACCCACCTCCTGAGGTGCGGCGTGCCCCCACTCTCATGGCCTTCAGGAAAAGTGTGAAATCCTGGCTATGTCAGAAGGCCTGGGGGCCAGATGGGAGCTCGCATCAGTGGAAGTGGCTTGTGGGGTAATTGATTTTGCCCCCTGTCATCTTGAATGTTTTTAGTATTTATGTATAGGGTTTGTTTTACAATCTGACTTTTAATTAATTAATTTTAATTATTTATGTGGTATTACTTTTAATTGTTCATGGGTTTTTGGTTTTAATTGTGAGCCGCCCAGAGTCACCCATTGGGGGAGATGGGCGGCATACAAATTTAATAAATAAATATTTTATGGGAGATTCTGTATGGAGCAAACTTGTGGGCAATCCTTGTTCTCTCTTTAATCTGGAGAGGGATTCCAAGAAGCTGATCCATTCACTGGCTCCTCTTTTCACTGCAATTGTCACCTCCACAAAAAAGGAGCCATCTTCAGTTCACCAAGCTGTCCTTGGAAGTCCCTTATATAATAAAATCATAGCCTTGGCAGAACAGCCAATGCTGGTAACTTGAAAATCTCCCAGAGCACTAAAAAAAGTCTGTAATATTCATTAAGTTCTCAAGAATAGATAAGCTTCACTGGATCTCCATATCGCACAAGAATAATTCCTCCCCCCCGCCCCAGTGCTTTGATCATGACACTGGGACAACACATACACACACTCAATATCTAGATGGAGAGAATCTCAAATCTCACGCCTAATCTTTCTCAGATAATTCAAGGTCACACCAACATGAAAACCTGGGACTGGCTGAGGGGAAGGAGGGGTGACGAGAGGGTAAAAATAGAGTGGAAAAGCACGGGCTTTTAGTTTCAGCAATGCTTTGAAGCTTCATGTACATCTCAATAAATGAAATTTTTTTTGAACTTATTACAAGTTTCAAGAGATTTTTCTTCATTGGGATTTGAACACAGCAGACCTGACACTCATGAAGGGCCAGGCCGGGTGCATGTCATCAGCAGTGGGAAGAAGATGGTGGAGGTCAGTTGGGGGCGGCAGAGGTGGAAGACAGTTTGCGCGCCCTCCCACCCATTGCAGCAGCCACCCCAGCCTGGCTGCACTTGTGCTGGGCCGTGGCAGCCACTTATCCACCCGCCACCTGCTTGCGAGCTGCCCAGGACTCACAATTTAATGACACCTTCCCCATTGACTTTGCTTGTTGGAAGCCCACAGGAAGTCACAAGGAGGTCCTCGTTTAATTACCCACAATCCTCACTTAACAATGGCAACAGGGACTGCCGGAATTCCTGTTGCTAAGCGATGCAGTCACATGACATCGCACTTTACAATTGCATTGCTTAGCGATGATATTCCAGTCCCAATTACTGTCATTAACCAAAGACTACCTGTAACCCTTTTAAAGCATGAGTAACCTGCCATATATTTTGAGTTATAGTTCCTGTAATTCTTTACTTTTAATCATGGCAAGTCTCCTGTCCCTAATTTAAACACATCCATGCCTTAATACCAGCATTTGTAACCTCCACTTACAATTGGTTAGTCTCTCTTCGGTAGCCTTTACTAATTAGAATGGATGAAGCTCCAACGAAAAATGATTGGTTTTAATCTTCCAATCAATTTTTTCATATGCTGAATAAAATGAAATGTTCCATAACAATTAGACAAAAGGCCACTTTTTTACCAGCCCAGAACTTGCTTTCAGTGTAGGCTCTAATTGTAGCAGATGAAAGTTGCAGATTTCATACCAGCAAAATGTTTTACAACCTCATCACAATACTTTATCCCACACAATTCTTAGCTCCTTAATGCATGAATTCAAAACAACTCTCCTGGTTAACACAGGTGACATTATTTCTATCACAATGTGGTTTGGTTTCTGTTCAGTCATATTTGTTCCAAATATTCCTCTACTGACATTCTAGCCAAAGTATTTCTTTGAGGTAAGTTCTTCTGAAAAACAAGGAGCATTAGTTCTATATAACAAGTGTGGTTTCATACAATTGGTAAATTCCCCATCCCCTGTATTCCAGAATTGTGGTTCACCTAGAGTGAACCACCCACCCATCTCCTAGGGTGGACCATTTCTTAAAGAAAGTTAAAAATAATCAAAAAGTATAAATTAAAACTGAGAAATACTAAATTAACAGTTTATACAGTGCACCATTCTGTTCTGACAGTGCTCAGTCATAGGTTTATAGGAAGTCTGCAAACTATACCTGGATACAGGTTGTATTCTCCCATTCATGTGTCCCAGCAATGTTTTTTGAGAAATATACTGCCTTTGATACTGGACCTACTGTGTAGCTATTATGACTAGTTACTACTGACAGCCTTATCATGGGAGTCATTTATAATCAACATATTTTTGTCTTAAACTGTAGTACATGTACCACAGTAGAATATATCTGACAAGAAAGCAAATGAGAAAGTCTTTTCCACAGCACTTAGCAGCTGAGCAGCAACAGATTTGGCACTCCATTCTCCCATCTCCTCCTTCTAGCCTCTACCCCCCAAATCCCATACACTTCAACACTTTTAGAGAAGCACCTCTGACTTTTGCTCAGAAGCCTGTATCTACACTCAGTTCATTCTGCAGTAATCATTGGTTTTGCCTGAGAAACGTCTAATCTTTGAAAATGATTTTAGGCAAGCCTGAGGGTTGGTATGATTGCAAGATATTTAGCCATTTTTATTTAACATGCGCACACAAACACACACAGAGTGAACTATATGTGCCACTAACTGCTGAAATTCTTCTCTGTTTCGAAAGTGGTTTGCAACATAAGGAGCTGCTCTTCCAGGAACTGTAAATCTAAAACACAGAACCAGCTGCACAATTATGTAAATCAGCAACACACAACCTAAGGCCCAGAACTGCATTCTGCTTCTCAAAGCCTTTGGGGAGGCTCCGAAGGACCTTCAGAAATTGTTACCAAATTGTAATTTAAATGGGGGCGGGGGGGCAATATAGTTAAATATTTAATTGTAATTGAGAAAAAAATGGAATTTAGTTTTTGTTCTGCCCCATCCCAAAATGTTCTGTAGTGCAACCATTCAAAAGACAGATACAGCTCTCAGCCCTATAAAAATTGACCACCCTTTCTTTAGTCCCTGATTTTGGCCTCCATGATATTTAAAGCCCTATTCAAGAGTTAGTTAAGCCAGCACACTCACCACATGATTGCTCCAATTAAGCCCTCTCTGAGTGCCACTCACATGATGTTTCCTGAAGCATTTGTGCATTCAGCATGAATGCCTGCAGGATAAAAGATTTAACTCATATGGAGGTCAATACAGCTTCTTTCCTGCAGACATTTGTGTTCATTATATGAATGTCTGTAGGAAAGTTGATATCATCAGAATGACAGAGTAGTGACAGATTCATAATGCCTGGATGGATTTAAGATATGCAGAAATTGCTTTTAAGATGAATGTATTGATTCCAAAAAGGTGCTTGTTATTGCCATTTTAATCAGTTGAATCCAGGCAAAATTACTGAAGCTTTCGACCTTTTAAATAAAAGGGAGTCAAATCAGCTTTGATTAAAGCTGAATAAAACTATAAACCAAGGAGACTTTCCTGGCAATTAACTACTATTAAGTATTGATTGACTGACTGATTAATTGATTGATAGCTGTCCCAATCTCTATGACTCTGGGAGGCTTATAGGATACATGGTAAAAAGCAGTAGAACATAGAATATAATTCAAAAGGAAGTCTGGAAAAAAACAACAATCAGTTAAACAACCAAAACATTCCATTCATTGTAGCCCACAATTTTTTCACTGTATCTTACAAATGCTGAACTGGCTCTAACATGCAAATGTCAAAAGCTATTGCTGTATACTTTATATTTAGAATTCTTTACACTGAAAAAAATTCACCAAACTGAAAATTGCAAATAGAAAAATTGCATATAAATTATGTATGCAAACAGAAGATTAATTCTGATCTAAATCTTGAATTGAATTGAGGGTATAGCAAGCTGAGTTTTATTCTGGTCATATTTTCATTAATTAATAGAACATACTGGTGGTATAACTGGGTGAGTTCGCATCCAACTAACAAATGTTTAACAACAACAAAGATATAATTGTAATGCATGAAAGCCATTTTGTTCTGTTGCCATATTAAAGTCCATGAGGCCCAGTGTCTAAGCACCAAACTACAACTTACGTTGATTGCATAAAAGTAATTAATATGCTTCTTCCTCTGCCTTTAAATAGCTGTGTGAGATGGTTCAAGTTGTTACAGGAAAATGGCATATGATTATTTTTTAAAATTTTTCCTTTCCCCCACCCCCCATTTCGACCTTTGAAGCACCTATTACCCAGAAAGTTTTTCTTCTGTTAAATGCTTGGAATTGTATTTCATTCTACTTGCTCTTTAAGTGCACATGAAGATCTGACACAAAACATACTAAGTTGTTTTATAACTATCCCGAACTCCTTGTCTATGAAAGGTGGCAACTATGTTCTGGCTGTCCTTAAGGTATTCAAAACCAAACTTTATAATTCTAAAATGTGCATTTTAGATCACTGCAAATTATCCATTCAACTTTATAACAGCCATTTTTAGGAGGCCACATTATGTTTCAAAAGCTTCCTTGCATATTAACTCAGGGATTCATCCAATGAGGCCAGAATACAACATTACAGGTAGTCCTGGTTTAGCGACTGCCTTGTTTAGCGACTGTTCACAGTTACAATGGTGATGAAAAAGTAACTGTGCAACCAATCCTCATGTTTATGACCTTCACAGGTCTATAAAGCAAAGGAAAGCTGAAGTAAGATCAGAAGCACAGTCACGGTTTCGCTTAGCAACTGCTTGACTTAACGACTGAGTTGCCAGTCCCAATTGTGGTCACTTAAACGAGGACTACCTATACCATGCAAATTACCACTCTAAATTAATATTTTCTTCTGAATCTCTGGACTTCTAACCCAGAAACTTTTAAAATGTAAAAAAAACCAGTTGAAGGAGACATGCAAAACTCTGAGGTCTTTTCAGCTCTTCATCTCACTGGGGCTGCATAAGGCTAGAGTAGTTGCTTAAGAATAACACTGGATAGTTCTGAATACTGAATAAAGAATAGTACTGAATACGGGCCTAAAAGTTAGGAGTATAGCTGCTGTTCACCTTAGGACAGGCCAGTGTAGACAGAACAGATTAACAGTCAGCTTTGTACTGTACCTCGCACATATAAATCAAAGAACTTTACTTTATTGCAGATTAACACTTAACCCCCAGGCCTCCTGGAGGGGAAATTTGGTAATATCCCATTTATCCATGTGCTTGCCTGTGACTGCTAGAAGTAGAATCAATGGATCATGTACTATTTGATGTCCATTGTACAGACTACTACAATTTATATAGCTCCTTTTATAAAGGAAAGAAAAAGCAAAAATTAATGGACATGAATTAAACTTGGCAATATTGTTAACTTTTGTCTACTGGATATGCATATGGAGCATACAGAACTGTAAACCATCTCATCCAAAATTTCTTTGAATTTCAGCTTAGCACAAATCAGACTGAATCCCCTACTGCTCTTTTCCCCAAACTGTTTTCACCAGCATCTATGTGGAAACAAAGGGGAGAACTATCCATTAGTCAATTCTTATTCTTGGAATCACCTTTTTTAAAAAGCACCCCAAAATATGATATAATGATGAATGCATCATTACTGGAACACATCTTATCTTGGCACCTAGGCTTGTACACTGCAGTGCATAGTAATGGTGTAAAGATATACAAACCTGTGTCTGTTCTTTAGCTTCTGTGGAGAAAGGACACTTTGAAATGCTTTTTTAAGAATAAATGTTATATATCAGCCAATCTCAGGGTATAACTCTTCCCAGCTATCTCTTCACCATTCAAGATGGAAAACATTTCCCTAAAACTCAAGACTAGACACTTCCTCTCTCCCACACCTCTGTATAGCAATTTGAAGATGAGAAATAGGCAGAAAAGATGCTTCTTTTGTTTAGCTTTCCCATTTGGTGATATAAATTAAGATAAGCTATAGCTTCTTCCAGAAATCCTGCACATATCGGCTAGGTGTGAATTAAAGAGTAGTGAAAATTGTACCAAGAATGCATCAAAGCTTATGTAATAAGCCAAGGTGCTAATGTTTGCTCAGAGTGTATATTTCAGAATCAGGTGATATTAAAATTTGTTTTTAGTCTCTTTTATAATCTCATATGTAATTGTACTATGCCAAAACCAGTTTCTCACTGATGATAAATCACTTTCTAGCCTAAGTGGGCAATCCAAGCTCTAAAGTAGCCTGCAGTCCGTGAATTCTTTCTTTCTTTTTTTTGGTAGCCATCTAGTGCCCCCACCTCCATGCTTCCTTCAATAACCACTAAAAATTACAAACAGTTTCCTACTGTTTTGAGGCAGGAATATTTATTGGTTTATTTACATACACATACAGATGTGTACATATTATCTACTTCCTAGGATTCAAGGCAGTTTACAATAACAATAACATTAAGCAAAACCATAAAAGTATCCCCTCTGCATTGCAAATATCCTCCAAACTAATTAAAACCAGTCCTGTCACCATTAGCATGTAAATGCCCTACAAAATAACAGGATCTTAAATGCTTTCCTAAAGATCAGGAGGCATGGGACACTTCCTAACTCAGGAAACAAGCTGTTCCAAAGTGAGAGGACAAGCATGAAACTGTGACTGTGCTTATCATCTTATTTCAGCTTTCCTTTGCTTTACGACCTGTGAACGTCGTAAATGTGACAATTGGTCATAAAATTACTTTTTCATCACAGTCGTAACTGTGAACATTTGCTAAATGAGGCAGTCACTAAACTATCTGTATCCCTTTCCTGCAAGCCAGATCCATAAACTCATCTATTAAATAAAATATTGTGAAGGAACAGGGTCTTATTGTTCATAGGGACTGGAAAATTCATTGTTAGGCAGTGCAGTTGTTAAGTGAGGCATCATGTGACTGCACCCAATGTCACATCATTTTTTGTACTGGTCATTAAGTGAATCACTATTAACTATTAAAACTATTAAATGAATCATGTGGCTCCCCATTGATTTTGCTTATCAGAAGCTGGCTGGGAAGGTAGCAAATGGCAATCACACAACCCCAGGATATTGCAACCATTGTAAACACATGCCAGTTGCCAAGCACCCAAATTTTGATCACATGACAGCAAAGACACTGCAACAGTTGTAAGTGTGAGGACCGATCGGTTGTAAGTCATTTTTTTCAGCACTGTCGTAACTTCAAACTGTCACTAAATGAATGGTCATAGGTTGAGGACTATGCAATGCAGTTCACAGCACCCTAGATGTTGCCAGTGTTGGATTTACCTATACAAACTCAGGCTAAAGGTTGGAATCCATATCTGAAAGTTATCTCTGCACAAATAAATATTTCCAAGTAGCAAATTAGATCCTGGGGAAATAATTCTAACCTAGCCTTTTCCCTGATTTTTTGCAGAAAGAATATTCAATTGTATGAGCAACATAATGTAGCTCAGGCACAGGTTTAACATTTTACCAAGAGGACTTAGTAGATTTATAGGATTTATTAATACAGAACTACAGTATTGTCAAATCACATTTTGTTAACCATTGCAGTTTGAGTATCAAATTGACACATTTATTAATTTATAAGACAGCTGCTTATTACACAAGATTCCCAGGTTGGAAGTTCTGTATAAGTAAATCAGTCATCACACTAATTAGGAAATCCATTTATGCTGCTCTCAAAACTGACCCAGAACACTTTTCGCTCTTATATTATTCAAACCTTTCCTATCTCCTTTAAACACTAACTAAAAACAGCTTAGTATTGCCAGATACTGAACAGTGATTAAAAAAAACACAGCTAGCTTTTTGGAAAAGGCTTTTCTTCCTTGTTTGTCTACCCCTGAATTTCCCTGATTTTCCATTGTTATTGTCTCCAGACAATATTACATGTCAGCCAGTGGTGGTGTAGTGGTTCAGGTATGGGACTAAGAGCAGGGACTAGTTCTCCTTAGGCATAGAAGCCATCCTGGAAGCCAGTTGGATGACCTTGGTCCAATCATTCCCTCTAAGCCCTAGTCAGCGTCAGGCTGAAAAATAAAACCTGACTGCAAACATATATTGTTTGAATTTCTTCCTATGTACTGTATACTTCTCAAGACTGGTTAAGTGTATATAACTCAGTACACACTGTAAATCCTTGTGTCTAGCACTGTCCTTAATTGGTAATAGCTCAATCTCTTAGCTATTAAAGCCCATCAAGATGTTCCCTCTGCCATTGTTTCTATAATAACTTCTCCTTTGTTTGCATTGTCCAGTTGATTTTAGTTATTATATGCCATCAATTCAGCATGGACTGTTAGCAATCACATGGATTTTCTCCATGATGGCATGTCCCTAACTTGATCTCTCAGATCTTTGAGCAATGCAGCCATTGCCAGTGTTAATGAATCCATCCTCCTTCCTGCTGGTCTTCCTCTTCTTCTCTTTCCTTCAATGTTTCCCAGCATTAGAGCCTTCTCCAGAGAGCTAGGTCTTCGCATAATGTGTCTGACATTGGCTTTAAAGCTTACCTATTACCAAGAAATACATTTAAAATTTGTATCAAACTGCCGTAAAGGGAGGGGGAAGGGCGTAACAAGGTAAGAGAGATGTGCCTGTGTTGTGTTTCTCACAATTCTGGAGTTTTAAAATGAAAAGGTCACTGCCTTTTGCCCTGCCTGCATGTGCCATTAATTTTCTTAAATCTGGCATTCTAAAATGTGACATATAAATACATACATACATACATACATAAAAATAATAAATAGACTTACATGTAACTTTACCAACACAGAACATATTTTGATTTTAATATGAAAGGAGAAATGGTGAACCCCAACCCCTCCCTTCAGAGTTTTCTGAGGAACTTATTTCCTGCACCTCTGCAATGCGTTACTATGGTAGTCTTTTCTTTTTTGGTCTATGACCATAATAAAGTTTTATCTATCTATCTATCTATCTATCTATCTACCTACCTACCTACCTACCTACCTACCTACCTACCCACCCACCCACCCACCCACCCATTTATTTCCCACGCTCATAGTGGCTTCATTATTTTTAAAAAATGACTTGGAATATTGGCCAAGTTTATCCTTCACTGTGCTTAAAAGTTTAAAAGTTAATAAGATTTGTTTTTGTTTTCCTGCAAATGGAAAATAAGGGGACGCGGTGGCGCAGCGGCTTAATGACGCTGAAAGTGCCGGCCAGAAATGGCTGAAAGCTTCAGCGGTTCGAGTCCAGCCTCGCGTTAACAAGGTGAGCTCTTGTTTCTATACCCGCAGCTTCTGCCAACTCAGCAGATCGAAAACATACGTGAGTAGATAAATGAGGACTCTCACCCCGGTGGGAGGAAAAATGCTGGCAACGGCTCAACAGAGAGACGGGACAAGTTGCCGGTAAAAGCGCGAAAACCGCGCTCGTCCGAAAAAGGGGCGCGAAGCAACGGAAATCCCGCCTCCTGTGTTGCCAGCTGGGCTGACGCTCTAGGAATTAGGCTCTGGCAAAGTCTAATTCCGAAACTAGAAAGATGCAATTGCCTTGAAAACCGCTAGGGGGGCGGTCACTGCAGGGTCAGTAATGACTGTTAAGCAGATTAAAAAAAAAAAAAATGGAAAATGTTTGGTGGTACTGAGTTTTAGTGTTCCAGCTAACATTCATGTTTATCTTTAATTGTTCCTTGATATTATCCTGTTTCTATCATTGACACTGATTACATGACTCGCATATACCTCCAAAAGGCATAGCTGCATGAGAACATTCATTCATTTTTATCTATATTATACTTTTAATACAATTTATATAGTTTATTAAAATCAGGAATATATATTACTGTGAACTTTATCTACAGTTAATTAATAGAGCAGGCAAATGTAACATCAAATAATATTTCTTTATGAGTACTGTGGAATCCATTCAATCTTACAGTAAGCATTCAATATCAACTCTACTATCACTTATACTATAAGAACTTCATAAATTTGATGGCATTGGCCTATATCAAGAGACTGCCAGTTTTATAAAACAGGATATTTGCCCAGGCAAATACTTTTTGCATACCTGTATTGTGAATTGATATAAGCTGTGGAAGAATTTAAGCAATCTGAATATTAATAAATATTTTAGTATTGAGCTCCTGATCATAGCCAGAGTTATAACATAATATATAAAACAACCATGTAGCACAGGTTTCATTTTGTGGTAGAAGTTAGATGGGAGAGGAAGTGGACTAAACTGTAAGAGCTAGTGGAAAGTTTTACTGTAGCACTATACAGGTGCAGCCTGACCTACTTATTTTTATCTTCGAGCTCCTAGGTAACCAATCATGTTCTTTTTGATAGATTCATGTTTCCTTGCTACTTTATAATAGATACGTACATGCTTCTTTTGTTCGGGGAATATGGAATATTATTGAACATGCCCATGTATGCTTGGCCTGGCTTTGCAAACCCATAGTAAACTTCAGAGACTAAACTACTCTGTGTTGTCCAGACTGAGTAGAGAAAACAAACCTCACCTTATCCCTAAGGGACAAGGGAAAAGGGAGAAGAAAGTGGAAGTCTAAAAAGGGATAAAAATATTCATAAATTCCCACTTATAGATTTTTCTCCAACAAAGTCAAGTTCTCATCTTTCAGTGAAGACCAACTGTTGTTGTTTTCTAAAATAGCTTAGAAAGCTTCATCACTGCATTTGAGTTGTGTAATTTATCAGCAAATTCATGAGACTGATTAAATGGTTTTCTGCTTGTGAATTGTAGCACATCTAAGGACAAAAACTGGCATTAACAAGCATTATAAAGATGAGACAACCCCTGCAGTGTTTAATTGTACAGTAACCGACTGATGAGTTATAAAATCACCACCTACTGCCTTACTCCCAAGTAAAATATTACAAGATATATACGTAGCACTCAACTCATTTTGCTAGACCATTTTTCTCTCCTCTTGTGTAAATATGAAATAGAATGATTCCTTACTTTTGCTTCAAAGACTTGTTTCTAAATACCAATTTCTAAAATGAGAATATAACAATATAATCTTATTTGCAAATCATGTTCTTGATTTTACATATTTACAATTATACAAATGTAACATGAAATGGTAATTATATAACACTATGATAATGAACCATAAGCAAATATGGAAAATTAATACATTTTCTCCTATCTTGCAGTTCTTCCAATATTTATTTTAGCTCTGTGTTTTACCACAATACCACATACAGTATAACATATAAAATGGAACTCTGTGCATAAGAAAAATAAAGGATGAGCTAAGCAACTTTCTATTTTATATTCTACTCAGAGTAATTCAGACACATTTTATCAGATAATCTAGATGCAAGAAACAAATAACAGCACATTAATTTAAAAAGTTGAAACATAAAACAGAACTGCTGAGGATATGAAATCTATGCCAGCAATTTAAACACTCATTTTAATGCAGATGCAGAGGTCAACAAATATTTCTGGAAAAAAAAATCTGAGGGAATCTGAAGAATCTTCATGAAGTTATTTAGGATAAATTCAGATCCTAAATCTGGATAGTAGGTCTTATATTATCTGCAGTTTTAGCATATAAAATGTTCAAGTCAATCCAAGGCAAAAAAATTTCAAGTACTCTTAGAATTTGGTATGGATGTCTTTAAGAAAATTCTGAGTGAAAGTATTATAGTGAAGAATGCAAATGTTCAAAAGTTCTTCTATAATCTTTACTGCGTCATGTACAAAAGTCCTTCTACAGATGTTACTAGGTCCTTGGAAAAGACTTAAAATGCAATTGTTTGGATTTATATATTATTTTCCTCTATGCTGTGTCATGTTTATTGTGGCAAAAATATAGAGATAGGACAAACTGCCACAAGAGATTTATTCTGCAATTCTTGTGTCATATAATAGCACGTTTCCTGTTTCAGAAGGCCCAAAACATTTCTTTATAGCTTCATGAGATCATGGTTGATATCTAAACTGACCTATGAAGATTTCTATAACACTGACTTCCCAAACATCATGTTCTGGTTATTTATAAGCACCTATTTTGATTTAAAAATCCAAACACCCCAAGAGTCCCATAATTAAAAATCCCATAATTTTTAAATAAAAGTATCTATATTTCTGGCAAGTGTAATAAAAATTGAATATGTACAATGGTGCTTAAAAGTTTGTGACCCCTTTTGAATTTTCAGTGTTTCTGTATAAGTATGACCTAAATGTGATCTGTTCTCCAGACCCAATGAAACAAATGAGTCAAAAACATTACACCTGCTCATTTGTTGATTGAGGAAAACAATCCAAAGCTACATATTTGTGTGTGGCAAAAGTATGCGAACCTCTAGGACAGTGTTGTCCAAACTTGGCCACTTTAAGATGAGTGGACTTCAACTCCCAGAATTGAAGTCAACTCATCTTAAAGTGGCCAAGTTTGGACAACACTGCTCTAGGATTATCAGTTCATTTGAAGGAGAAATTAGAGTCAGGTGTTGCAACCAATGGGATGATAATCGAGTGTGAGTTGGGAGGTCCTGTCTTATTTAAAGAACAGAATTCTGGGTATTTACTATGAAAGTCTGATCTTCACAAGTATCTGGAAGCGTGTTATGGCTCAAACAAAGGAGGTTTTTGAGGACCTTCAAAAAACAGTTGTTGACGCTCACCAGGGTTGGAAAAGCTTACAAAACTATTTCCAAAGAGTTTGGACTCCAGCAGTCCACTGTCAGGCAGACTGTGTACAAATGGAGGCAATTCAACACCACTGTTATCCTCCCCAGGAGTGGTTGACCAACCAAGATTACACCAAGAGCAAGCTGTGTAATAGTCCGAGAGGTCTCCAAGAATCCTAGGAACTAAAGGCCTCTCTTGCATTGCCAAATGACACCAACATCAGGAGAACACTGAACAACAATGGTGTGCAAGGCAGAGTTGCAAGGAGAAAGCCACTACTCTCCCAAAAGAACATTGCTACCCATCTACGATTTGCGAAAGACCACGTGGATAAGCCAGAAGGCTATTGCAGGAATGTTCTGTGGATGAATGAGACCAAAATAGAACCTTTTGGCTTGAATGAAAAGTGTTATGTTTGGTGAAAGGCAAACACTGTGTTCCAGCATAAGAACCATATCCCATCTGTGAAGCATGGTGCTGGCAGTATCATGGTTTGGGCCTGCTTTGCTGCCTCTGGACCAAGATAGCTTGCCATCATTGATGGAATTGGAATTTTGAATTATACCAGTAAATACTACAGGAAAATATCAGATTATCTGTCCATGAACTGAAGCTCTAGAGAAAGTGGTTCCTGAAGCAAGACGATGACCCAAAACACATAAGTCATATGACCAAAGAATGGTTAAAGCAGAAGAAAGTTAATGTTTTGGAATGGCCAAGTCAAAGTCCTGATCTTAATCCTACAGAAATGTTGTGGAAGGACCTGAAGTGGACATTTCACGCAAGAAAGCCTACCAACATCCCTGAACTGAAGCTGTTCTGTAAGGAGAAATGAGCTAAAATTCCTCCAAGCTGATGTGCAGGGCTGATCAACAGTTATCAGAAAAGTTTAGTTGCAGTTATTGTTGCCAAAGGGGGCCACATCAGTTATTGAAAGCAAAAGTTCACATACGTGTGCTAAACACAAACATGTAGCTTTGGATCATTGTCCTCAATCAATAAATGAACAAATATAATGTTTTTGACTCATTTATTTAATTGGGTTATCTTTAAAGATGTATGTGGAGAACAGACCACATTTTAGGTCATATTTATGCAGAAATGCTGAAAATTCAAAAGAGTTCACAAAACTTTAAGCACCACTGTGTATACTTATATACTGTATATATGCCACTGTATATATACACATACACAAATATATATATACATGTGTATATATTTATACACACACACACGTATATATATACTTGCCCCAAACCTACAAGCTTTTCATAAGGCCCTAAAGATCTGGGTTTATTGCTGACCCTGGGGCCCAGGGTGTGTGGTTGAGCCCATATCTCGGTTATGTTGACTGTATTTTTGTTTTTATCTCAGCTCCTATATCTGTTGTTCACTGTTTTCTACGAACTTTCCTATCTTGTTTTTATTCCCTCTTAACAGCCCAGAGTCATATGCTTGAGTTAGGCAGCCATATAAATTGAATTAATAGTAAATAAATATACATATCCACAGAGAAAGAGACATACACATTACATTTATGTCATGCCTTTTCCTTAAGAAGCTCAAGACAATATTTAAAATGCCCCAGATTTGTAATACAAGATTTTCTCACATCTGAGAGCTCATTATAGGTTATATAATTTTGATATTATAGTAATAGTTATGAAAATGCCTTCCCTTAGCCATAAAGAACACAAAGTAGAAGGAAACTTAATATGTGTTGCAACAAATGCACATACTTTGCTCATGCCAACATCACTATATCTGCAAAAGTTCTGTGATTCTCCAATAAGGTTTTACATCCCTGCTACTTCTCTTGGGAAGACTTTAGAACAAGCCTATAGAAGTGAACTAATAAATTAAGCAATCCTACGATGGTTTGCTATTGCATTTTTTTTTCCTAGTTTCAGAAAAAGCAATTCATGTGGCTGAAATGATATAATGTAATGATTGCCTATAATGAAAAAAAAATTGTATGCCAAGGAACTCAAATAGTCATTTAAATAATATTGCCATATCATTTTTTCATGATAACATTCTACAGTCAAAAGTAGAAATATAGTTAGCATATTGAAGTATGACAGGATTAAAATGTACTGTGGCTATGTTCACACAATGTGGTAAACCATATCCAGGTTTCTTTTTGCCTTAGCTTAATTATATGAAAGCTAAGTCATTATCCAATCTTGATGTTATTTATGTATTACTTAATCTGGTTACTTAGTTACAAGCCATTGGCCTCCTAGAAATCTCAATACAGGTAGTCCTCACTTACCAACCATTCATTCAGCGACTGTTCAAAGCCTTCAGCACTGAAAAAGGAGACTTACGACTGGTCCTTGAAGTTCTGTCCATCACAGCACCCCTGCAGTCATGTGATCGCCATCTGAACACTTGGCAACCAGCTCACGCTTACAATGGATGCAGTGTTCCACAGTCACATGATTGCCACTTGCAACCTTCCTTGCTGTCTTTCGACAAGCAAAGTCAATGGAGAAGCCAGCAGGGAAGGTCACAAGTTCTCTCATAAGTCGCTTGCACCCTCCCCACTTGGCAGCAGCCACCCCCGGCTCCGCTATGCTTGTGCCATGCCTTGCAGGCCATTTGTGCACCCTTCCTGGCTGGCAATAGCCACACCTGGCCCTGCCATGCTTGTGCCGTGCTTTGTGGGCCTCTTGCGCAATCTTCCCCACCCAGCAACAGCTACCCTGGCCCCACCACACTCTGTGCCTTACCTGTCTGCTATCCTGCTTACAAGCCGCCTGGGACTCACTTAACAACCCACAATCCTCACTTAACAATGGCAATGAGGAGTGCCAGGATTGCCGTTGCTAAGCAATGCAGTCATGTGACATAGTGCTTTATCACTGCATCGCTTAGCGATGGAAATTCCAGTCCCAATTACTGTCATTAACTGAGGACTACCTGTATAGCCAAGGAAATCAACCCTGATCGCTCATTGGAAGGATTGATACTGAAGCTCAAGCTCAGATACTTGGGTCACCTAATGCGAAGAGAGGACTCTTTAGAAAAGACCCTGATGCTGGGAAAGATTTAAGGCAAAAGGAGAAGAAGACAGCCGAGGATGAGATGGTTAGATAGCATCACTGAAGCAATGAGCATGAAACTGAGCCAACTCAGGGAGGCAGTGAAGGACAGGAAGGCCTGGCGCGATATGGTTCATGGGGTCACAAGGAGTCGGACATGACTTAACGACTGAACAACAACAACAACCTGTATAGCCAAATGGTATTTTCTTTTTTTATTTTAGTTTATAAAAATGGTTTTAAATCTCACTAAACACTTTATGGTAAGCAGCAAGTTTAAGCCTTTCTGGTATGTCTGCATTATATCCAATTGCTATTTTGTTAATAGTAATAAAAAGTTATTGTTAGCAAATGCCCAACTTTCAGAGCTGATTTTCATTTTTAAAGTAAAAAAAAGGTTACACACCTTCTGTTACACATCTGTTTGGGTCCTGCCAATCGACCCTAATTACCAGGTTCTGGACTTGGTGCGAGGTGAACAAAACACCAAGACAAAAATCAGACTTTTTCTATCCACTTTATTTTAGAGCTCTAATACAAACTGGAGACTCCCAGCTAATGGAGGGAGTCCTGATTACAGATTTTACATAGCTTATATACTTTTTCTTCACAGAATCCACGTGACAGTTTAAACAAAGAAACCGGTTAACTTCTTACAAACATCTGCAGATGTTTGTATAAAATTATCTATTTCACCAGGTCACTGTGACTTCAACCAAAAATGGGTTTCTGTGTCCTTCACAATGTCCTTCTGCTATCCATTAATTATTACTCATTATCTATCTTAAACTTATCTTAACCCCAACCCCCTTCCCCTTATCCTATCAGGAGAATAACATTACAGGCTTATAGATCTTGTATGTTTTGTCAGTTGCCCAAGCCATGACCCATCTCATCAGACTGACCATAGCTGGTCTCTTCTACCTTTGCTATAGGATCAAGGAAATCACAAATCATACAATTATTTTTATCTTCAAGGATACAATGAAATCATTAAATAATATAGTTATATTTAAAGCTTAAAGATTACAAAAACAAGCAAGGGGGTTGCAAGGAAGCCATAAAGCACACAATTATCTTTAAAAATTGCATAGGCATGTCATTGGGAAGGAATACATCACTAGCATGTCATTGGGAAGGAATACATCACTCTTGACAAGAACACTGAGAACACTTTCTACAACAGATGCACACATTCTCATATGCCACCCACCACTCATGTCTTCATATGCAGGGTCAACTTCCACATACTCAGGTTCACTATCAGATTCAGCTCCCATGCCCATTCCTACATATCCAAACAGTAATCTCCAAATGAAATGGAAAATGGAAACACAATATTCTTATCAGAAGCAGAACGGACTTTCTGATCAAGAGAGATGAACAATCAAACATCAGCATAAGGTAGACAAATTTAAGATTATTTTGGAATCCAAAACCATGTGATTAATGTAGCTGAGCAAACTGTAGTGCAAACTGACATGTGTGTGTGGTATACCAATTCACCACAGAGTTGTTTGGCTGGCAAGGCAAGGAAGAAATTTTGTCAGCATGCTGAAATTAGTATGTATGCTACAAAATAATTTTTCATCCTCACAGTAACATTTCTCATCCTGCAACTTCAAGCTGGAGGTTAATACTGGAATTCCTACAAAGTAAAACAGATAAAGCCAGAAGTTCAAAATATACTACAATGTCTTATTTTTTTTCCTAAAATCAGGATACCTAGTAATCAGCTGGGAATCTGTTCATGAGAAAAGTAGCCTCTTTTTTTTTAAAAAAAATTGTATATATCATTCACATTTACAAAATACAAAAATAATCTATTATTTTAGCTTGTGTTGTTTAAAAAAAATGCTGAATCAATACAAGTGAATCAGAATATTTAATCCTTCATTTTAGCATTGTCCCAAACTATATATCACTTGTAAATCGGAAACAATATAAATGAAAAGAAGTTTACATAAGCATGAATTAAAAATGGAGGCTATAGTTCCCATCTTGCTTTCCCATACAACAACATTAATATTGGTCAAAATCTGAATAGAAATTGAGTTCAAATCATGTCAGAATTCTTCTCTTCTCCATAAAACATGATTTGCATATTATTAGCAACCATTATAATGAACCATAAAATGCTGGCTAAATGTTAATTAACAAACCAAAATAAAAAAATAAAATAAAATAAAATAAAATTGCATGCATCAGTTGAAAGAACCCAGATTATTTTATTAGGGAAACTAGCAACAAGAAAATCTCTTCCAGCTACTACAATTAGATATATTCCAACTGGTATTACTGAAAATATGGGAAGGTCTAATACCAAAGAGAAGACAAAGACATTTCTTTAGACAAGAAAAAGAAAAACTAGCAAATTGGCAAACCAGTATACAGCAGCGCAATCCACTTTGCCTCAGAGAGTTACAAAATTCTAGCTTCACTCCAGCTCCAGTGACTGGCCTGCAATCAGTAGGCTAAATTATATTTATTTGCACTACTACATATTTTAAAACCATTAGGATGGATCTATGATAAGGTAATTGTTTCTGCGCAATTGCTTGTATGTATTCCATTTTCACAATCCTTTCACATTATGACAAATGCTTTCACAATTTGCAAGACAATGCAGTGGTTATCTTGGGCTAGAACTTCTCAATGGTTTTAAAACAAAATGTCCTAATACCCTATTTGCAACCCTCACTTTTTGGACAAAGTAACACTGTTTAACTTCCATATACAATAAATACAGCTTTTGAAGTTTCATCTAAGGCCCACTATTTATTTTTGAAATATTGGAGAAACAGTAGTATGTCTTAGCTTGAAATCATTCTTAGCAGCTATTATATAGCTTGTTTTCCCTCTTCCTAATTTTCATTTACACTGCCTCATTTGAACACAAGTAAGATGCCAGTTGCAATCTTAAATATACCTATTTGGCAATCAGCTTGCCTTATTTCAGGATAAAACTGAAACAACATTGCATGTATGAAATTGAAAAATGATTCCTTATTTAGATCTCATACTCCAACAAGGAAAAATCTTGTGGAGAAACCAAACCCTTCTTTAAAAATAACTATAAAAGAAACCATTTAATACACTCATAAATAGAAGCTATGCAAACCCAACTTCCAGAAAAAAGACCGCCAGGGAGCTCCGCATACATTACTCTGGGCTCCTCAGAAACATGGTACAGTATAAATAAAGCAAGTAAAATAAATAAATCATAATTTCCCCAGATTCTGTACAACCTCAAGAACAGTTGTCTCATCAGACTGATGCAAGGCATAGTATTAGTCTGCTTTCCTCCAACAGCAATTGAAGAAATGCAGAAAGTTAAAACCAAGGCTTCTTGTGTTTCCTAGATATATTAACATATTTTCAAAAGTTCACATTAAAAGGATATAAACTGTTTTCCAACCTCTTGACAAGACATTAGTAAATTAATTCCTTAATACTCTACATATAACTACTACTATACAAGTTAATTGTTTCAACTCTAATTTTAGGTAGTCGTCACACCATAAGAACAGAATGCAAAGGGCTTCTGACACTGCTGTTTAATAGCTAGATTGCGCTGCCAGAAACAAAAAACAGACCCATGAAATCAGTGGGAATTAATTTAGTCAAGACTAACTTAATTTTCATTAATTTCTATTGGCCTGTTCTAGACATGATTAACCAGATTCCAGCCCACAGTAATGATACCCAGAAAGCCAGGATTCCGGTTTATGAGGAAGCCAATATATAGTATCTGCATGCATGAAGACTTCTTTCCTTTAGACATTATACAAACAATGTTAGCTATCATGGAGCTTAATCAGAGGAGTGCTTTATTTATTTATTTAAATAATTGATATATCCTCCATCTCATAACAATGACTTAGTTTTCAAAATATCTGAACAAGGTTATTAAACAACTGATGCAGGACATATAAAGCTACACAGAATCTTTGGGAATCCATTGTTAACATTTTATTTGTGAAGAAAAATCAGTACAAACTATACTCTGCTCTTCCTTTTACCTTTAGTATTCAGTATAAATTGACATTTAACCAACATAATACAATTTAGGATAACATAATATAATTTACCATACCAATAACTACATTCCTATAATCTTATATAAATACTGGCATCAAATATGTATTGGATCAAATGAAAGTAGTAAGAATATTCTTTAACACTCCTAATATACAACCTATTAATAACTTAGGATATTCTTAACCAATACTGGCTGTATATTAATATTATTTTATAGCCAGCTAATATTGGTCAGGCTCATTCCATGTTATTACCATGTAAAGAAAATCCATTTTGAGTATCAAAGGATTTCTGGTTACCAGAGCAGAAGGCAGTAACATTTCACATCACTATTCACTGCAAAGTGCTCTTGGAGCAACAATGCTAAATGAATTAAAAAGAGGACTTAGAAGTAAAATCACTGCCCTCCTGTGGAGAACACAATGTGAACAGATCTCAGAAATCACAACTGGAACTCCAGTTGAGAAAGGCTGGCTGATGAACTCCCAGTCATCAGATCAAATATAGAATTATGTCTGAATTAGCCAGAAAGGGTAGTAAAATCTAAAAATATATGTAAAGAGGTAAAACTAATTTTCTTATGCTCAACTCCAATTTACATTACACTAAAAGAAAGGAGGCACCAATGCTCAAAAGAAAACAGGATGTGGATGTAAGAGCATGTGAATTAAGTCCTGTGTGTGGGAATAATCATTAGCTATGACTATGATTTTGAAATAGGCTGTTTTGTAGAACACACTGAATCACAAATTTATGTAATGTGTTATGCAAACTCACTGAGTAATCATAGGTGTGAAGTGAACACCTCCATTATAGCTATATCTGGACAATGCAATAAAAGTAGAATCAGTTGTTTCTCATCTCCTCCTGTGCAAGCAAAAATAGTACAAATTTCCTTCCATTTCTAACAGCTTGCACCACCTGAAAACAACAAATTTTGTTCATTTTAATTATGACTTGTTTGAAACAAATCAATCAAGGAACTGATTACGCAAATTAACAATATTTAAAATTATTAGCTGCATTTTAACATTCAAAGGTGGCACAGTGGATAACTGAAGAAAAAAACTTCCAAATTCCCTACAACTACACTAGAGGAGACCACATGAGCAGAAAAAAGGATACGATTATTCCTTTTACATAAACACCACAATTTAATGTAATAGTCTGACATATCCACTCTGTTCATTCCCCAGAACAGAACAGTGCCAAATTCTGTTAATTTAAGATACTATGAATAAAAGCACTATTACTATGCATAAGGGATAAGCATAGCCAATATTTAGCTCTGTATTTGTTAGTTTATTGCTGTTTAAGTGGTTAATATGCATAAAAATGGGTTCTTCTTCATTAGCAATTACACTAGCTCATTGACTCAACACATTCAGCAAATGAATATTGTTTGCCTATTAGTACACAATATTAAGCTATTACATTCTGTAGCAAATTTATCATAACCTAAATGCTTCCTAGAAAAAAATCAATATTTATGGGCAATAATTAATAGTTATAATATATAACTAAAAACTAATGGAGAAAGATCGCACAAAGCTTTACAAGTGGAAGAATAATTATGTACATTTTCATTTTTTGCATTTTTTTCCCAGTATTGCTGTATTAGGATATAAAGTAATGTCAAAAACATGGTTTGTGTTGTGTGTTATGTTTCATGGTTTGTCAAATAGTAGCTGATTCCTGGTGACTCTCTGGATAAATGCACTCCAAGCTACATCTCTCACCACATTATACAATTCTTGCTGGTGCCTTCCTGTAGCTTCTAGTACTTCATCTAAGCACCTCATGTACTGCTCGCCTCTTCTTCTCCTCAGCATTATCATCTTTTCCATACATGCATCAGTCCGCGTGATGTGTCCAAGATATGATTACTAACATTTCTTCCCCCGATTTTGACCTGCAGTACATGTTCACTGTGGTCACTGTACAGATTTAACAGATATTATGATAGAATGCAGCCCTGTCTGACTTATTTTCTAATGTTAAACCATTCAGTGTTGCTAAATTCTGTTTTCACTGTGGCTTCTTGGTTATTGTGGATATTTACTTATGGAAAGAGAAATCATGATTTACCATTAGATAAATGGACAACAGCAAGCCACAAACATATACTTTTCACTCTCTTTCTGCTGCATCTGTGTGAGGAATGAAAGCCTTGGTTACTATTTAGTTTATGTTTAGTACATCTGAAATATACTGAAAGTACGGTTGTTTGAAACAAGCTGATCTTCATTTGTCATAAACCATAGTTTATATTAAGCATAGAGTCCACTTGAGTTGGGCGGCCAATAAAAACAAACAAACAAATAAATAAATAAATGTGGACTGCGATATGGAAACTCCTGAATTCCTCCTCTGGCTATGTCAGGGGTCAGAGGCACGGAGGGAGCAAAAGGGAAACATGATTGCTATGATTTACTCTTGTAATGCTCAGCTACAGATTTGCATTATAACCAAAGGAGCTGCAAATCTTGTTCTGTTAATGAAAGTTTTAGTACTAACTAGAGCTAACACAGAATAAAATGTTTGTGATTATATTGTATGCCTGGGAAAGATCCCCAAAAATGCAGAGAAACAGAAAAATAACTTTGCTCTAGAAAAATGCTTTGAGTACCTCACAAATGCTTCTCAAAAATAAAGTTCTTTTAATATAGCATATTATCACAAAATATAATAAACAAACAAAACAGAAAAGGAGTCATCACCAAATACTTATTAGTCTTAGCCAGAAACTAAACATTCAAAAGGCTTTCCAGAAAGCATTTACTGATTTTAGAAAGAGAAAGCATTATCCCAAGCATACAATTTAAACCAGATCTAGCTTTTGTCCTGTTTCCATATATGATGACTATGCAATCACTCCTTCTCTCTCCAAATAACTGAATAAAACATATGGCGACATTACTAGGTGGCTATTGCAGCAATCAGAAGGGTGGCCTACACGAAAATAACCAAGTGTCCTAAGGTCGCAAGGTACATATAGCATACTTGCAAATATTTCAGATCCAGGACACGCAACATAATTAGCTGTTCAATATTTCCTTTTTTACTACCTACCCAATTCCTGTCAGTGATTCTCATAAAGATTACTGCTACTGCTACCTACCCCTCCTGCAGGTACTATCTCTCAAACCTCAAAACTTTGCTATTGGGATGAGATTTACAGTTGGGGATCATCAGCGCACCTATATTGATGGAATATATTGGCATTGGATGCCATCATTAAATCCCATAAGGAAAAACTGAGGGAACTCAGTACATTTAGTCTTGAGGAGAGTTTATCAGTTGTTGAAGAAATGTCAAGCTTCCTCCTTTAGCTGGTTTGAACTGAGATGAAACTAGCCAGACAAATAACACAGCACAGTAAACTGAAGCCACTAAAAACAGATAACTGCCCTCTACCAA
Organism: Liasis olivaceus; assembly: GCA_030867105.1. Classification (NCBI taxonomy): domain Eukaryota; kingdom Metazoa; phylum Chordata; class Lepidosauria; order Squamata; family Pythonidae; genus Liasis; species Liasis olivaceus. The sequence continues at coordinate 205,314,989 of CM061348.1, forward strand.
AATAAGGGCACAGTCTGTTTTAACAACCACTGTCACCTATTCGCCTATCTTTTCTACTGCTAAACTTCAGAGTTGTTATTGAGGTATTCAACTGAGGAAAATTAAAAGAAAGTGTTAAAGTAATAAATAGTGAGACAAACAAAAAGAAAACAGAAAGACAGTTAAGGAAGCAACTTCTGATCTTCACAGCAGTTATAGATATATTTACTACTAGAGTCCTGACAACTAGTGAACATGCCTCGCTACCACAGATTGGCTCAAACCCCCCACCTCCCCCAACCCACATGGTCGCTTTGTTTGCAGATTCTCCTCCAGCAAGCTTTTATGACCAGCAGTGACTCCAAATGAGGAAAAAACACTTAGCAGGAACCTCTCATATCTAAGCTTTGAAAATATTCATATGTTCTTCCAACAGAATTCCAAACAAAGCCAGCTGGGAAAACTGCTTATTTGCCTGATGTATGGTGTACAATGGAGAGGAACTGGCATATCCTGTCTTGTTTTCAGCAGTCTGCCAGTTCTGTCTAAATGTCCTACATGCCAAAGAGGTGCCCAAAGTTATTTGTGTTTTTCATTTCTCCATTTTCCTCCTCCTGGATTGTCTAATGCTCCTTCAAGGACTGTTGAGATTCAGGGAAGCTGCCTCTTTTGTTGTTGTTTTTCTCCCTTGTGGAAAGAATTGTTTTTCTTGAAAGTGTGTGAACATTCTTGAAAGTGTGAAAACATCTTATTCTCATGGCCATTTCGTAGAAAAGGGATGCCTTACAGTTGGAGTAGTGAGGGAGGTGGAAACTTGTACACAGTTCCCTCTGACAGTTTGCCTTCTACTTTCTGTAATTATGCTGAGGAAGAGACTAGAAGGGAGATACTGAAAAAAATCAGTGGAGCAGATAAAGTGCAGAGAGATGTAGGGAAAGGGTTACTGGAAGAGAAATCAACAACAGTAAGACCTCTCAATCAGTGGAATAGGTTACCACATGGAGTGGTTTCTTCCCTTTTACTGGAGGTTTTCAAACAGAGGCTGGACAGTCATCTATCAGGAATGGTGTAATGAAATCTGCAGTGTGCAAGGGACTGGACCTCTTAGATCTCTTCCAACTCTATCATTTTATGAACAAAAAATATTAAGACTTTATACCAAGAGTATATACTCCCAGCAGATTCACCCAAGTTGTGAAGGTCATTCCAGCTACCCAGTTAAAGAAAGCAGGTACCTGTATTGGGCAGCAGCAATATAGGCAGATGCAGGAGGCAGATGATCACTTTAGTGACAAGGGCAAATAAATCATGTGAAAGAAAGCAAAGGTAAACCACTCCTGTACTTTACCAATACATGGACAGACAAGATAAACTGATTGACAATATAGAGCCAGATGACTGGGCCCTCAGTTGGATGGCACTCAACATGCTATTGAGGAAGAGCTGAGTACTAATGGTGTTTATAATGTGGCTAGATTAAAGCCTTCCAGACACCTAGTTATTGCTGTTGCCATGCAGGAAAAGAAAATCCAAAGCTGCAAAGGCAGAATTACAATGGGAACATGGAATGTAAGAAGCATGAATATGGGAAAGCTCAACACAGGGAAAGATTAAATAAATCAACTACACTTAATGTAAATGAATTGAAACAGACTGGAACTGGACAATTTCAATCAGAAGAGCATACACAAGACACAATTTAAAATACAGTATTGCTTTCACAGTTAGGAAAGATATAGTAAAGACGTTTTTTAAATGCGATGGAGTCAATGACGAAATAATATCAATTAGACTTTGTGGACAACTTTATGTTTGTGCTCCATGGATGGCTCTCCATGTTTGTGCTCCAACCAGATGCAGTAGAAGAGGAGGTTCATGATTGTTATAGTCAAATTCAATCTGAAATTGACAGAACATGAAAGCAAAATATGCTGCTTCTGGTTGAAGAATGGAATGTCAAAGTTGGAAACAATAAGTGAATGTGAAAAGTGAATGTCAAAGATCAAAAAACAGAGAAAGCAAACTGGATGTCAAACCAATGTGGAAATTGCCAAAATGGGAAGAGAAACCAAAGCCAAGAAACACCAATATATCAGAAAGGAACTTGACAAAGAATTTCAGACAGCAGTTAGAAGAGAAAAAAAGCAGGATTACAACAACATATGTAAAGACACCAAAGATGGAAACAGAAAAAAAAGTTTCCAAAAGATCTCCGAAACCGGAAGGAGATTCCAACCTCAAATTGGTATACTAAAGGATGCCAAGGGATAAACAGTAACTGATTCAAAGATCAAAAATCGAAAGAGTACACTGAAATTCTATACAGTAGGGATCTGAATAGATCTAAGACATCATAAAGATATTCTCTATTTATAATAACCTCTAGTACTACAGGATGAAATTATATCAGAACTACCATCATTACCAAATTGGAAGGCTACAGGAACTGATGGAATATCTCCAGAAAGATGACAAGCAACAGAAATAGTATCAATATAGGTTCTAACCAAACTATACCAGCAAATCTGGAAAACAATACAGCGGCCAACGGATTGGAAGAGGTCAGTTTACATACCAGTAGCAAAGAGAAGAGACCATTAGGATATTGTACAAATTATCACATGATATCCTAATTTCACATGCTAACAAAATAATCCTTACAATCATCCAAAACAGATTAGAGCCCTACATGGAAAGAGAGATGCCAAATCTCAAGCTGGTTTTAGAAAAGCTAAAACAAGGAACAAGAAATTTATTGCTAATGCATCACGGATAATCAAGAAAGCCACAGATGTCAGTATGTGCTTCACTGACTATAGAAAGGCCCTTGTTATGCTAACCATGTTAAGCGATGGAGTGTCCACGGGAAAAGGATGTGACACCTATATACAGAAAGTCACAGTCTGAAAAAAAAGGAGGCAAAACAGACTGGCTCCAAGTCACAAAGGAGTGAGACAAAGCTGTATACTCTCTCCTTATTTATTCAACTTATATGGTGATTATATATTAAGTGAGACTGGACTGGATGAAGATGAGTATGGTTTTAAAATTGAAAAAAGAAACATCAATAAACTGCACTAGGCTGATGACATTACTCTGATAGTTGAGTGCATTACTCTGGAAGTTCTAGTAATGAACGTCAAGGAACACAATGAAAAAAATTATATATAAGGAAGAACAAACTAATGCCAACAGGTACAGCAGCCAGCTTTAGCAACTGACAATGAAATGGCAGTAAGTGTCTCTCTTTTAGGATAAACTATCAATAGTAAAGGAACCAGCAGTCAAGAAATATGGCTCAGACTACCACCTGGTCATGTAGCAATGAAAGCCAAGGGAAAGATATCCAAATACTGTGATGTGTCTATACCTAGAAAAATCAGAATTGTACATACAACAGTTTTCTCTGGGACACTCTAGAGAAACAGATAAAGAAGCAGGATAGAAAGAATATTGATGTTTCTGAACTTTGGTGCTGGAGAAGATTCTTGAGAATATAATGGATAGCCAAGAAAACAAATAGATTGTCGAACTAATCAACCCAGAGTTCTTACTTAAGGCACAAATGACTGGGTTCAAATTATCTTATTTTGGACACATTATGTAAAGACCCACTTTCTTGATAAGTCCATAATGTTTGGAAAGGTGGAAGGAAAAAGAAAATAGCAACCAGGAGCAAGATGGATATACTCAATTACAGTGGCAATGAGTGCAATATGGGAGACCTGAAGAACCAAGTTGACTATAGATCATCCTGGAGAAGGTCTATCTAGGGTGTCTAAAGGCCGGCACTTAATTAACATTTATGGTACATGTCAAAAATGAATGAAGCTGCTTCTCCTCTGAATCAGATGACAACTAATGTTGCACAAATAGACTTGCCTATGCCACTGAATTTTCACTCCTTCTCCTCAACACACTCATGTTCACCTCTAAATAAGCTGCTGAGACAGGAAGGACAAATTTGTTCCAACTTTCTAGAAGTTTAAGGGTTTCACAGGATTACAGAGGCCATATATTTGTTCCTCATTATATTTTAATGTCCTGTGCTTTAACAACACCAGTGGAATTTAGATGATTATAGCAGCTGTTTTATGTTGCAGGCTTTACTTTTAAAATATATTTTTCAAAAGAAAATGGAAACATGCTATGTTATCAGCAAATCCAATTACTCTTCTGTGCCTTGTCTTTCATGGCATATAACCTCATTCATTGGCCTATTTAAATTGATTTTTTTTTTTACTGTTTAATGAGATAGTGACACAAGGGCAAGCATATTTTAATGCTAAGTCAGCAGCACAATAATTTAGATTGTAAGTATAATAACAATTATACATCTTTATGTCTTCAATTCACAAAGTAAATCTAGGCAAATCACCTAGTCTGAATGCTATCTGATCAACATGGTGATCTCAAATATATTTCAATTAAACAGTGAAGTTTGGAAAAAGAGTTTGAATTCTGCAACTCCAGCCACATGAAGAAGCATGATTGCATACTGAGAACTCTGACTGGGAAGAGGTTTGATCAGTGTATCCACAAAAAATGGCCACATGGAGAAAAATCAAGAGATGAGTTTGGGACATCTAAACTGTTGTTTGCTGTACACAAGGGAAGGGTGGAAGATAACCTTCAAATGGCATTCCCTAAAATCATAATTCAATATCTCAACAATGATATATTGCAATAAGTCTTACAGGAAATAAACCACTGTATCCTATTAATGCATTTTTATGTTTCAATAGTAAATACATAAATTATTTTACCAACTAAAATAATTCCTATATATATCTCTATCTATCTATCTATCTATCTATCTATCTATCTATCTATCTATAATACTATTTACCTATTCTACACTTATATTTATTAATAGCCTATTAATATCATAGTTATGAATCTAAGCACATCCTGTAAAATGGTTTCATTTTATATGAGGGACACCATGCTATACCTTATGTACTCCTTGACAATGTTTTCCATTTCAAAAATGTTCTTCCATGAACCAAAATTAAAATCAGTGGATGGGGAAGGGCTACTGTTTGAAAATGAATACAAAAGTCCAAGATCATTTTGAATGAAAAGGATATTTTAGATACCAAGTACGAGCTATAAAGTAAAAGAAAAAAAGATGTATCACACCTAAACACAATTCTTCAAAATTTATATTAAGCATGCAACCTTATTCACCTCACTAGAGGAGAGCTGAAATACAGTAAACTACAGAGGTGCTTCTACTTCCCAAATGAACATGGCCCTCTGCAGAGTAGAAGAATTACTAGAAATGAAAAAGCCAACTTAGGGTAACATTCAGTTGTGAATGAGATAGTGCTATAACTTCCATGAGTCCATTGAATGGTATGTGGGAATGACCTCAAGACCTCAGGAGACTGGGCCCAGAGACTCTGCCTAGGATCAGATAAAGATAGCACAGCCCACAGCTGGGTAATGGGAAGAGCAAGAGGCTCAGAAGAGATCCTCCCTAATTTCTCAGGGTGTAAAGGAGATGGGGGAAATTGTACTTTCAGACTTGCAAGATTCTGTTAATGTAGCCTTACAATAAAGTAGAAGTAGAATTAGCTTATCTGGTCATGCTTCCTGTCTGGTCCACTTGGTAAGGCTGACAGTCTATGACTCCTTGGTTGAAAACAAGCACACATGCCTTTATTGGAAATGCAAGGTTAAGACCTATTTTGGTCTGTGTATTAGACAGAAAAGAACCCATTGTGATTTCTGCTATATGTCAGTGTCTTAACATTAAGCCAAAAATGCTTTGGATTAATGTTATATGTAAGTAGATATTGTTTCAGATTACACCCTCCCCTTCTACCCGTAAGATACTCAAGATGAGTAACAATATAAAATAAAAAACTAAAAGCCAGTAGAATCATACCACTACAAAGACCTAGCAGGAGAGGAAGTTCTTAACTTCTTTCCTAAAAGCAGCAAGGTTAGGGTTAAACAAAATTCTCAAGGGATTAAACTCCATAATTTGGAAACAACAGATATAATTCAGAGGTTGAACTCTTCTAAGCTTGAAACACCCTGCTTTGACAACACACAAGTATTCTACGTTCCTACATCATTGAAACTATTCTGATCTTAAAAGAGACACATTTTGAGATCAAAATTGCTGGTTCAATCAAAGTAGTATTTCCAGTGTGCTCCATACTACAAATGTTTTTCATTCTTCTAATAGTAATGAACTTATTTAAAACTATTAGCCATGACATGTATTTAAAGCAATGTAACTTAATTTTGATGTACTAGTAACACACTGATTTAAATCCATTTCTGCAAAATCCAATTCCAATCCAATTCTATTATCCCTAGAGCACTGTCTTACCATTATGTCCTGTTACACCATTGAAAAGCAATGCACAACACAGGTACAACAGAACATTTAGGATTCCAGCCAGGCATTCACTTTTCCTCTCTCCTTTTTTCACAATTTCCTCCTTAGATAGCCATCATTTCATGGCCAATGAGTTCATTTTTCACCATAATACTTTTTAAAATGTCCTTTGTTTTGTATGTTTTTCTACCTTACGTTTTTTTTCCCCCTATTTTTGCAAACTGAGAGGTTTCCCTAATTTCACTGAAATTTCAGTCCGGTTAGTGTATGAACTCTTTTTGGCTTTCTTCACACGCAGAAAACAAGTTTGTCATTAGTAAAGAGAATAGGACATCCTTCCTCAAAGTTAATATCTGCCAGATGAGTGGAAATCCAATTTCCATATTTCTCAGCTATGGCCCTCATAGCTGGAAGGCACTTAGTCTGGAGAAGATTTGAGATATCATTCAGAACCAAATCAGCTCAGACACAACTGGTAACTCCATACCAAACTGGACTGCAAGAAGACCACTTTCCATAGGACAGAAAGGCTCAAATTTTGCTTTGTTTTATTCTAACAGCAAACAGCATTCTGAGAAGTGATGCCAAAACTTTTTCCATTAAGTCAGACAGCAGTACACCAAACCAGAATTAAATTCCTGACAGGTATTGTTATAATCTGAACGTATGAATTATTAATACACTATTTATCTGTATACATTCAGGTTAATAACAAAACCATGAAATAACCAACAATATACTCCAAGAATGCATCCTGTCATGGTAATGTTAAGAATTATGATGAACAAGTGCTAAATTTCATTCATACAACTCCTTCCTCCAATTAAGCCCAATAGTATGTACTGAAGTTGGTATGATACTTTTGGCATACACTGAATTCAGTATAAGTTGATTTGTAGCATGCCATCCAAAAAACCAAAGTATGTTTGGTTACTGTCATGCATTGAATGCAAAATAGTACTTAGCCCATGCAGTAAATCATACAACATCTTAAAATATATTGATTAGGTCTGCAACACAACAATGCTGTATATTTTTGTGGATTGACACATGGGGTCAGACTGTGCAGCTAAAATGTTTATTCATATAATGTACAAATGCCATCATCATCATTCCTTACCTCATATGACCAGACGCACTGAGTACCACCAAATCGCCGAACACATCTGCCCACTTCCACATCCTCATGAGTAGTGTACATCTCTTGAAGACATTCACCAATGTGTGGCACCATCCTTCTGAGAACTTCACGACTGAAGATCATCCCAGGCCCTCCCATGCAGAAGTTTTCTCCTGGTTCAAGACCCAATTTTCCAAGTTCTTCGATATTTCCTAGTCCTGTCTGTCCCAAATAGAGAGGCTTGCTGCTGTTCAGTGACCGAAGGAACTCCTCCAATTTTTCACCTAAAAGGAAAAAAAAAAAATCAAGAGAGATTATTTACAGCACAGATCTAGCTTTTACATGGAAAATAACATCTTCTCTTTGCATTTTAAAGTGCTCTCTGTACAATGGGCCTTAATCCCAGGTAATTGGAATTAAATTGTATCTTACTGTATAATGAAAATTGATTGATTTTGTTAGCAGTAGATCACAGTCTGCTGAAGCCAATGATACACTAACCCTTCTTCCATAAATAATGTGTCTCAAAAGCATCTTGAGTAATAATCTATTTACTCTTTGCATGTATCTCTCTCTTTCCATGCAAGCACATTTACAAAAATTCATAATTTAGCAAATATTTTTATTTGGATAAATTCAAAGGCTGATCGATTTGATTTCATCCCCAATCTTAAGCAAGATTCAGAAAATCCAAACTTCACTGATTAGTACAGAAAACCCGTATTTTGCTGAAGGCAGGCACAGTAGACGGCACTCTTGAGAGGAAGCCTGCCTAATTCCAGAGAAATAAGTGCAAGTGTTTTGGAGATCAATTCTTTTAAATTCTTACTAAAACAAAGAAAAATGCCTGTAACTTTTTGTCTTTGAAAAGAATTAGATATTTGCAGGCAAAAGGTAACATAATGCTTTATATCATTCCTTCAAAGTACTATGATTGGAGACACTAGGACAAGCCTTTATCAGTGATTAGAGACATATCAATTACTCAGCTCTACTCCCCTTCCAGCCTATTATTTTAGGGAGAAATCACAACATACAGTAGCAAGTAGACTGTCTTCTCAGCATCTGCAATACAAAGTCCACCAACCTACAAATAATTTCTTTATGGTCCTAATCAAGTTCTGGTCACTCTGTAGGGATCCTACTTTGTTTCAGAGGTCTAGCTCTGCTCTGGATTTAGCTAAATCCAGTACAAAATATAAACTGCATATTGCTTTGTAACAAATGATATACTTTCAATTACTCCAGTGGATCTCAGGCAAGCATCCAGAAGAGCTGGGGTGTATTTGTACCATAGTTAGATGTAGTAAAGAAAGGCTCTTTGACTAATTACAAGAAAGAGTGATTTAGTTGTCTAGCTATCAAGTTTACATTCTTGTCCAAAGCATACTTTTCTGAGAACAACAGAATCTTATACATTTACTCCAGATGAGTAGATATAAAATTGTACTACAAGGCAGTGGGATATACTTGGTTTAAAAACTAAGTTAGTTGGTGTTAGAGTTTACAAAGCAGCCTTATGAACTGAAGCAGCCTTTGATACAGTAATACTATTGATACTCCTTTAAAATTCTTGGGAGCAGACAATTCAGTTTACCCTGCAACTTAAAGACTATGCTAGCGAAGAACTGGTATTAAAAACTTTGAAATACAGAGAAAATAAAACTCATAACATCTAACAATTTGCTATCTCAGAAACTATAAACCAGCCTTCAACAACTTAATCCAGCTGCCTCCAGTTGTGTACAATGCAATTCCTATCAATGGAGATGATGGCAACAGTAGTTGAATACATTTAGTTGAATTTATTTAATATAGTAAATTACATTAATACAGTGTTTGCATCTGGTACATTACACAAATAGTGGTTGTGGTTTATTTTGTTGTACTTCTCATTTTCAAAATCTAAATAAAAGATTAGATCATATTCTAATTATATATTCTACCCTGTGCTTTATTCTCAATTCTCAATATCAATTAGAAGTCTTATATTTAATGCCTCACCATGCTTATTCCCTCTCTCGCGCGCTCCACCCCACAACTTTTTCTGCGCACTTCAGCTTAGCAAAACCTTTTTTTTTTTTGGTAAAAGGTTTCTGAAAAAAATAATTTAAATTAAAAGCATTACTAGAGCCTGTTTGTCCCCTGTTTTTATTGACTTAAAGGTACACAGTGAAATCCTACAATATCAACAATGTGCTAAAAATTCTAGGGGGAAAAAATAACTCACTCCAACTTAGTACTAGATACAACCAATAGTAGGTTGTTTCCAGACATAAGTCCTTCTTATAGAGTGGCCCCACTGTTATCAATGGTGGAGCTGACTCTGGATAATTGCCCCTTAGACTCAGGCTTACAGTAACCTGAAGTTTATTAATATGTTTGCATGGCTATTGCTATTCTTCCATTAAATGATTTTGGACAAGGGGTGTGTTCATGCAACCACCAAGAGTTGAGCTCAAATCACAGAAGTCTTTTTGTAAAGGTGTACTTTTTGTAGCGTGTTTATGAGTCAGATTTGAGGATTTTACCAAGCAGATAACAAGGGACCAGTGAGTCCAAATAAAAGGGTTTTTATACTTGCTTAGCCTTAGCAATGTTTTAGTATGTTCGTGCAGAATTTCGGTGGGACTTGATCCCTCATCATTTCAAATATTTAGTAAGTTTTGGAAGCATGCACATTAGGGAACATGTGGACGATGCTGCACAGACAGCTCTTTGTATCTGCAAAAGGTAGATCTTAAAGCTTTCGAGAAGCCCTGCCGTTTATCGACCAACCTCAGACCTATTGGCGCTAGTACACTTTCCGGACCAAGCCACTCATGCACTCTGCACATGGTCAATCCCTCTCATTTCTCTCTCCTTTCGCACAACGCAAAGCCGGACGTTAACGGAGGGCTCTCACCTTTGATGTAGACGTCGTCGTCCGCCCGCATGAACCACTCATAGGTGTCCAGGTAATGGTCGTACATATACTTGAGCATCATGAAGGATTTCTTCTGCGGCGGGTACGAGTCGTCCACGCCGGGCAAAGCCACCACCGGCAGGGGCTGCTCTCCTTTCAGGGCGGGGGGAGGGACTGATCCCTGGCTGGAGAAGAACTCCACCCGGCCGGAGAGGGAGCGCACCCAGGTCCGCTGCGCTGCGAGCGCTCGGCTGCCCAGGTACTTCTGAGCGGTCATCACCCCGACGTAAAGGAAGTGCCGGGTCTTGGCACAGCCCGGGGTGCCCGCGTAGTCCCCGCTGCCGTTGTGGCTGCTGCCGTGGCGGCCGGCGCCGCCTTCTTCTTCCTCCTCGTCCTCCTCCTGCGGGTCTCCTCCAGCAGCTGCCACCGGGAGGCTCGGCGCTGTCCCTTCTGCGGCGGGCGGTGCCGGGGGCGGCTGCTGCTCCCTCTCCTTCTCCCACAGCCCGCGTCTAATACTAGTGCCCCCCAAGCCTACCGCTGCCACCGCCGGCTCCTCCGGTCGCAGCTGCCGCTTTCCCCCGGGCAGACCAGCCACGCGGCCATAGAAAGCACAGAGGCTATTGCTGCTGCCGCCGCCGCCGCCGCCGCCGCCTCCGCCTCCACTCACGGAACCGCCGTGGCCGCCGCGCCTTTTCCTCTCGCTCAGCTCGACCACTTTGGGGGCGATGAGCCAGGAGGCGACAGTGAACCCCAAGACCAGCCCCAGGACTACACTCAGCCAGGGGCGCCGGGACCGCGCGGCCATGGTGGTAGCCACAGGATGGGGGGGCGGCGGCGAGGAAGAGGGCTCAGTCCCGCGAGGAGACGCCCACCGAGCTGCGGGTCCCGCCGCCGCCGCCGCCGCCTTCTTTTTCTTCTTCTTTCCCTCCGCCTCTTTCTCGTCACACTTCCAGAGCCCGAGACCGCCTTTGCAAGTCCACGAGGCGTGGTCGCTTCCCGCCGCAGCAGCAGCAGCGGCGCCGCCAGCGGCAGCAGAGACTCCGGGCTGTTGCTGCGAGTGGAAGTTCTCTCCGCGGGCAGCGGGTCAGCGAACCGGCCCCCGGCGTCCAAAGAAGCCGCCCACCCCCCACCCCCCGCGGCTACGCCGGCAGCACCTTGTCCGCGCCGCTGCCGCGCTGGTCCCTTCGCGCCCTCCCTGCACTGTGCCTCCTCCACGCAAGAGCGGCAGAGCGGACGAGCGGCCGTCGTAGGTTCTCAGCGAGGCTTCGCTCGCTGCTCATCCCGCTCCTTCAGGGCCGCCGAGCGCGGCTTCCTAGCGCCGCGCTCCGGAGAGACCCGCCGCAACAGCACCGCTGATGCAGGGCTGGCAAATACCCGACTCCGCCCGAAGGGCTTCTCCGGAAGGAAGCCCCCCCGTTCTTCTCAGGAACTCCCCATAGTTTCTCAGAGTTCAGTGGGCGTGCGCCCCTTAAGACCGGTCCTTCTCACTCTTCGCTCGTCGCTGCCTCGGTTCCTGACACACATGCTTGGGGGGGAGGGGGGCCTTCGGGTCCCCTTCCAAACCGTGGCGCACGGGACGCGGAAGGGAATTAGAAGGGAGTGCAGGAGAGAGAGAAGCGGGGTGGGAAGTCGTGAAAGAATATTTGCTTAAGTGGTAAGTTAGTGATTAAGAGTGAAAAGGAAAATCAGGTACTTTCCTTCTCAGTAACACCAGAGATAAAAGAACACGAACGTTATTTACCCACTGACAGCCGTTTGATGTTATCTAGATCAGGAAACAGGCTCTAGAAGAAGACTTTTGGTTTTTCTTCCCATCCCTCTTATGCCCCAATTAGTCAGGGAGGAACCAGCCTAAGCCTCTTCCTAACACTCTCTTTTCCCAGGATTTAAGGAAGGCTTCTGCCTGTTTTATTTTTGTATCGTCTTCTGAATATCAGAATTCTGTATCAAGGCCATCTCCATGACTCTCAGGACTCTTCCCCAAGGCTCCCTTAAGATGCTCTCCTCTCCTGAAACCAGCAAAACATTCTCTTTTGCCAAGCCCAATTGTCTTTATTCTGGCTTATTGCCAGAGATTAGTCTTCATTTCCCATACCATATATACCATACCATACATACATACATTTCTCATATCATACATAGCTACCACACATACTGGTATCCCCAGCTTTCAACATCACTCAAGCTATGGGAAAACTATCTGGCAATCACTGCACTGCAGGTTTCGCCATTTGTTAGAATTCATCCTGGAGATCAAATACCCAAGTTAGGAAAGATCGCAGATGAAGGGGCAGGGGGACCTCTTACCAGTCAAGTTTCCAATGCTGTGGATCACTACACAAGACTGGAGACCTGGGGGCTTTGAAAAAGCCACCTCCCTAATTGCCACCTGCCACCTCTCCCAACCCCTTCAATCTATTCCAGTTAGGAGAAGTGTCAGTCCCAGAAAGAGAATGGACTTTCTTTGCCTGCCAGGAGACCAAGGCTTTGGAGAAGTTGGTTCATTCCCTTCAACTGTCTCCTCTTCCAGCCTGGAAAGCAGCTGTTGGAATTGTGAAAGTTGGGTAGACGAATTCAAAGAGCTGACAGGAGAAGTTGCATGGCAGCAGGAGAGCTCCTTCCTACTTCACTGCAGAGTCCTCCCAGCGTCAGTTTCTTGTTAGGCTACTTTGAAACACAGGTTTAGTGCTCTTTCAAAAGTACGCTAAGCCCATGTTTAAAAGTAGCCTAAAGCTGACTGACACACTGGGGATTTGCACAATGAAGGGAACAGAGAGCCAGCTCACACATCCCCACCCAACTGCATGCCCGTCTGCTGAGCTTAAAAGCATCCAAACCAACAGCTGACAGGGCACAAGAATATGTACCATGAAGCAGTGGAGAGAAAACTCTCTCTCTCCTACTTTGCTGCATAGTATTGCTGCCACCAGTTAGCTGCTATTCAGGCTGGTCCAGGTCTCTGAGCCAGAGATCAGCTCCAGATGTGGCAGGTAAAGGGGGACAGCCTGATGTGAAAGAAGCAGACACTTCTGCCATCCAAGGCAAAATAGCCTTGGAGGACAGTGCCCAGGGACTGAAGGTGAGAGGGGCATGCCCTCAGCCTAAACTTCAATAATGCCAGACTGATCCCATTCCTAGGATCATCAACAGAAAGGTCAATAAACTTTCTGTATTGATCTTTATCAATACAGTATCTATAGAAAAGCTGTCATGGCTTATTGCTTGCTAAAAAGGGAAATCAATATCTGAATACTGGAAAAGCTAAGGCTTACTTACAGCTGCCTCAAGTATGGATTAGAGATGAGATGAAGACAATATCATGAGCTGGTGATGAGTTGGGCAGCCTTAAAAATCTAAATTATAACTAAATAATCAATAAATAAGGCATGGCAGAAAAAAGAGGTTGCTGGGGTACGTTTGTGCTATAGGGCTATTGTTAGATGCTAGTGAGGAAAGACTGAAAGCTACCAGGAAGTAAAAAGGCATGAAGAGCTCTAACAATAAAATAAGAATGGGGAATTCCTGGAAACAGCAAAACCAAACAAAAGGACTGACTTGGAAACTAAAATATTAGGATTACAGTGGTACCTCAGGTTACGAACGCCCCTCCTTACGAATTTTTCGAGATACGACCAGCTCCGGCCCCAAAAATTTACCTCGACATGCGAACTCCACCTTGAGCTACGAACCAGATCCACGGCCATTTGCCCTGCTGCCACGTGGTCGCGGCTTCCTGTGGGCGAGATCTCGGTAGCAAGGAGACATTCGGTGAGGCTTGTGGTGTGTTTTGTGGCGTTTGGAAGGTTTTTGGTGTGCTTGTCAGCATGGCTCCAAAGAAAATGCAGAGCAGGCTTGGCAAGAATAAGGCTTTGAAGAAAAAAGTGACGATTGAACTGAAGAAGGACATTATAGAAAAGCATGTATGTATTTACATTGAACCTTATGGGGAAATTTGCCTCGTGGTGCGACCAAATTCGGAGGGCGGAACGGATTAACCGTATTTACATTGAACCTTATGGGAAAATTTACCTCGAGTTGCGACCAACTCGAGTTGCAATCAGAGTCACAGAACGGATTAAGTTTGTAACTCAAGGTACCACTGTATCTATTTATCGGCACATTAATATGGTAATTCAAGCAATGGGAAATTTAATATTGGTTTTATGCTGCTTTTACTGCCAAGACATCCCATGGATTTTCTTTGGTTCACGTTTTGGAGGAGGGCTGAAAAAGTCAATTTCAAGTGTCCCATTCATAGTGCACTTCACTTTAGCCCTGTCACCATCTCTCATCCAGTCTATGAAAGGAGGGTTCCTATGTAGTCTACCTTGAACTCTCAGTGGAATGGTTGGATACAGGCATAATCACTAATCAACACAGAAGGCTAATTGTCAGGATTCACTGAGAAGAGAGGAGTGTAAACTAATTTAAGGCTTTAGTGTTGATATGCTCCTTGGCTACTAGTACATTGTCAAGGGTTAATTTGAACCAAACATCAGATTAGGGACCTGGTTTTGTGGACATGAGTCAGTTCTGGAACCTAACACTAACATAATGCTTTTGGTTATACCTTCTTTTTGAAGTAATCACAAATTACGGAGAATAAAGGGGCAGCAACATCCAGAGCAAATTGCAATGATATCAAAATCATAACATGCATACAATGATATTATCATACAGATGCCACAATTAAGTACTTGTGTCACATTGTCTGGCAATAAAGTACATCAGTTCCAATGTTTAGGTTTACCTAGCATAAAACAATGTCATTTGAATTGGGATTATAGCAATAGTAGCTATTCATAGTCCAAGAACTACCTTGGATAGTAGAACAGAATGACAGCTCTGCTTGACTAGATAGAGCCGTACACTCTGATAAATGCTTCATTTTCTAACAAGCCATCCATCTTAATTAGCTTTGTATCAATTGAAAGAAGTAAAGCTAAAGTGTATTTTTAGACAAAAGGCAGGGTACTTAGGTAATCTTTAAGAACCACAATAGGCTCTGCCAGGAAGATTGTTGGGACTTGAATTTTTCAGTCACATTTGCATGTATTTTAGATTCTCAGAACAGCAATGGCAGATCAAGTGTAATTGCACCACCTTGTGAAGCAACATTATGGTTGCAGGAGATGTTTTCTGGTTGCAAGTGGGCCTGTGTGCTATATCTCATCCCAGTCTTTATTATTCAGAAATGCCAGTTTAATAGAAAAAGGCTTTTCGAGCACTTGTATTACTATGTTTTATGAATTAGATATGAAATTTAAATTAGAGTGCCTGAAAATATTAGCTGGCGTTTGTTGTTTTCTTGTAAAAATTGTAATTTAGCCAACACAAATTAAGGAAAAAACATTAGCAAGCTCTTAGGAATGAGATTTCTTCCCATAGATTTTCTCTCTCTGGCATAATATGAAAACTCCTGTTTGGAGATTCCTTGGCAAGGATACCTAGAATGATGAAATGAATCAAGCACTCTATATAAACAGGATCTTCTGGGAACAAAGACATATCCTTTCTTATATTTATGCACCTGTTATAATGCATTTTTGTCCCCTTCACATCTCAGTTTAGAGCTTTCCCTGAATTTTTTTCTTGTTTTGCATCGTTTTTAAACTCTTCATCTTCAACTTATTGCACCAAGACTCAATAAATATTACAGGCAGAAATATTCAATCTTCTCTACTTTCTATACCTCAATTTTTATTGCACTACCTTCTAACCCTGAATATTAGTGACATACATATTTATTTTGTTCAGGCCTGGATGAATGTTCAAGTCAGGATTAATTTCAGACAAGGTATTATGAAATTATGTTTTAGGCCAGGGTTCACTTCTGAATGATATATGTACTAACAAGAATTCCAAAACTCAAGAAAGAGTTCTAGGATGGAAGGTTGATTTACAGGCTACTCTTGTTTCTCAGATCGAAGACAGTTATGGAGAGCTGTTAATGAAGCCACACTATCCTTTATGAGGCTAATTAGTACACAGTACTTACATTTGACTTGAGGCATTTTCCAGAAGACATTTTCTGAGAAAAAAATCTGTTGTTCTTTTTTTCTCATACCCCCTAGAAATACAGGGTGTTCTCTAGAGTTTTCTCCAAGTATCAGGAAGCTGCAGAGAGACAGCAAGCAGAAGTAATTGGATGCCAACTGAAAGAAAAGCTGTACCCAACACCAGGCACTGTTAATGCTGTAGACTCAACCAAGCTTAACATCTGATCAAATTATTTTTAGTGTTCTGTAACATGAACAAACAACAATATGAAGAGGCCTCTTCTAAAATGTAGTAATAGATGTATGCATTCATGGAAGGCTGCCTGAAGATCTCCCAGTAAGAGATAAATTATGGTAATTAAATGTATGGGTAGAACCACTGTAGACTATGTTCACTACAGACCGGCAAAAGATCTTCATTTCAGATTATACAAATATTTAATTTCCATTCAGAAAATGTTAACTTTAGTATTTTCCTGATCTCTTTGTTTTGCACTGTAATATAAGCCATTTTGTCTCAGAAAGGACAATATGGCTGTAAGATTGGTCAGTTATTTTTTTCTTCTGCTTTCAGATGTAGGTTGTCAAATCTGGACTTCAAAAATCCAACCACTTATTTATTTATTTATATATATATATATATATATATATATATATATATATATATATTTATCTGCACTCAGTTGTTACCGATTCCTGGATGAGTCCCTGCAGTTTTCAAGGCAAGGTGTTTGCCATTGCCTCCTTCCTAGAGCAGAGCCCAGCTGGCGAGTGCAGGAGGCGGGGTTTCCATTGCTTCACGCCTTTTTCGGGCGTGTGCGGCTTCCGTGTTACCGGCAACTTGCTCCCATCTCCCATACAAGCGCTGCCAGCATTTTTCCTCCCACCGGGGTGAGAGTACCCATTTATCTACTCACGTACGTTTTCAAGCTGCTGGGTTGGCAGGAGCTGGAGAGGAAGCAGGAGCTTGCTCTGCTGCGTGGAGCTGGGCTCGAACCGCTGAAGTGTCAACCGTTTCTGGCTGGCAACTTTCAGCGTCATTAAGCCGCTGCGCCATCACATCCCCTTAGGTCAGTGTTGTCCAAACCTGGCCACTTTAAGATGAGTGGACTTCAACTCCCAGAATTCCCCAGCCAGCCATGGCTGGGAGTTGAAGTCCACTCATCTTAAAGTGGCCAAGTTTGGACAACACTGCCTTAGGTTGTCAAATCTGGACTTCAAAATTCCAACCACTAGATAGCATCAAAGAGTTTTCTTTATTTCTTTAACAACCACCTCTTGCATGCAACCTGATTTACAGGCAGCCCATTTAAACTACTGCAGTGTGTATATGGAGGTCTTATTAAAATAATTTTAAAATTCTCCTCCTAATTTATAGTAGGTAAATTAATAGCTCAAATCATTATGCAGCCTTTAGTTTTATCCACATTTATTGATGAACCATACTTTTGAATTGATAGATCTGAGACTTTACTCATGTTCCTTTTTTTTCTCCTGTGGATGTTTGTATAATAGGTGGAACGTGTAGTATACTGGATTATTGTTATTGATTGATTAAGCATGCCTGTGCTCTAGTATTGTTACTCAGCTATCTTGGGCTACCCTTATATGACGTAATTCTTAGAGACTCCACTGACTAGTGTCCTTTGTTGGTTAAGCAAGAAGACATGACACTGGCGATGAAGGTGAGATCATTAAAAAAGAAGCAAAACATTACGGCTTTGGTAATAACTAAGCAATGCTTTAAGATATTGGCTAAACTGAAATTCTGAGAAGCATTAAAAAAGAGAGAGACAGATTTTACATTTAAGGAAGGATTTGAAATTGCTATTTCCAAAGAAACTGCTGCTAGAGATACTATTATAGCTACTATCAACATTAAAAGGAAATGTGAATAAACTTACCATATCATGCAAACAGAGAGCATTGTAATAAGTGAAATTAACTGTGCTGTCATAATGGCAGAGCTTCATACCCAGCAGCTTAATGCAGGTTTGGGGGGAGGGAACCTCCAGAAAATGCAATAAAATGGGACGTGTTGTTCAATAAGAAATCGATCCATTCGCTAAAGATCAGCAACTAAACATTACTTTAAAAGAGTACATTAGCGCATGCCATAGATGAAGGATTTAATAATTAATGTGAAACAGGGATAGCTAACCTGGAAATCTGTAGCATAAATGGTAGCCACCAATATGGATCACAGCAGGAGTAAATAGCAAAATTATATCAATACAATTGGACACTGGTTCTCCTTTGCTGGTTATAACACAGCACACATTTGAGTAGCATTTCAGAGATACTAAACTAAAGCCATCAGAAATACAATTCAAAAAGAGGGGGGAAAAAACCATTCTCATTGGAGTAATACTTATAACTGTAAAATACAATAATCGGTGAGATATGCTGTGAAACATCCTGATTGGGATACCAACTGGATGAAGAAGCTTCAATTGGATTTGAATTTCATCAAAAGCCTGCATGCTACACTTCCTATCCCAGAAACTGCGAAGTTTAAGCTGAAAAGATATTGGATGATGTTCTGGCTATATTCAAAGAAGGCATCAGCACACTGAAGCATATCAAAGGTAAATAATATTACAGGAAAATGCCACCCCAACGTTTTGCAAAACACAGCAAGTTCCACATGCCATATGCAAAATGGAAGAAACTGAATTTGTGTCAGAGTCTGCATACCTATTCCCAAAATTCAGTAAATCCTCTGGAGACTTGTGAGTTCCATTAAAGATTTCTTTATTGGGATAAACATACAGCAGCTTAGGTTGTTGAGACTAAAGATACAAAGCAAACTATCCCCCCTTTTAAGCCCAACCTCCCCCCTTTGAAGTTTTTTCCCTCTTCTCTGTCTTCGCGCCTTGCACCGGTTCTCACACTTCGTGGCCTTGCAGATGCCTGCTTAGAGATAAGGATGACACCCCTCCTGCCCTCCTCCTTCTTCTTTATGGCAGGTCAAGCAAGTGGCTAACTAAAGCATTCTTTCTATTAATCCTTAGCATCTCTAATTCCCCTCATATGTAATATATGATAATATAAAAGCAAGTGTGAAAGAAGCAAGCATGGTTATACATTTCTATCTACATTACTAGCTAACATTTCTCAATTACAATAATGACTTGCGTAGATCCTGACAATTTGGGTAGAAGCTGAACACATTATTTCAAAATGTTTATTGGAGTCCATAGATTACACCATGTTTCAGTACAAACAATGGAACTAGCACTATTACAAACTAAGCAATGTGCAAAACAAAACCAAAAAAAAAAATCTTTTTTTAAATCAAGCAGTAGTGAATGCCCCAAGGCCAGAAGTTGTGTGACAGCCACAATCATTTTTAGGGTTTATTTACTATTATAGCAGATTTCTGCCAACTTTATTTACCACATTATCACCTTGAACAAGCGGGGAAGACATGGCAGTGGAGAAAACAGTGTGAATCAGCTTTCAGACAATCAAAGAAAGAGGTGATGTTAGACATGGTGCTGACACAATGGCTTGTGGTGCCTCACAATATGGCCTCAGCACCACAAATGATATCACACATCATGAAGGACAGCAGTGGATACCTAATAACTTCTGCATCACAGCCCCTCCCAGCAGCAAAGAAGAAGAATTATGGACAAATAAACATAGAACTTCTGAGCTTGATTTGGGGAGTTAAACATTTCCACCAATACTTGTATGGAAGAGGTTTATCCTCACCACTTGATCATAAGCCCCTACTGCTAATCCTCAATCCACAAAAAGAGATAATAGCTGCTTGAAATACAGCATTAGGATTTATTCTCTGGAGGACACAGTACAGATGAGATTGAAAAGGACACATAATCATGCAGATGTGGACAGATTGCCTCATTTAGCTCTATAGGGTAAATACTCTGGAAAATCCATATCAGGTGGAGGCTCCTTTGACATGTTTTCTCTCAGAGATTGAGAGCCTTCCCATCACAGCAGAGATAATTCAAGGAGAAACTCTAAGTGGCCTGACACTATGTCAAGTCTATATAGCAACCCAGATGTCATGAATATACTGAAACAATATCAGTATATGGAGTTCTATCAGCACCAGATTAAACTTAAACTTGGCAGAATTGTATTATGCGCAGACCAAAAGTCATCATGCTATCTAAGCTGAGAGTTCAAGTGTTGGATGAACTATATGCTAGGCACCTCTGAGTGATGAAGATGATGGCACTAGCTTGTAGTTCTGTTTATTGAACAATACATTGAATAGCTTTGAGTTGTTCAGCTTGCCAGCATGTTCAAATGACCCCAGAAAGCATACCACTTTGCCTGTGGGGATGGCCACCTTTGTCATGACAAAGGCCATTGGCAGGGCCATTTATGGCCACAACTTTTTTAACTGTGGTGGATGCAGGTACAGCGTGTCCAGCGGTATTTCCAGTGACCACGACAGTATCGTATCACCCAACTACAAATGGATTGGCTGAAAGTTTTGTTCAGTTTTTAGGATGCTTTACAACATCAGAAAATGTCACATTGAATCAAAAGCTTGCACATGTTCTATTTGTAAATTACAAAGAGTACCTATAAAAAAACAAATCAAATACTAGCAATGTTATTTGTAGGTATAAGTTTGAAGCAATGAGAAGCAACGTTCAGGACAAACAGCTAAACCAAACCGAGCAATCTTCTCATGCTGAAACATGACACATTGACTAACTGAAGAAACTAGGGTACAGAAAGAAGTTGCAACCAATGCGACTGTAGTCACAATAGTAGCTCCTAATTTACCACCAGTTTCACTCAAAGCAAACACTCAACTGGCGGTTGCTTCTCAGTTACCAGTGCCATCAGATACACAGAACATTCCTGCTTGTGGTGATAGATGTTATCCCATTTACATAAAAAAGCCACTATGGTGCCTACCTTTGGAACTAGCTTTGGGTCTTGATTAAGCATGCTAATTGCTTTATCTAAGCCAGGGTTGTCCAAACTTGGCTGGGGAATGCTGGCTGGGGAATTCTGGGAGTTGAAGTCCACTCATCTTAAAGTGGCCAAGTTTGGACAACACTGATCTAAGCCAATCATCATCATCAAGTATTTTGATTATCCAGGGCTGTCTTTATAGGTTGTAATTCCCGTAATGTATAGAACCAACATATGTAATTCCCTGGAGTTAGTCTTTCTGGTAGTTTCAGTAAAGCAAGCAACAGAAAACATTTTTCCCGACTCGTTTGTTAAGTAGAAAACAGCAATTTGTTATATATTCCTAATCATCTACAAAACCTAAAAGCTTGAGGAAGCACTATTCTGGATTGCGGATGTAATCGTATCACTAGGTGGCAGGCAAATCATGCAAATTCAATTCCAAAGCGTCCCCCAGTTTTCACTAGATGGCAGCAATGTAAACTACTTCGAGTTTGAGCTTTAAAGGTGAAAAAGATGGTATCCCAAGTCCCAAATGCAGCCCTCCCCTCCTCCCCCCACCCCCCCTCCCCCCACATACACAAAGCTCTGTTAAGAAATGCTCATTATTGGCTGCCTTCCTGGAAAGTACAACATTTTTGTTTTTAGGTCTCCACCCATCAACTTTAGTTATGTACACAAACAGATCTCTTTTTAATATGTCCTGTTGTCCACTTTAAAACAAATGTTGTAGCAAGGAGCAGAAAAGTCAGTGAAGAGTTTTTGTTCAACTTTTGTATGGATGTAAGTTAATGTTCGACAGTGTTCAGTACACATTTCTTAGCATTTCATGGGACGTTTCTTTTTTAAAAAAGTTATAATGAATCGCAGCCCAATTTCTACACTATTATACCTGCTATTGCTATTGCCCCCATGCTTTATTTAATTATTTAACTATAAATTATTTTTTACCTTCCTTGCGTTCAGATCTGTTCCAGTTTCTGCTGTGAAATCCTACTTTCTATTCCATTTGTGTTGCTTTTGATTTATCAGATAAGAGGGGCAGACCAATTTTAGAGGGCTTGATGACACAACCAGAGACAATGGATTTGAAGTGTGATGCGACAGACTGAGACTTTGTCAACATTTTCCTTCAAAAATTTGCCCTTGTATAAATAAAGTCAAATACCCTAACCTTTGGTGTTTTCAGACAGCACAAATCTGTCAGAGGTTAGAACCACAAGAATTGCCTAAGACCAAAGTGGTTTTATGTTCTAAAATCCTGGCCCAACTCAGTGGAAACGTAGAAGAACTGAAATTTTCATAGGAGCAAACATTGCTGCTGTCCTGGGCTCATTTCCATGTTCTCATATATTCACCACAGTACATCAGACTAAACTATTTTCTCTCAAAATCCACATCTTAAAGCTAACATTTGAGCATAATCATTTAGAGTCGTATTAGTGATTCTAATATACAAAAATTAGGCTATGAAGGGTAGGTGAGTAGATAATCCATGATAAAAGAAGCCAATTAGCCTATAATTAATTTTTTACATGATTTGTATCTTATTCTATCTACTGCAATTGTGTAGTATTTGGCATATTTCTAGTCATCCAATTTTCAGGTGCTGTTCTCATAAAATGCATCTATGCAGTAGCTTAAGTGATTTTAAAGTAGATGTGAACCAAGCCAATGAGGCGTAAAGCTCATCTTTCTTTTCTAATCTCATAAAAGCTAATATCGCTAAAAGTATACAGACATTTAGTCAGAATTACCAAAGTGTCAGAGAACCTTCATGATACAGAAAAGATAAAATATTAGAATGGTTTGCTTTAAAAATATAAACAAAATGGTATGTACTGAGTTTTTGAATATGTTTCTGTCTTTCCTAATACCAGCATTTGGTGCCCAATAAAACTGATGGGCAGATAACACAGATAAAAGAAAGTCTTTCTGTATTTACCAGATATAGCAATTTAGTTGTAGGACCCATGGATGACAAGATATGCCAATGAACACGGACTTAGTTCACTCCAATTGAGTTGGAGGCCAGACCATAGTCCTTTCAGTAGCTTTTAGCCACGATAATAAAGAAGTTTGCAAAGGTCAAAAAAACAAATCTATCAGTTGCTGAGGGAAAGTAGTGGACAGGCTTCTTGTTTCCAAGCTTTGCTTGTGAAACCAGATGGGCCCTGTCTGAGGCAGGAAGATGTTGCCCATAGGCTTATGCCTTTGCTAATTTTTTTATTAAAACATTTAGGATTCACATAGTATATTAAGCTGGGAATTATTTATTAAACTCCACATGGGGCTGCCCTTGAAGAACATCCAGAAGATTCAGCTGGTGCAAATGTGGCAGTGCGGGCAGTTATGTGTGCAGAGGGCTGGGATATTTGAGGGACCACCTCTGTCCAGTTACACCTATCCATCCCATCATGTCCAGCAGGATGGGCGTGTAACAGGTCCAGTCTGCTAAAGAGCTTCATCTGACAGGACCCAAGAAGCAGGCCTTTTCTGCCATGGTACCCGCCCTGTGGAACATCATTCCCGCTGAGGTGAAGTTGGCCCCAACCCTACTGGCATTTAGGAAAGCCCTGAAAACTTGTTTTTTTCAGCAGGCTTGGGAATCCCAGAGAAATGGGTACCCTGCAAGATGATTATATTGTATGTAGGATGCTGGTCCAATCTCCCACCATTTTATTTTTATTGTTTATTCTATTTTTATTTGTAATTGTGACTTATGTTTTTAACTGTTTTAATTGCTTTAACTCACCTTATTGTACACCACCCAGAGTCACATTTGTGAGATGGACAGCTATATAAATTTGATAAATAAATAAATAAATAAATTTAGCATAACTGTTATCTGTTGAATATACCACAGTTACTTGGATTCACAAAACACACTAAGCCGTAAGCCATGGTTTATTAAAAAAAATGTACCACATTATGATCCAAGGCAATGTGTGAACCAGATCAATACCTTTAGAGTCACATGACAGAATGGACATTTTACATCTGCAGAATAGTTGCAATTCCAAAGTACTTCTGAAGAAAGTTTGTAGAGTAATATATATTACATTGATTCATTAACAAATGTTTTCCCTCAAAAACCATCATCACTTGTTGATTTTAGATTGCCTTGCTATAGGAGATTTTATAGATCATTGGTGAAAAGCAAATGAGAGAATTGGACCCAGATCAAGTTCGTTGCATTTAGTTCCTTCTGAAATCATGGGAATCAAATTAAAACAAGACTGACTTATTTTATTTATCTCAACAGTAGTAACATTTTAGTAAAAGAAATGTAAAAGAAAATGGAAAGTGTTGTGCAATAAGCTTTAATAGCTGGATTTGGCTTATCAGATAAACACGATGCAGGCTGTTACAGCAGCTATCACGGTGCCAACTAGCAATACAAGGAGCATGATAAGACAGTGTCTGGACCGTTTTCCTTCTCTCTCTTTCTTTTTCAACAAGGTATCATATCCTGGAGTGTAAACATCTTCCATCCAGTACTGTAAATCGTTTGGATTTTCCTACAAGAAAATTAATTTGAATTTTCTTCTGAATGGACCACAATTAGATATAATTCGGCTATCATTGCATACTTAATAATGAATCACATCCCCTTTCCTGAACGCAACATACATACAGTAACTGTATTTAGCCATGGGCATAAAATCATACTGTCTCCCTGCCTCATGTTTCAGATGGGGGGTGAATAATCTTTTTGTATTTGTGGACTACACTGTTTTGATAACCTATATTTGACCTTTTGTATTTGTGAACAACATAGCCATGTTTCAGTGATTTAAATTGGAGACCCCTTCTTCTTTTTTAACGTATCTCTTTTCATTTCTATCTTCAGTAAGTAGGTTAATGCAGCTACTGAACTGTTTTTTGTTTTTGTTTTTTAAAGAATGAAAAATCACATTGAATTTTGATGGAGTTATCTTGAGGAGATGGGCTTCCACAGGAGGGAAAAGGTCAACTGACATCACATGTACATCAGATGTGCATGCATTTCATCATACAACTGACGTGAATGAAGAATTTGTATCATTTGCACAATAACATCACGACATAACAATGTCATCATGGCTTCTACTGGATGCATTTTGGGGGACTACAGAAGTCACAGAATTGCTGAGAAAGCGTCATGGAATTAATAGGACACCAATTGCTAATCCTGGGCTAGGTGAACAAGAAAGTTTTATCTGTGGAGTCCTTGGTGCTCTCTGAGCTTGGTTGTTTGCAGATGTTTCATTACCCACCTAGGTAACATGATCAGTGCACTGATGATATTACCTAGTTGGGTAATGAAACATCTGCAAACAGTTCAACCATGAGCTACTTATACTCTCTTATATTGGAATGTTTTATCCATCCAAAGAGAGGCATAGGGCAGATGGTCTATTAATTGCTGACTTATTTGCTAAGCACTGAAACCCAGTCTTAGCTTAGAGACTCACAAATGAGCTATGACAATTTAAAAAAAAATTAAACACATTGCATCTTTGTTTTTGCTTCATATAGAGAAGCTCCTATAAAAGAAATTCTTCCCCTTCCTTCTTTCTTGTTGTTGTTGTTTTTAATAATACAAGAAATTAAGATCTAAGGCTAGGCCACAATGAAAGTTAAAATCTGCAACTTGAAAAAAATCTAAATGGTCTGGGCCAATGAAAAGACTTCTTGTCTAGGACTCAAAACATTTTAAGGGCAAATAAAACAAACTTCCCTAAGAAAAAAATCCAAAAGGTGAAGCACCATCAACCATAAGAACCTATTTGGTTCACCATGATCATAATATCTAGACAAGTCAAGCAACTTCCTTTCCTGCTTGATGACATCAATATACATATGTATCAAACAAGACTACATGTCTGTTGACTCCATTTCAAGAAATCTGGTGATTTGAGTGGATCCCAACATGGTTTCAAAAACTGGGTCAACCTTGGTAGCATCTGGAAAAAGTGGGGAAAAATATACTACTGTTTCAGTCTATTTTTTATCCTCATATTCTTACATATGAACATTGCATTCTTAAAGCAGAGATGGATAGCCCTATGTAGCCCCCCCCCGCAATCTTTAGGGAATTTCCAAAAATTTCACTAAATTGTAACGTGCGAGACAATAGAAGGGAACATTATTATATCTGTAGGAGTAATCATACAAATTGTATTTAATTTTAATGTTAATCAAATGTAAACTAAATGAAATGAAACCACAAATATTGCTTTCTGTCCTTGTATATTTTTTTGAGTACTGTTGTAATTAAATACTAAATAAAACTGCCATGGAGTTAGTGGTAATACTATACTTTCAAGTTGCTAATGGGGAAAAGCAGTATTAAGTCAACAGACCCGTGCTTCCTGACACTTAAAAAGCCATGTTGAGAAATACTTGAGAAATGTTGACAGATTCTTTGATGTAAAAGATAGGCCATCTTGCCTAACCTTTTGACCTCCAAAAGGAGAAATGGATAGTATACCCCGTTCCCAAGCCCATCATTTTGCTTCATTTTTCTCTTTTATTCTATAATTATTGTGCTTTTTCCCCCTCACTCTTCAGTTGCATAGAATCACAGATTATTGTTTCTGTAGTAGTGGGAATTGTACCTTTAGATAATAAGGCAGGCTAGAGTTGAGGGAATGCCTATCATAATCTTGGACCGTCCACGATGGGCTATTTCTCCTTTTCTCCCAACTATCATCGGCAAGGACCCCATCATAGAGAGGGTTGCTTTTGATGGTTGATTTCAAAGTGACAGCCGAAACGTGCTTTCCAAGAGCTTTGTCAATCATTGCTGGGTGAAGCGGGGCCCGTTGCCAAACAGGCTGTTCCTGGATGTTTTTCTTTTCTCTCTAGAAAATACACATAATAAAAGGGAGCCATTATTCAGCTCCCTAAAGATCAACCTTATGCTCAGGATGTAGTCTGAGAGAAATTACTTCAGAGAAATGATCAGTCAGTGGCACTGAAAAGATACCGTTGAGGGAAACAATACCACTTTTTTCTCATTGTAATTGGGTCAAGCTATTGGACAAATATGAATGACTCTTTAATAAGAGTGAAGCCTTGCCTATGATGAAGCAACCACTCATGGCATTCAGATTAAAATTGGTATGAAGACAAGATGCAGAACAAATACTTCAAAGCACTAATTTGTAATCCTGGCTGAAGTAGATATTTTAAGGGGTACTTCACAAAGCATATTGGCAGGAACAAAGTCCCCATCTTCTTGCAGTGCTTGGGTAGTCACCCTCCAGTGGGCTCAGTATGGCTGCCCAGACACTTCAAGGGAGCGTATTTACTTGCAACCTTCTGGGCTGATCAGCATTTCTCTATGCCATGCATGGTTTGATACGTGGCTTGACACCTATCAAGTGTCTCCATGCCTCCATGATGATGAGCTGCCTCTGAGCTAGCCTTTTTTCTAAACTAAGAATTGTAGCCCATTCCAGAGTGGAGCTGCTCAAAGTCCCTGGTTATTTTAGTAGACTTTTCTGCAATTCTGTCCGTATATCTTTCCTGTATATCTCCTCCCCACCGCTCCATCCCAAATTGAGCTCCACCTAGGGACATCTCCTTTGAGTCCCCTCAATGAGAGTAGTACATTAAGGAGGAGACCCAAGAGGCAACCTTCTTGGCATTGATATCCAAATTATGGAATGCCAATGCATTTTTCCCAGGAAATCAGACTGGCTTTATTTCAGCACCAAGTAAAGAGCTGACTGTACTTAACCTTTTACATCTCAATGACAGTGGCTCAGCCAGTATGTATATGTATATGTGTCTTCAAGTCAGTGCTGACTCCTGACGACTGCCTGGACTAGTCCCTGGAGCTTTCTTGGCAAGATTTCAGATGCGGTTTGCCATTGCCTGCTTCCTAGGGCTAAGAGAGAGTGACTGGCCCAAGGTCACCCAGCTGGCTTTGTGCCTGAGGCACGACTAGAACTCACGGTCTCCCAGTTTCTAGTCTGATGGCTTAATCACTACACCAAACTGGCACTCTCAATATTTATTTGAATATGTATTTATATAGAATGTTTATTTTAGAATAAGAAGTGTTTACAGGCCAATCTATCAGTATTCTGACCAATGATTACTATTTTTTCTATTTATATCCTGCCTTTCCTCCAGGAGCTCTGTGTTCATAACACTCCAGCCTCCATAATAATACTGACTTACCTTAACACTGGTCATTCATTCATTCATTGGATTGGATTTGCCTTTTGTTCAGAAAATCAAGACAACATGCAAAGTGTTCTCTCCTTTTATTTTTTTCCCACATCAACAATCCTGTGAGGTTGGTTGGGTTGACAGACAGTGTGACCTGCTGAAACTGGACTGGAACTTGGGACTCCCTGCTCTTAGTTCAACACCTTAACCACTACACCACACTACATAAAAATACCTTCCAGTTCCAGTTCTTTTTTTTTTTTTTTGAGGTGCAGTCTCCCATATTCGGTACGGTATATCCAATACAATTGTACCATGTATTTGTATAAAGCCAATGCAATAACACCATTCTGCCTAGTAAAACTAGGATGTTATCACTTCCTGAAGAACTTTACCACTTTTATCTCAAACATCTGCACAGCATTTGTTCCAAGAAATCTTTAATTATTTTTACATGTAAATGTGCATTGGAGTAATTTCAACTATGGTTCAGGGCCCGAGGCCATAAACAGTAAATCTTTTGTTGGAAAACTTACATTTAAAATGTGAGAACTTGATTTGGACAAAACATTCAAAGGTCTTTGGAAAACTATAATTAAGAATAAACTTATTCCAAACTAATTAGTATATCTTAGCTATATTAACAATATTTTTGTATTAGAGTTCCAACTTCAAAGTGCTATTCATGTATGGATAGTTGGATAAGATGAAATACTTGTGTGCATAGGGTTTTGCACAGCACTGGAAGAAAACTCAGCTAAGTTTAGTATTATTTGTGGATTATTTTACCCTCTGATATCTGGTAGAGTAAGATAAAAAAGCATTAGGTGAAAACATATTGGTTTGAAATAGAAGTTTGCATACTGCAAAGATTTCAGATTATAGCCAGGATTGCTGGAGTGAAAAAACAAAACACCAAATAGATAATTCTGGATTCCTTTGGATTCAAGATTCTATTTTCAAAAATATAAAATCCAGCTATTGGTACAGCTCTTTAAAAAAAAAAAAAGTTGGGTTGAGCCAAAAGAGTACAACAAAGCTCCTATTACTGGCTAAGATCCATGAAAATATGGCAGCCAAAGACAAGATGTCAACATATCTAGGTAGAAAGTTTGGCTTAATATGCATACTTGAGGATATTTTAAGATTTTAAGAAAATTCTTAAGTTGTGCTTGATGGCCTTAGCACATATCAGGGCAATCTTGTTCACCTGCTATGATGTAAGCTGGTTGGGGAATTTTGGGAGTTGAAGTCCACACATCTTAAAGCTGCTGAGGTTGAGAAACACTGATGTACAGGATTCAGCAGTCTGGCAAGCATCGGGACAACAAAAGATCACAATGGTGGCTGCAGACCTGAGCATTGTGGGTTCAGGATGCGCACAGAAGTTTTGAAAACAGGATTCTTCCCCTGGGTTTGGTACTCATACAATTCAAGTGAGAGAGCTAAACGACACTGTCACTTCTACTTTGACGCAACTTCTCTACCCTATCATCTTTTGTCTCCTAATGTAAAACGTCTCCACCCAAAACAATAAACCTGTCAGTTGGTGGGGGGGGGGGGGTGGGGGGGGAGAGAAAAAAGAAAAAGAAAAGAGCTGATGATTATTTTGAAGTAACTGAGGAACAGAACAGTTCCTCACTTTTTGTTATTTCCTTTAGATTAAATACAAAATGTTCTGTGACGCGATTGCCTTGCATATATTCGGCTATTGAATTCTTTTGTCAAAAGCACAGAAGCAGAGCTGTGCATATTTGCCAAAAGATACAGAAGCTCTGTTTGGAAACTCTGCTTCCGTGACAACAGTGCCTCATTACGTCAGATTAGAAGCAAGCCTGGAATTTAAGCTACTTACCTGTGAATAGACTCGATTGTGCCACTTCTGTTCTTTAGGAAAAGGTGCTTCTGGAAAATTGGCCAACCAGGTTTGTAAAAAGGCTGATGTTTTTGCTAAGGACTTCACATCTAGCTGAAGGAATTTATCGGGGCTGTTGTTGTTCGGTAATGCAGAGAAATCCATCTTTCTCCCTTACCTTTTAGTGAATGCAAGTTATTCCTCCCAGCAGCTAGTCTTGCTTTCTATAATTAATTAAGTGAACAAAGATAGGGCTTTTCTGGTACTTGAAATTGTAACTGACCTTCTTGGATGCCAAGCAAGCTCATTTTCTACTGCCTGCACAAACTGCAGGGAAAGCTATAAAGGAGTCCATCAAATGTGGTTATCAGTACCCGTGTGGATGATTTGAACCTACAGCCACAGTACCCTTATGTAGCATTTTGGGGTTTAAAAGTTTAAGACAACTAAACTCAGCCAATTTAACTAAGATGAATTTTCTGTAGCAAGCAGGGGAAAGTGCTTTGATTTGCAGCGCGATTTTGATGTAATCCAGATTGCAAACTGACATGGCATATGACCTTTCTACAAGATGGAAACTAAATAGCTCTCAAAAGGGAGTTCCTTATTAGGTCTGATATAGCTTTGAGAGAGGAGGAGGAGTCATAGATAAATGCACTGCACCATCTAACTAAATACAATATCACATTGCCAGATCTGCTGGAAAAAAACACAATTTTAACATTTATATGATTATGTTAGATAACAGACATTTGGTGACGTTTTTCATGTTGCTTTCAACATTGAAAGGCTCTTCAGATGGCTAGTCACCTTTCCTTTTCCATGATTTTTCTGAGCATCAGACTGTTCTGAACATTGGGTTGCATCGCACGACAGCTGTGGCAAGAGCACAAAATAGATTAATTCTCTATAATTATATTCATTACTTTGGGCTTTTTTAAAATATATGGAGCTAATTTTGTGGCTAACTACTTTTTCACAATCGGGAGCAGAATTAAAATAATTCCATACAACATAATATAGCCTTACAAATATGCATGCCTTTTCCCATGGACAAGAGATATGAGTTGCATTCAGTACTCACCAGAATTATAGAATTATTCATGGATGATTCTTTTAAACCAGCTGGCTAACTGCTGTCTGTTATGTTGTGGGTATGAGTGTCCTGAATATTACATTTCTGTTCCTTTTAGTGGCTGTGAAGGCTTAGTTACTGAGTTCTTCTTGTAGCCAAAACAAATCTTCATTAGAATATAATAAATAAATAAATGGTTGCTCCAGCCACAAAAAGGAACCCAATAATTAATGTTTCCCCTTGGGAAGGATAAAAAGAGAGAGAGAGAGACTGATTTATGTCAAATAAACCAGGTGTGGACATGAGTCGGTGATCTAAGGCCCACTCCCTTCTCACATGTGTCACATTGCACACATGTAAAAACACCCACCATTTTGATATCATTGACCCCTGCCCCCATGGTCATCCCTGAAATGTTATATTTTTTTAAAATAAATCAAAATGGCATTGGGCCCAGCTACTTGAGGGATCACCTCTCTCTCTTAGTATCTGTCCAGCCACTTCAATCCAGCAGGATTGGTGCATTATAGGTTCCTTTGATTAAACAATGCCATCTACCAAGATCCTGGAAGCGCACTTTGTCTGTTGTAGCACCTGGCCTACTGAATAAGCTTCCCAAGATCCAGGTGGCTCCCACCCTGCTGATGTTTTGGAGTGCCTTGAAGACCTGGCTCTTTGCTCAAGGCTTTGGCTAGGATAGGTATAGCCCCCTTCAAGGATTGGGAGTGTTTGCTGTTGCCTGTTTCTGCCATCTTTGCTTCTTCTTGTATTGCTGTGTAGCTGTTATTTTCATATTTTTTGTGAAGCGCTCAGAATTATCAAGAGTTGGGTGATGTACAGTTGTATTACATAAATATTTAGGTATGAAAGCTTTACAGGACATGAGTCAAATGTATCTTAGGGTAGGTTTTGCTTGCAGAATCATCGATATCCTTTCCCCAACTGTACCCAGCCATGGTACAAACCTGCCTCCGTTCGTTCTTTTTTCTGTCATGCAATGCCTTCATCTCATTTCATCCCATGTCATGAATGAGATGGGATCAAGTCGTTCTTAACTGTATTCATTATACACAATATTTTCCCCATTAAGCGGACAGCATCTGACAATAACTGCAAGGTGAGTAAAATTTGCTACACTTTGGTCACCCAGTACGTCAGAAGTGAAGTCAGGAGATGGGATCAGGGAAGTGTTTACTAGCCATTTCAGGCTAACATGAGCACGCACATTTCTTCTTTCTGGTCCCCAGGCAGTGTTGCTGCTGGCGCCCTGATAACCAGACACAGCAGTGCATGAAACATGAAGACAACTACTTGGGGGCGTGGAGGGGGGAGCTTGAAATAATGTAATAGTGAAATTGCATAATAGCCTGAAACAGTGTAACATTGAAGTGATGGGACCAACCTCTTACTCCCAAATGAACTCTTGAACAGAACATGGCGGAATCTAGAAGTTGCCATTTGTTACTTATATAAAGAATAGTGGGGCTTGTAACTCAGCTTCTTTCATGACTTGGATATGTTTGTTTTTGTTTTATTCAACTTGGGTGAATAAAACAGAACAGAACAGGGTGCAGAAAGAAGGGGTTTAAGGATACCGAAGTCCTACAGTCAGATTTGCCCCATTTGTATAGCAGTGTTGTGACTGGAAGATGCTTTTCCCATCAGCTAGTGATATGTTGAAGAGGGAGAGCAGCGTAGCTAGAGGAATCAACCACTGATTTGCCTATCAGGTGCTGCACACTCATAACCAGGACACCACCACTGGGTGTGATTCAGGAGAGATGCAGTACAGGCAGGATGTGTATCAGCAACAGAGGTGGCAAATTTCATGCTGCTATAGTTTTTAGCTCATTTAAAGATGAGTGGAAAGCACTTTAACAATAGCAGAGAAAGACCTTACAGTTAAAACATACATGGTTGGAAAGTAAAATTATCCATCTTATTTCCAGTCAATTCTGGTAGTAATTCTATGTCTGAACCACTAGTATAACTCAAAATAAGGCAGTTTCTGCTGTTCAATGTCTAATTTTTTTTTTCTTACTCTCTCTTCTGATTTTATTATGAACAGAAAACAAACATTAGAGAATATGGAAAGGTATATAAATGGAGTTTATAAAAATATATATTTATACATCTCTAATTATATTTATTGAAAATGTAACAATCAAGTGATTCATGTACAATATTTTCTCATAAGGAAAGTGTTTTGTTCACATTTCACAAAATTGTAAAAGTGTATTTTTAATAAAGTTTTTTTTTATGAAAACAATTTATCACAGAAGTATCTTCTAAGACTTTTTAAAACCTGAAAATGTAGCCCAATTCATCTTAAGTATTAGGTTTCTCCCACTGGTAAAAGTCCAAGAGATTACATGTGAACACTGCAGGTTAGGCACCGGCCTTTTGCTTGGTATACTTAAAAGCAAATGACATGTTAAAAGAGCACAGACTTTTTTCAAAAGATGTTACAAGCTTTAGAAAGGTGTTACTCTACATTACATAAAGCAGTGCAACAGAGATTCAGTGTAAATCTTTACAGTGTTTAACTGCTTCAATACTTGTGTTCAAGTATATGTTCACATGATTAAAATGCCTACTTTGCCATATTTGTCTAATTTTGATATAAAAATTTATAAATTACAGTAGATCATTTCCTATAGAATGTTTCTAAGGACACAGAGAGCTCTTACAAACTTAAGGTGTTCCAACAATCTCCAGAGTGCATTCACACAGGAAATATATAAAATGATGCAGAGGGTTGATGAAAATTACCCACAACTTCCCAGAATCGACTCTTGCGATTATCTTGGTGGAACAATAGATGAAAACTTAGCCTAGGAAACTGACTGTATTCACGAATGTGCTGAGTCAAGTGTTACATTTGCTACATAAATACATCTCCAAGAACAGTTTATGTTATATATCCCTTGATAAAGTATGAATGGATTTCCAAAACCTGTTGCAAAATTTCTGAAGTCAATCTGATTCTGAGCACCAAAAATATTAAAAAAATAAAAATAAAGAGGACTTCATTTCCATATAGAGCAAAACTATTCACCTAAATAGAAAATAAATTCAGGGTAACATGATGGTTTATTATCCAATGCAGTAAGCAGTTAAGTAGGCTTAAGTCCCTTTGATTTCAAGTGATCAAGACTAGCAAACTTATTGGTGTGCACTAATTATTTCTCTTTTTGATGGCAAGGATGCCAATACAACTGCTTACCCTATTGAATATAAACATTTAAAATAGTATTTTTAGAAAAACTTCTCATAAATGTATCCAAAATAATTCATATAAAATTTAATTATGGAAACTCTGAGCATAAAACCAAAACAAAAGCTATTTAACCATTTTTTTAAAAAAAATGTCTTGGCAGGCAAAAATAAATTACTGTGATTAAATTATATGTAATCTGATAATATTTGGTCTGAAGAAGCGTGTGTGTGTTTATAAATAACGCGATTGTGAAAAGCTGAGAGCCCATGAGCCTGCCTGCCATGGGTCAACTCCTCTGCTGCATCTTCTGTGCGTAAAAGTCCCTGCATGTTTCACAGCAACGTTGATACCACCTCATGTCCTGACACAGGTTCTTCTCTCGTATCACTCTGCAGTATACAGTCCATTGGTCTCCCAGACACTTGAATGTTAAGGCAGCTGTGAAATAAAACAAGGTCAGAGATATCAGTAAGGCTCTTTATTAAACAGGGATCCTCAAGCTTTTTGGTTGGTTTGCACATTTGAAATTTTGAGAGCATATTATGGGCACTTTCAGAAAATGGCTGTCATGGTAAGCATGTCTAATCACAAAACACCCGTTTAGCAGAAATAAGATAGATATGGTTGCCACCCATCACATCCTGCTCTCTGATGCTTCACCTCCTTTAGTTATTGGCCTTGTTTTTCTGGGCAAGTGGGCATGGTTCTAAACATAATATTGGGCTGCAGCTATTGTTTTATTTTCCAAAAATATCTGATTCCAGAATTGTGGTTGGAAACACAGATTATTGCTTTCCTTTACAGCATGCAAGTTCCCAAGAAGTCTGTCAGATACCAAAGAAGATGGCACCCACAAGCTGCACAAAAAGATGCCACATATTTAAAAATTTTAAATTTACATAACATGCTACGAAACAACAAGCTAAGAATGAAATACAACAAAAATATCAAAAGGTGTTTTTGGATTTAGAAACAAAGGCTCGATTTCTAAGCAAGTTATTAGGATTCAGTATCACTTAACAGCACGGGATTAACTTCTAGATTTTTGCTGCAAAAAACAGATGCCCATTCTTGAGAATCCTCTACTAGAACCTTTGTATATCATCTACTACATAACGAACTGGAATGATAGTGGTTTCATCAGAAGACTGGCGAGGAGGAATTGGATAGTAGTGTATATCTATTTCTTTTAGGTGCATGGTACACAGAATTTATATTTCCATGTAACTGTTGAGTATGTAATAGAGAATTAAGCATTTATTTTAGTCACTAAAGGGTTATACCCTCTTTTGTCCTGCCCTTAGTATGAGACATATGTGTAGAGTAGGACTATCTTTCTTATTTTCAGCTGAAAACCTTGAGATGGTCTCAGTGCCACTTGGTATAAATAAATACTCCTTGATCTTGGGATAGTTTCTTTTTTGGCAGGAGTAGGTGAAGCATTCTAAGGACAAGATAAGATAAACATCCTCTTTGGCCTTGGCAAAATCAAGTGAGGTCATTGAAAACATGTGTGATTAACTATGCTTTGGAAACTATATAAGCTGTTAAGAAACCACCATGAGAGAGAACTTCAGTGCAGACCTGATTGGCAGAAGATGCTGCACATATGCTGGCTTTGAAGGAGTCCTCCTGCCACCATCTCTTTTAGGTTCCCTGACTGGCAGAATGAGTGTCAGGTATTTCTTTCTCTGACTGTATTCTTGAATATTCTGATTGCTTATTGTATTATATTCCTCAGTATTCTTGAATGCTTTTTATTGTCTTTTGTTATTTTCTCATACTGCCTTGAAATAAGCCTCATACTTGTGGTGGTTGTTGCTTCTGAATCCAAAAGTACCTGTGATCCAACCCTGTTGGGTTGGGGACAGAGCAATATAGAAGCCTCTTAAATCTAGACCCTTATAAGGATGATTCATTATATTGTCCATTTATAATTCTCAGATAGTTCACATATAGCACACTTACTACACACAGACTATGTTGTAACTGTATGTAGTCAGATGGGTTATCTGGAACACAGACTTAATGTTGCTTTCACAGTTGATGTAAAAAGAAGCCAGAATTTTGATCTTAGGAGAGCTGGATAAACATAACTTATCCATGTGAAAATGGCCGGAGAAGACCAGAATAGCCATCTTCATATGACATTGCAGTCACTTACCCAACCTAGGCGATGTAATAGTATTCACATTAATTTTTTCATTACAGGGCTGCAAGTGGCAAGGTCTGTAGGCTGCAGGCTTTTCAGAGGAGAAACATTCACTGCCATGCCTTCCTGTGATCTTGTGCATGCACTGAATGACTCGTGATTGCATCCCTTTTCCGCAGGTGATGGAACACTGCAAAGAATATAAGATGCAAATATACTGTATAAGGGGAAAAAATGCTTTTTTTGCCTATATAACCAAATCTCAACCTGGGTATTAAGAAATAGCAATTCAATTCTCAAGAACAGATTTAAAACCATCAGAAAAATAACATGATCTCTATTATGTTGGGCACAGTATCATCGTTCTTACTCCATCATGGATGCGACTGCAAATAAACAAACAAACAAACAAACAAATAAATAAAGTGGACTCTTGAATACCTTGTGGCTTAACAATTAGAAAAAGGAATGGTCCAAATGCCTCCTATTTTATCACTTTTGAAGTCATAGATGTATTTCCCCAATCACAATTTTGTTCAAAGATGTATATAAAAATGGGATATGAATTCACTTCTGTCTTTGGTAACAGGAATACAAATTCTGGAACAGTATCCAAAGAGTTGCAGTTGGCATTTATTCACTCAGATGCAAGTCACTTCAATATCAAAATAAATTTGTGAGTGCCAACAAGATCGCACCCCCCAAAAGAGTCACTATCAAGGAAGAAGGAGTTTCCACTGAAGTGGGAACCCCTAAAGTTTTGCAGATAAACAATTTTAGGTTGAGAAAGCAAGATTTAATGGGACAAAATGTTACTCAACCCAATAAGACCTGCTCATTAACTATACATTACAATCATGTGCATAATGTCACATGATCCAGTTAGGAAATAATCATCATGCATTACACAAACGGGCTAAATTCAATTCTTTTATTAAAAACTGTAGGATTGCTGTCAATCATTGTGATTCATATAATGGGTTGGCAATCTGCAGGTTTCTTGCACGTACAGAATCCTCAAGAGACTTCTGTGTGGCTTTCCATCAATTTTCTGCTTTCTGTTAACTATCAAACCTTTTGAGTTGGTGTCAACTGCGTGACAAGTTGCCAACTGAAAAGTATTTGATAAATAAGAACTTTTTTATAATGCATAAACTTTGCTTTAAAGTACACTTTAAGTAGGTAACATGGTGTGGTTTCGGTAAATAATTTCAGATTCAGAGTTTGCCATCAGAATATGTTGTCACATATAAAAACCACACACCTCATAATGTGCACTGCTTTTAACTGTTCTTGATTAGCAAATAACAATTATATAGACAAAAACAATATGCCAAGTTTATCCTATCTGGGCCGGAAAAAACCTCTATTAAACATAAAGGTTTTACTCTGCATCTCTACATACAACCTTAAAGGTATTAAGCAAAATATCTAAGCAAAATCCAAGCAGAGCATTCTTGTTAAAGAATACAAAAATGAATCTTGCACCAAGAAAGGAATGGAAGAAAAACATACACGTCTTGTTGTGTTGCTGCAAAAGCAATATGACCTATTTCAGTTTTCATCTACTGCACATAAATCATTGTGGAGATTACATGAAACATTTCAACTTGGAACTGACAAATGTTACCTGAGATTCTTTCTTTGCTCAATTTTTCAGAGACTATATTTTAAAACAAATACAGAATGCTTAGACCAACAGCTGAGGACAGTTCTGTAATGTCATAGCTTCTTTCAGCTGGCCTCTGTAACAATTAAGGTAAAACCTGTCCCTGCCAAACAGCACCATTTAAACTGTATTCTTCAGCTAAGATAATTTGCAATCACTGCTGAGATTCATAAAAATCTTCAACTGAGAGTGAAAATCTGTAACATTGTTAACAACACAGGTTTTGCCAATTTGTTCCAAGAACAAATGATTGCTCTAGTTACAAACTGCAAATCACCTATTCCAAAATTTTACACAGAAAACATAGGAATATGGAAAAAATAAAGTCTTGTTGGATGCCACCAGAGGTCTCCTGAACTCAACTAGATCAGGACTTTAAAAGTTACAGGTTATTGATGTGCCTTAAATATAAACAAGGAAAGAAAAGAACCTGCTTTATGTTGCAGAATAGATTTGTAAAAGCACATTTGGTTTGTCCAGGCTTCTAAAATTTACTAAGTAGGATGATTAGCTGTTGTTATTTATTGCAGATCAGACTGGGGACATGGATTTCTCTGCATTACATGAATGTGTAACACATGAATTGCTAACACTGTTTCTTTCTTCTAATAGGAAGCTAAGAATCCTAACCCCCACTTAGTCTCTGCAACATGTTCATTCTGCATTCTATCATTTTTCTGAATATGTATAAACTTTCTTGACTGAAAACAAAGGAGATCTATTCTGAGTTCCATTCTAAAAGGAAGGTCTTTTCTCCAAGGTCACACCTTATCCATATTTCAGAGAAGTCAGATAAAAATGGTTGACACAACAATTTAAAAATTGAAGGTAGATGAATTGTCATCCTCCCCCTTTTCAGATATTTTTATTAACAGAATAAATATAATACAAAGTTATCTGTGTACAGTTCTGCTATCAATTTTCCTTTTTTCCTGTAAATTGGATTTATGTTATTAAGGTTGTCATAGTTTTCAAATTCAGTTCAGAGATATTCCTTACAAGATATGCTGTCTCTATGAATGCACTTATTCTGATTTATTTAGCTCCTCCCACATGTTCTGCAGCCTTGACCAATCCATCCTCCATCTCACTATTGTCCAAAAAGTAATTTTCCTTAACTACCTTCCTTGGAGACTAAAGTATCACCTAATATACATTATCAAATAAAATAAGTGGTCTTTGAATCATGCTTAATTCCTGAGATGTTTTTCAACTTCCTATTCTATTGTACAACCTTGGAATTCCCTGGTCATCTCCCATCCAAGTATAATCAGACTGAATCCTACTTAGAGTCTGAGCCCACAAAAATTGGCCAGATGGCTAACCACTTTTAGAAGTTGTATAGACAGAATATCTTCCTACAGCAGATTCCTAGCCAATTCAATTATTCTACAATAATACAAAAGCAATATGCCTGCTACTCTAAGTCTTTATCTTGTTGTCAATTTTCAACACATATGGTACTCTTGATAAGTATTTAAATTTCCAAACCCACAACTTGGAAATTTAACTATAGCTTTTTCATTTTGCAAAATAAAAAATACAACTGTTCTATGTGTAACTTAAGGCTTCTTTCACAAAAAGGAAAATAAATATATCTGAGGCAATAATAAACATCTGATTTTTATGTGCAAAATAGTCTATTTATAATAAACTGATCTGAACTGTGCTTTTATACTTGTTTCCTAACTGACATGAACAGCATTTATTAATAAGATTTTCTGTAAGACTGGAAACAAGTCTACATTAATTACACACAATGATTTCCACTTAGATCATTATGCCAGAATACAATTACTACCATCATTCAATGTCAATTTTTTTTAAAAAAAATACAGAATAGTTTGGAAAATGAAAGACATACGATATTGACTAGCCTATAGAGAGCCTGGGATACAAACCAGGACTTGAATCCTATTATACAACCAGATGTACTTATATAGCTATAAAATATTACTAAATATAAAGGCTGTTCTAAAATGACCTTTGACTATTTGGAGCATATTTGAGGGTTATAAATCTAGAAACCATTTCTCCAATGCTCAGGGATAGCCATAACAGGGCTGAAATTAATTTTTTAAATCTTTTGCAACTGTGTCCAGAACAACTGCAACTTTTTGGAATTCAACAATAAAATCACCATGATTGTTTTCTGTTTCTTTTTTCTTTTGCAAAGTATGGTGGAATGAACTCAGAGTCTGAGTTATATTCTTGTGACCGCAGAGTTAGTCCTCATTTAGTGACTGTCTCGTTTAGCAATTGTTCACAGTTACGACAGTAATGAAAAAGTAAGTTACAATCTTTGCAGATCGTAAGCACAGTCATGGTTTCACTTAGCGACAGCTTCACTTAACAACCAAGTTGCAAGTCCCAATTGTGGTAGGTAAATGAGGACTACCTGTATCTTAAAGAATTAACAATCAGATCTAGAGAAGAGCTATGTGATTGTCATTTCTACCACAACTGCTGTCATAGGGACTTGCAAAGTACAATCTGATCATAGCAATGGTGATTCCATTAGTAGTGACAGAAAAGAGGGAATAGTGTTGTAGTCTCCTGCTATTCAGAATTGCTTTATGGTTCTTCTACATTCACTGAATGTGAAGAACAAATAATTCTGTTTAGACTTCCCTTTATTTTGTTCTTGTTTTGCTGTAAAATAATCTGGTTATATCTCTTTAAAATCAAATACTACCTCTATTTTTTATTATAATTATTTATACTTTCTTATATTGTACTATCCTCTAGTTCAGATTTAAAATAATTCAGAAGCTCACCATGTAGAACCAAGGGCAATAATGATATCCAGCAGCTCACCACTGGCTCTTTCATAGCTGTCTCTGCCAGAAAATGGATTTTAAAACTAAGTACACTAAAAACATTTAATCAGTTCAGGGGATGCATATACATATTGCTAAAATCCTGCACCATCATAGTTTTTATATGGTAATATGTAGAAATCACATTAAGCCTGCTTGTTTGCAGTGTTTTAATGCCATTTCTACCATTTGTCTGTAGATAGAGCTAAAGAGATCTTAAAGAAGCATAAAGGATGTAGAGCAGAGTTTCTCAACCTTGGCAACTTTAAGATGACTGGCTGGGGAATTCTGGGAGTTGAAGTCCACTCATCTTAAAGTTGCTAAGGTTGAGAAACACTGATATAGAAGTTCAAAATGGGCTATGTGTTATTACTTTAACTAACCATTCAGCCACTACAATAAATAGCTACTTTTTTTCTCTTTTAACATATATAGCATAAAGAAGCCAGGTATATGAATTCTAAAAGATGACACAGCATCAAGAAATGCGTTCCATCCTAAGCAAATATGCAAATGTGTAGTCAAGTAGATGACTGGCCAGAGGCTAGTATCTGGGCCCAAGAAAACAGCACCCAGGAAAGATTTCTTCAGTTAGATTTTGAATTCTTCCAGTCACAGTTTTAGCAAAAATGTCTAGGACTTTCATTCTACATTGCAAG
Source organism: Liasis olivaceus (assembly GCA_030867105.1). Taxonomy (NCBI): domain Eukaryota; kingdom Metazoa; phylum Chordata; class Lepidosauria; order Squamata; family Pythonidae; genus Liasis; species Liasis olivaceus. The sequence goes on from CM061348.1 coordinate 205,356,871, forward strand.
GATGCCTGAAGTTATTAGAGACAGGGCTGTACAAGGTATACATCCATAACTTGATTCAATAAAAAAGGAGAAAAATTGCACAAGAAGACAACCACTTTGGGCATTTCTTCTCCCAAGACCTGAATAACTTTATTTTAGAAGTCTTTCTTAAAGCTGCAGGGGTCTCCTTAGCAGGAAATAATAATAGTACATTAGCAATGTCTTATTAAGGCACAATTTAAAACTATTTTGCTTTATATTTGTTTACAGATATGTTATTTGTACTTAGAGGTTTGGCCATATTTTTCTAATAGAACAGCACCTCAAACTTACAAACTTACGAACTCACCTACAAAATGTAATTAATTGCATCTAGGGTGACTGTATGGCTACCTACTTAAATCCCACAGTTGTTCTTTGCTTTTTATTTTTCCTCCTGATAATGATGAAGTCTTTATTTTAAATATCTTGGGCAATGATGCAATGAAAATCAGGCTTCAAATGTAATCAATAAAGGGTAAGTATATGCTAGGACTGTGCTAATCCTTTGGAAGAGGTGCTTCACATGTTGGGAACAGCTTCTGAAGCAGCTACACAAGGCTGGAAAAAGATGCAGCTGACTTGATTATTTGAAAAAAGATATTTTATGGGAGCTCCCATGTTTTGAAACACCTCTTCTGAAGGACTTTCATAGCCCTGGTATATATATTTAAGATTGTTTCAATGGCTGAATCTGAGACTACATCAGTACTGTAATCTGTGTGTTTTGTCTTATCTTCCATTATTCAGGCTCTGACCTTCACTAAAAATACACTGCACTATATTTGGCAAGGTCTGTGACTGACAATTTCATAAAGCATATTGCACCTTAGACCAGTCTCCCATTCTCCAGACGTAACATTTGGAATAATCTTCACAGTCTTCTGATTCTCTGGGTCTTGTGGACAAAACACATTTCTTCCGAGGATTGGTGCACCTTACAGTCCGATGTCGTATGCCTTTGCCGCATTTTACAGAGCACTGTAGGAATATGGAAACATGATCCGGTGCTTACACCAACCATCCCCAACCTGGTACACAGCAGATCTGTTGGAACTGCAGCTCCCATAATTCTTATCCACATCAGCCAAAACTGCATTAAACTGCTGATACACAGCCCTGATTTGTATCTTCTTTTTAACACTTAATTTCTGTAAGTCACCTAGACTCTGGCTGGTTTCAGGCATTTAGGTAAATTTTGCAAGCAAGCAAATAAGTAAGTAAGAATCTCATGCTTCTTTTTTCTGCATTTGCAAGTGCCCCAAGACGTAGCTGTTTCCCCTATTCTGCTTAACATTTATACAAAAGCTCTGGGAGAAATAATCCATAATTTAGTAATGTTTTTTAATTTTTTATGTTTTATGTATTTATATGTATTTATGGTTTTAATGTTTTGTGTGAACCACCTAGAGTCCCCCATTGGGGGGAGATGGGCGGGGAGAAAATAAATAAATAAATAAATAAATAAAATATATATTTTATATATTTATATATATTTATATATTTATTTTTATATTTATTTATTTATATATAAATAAATTATACATACATACATACATACATACATACATACATACATACATATATATATCTGACCACAGTATCCTTCTGAGCCTCTTGCAAGGGTTGGGAGTTAGGAATATTCCCACCCCTCGTTATGGTGATTCCAATCCTACATGAGCAGAATTGGTTTCAGTGGTGGCAATGGGGGAAGGCCCTTGGATGCTTTGTTATGGAGTGCCCCAAGACGTAGTTGTTTCCCCTATTCTGCTTAACATACATTTTTTATACAAAAGCTATGGGAGAAATAATCCATAAATTTGGGTGTGGTATGATCAATAGGCTGATGAAACCCAGTTGTACATCATTACCCTGGGCCTACTGGGAGAATGCCTGGTGGCTTTCAATGTCTGGATCTGGAAAAACAGGCTCAAACTCAACCCAAATAAGATTAATTAGCTATTAATTCAAAAGCCTTTTGACTCCAGGATTGTGCCATCTTTGATTCCTGATGGCACTGTGCCATCAGAGAGAGCAGGATCAAAATTTGGAGGAGCCTCCTGGACTCAAAGCTCTTGCTCAAAGATCAGACAGAATCCATGGTCAGGAGGGCCTTTGCCAACTTTGGCTGATACAACAGTTGCAACCTTACCAGGAACTGAGTAGGGAATGACCTTTTGAAGAATTCACAACTGATACTGACAATAAATATTATTTATCACCACATTAAGCTCTTTATACTTGCCCTGCCATTTTAAGTATTATGTGATACTTGTACTATTTTACTGATGTAGAATATTGTTTTATTCCAATACGCTTAAATGTTTTCTAAGTTCATGACAACCGTTTTACAATAAATTGGATGAAGGACAGCTTAAAACACTGTAAGTAAATAAATAATCCATGCCTATACTGTACCTCTGACCACACGCCAGCTTCCCATACTGTCATGCAGTCCTGGCCTTCACAGCGCTGTGTTGAAGTGGGCTTGGGGCCAAGACAGTCTCTCTCTCGGGCTCTGATCAAGGTTCCATTTCTCAGTTGCTGAGTACAGGCTACCTGTCTATTCTGGGTCCCTTTCCCACATGTCCTTGAGCATGAAGTCCACTCCGTCATCATCCATCTAAAGAAAAGAGAAAAAAACATGCATTGGCATCTTGCTAGATTTTCAAGCCAAAACATTCTTCAAAATATTTTCTAGTCCTGCTTGATTGTAAAATGCATTTTAATTGATTTTGGTGATTCAATTTTCATAAATACTTGTTGAAGACCATTAATATAGCAGTCCTTTAACTCGTGAAATGACAGTCTTATGATTTCTTTGCACTGAATACTTTATACAGTACTATTTATGTCAAACAGAAGCCAAAGTATAGTGATATTTCATAAGTTGTAGAAATGATTTATTTTCATTATTATAAGATTGTACGTTATCTTGAGGGAAACTCTAATTAAATCTGTGAGTTTTTCAGTCTATGACATGTAGTCTAAACAATACCAGAAACTATATATGACATGAAAAGATGCACGTCTGCATTTAACCTGTACTTTAAAAATGAAGATAGTACCAGGAGGAAATATTAGAAAGAGTTAGAGAAAGAATTAGCTTTTTCTTCTCCTTCTGAATTCCTTCCTTTGAAGCTGGTATTTTTGTTATTAGGAAATGATCTATTAGTGCCAGTGGAGATTTCCATGGATGGAAATGCCGACTTCAATAGTGGGAGATTTTCAAGAACACAGCTGGAAGTAGAGTTAAAATTCCCCACTTTTAATATGATGCAGCTCTCTCTATATTTAATAAAATGTGAAATCAAATATAAATTTAATATCACATCCAATTAGTTCCTATTTTTTAAATAAAATCTTATGTATACATGGAGTAGAAGAAGAAACCAAAGCCATGTTTGATGCTTTTACACAGTCCTCCTTTAAAACTAGCACTGTTTACATCAGTGGGAAGAAGCAAGTATGTTCCCCTATGGAAGAAGTGAAATTCTGGTATCAAATAAGAATTGCGGGAAAAACAGGACAAGAAGACAATAATATATTTAACCCCCTCCCCTGTTCATGTGCTTAAAAATACTTTTATCTGCTATCTGATATGGGAAATACAGATTTCTGTTACCTTAACCTAGCAATATTCCTTTTGTTTTATGTGCTATTATTTATAGCACTCTGTTTAATTTTTGTGATTCTTTGCTAACTTCTCCAAAATCTACAAAGCTCTCAAACATAAACATGCAAGCATTATCTCTGATAATGACTCCAATTTAGTACTATGTAAACCATCACTGATTACTATTAGTCTTTTATTAGTTTTACTATTACCCTAACCCAAACCCTGTTTCAGATCATTTGAATTATCCAATTATATTTCTCATCATCTACAGTATTTTTCTTTTGATAAAAGAACAATGTAGAAGTTGGAAGCTGAAACATATTGCTTTAAAAATCTTAATGTATCTATTTTGTTAATCTTCACTGTTATAAATATATAATTTAACTGATTAACTGCATCCTTTTGGAAACCAGATCATTCTTGAAGTTCTAATGTATGTAACTAGATAGATAATATCAGTCAAAGGGGATAATATTTTTTGTTTCATAAAATTACAGAAAGAAGAGATTAATAGTCAATAACTGCTAATTATAATTGGAAATTCAAATGTCACCAGTAGTCCCTCCCCATTTTTGCTTCCTATGTATCACTTCCCTACTTAATCTTTCAGACTGAAACATCCATCATCTACTCAGCGTTAAAGAGGATATCCCAGAACATTTCCAAAGGGACAGCCTTTCATTCCATCTCAGCTGTCAACTGTCTGAATCTTCGCTATTAGTCTCACTCTCACCTTGTGTGGCATGGTTGCTCATTGCACTTTCGAATTTGTGGTTCAGGTTTTGTTAAATGTTTACATTTCTTGTTGTCCACAAAGCTAATATGCTTATTCATAATCTTGGTGCAGGATACTGTTGTCTTTCTTTCACCTGGCAAGACGGAAAACAAAGTTTGCAGAGCTTTGATGAAAAGGGTTTTATCATTGAATAAAATTATTCAAAACTATCATTTTGCATATGAACTATTCAAAAATAAGATAGCCATTTAAAATTGGAATAAACTTTTCATTCTCTTATCTTCACTTAGGGATAAATATCAAATTCCATCCTGGAATTGCTGAAATAAATTAGCAAGGATTTCATATTTTTATATATAACTTTTAAGATAGTTTAGAAAAGTTATGTTAAAAGTTTGCAAAAACAAAACAAACAAACAAAAAAACCCAGAAGGGAAAAAAATCAGGTTTCCTAAACAATTAGGAACAATAGCAGGTTTTATATTGGTTAAAATTCTAAACCAAAATGACAGTGAATACTTTTACTAAATATTTATCTATGCAACAATGTAAAATACCGTATTTATCGGCCTATAACATGCACAGGCATATAACACGCACCTTAATTTTAAGAAGGAAGTTTGAGTAAAAAAACCTTAAATTTAAAATGAATGACTTGGAAGCAAAATAAAGGGAGCTCTGAACTTTTTGTGTATTAATATTTATTCCATTTATAAGGTAAATACGTAATATGAAAGAAAAAGCACCTCTTTGAATGAAGAAAACTGGTGCTCCCCATCACTCATGTGAGCACCTGAGCTCTGCAGAGAAGGAGGTGAGAGGCGGGAGAGCGAGCGAAAACTGGAGCTCCCCATCTCGCGTGAGTGAAAACTGGTGCTCTCCAGCACTCGCACGAGCGAAAACTGCACTCCCCAGTGCTCGCATGAGTGAAAACCGGTGCTCCCCAGCACTTGTGTGAGTGAAAACCGGTGCTCCCAAGCTTGTGCGTGAGCGAAAACCGCTGTCCCCAGCACTCGTGCAAGATGGGGAGTGCTGGTTTTCGCTCACGCAAGTGCTGGGGACTGCAGTTTTCCTTCGCATGAGCACTGAGGAGCACCAGTTTTCGCTCGTGCGAGATGGAGAGTGTAGGTTTTCACTTGCTCGCCCGCCTCTCACCTCCGGAGCTGCCCCAGTTATAGCCCTGGCTCAAACGAAGGCTCCACTCTCCCAGCCCTGCCGCTTGAGCATCAGCGTATAACATGCAGCTAGGATTTCAGCTCCAAATTTTAGGAAAAAAGTGCATGTTATACGCCATAAATACGGTAGTTTACTGAAGAATATAGTAGGGTTTGTGTTGTAGATGTCAGAAGCATCTAGAATAATGGAAATTTTAAAATGTTTTGACAAACCTTCTCAAAATAGTAGTTTGCCAGAATGAATGATAGTAGTTACACTGTACTGAAAAAACAAAGTAATTATGGCAAGACAACTTCACAGCACTGTGATTATACCAAAATCAGAATCACTGTGCTCAACTGACATTACTTGGGAAAGGAAGTGGAGGTTCTTTACTCATTGTCCTGTCAGACAGAAACAGTTCATATTCTATATGAATAAACATTTATGAACATACAGTTTAATCAGCCAATTGGAACGCCTACTCATTTTATTAGGTAGTGCCAGAGATTCACCACGGCAAAATGAAACAAAACAAAACAAGTCTGACTTTCCCTATCTTAAAGGTATTAGTCTCCCATATTTGTATCTTACCCTTCTTTTATAAATATTTTGAATAATTCTGATTTTTCATGACAACTGGACTTAGTAGCCCTAATGACAAAATTAATATGGTGGCAGAAGCATCACATCTTTAAGCATTAAACCAATAAATATGTACCTATATCCACAAATGTATAATCATTACCTCCTCCACATACAGCATTACAGTCTTCCCAACCTGAGTGGGTCCACATAAATAAAGGTTCAGATACTTTTGTGCTCTGATTCTCAGGAATCGGATCTAGAGGAATAGTGTATTCATAGTGTAGCCCATAATTCTGATCTTGAAAAAGCAGGACCTGTAACACATATGTAATTAATATTTGAATGTCTAGGTATGACAAAAAAGTAGACATGTAAAGAAAAAGGAACATCAGTCTATAGATAAGAATAGATTAAGATGTTCCAAGATCAATGTGCAGCATAGAGTTAATACAATCTCACATAGAACAGCTAAGAAATTCTGCTCTCCAGATCCTAACTTCCAGGAGACAAAATAAGACTGGTCTTAATCAACATAAGGTACTTCATTTAGAGGGAGGGTGGGAGGGAGAGAGGGACTTCTGACTAACAGAAGAGAGTTGCTATTTTGAAATGAGAGAAGAATCAAACGGTGTAATGGTAGGTGGGAATGATCTTGGGTGACGTGAGGAAGAGCCGCAGCCAGGGCAACAGTCGGATAAGTGACAATATAGGCCACAAAAGGAATGTGGGTGTGGTAAACGTCTCAGAAGGGACCCTCCCCAGTTTCTTGGGCTGTAAAGGCTGGCTCTGGGAATTCTGGGAGTTGAAGTCTACACATCTTAAAGTTGCTAAGATTGAGAAACACTGCTCTATACCATCATCATAGCCAGACTTTATATCTGTTGTGTCCATCATCCTATTCCATGATTATTCCAGACATGTACAAATACAAAGCTCTGTGTGTGTGTTGATTTGCATTCACTTATAGAAGCTTATTTGTATAGATTGGTTCTTTCCACTAAAGTGAATGGAGAATTTGATGTTCTGCACTTTCACATATAGTATACAGTACTCTGAGCACAACTAGAACTTTCCCATATATTCTGAGTAGTACTCAGAGCTAGCACTACTGGAGTTTGAGCACATTTGAGATTATGGAGAAACTGAAGTTCCACTGTATTAATAATTTTAAATATAAATTATCATTAGCATATTATTCAGATTATGCATACATCTCTTTTTCTCCTTCTAGATTTTTAGACTAATATATACATTCTTGAGATATTATCTAATTAAAGAGATAATTTTCATAGAGAAGATGCATATCAAAATCTAGTATCATGACTTCAAATTTTATCTCCAGTCCTGAAGGATGTAGGCCTTCTGATACTGATATGAGTTACTAATAGGATCATATTATGTTTGCAGATTCCCATTAGGAAATAGCTAGCTACTATCCTAATGGGAACCATAACATGTTGGAATAAATGGGCCTGTTGTCTGATCTGGCATAACTTGTTTCGTGTTCTTATGTTATTCTATGTTGGTTACCATACTGGTTGAAAAACAATACATATATTTAGACATAAACATTTCACCTTATAGCGTAGAATACATTTAAATAAATTATCTGTGCTACTATACCAATAAATGTAAAGGTGATGTAGTTGGACCTTTGGCAGAAATTTTTTCCCACAGACCTCTCCTAACATAATGGACAGTAGTACCAGCAATGTTGAATGCTCCAGAATGTTCTATCTTCCAATCACTATTAATAGACTGTTTGCTGGCATCTCGAAGTGCTGAGGATATATTGGAAAACAATACAAAAGAGAATGGTTCATGTTTTACATTTTCTAACTGAATATTATCATACTAGAGGAGCCATTGAATCAAAAATTTAAAACTATTTAAGATTAATAAACATAATAATAAAATTCCAGTAAGAAACCATTTTGGCTATTTTCTACTTCAGCTGAATTACAAAAGTTATGTGTGCTTTCAGAATTCTCTCAGTAGTCAACACAGATTTCCATATATGAAAATCCAATAATAATTAGTCTACCACTATAATATGAATACTACAAAAATACATACAACGTATTATTTGAAAATTATTTACTTTAAAAAAAAAATCTGATAGAATATAAAATAATATATATGAAACTCTATTCTGTATATTCCATTATAGTGGAATAATGCTTTTGGTTGTTTCCTCTCCATAGCCCAAACAATCCACACATTTAATGTCAACTTATATACACAACAAAGAACAACTTTGTCATTACTGATTCATAGTATTTCACTGTTCTCCCTATAATGTGAATTTTGAATGATTCAGACTTGTTACTCAGATATATGGAATCAAATAGGCTTGAAGTCATGTAGAAAAGATGGCCCTAAAGCATATTTTCTCACTGAAGTTCCATACTTGGCATCAATTATGTGAAAGTGCTTCAATTACTCAACCCTTGCCCCCAAATTCTTCATAAATTGTATATTTGTGTGAGTCACTCCTGGCAATCAACAACTCCCATCCATATTTGTACTGTTTTGTTTTGTTTCTCTAGGAAACAATGGCAAGAGCACCATTAACTGGCAATAATACAATTAAAATATCCAAGAATCATTTTGGCCACCAAAGCACAGCAAAAGGAATACAAATAGTGTGAAATGTTCTGTAATATTTGCAGTATTCAATAATGCAGCAGTTCTAAAGAGTTCTTTTCCCCTTATACTACCATGACATTTAAAGTATGCTATTTAACAGTTGGATAAAAGTGGAAAGCCCCACAATGGAATGCAATGGAAACCACAGGAGTACCACCAAAATCATTGATTACTTTTCCTAGTACAATTGTCAATGGAGAACCCCCAGGACAGAACACATTTCAGTAATAAATTTATCATGTAAGATTCTGATATTTTAGAAGGGACACAACTGGCAAATCAGATACTGCCTAAGGATGTGAGTGTGATCTCTTAGGAAAATGTGAACTTTTCCACAACATGCTATACCATCATTCTCAGATCATTTACATCTCTAGTCAGTATCTTAATCTGACTTCTGCTTGTTTAAGCCTATCTACAATACAGAATGGAACAGAACAGAACAGAATAGAATACTTTATTGTCCAAGTATGATTAGACATACAAGGAATTTGACTTCGGTGCAAAGAGCTCTCAGTGTGTTTGCATAGCATCAAGAAATAAATAATAATAAAATAATAATAATAATGTTATAATAAAACTATGGAGTCAGAAGAGGAGAATTGGAGGAAGAAGAATACTGCGGCTATTGACTAACATATATTCATTTTTTTTTAAAGGAGAAGCTATTATCTAGCATATATTCACATTTAACAGAGCATTTTCAGTCACGTCTTAGCAGTCATATCTTATCATACAATGTCAAACAGTCTGTCACGCTGCATTAATTAGGTGTTCAGCAGAGCAATGGCGCAAGGGAAAAAACTGTTCTGGTGTCTAGATGTTTTAACATACGGTGCTCTGTAGCGCCGTCCTGAGAGAAAAAGTTGAAACAATTTATGTCCAGGATGAGAAGGATCTGCAGATAACTTCTCCGCCCTCCTTTTGACCCTCACAGTATACAGATCTTCTACAGAAGGCAGGCGGATTGCAATTATTCTTTCTGCAGACTTAAACTATCCATTGGAGTCTGTATCTGTCCTGTTTGGTTACAGAGACAAACCAGTCAGTTATAGAGGAACAGATAACAGGCTCACTGGTTCCTCTATAAAACTGTACCAACAGCTCCTGAGGTAATGTAAACTTCCTAAGTTGACGCAGGAAGAACATCCTTTGTTGTGCCTTTTTGATGATGGTTCTGATCTTAAGCGTCCATTTCAGATCTTGGGAGATTATGGAACCCAAGAACTTGAAGGACTCTACTACTGATACTGGGTTGTCGAGTATAGTAAGGAGAGGGGAATTAGAAGGGTTCTTCCTAAAATCCACAATCATCTCCACAGTTTTGAGTGTATTCAGTTTCAAGTTGTTATGACCGCACCACAAGACCAGTTGTTGAACCTCCCATCTGTATGCTGACTCATCACCATTTCGAATGAGACCAATGACAGTTGTATCATCTGCGAATTTCAGAACTATAACTTCTCCTGAGGTGTAGTCATTGGTGTAGGGAGAAAAGCAATGGGGAGAGCACACATCCCTGAGGCGTGCCTGTACTGATTAACCGAGTACTGGATATAGTTTTGCCTAACCTCATGTGTTGTCTCCTATCTGTTAGAAAGCTGATTATCCACCTACAGGTACAGTCAAGCACAATAAGCTGGATCAGTTTGTTGTAAAGGATTTCTGGAATAATAGTGTTAAATGCTGAACTGAAGTCCACAAAAAGAACTTGTGCATAAGACTCCGGAGATTCAAGGTGTTGCAGAATATAGTGTAAGGCCATGTTAACAGCATCATCTGCTGACCTATTTCCTCGATAAGCAAACTGCAATGGATCTAACAGGGGATCTGTGATGATTCTCAGGTAAGCCAGCAGTAACCTCTCAAAGGTCTTCATAACTACAGTCAGTGCAACAGGTCGTTCAGCTCACTGATGTAGGATTTCTTAGGAACTGGAATGATTGTAGAGCTTTTAAAGCAAGAAGGGACATAACACAGCTCCAGCATTTATTAAAAATATGTGTAAAAACAGGGGCCAGTTGTTCTGCACAAGCTTTCAGACAGGAAGTGGTCACACACCACCATCTGGGCTTGGAACTTTTCCAATCTTTTGTTTTTGAAATAGACCTCACACTTCTTTTTCTAGGATCACCAGAGGTAAGGGACCTAGGGAATTGGGAATAAGTGTAGAGAAGTTTGATGCTAATGATGTATCTGAAATACAATTAGTAGCAGCAGGTAGCAGTTGTTTCTTCTCAAACCTGCAGTAAAACATATTGAGGTCATCTGCCAATTGACGACTCTCTTCAGTCAAGAGAGGTGGGTTGTTGTAGCTGATGGTGTTCTTCAGGCTTTTCCACACAGTTGCAGGATCATTTGCCAAAAGCTGATTTTTCAGCTTTTCTGAGTAATTTCTCTCTGCTGCCTTAATCTCTCTCGTAAGTACATTTCTGACCCGATTATACATAATCCTGTCCCCATTCCTATAGGTCTCCTCCTTGACACAATGCAACTGTTTGAGCTTTGCTGTGAACCATGGCTTATTGTTATTATATATACATATCTTTTTGGTGGGCACACACATGCCCTCACAAAAACTAACATATGCTGTCACAGCATCAGTATACTCATCCAGATCTGCCGAGGCAGCTTCAAAAACATTCCAGACTGTGCACTCTAAGCAGGCCTTTAGGTTTAACTTAGCATTATCAGACCGTATCTTCACTGGTTTAATCACAGGCTTCGCAGTTTTATGTCTCTGCCTGTAGGTGGGAATAAGATGGATCACACAATGATCAGACAATCCAATTGCTGTATGTGGTGTAGAATGGTAGGCTCCTTTTAATGTGGTGTAGCAATGGTCCAATGTATTCTTGCCTCTAGTAGGACAACTGACACATTGTATATATCTGAGCAACTTGTAAGTAAGATTAGTACTGTTAAAGTCTCCTAAAACAATAAGAGTCCAGATATTTCTGTTCTATGCCAACTATCTGGTCTGCTAAAGTCTGTATTGTGCTATTTGAGGAAGCAGGAGGTATATAAACCTCCTCATTCATCCTGGGGAAGCAGGATGAATGAGGAGAATTCACGTGGAGCATAACATGGCTTGTAGTTAATAACTAAAGTCTCTAAATGCATGCTGCAAGGTTTATGTAGGATTTTAACATCTTTACACCAGTGAACATTAATGTAAAAACAAATTCCACCTCCCCTTTGTTTGCCCAATGACTCTGTAGCTCGATCTCCTCTGTAAAGATGAAAGCCCGAAAGTTGTAGAGACTTTTTTTTATATATATACACAATACTGCCTTCCTAATTTATGGCTGTTATCTCAAGTGGCAAAATCTACAGCAACTACAAAGTCAGGTGAAGACAAGATAAGGCTTACTGCCCCAGAGGTGACAAAGGAACTATTTTTCCCCAAACTATGTGATGCATAGCAAACTATGTGATGCAAAAGCATAGCAAAAGAGAACCTCTACATAAGCTTGCCCCTACTTTCTGCTGTCCAGATGTGTTGCAACTGCCATTCCCAGACAAGATAATTCCAGTCCCAAAATATGTTATCATGTTGAGAAAAAGCACTTCTGGGTATAAAAAGTATATAAGAACTAGTAACATTAGGTGGAGGCCATGGATCAAGAGACCCAGTTGGTGTGCTAGTTGCAGCTTTCTTTAAAGCAACATATCCTTGCAGAGTTAATAATGCCTTTATTGAGTCATGCTTTAACTGCTGCAATGCATTTTATTTGGGCTGTCCATAAAGACTAATTGGAAACTGCAGTTGGTTCCAAATGTAGCAGTCCAACTGTTGATGGGTGACAGCTTGTTTTACACTGTGGGCAACACTTATACTGTGGGCAACCAATAGTTTTCTGTATAAAATTCAAAATGCTGGTTATGACTTATAAAGCCCTTTATGGCATGGGTATTTTCTAGCTGGAATCTGCCTGTCCTGTGCATGTAGGCTGACCAGATATGCCGACATTCTCACCAACAAGGAATGCGGAGGGAGGGGGGAACAGTTTGGAAGCAGGCCTTCTCAGTGGCTACCTCTGTTATATAATATCTTGTATATCCCAGATTAAGATGCCCCTACCCCATTACTATTTATGATATAATAAAGTATGATCTATACAATTTATAGATTCCTACACTTGGAAGTGCTCTTACATTCAGTGTTAGATTCTTTTACTGAATTTTAATGGTGATTTCTACATTACGTCTTAATAATTATGACATTTTGTATTGCATGATTTATGTATGGAATCTTGGATTGAGTGTCATATACAACTTTGTAAATAAATAATAAATAAGTTAAAGTCCCTTATCCTTTTCTAGTTAAAAATTATCTACCAGGCCTATGCTTCTCATTTACACAACTCATTTAAAAGCAGAACGTAATAATATTTGTAGCCAAGCGAATACTTGGATTTTTACATTGGCCTTTTTTTTTTATAGAGTTCCCTAACTAAGAAGAATTCAAGCCAGGAATGTGAATGATCTTAGCTATAAAATGTTTCCTGGATAAGTCTTAGTGAAACATTTACATGGAACAAGTCTGTGGAAGTCCAATTAATACGCAGAACAGTTCAGCTATCTGATATTGCATGGATATAAGATTTCTTTATCACTGTTATGAATCTAAAGGGGATCCATGTAGGTATCTTTTGGTAGGAAGGAGCCAGATGGTGGTGCATCTCCCCACAGCTAAACTGAAGCCAAAATAAAGCTGGAAGATGCAATCAGCCTTCTAGGCAAAATAATTAGTTAGATATGGGTGGGAAAAGGAAAAGAGTAGCTAAATAAGAGGGATTGCCAGGCATGTGTGGCAAGTGATTTAGGGTATAAAAGTACAGAGGAAATAGCTGAAGGGAAATGTGTTTGGAAAACTTCCAGACATATAATGAGAAGAAATAATTTGGCTACTGCTGACACCTCTCTATGCTGGTGACTTAGCAGGAAGTTATGGCAATATTGTGTGAGTACTGCAGATTCCATCCTCACTCTAGAATGGGCTTATAAGTTTTAATTATCTATGTACTCATCTTCTTTACCTGGCATATTCTCCATATCCCTTTCTCCTCTTATAATTCTAACTGGGGCAACACTTCCATTCCTGTCATTGTCATTCTCATATTTCCATTCAGAAAACAAGCCAATGCTATCTTTGCATAATGAGATACAGATGTGGATTGATCTGATCTTTCAGGTCTTCCTTTATGACCTGTACAGGTGCATACAAACAATTTCATTTCAAGAAAATGTGCAATATGTCTGAAACTTTCCTGGGCCCTTCAGCTTGTAAAGGCATCATTAAATATGTTCTGGAGAAGGATGAGTTAAAAAAAAATACATTGCATTTATGAAGTTAGAAAGAGAATTCTAGATTTAAAATAAGAATCTTGTTCTTCCCTGCTGAAATGTTTTGCATATATGATCAAAACATAATGAAATATTCTGTGGAAAGTAAAAAAAAAAAAAATTGATCTCATCTATTGTTCTGGGACACACTCACCCAGTGATTTCTACCTGGTACACTGTATACCTTGTTGTGAATTTTGGTTCATTCAAGATAAGTGTGTGCGCGTGTATGTGTATGTAAAATATCTACAATTTGTATGAAGAAGCCCTTTTGGTAGCATGGGAACTTCTTGCTTGTGATGTAGTTCCCCAACACTGATTATATTCTAGGCCAAAGGTTTCAAGGCAGACATAGCATATGTTATGACTATAACCAACACTGACATGCCAAGGAATAGATATATTTTATTCATTTTTATTTAAGACATTTATAGTGATATATGCAATATTTATTGGTGGCTTACAAAAATTGGAAAAAAATAACATGTTGGAACACTAACTTTGGTTGTATTAACATTTAAAAATGGACTCCAAAAGGCACCCAAATTGGTATTCAGTTCTCACTCTGTAATTGACTCCCAAATCATTGAGCATGAGGGTGGAGGGAGAGAAATATGTATTAAGGATTGTTTTAGTGCCTTTGAGTCAATGTTGTTTTCTTGGCAAGATTTTGGATGTGGTTTGCCATTGCCTGCTTCCTAGGGCTAAAAGGGTATGACTGGCCCAAGGTCACCCAGTTGGCTTCATGCCTAAGGCAGGACTAGAATTCATTGTCTCCTGCTTTCTAGCCCAGTGCTTTAACCACTACACCAAACTGGCTCATATTAAGGACAGAGCTATCTAATTAGGGTTTTGGATATATTCATTCATTGTTTTTCAAAGTGGACATTGCACATGCCTTCCTTTGATAATATTGCTAACTACCTAGCAGGATTATAAGATTATAGTTTTTAGACTTGCAAGTTAATTCTATGCATTTATATTAGGAGGTAATTCCCATCAACTTCAACAGGACTCAGCTCCTATAGCCTTCCACAAATTGCAACATTAGGACTACTACGTAATATAACTGTTCTGTATCACCTTTCAGTTTTATGTCTACTGCTCTGGCAAACTTAGATTCTTTTAAATATTTCCACAAGGCAAAAGCAGTATCAGTTGAGCCTGACAAACACTAGAAGTCATAATTCTGGATATTTTCCAAAATGAGCTTTCAGTTGCTGTCAATTTTATCTTTTTTTGTGAGTGCTTAGAACTAAACTGGAAACTTAGACTCTGCCAGTTTTTCTCTTTCAGTATTTAGTTGATCCTATGGTAAATTATAAGAGACAGCAAGTCCCACAGAGACTTCTTTGTTCCTCTGTTTTACAAAAACTATTTACAGATCTTTAGTCATGAAAAGTTTTGTGAATTTCGTAACTTTTGAATCAATCATTCTAAAATAATGAAACTAACTGCTAACAGTTGGCAAAACCCCAAATCAGCTAATTCTTAAAAATTCACTGAAATTAATTGTTGACCAATATTCTCTCTGCTTTTACTTTTTAGAAACTGCATTCAAAATAGGTTAGAGTTAGAACAGCCACAAGAAAATTCCAATGAAATGACTATAAAAACCGTATCATATTATAGCATATATAGATTAAAAACAGAGATCTGATAGTGTGGCAACATGTTAGTCATAAATCACTTGTCTGGGGATAAAGTTGTTGACATTTCAATGAAAAAGGCTAATCTCCCCAATCTTTTGAACTGTACTTGGTAATTGAGAGCTAAACTGCACACAAGATTAAACATGCTGCCAGTTCTAGCTCCTGCTGCCTTACCTGATTTTGAGGAGAAGGAAAAAGAAGGGAAGACAAGAGGGCGATTGCATGAAATATCACCCAAGACAGACACTACAGGTAGTCTCATTTAGCAACCACAATTGAGACCGGCAACTCAGTTGTTAAGTGAAATGGTCACTAAGTGAAACCATGCCTGTGCTTATGATCTTATTTCAGTTTTTCTTTGCTTTACAGACCTGCAAATGTCATAAATGTGAGGATTGGTCATAAAGTTACTTTTTCATCATTCATCTAAGCAAGAACTACCTGTATTCATTTTTCATCCTTCAGCACTAGGTGGGGCAGCAGGAGCTGCTGCTAATTCAGTTGTATTCTCTGCAGGCAAAGGATGGGGAGACTTCTCCCACCCCTACTGACAGCTCATTAATGGAGGTTGCTTAACCTCATGACTATTTTTTAAAAAGTAGAAATAGTAATTGGTGGTGGACTTAATCAATAGTGCAACAGGAAGGGAGGGAGAAAAGAATCATACTAATACCTGGGGTTTGGGAATTTCCAGAGGAATTTTTCCTGAAACATGTTTTTTGACATATGCTTTATGCATCAAAATTATTTAACAATAGTTCCTTTCTGCCTCATCATTCTGGTCAGCTAATAACAATCGAAGAGATATAGATTCATATCAGCTGTAAAACTAATATGCTAATGCTACTTATGAGACACAGTGCTGGCTGTGAAAGTTATACCCTTGTTTAACCTATTTTTAAGAATATCATGGGACAAACTAATATCAGATCTAATATTTATCCTCCCAAAATTTAGAAATCTAACTTGAAAAGTTACAGAATGGCAGCAATTTAAATATAATTTGGAAAATAAAACAATCACTTTTTTAGATTGCTTACTGTATTGTTTTTTAAAACTCCTCAAATATTGCTTTGTTTGCTATATCAAGAAGTGTTCTTAGACAAAATAAATGGAAATGAAACTTCTCAATTAATGCACTATTAATAAACATATGCATTATTTATTAATCAGAACAAATGAACAATGAAAGGTAAACTACTCCAGGAATACACAATCTACCAGTTTCATGCAACTTTTGAGCTCCTTTTGTTGAACCCCCTGAATCAGTGGCATTCATTGAATATTGATGACTTAATTTCCTTCAGAATTTGAGCAGAAAAATAGTGTATGCTAGGCTTTCAAATAACAAAACTCCAGTCTTAAATGAATGGAAGAATAAAAAATATCAATAGAAATATTGCAAACTACTAATGCAGCCAATAATGCCACCTCATGATATTATTACCTACTGCAAATCTAGATAATAGAATTTTACAAATAAGGCACCCATCTGTCACAAAAATGTTGCCCACCCAAGAATAACAAGAGCAGCTGATTAAAATTATTGCAATCATCAGGAATTTTGTAATTTGCATTTACATATATATTTGTAATAACAAAAATAATGTTTTTATCTGCTGTTAATTTCTTCTACTGATTTTTTGTAGAATTCAAACTGTCGTCTTAAATTCTGATAGAATGCGAGTCAGTGAAAAGAAAAACTGGGAATATAATTTAGGTGTCTAAGATAAATAAATACAAAGAAGGGGAAATCTTCTAAACTTCCTTGTCTGTACTAATTTTCAGCCACATTTTTCCCCCAAATGATTCAGATTCTCTGCAAGTTTGAGAATATAAATCAAGGCTTAAATTAATGTGTTAGAACTCAACTAAGTTTCATTGATATTGATCAATATATTCTAAGCATGATTAAAACTAGATCTATATCACATAATGTTGCACATTTATTTAATAACTTAGTTATTAATAATTAATAATAACTTAGTTATTAATAACTATTAATAAACTTAATAACTAAAGAAAACTGTACACAGTGGTAGCATACACTGAGTAGAATTTGATTCAGAACATGCACACCAGCAGAAATGGGAAGATATCTACATTTATTCTTTTTTTCTTCAGTGGACTTAATGCTAGTAGCATACTATTTCCAAAGTACCAATTTTGAACAATCTAGCATGCAGAGGGGCCTGCAGGAGCTGAGGGTGTAAACAAAAATGCTGTTGCTTCCTTTCTTCCGGAAGAATCACAATAACAGGGATATCTGCAGGGTGTGGTCAAAAAAGCCAAGATGGAGGTCATAATGGTGTGATCAAAGCCCTGTCCATTTTTGTGCATCGTTTCAGCACATTTAAAATATGAGTGGAACTTCAATCATACTATCATATCTGCCATCTTGATTTTCTTGAGCATACCCAGTGGACACCCCTGCTCCCACAGATGAAAGGCATCCCAAGTAATTTCAAATCTGCGTAACACTGAGCTGTTTGATCTATGCAAAAATATCAGTTATCACTGAAAATTAAACATTAATCCATGTAAGTGATGCAAGTGATTATAAAGATGTTTCTGTCACCACCTATCATTTGCTGAAGATACTATTTTCTGTGTGAATATTCTATTTAAAAAAATATATATAGGTAGTACTCGACTTACGATGGCAATTGGGACCAGAATTTCCATCCCTAAGCGATGCAGTCATAAAGGGCAACTGCATTGCTTAGCAATGGAAATCCCTGCAGTCCCAGTTAGACTTGGCAACTTCCTGCTGGCTTCCCACAACCAGTCAATGGGGAAACCGGCAGGCAGTTGCAAGTCCCAGGCCAGCAGGCAGGTAAGTTGCTGCTGCCAGGTGGGAGAGGGAGCAAGCAGGTGTGGAGGGGAGCGGGGGAGGCATGGAGAGGGTCAGGGAGGGTGCATGAGGGTGTGTGAGAGGCATGGTGAGGGTGGGTTGGGAAGGGTGTGCAAGGGTGCTAGGGAGTGTGCAAGAGGCATGGCATGGATCAGGGAGGGTGCACAGGGTGCAAGGGGATGCACGAGAGGTGTGGCACAGGTCTGAGAGGGCGCATGAGGTTGCGAGTGGGTGCGTGAGAGGTGCAGCGTGGGTCAGGGAGGGTGCACTAGAGGCACGGCATGGCTTGGGAAAGGTGCACAACAGTGTGAGGGAGTCACGGCGAGGGTTGGGAAGTGTGCATGAGTGGCTGGCACGGCACAAGTGCAGAAGGGATGGGGGAGGGTGTGCGGGTGGGGGAGACTTACCCCAGTGACTTGCAACCTTCCCTGCTGGCTTCCCCATTGACTTTCTGCAGAAACAGGCAGGGAAGGTTGCAAATGGAGATCATGTGATTGCAGGGCACTGCAACCAGTTGTAAGTGCGAATCAGTTGCCGAATGCCCACATTCAGTCACATGACCGCCAGGGTGCTGGGACGGCTGAAACTCCGAGGACTGATCATAACCACCATTCGTTCAGTGCTGTTGTAACTTCAAACAGTCACTGAATGAATGGTCGTAGGTTAACTACCTGTAAGATAAAAATGCAATTATGTACACATTACACCCTATTATTAAATCATTATGATAGTGGATTAAGTCAAGAGCAAGCTACAAAGGGTTCAAAAGGATTCATATTCTATTAACTAATTCTACTGCACTGATATGGCCCTGAGCAAAATTTGATATAAACAGTAAAGCTGTATCAAACACAGATACAGCAGTTATATAAAACAAACTTATTTTTATTTTTTTAATGAAATTTTGAATTATTCTTAGAATGCTCCCATTGTGCTACTTAGAGAAGGAAGAAGATAATTGCTTTGGTCACATGAGCCACACAGATTAGGCAGACCCTCAGTCCTGACAGTCACACTGATTTGATTTAATTTGATTTGATCACAACTTACCCAAGTAGCTGTGAGCTGGTTTTTCTTCCACAACTTTGATTCTTCTTGCTCCTGCAGGTATCACCAAGGCCTCCACATAACCTGAGTACATAGACAGACATTTATTTGGTTATCTATTTATTTAAATTAGAATAATGTTTATATACAAGCTAGTTCCATCTGTTAAAAAATGTTTAAAATCACATCTGCTCTTGGCGTACAATTTTTTTCAACCCAAGTTTCTAGGCTTTTGATTTTGTGCATCAAATTATTGATCTCCCTCCCCACAAACATACACAAAATTATCAAGTATTACTGTATCTCACTTGAGCAACTCTGAGTTGATTACAGACCTGTCCCCTTGATAGGTTCTGTGGAAAATAAAAGGGAGGAAAATTTTCATCTTTTATGAAAAATTTCCATGAACCTATACTATTTTTTATTCAACTAAGCTATTTATTTTCCAAAAAGATTGCCATGAGCCTACGTCCTCCCTCATCAAAGCAGATATCCTATTTTTAATCCCTAAACTAGACAAAGAAGTGATCAGCTGCTAAGACAGCTAATCTATCAACTGCTTGGAGTGGGTTATATGGACCAGCTATTTTTACCAACAAAGAAGACCTTAGTTTCTGACCATCCTACTTAGGATCAAAAAGATGGCCAAGATGGGCTAAGCATAAACTTCTGGTCTTTGCCTGATATGTAAGAGTCTGTTTGAAGCATTAAAAAAATTGGGATATCAGAGAATTCATATACACTATTATCAACTACTAGTATTCCTGTACTAATGGGGGTGGGCAGCTGAGCTGGTCAAACCATCTCTTGTGCTAATGGTTTGTTAAGCCATTCTTCACTATGGATCATTCACCAATATCAATCAGCAACAGCTGCTAGGCAGGGAGTCAGCAATACTAGAATTTGATTGCCAACCACCTCTAAATCAGTTCATGAATGTTGGAAGTTGAAAAAAATCCTGCTCTGTTTTAACACAGTCCTATAGATGTTCTTATTACACAATATACACATTAATTATGAGCAACAGTGAGCACAGGGTGGGTAGGGGACTGATGTTCAAATCTGCAGGATGATGGCTGTAGTGTTATGAATGAAGCCCTGCCCATTTGATACATGCATCATCAAATATAAGTACAAAAACCTTGCAGATTTTAACTCCCTCTGCAGATACACATGAATGAGAATCTGTGTGAAATACTATTTTAATTGGTTGTTAAAGCTGAAATAACTTAATTTACTTAATTTAACACTCCTAAGTGTTTTTGGAAAGATCAGTCATTACCAAATTCCTAGCAGCTTTTGCCATATCATTCCTAAGATAACATATTCCAATTTATTATTCCCTTTCAGCAATCTGCAAACATTTCTGTTATAGCCAAAAGGCACTACAAAACAACCAAGCAACAACAACACAGCATCACTGTTTCTCACCTACTGACACTGAAGTAGCTATATACTAATAATTTACTACACTTCTTTTTTTTTTTACATTTCTTATTTTTATCATTATTTTTGCTTGAGTACTTTCTAAATTGCACATAGTTTAGAAATATGGAATTTCTTTTTTCATGCCAAACATTATATTACATTCCATTTAAATGACTATTCTGCAACAATATCCCAGAGACTCACTACTGACATCCTCACTGATTTCATTCACAAATTTTACAATCTTCATTTGGGCTGATTCCATATAGGGTCAGGCCAAATATTCCAGCATGTCAATGATCAACATTCCTGGATTAATAAAAAAAAATCAGAAGTAAATTTAACATGTTTATATTGCTCCACTGTAGGCAGGGGGTAAGGAAATGGGACTTCTAGGTTTCCTTCCCAACTCATCAGAAATGACTTGGCAAATTCTGAACAGCTATATCCAAAATAAATATACAGGAATGCGTACTATCCGCAAATACAGTGATCTACAGTTAACTGAACATAACAAAGCTAGACATTCATTCAAACACTTCTTTAGGGAAAAACCACAGCAGCAATACAGATTCAATAAAAACAAATACTACTTAATCATTAAGATCACAGATAAGTACTGCGGTTGCAAACTCCACAAAGCTTCACATGAATAATTCTTGAAGAAATGAACAGGATTTATGTCCATATACCTAGGCATAGACTATAACCTGTGTTTCATAGTCCTTTAAATTTATTTCATTAACTAATATGTACATTGTTCTGTTCATCAAACTATTTCAGAAAATCAGAAACAAGGGGCAGTTTCATAAGTAGTTCACCTACACTAAAAAGAACCTGGATTTTAAAGCACAATTCTTTTTGTAGAAGTAAATAAGCTTGTTAGAAAAGGTGTGGTGTATGTTAGGTGCAATTTCTGAGAAGGTTAAATGTCTGTAAAATTACATGATTGACAAATGAACAACAGGAACCTTACATACATAAATGTGTTCATTAAGTAATATTTCTTTTTACCACTACCCATTGTTAGAACATTTAAACGTTGAATATAATTTCAATATCCAACCTCTTCAACTTTAGACTATGAGTAGGCAACTTGCATGGGGGTCCAGAGGGAAAATGATGACACAAGTATTACAATGTTGCTATGCAAGCACCACCTTTTTTGTATCTGCATTGTGATGCTGAATCCACATATGTAAGGGGCAGAGCTTGTGTTGTAATATTGCAGCATTCATTTTATCATTCAGATTAAACTTAATTCTGTGGATGCTATGAATTTTTCTACCAATTTTAAGCACACACTGAAGCTATGAAACTTCAACCATCAGACTCATATTTTTTTGCATTCTCTGGCCCAAATCTCCTTTATAGGGCCTAGCAACTCCCAAAGAATGAAAACTTATATCTAATTTTCTATGGGTAGCATTATTTGATTTGATGTGTTCATTGATTATTAACATTCTCTGCTTCCAATTAAAGTGAAAGCTCAATTGCATTTAGTGGACTTCATGTGCAATGGACCACATTTCTGTCTCAACATTCCCCCCAAGACAACAGACAAGTCCATTGGATCCAAAATAGTCTAGATGGCATACTTACATTTATTTTACCTTAATTTTGCAACATCTGCTGCCATTTACATCATTTGTGTAATTAATTATGCAACTGATGTAAATAACTGTGATGATGTATTTTTGCATTTATTTGACAAGTAAGCATACCTCCCCTCAAGAATTATTACAGAACAAAGGAAGGAGAAATCTGATCTGCAACTGACATTATGCATCGCTTTTTAACATTTGAATTTGCCTTTTTTTTTTTTTTTTGCAAAGGAGGAAGGAAGAAGACTTTTCAGCAATATGATTAAAGTTTGAGAAGTCATCCTGTTCATAGCATCATTTCTGGGCCCTTTCTTCCTTTTATTCCTATGCTTGTCAACCATGAAGTTATATCGATTCTGTAATGCAGTTGTATGTATTTATTTTTATTTTGTTACTTTAGCGTCAAAAAACTAATTTATTTTTTTCTACAATATAACACAGCACAATTATATAACTATATTGTTTCCCAAGCATTTCATAAAAGAAATCAATTTCATATTAAATGTAAAAAATGAAATAATTTTCTTTGGGCAAATAATCATTTTTCTATCTTTCATTTAAAATTCTAGTGTTGATAAAATGCAAATCCAGATAAATATTTATGTTCAGGTATACTAAATAAACCCAGATAATATGTATCCAAAAGTATGGAGATGGGTTTACAAAATACTTATTCCCATCTGTTTCTAATCACCTTCATATCAGCAATAAGGTTGAAACTAGGTAAAACTAAGCTAAAATGCTTTTCCTAAGAATCCCTACTTATAAATGCTGTGCTTTAATTTAAGCAACATAAAAATAGGACACTACTATACAATTATCACCTGCAGAGTACTCACCACATTTACAAATTTTGCAGATTTTAATCAATTAATTTTAAAAGATGTTTACCTGCTCCTCGAGTATGATTAAAATCTCCTTTAACAATTCTACATGATTTTCCATCTCCATTGCAGACACCACAGTGATCTTCCCATGCCAAAGAACCCAATATACCATCACAACCAAATTTCTGAAGTAAAAAAGGGAGAGGCACAACATTCTTACAAAACATATTATTCTGCCTTTTAATGTAGTTTTTAGTGAAACAATTTTATATTGCATTAATTAACTAATTGCAGGGAAGTCACCAACAGATAATGACTGGGATAATAAAATGCTTTTTATTACTGCCAATCCCTGAATGCAGGCACTCTTCCATCCTTAAAGAAGCCCGGCCTCTCCCCCAAATAGTGTGAAATTGGCAGCAAAATGGCTGAATTTCAGCAACTTGATTTTAGACTGTTTTTTTTTTTTTTTTAGCTTTTTGGTGGGAGAGAGAAGTTTGGAACTCAGAGCAGTCTACCTCCCAGAACTGTCTTTCCATTTACACCCTTAACTTGTATGTGTGTATATTGGGGGGAGGGGGGAATCATATCACCCAAAATGAGCAAAACAATCTGGGGTCTTATGGAAGTGCAAATGGGGCCTGGGGGTTATATGCAATGCCCAGGTAGAATATTGTTTACCCCAAGCTAAAGGATAGTGCCACATCAAATTAGATCATAATAGCATATATTATTTACTAACAATCAAATGTGATAACCTATTTTGCATTAATTTTTTGTGTATCTGGACAGTAAACAGAATAAAAATATTTTCTTCTACATCAGAAATGCTATCATTTTTCCTTAAAAGGTCAATTTCAAGAAGCCCTCCTTCAGAATTCCCACTTTATACAGTACATGCAAAAATACAGCATTCTTATTCATTTTTTCTAATTGCTTTAAGTTTAAATTACAGTTTCATTTAAGTTTAAAAGTGACATCCATAATTTAAAAGAATTAAGGAAAAAAAACTTCACAATAATTAAACAGTTTTGAAAGACTTACCTGACATTTTCCATTTGCACATATATCTAGTTCCTGAGGGCCACAGGAAGTTCCATCCATCACTTTTTCTGTTACCAATATTGGCTGATCTTTTCCATTTGGAGAACAAAATAATGCACAAGGTTTTTCTATATGAATAAATAAATTTTAAAAAATATATTGGCTTGAAAATAGTTTTAAACAAGTGAAATAATCCAGCACTGGTTATAATACACATATTTCAAGAGACATAATGAGTGTACCATTGGAAAACGTGAAAGATTGTCATGGAGAAAATCTATCTATGTGGTCACTAGGAGTTGATAATGAATTGATGGCACATAATCAATCAATCAAATTTCAGACAAAATTGAAAGGGAATTCAATCTAGATATGGCTTGAGAGAGAAAGAGAGATATTCAAACCTACAAAGTCCCCACCATTATGTTGAACACTACAAAACTTTTCCTTTACAGCAAAACTTCTAATGGAGGGCATGCATCAGTCATCAACATATTCCTTGGGTTGTTTTTTTTTTTTGATATACAACCAAATGGGTTAAAATGTACAGAAAGGTAGTACTTTGCACAGTGAGCAAAAGTGAAGGAAACTTCCTATATGAGAACAAGTCAGGAATTCCTTCATCAGAGAGATAAAAAAAATTGGCTTGTAATAACTAATATCATTTATGGTAGTCACCAACCATCTCCACCATTCCAACTGAATTCTGTAATCCATGTCCAAAGGAATGTAAGGAAAAATAAATTCTTTTCTTAAGGACACTGACATTTTGAGCAAGTAAAAGTAGGAACTGTATCTTCTTTTTTAAGAGGTCAAGATACATCCCTCCCTACCATTTTTCTGCCTGCTTCTCCTGCCATTTTTTAAATCTTTTGCAAACTGTGGTGCAAATTATAGCTTTGGGGTAAAAATCAGTGGGTTGCTGGATCTTTAGTTCACCAACAGCATGCAACTTATAAGTGGGTATACCGTATTTTTCCGACTATAAGACGATACTTTTTTCTAAAATCCTTATGCTAAAAATTGAAGGGCATCTTATGCAAGGAAGTAAGCCAAGGAGAGAACCGTGCGGTTGCAAAACTGCCCATACTTTGTCTCTGCAAACAGGCTTCCTCCTATTGCTAGCCTCCAATCACGAGTGAAATAGCTTGTCTCTGCAAACAGGCTTTCTCCAATCACGAGCCTTATGTAACTGATGTCAGCTGATGCTGAACAAACCAATTGGAGGAAGTCTGTTTGCAGAGACAAGCTAACGGCAGTTTCACTTGTGACTGAATATATTCAGTTATGCAAAAGAGCATGGAAATAGAGCTGCAGAGAGACGGTTTGGACCTCCTCCCACCGAGTGTATCAGGTCAATGTTACCTAATTACTAAATAAAAATGTGTTCTGTACTATCTTTAAAATATTGATTTCTTAATTTTGGGTTGGAAAAGTGGGGGTCGTCTTGTACATGGGGGCGTTTTATTGATGGAAAAATATGGTATTTGGAAAAAAAGTATCTCAAATTTATTTGGTTTATCTTGAAGGCAGTTGTTTTCTCTGATAAAGCATTAGTATTAACTTTTATAAATAACTGTATTTGAATAATCAACCCATAATTATATAATATTCAATCAACAAATAAAGGAGTGTGTAAGGCTAATTATTGTTTTTTATTTCACAAAAGATAAATTTTATTTCAAGCAAGAGATAAACAAGAAAACATCCAACCATTTTGAATGAAGTTCAAGAACACTCAAATAATAGTAACATGCAATTCTTATGACAGGATCCATTTTTAAAAATGTATGTTTACAAATGAAATCCAGTGATGGAATTATTCTACATTTAATGTAACACAAATATAGCACTCCTGTGCAATTTTCCCTCCCCCTTCACAATAACAAAAAATTAGGCTAAAAAAAAGAGAGAGAGAGAATCAAATCTACCTCTACTTGTTTGTCTTTTCACTGAAGTAACAAAGCAGACCCACCAAAATTACTGGCATTAACTTAAAATGTTATTTGAAAATAGAGACAATATGACACATATCTTGACATCTTCCCTTAGCTGCAGTCATGGAAAATGTATTATATTTATTTGTACCCAGCCTCTTACTAAACTGCAAAGAATGACTTCAATCTCATTACAGTTAATGACATAGTTCTGATTGCATTTGAAAGAAACAAGGTAATATAAGAATGAAATGCTATTATTTTACTATTTGAGACATTTGAGACTAAATCTGCACTTTTTAAGTGAGCAACTTTCAGGAGTGTGGTCATACAATTCTGACATTGTGAACTGTTTATATTTTGTATTTCAAACTGAACAGTTTTGTAGAATTCTAAATGCTAAAATGTGTATTCTGAAACAAACTTTTGTCACTACATTGATCACATGATCAAGTGCACAAAAACTATTAGCATAACGTGATTAGTTTTAAGGTTCCATAATACACTTCATTTCTGTCGCAAATTTCCAAAATTTGGGCTTCATTTTTGTCTTCAATAATATATTGTGTTTAACATGATTCATAACAGCAGTTAAAGAAAAATAATTGCTTTAAGTGAAACACACAAAATAAAGAAATGCAACACCTACCATTACTTTATTCCCATTATTTTACTTATTTGCCTATTTAATTCAAGCCTATAGATTGTTTCAATCATGAACTGAGTCATCTGCAACAACTGCACTAATTGAAAAATGCAGTTTTGTATGAAGAAAATAAGAGGATAGCCTGGTCACATTGCAATAGGAATTTAAATGAAATATATTTTCTGAACCACCCCTTCCCAATATGGTGTCCTCGAGATTTATTGGGGCTATAAAGTAGGACTCACAACTGCCACATTTATGCTGGCTAGAATGACTGAATTTCCAACATATCTGGAAAGCATGAGGTTAGGAAGCTTTCAGTTATTTGCCAGTAAAAATAATATTAAATATTAATATTAAAAAAAACACAATTGACATAATGTTACTATGCTTATTTAAATGCATGATATCACCTTGCAATAAGACAGTATTTGTATTGCTCTCTCAATTCAAATGCCCTTTTCTCAGAAGAAGCATTTATTTCATACACAGTTAACAAAACAATCTGGAGAGGGGAGAAATATGGGCATTGTCCAAAATCCTCTTTAACTCTGCCAGCAAGGTGGATGCTTGGTGGGGAAATGAAGACCTAGCATGGATGATATTAGATTTTAAAGAAATGTTCCATGATTAATTAAAATTAGTACTAGATTTTAATATTTATTTTGTGTCTGCCAAAATCTGTTTATTATCCACAATGATCCATTGTATAAGGTCATGGCTATTAATTATAAGATTGAGGTTTATGCTTACCTTCATCTATAACAGCCTGCCATTGGTGTACATGTTTCTGATATGCCAGCCTGACACTAAAGACCTGACACTGCCAATCCCTGAATGCAGGCAGTCCAGGAATACAAGAGGGATTCTCACATATTTTATATTGTATTCTTGATCCATGGCATTCTGCTCCTTCATGAACTGGGCTACCGAAGACAAAAATTAAATTTATTTGCATGAGGCACTTAGTTGTGTTTACATGGCTTGCATGATTTACACTGTTATTAGTGCCATCACATTTATATCTGTGAGCTTAAGGAAGAGTATGTGGTTTCACATCCTCTCATTTTATCCCTACAACAGCCTCAACTCAAAATCACACACACTGAGATGAATAGTTCCAGTCCAATATATAAGCACTACACTACTTACACAGTTAAAATAACAATAATTACCTCTGTATAGCCTGCCTTTAAATGTTAAAGAGAATCTAATATTTGGAACCTATTGTAATAAATAAACAGCAACTGTTCAAAAAATTGCTGCATGAATATTATTGCACCAAACTAGAATTAGACTAAACCATGACAATTATTTGATTTTCCCTTCCTCAGCCTCTTCCAATCTGGTGCCCTCCTGACAGATTGGGGGCCACTATGATCAGGTAATTGTAAAAGGTGTACCCCAACATATTTGAAGAATAAACAAGTGGGAAAGGTTAGAATGGATTATCCTTGTTATATGTGAATTCTTCCCCATACTCCCAATATTTAACAGTTGACTAATGGTCTGTATAAAGATCATAATTCTACCATTTACTTCAAAAAACAGAAATACATGTCAAATACTACTTGCTTAGTTTTATTTTCTTTAAAAAAAATCTAGTTTTTATTCTTGCAAGGATTAAATATTATTTTCTATACAAGACTGTGAATAAATAGACATATTACAAAAATACCATAATGCATACTTAATAGTACCATCTTGGTTCTTAAAAGTGAATTGTATATGTAGTAATATGTTTCTCAGTGCCTATCTCAGCACCTGAGTTTTTGTGTTTACTAGTAACGTACAATCTTATGTAATACCATGAGCCTAGTCATGCAATATCCTCTGTACATTGAGAAGTACTAGATAGATAGGTACAATCAAGATTTTATTTGTATTTTGTTAACATCTGCACTGTTGGATTATATTAAACATAGTGCATCTCTCCATAACTAATTTGGGATATGTATATTAATAAATAATATTACAAGCAGAACACGAGTAAGCTATTGCTTACCTAGCACATCTACGCTGTCGACTGCTGATTCCAGTGTTACAAGTTCTGCTGCAAGTGCTCCATGTACTCCATTCTGCTTCCATGTGTCCAGCGAAAGATGTTTTACTGGTACATTCTCCAACTTTACACCACTATTACAAAAGTCAGCTTTTAGTTTAAAATATGTGAAGTACGTGCAAAGTAATTTACCATATAAACCCGAAAGGAAGCCAGCACTGAATGTACTACAATATCTGACACAAATGAACATCAGAGAGGATGAAAGTATACTTCTGCCTCCATTATTGCATTCTTGGTAAATTTAAGATAATACTCTTTTTTAAAGCCAAGTTATTTGCTGGAGGGAAAATCAAGTCTTCCCTTCACTATTGCTCTATCTATTCAAATAAATTTCCTTGAAAAGTACAAAATCAAGGGGATAACAATTTCTAATTAGATTCAACATGCACATAACAGAGAAATACAATTTTTTATAACTTTTAATTATGTATTTCTTATTTTAATTTGTTGTAAGCCGCCCAGAGTCCCCCATTGTGGGGAGATGGGCGGGGGACAAGTCTATTAAAATAAATAAATAAATACATACATACATACAAGCTTTTACATTCTAGCTTCTCTACTTAGGGATGAAATTAGAATGAAAAAGACACATGTTTGCTACTTCGTTGGTTCTGCACTCTTAAAGCCCACTTATTGCTAAACAGATATACAATCTATGCTGGTCCACATTTTGTTTTTTTACCTGTTGTATCAATGATAGGCACAAAATGCCTGAAACTGTAGATTTAGATTTTGGAATGAGACTTCATTTCCATATGCCTCCATTCTAAATCAAGTCTAAAGTACTATATTTAAAACTAGAATATTTTGGAAGGAGGTACATACTGCAGTCAATACTCATTACATCATTTTCATATAATCTATCTTGCCTATGAAAATGTGAGTCTATGACCCACAAAATACATTGCATAGTACAACATAACTGTAATCAAAACTATCTGGGGGAGACACACAAAGACCACAGTTCATCATGAATTGGCTCCATATATAAAAAAAAAGCTGGTTCAGCATTTTGTAATGTCTCAAGTAGAACAACAAGTGATGTCCACACGAAAGGCAGGCCAATTTATTTTGGCTTATGAAGAAGAAAATCCTAAAAGCTTTCTGCCTGCTTTGATATCTTATGATAATTATTTGAAGCCTCTACTATAAAATTTAAAATTTTGGCAGCAACTATATTGCCCATGGAACTTATGAAATAGAATTACATTGACTAAGTGGTTACTTTTAGCCATCTCAATTACCAAATTCTCTTAGTCTCCCCTTTATGGAGGTTTAACAATCTCAGTTACTCTAGCAAAGAAAAGCATAAAGATAAAATAGAAAATTTACTGCCAATTATTTCAAATTTGAGTTATATGCCTGCCTGCCTGGCTGCCCTTTTATTTTCAGTGAAACTGTTTTTGGATTTCTTATCCTTTATCTTCATCCTCACTATTTTATGACTGCACATGATCAAAAAGCATGTGTAGGTTCCGCAAAATGAAGAATATTAAATGCTAAAAGGTTTATTTTTATGTTATTTTACTTCATTGAATAAGCCAGGTCACTAATTTCACAAGGACAAATTCTTGTTTTGATATACTTCACATGCACATGAGAATCACTAATTATTGTAAATTTTAAAACTTTTTATGTTAAAATCCTCAGAAGTGCAAAATCCATTAGACAGAAACCTAATAGCCTGGGTGAGGCTTTGGGCCTAGAATACTATGAACCAGCTACAGTAATTCCAGAAATAAGATTTTTCCTCTTGTTGGTTGATTGTATGAGACTAACAGCTACACTCCCATTGATTTAAATAGTTGTGGATTTCATTTAATGAAATGGCTTATTTATTTTACTCAGTTGCTTTTTCCTTCTGAAAATAAGGGTCTCAACTTCTACTACTGGATAGATTCACACTGGAAATGAAAATGAAGTGCCAGTTTGACTTTAAATCAGAAGTGTTACTCTAAATTATTTGAAATTGTCCTGAATAATAAGTATGCAATAACACTTGAAGTTAATCATGAGCAAAGAAAAAAAAAACTACTAGAAATAGGATAATTCATTTCTTATAGTATATGACTTTGAAATTCTAGTATGCATTTTATGCAAATACTATGCCCCTTCAATTAAATGATAGCTCTAAGAAGAAACGAAGAACTGCTGAGGAAAAACCCCAAAGAATCCAAAACCTTTGAATATTAATGGAGTACAATATTTTAATGAATTAATTGGTGCATCAGAATTATCACATTTTAAACAAAAATGAGTGTAATGAAAGACAGATTTAAGATCACATATAAACAAGAAATAAACAAATTCTACTTATTAAAAATCAGTGGTGTTATAATGCACCTTTCCAGTGTCACAATCTGTTCCATCCATTGGTGGATCCAACTTAGTTTTACATTCTTTCTCACCTTCTACTTTACACCATAACCCAGCGCAAATAACATGCTGGAAAAAAACAAACAATAAAAATATAGAAACTTGTACATAAAGGTTCTTCATAACTTTCACAAGAAATATGCTATTTTAAGAAGCTGTGAATGAATTCTGCTTTTGCTATAGAATATAATCTCTTTTCATGACCTCAAAACAGAAATACTGTAGATCTGACTGCAAAATGAAAAAGAATTTGTTTAGCTTACATAAATATGAAATTGGGATTGCCTTTCCTGCTACTATTTTTCCTTCCATCTTTAATTTGCTTTGTGGAGTAATGGAGTAAATTAACGAACTGGTATAAAGTTTTAGCTTTATGTAGTTGAAGGCACTGTAATGTATCTCCTGAAAACAATTTCTATCTGTACATTTCCTGGAGAAGAATCTGCTTGTCTGAAAATACCTGAAGGGGTATTTTTAATGTATAACTTCAAAAGTGAACATATACATACTAACATGAACTTGTGAGATTAAATCATTACACAGAAACACTAAACTTAAAGAATAATAAAGGACTAGAATGACAGTGGTCCTATTTTAGTCTTCATATAGTTTAATGCAGGTTCATTATAAGTAAAGCTGCCTTTTTTTCCCCTTCATGTCTGACTTGACTTCTGGCAACTACATGGACAAGTTATTTAGGCAGCATTTTTAGAAATGGTTGGCCATTGCCTTCATCCTAGGGCTGAGAGAGAATGAGTGGCCCAAAGTCACCCAGCTGTCTTTCATGCCTAAGGCAGGACTGTAGCTCTGGTTCCCCCACTCCTAGTCCAGCACCTTAACCACTAGGCCAGACTGGTTTGCTAAAATGCACAAAATGAATTCAAATATACATACTCTAATTTCAGAGAAGAGTTGACATTAAATCAGTTCAATAACAATAATTAATGTAAATTCAAGCTATTTCATATTTCTCATCTGTATATAAACTGATCTAAGAAAAAAATTAGCATGCAATATAGTAATAGTATGTTTAAAAGTCAATGAAGCCAACTATTTCCTTATCATCATGACATACATGTGTATCTTTCAATATTTATATTTTAATACATAAACTATTAGTAGCAATAGTGTCGGGGTGTGTGTGTGTCAAACCAGCCTGTTTGAAAAAAGTGACATCATCACGTGAGCCCCTACCTTCTGCACATATGTCACAAGGTTGCATGCAGATCCCAAAGGGGTGAAGTTTGATGAAAGTAGCTAGAGCTGCAGACTCCTTATAGTAGGACATTAAAATCTTCAAATCATGATTACATTCTGATAGTCAAATTTCTGATTCTGTGATTAGGATGAGGGTGATTTGATAGGTAGATGTTATTTTTCTATTCATACCTTCTGGACAGTTGTGGAGGAGGGCCAGGTCCGGCAAACAAACAAGCAAGATTTCTCTACTGGCCAGAGAAAGAAAGGAAGAACACCACCAGCCATGGAGAGTGAAAAGAAGAAAGAGCCAACAGGGTAGGGAAGAAGAAAAAACTATATTTCTACTCACCAATGAGAGATTAAAAAGGAGTAAAATAGAATTTGGACAGATTTTAAGCAAGATAAGTTTCCAAAATTACCTCATCCTAGAGGTAATGATTGTGAACAAATATTACTTTTCAACGCATTGTTTTGATGAATGAAGAATGCTAGCTAAAATGAAATGGCTATTTTGCAAGTAGCTCTGTTTCTCAATATTTTTAAAATGTATTTAATACAATTATGTTTAAATTAAAATAATTTAATGTATTAAATTAATAAAATTTATTTTAATTAATTTAATTTTTAATTAATAAAAAATAATTATTATAAAGAATAAAATGCTCTTTATTTTTATCATTTTTATTCATTTTAGTGCATGGAAAGGCTTCACAGTGGCAGCCCTCAAGCTAATAAACTAGTCCTCATGCAACATTCCTGTCTGAGCTGGAGACATCTAGTTTATAGCCTACGATCTTACCTTTTGACTTAGACTAATTATGATAAAATTAAGGCTATTAATATACTTTCTTAAAGTTTTGTTCCAGGCCTTATCTAAAAACATAAAAATGACAAACACTCTAATTCAGTAAAACAGCCTTGTTTTCCAAGAACAAAATTTGAATGTGCAAGAGAAATGTGAAATCTATTCTGTCTTATGAATAAAAGCTTGGTGCCATGAAACACTTGACAGTTTGATTTCATTTGACACCTGACATTTACATTTTGAAAAATCAGATACAGAATGGAAACAATCTGAAGAAGCCTTGGACAGTTAATAAAGGAAACACTGCAGAACCACTCTCTATATTTTTATTCCTTTAATCCTTCATTGTTATTATTCTACCACAGAATACAGAAAGGCTAAACAGCAAGCTTCAAACCTGGATATATTGTTAAGGGATAAATGACAGTAATCGATTATTCCTACCTGCATTTCTTGGCAGAAAGAGGCAGTTGGTCCAAAAAGAATCTGACACTGTTCATCTGCAGTGTATGTCATCCCAGGGAGTTTTGAAGGAATAATCACAGAATTGAGGCTCTGGGGATTTGTGTGCAGCAAGCAGTTACTGGCCTTTGACCTGGCAATACACAAGAGATTGATGAATAATAACAGAGACTAGTTTGTACTAACATATACTGCATGCTCTATGTAGAATTTAAGGTGAAAGCTTAAAACCCAATTTTAGCTTAATTTAACAAAGTAAGTTTTTATATTAGTGAAAAGGAGGATAGCATGGCATATGGCTGATGAACCTGATGCAGCCTTCAGTAGAAAACCAACCATCTTAAATAGTAGCACTTGGAGGAGGTCAATGTGTCCC
This sequence comes from Liasis olivaceus, assembly GCA_030867105.1. Classification (NCBI taxonomy): domain Eukaryota; kingdom Metazoa; phylum Chordata; class Lepidosauria; order Squamata; family Pythonidae; genus Liasis; species Liasis olivaceus. Next base: position 205,391,308 of record CM061348.1, read on the forward strand.
ACCCATTCCACCCTCCAAGAACCTATTGAAAAACAAAACTAGCAGAAATATTGGGCAGGGAACTTATTATTCAAGATAATTAGATGGGAAAGGGGTAAGGAAGGAACACAACTCCAAATGTGTCTGTGGGACAAATTTATGTAATATGCACATATACCTCTGAATTTCAGTTTAAGGTCAATACAGAAAAGTGGTCCATCTTGCTTTAAGAAAGTATAGCCATAATATTCCATAATTTCTCATTTTAAATTAAACAGCTATTAAACACAAAAAAGAACAGAATAAATTAAAGATATATAAGATTCATCTGGGCACACACATGCATTCAGTTTCTATTTTTATTGCATACAGTCCTTAGGCAATTTAATTCCATTTTGGAAAAAGTATGGACAATTCTAACCAGTGAATTCAAAATCCTGCCACAGAATACACATACAGTACTGTATGAAATGGGCTTCCAGCACTCTCCCTAATATTCTAGAAATAAAAGGGTACTGCAGTCTTTAAAAAATTAAAAATACAGGTAGTCCTCGCTTAACAACCAGTTAATTTAATTAATTTAATTTAATTTAATTCAGTGACTGTTTGAAGTTACGATGGCACTGAATAAATGGTAGTCATGACCGGTCTCAAAGTTATGGCCATTGCAGTGCCCCTGCAGTCACATGATCAAAATTCGGGTGCTTGACAAATGGCCCACATTTACAACTGCAGCATGCACTTTAACTCCTGTTACCTGCCTATTTCCCCCCCATCTCTGCCCTTTTGGCCACCCTGCACTCCACCACTGCTGCTTACCCCTGCCGCCCCTAGCTAACCTTTGCCATCTTCTTCTTCCCACTGCTGGCCCAACATCCAGGCACTGGGCAATGGTGCGGCCCTGGGAGGTCTGCAGCAAGGCGACAGAGCCTCATCTGCCAAAGGAAGCTTGATGGGCCTGGCCACGGAGGAGGCAGCAGGACAGAGCCAACGGAGGAGGCAGGGCAGCGGTGCGGGTGAAGGCTTCCCGGGCAAAGGTGGAAACTGCTGGTGCTGTGCAAGGCCTCGCAAGCTGCCGCCTCCATCCAGGAAGCTGCTGCCTGCACCACCACCTTGCCTCCCTTGCCAGCTCCACCCAGCTGCCTCCTTCCTGGCTGGGCCCAGCGAGTTCCCTTTGGCAGATGAGGCTTCTCTGCGCACATCACAGGGTCACGCCTTCACACAGCACCTGGATCACGGGCCCGCAGTGGGAGAAAGAAGACAGAAAAGGTCAGCTGGGGGTGGCATGGGTAGGCAGTGTCAGAGTGCAGAGCAGCCCAAAGGTCAGAGATGGTGAGGGAGATAGGCTGGTGAGGGTAGTTAAAGTGGAGGCAAGCACCACAGGGTGGCAGAACCTCATCTGCCAAAGGGAGCTCACTGGGTCTAGTGTAAGGTCATTGTCTAATGATGGCATGGTCCTCACCTAACAACCGTAACCGGGACTACAGGAACTGCCATGGCTAAGTGGCATGGTCACATGATGTTTTGCCTACAATCACTTCGCTTAATGACAAAAATTCCAGTCCCAATTAGAGTTGTTAAGCAAGGACTAACTGGAACTAGTTGTGTTTTGTACTGCCAGTACAAAGCTTGGTTGCTTTCTATGTGTCAATTTGTTGCAGTTGTTTAGTCAAGCATCCAGTAGTCAATACCTTAGAGTCAGTTTGTTTCCCTGCCTCTTCCATTTTGGTTTTCTAACTCTTTGGGTTTTCTAACTACTAAGAGTGATTTCCATTTTGGTTTTCTAACTACAAGAAAAACACCTAGTGCTCTAATCTGCTTTCAGACCATTGTATATAGATAAGGGGGTGGGAAGGTAACTTCCTTCTCAATCTGCTTTTCTCCTGATATATGCCTCCCTAGAAGGAAGGAAAGAAGGAAGAACTAAAATGCTCAATAATACAAGGGGGATATGCAGGTGGAATCACTGTATAGTCCTTCCAGATATATTCTTTCACAGGTTCTCTTTTATCACCCTATTAAGGAACTGTCAGCTTTACCAGGTAGACCAGACAGAAAACACGACTAGATAAACTAATTCTACTTTATTGTAAAGCTATATTAACAGAATCTTGCAAGTCTGAAAGTACAATTCTCCCACCTTCACCTTTACTCCTCCCTCCTGAGCCTCTTGCTCTACCCACTATGCAACTGTGAGCTATGCTGCTTCTTATCTGACCAATCCCTATGCAGCATCTCTTTGCCCCACCTCCAGGTCTTTCCCACAAACCATTACAGGAACTCTGACATCCTTTTTTGTCTCAAAGGGAATGTATCAAAAGTATGAGAAATTCAAAACATTAAGCAGACAAATTAATGGCTCGAGTGCAATCACGATCTGGGCCATTCATCTTACTTAGTGACATTGAATGTTATTGATAAATAATTAAACTCAGTGTCATCTAATTCAATTAAAAACGTTGATTTTATTTTTTAAAACTAAGTTAATACTAACATTGTATTGAGTACTTCCAACAATGCTGAAATCTGAGGAGGTACACTAATAAAAACTGCTTCTGCCTCAGGTGAGCACTGGCTAATAATATTTCTGAGAAGTAGCAGGTAACTTTCAGAAACAGTACTTTTCAATCTGATGCAGAAACTGTTACAAGGTACTGAAAGCTTGGCATGCCTGAAACTTACAATCATTAGAAAAAATAATTGAACAGAATAAAAGTCTGACTGTGACTACATCCACTTCTTGAATAAATTACCTGAGAAATCTTTCTAGATCGTCTCTACTACAGCGGGACCATGAAACATCTCCAAGGTTTTGCCCTTTGATCCATTCTCCAGACATGATATGAAGACCATCTGCACAAGATGGGTGGTCATTGTCATGATTTATTCCCATGCTAAAACAAGTTTGGAAAACAGTGTATTTTAAGAGAAGAAAACTATAAGAGCAGCATCTAAAATGCTCAATCAAAAAATTGTATTCATATTTCCTATATAGACAGAGAGTGAAGGATTTACACAACCAAGTGTATATTTCCAATATAAAACAGGGCCTTAGCATGCATGTTACATTTAAAGAACAAACTTGACAAACAGAATTTAATTACTTTAATTACTTAAAGTTTAAAGATGGCATATATAATGATATTTATATCAGTCTATTATTTCTTCTTAATTTCTGGGAGAAATCAAGTTAATATATTCATTGGATTCAAGACTGAGACTTAGCCATTGTTATTTATAAACATTCATTTGTGGCTTAGGGCATTGAATGAATCCAGCCAATTTGGCTTGTTCAACAAATCATGATAAAGAAAAGTATGATTTAGTAGAATGTATGCATCTGGTTTAGGTTTAAGTTTATCTAGGAAGATACGTATACACTTTGCTAAGCAACCTAACACATATATTGGTTGAGGTCTGATTTATTTCAGAAAAGTATCTGAGATACATCACAAGTCAAATAACCAGCCTTAGGTTTGTAGTTAATGTTTGTTGTTTGCCATTGCTACAAGTTTTGCTTATTGAAAAAAAGGCTACTGCAATTTCCTTTGCAATGAGAGGGAAATAACAACAACAACACAACAAAAGAAAACAGATAAAAAATGTCTTCCATTATCAGTCTGGTAATGTAGGCCTGCAGTGTAGTGATTAAAAATTTGGACTAGGACTGGATAGATGCAGATTCAAATCTCCAATCAGCCATGAAATTCACTAGGTGATATTCAGCCAATTACTAAGTCCAATATATTTCACAGTGTTGTCATACGGATAAAATTGTGGTATATTATAAGTTAATTTATTTTACTAGGTTTATATGGTGCTGTAATTGTTGACCAACTATGAGCAGTTAACTATCCTACTATAAGCAAACAAGTTTAAAACAACCAAAACAACATTAACAAATAAATAACCCCAATAGATAACACTAACAAACTAATAACAAAATATTCCTAGCTACCCAGAGCAGTCAGGCAAATTTAATAAATAAATGTTAGAAGAAGCCTATTTTCCTATCTCCATTCCTGGATCATTATCCTGTAGTGAAAGTATAAGTTGTCTTGTGATGAAGGAATTTGTGTATCTAAGTTATGGTATTGTACAGCAAAGAATATATACTTTTAGAAGGTCACCCATGATGGGCAGCTCACAGATGAAGGATCTGACTAAATAAGCTCCATGGGAAAGACATGCAAACACTCCAGTATTCTACCAAGCAAACCAAATGGACCTTCACAACTAGGACGTTCACAACATGACACTGGAAGATGACCCTTGAATATTGGAAGGTAAGAAGAAGAGGGGGCAAATATGAGTAGCACTGATGCTTATGATGTGGCTGTATTAAAGCTCAAAGGATGTTTACTGCCAGTGTGTCCAGAGGTAAAAAGAAAGTTCAGTGATACAAAGATATAGATAGTACTGGTATGGTCATAACCATGAACCAAGTCAAGCTTAATGTTGTCAAGCAGAAGAGTCAAGACTAAACACTGATATTCTGGAAATCAGGAAATTGACATGAACTGAAATGGGTCACTTCACATCAGACAAGAATCAGATCTTCACTGCAGACCAAATCACCAAAGAAGTGGAGCAGCCATCCTTACTAACAAAGGGTGTTAAAGATATAATCCCAAAATGATAGAATGATTTTAATTTGAGTCCAAGGCCAGACAATCAATATCAGAGTAACCCAAATCTAGGCTGCAAGTACTGATGTATTTGATGCAGAAGCTGAACAGTTTTATAGCAACTTGAAGTACCTTGCTGACACAATATTTATTTCGAAAAAAGACATCATACTAATCATAGTATACCAAGACCTGGTGATGAATGTGACTCACATCACAAACTCCTTCTAAATTAAAACATAACTAAAAACCCAAATCATCAGTACTTCAGTCCATAACTTATTAGGTGTGAGAGATAGAGCAAGGGTAGTGAAACATGTGCTCTCATCACCAGAGGAGCGGGGGAGAGATAAGAGGATGAGACTGGCCCCTCCCAGGAGGGATGCTAGTCATGTTGATTACTGAGCCTGGGAAATGATCTCAGTCTGAGAAGATTCTGAAAATGGTGTGAAGCCAAATAAACCTTGCTGGATTGAATCTGTACTGTCTCCTGGAGTTTCCTGGGCTAAACCTGACATCAATCTTCTCAGACTGAGATCATTTCCCAGGCTCAGTAATCAACATGACTAACATTCCTCAGGGAGGGGCCAGTCTCATCCTCTTATCTCTCCCCCGCTCCTCTGGTGATGAGAGCACATGTTTCACTACCCTTGCTCTATCTCTCACATTAGGACTGAAATGAAAACCAAGGAAAAAGTCTCTTTGATAGTGAGATTTATTAGGAAAAAATATTAAGATGACAGTAAAAGAATTTCAACCACCTACAACTGCTTTCAAATGTGAATCTTTTATATAGGCAATTTAAAGACTAGCTTTAGAGCTAGTCTTTAAAGCTTTAGCAATTTAAAGACTAGCAATTTAAAGACTAGAAAAGCTTCTAGCTTTTTTTTCTTCCTCACTTTCAAGGCAGGGGTAAAGAAGCTGTCCACTTCTGGGAATGTCTTTGTTATGCACTAAAGGGAAGGTCTCTTCACCTAACTGTCTGTACCGTATTTTCAGAGAGGGAGGGCTAACAAATTGGAAACAGTTTGCTCATATGGATTGCTTTTAGATACAAATTTTGGATTCGCAACTCATCAGTTGACCACCTCTTTAAATACCTTTCAGTCTGCTACGATGAAGCAAGCCAAGACATGACAACTAGTGGCCAGAAATAAATTATATTCAAAGTGCTGGGAGAGACTTGGAGAATTACATCTTTCCCTGGAAGCACAGGAGATCCTTACTTGACCTGCAAGCAATCACAGAATAGGTTGCAGGCAGAGCTGAGATTCTCACTCCTCTCTTTGTCTTACTAATATGTAGACAACTGACCCTCCTATCTTTGAGAAACACTCTCACTTACTTCCTTAATTAGCAGCTGCTTGTTTCAGAGATATTCCCATTACAGCACATTCTCTTTCTCTGGCTTTTGGAGATCTGCAGGGGAAAAACCACAAAAATCCAAAATGGACTCCAATGCTTTATTCATTAATCACACAAGTAACCAAGTGGTACAGGAAGCCAGGCACAAATCCTTAAGAAATTCTTTTGCACAGGAATTGTTCTTATATTTCTAAATACAAAGATATTGACCCAGTTGTTGCAGGCTGTAATCAGAGGCCTGAAGATCAAGAAGCAGAAAAGGCAATGAGAGGAATGGAAAGCAAGTTCAGCAGCTTCTTGGTGGATGGTCTCTCTGAAACTTTTTCAGTATCTTTCAATCAAGTTTATACCTTTTCCAGGACCTGTTAGTTCTGTCTGCTTCACTCCTAAATGGTCAAGAACTCCTACGTATACTATCCTTTATCCTGACCTTAGAGGGTGACTAGTAAGTCTTTCTAGGCCCATCTGGAATTTTCTATTACCACTGACTGGTTCATCCCGATTAATACCCTTGGTTTCTCCTCTTCAGCTCAGTACCTACTGAAAGAATGGTCCAATGCCTCCTCCTTGGGTTTATCATGCCAGTTCATCCCTTCTAAACCCCTTACTAAGTCTGATATGCATTTGTTTTTTACTCTGGCTTCCAAATTTGCACAATTTCAGACTCATTTCAGCTAAATAATAAGCAATAAGTTATGTAAATAAAACCTATAAACTTTTAACTCTTAAATGAAGCCCAAACCAATGTACAAATCTTCCATGTTTGTTCTGTAAGACAAAGCAATAATCAATACAGATTGCTCAAAAGTGCCCCTAAGCAATGTGGCACAAATGCATAACTATTCTGTGCATAACCCTGGACATTGTTTACACAACAGGTACTTGCCTCCTTACCAATGTGAGAATCCATTCTTACACTCAGCAATATTTTGCATTTCTACAGTGAAGCTAAAGGATTATTTAATAGATTAATTTGATGAGTAAGTACCTGAAGAACTTTGGAGTGAAATTTTGTGTACTCCATCATTAACGATGGAGTGACCCAAATATCCACAATACTCAGGCTTGATAGGATTGAGTTGGAGACAGTTCCTCTCCACCCAAACCCACACAGTCTCCAGGCAGTGTCACTTGGCTGACCTGGGGTCAAAAGATATAATTCAGTATCATCAGCATGCTGATGATACCAAACCCCAAACCAGCAAATGACTTCACCCAGTGGTGTCATGTAGATGTTGAAAAGGAGGGGAGAGAGAGTAGAACCCTGTGGCACCCCATGCAGGAGGGGCCTAGGGAGTGATTATTCCTTCCCAATCAACACCAACCAGAATCATCCCTGGAGAAAAAAAGAGAATTGTAAAATGGTGCCCACAATCAGCTCAGAAGGATACCATGGTTGACAGTATCAAAAGCCACTGTGAGATCAAGGAGCACAAGGATGGATGCACCATCCCAGCTCTGCCACAGGTCATCAACAAGCACACCCAAGGCTGTCTCAGTACTAAATCCCAGCCTGAAACCCAACTTCCAAACAGGGAAAGTTGGGGATTAGTTAGTAGTCAAAAACCATTGGAACCAAGGACAGGGACAAGGATCTCTTGAGGAGGGGGTGCACCACCGCCTTTTTCAATAAATTATATTAAAAAAGTTATATGACTAGGATAAAACAGAACAGAATAAAGAGCAATAAATGGTTGAAAACTGGGAAAGGCATGTACCTAGGTTGTATAGATGCAGAATACATCAAAAGAAATGCTGTACTGGAACAAATCGAAATTGGAATTAAAATTGCTGGGAGAAACATCAGTAACCTCAGATACGCTGATGATACCACAGAAGGCTAGTGACTAGGAAGATTTAAGGAATCTTTGCTAGGAGAATATAAAAGCCAGACTGATCCTCAGCATTTTTTTTTTAAGTATGTTTATGTCAACAGTCAACACCAACCAATACAAACAGGTGGAAAATATATTGAAGTAATAACATACTTTACCTTCCTAGGCTTAAAAATACAATGACCATAGTCACTCAATAAAGAGATGTCTCTTAACTGACTATGACGAATCTAGACAAAATAAGACATCACACAGGGATGGGTTTTCTCAATTGCAACATGGCTGTGAAAGCTAGAACATCAGAGCGACTGAACACAAGAAAACAGACACCTTTGAATTGTGGTGCTGGAAAAGATTGATGAGAATACTTTGGACTACAAGAGGACTACAGTATTTCAATACTAGATGAGGTAATATGAAATATGAAGATGAAGTAACATCAGACTGCTTACTGGAAGCACTAATCATAAGGGTAACGTTTAGATATCTTAGGCACAAAATATGAAGACAAGAGTCACTGGAGAAGATCCTGATGCCTGGAAAAATCAAAGACAATTTAAAAAAAGAGTCTAAGAGAAAATAAGGCGTCTAAATACTATCATTGATGACATATGTATATGCTCATAAAAATTCAAAGAAGCAATTACTGAAAGACACTTAGTGAAATAATGTCCACTGGGTCATGAATAGTCAGAAATTACTACATGAATTGAAGGACAACAATTTCATATACCAAACTCCCCTGTGCTTCACTTATGGACATAGACAAGTTCATGTCAACAGATTTATTTTATTTTATTTTTGCAAAAATAGGAGACCATAATGGCGGGGGGGCGGGGCGGGGAGGGGGTTGTATATTCCATAAGCCCTTAAGGAAAGCCTGAGAACAAGCTAACAATTTCTGCAATTGATAGATGCAAATCATCAGCTAATTTGCAGGATTTAAATTTCGTATTTCATAATTGCTTTCTGAAAAATCAAATGCTACAAAATGTGAGTATTTTGGTCCGAATTGGTCACTTGTATCCATTGTAGGTGTTTCTTATAAATCCCACCTGAAAATTATTTTTTGCTATATTTTTTGTATGATTACACAAACAATGGCAGCCTTTAAAAATCCTTCAGATAATATACTCATGTTATGAACAAGTATTTTACAAGGTTTGTTTTTATTTAAGATTTAGGCTTTTCTTTCAAACAAATCTTAAATTGTGAAAGAGAGAGAATTCTCAGAAGTAAATTTTACTCACAGTTACAAAAATAAGATACTTCTGTCAAACAACCTTGGCAGACTACGTATCTGAACTGAGAAGCTAACAAAACAATACTGTAATAAAGACCAGAGTATAAAAGGGTAGAACTAGACAAGATACAGATTCCCATTCCAGTTCCCTTGTTTGTCCCACAGCACTAATATAAATTCTGATGTCATATGCTGAGAAAAGGTGCTCAATTCTCCTCCTATGTTTGAGGTTTCACCCGTATATTTTCCTAAGCACATTTTGATTCCCACTTATCTCAGTCTGGTTCTAAAACAGGAAGCAAGCCTTGCTAAGTGGAAAATAAATAGATAGGAGGAAACTTGACTCAAGTATGATGTCTATTCATTCAGCAACCTGCTGATTGGGGAGGGGGGGGGTTTGCACCAATTTTGGCTTTCAGCAAGGTAGTTCTTCCCTGTGGACAGCGGGACCACAGTTTGAGGATTCTCTTGGACTCAGAGTCCTGTTGGAAAAGCAGGTGGAGGCTATGGCCTGGAGGGCCTCCTCCCAGCTCTACCATGACAATCATCACTCATACCCTTTGTCACATCCCTTCTGAATTATTGCAATTTGTTTTACACAAGGCTGGCTTTGAAAACCACCTGTTAACTTCAGTAGTGATCGATGTGCTCACCAGGCAGTCTTACTGTTGCTATTTAACTCCATTGCTATGGAAAATACACTGGCTACCAATATGTTTCGCAGTGCAACTCAAGATACCCATTATCACTTATAAAACCCTATATGTGTCAGGACCTGGGCATCTACAATACTACCTATCTCATATAGATTTTGCCTGCCTAGTATGTCTGAACAAGGAATGCCTACTGAAGGTTTCCATCTACTGAGAGGTAAGATAGGAGAGGACCCAAAAGAGGGCATTCTTTGTGGGGGCTTCTCTCCTCCAGAACAGCTTGCCCTCCCACGTAAGGGTGGCTTCCATTCCCATGGCTTTTTGGAAGGTTGTGAAAATTTGAGTGTTTCTGAAGGCCTTTGGGATTTGATTGTTTCAGAATTGATGGTGCCAGACAGTATTGTTGTTGTTATTAGTAGTAATAAGGTTTTATTGCATTGTTTGCATTGGCAATGCTTAGAGTTTCTGGAGTTTGAAATGGTTTATAAATTTCATAAATAAATGGCTGAGACATCTATAAGAAATAAACGACTAGGATCTCTCCAGGAAAAAATCTTTCATGTTAGCAGTCTTCTGATGTGAACATTCCTCTGTTCTTTTTCTTGTAAAATTTCATGTCCAGAAAATACTGAATTCCAGTTTCCAGAAATTCAGAAATTCACTAATTTAAAAAAAGAATCCTTTCCCTTGCTTTCTAACCAGGTCTCAGTTTTACTGACAATTATTTCCAATATTACCAAACCAACTAGCAAGTGAAACACCTTTTCCTTTCCATTTATATTCTTAAATGGAATATTTATTTATTTATTTATTTATTTATTTATTTATTTATTTATTTATATTTATATTTATATTTATATTTATATTTATATTTATATTTATATTTATATTTATATTATATTATATGAATGAATGAAACATTCTATTTAAAAAACCCAGCAGCATATGAAAAGCAAAAATACCAACTCCTCGGTGTCAAATAATCAGGGCTTACTTTTATTTTTTTTTCCCTCAAGATTACTGTATGTAATTGTAAACTTAGATACTGTTTATTTCATTTACTTACTTGTGACCCATTTCATGGGCAATAGTAAATGCAAGATTCAGACCATTGTCCTCTGCAATTATACATTTTCGTTTTTCACTGCACATACCATTCAAATATGCTATTCCTAAAAGACACAAGAATCATAATTATTTATCATATTTGGTATTATTATCTAAGAAAATTCATTTCAAGCTATTATTAATCGTTTGCATATCCCTACCAAAAAACAAACAAACCCTAGTAATAGTTATGCTGATAAATCTCTTTAATTTCTGACAAAAATATAATGATTAAAATACAGATATATCTGCCTTCTTAGGATGGATCTCTAGAAACATACATAATAATGGACACTTGAAGTGTGATGTCTAATTAAGAGATTTATTACACAAGATTATAAGAAGTAATCCATACTTGACTGAATCAGTACACTGTTGGTTTTTCTTTGTCAGTGTTTGTACTGGCTTTTTTTCTTCTACATAGAGGAAAGTTAGAGAGTTTTTAAATGATTTCTTGCATGTTTTGGTCTGTGATTATGTACTTTCTAAAAGGTTTTGCTTCCCTCATCCCATCTTTTTAATTCAGTGCACATTTTCTAGTAATACCATAGGCATAGGGTGAATAAGTGCAGTTCCTCTGAAGAGATCAAATACAAAGAAAAAATTACAAAAGGTAGCAATTCAATAGTTTAACAAATACTGTCTTAACAAGTCTTTCACACATTTCATGCCAAATTTCTCCATGTACAAAATAACATGATTTTAGCGCATGCTGCAATGTAAATGCAAATGAAATCTAGGGAGTTGTATTGGCAGAAGGCTACAAATGAGAAAACGCATTGTTAATCCTAATAGTCGAAAGGACAAATCTAAAATCTGTACAGTAGTCTAAACGCCCAGTGGAGTCTGATGTGAAAATTACTCTGAAAAATTGAAAAGTGTACTCATTGTAATGTGTGACATTTTGGATGAACTAATAAGGGTTTCATCTCCATGTAAATTTGAAATCAGTACATCTTGGGGAATTGATAGCAGAAAATGGATTTTTCCTGTCCATAGCAGAAGTTTGTCCAGTTATTATAAAGTTATTCCTTTAAACAGGAATACGTTAGCTTAATAATCTATCAAACAGGACTTGCAATGAGTGTTATTAATCAACAGTCTAATTATAGAGTAGAGATATATGGCTTCATATCTTCCCAAAATGCACATCTTTTCTAAGTTGACCATATTGTGATTAGCAAGGATTCACTGGTAAAACCATACTTTCTATTACCAATACATTCCATAACTCAGTTTTGGCGTTAAAAAAACTCTAAAATTAAGATAACCTATTGAACTGAGTTTCTTATGCATTTATTTAGCTACAAGACAGTAGCAATGCAATGGAATTCAGAAATATCATAAAAGGTAACTAGAAATTAACCCAAGAGCTGATAGCAAAAATTTCATGACAGCCTAAGGCATCCATGCCACACTGCGTTCCTCCCAACCATGGAGAAATAACATAAATATATATAGGCAAGCTGGCAGCAGAAAAGAATTCTCAAATGGTACAGTGGTGATAAACAAAATAGGGTGGAATAAAACTATAGGAGATTATGAGACACATATATATCCCCTTTGCCTTTACAAAGCAAGAAACGAGCATCAATAATCAAGTAGCCCAATTTCTAAAAGAAAGCAATGAACTGCTATTTCTGGTATCAACAGAACATGACTGGTAGTCCTTGCTTAATGACCATTCATTCAGTGACCATTTGAAGTTACAATGGCGCTGAATGAATGGTAGTTACAGCCAGTCCTCAAAGTTATGGCCACTGAAGCGCCCCCGCAGTCACATGAACAAATTCGGGTACTTGGCAGCCTGCCCTCATTTACCACCGTAGTGTATGCTTCAGCTCCCCCCATCCACCTATCTCCCCCATCTGCTATTTCTGCCCTTTTGGCCACCCTGCTTTCCACCACTGCCAACCACCCCTGCCATCCCCAACTGACCTTTGCCATCTTCTTCCTCCCACTGCTGATGAGGTGCATCCAGTCAAGGCAGCTGCTGGCCCTTTGCAAGGCCTCCACATGGCCTCACAAGGCTTCAGGGAGGCCTAGTGAAAGCCTTGTGAAGAGCCAGCAGCTGCCTTGGCTGGGTGCACCTTGTCAGCAGTGTGAGGAAGAAGGCAGCAAAGGTCAGCTGGGGGCAGCAGCAGAGGTAAGCAGCAGCAGTGGAGTGTAGGGTGGCCAAAAGGGCAGAAATGCGGGGAGTTGAAACGGAGGCAAGCGCAGTAGGGCAGGAGAAGTGTGAGGTCCTTGCCTAACGACAGTGCTATCCTCACCTAATGACCGCAACTGGGACTATTGGAACTGCCATCACTAAGTGGTGCAGTCACATGATAATTTGCCTAATGACCACTTCGCTTAGTGATGAAAATTCCAGTCCCAATTAGGGTCTTTAAGCGAGGACTACCTATGTAATGGTATGTGAGAATGACCCTGGGAGACTGGGCCTGGAGGCGCTGCCTTAGAGGTCAGTTAAGAGACAGCATAGTCTGAAGCTGGATAATGAGTGGAGCAAGAGGCTTAGAAGAGACACTCCCTAATTTCTCAGGGTGTAAAGGAGATGGGGAGAGAACTGTACTTTCAGACTTGCAAAATTCTGTTAACGTCGTCTTACAATAAAGTAGAATGAATGCATCTGGTCGTGTTTCTTGTCTGGTCTACCTAGTGAGGCTGACAAACTGTAACAAAAAGGGTATTAGAGGTTTTGATTGACTGTTTTGTTTTTTTTTCCAGCAACAGTGGATAAGTACAGAAAGTGAGGAAGAGATCTCTTATAATTTCAGGTAAGCAACTCAGTGGTTGACCAGATAGGAATATTAGCTCTCCATGTGTTCCAAATGTTTTAGTGGGTCTGTCAGCACTCACAGAAGTCTCTCCTAAAAATCCTCTATTGTTTGTCTCAAGGGCAATTATTCTGAGCAGGATTAAATGATATGTTCACAAAAAAGAATGTACATTTGGCTTACATTTGTGCTTCAGATTTTGCTACTTAACAGTGGTCTTGCCTTTTTATGTTGACATTCTATGGAATGTAGATGTATACAGAAATTTACTGAGTGTGGTTTTCAGTGAAAATCATATAAATAGTATAAGAAAACCCACAAGATATATATATAATAAAAAGGAATTCTATTTTAGGTTTTCCTTCTATTCTAAAGGATTCATTTCAAATATATAAAAAGCCAGCTTTTTTATCTATCGAGATTCAAGGAGGCTTGCACATTGACAATGAAGTTATACACAAGATCAGCTACAAAAGAAGAACAAAGAGCAGGAGGGAGGGAAAGAGAAAAAGAGAAGGAACTTTTAAAACAACCTTTAAAGTACACACATCACTTCAATTAAAATCTGGCAGGTTTACCCCAGCAAGCAGCTCAGATCTAGGAGCAACCCCACTTCCACCAAGATTGAGTATCTTTCATTCAGAAGGAAATGTTACACTGTTTGAAACAGGCAATACCCATTTCCCCAGACAAACATATTTCTATTGCTACTTGGCCCATATCTAGACACTCCTCTTCCCCTCTCTCCCCTTTGTCTGTGTGTGCATGCACAACATCCAGTATATGGTGACTCCAAATCCTTGGTTCAAAGTGGAATGAATAATTAGATGTTATCAGCCTTCAGATGGTGATGCATTCCAGAGACCTGGACAGTCATGCCTAAGTAGCTTTATAACAAATTTAAATCATTGGCAGGGAGGGGGACAAGACTGAATCCTATAGCACCTTGCAAAATAATTATCATGTCAAGGATCAATAATCTACTTCTTCCATATAAATTAAGATAACGTGTACAAGACCTAAAAGAAGAAGCAGAAAGAAGAAGGTAAAATGTTTTCAATAATCTCAGGCTAGTGAATTATGGAGAAAATGAAGACAGGCAGTAACTTGCTAAGGTATTTCTCTGGTTTCTAGTATCTACAAATCAAAATATCGAAAACTGCCTGACAAAGGGACTTTTTCAGTCAGCTACTTCACTCAAAAGAAGTATTATTCATTTTAATGATTGAGTATCCTATCTGTTACAACTTTAGGGCCTCAGAGCAGCTACTGGGAAGGTCGTTTCTCACATTACTTGCCAAACATGCCTCAAATGGCGGTAAGACAAAGAAAAATGTTTTTGAAGGACTGTAAACCCAAACAGATTCTAAAAAGAATGCTGTCTTTCAAACAGACTTGTCTCAGATCTTTTAGGACTTTATACACAATAAACACAATTACACCTGGTAGACCAGCTGGGAATCTTCATAAACTGATCAGATTTGGCAATCCTTGAGTTACCCTTGAAAAGTTTCCAGAAATTGCAATACGTACAAAATGTTGTAGGTAGGCTGCTAATTGGCACAAGGTCCAGGAATTGTGTGATCTGTACTTAATTTTAAAGCATTAGTAGCTAATTGCTTCCTGAGCACAATTTAAAGCATTTAAACTAAACTGTTAAGCCCCAAATGGGTTTAAGGCTTAACTACCTAAGCAACTACATTTCCTAGTGTGAACTAGACTGGTGAGAGAGGCCTTTTTGAAGATGTCACTGCTGTCAAAGGCTCATCTTTTTCACCAGCAGTAGTTCACCAACACTTTCTCTTGCATGGCTTCCAAGGTAGGGAATACATTCTTGGGATCTCTACTTTCTCAGATTTTAGGAAACTATAAAGACACATCTGTTTCACCAGGCTTTTAACAGTTAATTGTCTTTGGTATTAATTTCAGTACTGTATTAACTTTTTAAGATTCAGTTTTTTGTTTTTCAAAGTGTTAGCTGCCTTGAATACTCAATAGGGTAGAAAGGTAGGTCACAAGTGAAATAAATAAAAGATAAATAAGACAACCAGAATTTGGATTGTGCAAAAATGTTACAAGTGATCAAATGTTCAGCTGTGAAATGGTACAGATTTATTTATTTATTTAAATCACATTTGTCACTGCCAATCTTGTTAAAAAGTTACTCTGGAGGGTTACAGAGAAGATAAAATTAATTAAAAATGCATAACCAATATAAAAGTAGTTCTGAATAAATAATAAATATATTCCAAGAATTGATGGTAATTGGCGAGTAGCTTGGGAAGAGTCATCAGGGAGCTTTAATTTCCAAAGGTACTTCAGATCATATGGGACTATACTACCTATCTGTAGCAAACTAAAGTAGCCATGACTTTTTCTGGCAACTGCATGGGGTCATATTGCTTCTTTCCACTTTCTGAGGTAAACAGCCTACAGAAGCAAGCAAAGCACTCTATCTCAAAATCAAGGCTGGTGGGAAAAATAAACTGATACATTTAAGATGTATTAGCAGGACAATTAAAAAAAAAAAACTAGCACAAAAAATAAGCAAAAAATTGTTGCTTTAAACATCAGTCCCGTTACCGTGCTGAAATATTTTGAGGAAACTCTATCAGAACATTTCCTTACACCAGAAAGTAACTGAGAATTTGACAAGATAACAGGAAAATTCCCAACAGCTGCCAGGAAACAATTCATCAGACTCTTGGTGGACTATCTTAATTAGTCTTCCACACCTGCAGAGAATTAATCCCAATAAATCTTAACCACAATAGTAGTCATTTACCAATAACAAAGAAGCTCTTCCACACCTAAATAGTCATTCCACTTAACACATATAACCATACCCAGAATGTTCCTTATTGAATAGGTATATCCAAATATCCACTGTTTTTACAGAATTGTGAGATACCCCTGTCAGGAGAGCCTCACCTTGTATGGTAAAATCTCACAGAGCATGAAGTTGGGAGGATAGCAGCATCATAACCGCCCAGAGTCCCCTGTTGTGGGGGAGATGGGTGGGGGAGAAATCCAATAAATAAATTAAATAAATAACCAAGATTACTTTGGCCAATTCAGGGGGAAAAAAATTATTGTGTTGCAGAATGGGTGGTATAGGATCAGACTCCCTATTCTGTCCTGAACACTCAGGGTTTTTCTATGCAGCCTGCAAACCACATACTGAAAATACCTCTGCAAATTGATGTGGAACACATGAACAGAGGAAGTTACATTAAACTCACCCCTGACCTTTTGAGAAGAAAGGCTGAACTTGTCTTTTCCTTTCCAATGCTAAGGTGGCATTTTCCAGCTTCTTCTGGCATAAGCCATGCATGTGATCTGTCTGAAACATATCATTCTGAGATAAGGCCTCTATTAACTACCTCAGGTTGCTGTGAGCATGGCTATTCCCTCTGGTGTCTGGCAACTATTTGTCTTTTAGCAATGGGAGAGTCAGGGCTCTCCTCCTCATGGGTAGAAGGAGAAGCAGGAGTAGCAGGGGAGCAGAAAGGGAAGGTTGCCAAAGTGACCTGCTTCTCTTCTTGACTGGTGGCTAAAGAGCCACTGTCTCTACTTCCCCTTCCTTTTTCATCCAGCAACCCCAGTAAAGATAAACTGCTTCCCCTCCTTCTTTCCCTGATCTGCATGACACCTATGGCAAGAGAAGCAAGACGAGAGAATGGGGGTCTACAATTTCTCTCCTCCAGTGGCAGAAGTAGAAGGGAGAGAAATTGGAAGAAGTGGGGGAAAGAAGCAGATGACCTCTGATTTCAGTGCTCCAGTCCTGCAGGGTGGAGAACCGTCAACAGAAGAGCCATTTTCTCTTCCTTCCTTCCCTCTAACTTTGCCTGTTACCCATGACAAAAGAAACAGGGAGAGAGATTGGGGGACCAGGTCTCTTCTCTATCCCAGTTTCTCTTGCCATAAGAGAAGTAGCAGATAACATCTCTCTTAATGTCAGTCTTCCAATTGTGTAGAGGGATTATTTTATGGGGTTGAAGTTCTTCTGGTTCTTCTGCGGCCATTTACTGGCACCAAAGCAGGCATTCCCCACCCTGCTTCTCTCCTTCCTCTACTTCTTGTGAGCAGAGAGCCTCTATTCTGCTTTATTGCCAAGGCAGATTAGAGATTGGAAATGTAAGCATTACTTTTTTTTTGCTGGAATACTTTTGGATACAGCACTTTAGTATCTAGTACTGGACAACAGCAGTACATTTCAGAAGAGCTCTCAAAATGAAAAGAATGGAGTACCTACTTGGGTGACCAGAATTTAGATCACCACACACATAAAAATCCCTAAGCTTCTTAACAGTTACACAAAGCAATTTGACATGGACAAAGGAGCTAGAACTATTTTGTTTGTGGCTTTCTGATTTTTGACAAATTGCAGTGATGAAAAACATTCTTTTCAGACAGATATCACCAAAAAATGTGCCTGTAACAGTTGAGATAAGAAATGTATGAAATGATTTTAGCAATGTAAAAATGCCCTCACTCTTTTAAAGGAATTTACCATTTTAGAATCCAGATGCAATTAAATAAGTGTTTTATTGATTTTATTCCTTATTAAACAGTGTTGAAGCTGAGCTTAAAAGTTGTATAAAACACTAGCTACTGAATCTAAATCAGTCAACTATTTTTTGCAAACTAGTTTCAAGTCTTGTCTTTTGCTATTAATTCCACGTGTTAAGAAACAGAAACTAAATTCAAATGAACAGCTGCTCCTGTTTAGCCATCACAGCATTAGGTAAGAGAAAGATTTTCTTTTATATATGTGTATGTATATATGTGTGCATGTGTGTGTATGTGAGCATGTTCGTTCTTTCCTTTTTCCTGTGGCTTCTTATTAACACAGCTGGAATGGTTCCAAAGTAAAATCCACAAAGGGAGAGAGTGAACAATTGATCTTCTGTAATAGTTTAAGCCTTCACCAGTCAATCCTAGAGATTGCTTAAAAACTTGCCTAAAAACTGCAAATTGACACATTTTGCTTTTGAAACATCTCTGCTTGAAATCAGAGGGAGCATTCTATTTTTATAAAAATATTGGTGGAAACAGAAGTTCAAAGAACCTATAGTTTCTACATGCCAGAACATGGAAACATACAACAGAGGTAAGTCAGATCCTATACAAGTTTATTCAAAAGTATATTCCAATAAATTCAAACAAAACTGAATCAAGGTAACTACACATAAATTGCTGATTCAATGTCAAATTACATTTTCAAAAATAAGTACAATTGATAGTTGTATCCAATTAATCTTTTAAAAACACAGCAAAACAAAGCGATGAAACAAACTTATCAACTCATATCTGTTTTTCCTTTTATGTATCCTTTTTCATATGATCAATATACCACATATGTCATTTAATAATTCTTAAGTACATAAATGCAGAGGAGTCCAGTTCTCCAAGAACGACTATTCCTTGCCTGCTTTACAAATCAATTTCTCCCTATTCTAAATGAAGCAGCATTTCAGCAGCTCTAAAACACGTTGGTCTGATCTAGGACAGACTTTACTCTTAATATTGATTGATTTGGCAACAAAACCATTGCACTCACTAATCAATAAAGAATGGAAGTACAGGTAGTCTGCAGGCTACAACGGGAATTGGGATCAGGATTGCCACTGCTAAGTGATATGGTCGTAAAGCACGACATCGCATGACTGCATTGCTTAGCAACGCCAATCCTGGGTGCCAACATAACCCCAAGACGCATGGATCATTAAGCAGAAAAAGGCAGGAATCCCAGGTAAGGAGTGCAGGGGTACCATGGGGTGTGGGGGAGACCAGGGGAGGCCGCAGATGAGTTCGGGGAATAACTTTGAATGATCTCTGAATGAATGGTTGTAAGTCAAGGACTACCTGTATAGATAAAATGTGATAGTTGTCAAAACATTATCAAGATGGAATATCTATAGCCTTCCAAGTTTTCTCCTTGGTAGTTCCTTGATTAGGGTATTGTTTTCTGCTTGTTTGTTTGGTGTTAATCTCTGCTTATTTGGGTGTTGGCTGCTGGAGGTCATATGTTCTGGTCTTTTTGTTTCCTTCTCAGCTTTTTTTATTGTCTCTTTTGAATGGTGTGTAAATATGGTTTATTTCTGTGTGTCTATTGATTTTAAACCATTTTAAACAGTTACATTTTTCAACAACCAACAGCTGCCAACACTTCAGAACAGAAGAAACCAAAGTTAAGAACTATTCTGTAAAATTTAGTCATCTAAATTATTTGGAATATATTCCTGAAATACATTGTCTTTAAGTGCAAGGCATAAAGAAAAGAAATAAGAGCAAAGACAAGAACAGGCAAGGCAGACAAAAATATAAAGGACTTGAGAAAGATCTATGGCTGGAGAGAGAGGAAAGAAAATTGAAAAACAGGAAATTTTGTACCAACTTCCTTATAGTCCATGGCTGTCATATTGTGGTTGCAAAGTTCCAGACAACCAATAGATGGCAGAAGAGTAGTTGCCCAGATTTTTGCAATCCAGATATACTAGCTCAACTGTAGCTGAAATGGGGATGTTTCATGACTGATTTGTGCAAAGGACTTTTGTAAATCTTATATTAGTTATAGTAGAAAGAACTGACAGCTTTAGTGGCAAGTTCCCATGAAAGAAGAAATCTTTTCTAAAGAGAGATCCCCAAATTATTGTTCAATGTGGCAGCTGCTTCTTGTAATCAAGAGAAATACCCAACAACTGCACTTATCTCACATTTGTTGTTGTTGTTCAGTCATTAAGTCGTGTTTGACTCTTGGTGACCCCACGAACCATATCGCGCCAGGCCTTCCTGTCCTTCACTGCCTCCTGGAGTTTGCTCAGTTTCATGCTCATTGCTTCAGTGATGCTATCTAACCATCTCATCCTCTGCCATCCCCTTCTCCTTTTGCCTTCAATCTTTCCCAGCATCAGGGTCTTTTCCAAAGAGTCCTCTCTTCGCATTAGGTGACCAAAGAATCTGAGCTTGAGCTTCAGTATCAATCCTTCCAATAAGCAGTCAGGGTTGATTTCCTTTAGGATTGACTGGTTTGACCTTCTGGCAGTCCAAGGGACTCCTAAGAGTCTTCTCCAGCACCACAGTTCAAAGGGATCAATTCTTTGGCACTCAGCCTTCCTTATGGTCCAGCTCTCATAGCCATACATTACTACTGGAAAAACATAGCTTTGGTTATGCGGAACTTTCTCAGCAAGGTGATGTCTCTGCTTTTTAATATGCTGTCTACGTTTGCCATAGCTTTCCTCCCAAGGAGCAAGTGTCTTTTAATTTCATGGCTGCAGTCTCTGTCTGCAGTGATCTTGGAGCCCAAGTCAATGAAGTCTGTTACTGCTTCCATTTCTACCCCTTCTATTTGCCAGGAATTAATGGGTCCATATGCCATGATCTTAGTTTTTTTAATGTTGAGTTTCAAGCCAGCTTTTGCACTCTCCTCTTTCACCCTCATCAAGAGGCTCTTTAGTTCTTCTTCACTTTCTGCCATTAGGGTGGTGTTGTCTGCATATCTGAGGTTGTTGATATTTCTCCCTGCAATCTTAATCCCAGCTTGTGATTCTTCCAGCCTGGCATTTCTCATGATGTACTCTACATATAAGTTAAATAAGCAGGGTGACAGTATACAGCCTTGTCATACTCCTTTCTCTATTTTGAACCAATTGGTTGTTCCATGACCAGTTCTAACTGTTGCTTCTTGGCCCGCATACAGATTTCTCAGGAGACAGGTAAGGTGGCCTGGTATCCCCATCTCTTTAAGAATTTCCCACACTTTGTTATGATCCACAAAATTGAAGGCTTTTGCAGAGTCAATTATTATCTCACATACTATTAAGATAATAGTCAGAATTTTGCAATTTCAAGAGTTCAACAATACATGGAATGAAAACTGCCAAATGTACAAGCTAGATTCAAAAGATACACATGAGGACCATGTAAACAAAGAGCAAAAATGAGTTACTAGTAGTAAAATTTGGAAATTAGCCTTCAAGTAATTTAGCCTTCAAGGAATAAAAGTTCACTTTTAACACAGAGGATGGCCTTCGAGGAAATAGATTACCCTGGTGCAATCAATTCTCACAGGGAACTGCTAGATAAGGGCTAACCATCTGAAGGACCAGGCATATGAACTAGATCCAATTGGATAAAGAAGGACAGGAGGAGGGAGTCCTTGGCAACATATGAACTTTTGGCACCCTTGCTTAATTATAATAATAAAATCTCTGCCCAAAGGAGAACTAATATTACTAATGAGGTAAAAATAATTAAATAAATGGTTATTATGCGATGCATAGCTAACACGCATGCGTAATGATATGCAAATTGTTAACCAATTGTAATGAACCTCTGTTAGCTGAACTGAATAAATGGATGCAGTTTGATTCAATCGGTGCCGCTCAATTTGGACTTGAGTCTCAAGGATATCTCTTTGCTCCTACACAGGAATAAAGTGTTTTTAGATTCCAGTTTCCTCGATTCTGTGTGATTAATTGGCTGAATCATGCTGGGTAAAAGCGAACCTAGTGTTAGGCTAGGCCAACACACAGGTACCTGAGATCACACTGCTAACATCTAAAAAGTAATAGAAAAGGTGAGTTCCCAAAAGATGTTTGTTTTTTCTTTACTGGTCATCTTAAAACTTTTGACTGTTTTCCATCCCAACAAATTGCAGATAGCCCTTGAAAAGTAAAATCAGGCTTCTGATAATGAAGCTAAAGCTTAAATATTTTGGACATGTAATGCTAAGGCAAGAATCAATGGAGAAGATCCTGATGCATGAAAAAAAGAAAAGACAAGGTGACTAAATATTACAGATAGTCCTTGACTTACGACCACAATTGGGACCAGAACTTCCATTGCTAAGCAATGAGGTCATTAAGTGACTCATGCCCGATTTTACAATCTTTTTTGTAACAGTCATTGAGTTAATCACTGTGGCCATTAAGTGAATCACACGGTTGTTAAGCAAATCCAGCTTCCCCCATTGATTTTGCTTGTTGGAAGACCCCTGATAAGGTTGTAAATGGCAATCACATGACCCCTGGGATGCTGCAACCGGTAAATACATGCCAGATGCCAAGCACCCACATTTTGGTCATGTGACCGTGGGGATGCAGTGATGGTCGTAAGTGCGAGGACCAGTTGTAAGTCATTTTTTTCCAGTGCTGTCATAACTTTGAATGGTTGTTAAACAAATGGTCATAAGTCGAGGACTACCTGAATCATTGATGAGCACAAACATGAGTTTATAAGAACTCAAAGATGCAGTTACTGACAGACAGTCTTGGGAAAATGATGTTCACTGGCGCACAAATGTTCACCAGTAGACTTGTGGATATTAACTGGACCTAGTTTTAAAAAAATGCCATATCTAAGAAGTCAGTTGTAAAAAAATGAGATCCTTTGAATGAATCAGAGGAAATTGGCCTTAAGAAGAAATGAAGAACCAGAAGTAGAAGTAAAATATAATACTATGGACCAATTAAGGAAAAAGAAATAAAAACTAATGGACAATGAGACAACTCTAGGTAAAGAGAATAAAGAAAAAAACTGACTGGTTATGTAAATTCCTGGTTAGAACACTCTGATGAAAAGAAACTGATACTTGACAGGGTAAAGAACAGCACTAGAAAACAAAGTTATTAAACAACCTTATACCCTCCAGAAGTTTTGGACTATGATTCTCATAATCCATGACTGTTGGCTATGCTGGCTTGGACTTTGGGGAATTGAGCTCAAGATATCAAAACAAAAAGAAAAAAGAAGTACTTTGGAAATAATTGATACAGAATTCAGCATTTTATAAAATCTGAACATATATTTTTATTAATCAGTTTAAATGATAAATACTTGCCATATTTAAAACACAAAGAATTACTCCTTAGGATTGTGAGTTCATGAATAAAACTGATAAACAGCACTAGTAAATAGTAACATATTTGAATGGAACAGTTATAAGGCTTCAACTTTCATAATTTTCACCCAAATGCATTTGAAATAAGCCATATTTGAAATAGCAAATATGATACACATTATATTCATATGTTTCTGAGTTGGGTTTTTTTTCTGTTTTTAATAAACACAAGTGTTTCTCAGATACACATACTTCAGAGCATGACTTGGGGGAAATTAAATTTGACTTGCAGTTCTCTTTCTGAAAAAAACTAATATTCATTTTCTTTCCTAATACCAAATGTTTTCCATTAGGGAAAAAAGGAAGGGAGGATAAAAGCTTTTTATATATCTGTTGCTTAAAAATCTAAATACTATATATTATACTGAAACTTTGCTATGCTATTGGGGGTTGCCTAAAAAAATTCCAGTGTTTCATTTGCCTCTTAGAACACTCCTGTACATTTATGCTTGGAAATAAGTCTCACTGTATAATGAAGTTTATTGCTACATAATTGCTTAAATGATTTGAACCTTAAATGGAAATAATAGCTAAGAATTGAAACAGAGGTATGGAATTAAATAAATGAACAGTATCTACAGAGGACATGTTACAAATATTTTAGTTTTTGTTTTTTATGCTCTGATTCAGAGGTTCTCAATTTTTTCAGTTCATGGTGTCCTTAGTGTCTCAGTAATTTTTTCGTGGTGCCCCTAGTTCATGTGGTATCCAATAGATGTCGAAAATTGCTGCATTTCTCTCAAAAATTTTAAATATCCTGTGGCACAACTCTGAGTTTGCTGTAGGGCCCTGGGGCTCCACAGTGCTCAGTTTGGGAACCACAGCTCTAATTTATAAACCATTATGTTTTTGTTTACTGTTTGATACAAACACCTACACATACAATGCTGTTTGGCCCTATAAAGGGTCCCTAAGATAATTTAGAATAATTAGGTCCTCATTATTGAGAAAGATAGTCCACCCAGTCTTGTGATATAAAAAGGTTCCCCAAAATGGTCAAAGTAATTAAATTCTCATTACAGTTAAAAATTAAAGACTGTTAAAGCAAATTAAAATATAACAGACAAATCTACAAATAATATTAAAATAGAAAAGTGGAATACAAATGATCATTACCCCTAAAATTAAACTAATCATATACTAGCCATCCACTTCAATATTTTCACTGTCAGTTCTAAGACTGGTTCCTGTACCTGTTGTAATTAGTTTGATCTTCTTTATATTTAACTGTTTGTCTAATCCTTGCTAAACTGAATGAGATTCAACTTAACTTTCCATTAAAATTTTTCATTGGATATAACCTTAAAATGGCAAATAAGAATTCGGATGTAGACCATATCAGAATTTTGACCACAATTCTTGAACCTACAGAAACCAGCAGCATGCAGGTACCCAATCATGGGAAGAAGAAAATGCTCTAACATAACTTGGAGAAATTTATTTTGATATATTTAATTACATCTTTAACAAGTTAAATTCATACTTTGCCATGTTCTTTTTAAGATGCTTGCTGTAGAACACCTAGTGCATTATGCATATTCATCAAATGAAAAAATCTGTCATAAATATTAATGAATGTAATATGCACTGTGATTATTAATATTTTAAGAGTGTATTAATGGAATGCATAGCATTCCTTTTAAAAATGACTCTGGATCAAAAGATCAAAAAGAAAAGAAAAAACATTCTACAATTTTTGAAGTTTTGATCAAACATTTTGTTGAATAAAGCCTCAATATATATGGTTGCATTAATAGACTAGATCCAAATATTTACTTGGGCAATCTAGTGTGGTAACAGAACAACAGATTTCACTGACTGTCAGAAATCAATTTCAAAACTCCCCTCAAAAAACGATTTGCTGGGATGAACAGAGACAGTTTCACTTCCAGAACCAAAAGATGCACAATGACAGCTATACCCATTTTCAAATCTAGGGGATATATTTTAAGTCTTCTGAAACTGTAGATTCATAAAATATATGCTTTTTATAATCATGTTTCCCATACAAAGTCATTTCTTATTTCAATAGTCATATCTAGTGCTTGCTAAATCTGCAATCTTATATTGCATATATGGAATATAAGCAATAATTACCACAGAGAACTAAAAGAAAATGCATTTTGAAACACAATAATGAACAACAAATATCTTACAGAGTAGCCTTTAACTTTTGAATTCTCCATTAAAACAGTTGAATAGATTTACCTTTTTCCTTGGATATTAAATTAAGAAAACATTTTTACTGCGGTGAGGTACAAAATACAAAAATTAACAGCATACTGTAACTAAAGATCTAAAAATCTAAGTATCACTGATTTGAAAACTCCTGACCAGTACCAACTATCCAGCTAGAGGGTCAAACATTTTATATATCATTTTCATTACAGAAGAACTAAAGTAATTTTTGTTTTTAAACATGTCATTAAACCACAAATATTCAAACCATATTCTCCATTTCTTTATACCACTATATGTTCAAGTCTTCAAAATAAAAATTTTGAAGTTATTTTTTTATTCCACTTACCCACGGTATCACAAGGCTCATCTTTATGCACACAGAAATCCTTCCTAAAATTGGGATGAAAAAAAGATAAACCCTTAAGAATTTTTTTGTCAGATCATTTATTATTGTTTGACTGATTTGTGCACATTTAAACATCTTTAAAAATAGCAAACTTCTATTTAAGCAAAGAGCATCTTCAAGGAAATCACGAAATTAATAAATGATATAAACTTTTATTTATGATGATTACATAAAAAGCAATTTGCCACCTACTGTATTGTATTTGATGTCAGATTTGTTATTTTCTCTGATCTTCTGAAATTCACCGTTTTTCAAAATTCTTCACTCCATATACTTTATAATATAGAACTGGACTTGTTTGTTTTTAACATATCAAATGTAATTATTTAATTTAAATGAATAAACAACGTATGTATGTTATTAAAAATCAAACTCAAGGCAGCTTATGAATAAAAATATATATGCAAGAAGTTTCCAACAATTCAAACGATTAAACATAATATACCATAAAAACCACAGCATCATAAAATGATCATAAAAGTCTGGATTGTAAGCACTTTGCTGTTATATATATTACATTATTTTCACCAACAGTGATAAAGGATTGCAATCCTACAATACATACATATATACTCTATGTAAATATAAGCATTTCTCTTTTTATATTAAGAAAAGGTGTGTTTTTTGGTAATAATAAAAGAAAATAATAATTCAATGCATAGTCTTTCCTTGAATTTTGAAGTAGCAATACATTTAGGTCTAATTTAATCTTAGACTACAATAAAAACTGTCTGGGAAAACTTCTGTTTCAGGATTTGTAACCAAATAATTAGAAAATTTGTAACCAAATTTTCTAATTACTGTATGTTCAATCTTCATTGAGCACTTTGTGTGACACTTTCTCCATTCTCAGAGATGCACTGATATATGTTGCTGCTATTTCCTTGTGAATCTCTGTCGAACGCCTTTGCAATATTGCTTCATTTTTTTGCTTTCCTCACCATGAAAACAGAACAGCAAGATAATAATGAGGAAAAGGGGAGATCCCATTCTCCCTAAGAGATGCTCTGAAGTAAGGATATGTTGTTTAAAATTTCTAAGCTTCTGAGCCAGTATTTTCTGACCCTGTGAAAGTCTAACATCAGAAAAGGCCTGAAAGATTTCAATTCTACTTGGACATTATTCTACTCTGCTGTATAAATTAAACAACTAGCATTTGGAATAATCCCATATATGAAATCTAGAAGCATTGATACAACATTGTTCAGATCTTTTATACTATCAGAGAAGCCTCTATCTTTTGCAAGTGATTTATCAAGCTTACCAAAGATTTAATAGACCTTTATTCAAGAAGGAATATAGTAAAGCTTTTAAGAGATTTATGATAGGCTTCTAAAGCTTAACTAATGGTAGAAAAGTATTTCAGGCAAGAATGGGCAACTGCACTGAGTTATTTCCATAAATTTTACCTTGCTCATAAACCTTTAAACCTATTAAATACAGCACTTCAAGAGGTCCTTAGGCAATGCAAAACTTGAATATTCAGCTCCTCAAGATAAAACATACTATTATACATGAATCTCTTCAAAGAAACCAATAAAAAGGCAGTTAGTTATCTAAAAAGGTATGTAAAAGGGGAGTGGGGGTATACATAACATATGACAAGAAAATACAGCATAAGAAAATTGCAAAAGAAAGCTTCCAATGAATTTCAATTGGACTGAATTCAACTAGCTATTAAGGTTAAATTCTATTTTTATAACAATATTTTTGGTAATATTTATTTATTTACTTGTTTATTTGCTATATTTATAGCCTGCCCCAATTAACAAGGACTCTGTGCAGGCTACAAGTCATTAAATAACTTAAATTTACAATTTAAGATAATAAAAAAATAAAACAGAAATTATACTTTAAAGTAATACTTTTAAATCAACCTGAATTATTGTTAGTCTTAAACATTCCAGAATCATACTTTATCCTACTATCCTGGTAACTTAAAATCAGGTCAGATATAATTCTTTATTGAAGATTTAAGATGAAGTTTGCATATGTAAACACAGTTAAGTTTAACTAGTAAAAGCTTCAGCTGTATGAAAGCTAGAGAAAGCTAGATTATTTATCAACAACTAAGACTGTATTTGGTTGAGTTAGCTGCCAAGACTCTAGCGGGTCCTTAATTGTGAATCAAGAAATCTGGGATGCTGTGGCCAGGCTGAGATGTAGAAGTATATTGTGAAGATGAGTTGAAGTATTCCACTCTCCTAGTGACAGAATTAAAAGAAAGCTGACAAGAGAAGCCATGTGCAATCTGCTGCTTTGACCAAAAAATACAGGCCTGAGGATCTAAAAAGTCTTATTTCATAGTCCTTCTTCTCAATCAATTTTTTTTCTTTAAGCAGTGTACAATATGGTAGACAATGGGGAATAGCAAATGACTCCAAACAATAGCTGAACCATGAATGTGATGTATAAAAAGTCCAAAGTCTATGGTGATAATGTAATGATATAGCTTGAGTATGGGCAGCTAAATTACAGGTTGGGGTATACTGAGGATATCAAAACTGACATTCCTGATTATTTCTCTGGGGTTTTACAACCAATGCATTTTCCCTTTGGACTGAAAGGATCTCTCTGAGGAATGGTCCATTTGTAATGATGTGGTGTAAATGGAAAGCTGATCCTAGATCTCAAGGAGAACCACTCTCATAGAATGGTTGATACAAGATAAACCTCACATTCAAAGGTGAGATCCTTAATATGGGGTGTGGCTGAACTGGAACAGTCTTCTTTTTGAAAGACTGAACTGGGTATAGAGCATTTCCACTTCTTGAGCATCTGGACACACTGATCAATATGTATTAATAAAGAAAACAGGTTATCATCATTCTGCATCGGATTTTTAAAGTCCTGTTGGAATCAGATTGCCTTCAACATATTCGCCATTTTTTAACTGGGAAGTAAGTTTAAATATCTCAGAGGTAGTTAGAAGGGACCAATCAGGAATGGAATAATTCAATAGCAAATAAAAGACCAATTCATTACATGATGTGCCAACCATCTCATGAATATAGTGAATACAAGCCTTGGAGTTTATTAAATTCCATGCACTAAATGTTGTCTAGGGTGTGAGCAAATGCCAAAAGGAGCAGAAATGCTCTTTGGAGCTGTTCACATTAGTTTGTTACCCCGCCCCCATCATCCTTCTGCATCAGCAGTTTCTTCTTTCCTCTCCAAAAAAGTCTTATATTCTAGCACACAAAGATCTAATAGGAATTAGAATGAGTAAATTGAAAGATTAGTTATCTATTTGTCATGAACTTCTAATACCATTGTCTCCAACCAAACCAATTGCTCCAAATAAATTCTAAAGTATTTGCAGGGGAATTATGCCAACTGATTCCCAAATGTCAGATCAACTGAAGAGCGCAAAGAATATTCTGAGGAGGCAGAAATAAAGAAGTCAGAAAGAAGTTATATTAATAATCTAAGAAAAAATACTACTACCCTGATTATCAATTCAAATACATATATTTGGAGTATTATTTAGGACTGAAATGCTAGTACAGACCACAGCTTATAAAACTAAGTGATCTTGTCTGGAAAAATTAGGGTTGATCTAATCAACCAAAGGCACATCGTCTATGTTTGGTAGGTCTCTAATGAGAAATAAGAGACACTTGTCTTCCCATTTTAATCATGTACAGAAAATAGGAAGAGGGTATTATTTTTCTTTTCAACTCTTCATCTAGCATCAGCTCTATGGGGAAAGACCAAACGAAGAAACAGACTGTACGTAGGCTTAAAGCTACTTTTTTTAAGACTACAGTCTTCTATAAGAATCTTGCCAGTCTGAATGTGCTTCTCCTCCTCCCTCTTTTATATTCATGTGAATTAGTGGGGTGCCTGTCTGAAACATTTTTGTAGCCCTACCTCCTTGTTTGGGCTTAAGCAATGTTTATCATCTTGTTGCCTTGGTAACAAATCTTCCTTCTCTCCATCAAGGTCATCCACTTTACTTTCTACATCTAGCTTGCTCTTTCTATTCAAACAGCACAATTTTTGTTTTCTGAACAGGAAGGGCAGAAAATGCACCAAACTTCTCAGCTTCCCAAACATCCCATGCCAGGTGGAACAGGGGCATCTGCAACAATGATCATTGGCTTCAAAATGGCAAGCATAACCAGTGATCAAAGCTCTGCTCTTCTTTATATGTGTGCAATGCATGCAACATACATTAAAAACAGGTGGGGCTTTGATCAGTTGCACCTGCCATTTTGAAGCCAGTGATCATCACTGTGGACACCTCTGAACTCTATTATGTCCTATGGAATCTCTCCAAACATAAATATTATGCTTCTTGTGAATTTGTTCTGGTTGATATCTATACTAAGATACATGGTTTAGCTAAAGCACATGTGCTTAAAAGTATTTAAAAGAGCTGGCTGAATAATGTTTCTTGTTTGGATTTGCTCGTTGTGATTTTTCTGTTCCAGCTAGAATTTACATATTTGGCCACCAAAAAAAAAAAAAAAAGCCAGAATAAAATAAAGTAAGAATAAAAATGAACATCAGCTATCTTGAGCTCCTAAAGGAAAGGCAGGATATAAAGCAAATAATAAAAGCAAATAAATCAGCTGACATATCCCTATGCAAATAAAATTAGTGCCATTACTATTTCCCTTTTGTAGGCAGGCATCAAAATTTGGGGGATAATTATCAAATCAAAATAACATTGATTTTGTTTAGCTCCAATTTCATGCATCAAACAGTTCATAGTTCTTGATAGATAAATTCTTCACCAAAGCAGCAAAGCTTCTTATGGAGTAGCACCTCCCTCAGAACTGTTTGGGTTAGATCAGAAAATCAAAAAATAACCCAGAAGGCAGTATTAGTACAACCCCTGTTGTACTGTTGCCAGGAAAACTGCAAGTTTGTATTCATGGAATTACCAAGAGTCAAGCTGAATGCATAGGCATCTTTCCCTTTACTGAAAATTAGACTAATGAAAGAATTTGTATTGTCGAAGGCTTTCACGGCCGGAATACGATGGCTGGTGTGGGTCTTCCAGGCTGTGTGGCCGTGTTCTGGAAGTTTTGTTTCCTAACGTTTTGCCAGCATCTGTGGCTGGCATCTTCAGAGGGCTGAAGACTGCATTAATACAAGATATGCACAATGATTTGAATGCATTTTATAAAAGCTGCAGCAATTGTATATGGCATACCTGTCCTTTACAATGGCAGTATCATTGCCTTAATGCTGCAAATGTATACATCCCTCTGCTGATTTACCATCTTCATGCTTATAGCTAGAATACTTACATTACAGCAGAATCCAAATAAAATTTGGATTTCATTTGAACAATGAAATCTCAAATTAACTAAAATCCAACTAGTTTTTCTTTCGGTCCATACATAATATGCAATTATAAAGAATACATCAGATAAAGTCTTGCCAGGATTGAATCTGCCCAACTGGTCCAGTCAATATAAAGAGGGGCTGCTGAAAGTCCTCCCATCACCTTCATGAGATTTGTGGGGCTGGGTTAGATGGCAGCCTTATCTGTGGCAGTTCCCACTTTATGGAACTCTCTCTCCCTGGAGGTACACACAGCCCCTAAGTTAATATTATGTAAGCAAGCCAAGGCTATATTTTTCAGCAAGCCTTTGGTCCTTAGTGGTCCTGACTGGGGATGTTTATCCTCTATATTTAATTTTGGGGTTTATTATTATGTATTTTTATTTTGTGTATTGCTGTGTGCTACCTAGAGCCCTCCAGATGGAGCAGATTATAAGCACTGTGAATGAATGAATGAATGAATCAATCAATAAATAAATAAATAAAATATGCAAATAATTAAAGAATACAGATAGAAAATATATACATAAGAAGGTACTGTAAATACATAAGGTACACAAAACGAAGATAATCAAACTTCTCATCTGGAATCAGTTAATTGGCTGATTCGAGAAGAAAGCTGCCCACTAAGCAAGCTAAAAGAAAACAACTGATAGACAAATCAGATGTAATAAAATTTCCTCTCCAAAATGATTTTCATCGAATCCATGTAGTAAGAATACAGGAGGAAAGAGGGGGAATTATCGCTCCCTAGGCCATTGACAGAAGCAGTCTTGTCTGCAGAACAAATGTCATTGGAACAGCGGGCCTAAAAAGCTTGGCATTAGCTTCAGTATCACCAATATATGAGAGGAAAACCTGTAATGTACCTGGTGATTAATACAGCTGCATCCACTGGTGACACATCTTCACTCCAGCTTGTTGACATCTCTAAATGTATGTCATTTTTCTTACCAAATTCTTCATGTTGCCATTTGCAAAAGCTCTCTAACATTTTTTCACCATGATGTCCAATATACATCTCTGCCTGAAAATTATAATGAATGTTACTATAATATCCCTATCTGAATCGATTTTTGTAACAAAACCAGTTCCAAAAAGAATATTAGATTACATCCCTATTACACTAACAATAATGTTTTCCACTCCAGTCTTCGGCTACATAGTGTCCTCTAGATGGTCCTTCTGAGTTCTCAGAATTCTGGTAGAGAATTCCAGGAGTTAGAGGACCCAAAATTGGAGAATATTGGTGTAAAGCTACTGTATGTAAATATAAACCCTACTTACTAAATTTTCTATTGTTGAAATATTTTCAGCTGCTGAGAACACCATGATCAACAGAATCATACTATTTACAAGGCTGTTTAACCTTAGCTTATTAATTGATTAATTTAACCTAAATGTATTAATTAGATTTATTTTGTACAACTCAAGGCAGCATACACAATGCCCCCTCCTCCTATTTACACCAAACAACAACCCCATGAGGTGGGTTGGCCTAAAAGAGAATGACTGGTCCCAAAGTCACTCAGCTAGCTTCGTGCCTAAGGGAGGAGTAGAACTGATAGTCTTCTGGTTTTTAGTCCAACACCTTAACCACTATACCAAACTGGGTTTTATATTATTATATTTTATGTAACTTCAAACAACTTTAAAGATTTAAGTGTACTTGCAGTTATAAATAAAATCAAAAGAACATTGTTTGTTTCAGCAGACATGCAGTTAATATTATTATTCTAATTATGTATTACTGAGGACACCTATCCAAACAAAAGTGTCACGTCAGAATAGAATGTTCAAATACATTTTCAATGGAATAATACTTCTATTAATATAAAAATAAGAAACAACAGTTGAACATATTTAAGAGTTAGATTGCTCTGCTGGGGTATTTTGAAGGGTTGAAAGGGTTGAAAGTTCACAATCAAGCCTCTTTTACTACATTTACTTTGTTCAATCTAGCTGCAATAAGTCTCTTCACAGCTTTCATTCAAATCATTTCAAATTTGTCCTCCTAGCAACAAGTGACAGGGTCACAATCCAGCTTCAGGTTGCTGTCACCTGAAGAGGTAGCCTGGAAAGCAACAAGATAAAGCTTTGGAAAAGGAACATTATTCCTTCTTTTCTCCTTATGCAAACAACCTTTTTCACCCACACCCATCCCTACCATGTCTGCAGGTCAAGTAGTGGAATTAGTTTTAGGCTTAAGCCTATCTCTACAAAGTTTACCTAGAGAGATTCTGATCAATTGGCCACATGGGAGGGAGAAGATAAAAAAGGATGTCCCCCAAAGGATAAAGGGGGGGGGGGAAGCCCAAATCCCTGAAGGGAAGTGGTAAAAAAAAAAAAACTATACAAAAATATCTTGACACTTTTCTCAAATCACACTTTGGAACTGCAAATAAATCATAACAGACTAACCCTGTAAGGTCCAAAGAAGGAATGGACTATTTCTGGAGCATCAGCTAAATTGGATGGTTTCTGCACAGCTGTAATTGATATAGTATTCCATCAGTGAGACAAAAAAAAGCTAACTCAAAATGAGAGTTGACTGGTTTAAATTATTGTATATGAAACATGGGTCAAACAGTGATGTAAAGGTTACTGTTCAGCACTGATGCTATATCAGGTACTGGGGAAATGCAGCCATGCTATGAAATTTCCCCCCTTTTGACCCTCTCTCAAATTACTAAAAAGCAAAGCAGTGTTTTTACTCTTTGGGAGAGTTCAGCAATCTATGATTTCCCCTTTTGGCTTCAGTTTTGTTTTATGCCATTGAGAATTGCAGGTCCTTGTATTAATGTTTGCTTTTTAAAATGTACATGGAAGAGGTAAATGCAGTACTTTCTTACTGGAGTCTCATGAAGCAGAACAAGCTTAGTCACCCGAAGGTTCATTTGAACTCCAAGGCTCTTGTGCTGGAAAAGATTAAATACCTGAAAACAAAAGAAATGAATATAGTAATTTAAAATTAATAATAAGACAAGTCACAGATTAATTGAGGCATCATTTTAAAATGCTGTGGAGTACTGAGCTGTTTTCAATATTTTCCCAAATAATTCCAACATAACAATCTATTCAGGACACAGAAGATTCTACACATAGTTTCGGTATGTTTGAAATATTTTCTTCATATATTCAGTTGGTTGGCAGTGAGAAACTACCGTTATTTGCACTCTCACTTCAGTTTTCTTTGCTTAAAATTAGATTATATTCTTATCAAACAATATGTAGAATTTTGTATCTGCAATAGTAGAACAAGATACTGGACTCAATTTTTTTCTCAATATACAAGGCAATAATAATGAGTCTGTATTGGAGAGGGAAAAAACTAGCTGTATTTTATGACCTATAAATTCCAACCTAACAGTAGACCTTATGAGACCAAATGGATGTCCTGGTGCTGGATCTTGAGATGTGGCAGTATCTTAGTATCAATGTAAAAGTACTAGTTATGACTCATTCCCTTTTCTAATCCTACCAGCTTGTATGATTAGGCTATATGCTGTGTTTTATGTAAGTTATATTTAACTTTAATGTATTCTTTTCTTACCATATTTAGAATAGTTAAAATAAATCTCCTAGCAGCATCTGCTCCATGATAGGAAATCATTGCTGGATCTGCAATCACTACAGTCTCCACATTATATTCTTGAGGTAATTTATAGGAATATCTCTTTCCTCGTCTATTTTCTGTGCCTTTTTGACCCCTGGCTCTTCTTTTCTCTGCAATAGAAACACTAGGATTAGGTGCTAGAATAGTGGACTAAAACCCAAAGAGGCTCAGGTTTAAAACTGCATTTAAGCAAGGAACATTACATTATTTTAAATTAGTTATTATAGCTCAGCACCAACTTTTCTCATAGAAGATGTTTTAAAAATGGAGCAATCTTGAATTCCATAAGAACAGTGTGGTATAAAGCCAATTACTACTTTATTGTCTAGCAAAAACTCTTTTAGATTTTGGATCAGAAGTTTTCCCAAACTTTGCTGGTAATGGGAGGAATGAAGCAAGGACCTTTTACATTCAAAGGGCAGATGTATCACTGACCTAAACTCAGTGTGTACATTAACCATGTTACACTTTCAGTGGTAGTCTTTTGTGTTACTGGCATACCAGTTCACTTCAATCAATTTGCCTTTAAAAGAAAAGCCTCACAGAAGCCAGCAGTTAGGGAGAGGCAAGCAGCTGCCTGGAAGGGCAGATGAAGAGGCTACAAACAAACCTATCCATCCTCCAACTTACCAGGGAAGAAATAATTATCGGATCAGATGCAGCCATATGAAGAAGCCTATCAGAAGTGTGATGGAAGAATTTGTTACAAAGGACCAACCTTTTTTTCCTTTGGAGCTTTAGAATAGATTTCAGAGCCTCTCAGTTGATGATGCGCCTAGACCTCTAGATGAAGAGCGGCTGCTACAAGCCTGAGGGACAAGGAAAAGGATCTGCAGAGGGAAGGATTCCTGCCTCTGCCCTGAAGGGGAAGTAGCAAGTGGCAGTAATCATAAGAATTCTCACTGACAAAGACTAAAGCGGCAATCTGTCAGCTTGATACGGTTCTACTGCACCACTGGGAACAAATGGCATAGCCATCCATAATCCTGAAGATACTGCAAGGGTCTATTAAGTGCTTGGCAAGAGGGTGAAGGAACTGAGGGCACCGGCGATATTTTCTTCCTTCCTTCCTGTCAAAGAATGCAGTTGAAACGGATACTGGAAGCAAACATCTGGAAATGCAGATGGTGCCTGCAAGAATGTTTATATTAATTGATCATCCAATTCAGATTTGTAATAGCAATATGTATATATTATATGGTTGGGGGTGGGACTTCATGGGTTTTTTGTATTGGGGATTTTACTCTGTAAGCTGCCTGGAGTCACTGAGTGTGAGTTGGGCGGCCATATAAATTTATTAAATAAATAAATAAAATAAATATTTTATTTACTGAAAGAAAGATTAGGCTTCTCCCCAATTTGCATTTAAAATGGGGAAGGTCATCTAAGATTAGCTGAGAATCTGTTCAATATTCACTGGGAGAAGGACTGTCTTAATTTCTGGGTCTTCTTCATTTAGACAAATATAGTATTATGTACTTTTACCTTCTAAAAATTATGAAAATAGTTGATGCAATTCCAGCTTCCCAAAATGCATTGCCATAGCACCTCCAAACTGAACTGAATAAAACAATGGGAAGCTGGTTCTCATGTGTGTTCTAGACTGTCTTTCAACTGGTTGGAGATTATGAAAGCTGCAATATGGCATATTTGAAAGGCAACTGGTTTGAGGTAGCTGAGATATATAGTATCGCTAATCAGCATGTACTAAATTCTAATTCAAATCCACATCCAATGAGAAAAATAATTCCAGGCTCATTTTTTTCCCTTTAATCATGATAGAATGTACTAGGAAGTCAGTTCCTGAAAACAAGCAAGAAATATTTATATACACTGACATACACTACAGTCTTACAAATACTCAGAAATCCTATTATATTAAAGCAGACTTATTCCCAAGAAGTATAAATATGTTTGCAGCATAGTTGTTTAGTAGAGGAAGAAATTATGTTAATAAGGTATCATGAAATCTCTTTTAATTTTTTTCTTTCTTAATTCAATATTTAAGAAAGATAATAAATACAGGATAAAATATTAGTACAAAAATAATTTCAGTAACATCTGTTCAGTAATTCTGTTAACGTTGGTGTTTCTGGATTATTCTGCATTTTTAAAAAATAATGGCCAACAAAAACACTATTATGTATACAACTGTCACATTTAATAAACTTTTCCAGTTTCAAGGTATTACTGGCTCTGGCAACATTCTATGCTTAAAATTGGTCTCTCAGTAGTATTCCTTGAAAATTTTATGTACAACCAATGTATATGCAGTTAAGTGCAACAGACCGCATAAATAAGAGAGAAAACAAGTTGGGTTAAGTACCACAGAAGCTAAAAAATAACAGAAGTACCTTTTGCTACATGTCACATACTATTATGAATTTAAAATATGGCAGAAATAGTAAACTGTCATTTACTTTTGATAAATAACAACATAAGCAAGACTTCACAGAAAGGTCAATGTAAGTTGTTTATGATCACATGTATCCCTTTGGAAAATCCAGATAAAAAATCAATGGCTTGTACAGAATCTGACAGTTTCATCAGCATGGTAAAACAAGCACTGTGCTGTTGCAACATTCATTTCATCATTTCCACCCTCCCACCATGGATGTCCATGAAATAAAAATTTAGACTTTGCCTCCTTACCCCATGATTCCAACTGTTATGAAAATGACAGAGGAAATAAACCATAAATTTGATATCAGCATTCATTCATATCAAATTACATTATATTCAAAACAAACAACTACTTTAAATTATTCAAATGTTGACAATACAAAGCTAAGTGGTAGATTGGAGTGATATGATAGTATGTGAAAATTCTAATCTTTATTTTGTTCATCTTAGGAAATCTACTTGCAGAACATATCTGAGTTATATAATTGTCATAGCTGCACATAGTTTTACTGATCTGTAAACAAACGGCAAAATATAAGACCAGTAAAGCTATCTTTCAAAGCACCACAATTAGACAAAGCAACTTCCACTCAGGTTGTGAATATTTATTTTAACTGGTAAACACAACATTTGAAAACCGCGAGGAAAACCATCTTGACCAGAACAAAGCTGCAACTGCAGAAAAGAGGGTGGTCCCATCCCAAAAGGGAGTTGGCAGATTCATTTGTTCTATTAAAACCCTGGCACACGATTGCTTGGCTGTCTTACAATCTTTAGTTAAACTTAATTCCAAGTAAAAGAGTTTTTATTCACTGCTCATAAATGGAGGCAAATGATGTACTAGGAAGTCTCATACTCTTTGCTTGAGTATGCTTAACTTAACAGATCTAAATAATAACTACTGAAATAAATGAAGATTTATTTAACTTTCTATCTGTAGACCAGAATTCTATAACCTGGCACTCATCAAATATTCCCAGAATTCATGGCAAATATGCTTATTTGCAAACCTGGGAGTTGAAGTCCATCAGTTATGGAAGGCACCAAGCTGGAGAAGACTGATTTTAGGAGAAGGTAGTTTGCCACACTATGTAATAGGAGTCAGGCAAAGAGAACAGTCAACAATGAAGATTTACATAGAGTACCTATTAAATTAAAATATGTTAATGGGAATTACATTACCAGCAAGAACACCACAGTATTGACTATGAGAAGTGGATTTTTCAGGGGCTCTTTCGTGTATGGATCTTTTACGTCTGCATACCCGGTGTGCATGACCTATCACAGCCAAAGTATGATTGAACGGCTCAATAAATATGAAGTCGTCATTCATCTGCAAAAAACCAATCTGTAGGGAAAACAAAAACAACAGATTAACAACATTTCATCATGCCACGTAGAAAATAAAATATTTAAAATTATGTTTTAAGAATTGTTGCAACAGCAAATGAATACTTATAACCCTACTATTATGATTGTTCTGTTTTACAAGCTGATCCATAAAAATCAGGTGCCATAGCCTTTAGGAGACATGCCTAGCCTGCATTCTTAACTCCTTCACTTCAAAACACTAAAGAGTTTCACTTTTTTTCAAGAAACATATTAATGAGTTAAATGCGTTTAATGTTTTGAAAAAAAAATCAGTTAAGAATGCAGCTCAGCATCTTTCCTGAAGGGTAAGGCACCTCAACATTAGATTGTAAAAGATAATGACTATGCCCAGAACTATACACGAGTGTATGTGTGTGTGTATGTAGAAAGAAAATCTGCTTCAAATGATATTTTCCATATAGAAATAATCTTTATATCAGGAAAATCAGTGCAACCAAGTTTCTGTTAACTTTAATGACAGAATTTGTGCACACTGGATTCTAAACTTTAACATTTCTGTACTGATGGTAAAAAAAAATACTAATGTGGAAGTGATGTGGAAGTTTGTAACTTGAATATGATGTGGAAGTTTGAAACTTGAAACACACTAAACTCCTTATATTGAAATAATTTCCTGATGTTCTTATGAAGATGTGAAGCAAACATTTAGTTGACAAAATGTCAAGCCTACAGAAAATTCCTAATAAATGCAATGTAGTAGTATCCAATCAATTTTATAGAATTTTATAAACTTTCTGCTAATCTAGCACCCCCTCAAAATCATGGGGGGGGGGTCTTGTTTAATAAGCTAACTCAGCATATGTACATTTTGTAGTAATAATTTCCAAGGCAAAATGTACATTTGTAGAATACAATTTTATATAAAAATCTGAAATCTTAACAAAATAAATCAATCTCCCTCCCTCCCTTTCTCTCTCCCCACATACACTTCCACTAGTAATTCTCATAATGTCACAAACCTTACTGCTGGATCATATGTAAATATAGCCCATTCCAGCATCTTAGTACCAACATCAACCAGACAAATGGCCCCAGTAAAGTCCCTAACAGGACATGCAGGGAACTATTCACTTGTCAGTTTCCCAGTATTTGATGATCAGAAATATAGGCTTCTGCTTTATGATTTTTTTAAAAATATCCTTTTAAAATTATATAAACTAGTGGCCATCACCAACTCTTGTAGCAGCAAATACCATGTGTTAATTAAATATGTGAAGATTTTTTTTGTTTGCCTTGAATTGTCTACTAACCATATTTACTAGATATATATTTTCAATCAATGAAAAAGGGAGAAAAAGCCCTTATCTGTATCCATTTTCCCTACATTATAATCGTTTATGTCTTATTATTTTTTCTAAATAAAAAGAAACTTGACATGTTTTATTCTTTCTACTTATGGAAGTTTCTCCTGCCCATTAATGCTTTTACAGGTAGTCCTCGACTTACAACCACAATTGGGACCAGAACTTCCATCACTAAATGATGTGGTCATTAAGTGACTTTCATCTGATTTCATGACCTTTTTTACC
The DNA here is from genome assembly GCA_030867105.1 of Liasis olivaceus. Classification (NCBI taxonomy): domain Eukaryota; kingdom Metazoa; phylum Chordata; class Lepidosauria; order Squamata; family Pythonidae; genus Liasis; species Liasis olivaceus. Next base: position 205,431,627 of record CM061348.1, read on the forward strand.
ATGGTCGTTAAGCAAATCACTGTGGTCATTAAGCAAATCACACAGTTGTTAAGCGAATCTGGCTTCTCCCATTGACTTTGCTTATCAAAAGCCCCCTGGGAAGGTCACAAATGGCAATCATGTGACCCCAGGATGCTGCAACCATCATAAATACATGCCAGTTGCCAAATGCCCAAATTTTGATCATGTGACTTTGGGAACACTGCAACGGTCATAAGTGTGAGGACCAGTTGTAACTCACTTTTTCAGCACTGTCATAACTTTGAACAGTCATTAAACAAATGGTCGTAAGTCAAGTACTTTATCTGCACATTTTCTACCGATCCACCTAGTATTACATTTGGTATTGCTGAGTTTGCATACGCAAGATTGAGGTTCAAATTCTTGCTCAAAACTCATAGGTGGCCTCAGACAAATCACTTGATCTCAGTCTCAGTACAGTATCTCACAGAATCACTGGAAAATAGTGAATGCTTTAACATTATAAACAACAAAGATAAAATGCAACTACATATGTTATATAAGGAACATGCCTTCTTGTTTTTACTTAAAGGAGAAAAAAATAGATTTTATTGTCTTAAGGAAACATTGGATCTAGCAAGCTATCAATGAAGAAAAAGATAAACTGTAAAATTTAACCGTGTTAACATAGCCATGGCTGATGCTCTGCAGTGGCTATATTTCCCCAGATGTTTCTTTAAAAAAAACAGTAAAGTCACATTTAAAACTCATATTTCTCTTTCTATCTCTCTATCTCCATTCATAATGTTGATGGTAGTATCAAAACAGGCATTCATGTTTCACTAAATAATTCGAAACAAAGGACCCACAAGACAGAGTATTAATAAAAACAAACACACTAATGAAATAATCAAGATTCAGCCAATTATGCTTAGGTAAATGATAAAATCAGTAATGCTGCTCTTTCATCAGCTTTCTTCATTTGGGAAGACTAAAGAAATGATATACAAATGGTAGTCAGTACCTCTATATTTCATTAACTATATTTCCTGAATTACTTGCTATATTGGGTTTGCAAATCTTCTTCTAAAAATAGTGTTCTGTCCATCTGATCGTGACTTTTCTCATTTTCTTGGATAAAGATAATGCCTTGTCTCTTATCCATGTTAACTCCCTCCTTAAAAGACTGGGTAATTTTTCCAATGATTACACACAGTTTCTTGAAAGTAAGATCCATCCCAATTCTCATGTTAAATGAGGCTACCATAAATACAAAGAACATATGCAGTCTATTCAACCAAGTCTCACAGAACTAGGGCAGTCTGGTTCATTTCTGTGTAAACCTTCTAGCATTCACATCCTCTCCTTTTTTCAGCTGCAAATTGGATTACAAAACTATAAGAAGTAAGGATTTTAATATGTAAATGCAGTCTTATTTTACTTATAGAGTCAGGAGGTATAATTTACTTATAGAGTCAGGAGGTATAAATGGCTGAGATTAGTTAAAAAATAGTACTCAGATATATCTGCTATCCTATACTGTATATCACTCAAATTACATCTTTCATATACTATACACTAAAACCTCCATTTGGAAGAAAGGGATGTCCATTTCATCCAAATGTATTTCATTAACCTAATTTATGCAATTTATGTAATTACATAATTGATGCTTTTATGTCATCTGTCAAATTACATCATCTATATCAAATTATGTCATCTGTATAACTCTGTAATTATATAAATGATGAAAATTGATGAAAATGATCCAAAAACGTAAATTATTCAATCACTCAAATGACATAAATTGTCACAAATGACATACATCAAATTAATTGTCCAGAATACTTCAGGAACAATGGACTTTGTTCTTTGTTCTAATCCTTTGTAATGTTCAACATAAAATTTTGTTCATTAAGGTTAGGGTTTGAGGTTAAGGCAATCCACAGAATCAAACTTTTATTGTATGTGAAATATCTAATTTGCAATATAATTTAGTGCTCAATAAATTTGATCTTCTTTGAGCTTTCTTCACATTCACATCTACTCACTCTAGCATGCATTTTAGTGTTATTCCTTGCTCTTCATCAGTTAATTGTGCCTATAATCCTAGGAGTAAAAGCACTGAGCACACATACAAGTATATTGGGGAGACAGTAAGTCTTCATTGTTTGATGGAGAAAATATTTTTTGGTGCCCAGGAATGGGATTATCATAGCAAAGCGAAAAAATAAAATCACATCTCTGCTGTGTGGTTGTTTGCCATGGAAGTTCAACAGTGTGATTTCAAAAGATTTCCTGTGCTCCACAATGGAGGGCCTTCTAAGGAAGGTGGCCTTGTTCGGATCCTACGGAGATGTGTTAAGATACAAACCTGGAGAGCCTATTACTTTCTGTGAGGAAAGTTTTATCAAGCATCATTCCAGTTCTACTAAGCAATTTCTGGAAACCACAGTGAATCCTTAACTTTTTGAACAAGACACTTTGCTACTGAGGGAAATGACTACCAAAGGAAAGAAGACACTGAGAAATAGCCCATATAGTATTCAACAGTGCAGAAAAAAGGTAGGGAAACAAGAAAACAAGGCAGTCAAACAATACATTGACTCCTTCCTACTGCACCATGATTCTCACAGAGATGGTAAGTACCCTTTTATTTAAGAACAAACTTGCTGCCTCGAGAAAGGAACACTCTAGTTTTTCCCATAAGGAGGCTAAGGATAGACAGCATTTGCCCACCTCCACTTCATTCAACAAGACTCAGTCTAGCCCCAGTCCCCACCAGCTACTAAATAGTGGACATAATGGAGAGAATATAAAGGAAAGGCCACACAAAAATCATTCCCAGTCCAGCCCCTGACTCAGCCTCACTCCCCTCACTTGTTCAAGGGGGCATCCTTGTGATGGAATGGAATTATGAAGGCCAGACTCAGGGAGGGAAGCATCCTCTTTTGTCTCCTGAAGCACGGGGAAGAGATAAGAGGATGAGGCTGGCACCTCCCTGAGGAATTCACGCTGTGTTGACTGACTGACCCTGGGAACTAGTTCAGTCTGGGAAGATTCTTGATAGAGGTTGTAGCTAATAAACATTGCTGAACTGAATCTGCATGGTCTCCTGGAGTTTCCTGGGCTAGGCCTGACAATCCTTCTGCCAAGAGCAGAGGATAATCACTACAGAAACTAGTGCTCCAGTGCAGAGAAAATACCACCAGACTTCTCTCTCTCCTTTTATGCTCAGGTAATTGATCTTTAGAACAGACCCCAGATTTTAAAACACGAAGCCTCTCCATTGACATCTCTTAGTCAGACTTAACCAACAAAGACTTAGAGAAGAGTATAACCTCCCAACTTACCTATTCAATGCAGTTCCAAGAGCAGAAATTACTCCTGCAGGCTTAGACCTACAACTGGGGCCAAGAATTAAAGCTGCATATTCCTGAAAGGCAAGATCCTCTCTTGCCTCTGATATTGCTTCTGATATGGACCTCAATGTACAAACAATTTGTTAGATAATAATGAAGTATCACCTCACCTATTTAGAGGGAAGCTGATAACCCATTTTTTAGACTTTACTCCGGATTATATTTCTATCATAAAAAAGGCTGACAACATCGTAGCCATTCCTAATCAATCTACTACACATCCATTGCCACTCACAGAACTGGATGAAGCAGTTAATCACAAAATCATGAGGAAGAACTCCTTAAACACAGGACCTTTACTATGTATTCCGCAACTGCTTATGGATGATCCATAAGAGAGAAAACCTTCAGTCTCAAGATCTTCATTACAGGATGGAAACAGTATAGTGTATCTCAAACAGAACACACTCTGCCAGAGAGGTCCTTAAGAGACCCAGAATCTTCCTCTTGCATCTCCTATATACAGGGTTCCCTTCAGAGCCATACAACATGTGTACCTATAAAGAACTGACATAAGGCCCACCAGCACAAAGCTACCCTAATTAACTGGAATGTGGCAGACTGGTTGTCAAAATGTAGAAATAACAACTTCAGTAACTAAGTTTGATGTTACCTTACTGCAAGAAACCTGGCTTCAAACTGTTTTGGCACTAAATGAATATACAGTTTATTCCCTAAATGGTGTAGCTGGGGAATGCAGAGGCACACCCAAAGGTTACCTAGGTATGTTGATAACCACCAGCCTAAATGTAACAATTAATGGTCTCCTGCCACTTACATGTTGTGCCATGTCAGTAAAGATACAATCAGGATCCTGTACATTAATAATAGTCAACATATGGACTTCTGGGGAAGAAATAGCAAACTGAACACAGCTCTGCAAAAAGTGGAGCCGACAACTGCAGTGAAGAATGAAGAACCAGTGAGTAGACTGGGTCTTTGTAATTACTCTCCAGACAAGGAGAGGTCTTGAGATCACCCACAAGTGCTCCTGACAGTTACTCCTTCTGAGGAGACCACAAGACAGTGGTCTCCGGTGGTTTCAGAACTCTGGGGAACAAGGGAATAGCCATCTTGCTGAAACCACAGTCAGGGCCTTCAAAAGGACATTGGATAGAGGTTGATGAGGTCCATGATTCTGGGTATTTTGATCTGGATGTATTTCGTTAGGTCAGGTGAGTTGTGTAGTACTGCTAATATGGATTCTTTCACTAGTTCTGGGTTTATGGATGTGAAGAGTGCTGTGACATCAAATGAGGCCATACTTTCATCTTCATCTATGTGTACATCTTTGATTTTCTGGAGGCATAGCAGAGATTATAATGCGACACCTAGAAACTATAGCACTTCCACACACCTTTGACACCTTTGTTATAATAAATATAATATAATATAATATGACACCTTTGTAATAATAAAAAAGGAACACCTAGAGAAGACACATGAAACTATCAACAACATCTTCAAAGGAATAAAATTCACCAGAGAGAAAGAAAACAACAACACGCTACCCTTTCTGGATATCCTCATTAGGAGAGGTAACAACAACACATTAGAAACCCAAGTCTATCAGTGTGGGTCTATTACCCACACTAATCAAGTACTCCGTTACCAAAGTAACAACCCAACCTTCCACAACAGGAGCTGTGTAAGAACATTATTCAAACGAGCACAAATGCACTGCAGCAAACCAGAACAGCAGAAAAAGGAAACAGACCACCTATACAACATCTCCCAACAAAATGGATATCCACACAACTTTATCAAAAAGTGCCTGACCAATCAACCTACTACAATATAACCAACACAAGCTATGAAAAGGATTAAACTGCCATGCATCAGAATCATCTCAGAAGCTACCAACAGACTATTACAACCACACGGCATCTCTATAGCACACAAACCAACTAAAGCCCTCCAAATATCTTAAGCAAACCAAAAGACCCAGTAGCCCAAGAAGAAAAACAGGAGTCATCTACAACATATAGAGTAAGGACTGTAACAACCACTATGTAGGACAGACAGGCAGAAGACTAGCAGAGCACACCCATGAACACCAACTAGCAGTCAGAAGACACGATGAACTCTCCTTAATCTCACAACACATGCACAGACTTAACCATAGTTTCAGCTGGGAAACTGTTAGCATCTTAGACCAAGCTAACTCCAAAAATGTGAGGGAATTCCTGGAAGACAGCCATCATCAGGCATGTAGAGATAAACAACATCTACACACTATTCAAAAGAGACAATAAAAAGGAAAACAAAAGACCAGAACATCTCACCAGCAATCATCACCCAGATAAGCAGAGATTAACACCAAGATTATCACCAGACATACAATCAGCAGTAAACAATACCCTACCAGAGGGAAAAAATAAAACAAAACCCACACCCCCACCAACACTAGCAGGGCATGCCACTGTATATAAACAGAGAGCAAACCCCATTCCATTCTAGCACTGAAGATGTTACCTAGCTGGGTAATGAAACGTTTGCAAGAAAGCAGCTGAGCTCAGAGAACCCCAAGGACTCCACGTGTCAGTTATTATACTACATTTTACTGAGAAATGACATGGGACTGTAAGTGAAGTTTTTAACCCCCACATTTCTTCTTGATTATTTTATTACTTTATTTAGTAATCTATATTTTAATGTTTCTATAATTTATTTTAATGTTATGTTAAAGTTTATACTACTCTGAATGTTGATCTTAATCCCTTTTCTGTTTTGTCACACATTGTAGTCGGAACAAGTATCTCAGCAATCTCTGTTCCTAATATTATTTTCACTCAAATTCTTCATAAGTATTTCTCCTAACTATTCTGATATTGATGACTCAGCTTCAGATACTCAAATATTTATTTCCTTTGTGCTGCTTAATGACTGCCATAAAGTCTTTCACCTTTCACCAGTGCTCCACAAAAAAGAATAAAAAGCTGCATACAACCCATCCCTGAAATATACAACTCAATAGGATGAGGTCTTTAAACTCCATGTGTTGTCTTTGCATATTTGGGGGAAAAAATAGTATGCTCTGGTCTGACAGGAAGCAAAGTTATTGCTTTCCATTTGAATACCACTGAGAATGAATATTCACACAATTTATAAAATCACCCTGTTACTGTGGCTTAGCAGTATGTAAACTGGCAGAATAGTTTAAGCCGCAGTTTACACTAACCACAGTAATCACAAAAGAGACAGCGTTAGACATAACTTTTTAGCTGGGGAAGAGAAAACATGCTATTCAGAACAATTATGGACAAATGAAGAGACCTAATTCCACATGGTCTACTTTAATACTGTAGATAAGTAGTGCACTTTTTTTTTAAAGGGAGGAAAAATCTCAAACTGTCAACTTCCAGTTGAATTGCATTATTGTACTATTGCCTTTATTGCTGTTACTACTTTTAGATTTCTTTTTCTTTTTCCAATTGTTGGAAACTAGAAAACAAGAACCACTTTGATTTCTGGATCTTTATTGATGAAAACGTAATATAACATAATCTTGAAAGCTTGTCAAAGCAATTCTTCCACTCAATTTATACCTACCAGAATTAAGGCAGAACTGCTTTGAGTATCTTGCTCATGCTTTCCTCCTACCTTGGGCCCAGGTGTCTTTTTTGAAATGGTCCTGTTTCCCGTTCCTATTCCCTTTGTTAGATATTCCATCAACAATAACAAACAATACATTCTGTAATACATTCTTTTGAATATACAGTTGCTCCACCACTGGAGGATACAATGAGGCACATCCACACATAAAGTGTGTGTATTGGGCCCCTGTTTCCCAAAAGTGGTCCCCAAACTCTCCTCCTACAGCTGCACTACATCCTCCCCATTACTACTGGGAGAAAGCCAACTAGATCTGCTGCCATTAATAACTCTGGAGAAATCCTCCCTATTACTGGGGGAGGCAAGTGGCATTCCCCTTCTTTCAGGAGCTATCAGGCAATTGCAACTGGATCTTGGTGCTTTTCCCTGGCAGGTGTTGTTGTTGTTCAGTCGTTAAGTCGTGTCCGACTCTTCGTAACCCCATGAACCATATTGCGCCAGGCCTTCCTATCTTTCACTGCCTCCCTGAGTTTGCTCAATTTCATGCTCATTGCCTCAGTGACGCTATCTAGCCATCTCATCCTCTGCCGTCCTCTTCTCCTTTTGCCTTCCATCTTTCCCAGCATCAGGGTCTTTTCCAAAGAGTCCTCTCTTCGCATTAGGTGACCAAAGTATCTGAGCTTGAGCTTCATTATCAATCCTTCCAATGAGCAATCAGAGTTGATTTCCTTTAAGATTGACTGGCTTGACCTCCGAGCAGTCCAGGGGACTCTTAAGAGTCTTCTCCAGCACCACAGTTCAAAGGCATCAATTCTTCGGCGTTCAGCCTTCTTTATGGTCCAGCTCTCACAGCCATACATTACTACTGGAAAAACCATAGCTTTGACTATGCGGATCTTTGTCGGCAAGGTGACGTCTCTGCTTTTTAATATGCTATCTAGGTTTGCCATAGCTTTCCTCCCAAGGAGCAAGCGTCTTTTAATTTCATGGCTGCAGTCTCCGTCTGCAGTGATCTTGGAGCCCAAATAAATGAAGTCTGTTACTGCTTCCATTTCTACCCCTTCTATTTGCCAGGGATTGATGGGTCCAGATGCCATGATCTTAGTTTTTTTAATGTTGAGTTTCAAGCCAGCTTTCGCACTCTCCTCTTTCACCCTCATCAAGAGGCTCTTTAGTTCTTCTTCACTTTCTGCCATTAGGGTGGTATCGTCTGCATATCTGAGGTTATTGATGTTTCTCCCTGCAATCTTAATTCCGGCTTGTGATTCTTCCAGCCTGGCACTTCTCATGATGTACTCTGCATATAGGTTAAATAAGCAGGGTGACAGTATACAGCCTTGTCGTACTCCTTTCCCTATTTTGAACCAATCGGTTGTTCCATGACCGGTTCTAACTGTTGCTTCTTGGCCCGCATACAGATTTCTCAGGAGACAGGTAAGGTGGTCTGGTATCCCCATCTCTTTCAGAATTTGCCACAGTTTGTTGTGATCCACACAATCAAAGGCTTTTGCATAGTCAATGAAGCAGAAGTAGATGCTTTTCTGGAACTCTCGTGCTTTCTCCATGATCCAGCGAATGTTGGCAATTTGATCTCTAGTTCCTCTGCCTCTTCGAAACCCAGCTTGTACATCCGGTAGTTCTCGGTTCACGTACTGCTGAAGCCTAGCTTGTAGGATTTTGAGCATAACCTTACTAGCATGTGAAATGAGTGCAATTGTGTTAGGGATCAGTTGAATGCTTCAGATTCAGAAGCTGAAGACCCTGGCAGACAAAGTTTCTGCCTCTCCTGGAGAAATGAACAGAAGAGAGTACCTTGGTAGAAGAGGTACTTAAGCAGACACAGGTTCAGGCTGGATCAGTTAAGCCAGAGCCTCAACTAGGAAAGCTCCTGAGACCTTCTACGCATCACAAACTATGAAGAGCAGAGCAACAAAAATTAAACTGTCAACTTCCAAGAAAGAAGTGTGAGTCAGCATATGAGTTCTGCTGACTGAGCTTTAAAAAAAGTCTGTTTGATCAGCTCTGTGAGGCAAAGTATATTGGATTATCTGGCTGAACTGCAGACTGGAAACTGACTACTCCTGGATCTTCCTGGGCCTGTGATTGTCTTTTCTGACTCTTTTGGTTTGAAAATTCAGCTCTTGTGCCAATGTTTTTCTGCAACTTACTTTGTTTTACTTCAGTTAAAGATTTATAACTGAAACTGGGGGGTGAAGAAGTAAATTGGCAGCACAGGATGGGGGGCAACATTGTGACCCCTTTGTCTCCCTTTGCAGAATTGGGGGTTTGTGTAATTTTCCTTCTACTTAGCAGTATATTTTTTACCATAGTCCTAGCTCTACCCTGATTCTTCATCATTTTTGAGAGATATTTTTTTTTTAAAAAAGGATACAGATCTGTGATCCTTTGTTTCCCCCTTCTTAAAATCAGGGGTCAGCAGGGAAAAAGATCAGGTTAAAAAGATCAGCTTCAAGTAAATAATTATTTGGTTCAAGAAGTCTGCAAACAACAACAAAAAATGGCCCACTAATTCATTCAGGCTTGTCTTCATTGTCCAAGTCCCTGTTTCCGACAACAATCTAATTCAACCACCACTGCAATCTTGTAATATGTAATGATGCATACACAGAGATAAACAAGATGAGATGGTTTTGCCCCATCCCCCTTTGCTTCCCATGAGGTATTCTCCAAAATTGTCCCTTTGTGGGTTGAGAGAAACAAGTAGAATGCCACCAGCCCCTTTACTCCAAGAAAAAAAAGTACACTACCAATTGAACCCTTTCAGAATCTAGGCCCCCAAAGTGGAATTTCTCACATTCACTACAGGGGCAAAAACCAAAACCCCACAGAGGTGCTCCCAAACTAAAGAGAGTAAAGGATTACAATTATTCCTCCCCACTGTAGCCTCTGCACAGAGCAGTTTTTTTTAAGTCTGTCATTAAGAAAAAAATGGCTTTTTACCTGCAAAATAACCCAATCCACAGACTTCTGCTCTATGCAACTGGGGTCAAATTCACTTTCATACACTAATGAAAATCAATGACTTTCCTCATAAAGCACTCCACATTAATAGAATGTAATAACGTTAATTACTGTATAACCAAGTGTTTCTGGTACCAAATTGCAACATTAAAGTGACATTCATGCCTTTAAAATTCCACAAGAGAACGCATGTACTTGCCTTTCATGCCATTTGCCCGCCAGCAAGACTGGCAAAGAAAGAAGAGAAGAAGTAGCTGGATATGGCTGAGGAAGTTATCTTTAGTATTCACAATATTTTTCTGACATATGCCTCCATATTTTCATAAAACTCACCATGTCTATATAATTGTTCCACAGAGGATCAGCGCCATTCACATGAATGAGATGCATTCTAGCAGAACTAAAAGTAATTCAGCCAGAACCCATTTAACTGACCAAGAAATAGAGAATTCTGACTCAACGGATAGGAGAGAAAATATGTATTTGTCAGGTCTGAATATACAACCATCCGAACTTTTGACTGGTAGGAATAAATCCTATATAACGACTGAACAGCACCAAAAAAAAAAAAAAAAAGTCTGGAAAACAGCTGTAAAAGCCAACACCAAAATAAAGAACACAGCTTGCCCAATATATTGTTTTTGTCAAGGGAATTGTTTCACTTGCTTCTAAAATTTCCTGAGGCAAAAAACCAGATAATTTCATGGCAGTTCTGTAGTGATTACATCAATGTTCCAAAAGTCAGTTAAATAATAAACTTATCACAAACAGTGCCTATTTTATGTCATGGCAATAATAAATCAGCAGTTCTTGGACTAAGGGATGATTAACAAATGAATGTTCAACATTAGAAACAAGCACACTTTTTGTTCCATTGCTGCAACTTACAAGCAGGGAGCCATTTGTTCACTAGCTGTGGTCCAGATCTTGGTTTCACTCAAGCAGTCTTAGCCTGACTTGACCTAATTTTAGGTTGAAGATCTGGTAAGAATCCAAAGCAGCACAGCTGAGATAATTAAACAAATTGTTGGAAGACCATCACATTTTAAATATGAAGTCACTTAAGAAGTTGCTCAGGGCACATTTCTACATGTTTTTAGATATTAAGTGCATTCGAAAAATAAATTGTGACTTAAGGATTGGTGAACCCCCCCAAAATGTGTCCAAACATATTTTTTTCAAACAATAATTAAAGAGATGAAGCATCAGCAACTTAAACACTGAGAAATATGTGTCATTTATACATTTATCCTACAGCTATTTTGGGAAAGAACTTTAATCAACAATTTTGTAAATTAAAAAAGGCTGATTTCTATGTTATTTTATAATTGAAAATGCCTAGTTGCTAACCATTGCATAAAATATTTCCTCCCAATGTTTCATCAGTACAAACGCTAAATAAAAAGTGTTATTTTGTGTTAAAGTCATGTTATAGACAGACTTTAAAAGGTGAAAAGCCATAACACACTTCTGAATTTGCTATGTGGAACCTGCAAGATGTGAAATAATCAGATGTAAAGATGCAAGATTTCAGTTAGAGTACTATAGTTTGTATTTGAGTGGCCTCTTGGACACCATATACCCAAAAAATAAGCAGGGAGAAGATAACTTTTTATTTAATTAAGCTTAAGATTAATTTTAGTTCAATAAATTTAATTAAATTACATATAGATATATAACATATGTAAGGAATAATTTACCAATCCTTCATATCAAAAACTGCAATTTGGTGGCAATTACTGGAGGGGCTCTAAGAATCATACAGCAAGTTTTCAGATGCCACATACAACTCTGGGACCTCTGACACTGTGCTTCTGCCTAAATGTTCATTAAATGGCTTTCTTATTCATCAAAAGTTTTCAAGCCATTCATATGAAACAATCAGTTCTGTATTTAATTTAAAGTAAGTTCCTAACAACTTGAATATTAGTTTGATTTCCAAATTAATTATGGAATGAGACTTTAGATTTTGATAGGTTGGACAATAATTTATTAAAAAAGGAAAAAAATCCACTGTCACAGAGTAATTTACAGAGCAATTACTTTATCTCTATGCAGGTATAATTTGGATATGACATCAAAAAATAAATTGTTAACCTATTTTAATAACTGTTCAAAATCTTGGGGAAATGCTGCCACCGTCTGAGCACATATAAAAATTTAAAAGAAAACAAATCCTGAAATTAGCATGAATTCTAAACATCATATTCCATTTTATCACTGGAACAATTCCAGGCTCATTATCTTCATTCCTCCAAAGTATAAATATAGAGTCACAACCTGTTTATACAGAGAAAAAGTCATGGTATGTCTTCCAAAGAAGTCTCTTTCTTTGATCAACCTGTTGCTGTGCTAAGGATACCTTAACAAATCCAGACAGATTCAGAGCAAGCAGAGACTTCCTTCACACCTCCTAGGAACATCCAGTAGCAACTTACAGCATCAAAGGGCAATTTATTCTCCTACAAACAGTCTGCATATTGAAAATGTAGAGATCAAATAACAAGATATACTTGAACACAAAGGCGGACTTATAGAAGATATATACTAATCTTCTTAAGATGCAATTGGTAAAGCAGAAGCTGTAGCAGACATCGGTGGGAAATATTCAATATCCTGCTGCTGCTCCACACACATCACATTATTGCAGTTTGTGTAACGTGTAGCATTTTCTTCATCACATTTTTTAAAAATGCAGACATTATAAGCATAATACGGCATGGAGAAAAGCATTTATTTAACATGTTCTGAAAGATTTCGGATACTACAACAAGAAATATTCCAACTCTAGCTGTTGGTCATTTTGCCCAACATAAGATAATTAATATGGAAATTAGAGACATGTAGTCCTGCAACATGAAATTTACTGAATAATTTATGTTATCATGAAAAAGCAGGTTAAGATTCTCTCCCCACAAAAAGAGAAGCCTCTCTTTTCATAATTGTCAACAATCACAAGCTTCTAAACCCCATTTTTATAGCCTCCAGAGCTCACTACCATATTGCCAAAATCTGATGGCATAATTAACAAAAACCTGAAGAACCATAGTAAAACTATAGCATAAGCTCTAGAATAGATGTGACATATTAAATTAACAAATAAATGTGAATAAAATCCCATACACCCACACAAAACTGAAACAAAAATCCCAACTTCAGCCAAATACATAATGTGTTCCTGCCTGTTTTATATTTCCCTCAAATGTAAATCATATCTAACAGCTTACCTTAGGAATACTGGTAATGAGCTTAAAAATAGTCTTACAGGTACATTTTCCCATAGTGGAATCTATAATACTGTGTACAAGAAGCATTGATGAGATTGAAGGACTGTGACCCATTTCTTTTCCCAAATTCTAAATACTGTAACATCAAAATGTCTTCCATAATTATGCTAGCAAACTGCTGCAAACAAATTAATCTTTTTGGAGGGGGGGAGGGACTGCTTCTCTGCATAGACCAGGTTAGCCAGGTAAATGTAGAAGCCCATCAAATGATTTGCACAGTGATAATAACATTTAATTTTGTTAAAATCTTTTTTTTCCAAAAAATAAAGAAATGGGAGAAAATAACAGGATTGTGGGTGAAATTAACATAAGGTCAGAACATGTCTTATACACATACTGAACCTCACTTATTTTCTTCAAATAATACTCTTGCATTGCCTCAACATTTAATACATAATTCATATCTTGTTAATAAAAACTATTAAGTACATGTAATATTAAACTGGAAAACAAGTTTGGTGTAGCAATTAAAGGCACTGAGCTAAAAATGGGAGACAATGAATTTTAGTTCTGTCTTAAGCACAAAGCCTTAGTGACTTAGGGCCAGTCACTCTCTCAGCCCTAGAAAGAAAACATGAAAAATGCTGCCAAGAAAACTTGATGGACTTGTCCACATTGATGCCCATAGTCAAAACTGACTCAAAGGCACAAATAAAATACTTAAAAGAATTTAGTTTAACACATTTGTTTTTGAGTATGTTTTAGTACTTGTATGTCAATAGACTTTAATTCTGAATGTGTTCTAAGAGAGATCCAACACACTGTATATATCTCTTTGTTGGTGGGATGTGGGCAACAGTACATTAATCTGTAAAGTAGTCTTTAAATTAGAGATTTTAGTTTGCACAGAACAGCATGAGTATGGTTGGAGAGGTCCAGCTTATGGCCCCTCCTTTGTGGGGTGCTGCAGCATTCGATACTTTTTCCACTCCTTTTTAACATCTACATGAAACCACTGGATGAGATCATCCGCCACCATGGGATGAGGTATCATCAACATGCAGATGATACCCAACTACACATCTCCAACCCAGGCAATCTGAGTGATGCTATGACTACCCTTTCATGGTGCTTGGAGGCTATGTAGGCCTGGACAGGGGCCAACAGGCTTCAGCTGAACCCTGGTAAGACAGAATGGCTGTAGGTTGGGGGCTCCTCTGTATCTGGAAATTTACTATCTTTGATTCTGGGTGGGGTTGCACTACCCCAGACAGACCCAGTGCATAATGTGGGGGTTCTCCTGGACTCACGACTCCTGCTCAAAAAGCAAGTGGCAGTCGTGGCCATGTATGTATCTGGTTTTTATTGTATTTTTATTGTATTTTTATACTATTTTTATTGTATTTTAATTAATATTTATTTGTTGTTTTTATTGTAAACTGCCCAAAAGCACTTCCTCGTGAGATGGGCAGTGACCAAATTTGAAATATAAATGAAATATATAATAAAAACTTAGGATTTGGCTGTGCATGTGCCATATTGGCTAAAATGTGCCCAAACTAAATTGGTACTGCTTTTACCATTGTAAGGAAAATTGCACAGGTACAAGTAAGGCTGGTGGGGATGCGGTGGCGCAGCGGCTTAATGACGCTGAAAGTTGCCGGCCAGAAATGGCTGACGCTTCGGCGGTTCGAGTCCAGCCTTCGCATTAACAGGGTGAGCTCCTGTTTCCCCCCCCCCCCAGCTCCTGTCAACCCAACAGGTCGAAAACCCACATGAGTAGATAAATGGGTACTCTCACTCCGGTGGGAGGAAAAATGCTGGCAGCGCCTTGCACAGAGAGACGGGACCAGTTGCCGGTAAGCGCGAAACCGCGCTAGCCCGAAAAGGGCGCGAAGCAACGGAAATCCCGCCTCCTGCGCTTGCCAGCTGGGCTCTGCTCTAGGAAGGAGGCTCTGGCAAACCACTTCCGAAAAACAATTGCCTTGAAAACTGCAAGGATTCGTCCAGGCAGTCACTGCAGGGTCAGTAATGACTGAGCGCAGACCAAAAAAAAAAAAAAAAGTAAGGCTGATAACCTAGTTTACACATTAGCTTACCAAAGAATTATATAAAAACCATGATGGGCAGCAGAGCTTAATGTCTATGAATCCATCTAGTGATCACCATTGGCATATTAAAAACTATGACTTGGAATGTAAGAAAAATGTGACCAAATGCAGCATCTATATGTCATCCTGTCATAGGATCACCCAGATATACATTCCGTTTTGGCACTCTGATAAATTGGCTGGGAAAGATATGAGAGTGTTCATGCTTCCTCACAATAGTTCACATAAGGATAAAGTGAAAAGTTGATATGGGCTGATATGCTGGCAAGAAGAGAAGAATTAATTAAGACTTGGAGTGTTCAGAAGAGATGGCATATGAACCATGTTGGACTAGGAAGCTTTAAAGTTGCTGAAAGCTTGTTTGTTCCAAGACAGCCCAGAATAAGACTTCTGGGGCATTAGAGATGGAAGAGGAGAGACATCATCTGCACTGAGATATCATGTTCCAGGGGAAGACTGAGGAAGACAATATTCTGCCTGTCAAAAAGACTTCCAACGAAGTGTACTTAATGCCCTACTTAACTCTGAAATGAGAAGAGGGTGTAGAAATAGCTATCACAGTAGAAAAAAATAGTTAACTTTGAAATGTTTGAACAGGCCTACATATTGCTCACTTATTGAAAAGCTGCAGAAAGATAGGAGAATGAGGGGAACAAACAGTGGTTATCCTAAACGCAGCACTGCATTTCTGCAATACTGAAGTTATGCATTGTTGAAAGAAATGCAATGCTGAAAAAAATGCTTATCTTGCTTACATTACAAATAAAAGAAGAAAAAATGGCAAGGTTTTTATGTGTTGAATGTCTGATAATTTTCCTAGATCCAAAAACCTCATCAAAAGAAATAAATGGTAAATGAAGAATGACATGACTTAATGAATGAAATGAATCAAAGAAAAATAATTATGCTGCATGTTCATATACTAAGAGAAAGAGGGAGGATGTAATAGATCTGAATAAAGGAATAAACTTGTAGAGTGCAGTTTACGAATATATGCATGGAAGTGAAAATGTAAGATAACTATGAATGCAAAATTTAAAATGTATGCCAGAAAATATAAGTAAGTGTCACCTAGATTATTGTGGGTGCATATGAAAGTAGTAATTTTTAGACTAGTGATAGTTGCATGTCCAGTCATTGATGATAATGGAAGAAGCCAGGATGAATTTGGGGAGAAAAAGGTGCAACAGCCTGAATGAAGGCTATCCAGAGAAAAAATATTCTGTTAATGACCTGGGTGAAAAGAAGTAACTGGACCACTCAGAAACCCAGGAATAAATGAGAATAGTGACTGGTGAATATTTGGTTGGAATATCTGGTTTAAGATAAGTCTATTACATGTGTTCATATGGAAAAGGAATGAATCTAAAATCATGATTTATATAATTGTTTATTATGAAATATTAGGAGAATTAGTGAAGAATACAAGAGTGTTAAAAGGTTATAAATGTGCAAGAGACCATTCTTTGATAGTATCAGTAATGGAATTTGGGAAAAAACACGGAAAGTCTTGAAAAAACCTAGAATGAAAATAGAATCTCTGTTGGAAGAGAAAGTACAGTCTTCTACCAAAAAAATTAGTAGAAGATTGATTAATCTCAAACAGAATGTCTAAAAGTGAATATAATGATGTAGAAGCTGTTTGGAAAAGAGTGTAAAGAATTATAGAGTGTTCAGTAGCATACGAATTACACTAATGGGAACTATGAAAAAGAATGTTTGGTAGATTGATGAAGTGAAATAGACTATGGATTAGAAAATGTATATAAAAGAATTATTGTTGAAATAAAGTAGAAGAAAAGGATACTGTATAATGTGCATATTTGGAAAAAAGACAGTTTCAAAGAATACAGAGAAAGCAATGGTTAAGATTAAATGAGACAGAGAAATTGTAGAGAAATTCTGATGGAGACAAAAATGCTTTGGAAGTAGGCAAAAAGGACTAAACAAGAAGCCTCCAGAGAGTGAATGAAATTAAAAATAAAAGTGATGAAATAATATGGATGAAATAGACATATGGAATTGCTGAAGGAAAGTTTTAGAGATCTGTATGAGAAGGCCAGTGATATGCTTAAGAGTAGAACTGAAATGAATATTATAACATTCACTGGACACTATGTTAGTGTCTAATACAAATGGTGAAAAGGAAATCATAAGTGTTTTACTAAATATTTACTAGAGATGGGAAAATGGATAAACATATTTTAAGATGTGCAAATGCTGTTAAAAGGTAATGGATAGTATGTGTGGTTTGTTGCAAAGAATGAATATTTGTTGAAACAAGGACAAGTAGCTGTGTATGAGACCATGCTTCTGCATACTTTGTTATATGGAAGCGAGAGTTGGTTATGTCAAAACAAATATAAAAGTAAGGTAATTCAATAGGAATGGTTTAATTAAGAAATAGCTGTATGGTAAAGCAATAATAAAGATAGTTAAGAATGAATGACTGATGAACAAATGTGGATTGAAAACAAAAGTAATTATCGATATAAAATAAATATGCTGAGATGGTTGGTCATATACAAAGAATGAATGAAAACTGAATTTCAAAGCAAATACATTAAAGAAGAGTAGAAAGAAAAGACAATGCAGACTGTAGTTGGATTAAGCTGATGAGCTCTTCAAAAAATGAGAGGTGATAAAGAAGAAAAAGCAATATATGTATGTTTATGTGTATGGATGTTTTAAAAGGAAGGATGGTTCACAAGAATATAATGGTATAGAGCTGTATAGTCAATGTGCTTGTGAATTATATTTAGTCTAGTCTCCTTTTCTTTTCTCTTATCTGATGTTTTTTAATT
The DNA here is from genome assembly GCA_030867105.1 of Liasis olivaceus. NCBI lineage: Eukaryota > Metazoa > Chordata > Lepidosauria > Squamata > Pythonidae > Liasis > Liasis olivaceus. The sequence goes on from CM061348.1 coordinate 205,449,689, forward strand.
TCTTTTGCTTAGGATTTCTTACTTCTTTTCTACACTTTATATAACATTGGTTATCCTGCAAATAACTAGTCTGGTAGCAGTATGTCTATAGGCTTTAATCTTAATTATTCTATTGTATTTTTTTTTCTAGTTCACATGTGCAACCTCTTTGTTTCTATTTTGAATTGCTGCTGCTTGCTTAATTTACGTCATATCTTGCCTTGACTAAGTTTTTCCTCTTCCTCCTTCAGCAATCACTGATTCCTTCTTCCATGCATGTATACACACATACATACATATTCTTGCTCAGTTTCTCTCACCTTTTTCCACATTCTTACTTGACCTCTTTTAAGGTGTAGCTGTGCTGATTGCTCACAAATAAAGCAATGAACAGTTGTGTGGCATTTTACAAAAGCTATTATTGTGTATGCTTTCATGGCTCATAATTCAAAATGGTATTTTACTGATCTTGTTTGTTTTATACATCTTTTAAAGTAAAAAAGATATATCCACTATTTTGGTCTCTGCTCTTGCTGTCTCTCTGAACACAGAAACGATGGAAAAATTGTTATAGCAAGAAAAATATATGATCTAGCCTATGCTCTTTGAGCTAGACATTTTACAGCCAATGCTCATGTGCCTGAGCATTAAATGAAAAACCATTAATTTTTATCAAAACTTTTCCAGACAAATTTGATTTCTTTTTTCCTGTTGTGTCTTTCCTCATTTCATTTTTATTCCTCTTTTTGTACTGCAATCTTGTAAGCTTGTTCACTTTGCACTGTCTACTTCTTGTGTCACTGTACTTAGAAATTGGTTCTATGTATGTAATTATGTATTACTGATACATAAACTGAAATTAATTATGACAAATGGAAATGTAACTTTATGTATTGTGTTTTATATATACATATAATGATAATGCTAGGACTTCCATTAAATCAATTCAACTCTCAGTAAGCAATAGTTTACATCTCTGTCACTTTAGATCCTCAAAGGTATTCCCTGAGCTTAGAGGTAAGATAAATCTGTTTCTGTTTCCGTTTGATATTTCTATTGAAGTCCATGTACCTACCCTTCTGGAGGTAAATCTAGTAGCGCCTGTCTAAACATATCTATCTGAACTTAAACAAGTGATAAATTAAAGTAAACAAAGAAAAGCCTTTTGAACTCTGTGGCCTTTCAGTAAAGATAGCTCATGCAATATCCATGACCTTATGAACAAAGTTTTGCCTTGGAATTTTTACAACTGCAAAAGGTTTCATGAAAGTTATATGGCAATATTTACTATCCTAAGAAAAAACAATTCCTTTAAAGAATTACTAATGTTGGACAGGGAAACAATTTCACCTTTTTATAATCCATGAATAACAGTAGTTACATTAATCATATTACATATTTATTTAACCCTCTTTTATAGCCAAGGATGATGTTGGTTTATTTTTAAAACAATTCCTTCAGTTCTGTTGATTAATGTACAATATGTTATACTGATTATCTATTTTAATAAAAAATGTATTCTTAAACTAAGTGAAATGAAAATGTATGTTCTGACCATCTATAGACACACTTGACAATAACATATATTATACCTAAACATATTTAAGAGAACTTGGAATTTATCCATCTCATTTGTGGGAAGAAAAAATTCAGGATAAAAGCAAACTCAAGACATTAAATTACTTTAATTTAATTACTATCACTCTGTAGTATTGTACAAATACAACAACTCCCCATGTGGATCTCTATTACATCATAAGCAGCAACAACAAAAAAAGTGATGATATATAAAAATTGTCCAATGTATTTTTTCTTTAACACATGTGGGCAAACTGCAATTTGTGAGAAATATGTAGCAGCATTCCATTTGCAGCTCCTACAGCAACCCAAGATCATCTTGATGTCATTTAGCAACAAAATGTAATCTCTTGATGATGTAATTTTCACTTAACGTTGAAGAAAACTTTAAGGGGAATGTTAGTGAAAGGATTCTGTGAAGCAAACACAACCCTCCCTAACATTTAAAATCTCTCAAGCTAAGTGAAAAAAAAAAAAATCCACTTTCCAGTGCTATCACAGCTAAACTGTAGTTCCTGACCAAGAAGAATTTGTCATCCATTCTAGAAAATAAATAAATAAATAAATAAATAAATAAATAAATAAATAAATAAATAAATTCACTCTGTTTGGGGGGAAAACGCTTAAACTTATAAACTTTGTACACATGCTAATATAAAATCTAACAAATTAGAACAAAGCATAAGGCATTTTGGGCTTTTATTGCACTGTATCCATATTCTAGAAAACCTGAAAAAAGCCCCCATTTACAGATATACTCAAATTATAAATTGCATTCCACAGGTTTAAAATGATATTAGAATCTTTCCCAAACTAAACAGTATGAATCCAAACAACAAAATTAAACCACAGGTTCAAGCTCAACATTTTTTATCTGATTTTCTTTATAAACTTTATCAAATTTGGCAATTCCACAAGATTTAGTAAGAATAAACTGAAATAACTCAGTTCCCACAAAACATTGGCAAGCTATGTTCAGTGTTCTTCAGGAGAAACCTGATTCTGAAATACAAGCCAATGATGTCTTCATAGTTGTAGTTCTGTTCTACCGATTACATCCAGCCAACCACAAGGAGCAGGAAATGTTCATTTTAAACGCCATTGGCTCACTTCAGGCTCAAAGCCACTGTCAGCAACATCCTTATTCTATATGGCTTTACATTAATAAGACTAAATCGAAACAATAACTACTTTCTTTTAAATCAATCCATAATTTTGCATTACTCCAGTTTCTAGGGTTCTATCCATTCTATCTACTCACCTTTACAGTTTGTTCAGCGAAGGAACCTCTGCTGTTGTCATTGGATCTAATTCTGATTTCCCCTTAAATCTGCTGAAATCATATTAAAAATGTCTGCCAGCCCCAAAGCCAGGGCTTCAGAGCACATGAGAGTGGTCACATAGCCACACAGTATCTTGCCTTATATATAAAAAACAGTTTAGTGTTACATGCAAGTGCTTCAGATTGATAAGCTTCCCACTCCCACTCCAGTTGTTCATTAGAAGACAGGAAGCTTTAATAACAGCTTCTCATTATACCCAAACCAGAAACTTTAGTGTTAACAAATCAAAACCATCCATCTTAATTTAAAGGTTTCAATATAGCACAGTTAACTCTTACCTTCGCAGCCATCCCCCCTCATAAAAACCCCCTAGTTACTTTTCGAATAACATAAGAGCAAATTTGATGTGAAAAACAGGCGCTGATGGAAAGGTTAAACATTCCCAGCCTACATTCTTAACCTCAATTGTAGTATCCCAAGACTGCAAATTATTAAAAGAAGAAAGAACAGAAGCTGAGAGAATACGGTACACATTATTTATCACATCTAATTCAGCATTTATATCTAAAGGGTAAGAATTAATTATTGAATAATGAATAATTGGCTTATACAATATAGTGTCTTTACATTGCATTAGTTTATGACATGTACTGAAAAGGTAATCTGAAACTAAAGAAAGGTGACTTAGAGAAAAAGAGCACTTAGATCATTGTGACTCCTAAGTTTAAGAGGCTATACAAACAAAAAGGAGTGCCAGTACTTCTCAATAATGGATACAACTAAAATATAAGAAAAATATAAAGAAACTTGATGTGTGCATTGCTCAAGCAGTATATTTCCCTGCCTTCAGAAAAAAAATCAGAATTACCAACAATAACTGCTTCTCATGCAAATAATTTCTCAGGATGGATTTTCTGAGGTCATATTCATACAAATCAGTTTCCCCAACACTGGTGCCCTCCAGAAGTATTAAATTATGGCTCCTCTAGTCCCCACAGCATTGTTGCAGTTTAACAAGGCTGGAGGACACCAAATTGGGGAAAGCTGAGATGCACATTTATCTCCATGTGGCTGGTATTTGCATTGATGTAACTCAAGAGTCCTTTAGATGTACAATGCAATGGCCATGTGACGTTCTAAAATGCAACTACTGGGACAACAAGCCACTTCTGTAAATTCCGGGCCACAGAGTTCTAAACAACTGTAACCATGCCATCAAGCTGAAAACAAGCTAACCTTTGCTATACTGTGGAAGTTACTGTGGAAGTTATCTATGAGGCCAAGTTTGAACATCAGATACCAGATATAAACTAAAGGAACTGGTCATCCCCCTTTATGCCCTGATTGAGAGCTTCAAAAGACACCTAGAAATACAGTGTCTTAGAGAAGACTTTCTCAGCCTATGAGTGATATAGTTTGTAACAACTGTAAATCTAAGATATCTGGAAAGAAGCAGGTCGGGTAAAGTTGTTCAAGAAAGTTTGATCAGAAAATTTAAAATATTCTTATGCATAAAATCAGACTGAAAGTCCCATTTAGTTCTTTTTCAGTGACAGATAGAATTGATGGAAAATAAATTTAAAAATTCATATTGTAAAGTGAATATAAACCTGAACTTAAAAAGTATATGAACAATAAACATCCACAGACAATAACGACTCACAAGACAACTACTAGATACATTTATCTGATGACAGCCAGTTTGCTGTAGTGGTTAAGGCACCAGGCTAGTAACTAGGAGACTGTGAGTTCTAGCCCCACCTTCGGCACAAAACCAGCTGTGTGACTTTGGGCCAGTCACTCTCTCTCAGCCCTAAGAAAATGGCAATGGCAACCCACTTCTGAAAACATTGCCAAGAAAACTGCAGGGACTTGTCCAGGCAGTCACCAGGAGTCAGCACTGACTTGAAGGCACAAAACCAACAAATGTTTATTTAATACTGCTTTTTTCATTGAAATGGATGAGGTTCAAATCAAGAACTTCTATATGCTAATAATTGTGTAAATGAAACTACAACTATAAAAATACGGCTTAAATTTAAAATGAGTTGATTTACTTTACTTATTTTAGTGGTGATAAAGCTTTTGAATACTGAAAAAGAAAAGGGCAAAGAAGAATTAAATTAAATAAGAAATGAAATAACAACAAGGAAATATTAGGAAGATGACCAGAGATGGGACAATAATAGTTGGAAGTAAATTTTACTGCAAAAAGCAGATAAAATACAGATGAAGGGGAAAAAAAATACTCACCAAACCACCACAAGTGCTGAAGGAGGCAAAGGAGCCAGGATAATGTAGCACAGACCCACTATAGTAACATGATCTCTCTGTTTGCGTGTGGACCAAATTTGGGGCACTCCTTTCATTCAACAGTCGTTCCTCCACTGCAAAACCTGGTGCTAAGAAGCGACTGTCCCTCTTAAGCAGCAGATAGAGCTCCTGAGCAAAAGCTGGTATTCTCAGCAACATCTCATCCTCATCTTCTAGAGAAGATACAGGTGGAAGAGACGGTTGCTGAGAAGTACCATTAGATCCCTGAGGAAGTGGAGACCAGTGATAGAACTCCTGAGATTCATATTCATCCTCTGAAGTTTCTGGAACTGGCTGCTGTTGCTGCTGCTTGTCAAATGAGGAAGAAACTGAGCGGACTTCACGAGAACTGCCCACTCCCTGAGTGGATGCAGAGGTACCATTAATATTGCTGCTGCTGTTCCCGCAGTTTCCATCAATGCTGCAGCTGCCTCCTGCACCACTACCTCCAGTGGGTTCCTGCTGGCTCCTACTCCACAGGGCTGGGTAAACAATCTCCCACTCTTCAAAATCTCCCAGAGGTTGCAGACCTGCAAGAATTTACATAGACTGAAATTTACACATACATTAAATCAGTTGCCATAAATATGGATGCCAAATTTATGATACATCAAGCCTAATTTTGATTCATCAAAATGACACATCAGTATTGATCAATACTGTTATTACCAACATAAAATCAGTTTTCCCATCCACTCAGTGCAAGAGAAATAGTTATTTGGTGTTTTTTGGGAGCCACTTTCTGTTAGCTGTCTGGGAATGCTATTTTTTGTGCATATATTTTATTTATATTGTATTTTAATTCTTGTTAGCTGCCCAGAGTCAGATTGGTGAGATGGGCGGCCATATAAATTGATATACATAAATAAATAAATAATATTCGCATATACTATTTTTTCTACATATTCAGCTCTGAGAACCCTGAGAACATCTGACATAGCAATTAACATCTGACATAGCAATTAAAAACTGACAATTAAAAACTATATATGTACACACATACATACAAAATACAAGCTGAAGACTAGTGTGCTTATCTCCTATTTTATTTCTTTATATATTTATTTTAATTCAACATTGTGTTAAAATTTGTATTTACTTATTTATACAATTTATCCCTGTTTCAATACAAAGGGATGCTTTTAAAAATCAATAAAGATTAAAGAGTGTCCACAGCTTCTAACTGAATTAAAAGGTAGGCATCTCATCTTATCCATTTCAATAATTCTAATCATATAATATGGTGATGAACAGTGGCCTTTCCCAATCTGATGTCCTCTAAACTATGTTGCTGGCTGAGAATTACAGGCCACAATCCCCACTAGATTGGGAAAGGCTGTCAGAAGTTCCAACTAGCTAGTTAATCCAAATCTCTCCAGTGTCACAAGAGGTAGCCTTTCTCTCAATCTAAGCATCTCCAGCATGAGGATAGCTGTTATGAGTTTAAGTGGCTGAATGCAAAATAAGTTTTCTCCCCACCCCCAATAGTTGTTTCTACATTTTCAAGGGAGTGCATAAGTCTGTAACTTAAGGCAGAGACAACAAAAACATTTGCCAAGCACCTATGTGAGCTTCTAGAGATAATAAAAAGTTAAGATGCCCTGATGGCAGGGAAAGGAGTGAGAGGGTAGGGAAAACTGATTTATTCAAACTCCTATAAATCAAAACAAGCATCCTACCTAGATTAGAATTATGGGTAAAAAAAACCCTCAGTTTCCTGCATGCTACTGGGGTAACCTGAGAATATACTATAATATTTTGCTATATGTCCCATTTCTATATTTCTATATTTCATAGACTAACCCATAAGAATTCAGTAAGAATATGAATGACTGTAGAGACTCTGAAGCATCAAATATTATAAATACATTTGTAGATGGCAATTTCATATTATAAAATGGGTTATAAATTATACATTTATAATTCAGAACATTAATTTGTTATACATTCTGTACAAAAATATTTAGTGACCACTGTCCCTGGAACTTCTCTAAAATGTGGATTTGTGTACAATAAGAAAATTGTTCTGTGTTCAAATCTTTGATGTTTCATAATTACATGAAGTGCATAAGAATTAACTTAAAGGATTCTGAAATAACCAGATGAAGGTTTTAGTACACTACATAAAGATACAGAGGTAGAAAAATTATTCTCTTGCTTTTCATCATCTGGTATTGGTCATGGAAGAAAACAGTCCTTTAAAATAACACTGTTTATTAACATTTGACCTTAGTCCTGCTAAAAATTAAAACAGAGAATGTTGCCTCAAAAGAAATGTATGTTCTGTTTCTCCAGCAAAGGCAAATAAGAAGACATTTGATTGAAAAACAGAAAGAAATTAATTTGATCAATATATCAAAATGCAGATCCTATATATTTCCAATCTCACATGTTTTTAATCTTTAATGGGCATTTTCAGAGTGTATGAGAACCAAAACTTCACAGAAATCCTTACACAGATGTGGAAGAAGTAGATCATTCTAGTGGAATAAGAAGATACCAAGCCTGATTACACTCTGGAGAAATGAATATATGGAGACATATCCCTGTAAATCATGTCAAACCAAGATGCTATATGTTGTTTGATCCTAGAGAATACTTCGGCAGTCAAAAGAAGTTAAACAGAAAGTTTACTGTTCAATATCAGAACACTCTCAAGGTGGCTGGCAAATTGTTTCTGAGCATCTGCAGTGTTCCTTATTCATTATATCGTCCCCTAGCTGTATACATTTAAAATTACGGGCCAATTTCCAGACACCTAAGCCAAAAAATACTTAATAGATGGATAGGTAGATATCATTCTATAATAGTGCACTGAAATGGATACAGTATTTCTTGAAGACCCTCTACTCCTATATACCAATAATGATACACCTCTATATGCACCCTTTATGTCACTGTGGTTCTTTACATTGTGCAAGGCTCTGGCAATCACTCGTAGTCAGAAATCTCAGGAGAAAGGGAAGAGGTTCTGTTTACTAAGCAGACATTCCAACAGAAGCATGAACGTACCTGAAGTGATCCCATTTGACAGGAAACACAGCTGATAAAAGATGCAGCAAAGGTGGTTCAGTCGCGTTTCCCTTTTCTTCTCCATCCACGCCGCGGGGGGCGGGGGAGCGATCAAAGCACCCCCTTCTCTCCTGGCGGCTTTTTAGCGCTTTCTTGAGGAGCTTTGCAAAACGGAGAAAAAAGCTGCTCACACCGACGCGGAGCCTGCAAAGCCGCCTCTTCCCTCCGTTGGTGGGAGGAGAGGAGAGAAAATAGCGGGCTCCGCAGCCTCTTAGCAGCAGCAGCAGCAGCAGCAGCAAGGGCAGCTCCGCGGTGGCACAAGCCCAAGCCTCTCGCTCCAGCTCCCGGGAGACGCGGGTGAAGAGCGAAAGCTGAAGCCCCGCCGAGGGAAGCCACCTCAGGGGGCCGAGTCAGGCGGCAGCCATGCCAGCAGAGGTCAACCGAAGAGGGCAGACTGGCTGAAGGAAGCCCAAGGAACCGTGCGCGAGGAAAAAGCGCGACTTGTTTTGGAGGAGAAACCGGGCGCGGAGCGGAGAGAGAGGGAGGACCACGCGCAGCGGCAGCGGAGAGGTGTTGGCACCCCGCGCACACACCCCCAACCCCGGCAGCGGACGGTGGGCGCGCGGCGAGGAGCTCTCCCTGGGTGGGAAGTGGGCGGAGGAGGACTAAAAGAGAACGAGCGGGCTCCCCAAACTCCTGCCGCTCGCTCCTGATTGGCTGCTCTGGCCTTTCTATTTGCATACCTCTCTCTTCTTTCCCCTTCTCCTTCCCTAGGTCCGACGGCCCGAGGCGCAGGTAGGTATTGGAGGAAGAGCGTGGACGAAGTCTGGACCTGAAGTGGTCCAGTTGAGAAGGCCAAGGACGGAAGTAACGTCCCGTGAGGTTGAACAGAACGGGCGAGAATGAAAGAGGAATTAGCAAAAATGTGTTTTAGGACGTCAGTCACCCAGAACTACATTTGTACTTCACCACATGTGCTGTGAGACGTACTTTTACCTGTCATGTTTGCACAAATCCAGTTTTCTTGCAAGGCACCTTGGAATGTGTTCTCCATCTCAGGCATACACTTATAAATGCAACATAATCCTTCTGCAGGATATACCTTCTATAGGTTAAAAAATCACCATAACTGTTGATGCCCAGTCACAGTTTTCTATAAGCAATATCTGAAATATATGAAATGTATACTCCTTTATATTGGTAATATGCAAAGAACAACATTGGTGTTAGCTCTGTATTGCATATTGTTTACAGGAAAATGAAAATATATGCATGATTACATAATATAACGTATGTGGAATAAATGTAAATATGAATGAAAATTTTAAAATGCAGAACTGAGCAATCCCAAACCAGTCTTCCTTAGCGTTATGATATAAGGTCTCAACACTATACTAATCTCATAATACATTTGTTCATTACACAAATGTGCATTAGAAAATCTTATGTACCTGTCATTAGGCCTCAACATCATACGTCAAAAGAATAAATTTGTAGGTAGGCTACATGTGAATATACATGTTCTAATACACAAGGTGTTTGCCCTGGCCTCAGCAGGGACCCTCTTTGTCCTGATAAATCTGTTTATTTTTTCAGATGTAGTATGTCATTCACAAGGCCAGTTTGTCCAGTCCCAGCTCTATTTAGATTCAATAAAACATAAAACCCCACAGACCATTCAATATATAAATTTGCAATTGCACTAAAACTGTAACAATCCCAAAATGTTTTATTCTGGCAGATGTCAGCATTCATAAGCAAGCCTTTATCATGTGTGAGTGGTTTAATATTTGATATTTATTGGAGTGAATTTCTATCCCATTTTTTCCTCCAGTGGCTCAAGACAAGATACCCTGTGCTCCTGCTTCCAATTTGTTCCCTTAACAAAAACTCTCTGGTAGTTAGGTTTAGAGAGAGTGAATGGCCCACATGAATTCCCATGGTTTGAGTGGACCATAACCTGGATGTCCTCAGTCCAACAATTCAAATTCTCAAATTATTGATCATGACCTGAGGGGAGGGGGGATTGTGAGCAAATTAGAGAGAAAGGTCACAACATTAAAAAAAAATCTAATAATGCTTGAATAGACAAAACTTGATTGGGTCAGGCTTCACTCAGGCTTTGGTGCCTGCTTTGCCCATGCAAACCTGTGAAGTTTGAGAACCCAGGGATATGTAGATTAACATTTAATTATTAAAAGTGGGTGGTATATTTATTTCTTGTCCAACCCTGACCTCAGTGAAACCATTAGTTTTATACATCAGGAAGGAAGGAAGAGAAAGGAAATAGCCTTCTTTATTCTGGTTAACTTAATACATAAAAAACTGATTCTCAGGGACAAACATAGCTGACTAAATTTAAATGGAGAAAAAAGAGCCTTTCCTCAGTTAATAGTTATCTAAATAGTAAGTATAAAGAAGTTGATATTTAAGCAAACTTGTTCCTAATTAAAAAGTAAATTCACAGTATAGAACTATATTGCTTAAAAGTTAGCTTCTGATCTCTATTTTCAATGAACAATTAAAATATATGAAAAAGATGTATTATATCAAGTACAGTAATCCTTAATAATCAATCATTAATGAAAAATTATAACACATTTCCTCTGGTGGAATTCAGACTTTGATCTTTCAAAGCAAGCAAACTATACTTTTGCAAATAACATGGGAGATTAAAACAAGAATTTTGCTTTCTTAAGGGCCATAACACAATAATAATATGTATAGTTGTCACACAGGATAATCCAATGCATGCTTATTCAATGGGGTTTATTCTGTGAAATCTTATATCCAAATGTATATAGAAGTAAAATATTTAAGCTACTGTTCCTAACTTTAGAAAGAGTTGAGCAGTAGATTTAAAGTTCTACAGCAACAGGAAGCATGAAAAAATAATTGGAAAGAATATGACATCTCTGCCAATCTTCTTGAAACTCTAATCCTAAACTTACCTACCAGGAAGTAAAAGCCAATGAAATCAATTAAATATGTTTCTGAAGAAATGGGTCAGTATAGAATTGCACTATAAGCCTGTATTAGAAAGAGTCACTCTTTTATCAATTTTTAATCATGGATATAAGAAATGATCCCACTGCTATGGTCCGCATCTTGATTTTTACCATAGCTTGCAAACACTCTTGTTAACAGGCTTAATATATAAACAAAACTTACACTGAGAGGTAATCTATCTGAGGTTCACAACAAAAGCAGGAGTGCTTTTTATCCCCTTTGTGTGACTAAGCTCCACATTTCCAGTTCAAAGCTTTCTAAAGATGATAATGACATCATGCTTAACTTTGCTACATGTTGAATCAACTAAGCTCCCCTGCTTTCTGTACCTTGATGTGCTTTTGAATAAGCAGCTAAGGTAGAATGTGTTGTTGATAACACTAGGCTCTGAATTTGGGCTGGTTCACACATGCCCTGCAGGAAATTATCCTCTGGTGATTTTAAGCTATTGCCGAATGTTTCCAGAGCTGCTAAAGTTATTGACAGGAGCTCTGCATGCAAACATATTTCTCACAGCACACCGCTCCTTCCAGAAATTTTGGCAGCAACCTTTCTATGCACATTGTTGTCCCCGGATACACCTTACATCAGAAATAGTTAGTGTCTAAATCTAATTGCAATAGTGTCCTCTGGCCTTTGACTATAGTTGTCAGGGAGGATAAACTATTCTTCATACCATATTCAATCCAGACCATTTCCATGGAATGCTAATATGGTGAAATAAGATGGTGGTTAGAAACCTCATTAGCTGCACATTTAAGCATTTACAAATCAATGACGTTTGTGGTAACTCTGCAACCGAAGCAAAGCTTTGATTCCGCCATCACAAGGTTGGCAAATTTTTAATGACCTACTCAATGTGACACACAGAGAGCCAGTTTGGTGTAGTGGTTAAGGCACTCGGCTAGAAACCAGGAGACCATGAGTTCTAGTTCTGCCTTGGGCACAAAGCCAATTGGATGACCACTCTTTAAGCCCCAGGAAGCAGGCAATGGCAAACCACTTCTGAAATCTTGCCAAGAAAACTGCAGGGACTAGTCTAGGCAGTCACCAGAAGTCAGCAATGGCTTGAAGGCATCCCCCCCACAAAAAATGTCACAAACAATGTGAAACACCAGTCAGGTGTAAGAATTATTTTATTTCTTTATTTGTATTGCAATATCTATGCTCTCTTTCCAATGCATATTCATCAGTTGAGCTAGCTTACACCATTTCAGGCAAATATAAATTTAAAATGTGTAAAAGATAAAAGAAAAAATATTCACATAGACAAAGTATAAACAGATAAAGTTAAAAGGAAGATGAGGTACAGACTCCATCTTGTAAATGTACTATTCTCAGTACATTCATAAAAAATGTGACAGACACATTAACCATGTCTAAATTCATCAGAATAGTTTACTGACACAGCCAATGACTGGTTTCCCACATCACTCAACACTATGATGTCTTTTAACCATGTTGTGTTGAACAAGCTACACTGGTCTGCTTCACATACACATACACACACACACACACACACACTCATGCCATAAACCATGTTTACAACCCATAATGGCTGAATTCACATGTCAGGCCAAGCCAAAACCAAACCAGATTATAATCTAGCATGTTGTGTAAATCCAGGCATGATGAATAACAAGAGATCCCAAGGGCCCAATCCATGGTTCCTAACAGTGGCAATATAGTGCCAGAATGTAGAAGGTTCCTTAAAAAGGGTACAGTACAGTTAATTTAATATTTTCTCATTTTGTGTAAGTTGTTAACTACTCTATCTAATGCTCTATAAAAGGCTGGGCTTCACCTTTTGAGTTACTATTTAAGGTACATTTACATCACACCTTCAAGATTTATGGAAAAATAACAGAAGAAATTTTGCCTGCTTGAATTTTGCTTGCTACTTTAGGGAAGCATATCATATGTCTGCTCAAATTAGAAACAGAAGCACTTGTATTCTAGTTTCTAGAAAACCTTGAAAACAAATAGACCATGTAAAATTCAAGTGGAACTTTTTAAGAAGTTGATCATATATGAATAGAGCACATCCATTACTCTTTTGAAGGTAGAAATATTTCTTCATTCAGAAAAGATCCCTTTCAATCAATGAAGTTAATCTTCATTATGAATTAACTCATTTAAGGCTCTAATGCTATACTGCTACTAATGAAGTGCTTATCCAAAATGTATCTTTCAACTGTACTTCAAAATGTTTTATTTAGTGAAGTTTGCTAAATGTTTTATTTAGTGAAGTTTGCTCAGAAATAGTAAAGTAGCTGTTAAAGTTGTTAAAAGTTTAATGTTTCATATCCAAAGCATAGGATAGTCCTGCACAGTAAGTATGCAGTGTTAAAAATCACTGAGAGCTTATTTACAAGACTTCAAGGCTTATGCAGTGGAGTTTAAATAACACAGTGGGATATTCTCTCTGTAAATAACACAGAACCAAAGTCATACTGTGAAGTTAATCTAGGTCTTTGCGGGTGGCAGATACACATTTTAAAAAAAACACGCTTTTAAAAGTACATCATTTTTACACTATATCTGTAGAACTTAGATGCAGTGTATGTTTTCTTTTATAAGACCTTCAGGTTCCAATTGTATAGCCAAGTATCTGTGAGTGATGGATTTTTGACTATTCATACCATGAGCCAAGCTATTCATGTTAAAAACCATAAAGCTCTTCCTTAGTTTAGTTTGACCAGACTGTTGGACCGTTCCTCTTGCTAGTCTTAAAGATACTTCTGCATATTTTAGTTAATTTCAGCAAATGTCTAGTTCTGCAAAATGATTATTTAAGGTCCAGGTAGGACTATAGATATTGACATCTACCTTCCATCATGGCTTTCATTAATTGAGGTTTTCAACTTACTGCTTTTTGGAAAGATAGAGAAATATAGAATAGATTAACAGCCTTAGAAGAGTACTAATGAGTTGGGGCACATTTTAGCCAGTTGCAACCAACGCTCACTTTTATCCCAAGCATACTCACATTATTTTAGGCAAATAAAACAGTATTTCTAACTTAGAGACTATCTAGCAGGCCTACACCACATCAGCTAATAGACCAATACAGTGTACTGACATACATTCAGGGATCAAATGTTTGAAGAAATATAAAGCTAGGTATGAAGTTGTATATGGATGCTGAAGAAGCAAGAATGGTTTGCAAAGATAGAAAGCTATGAAGAATAGAGATATACAGTATTCAGAAAAAGTGCTTCAGGTCTGGGATGGGTGCATTCATTGTAGCTTTTGGTGGTTCTTTAAGGAAGGGACTTCTCTCAAGTGCTGCCAACATACAGCAAGCATGTCCATGCTAGATTCAAAGCACTTTTTCCCTACTCCACACTCTACCGAAGAGCTACAGAAAATGGTGTTGGTGTAAATTAGTTCTATCAAGTGTCCTTTTATTTACTTCATGTCTTTTGTTTCTTAGACCTACCATTTCTTGCTTCTTTCTGCACTCTGCATAATGCTGCTTTTCCTGGAAGAAAATAGTGTGGTAATCAGTTATTGTCTAATAAACATAGAGACAATTATGCTATTTTTTTATATGTTTGTTGCATCACAATAAATTTGTCCACCATCATGAACAAGATTACTAAGAATTAGTTCTGTATTCTCTGTTATAGTCTGATTGTAGGTGATGAAGAGATCATATTTTTCCTGAAATGATTTCCGTTGGGGGAAAAAAGTAAATAAGCCTTTTCACACAGATTTGTGAGAGATGGATAAAATATGTTATTATTGACAAAGAAATAGTAACTTGAGCATGCTAAGAGTGCAGCTGTGTGAGAGATAAGGAAGTAGTGTTAAGTGTTATGGTTATCAAATAGTGGCAGATGGAGAGGAAGTTGTCTTCTTGTATGGGACAATGCAAATACAAATTAACTTGGAGCAATCTTTATCAGTATAATGCAATTAGCTGAAACCTTGAGCAATTACCATAGATGAGGTGGGAGGGACCAGGAAGAAATCCTAGAGCGGCCGGAAAGATTGTGACCTCAGAGTACCTTGGCCAATGGGGGAAATGAGGAAGTTTGAGTGTCGGCCTAGGATATAAAATGTGCTGAAACCTGTAAGAAGTGTTGCTTTTTATTTGCAACGAAGCCCACCAGCCTTTGCGAATGCTTCCAATAAAACTTTACTTTTGACTAACCCACAGAGAGATTTGTGGTGCTTGTTTCACACAGATAGATGCAAGATATATCCAAATCCTGCCCATCAGAAGGCATTATCAAGTTATTCCACCTCCTTCTTCCATTTTTCTGGGGGGAAAAAAGAATATTTTGTTTTATTTTTTAAACCAATTTAGGTGGCCACCCATCTACCAAAAGGAACTCTGGGCAGTGGTCACGAATGAAAGCAGAAAACAATTATCAACTCCTCACCCCAAAAACAAAAAAAGATGACATTGAGGCCCCAATAAAACTCACATCCGTAAATCAGCTGCATAAATATAAAAGAGGTGGCAAGAAAACATTGGATGTTACAAAGAGAGGAACAGCTTCCTGCAACATTGAATGAGACAAGGTGATTGCATGTTAGCAGACTCCACTGCAAGATTCTCTGGCAATTACCTGAAAGATTTTAATTTCTATCAACATCATGAGTAGACTTCTCAGTGTCTGCAACAACTAATTATTAGCTTATTTCAAAGAAGCCCTGAGGGAAGTCCAGATATGGATACTTCCCCAACGTTCTCTTCATTTTTTCTTTCTGTCTGAAATCATCTTAATTGCTTTTTTCACACTGTGGGATCTCTGACTACCTTCCTGTTTCTGAAATGATTATTCTTCTCGAGCCATACATGATTATTATTCTTGAGACGTAACTTATCTTGTTACATAACTTCTGTAAATTGCTTCTCTGATGTACTGGATAATTATAAGAGTGGGATTAACTTTTAAAACAAAGTATTACCTTGGGGAGAAAAGACTAAAATCAACTGTTCTACAGGTTATCCTCATTTAGCAATCACAATTGGGACTGCTTATGAGCTTACTTCAGCTTCCCTTTGCTTTACAGACCCACGAAGGTCATAAATTCAAGGATTGGTTGTAAAGTTACTTTTTCATCACCATAGTAACTGTGAATGGTCACTAAAGGAGGCAGTTGCTAAACGAGGACTACCTGTAATTCTTTTGCTCTTGAAAAGTTGATGCATTTTCTTTACAGACTCATACAAACACACACACACAGAGGGTAACCTAAAAAAAAATCTAAACTTTGTCTCAGTGTCTGCAGATATGTTCCAGTCATTTTCAAGTTCGCTATTTTAAAGACAAAAAAGAGCAAAGAATAACAAGCACTGATTAATGTACACATCTAAATATAAAATATTTTATTGCTAAAATATCAGCAATAGACACACTTTACACAACTGGAAACTAGATAAGCATTCATGCCTTGTTAAAGCTTTTCACAAATATATTGTCCCTGTGAATTTAATATGCTGTGGTAGATTAACTCTTTGTTCAACACTGCCTCACTAAACCTACTTATTAAATATCATCTTCTTAGGTTGACTTTTATGTTAGCCTGCAACAAGTTTTAAGAATATCTATCCTAAAAGTTTAGTATGGGGGGAAATTTATTTTACAATTAAATTCTACATTGCTGCTACTAACGTTCTGTTTATTAAACACAACAGAAAAATGAAAAAAATAAACAAGATTTATTTTAGTACAAAGTTGACCAATAATTTTTTTTTTAGTTTTGATATTTCAAAATTAAATTTACTTATATTGAAATAAATAACTTCCTTTTGACTATTAATAAATATCTTGCTCTATTTATTTTATTCAATTTATATGGCCACTCATCTCAACAAAGTGACTCTGGGCAGCCAGCAACAGTTAAAACCAGCAAGAAACACAAATGAAATACAAAATAAATATGCACTTGGCAGCTGAGATAAAAGCAACAGGTAACCATCAATATAACCACTTCACAGGCTCTGACACTCTGACCCACGCCTGGGAACACACCAATATCTTTAGGGCCTTACAAAAGGCAAGCAAGGACAGGGCCAATTGGATCTCCAGGGGGATGATATAATAGCACAAGGTAGGCGCCATGACAGATCTCTTCTTGGGTCCCACCAAATGACACTCTTAAATGGGCAGTATCCTTAGCATGCCTCTCCTGCTGGTTCTGATGGGATGGTAGACACAACTGGGGAAAGGTAGTCCTACAGATAAAAATAAAAACATCTACCGTATCTTGCCTCAAGATTTTTTAATTTAAAGAACTTGAAAATTATGTGCTTTGGGCAGCTATGTTGGTGAAGTACCACTAGTTGTTTGAGCTGTGTTTTACCCAGGTAAAATATCTCAGAGTAAAATAATCCCAGGACATATTAAATATGAATGGTAGATGTCCCACTTTCTCTCAAATTCTTGGAAAACCTCCCCATCCCCACCACTTTGCTATATGGAGAGGAAAAGCTAGAAATGACAAGTGCACAATGGTCATTCTGATTTGACAGCCATGTTTCTGTGTGTTTTTTCTTGCAGAAGGAAACACACACGCAAAGATACAGAATGACACTTCTGCTGGAGCAAGCACACATTAAAATAAATAAATGAATAATTCAAATGTCAGAAAACCAATGTAAAGTTTTGCTGTCCAAGGTATAAAGCCTTACGTATCGATGGTACAGTTTGGAAAATTCCATATTATAAAAAGTTTGCCCTTGGGCTTCTGAGGAGTTTAAATAAACAAAAAATTACCTCTTAATATGTGTATTCCATAAGGATGTATTATATTTTATTATTTATTATTAGTTTATTTGCTGGTTGCTATTATCTTACCTCCGTATGCTATTCTGATTTTTATGGTTTTTCTGGTGTTCCAATCTACTTTTTTGCTTGTCAATGCAAAAAAGGAGAAGGAGAGAGGGGAGAAGAGAGGGAGAGAAAAGCAGCTAAATTCGGTACACTGACCTGTAACTTTAGAGAAGAAAAATATAGCTTTCTCTTGATGGGTTTAAGGCAGCTTTTCTCATTTCTTTTACTTGTGTGTCCGAATTAAATTTGTTTGGTGATGTTTCATTTTCAGTTATTCTTTGATAGTTATATTAACTTTTGTATTTGTGTATGTAACTACATGATCTGTCACAGAGAAAAATAGAATGTTTTGATTTCCATTGCTCTGTAAAGGAAGAGGTGAGTCTATCTCAATTTGCTCTAAAAGACTTATTATTGTTGTTGGTTGCACAGTCAGCCAGATGTTTAGACTGGATTTGGCATTTTTATCCACCTATTGAGTCCTTCCCAAGGACCTGGGATAGGCAGATGTTGTTTTTTGACGGTGTTAAAGATGCTGTTGCAGGATGCAAGCTGTTCCAAGTAAAGCTGCCTTTTGCAATTGACTGGTGGTGATTTTGTCAATGCCAATGGTCTTCAAGTGGTGCTCCAAATGTTTTGGGATTGCACCCAAGGCACCTATTACTATTGGTACTATCTTTGCTTTCTTTTGCCATAGTTGTTCTACATCTATTTGCAGGTCTTTATATTTTGTGATTTTCTCCAGTTCTTTGTCTTCTATTCTGCTGTCTCTAGGTATTGCAATGTCCACTATCCAGACTTTTTTGTCTTTCTTAACAATTGTTAAGTCTGGGTGCTTGTGTGGCAGGTGCTTGTCTGTTTGAATTCTAAAGTCCCAGAGCACTTTAGCATCTTCATTTTGTATTACTTTGTCTGTTTTGTGATCCCACCAGTTCTTGCTTGCAAGCAAACGGTATTTCTTGCAGATATTCCAATGCACCATTGTTGCTACTTTGTCATGGTGTTTGCAGTCAGTCTGTGTGATCTTACAGCAGCTAACTAGGTGGTCTACTGTTTCTTCAGCTTCTTTGCAGAGGTAGCATTTGCTGTCTGTTGCTGTCTTCTCAATTCTGGCTTTATATGCATTTGTTCTTAAAGCTTAGTCTTGTGCAGCCAGAATTAACCCCATCATCATCATCATCAAATGGAAATAGCTATTTTATCTGCTGGCTGTATATTAGAAGGTTCTTGTTTCTATCATTAAATTCATGCCTTCTAGCTATATAGGGAAAACACAGGAGAGGGACAATCTTCCATTTAATTGCAGCCTCCTAACATACAGGAGGTATGCCGTAATTACTGAGATCCAAAGCTAGGAAATGTAAGTTGAAAGCCTGTTGACAGGCATTTAGTGCTCTAGATGAATTAGTTAATGTTAGCAAAGAGCTTTTGAAGATTAAGTGTTGCATGCTAAGTACCATTATTATCATATAAAATTCAAAAGGTTGTCCTGAAGGAAAATCTACTCTTATTAGTTGTCTCAAAGTGCTTCTGTAGAAAGTTGTAATTTGCACATACTTGCTTCAGGTTGGAACTGGCCACTTTATATTATCTTTTTTCCCCCCGATCCTGTAAAATGCAGCATGAACACCGAACAAGTAGAACAGGACTTCCATGGTTATACTGAACAAATGTATAATGTCCTGCCCTGAGTCAATAATAGCAAGAATAGTAAAAATATTTTGTATTGATGGCTTAAATTTTTAATTTTTAAAAATTATAAAATATGATGTGAAAATTTCTGCTCATGAACTATATAGCCACTGTTTAGATTGCCATTTCTTACCACTATTTTTGTTTTTCAACTGCCTAGTTTTTAGTATTATCATTGTAAGTTGCCTTGTGTGGGTGTACCCTAGAAAACAGAGCAAAATAAATGAAATAAATACATAAATGAAATAAATACAAAGACTTGGTGTTTACCTGCTCATCCCTTTCTCCCACAATGGATCTCTTTAGAAATTAATTCCAGCATTCCGTTAATGCATTGCCCTGCTCCTGTCACCCAGCTTGTGCTGCCCTGTTGACTGTTCTGACACTTTGCTATGCAATGTAGCCTTTGGACTTCTGTGATCTGCTTCGGGTCCAACCTTACATGAAATTCAATAGAACTGCCAAGTTGGGCACCTGATGATCCTTTCTCATTTTTTTTCTTCTCCTTCCTTTTAGAGAAAAGAGAGAGGAGTGGGGGAAAAGAAGACAAAATCTCACTTGATTTTTGTTTTGAAATAAAAGATACTTATAGAATTGAACTAAGTATTATGCCAGTGGTCCAATCTGAGTGGCCCTTTTGCCTAGACCAATGTCAATTTTGTGTGCCTTAGAGCAGTTCCAGATTGTGCCATCTAATTCAGCGCTGATTTTCAGTAATACAATTTTCTGCCCACCATTCTTTTGTTTATAAAGCTATAGAATGCGTGAGTTAAACATTCACATTTTGCACTTTGAATATTATCCAACTCTCCTCCAAAGCAAAAGAAATGGCTGAAAAATTTGCCCTGCCTTACCACATCACTAAACTTTTTGCATTTGAAGGCCGAAAGTACATTAACAACAATTATGATGGTGATTATGATAATCACAATTATTTTCTTGGCTATATTATGGAAGAAAATTGCATTGCCTTCTTCCCTAGTGTTACAGTCTAAGCTGGTATACCCTGATGATCTTCCATCCAAATAGACCAACCCTGCTTAACTTCCAAGGTCAGAGTAGGTCGGCCAGATATTGAAGTACTCTTAATCCATTATTACTGTTATTAAACTAAATAATCGTAATTCAAATGTGCTGAGTCCTGAAATAAAATATGAAATGGAAAGAAGAGGAGATGGATTCACTGGTCAGCCTTCTTATACATGATTACTTTTTCCTGATCATGATCTGTAATGATTGGCTGCAGAATTAGCAGGAAACTTCTGCTGTGCTAGGAGGCAATCACCTGAGACTTTCCACTGATTTCAGTGTGTGTGTTTGTGTGTGTGTGTGTATGTGTTTTTTAACTTAGACCATGCTTCTGTATACATAAAACTAATTTCAGAGTAAGCTCATCTCTGGTCCCATTACATCATCAGTTCAATTAAGGTTTTCCTTCTTGGACCAGGCGCATTCTGCCAGATTTTGCCATCAGTTGACACCACTGGTAACAATAGTCATACTATGCTGATATAATTTCTCTGTTTTGGCAGGATTTAGGAGAAATAATACAGCATTCCAATCCAGTGAGCATCACATTGAAATAAGATGCACTGAATGTTGACGTTCAGGAAATATATGTATTTGCCATGGTTTCAAGCAACTTTTTTCTTGACTTGTTTTCTTGCTCAAAAGACTCAAGAGTTTTCCTATTTTTCTACTTTTTATTTTAAGTCTATTAGTTGAAATAGTAATGTGTTGTATTTGAATCATTTGTGATGCTTACAGTATATCCTGGCTATGAAATCCAATGAAGGCTATTGGGCTGAAAAAGTAGTGTGCATATATAAATAATTAAAAGTACACTCCAAATTACAAATCCAAGGACTCTTACATCTTAGTAGATAATGCATATTAAACTATTATGCTTCTAGAATATGCTTCAGGATCTACAGAAGCTTTGTGGCTGATGATGTTGTTAAGAATCAAGCTATACAATTTATGAGAAAAATAAAAATATGACAAAAGGATTTCAGAACAGAAGACTGAAGGGGATAGGAAGGGAATTTTTTTGATTCCCTGCCCTCTCACCTGAAAAAAAAGCGAATGATTTCTTGTTGGCTTCCTCACTGGGTGACTGCGGGCTTATTCACACATCCTCAGGGATGTGTTTCTTCCCATCCTTGAAACTGGAGGAAAATATGTTACTTTTGAAATTGCTGCCCCCACAGTGATCCTGTTACAGTGCCTCTACAATATCCCTGCAATGTTCTGGCCTGGGAGGAAGCAGCAAGCAACTCCCCCTCCTTTTGTAACTGCTGTGTTAAGGACCGGGTCGTACTCCCCATCACCACTTTACTCTGATATTGGTCAATTTTTTCCCCCTTACTCTGTCTCTCACCTCCTCCCCCATGCAATGAATTATCTGACTATACAAAAGTAGAGGTGGCAGGGGTAACTAGCTGAAAGGATTAAAACACTTGAATTCTCTGAAACCCTTGCTTGAGGAAAAAAAAAATCAATTCATTAAAAACCAAAACAACGAAAGCAAAACAGGGCTCGTGATCCGGTCAGGCAATGAGTTTTAGGAGTTAGAACTGCACTGCTGAATTCTCTTGCCATGCCCATTTGCCAACCTATGGGAAGAAGAAGAAAAAACCTCCTGGAAGAGCCAGCTGCAAACCAGGAAAGGGGAAGGGAAGTTTTAGCAGTGAGGTTCTGATCTCTGGCAGACAGAACAAGAATGGCCATGGAGGAACAGAACTCCAGAACTCTGGATTAGAGGGGGCGGATCTGCAGAGGGCCACCTGGGCAAAAGATCCTCAAGATCTTTCTCCATGCAACGTAAAATGTTTGCCCAGGAGACTTTCCTCCATTTCCCAATGGAAAACACCAGTTTTCTGCCAGATGTCCCTGATCCAGCTTCAGCTTGGCAATGAGATGGAGGCTCCACTGTAAAGAGCGGGAACTGGAATGGCTTAGAGTCAAGAAGGAGGCTCTCAGGATGAGCTTCGAGAAAAGCTTTCTTTCCTGATGTAATATAAATTATATATATTGTACATTCACTCTTGCCTCAGCTTCCCCCACCTGTGAAATCATGCACTGACATGGCAAAAGGGCCACAGTGGGAGCAGCAGTTTTGAAATTGACCTACTTTCTTCCTGATTCAGGGTCACACGCACATTAAAACTCTAGCAAAGACATTGACAAATACACCGTAAAACAATTTCTCTTTCTCTCATTATGCCTCATCACTTACTTAACCCCAGTTCACATAGAAGAGAAATGCTAATTAGAGAGCAGCTGAACATCATCAAAAGTTCTGCATAGGACACATGGGAAATGTATGACTGTGATACTGTGATGCACAAATTTAGGTAGGGTATAAAGAATCTAAAGACTGAATGGGCGTTGCCTTAATCATCCTGATGGGTCTAATGTCTAAGAGTATAATTTGTGGTGAATAGGTGCAATATACTGTATAAAATATTGATTGCTTTGTTATATGCTATCCACTTGGTGTTGGCTGTTTAGCAACCACAAAAATAGATTTCCTCCTTGACAAAAATAGATTTCCTCCTTAACCTGGTCCTTCAGGTCTTCCAATGGTGCCACTGTAACAGAATCCATCCATCTTGCTATTGGTTGTCCTTTCCTTCTCTTAACTTCCACCACTTTTCCCAGCATTAGAGCCATCTCCAGAGAGCTAAGTATTCACATAACGTGTCCAAAGTAGGATAATCTGACCACAGTCATCTGTGTCTTGAGCGAAAACTCTGGGTTGACTTGTTTGATGATCAGTTATTCGTTTTCTTGGCTGTCCATGGTATTCTCAGGGGTTTTATCCAACACCAAATTTCAAAAGCATCAATACCTTTTTTATACTGCTTCTTCAAAGTCCAACTTTATTTTGATGTTTGTAGGTACAGACACATCATGGCATCTGAATATTTTTTCCAAGCCCTTCATGGCTTCTCTAACAAATGCTAGTCTATGGCATATTTCTTGACTGCTTGTTTCTGTACTGTTGGTGGTTGATCCTAAAAGGCAGAAGCTATCTATCAATACAATAACTTTATTGTTAGTTGTAAGGCTGGTTGTTGTACCTGTTGCAATTAGTTTTGTGTAGCCCCACTTTTTCATTGTGCTTGTTGACTTTTCTTACTAGATCTTGCAGATCCTTACATTTTCAGCTATCAGAATAGTGTCATCAGCATAGCATATGTTACTGATGTTTTTTCCTCCAATTTTAAAACCACACACATCTTCTTCCAACCTAGCTTCCCTTAATATATGTTCAACATATAGAATGAATAAACAAGGAGAGAGTACACTGCCTTGTCTCACTCCTTTGCCAACCTGGAGTCAATTTGTTTTACCATGTTCTGTCCGTACAATGGCTTCCTGACCTATATATAGGCTTCACATGGCAATAAGAAAATGTTCGGGGATTCCCATTTTCTAAGCACTTTCTACAGCTTGCCAAGACTGATGCAATCAAAGACCTTTCCATAATCAATGAAGCACTTACTTACCTCTTTTTTGTATTCTTTGGCTTTCTCAGTTATCCAGAGTGCATCAGGGATAATGTCTCTTGTACCTCAGCCTTTCTGAGGTGTACTGCTCCCAACTTTGTTTGATCTCCTTTGAATCAGTTACTATCTGTCCTGTAGCGTACCAGTTTGAGGTTGGAGTTCAGAGATCTTTTGGAAAGCTTTTCTTGTTTTTCCATGTCTGTTTCCATCTTCTGTGTCTTTACAAATGTTGTTGTAATACTACTTCTTGTCTCTTGTAACAATTCTCTGAAACTCTTTGTTAAATTCTTTCCTGATATTTCTTTTTTTTAATTTTCTTGGCTTTGGCTTCTTTTCTCTTCTTGGTAATCTCCAAGGTTTGTTCTGACATCCAGTTTGCTTTCTTGTGTTTCTTCATATTTGGCAGTCAAATGATGTTATTTGGTCATTAATTGCATTGTAGCCAAGCACTGTTCTCACCCAGCTATAGAAACAACACCATTCCTTCTTTGTTTTTCATGTCCTGAATAGTAAACAGTGTGATCCTCTGACTGAAAGTGTCCAATTCCAGTCCATCTCAATTTGCCAATGCCTAAAATGTCAATCTGTAGTAATTTATGTTCATCTTTCAGAGTTTTCCTGTGTTTGTGCTTCTTACGTTCCATGTTTCCACTGTAATTCTGCCTTTACAGCTTTGGATTTTCTGTATGGCAACATCAGCAACTAGATGTCCCAAAGGCCTTAATCTAACCACTCATCATAAAATTAGTACTCCAAACAACACTCAACTCTTCCTCAGTAGCATGCTGGGGGGCTCATCATCTGGAACTATATCATCAGTCATTTTATATTTTCTATCCATGTGGTTTTCTTGGTAAAAATAGTGTTTATCATTGCCTTTGCCACTGTCAATAAAGTGATCATCCACCTCCAGTATCTTCCTATATTGCTGCTGCCCAATATAGGTGCCTGGTTGCTTTAACTAGGCAGCTGGGATGACCTTCATGCCTTGGGTGACCTTGCTGGGAATATAAACTCTTGGCATCCATTGCTGGCATTCTTCACTCATCGTCCTTGCTGCTTTAAAGAGAAAGTTAACAAATAGTATAAATAGAAATTATCAGAATGCCCTGAAAATTTAGTTAAAAGAGGGGTATTCAGCTGGTGACAAATGTCCTTATAAAAATGACATTAAAGAAGAACATGGGCCATGATTTATATTGTACCCATGCCTCAGGAACAATATCATGCTTTAAAAGGAATTGTCTTTTATTCTCTTCCAAAACAGCTGTGGGGAGGGCATTAAAATGGGATAATTAAATTAAAGCTCTCATAAATCTAGAAATCCAAAATTGGTATAAATATGAAGCTGGTTTGGGAGCCCAGGTTTAATTACTTATAAATATATCCTGTGGAAGGGCAGCAGTTTCTGTTTGACCTTCTATGTCTAAAATCCTCCATCTTAAGTCTAATTTAGCTTGATGTGGCCCTAATTATAAACTAGCATCACTGGAAAACCCATAATTTCCTTTGGATTGCTTTTTCCCAGGACAGTTTGAATTATCTGTCAGCATTAGGTACACCAGGCCAAAAGGGGTATGGAACAGTTTCACCCAGTAAATAAAAATATTTATCCAAAGACTGGATTCAAGTTTACTGCCTCCTGCTTCCCACCGAAATACAGCATTTGAGACACAGTGGTAACCTGGAAGATGCTTCTTCAAAATTTAGCTTGGAGTCTCTCTAGAGTAGCCATGTTATTATATGGTCCTAGTTGAGCCCTGTTGAGCGGTTCTGTTCGGGCTTTAGCTGCAAACAGCTGAATTGCAGCAGATGTAAACTGTGCTCCTTGTGCAAAATAACATACTTGGATGGCTGATGCTGATCTCTGTGCATTTTGGGATACATAATCTAAGTGAGCATTTCAGCTTCTGGAAGCTTGAAGCTCACTTATCTGTATTCAGTGTAGACTTAATATATAGCAGAGGAAGAACATCCAGTACTTTCAGACTTGCATTTGAAAGCCGTTAATTCATTTTAAGTGGTGATGACCACTCTTTTATCTCAGGCAGTTTGACTTAATAAAGTTATTTATCATGTCTCCAGAAGGTAAGTCTGCTTGCAATTGCTCAGGTAGATAAGGCAATGTTTCTCAACCTTAGCAACTTCAAGACGAGTGGACTTCAACTCCCAGAATTCCCCAGCCAGGGGAATTACCACTTGCTTATATTAAAAACAATGTTATTTGTCTTCCAAAAAAAGTCCCCTTATATTATTCTTTATTTCTTAAAGCCACCCTGCTTGTTCAAAAATATTTCCCTGGTGCTTTATTTTCTATTTTGATTGTAGTTAAACCTGACATTTCTCACATTTAGGTAAATTGGTGGAAGAATATCCACACATTGCACACATGACAGTAGTGTAAGCAATGTATTTGGTAGTTTCCCAAAGTGAGTTACAGTCAGATGTTTACATTTTCATATTTAAAAGTTTGAGCAAAGAATTCCAGCTGTGAGATACCCGGAACAAACCAGCTGCACTGCTTTAAAGGGAAGATGGATGTTTGTAAGAGCTGCCCGTTCTTCCTTTCAATCAATTACCATAACAAATTACTGGATATATGCCAGGAAAGATACAAAAGCTCAATGTGCAGCATTGTTTTGGATTTTGTGAACTGTTACATTTGAAGCCTGTCCTAGATAAAACCCAGATGGGGAAAAAGAAAAGGACAGCTGGCATTGCTTTTTGATGCAGAAATGATAGCAATTCAGTTTTATCCAATAAAATGTGTTAGTGACTGATTCTTTAGAAGGGTATTTGAGGACTGAAGGGACCTGGAAATCAACTTCAATGTAACCATCAACATCCAAGACTTTTATTATACAACAGGTACAGCATAGGCACAGAGACTAATTTATGTCAGATGTGATCCAGAAGAAAAGAAAATCATAGCAAGGAGCAAATACAGGAAACATCCGTTTTTCTCTGGCATTTCTGCAGTGACCCAGCCAACATGAATATCAATCACTGCCAGCTGAGCTGGTGGTTTTAGGCTGTGAACATCTGTCTCCTGAACTGAAAATTGCCGGCTAGTTTCACTTAAAGCAGTGATCAGTTCATACCATTGAAATACTGATGTCACCAATTGTTGTGATGATGATGTCAGAAATACACCCATAATAACAAACAAATCAATTATCTCAGATATCTCAACAACAACTCCTCTTGATCTGGAGATGGTGGCCCTGGTGACCTGACTCATTTAGGCCTGTTAGAATCAAGTAATGATGTAGTCTTCTGAATACTGCTTTTCTCAGAAATCTCTAAGAGCCTTAACTTAAGAGCTGAAGATTTGAGTTTTAACAATAACCCAGAATAGGTTAGTCATAGGAATGACTGTTTGGGCTGGGAGTGTTTCAGTGGGCACTTCAGGGGAGCAAAGTGGACAGGACTCCCTCATCTATGCATCATGGGATGCATCGTGAATCTGGGTGAGACTGGGAATTCTTTTTTTTTTTCCCCTCTTGAGTTTTTGATAAGGTAGTTTGGGATTCTTTTTTCTTTTTAAAAGATATTTTAGGGCTTTCACTACAGGAAAATCCACTGCCAATTTTCAGCAATCAT
Organism: Liasis olivaceus; assembly: GCA_030867105.1. Lineage (NCBI taxonomy): Eukaryota > Metazoa > Chordata > Lepidosauria > Squamata > Pythonidae > Liasis > Liasis olivaceus. The sequence continues at coordinate 205,477,463 of CM061348.1, forward strand.
ACTCCAAGGATGTTCTGGGTTTTGGGGCCACATATACTCAGACAGTAGTATCTGGAAAGTGGATGGAGGGATCAGATTGACATCAGCAGCATTTCAATATTGCAATGGAAGCCCCATTCCTTTTCAATATCACATATATACCCAAAAGAGGTGGAGCTTGTGGGACAATGTCACTATGCCACAGCTATCAGTCCGATAAAAGTCAAGTTCCCATAGACACTGCTTCACTCAGATACTACTGTTGTCTGCATCCGTCCAGGATGTATGGAGGAAGGTTTTTTCTGAAGATATGCTTTAATGTTTTTTTTAACCAACCTCTACATTTTTGTTGCTGTCTAAAGATGTCTATGACCACATAGAAACACTTTATAATCCTCATGATATTTTTTTTTTCACTGTCCTGTCTTAGATTTTTTCCCATGACATGTGATGTGACTTGGTCATGTGATCCTGGTCTTGGCTTGACTCCCAGTTTGAATCAATATGTTAAGTGAATTACAAGCTAAATGTTAATTATGACAGCAAGACATCAAACTAGTTGAAAACAAAAAGCAAAATTAAACCTATTCTCAGCTGACAATATTAATCAGTCTTCAAATACTTGGTCTACAACGAGGTCTTCCATCATCATATTAAGAGCAATTCTTGCTTAATATGCATGAGTACTTTAAATATGCAATGCAAGGGAACAAAAACCAAGATAGTTCAAAAACTATATTTTAATTTGTTCCCATCCTTGGAAGAATTTAGGATTCAGAAGGCCAGCATTAGCATTCTTGTAGAACCCTTCAGGTGTATTGGACAACAGTTTCCATTAGCCTTATACTGACTGGATTTGATAGGAATTATAGTCAATCACATGTGAATTTTTAAATTTTTAAGATACCAGCAGACAATATGGAATGAGATCACAGAGAATCAGAGAAAAGGCAAATAAGTTTACTAGGCAGAAAATACAAGATTGGGTTTCTTCCATATTCACCTAATAAGTTGGGAGGAGGGAGAAATATTGTGGGAATCTGCAAGAAATGCACAATTTATGTTTCCCAGACAAATCTGTATCTGTGGTGCCATTGTACTGGCATAGCTGTTTACTCCACCTTGGTATTAAAACTGAAAAGATGTCATTTGCCCAAAATGCACTTATTCTTTCCATGGGGTGTTTTAGTCCTGAGATTTGTGGAGCCTGGCACAGCTACACCTATAAATAGATGGGATATAAAAATTGTTTCCAAGATTTAACACAACACCCAAAAGATACTGTGCTGCCTTACCTAAACACACTTTTGAAAGTCCTAGATCACTGAATATATTTATTTATTTTCTATTTGATAAAAAGAAAAAAAGATTAGTGGTTGAAAAGAAAAAGAAATCATGATTCATGGGATAAACATTAAACCTATACTAAGATTCTATGCATGATTATACAAAGTGGATTTCACTAAGATTAACTGGATTTATTTCCAGGTAACTGTTCATAAGATTGCAGCTGTGTAATCTACTCCAACGCATTTTTCTTCAGATCTCCCACTGAGTTCACCTTAATCACAGGTAAATGTGCACAGGGCTGCAACCGAGGAGTGATTTTAGTGTTGACTAATAAACTCTACATCACAGTGAGGACAGATGGATAGCTATCTACTTGTAAAGAAGATAACCCTGAATTTAAGACTGAATTTAAAAGGAAGAATAGACATAAGAACAATTTGCAACCCTGTGCAATGCCTAGTTTTCCTACCTAGTCAACCTAGAAATGTCAATTCCAGGTAAAACCATTCTGGAGATTTCCACCCCATATAATATATATTTACATGATCTATATACTTGCATATACAGGTGAAACTCAAAAAATTAGAATATCGTGCAAATGTTCATTTATGTCAGTATGGTAACTCAAAAGGTGAAACCAAGATATGAGATAGACGCATTACATGCAAAGCGAGGTATGTCAAGCCTTACTTTGGTATAATTGTGATGATTATGGCGTACAGCTTATGAAAACCCCAAATTCACAATCTCAGAAAATTAGAATAGTGTGAAAAGGGTCAATATTCTAGGCTCAAAGTGTCCCACTCTAATCAGCTAACGAATCCATAACACCTGCAAAGGGTTCCTGAGCCTTTCAATGGTCTCTCAGGCTGGTTCAGTAGGAATCACAAGCATGGGAAAGACTGCTGACCTGACAGTTGTGCAGAAAACCATCATTGACACCCTCCATAAGGAGGGAAAGCCCCAAAAGGTCATTGCAAAAGAAGTTGGATGTTCCCAAAGTGCTGTATCAAAGCACATCAATAGAAGGTTATGTGGAAGGGAAAAGTGTGGTAGAAAAAGGTGCACAAGCAGCAGGGATGACCGCAGCCTGGAGAGGATTGTCAGGAAAAGGCCATTCAAAAGTGTGGGGGACTTTCACAAGGAGTGGACTGAGGCTGGAGTTAGTGCATCAAGAGCCACCACACACAGACGGATCCTGGACATGGGCTTCAAATGTCATATTCCTCTTGTCAAGCCGCTCCTGAACAACAAACAACGTCAGAAGCGTCTTACCTGGGCTTCAGAAAAAAAAAAAAAAAGAACTGGTCTGTTGCCCAGTGGTCCAAAGTCCTCTTTTCTGATGAGAGCAACTTTTGCATCTCATTTGGGAACCAAGGACCCAGAGTCTGGAGGAAGAATGGAGAGGCACACAATGCACGATGCTTGAAGTCCAGTGTGAAGTTTCCATAGTCTGTGTTGATTTGGGGAGCCATGTCATCTGCTGGTGTTGGTCCACTGTGCTTCATTAAGTCCAGGGTCAACGCAGCCGTCTACCAGGAGATTTTGGAGCACTTCATGCTTCCTTCCACAGACGAGCTTTATGGGGATGCTGGCTTCATTTTCCAGCAGGACTTGGCACCTGCCCAGACTGCCAAAAGTACCAAAACCTGTTTCAATGACCATGGGATTACTGTGCTTGATTGGCCAGCAAACTCGCCTGACCTGAACCCCATAGAGAATCTATGGGGCATTGCCAAGAGAAAGATGAGGGACATGAGACCGAACAATGCAGTGGAGCTGAAGGCCGCTATTGAAGCATCCTGGTCTTCCATAACACCTCAGCAGTGCCACAGGCTGATAGCATCCATGCCACGCCGCATTGCGGCAGTCATTGCTGCAAAAGGGGCCCAACCCAAGTACTGAGTACATATGCATGCTTATACTTTGCAGAGGTCCGATATTGTTCTATTTCCAATCCTTGTGTTATTGATGTCATGTAATATTCTAATTTTCTGAGATTGTGAATTTGGGGTTTTCATAAGCTGTACGCCATAATCATCACAATTATACCGAAGTAAGGCTTGACATATCTCGCTCTGCATGTAATGCGTCTATCTCATATATTGGTTTCACCTTTTGAGTTGCCATACTGACATAAATGAACATTTGCACGATATTCTCATTTTTCGAGTTTTACCTGTATGTGTGCAATATACACACATATACACATGTACAGCATTGGTGTGTATGTACAGCTGCTCAATCCAAAAAAGAGCATGGACAGCCCACCCACCCCAATATCCATCAATTTGTCAATAACTGCTAATTAAAACTGCTTGCCTGTAAAATAAAATATTTCATGTACAAAGTTAACGCAACCATGCCTGCACATATCAAACACTGTGTCATGTAAGCAGAAACATGCAAGTGCACCTGTGAACACTTTCCTCCTCCCTCCACTGGAAACTGCAAAGAAGAACAAGAAGAAGGAAAGGAAGGACAAGAAACTGGATGGAAATGGGATAAGAGGAAAGAGTATCTGCCCTGGAAAGGGCAGGATGCAGAAATGGGGCAAAACTGAACAGAGAAAGGAAGAAACTGCAGATGGACAAGGAATGAAAGAATAGAAAGAGGGGGCATTCCAAAAAACCTTACGTTCACCAGTCAGTGAGCCCCTGACAAACTGTGGGTAATCTTCAGGCAAATCTTGAGCGACATCTAGCTCTGAAGCAACAATGTCTGCAGCCATAGCCATCTGCATGTCATGCTAAGTCCTTTGTTTTCAACAGCCACTTTAATTCTAATCAAGTGAGAATATTATAGGTCTTTATTGCAGGTCTTTATTGTAGGAAAAATAATTTTGCCTTTCTTTCACATAAAAATTGCTGAAGGTACCTGAGACCTCTGGAAATGTCTCAGGCCTAAGTAACCAGCACACATGAAACCAACAGGCTAGTATATTCACAGCAGTAAATTGACTCTCTTTGTTCATGTGAGACAGGAAGGAAAGATTGTCTATTTATCATCTCTCATCCTTCTATCTCTATCAATCATGTATCTATTTTATTTTTAGATATGTTCCAAATATCATCATTCTAGTCGCATTAACATGACATATCTAAAATCCTCCATTTTTCATGCAAATTTGTTACTGTAACAAGACACGCAAATATGCCGCAGTGGAATAATCAAACACAATCTGGCTTTGTTTATATGAGAGATATTAAGCTGTGTTTTCCAAGAAAGAATGGCATTCCCTCTGGATGCACATTGTGATCACAGAGTTATGATTAATGACCATGGAGAATATGAGCAGAGATTTGCTTCAAGGGAGGGTCATAAAGAGTACACACGTTAAATATGACTCTGCACCACAATGACTTTTGAATTTTTAAAACAGAACTGATGAACTGAGAACTGATGTAAGTGGAGATTATAAAAATTGCAGTCTTCATTGTGTCCAATTCTTTCTGTCTTTCTCTGGAATGGGTACACTTACATTTTTCTAGCATTTTATTTTGTTGCAACATTCTGTAATTGAATAATCTTATCCCTAGATGCTATATAATCAAGATGGGAAAAGATTACAGAAAATCAGAAAATTATTTTCCATTTCTTTAAACAACACTTGATTGTTTTAAGCAATGGTAGACAGATAGATGGATGGATACGGCCAATTTATTTAGTGAAGTAGGGATATATGGGTTAAAAATTAAATATTGTATTGTAAGGATAATTTAGACCACTGAGCCTTGGGAGTTCACAAGAGGTATTTTGTGCAGTGAGACTGAACAGCATTCACTTTGTTTGGTGACTAAAGGTATACACTTTCCAGAAAATCTGCATAAGAAGAGTTAATTAGAGTCCCTGTGACATGTGTAGACACAGCCTGCATTGAATCCTGCAATCTGAAAAACAAAGGCTTAAGCAGGTAGAATCACAAACACTGCTAAGGTCTTATGAGATCCAGCACAAGATCCTGTTGTTAGCAAATGCTTCCCTTATTGTTGCCCTTATAGTGCTGCATTTGATAGGCAACAAAGTCTTCCAGATGAGAGAACTCTTCTGTTCTGTTGGACATCTTCCTACTGAAGTTGGTATAATGTTGTTTTAGGGGGGTCAGAATTTGTTGGGTTCCTGAAGTCCTGTGACAGGGAGAAAAGGAGGGAATCACAAGATGGTGGTAGCTTAATGAATTGATTAGAATCGATAAGTCTCAAGGTTCTGAGGCAAATGGTCTCTTTGGAAATAAGAACTTTTTTCTAAAAGGTACTTAAGATATATGTATAACTTTTGAGAAAACAGTACCGTGCCTCTTTAAAATACGTTGTAATGCTACTTTTTTTTAAAAAAACATCAATTATGGTCTGCCAGGATATAATCTCCCATTTATTACCAATCCCTAGCAGAGAGCTCAGCCATAAAAGGTGGTTTGCTAAAAGACCACAGGATAGTAGTCTGGAAAATACTAAGAGTAGGCATAAATGAGAGGCTTTATAAGAATCATATGGGCAATGAAACATTCACCTTGAAGACATGGGAGGTCTAAATTGTTCATGTATTAAGACTGCAATTGAAAATAAGGTTCATGAATTAAAAATATGCCAGCCATATCATCCCAAGAACAAGAAGGATATTGTGAATTAAAAGTTTCTTTTGAGTCAAACTTGACTTCTGGTGAATTCATGGACACACCCATGCAATTTTCTTGGCATTTATACAGAAGTAGTTATCCATTGCCTTCTTTCAGTATGTTTTCATGACTTCCTGATTTAGCCTACATTTATGGTCTTTCTTGAAGAGCTCCCATCTGGGTATTAACCAGGTCAGACCATGCCTAACTTTTGAGATCAGCCAAGTTTGCTGTAATGAAATATTAATGCATTCTTGAAAAAAAAATCCTAAACTGTGGGATATAAATTGTTTTAGTAAATAATGTAAGAGCCATGATATGAAGATTGAATTGACTAATTATGTAGCAAGCAAAGGTTGTATGTTAGTTATTCTATTTTACTTAAATGATGATGAAGATGAAAATGATAATGCTAAAGACAATTGAGGAGTCATCTTCAGATGACACAGTTGTGTCACCTATTTTCCTAGGGATTCTCAAGCTTTCAAAATACTGGGTCTCTATAAAATGATGAATGAATAAAATGAATAATCTCATTTGCATTACAGTTGCAAAAAATAAATGTACCGTGTACTTTTAGTAATTAAATTTTAATCTATACATTGCATAAAACTTTAATAGAATCCCACATATTTTTGGCATGACTTATTTCCAGTTGTTTTAGTTTCCTTAGCTTCATACTCTCAGCAGACAATATTTTCTGACAAAAAACAAAAATCCACTGAGGCTGTTTTTTTCCAGTAACAAAAACACTTCTGAAACCAGAACTTTCATAATACTTCCTTGACTTAGGGTTATTTTTGTTAGGACTGTAGATCATCTCCTTTTGCTTACTATCCCCAAAACACTTCTGCTTTGAAAAGCTAGAAATTTAAAATAATGGATAGAAATAGAGAATTACACTGACACATACAGTTATGCAGAAACTCTAAAGATGATAAACATATTTGTGTATGTCATACCAGTGGAGATACAAATATTTCAGAGAGAAGCTGAACCCAACCACTGTTGATCATTATCAATGGATCACCAATATCTGATAACATTGTGTCACATATTCAATAGTGAAGTCTGCACAGCCCCATCCTTACTATTGTTTGATTGATTATGTGCCATCCAGTTGGTGTTGACTGTTAGCAACCATACAGATAGATTTTCTGCAGGACAATCTGTCCCCAACCTTGTTCTTCAGGTTTTCCAATGGTGCATCCATTGCCACTGTATTTAACTCCATTCACTGTGCTCTTCTTCTCTTTCCTTCTTCCTTTCCAATCATTATAGATTTCTCAATAAAATCAGGTCTTCACATAATGTGTCCAAAATATGACAGTTTGAGCCTGGTCATTTGTGCCTTGAGTAAGAACTCTGGGTTGATCTGTTCAGTAATCCACTTGTTTGTTTTCTGGGCTATCTATGGTATTCTGAAGAATCTTCTCCAACAACAAAGTTCAAAGAGTCAATACTCTTTCTATCTTGCTTCTTCGAAGTCCAACTTTCACTTCCATAAAGTATTACATGGTTGCCTGAACCATTCTTATCTTTGTAGATATAGACACATCCTGGCATATGAATATCTTTCCAAGGCCTTCATTGCTACTCCACCAAGCCCTAGTCTATGGCATATTTCTTGACTGCTGGTTCCTTTACTGTTGATAGTCAACCCAAAAGGCAGGAACTATTCACCACTCTAATAACTTCATTATCAGTTCTAAGACTGATTGCTGTACCTGTTGTCATTGTTTTGGTTTTCTTCATATTTAATCTTAATCCTATTTTTTAAATATGCTTTTTGACATTCATTACTAGAGCTTGCAGATTATTTGTATTTTCATCATCATAGTGCAGGTTATTGATATTTCTTCTATAATTTTAAAACTGCACTTATCTTCTAATCCACTTCCCTCAATATATATTCAACATGCAGACTGAATAAATAAGGAGTATTCAGCCTTGTCTCTTTTGCCAACCTGGAGCCAGTCCTTTGCCAACCTGGAGCTAGTCCTATGGTTTCCTGATCCATGTATAAGACAAGGCTTTCTCAATTATCTGGTGTGCATAAACAATAATTTCTCTTGTTCTTTGGTGTTTTCTAAAACCAGCTTGAACATCTGGCATCCCCTTTTCCATATAGGCCTCTAATCTATATTGAATGATCCTAAGCATTATTTTGCTAGCAAGTGAAATTAAGATATTGTATGATAATTTGCATATTCTGTTAAGTCTCCTTTTTGGAATTGGCACATAGATTGACCTCTTCCAATCTGTTGGCCACTGTGTTCTCCAAATTTGCTGTTGTAGTTCGGTAGAACTTTTACAGATCCTTGTTCTGCTGCTTGCCATATTTCTGCAGACATTCCATCAATTCCTACAGCTTTGATTGGAATGCTGATCTTCATCTTCTAGTACTAGAGGTTTGTGTAAGTTTGAAATATCTTCTAAGATATCTTGGATTTTGACATCCCTACTGTACAGAATTTTACTATACTCCTTTCATGTTCAGTCTTTTTGGAATCAGTTACTATTTTTTCATTAGCATACCCATTCAAGGTTGAAACCTCTGTCTGAGCCTACAAATATTTATTTATTTATTTATTTATTTATTTATTTATTTATTTATTTAAACAATTTATATAGCCACCCAACGTGCTGACGGTGACTCTGGCCAGTTTATAGAAATAAAAACCCCAAATACAAAACCCACTACACCCCCCACCCCTCCTGGCAACAGCAACACATTTACACTAGCCATTTGATGGGGTCCCTATCAACCTGGGATCCCCAGGCCCACTGGCAAAACCATGTCTTCAGGGTCTTGTGGACTCACCATGGGCTGAGATATGCAATTCAGTATCATCAGCATACTGATGATATCTCACCCCATGGACATGGATAATTTCACCCAGTGGCTTCACACAGATGTTAAACAGAAGCAGAAAAAGTACCAAACCCTGCAGAACCCCGCAAAGCAGGGGCTGGACCTCTCACTCCCTATCAACACCAACTGGGAATGGCTACTGAGGAAGAAAGTGAACCAGAACAAGACAGTGTCCCCCACTCCCAACCCCCAAAGCCACTCCAGAAGGATACCATGGTCAATGGTATTGAAGGCCGCTGAGAGGTCAAGTAGAGCAAGGATGGATGCACTACCCCCATCTTGCTCCCACCAGAGATCATCAAAAAGCACAACCAATGCATTTCCAACAGAAGCGAATATGTGTAGCTCAGGGTTGAACTGTTGAGTCCTTGGGGTTCTCTGAGCTTGGCTGTTTTCTTGCAAACGTTTTGTTACCTGGCTAGCACTGAAGATGTTACCTAGCCAGGTAATGAAATGTTTGCAAGAAAACAACCAAGCTCAGAGAACCCCAAGGACTCCATAATGCCGTTTCCATCACATATCCAGACCTGAACCCCCACTGAAAAGGATCCAGATAATTGGTTTCATCCAAGAACCTCTGAAGCTGCAGCGCAACCACCTTCTGAACAACCTTCCCCAAAAAGAGAAGACTGGAGTCAGGAGGAAAATTATCCAACAGGGTAGAATCTAGCGATGGCATCTTAAAAAGAGGGTGGACCACAGCTTCCTTAAAAGGTTGGGGCACCACCCCCTCCCCCAGAGAAGCATTAATCACCACCAGAACCCACCCACATATCACCTCCCAGGAGGCTTTTATTAGCCAGGAGGGACATGATCTAAAACACAGGTGGCTGCACTCACACTCCCTAGGATCCTGTCCACTTCCTCAAGAGCAACGGGATCAAACCGTTCCCAGGTAACAGGGCAATTACCTGCCCCAGGCACCTCCACTGGACCAACAGCCACATCAACGTCCAGCTGGGAACAAATCCAAGCAACTTTGTCTTCCAGAAAATCAGCAGGTAGACCTCTGTATCCTCCTTCCCCAGAAGGAAATGGGTTACCTTAAAGAGGGTCACTGGATGATTATCTGCAGATGCAATTAGTGCAGAGAAGTATTTATGCTTTGCTGCCTGAATCACCATGAGGTAGGCTTTAATGGCAGCCCTTACCAGTGTTCAGTCAGTTTGTTCTTTGTCTTCCACCAGTGGTGCTCTAGACATCTCTTAATCCGTTTCATCCCTCTCAATTCCTCTGTATACAATGGGGAGCAATGAGGTCCATGCATCTAGAGAGGTTGCATGGACGCAATCCTGTCCCAAGCCCCTGTCACCTTCCTATTTCAGGTGGTGACTAGGGACTCAGCAGGACTACACAGCAGATATTCAGTGATAACCCCCAGCTCTTTCTGAAACCCTTCCAGATCCATCAGTTGGTGGGGGTGGACCAATCTAATACGTCCTGCCTCCCTGCGGAGTGGCACAGCCCTAGAGAAGCTCATAGCTACCAAGGCATGATCTGACCATGACAAGGGGATCAAAGATAGGTCCATCAATTCCAGATCACATAAGCACTGCTCTGACAAGAACACCAAATCGGATGTATGACCACTATTCTAGTCAGGCCCTGGATGACTTGGGATAGGCCCATGGAAGTCATGGTTTCCATAAACTCCTGAGCTACTTCCAACCCTGCCCCCAGGGATGGCAGATTGAAGTCCCTCAAAACTTTAAGTTTGGGGAACTCCACCACCAGCCCTGTGGTGAGGTCAAGGAGCTCAGGCAGGGAAGCCACTATGTAGCAAGGAGGCTGGTACAGCAGCAGTAATTGCATCTGGTCCCTCAAGCCCAACCTAAGAAAGAGGGTCTCACAACTGGGCACTTGTGGAGCGATGCCCCTGGAGGCCACCAGAGATTCCCTGATGACAACCACACCCCCTCCCCAGCCCTGTAGTCTAGGCTGGTGCCATATTCAATAACTGGCTGGGCACAACTTCCAAAAGTTTCCTTTTGGAAAACTTTCCTTGTTCTTTCATGCTTGTTTCCACTTTCAGTGTCTTTACAGATGTCGCTGATTCTTGTGTCTTCTAAAGGCTCTCTGAAATTCTTTATTAATTTCCTTCTTGGGATTCTTGCATTTCTTGATGTTAACTTCTCTTCTTTCCTTGACAATTTCCACTGTCTCATCTGGCTTCTAGTTTGCTTTCTTCGGTTTCTTGGTCTTTGGCAGACTTTTTTCACAATCATCCTTAACAGCTTCTTAGATTTCATTTCACAGCTCCTCTGGTTCCTGATCAGTGAGCTTCAAGATTTCAAAGCAATTCCTGATATTCTCCTTGACCATGGAGGGTATATGCTTAAGATTACACATGGAAACAAGATGATTTTGTTTTTCTGCTTCAGCTTGGCTTGGAACTTACACATGGACAGTTTGTGATCTGTTCCACAGTCAGCCCCTTGCTGCTTCTTTGCTGTTATAACATTGGATTGGCAAAAGCTGTAAGTCATTCTCCTGCTTCATTTCTGTTTCCTAGGCCATACAGTCCAACAATATATTCCAGTCTCCAAGTAGCACAACTTGCTTACATGTTCTGTCAATTTCAGATTGAAGTTGACTATTGAACTCTAACTTCTTCTGCATCAGAAGTTGGAGCATAAACCCAGATAATTTTCATATTAAAGGGTTGTCCACAAAGTCTTATTGATATTATTCAGTCACTGACTGCATTGTACCCAAGTACTGTCTTTGCTATATCCTTCCTGACTATGAAAGCAACACTGTTCCTTCTTTGTTTTGCATTTTTCACTTTTTTGAGCTTTTCTATGTTCTTGTTTCTTACATTTCATATACCCACTGTAATTCTGTCTTTGCAGCTTTTCTTGCATGACAACATCAGCTGCTAGACATCCCAAAGCCTTAATTTAGCCATGCCATAAATACCATTAGTACTCCGAAAGAGCCGCAGCCCTTCCTTAGTAATGTGTTGAATGCCATCCAACGGGAGGAGCTCATCATAAATAAATAAATAAAATAGTTGACACTTATACTCCATGGAAAGGGCAGGTTGGTCCATTTCAATGGCATAAAAAGCCCCAACCCACAAAATAAACAAATTCAACTTTTATGAAAACAAATTACAAAAAACTGTTTTTTACATAATGACATTTTAATGGACCAATATAAACATCTTGTGTGATACATATATAATGTGACTATAAAAATATTCTTCTTTTCTTATGACAAATAATGCAATAGTATTGTATTATGCTGTGGAGAGCCACAGACATGCCCTTGGAGCAAAATTGCAGCAACAGTTATAGAAACAAAAGCATAAATTTAGCCCAGGAAACAGAGAAAGCATGAGAAAGAAGCTAAGACAGGTTCTACCCTAATTCAGTGGGGTATAAAAGGGAGGGAAGAGAAAACACAGTCAGGCTTTCAAGATTCTGTTATTATAGCCTATATCAGTAAATTGTAGTTCCAGTCAAACTTGTGGAATCTGCTTCCTGACATGGCCTATCTTGAGGGGCTGATATATGCCTTGTTCCTTTACTAGTAAAAAAAAACATGTGGAAAACTGGTCTGTAAGTTTAGTAATACTTAGAATTTAAGCTTGACTACCATGCTGAAGGCAAAAAACCTGGGAGTCCTTCTAAATGGCTTGCATATCATGTGGGGGCAGGGTGGGGTGGGGTTCACAATCCACAGTTTAAGGACCCATTATGGTTATACAATGGTTTCAGGCAATTGGATGGCTTTGGGCCAGTCCTTTCTCAGCCCAACCTACCTCATGGGGATGGATTATGTATACTACCTGGAGTTCCTGAACAAAAGGCAGGATATAAATCTATATCCTAGAAATGCAGTGTCTGACATAGTTATATCTGATAATAGTCCTAGTTTCCAGGTTATGGATTTAAAACTTTTGCCAGCATGTCATGTCAAGTACAGGTTATTCACAGTTTAATGGTCTTGTGGAGAGTCCAAATTAAAGAAAAAGCAATAATGAAGAAAGCCAATATCTTAGCTGGGAACATTATTCAATCCTTTGAATTACAGATCAGCTCCTTTGGCCCAAGCTGACATCTGCTGAAGTGTCCCTTAAGACAAAGCTGCAGACCCGGTTAGCAGGGCTGACTGAAACAAGTAATGACTGTAATGTTATTCAGTGCAAACACAGGTAAAAAAAATACCCTGCAATAAAAGAGCTAGTCTATCATAGGCCCTGAATGACAGGATTTATAGGTCTGGCTTATTTTTTGCAAAACTGGATGACAGTCTTATGAAGTACTGATTCAGGGTGGAAAGACGTGTTGAGAGCAGAGCCTAGCAGGAAGCTTTAAGTAAATCAGGGTTGTATCTCAGAAGAAAGTTTGGTGGAAAAAGAAGTAAACACTATTATAGTTACAGAGGACTTGAAAAAGCTCTAAGAAGTCCAACAAAATAGGCAAGTACTGGAATGGGTTATTGAACAATAGTGATGCTTATGATAAAAAAATATCCATTTTTGTAAAACAAATAAAAGAGGGATGATCCTTTTAAAATATATAGTATGTATGTTGTTACATTAGTGAGAAGTTGCTGCAATTTGTTTCAGAGCTAAGAAGAAGTTGTTCTGGGAAGAGCAGCCAGCTATAGGAATGGTTCCATACATCATTACCATTTCATAAATATGACTGTTTCTTTTACAAAATAAGAAATAGTGCTGTTTCTCAGAGAAAGCAGAACAATTCTCCAGCTGATATCTCCATCAGCATCCTTGAGCAATGTTCAGAGCTTCAAAGTCCTAGGAGGGCTGAACATTAAGGCCAGCAGTTCTGTCCCTCTTTAATTTTTTCTTTCTTTCTTTGCTTTAACTGAGTCACCATTTTAGTTTTCCACACTACTGGCAAATCAGAAGCATTAAAATTAAATTAAAAAGCATCTAGATTCTGCTCAGAGTGCTGTTCTGAGCACTGAAGGTGCTACCACTTCTGCTATGAAGTAAGCCTCTTAGGTCCACTGATATGGAAGCAGACCCATCAAAGGACATCTTGTGTGGCCTTCCCTGAAATCTGGGGAAAGCCCTGATTACTTTCCAGAGCAATACTCAGAGAGGTATCCAAGTCAGCTTTCAAGGAAAATTAAATTATAGAGCTAGAAGTTGTACCTAGACTGCCTGCAAAGTGGAACCATTCCAGATGCTTCCGGCAGTAGCTTCTTTCCTCATGTTATAAGCAATGCAGCTTTACATTAGGACACGCTTTCCCAACAGGATTACCTCAAGTTGTGTACCTCAATTTATCCCCTTAGTTCTCAGTTGGTTGAGGAAGGATGGATTAGAGACAAAAGTGTTTACTACACATTGCAAATTGAAAGTATCTATAGAGCCTCAAGTCATACGAAGTTCAGAAATCAAAAGCAGATTGAAGATTCTGTATTATACCACAAAAGTTGGCAACTTTCAGTAACCAGGGCCACATTTTCTTTTGCAACTAACTGTAACCCTAACCCCAACCCTAAGGCTTACCTACATTTCTGCCCGAAGCAAAGGGCACAATGCCCCATCCTAATTCCATGTACCTACAAGAATGAACTGGAAATGCAGCTGAATTTTATTTCAAGACTGGTGACGGTCTTTAGTACACCTGACAGCAGCTGGCAGTTTATTGAGTCTGGCAGAGGATCAACCCTTTTCATAGGGTCTTTGATACCTGAAGATGTCTCGTTGGAATGCTCTGACATACCAAAGGTGGAATTGTATTGTTGTGTTATTGTATTGTGATCTAATGTATGTTATTCCAGTATAAACTAATGTGAGTCTGTTGTATTTGGTGGTCTGTATATAAATAAATATACCTTTGGGGAAAATAAGTATAGGTGAATAATAATAATTATATTATTATTATTATTATTATTATTATTATTATTATTATTATTATTTCTTTTGTACCTATAGTTTTTTCCCCCCCCTAACAAAGGCCAGCATTTCAGGATTAATGCCATTTCTTCCTCTGACATCTTTCACTTGAAGCAATAGTCTTCCACTAGGCTGTGTTTGCACAACATGCTTCCCCTGGTTTTCTTAACCATGGTGTACTGAATTAACCCAATACCTGGGTTCACACAAGTCACTGAAGAATAAAATAATCACACTGGCTGAATTCTCATCACACATCAAACCATGAACTAGCGAATCACATTTCACTTTAAGGTATTGCATAAATACAGTACTGTTTAATGACAGAAGCAGCCCAGTCTGCCTTGCATAAATAATTCAACTGTTTGCAACCTGATCATATGCACATTTACTATGAATAAACACTTATTTAATTACTTGTATTAATTTTATAGCACACTGTATGCTTTATATGAAAATATAGTATCAGAGGAATGTCAGAAATGATATTTAACTTTTTTCCTCTTAAAGTAAATATTGTTATATTTAATTTACTGATCTCTTTTCTGCAATATTTTGCAGACTTATTTCAGATAGGTCCCACTGAACGTAAGACTTATCTTCAAAAAACATATACAAGACTGTCAATTAATGCTATACTTTCAGTCATCATTAGTGATTTTTTAAATCAGTTGAAAGTGGGGTTCAGTAATACTGTATTATCATCAAATGTTTATATGCATCTGCAAATGTCTGGAAATTTGAATGAACTCACTATTTTCAAATGTACATGCGCTACATTTTGACTTTCAATTCAACTGCTTGAGGTTGGGAATGCAGTTCATTCTTAATTTCTTTAATACTAGAACAAGAATTCAAGAGGAATGGTATCTCAACAGGTATGTATAGGGTGTGTGTGTGTGTGTGCGTGCGTGTGTGCGTGTGTTAAAAGCATAACAACTGTCTATGAATGAATAATATTTTAGGTAAAAAGAAAAGAAATGTACTTAGTACCCTTTGCCTTAAGATGGAGATGTAATTTCACTCCTCAAAAGATACTTTAGAAACTGAATGTTATAAAGAATCAGTGGCAGATACTTATAGGATTTCACAGTGGGGTAACTACAAAACATCTGCTGTAAAATGACATATATAAATCAACAAGTCAAGTTTTCTATTGAACAATATAGGACGCATTTCTAAAATAAAAATGCTGCAAATGCAATAGCTGTTCCATATTTCAATATGATATTTAAGATTGTTGGAGGAACTACTTTCATCAAGGAGAGAGCAGATTTAGAATCCTCCTTTGATTCATATCAGACTGGGGAAAATGCATCAAAGTCTTTGTTGTGGGAGGACAGTATCTGCTCTAAGGGGCATCTGCAAGAGGTCCCCAAAGTCAAGTTGGTAGCTGTGACTACATAAAATCCTGCCCATTTTTTATATGCATCCCAGTTATCATTTTGACTTTTTTGACCCCCTCCCCTCCAGGGGAATCTGCTCTTTTGTGCACATTGTTCTCTTTCCACAATGTTGTTGTTCTTCAGTTGTTCAGAACTTCCAAAACATTATGATTTGATGGACATCATTTTGTGAGGTTTGTCTGTTTGTAACTGCTTCTTCAAATTCCTTATAAGTCCATGCTTGTGTCATTAGTGATAATAATTAGCCATCTTATTTTCTGTTGGCCTCTTTTTCAATTCTCTTCTGTTTTTCCAAGCATCAGATGATCTCCCTGTCTCCCTCTATGTTGTTTGTCCAAAATATTTGCTTTATTTTTAATGCTTCCAATAATCAGTCTCGTCTAGTACTGAATGATTTCCCCACAACATATGTTTCTATGAAATATAGGTTGTGCACCTATAATGAAGAGCATTTTGCCAGCAATACACAATATTTTGTCACTGGAGTTTCAGATTAGAATGCAGGCAAGTTATTCATCTGGGCTGAAATGATGTCTTTATTGTCAAACTTTATGCACAATGTAAAATGGCAAGGAAGCACAAGGGGTAAGGATGATCTAATAGACAGTTCCTAAAGCTGAAATTCATGAGTTTGCTTTTCAAACCAACACCCTTTGGACACAATCACTAATGCATATACTTCAAATTAACAGTAAGCATCTTAAACTTGTGGGTTGCAGAGTCTCTCCTAGGGCCTTTTCATAGCCAAGGTTACTTGAAACACTCAAAAATATGAGATGAAATTTTCTTTCCAAGTCTCAGAAGACATTGAAGGTTGAAGGTTTTTACTTGTTTGAATGCTCTTTCTTCCAAGAAGCTAATGAGCTCTTCAAATAGATAATCTCTTTTTTTAATTCCTACCTGGCAACTAATAATACAAATGAAAAAGATATGTGTTTTCCATTGGCTCTTGTATTTATATTAATGGCTTGTTCAAAGGAAAGAAATAGTAGCTTCAGTTCGTAATACGTTGGGCAAAATGTCAAGAAGATTAGGGCAATGGTAGAGGAATTTGGATACAAAACATGCATTTGCGGCAGAGAGTAATATATGCCAGAAACATAAGAAATTGAACTGGAAACCATGTCTGTCTTGTATCATGTATACTCAACCATAGACTATCCTATCAGACAGTCAGATTTACTTTAGAGAGTAGTCTAATGCCATTGTCACAAAGCCAATATAAATTCTTAATCATCCCAACACTATCAATCCAGAAAATAGGAGTGATCTTGATTTGGATAGAACAATATGTTTGAAATGTACAACTTCACACTACATGCAATGACATTAAAAAAAAAAAAAAAAAAATAGGCACATCAGAGCAAAAACATCGAGACTAGGATTCTTACCTGATATAGTAGCTTTTCACATACAGAGAATTTTTAAATAGGGCAGCTATTCAGACTTTACTTATTTGTACAAACCTCCAGTTCTTGTTTGAGAGAGAAAGAGAGTCTATAGAATTTCATTTGGACCAATTTCCTCCCAGAGACTACAGAGACTACAAATTGGGAGATTGTTTGGAAATACATTGATTGATTGATTGATTGATTGATTGATTGATACCATTTAAACTCCCAGCAAGACAGGATCTTAGAACTTATTGTATAACAGTTTAATTGCAACAATGATTGTGTAAGTTTAATTGATGAATTTTATTATTTTATCTGTTTCATGATGAGGATGAGGATGATGCAGGTAGATAGATGTATCAAAGGATACCATACAATATCTGTTTTGAGAGAGGCAGATGCACTGGTCTCCTGCAGTTACCACCCCACCAACATTCTTGTGATTTTAAAGACTAGCAGATCTAGTACACTCAATTTATCAAATACAAATAAAGGAATCATTAGGCTTAACAGCAGAAAACTTACTCTGTCTTTTCCCCCTCTTCTTAATTTTAAGCGCAGCTATAGCTACATGTAATTTTATTCTCAGATTATGCCAAGGAAAGTGAAGAGGAATCTATTGCTACTATATTGGTAGTCACCATATTCAATGCTCCTCAGCCTGGATAATGCACAAAGTACTTTTCTATCAACCAATATTTTCTTTCTAAATAGCTTGAACATCATTTCAATGTCCCAGTGTTGATATCTTTCCTATTTACAAGTTCTGTTCTCAGTCTTTGCAAAAATGCTTTTCACTAATTTTATTCAATTGAAATTGCTCTTACAAATACCCAATTTTCTCTTTCAGCAAAATGGAAGAATCAATTATTGTTTGGATTCTTTTCTTCTTGTTTTAATGTGAAGAGTTAGTACAAATATCATCACATTTACCATTGCGACCTAGGATATGTCTGTTGTGTTGTTGTTTGCAATTTTCTCCAGCTTTTCTTCAGTTTCTGCTGCTTTGTTCAGTAATTTCCAGTAGATATTTTTAAAAAAACAGCTTTATACTGGGAAAAGTTCTGCTTCTCAGCCTTTTTTTCAACATTACCTTTTTTTGTTCTTCATAATCAGTGCTGGATGTTCTTCTCATTAGAAATCTTAAACTACTTTATGAGCCTTATTTCATTGTTTAAGTTCAGATTCTTGCCAAGTCTTCATACCTTTTATTAATGTATCTATAGTTTTTTCCTCTTGACAAAATGGCATAATTTTTGAACATTTTAAAATTATTTCTCATATTTAGCAAATTACACCCTCACATTATAACATTCTTCTTGTTCTTCTTCTACTACGTTTTTTGGTGTTAGTTAACCACCTCCTCCAAGATTCACCTTCTCCAAGATGAAAGCAAATTTTATGTGTTTTTTTAAGGAGTACACATTTTCAAAAGGTACAGGGCTGGACCTTGACTACCTCCTCCTCCTCCTCCTCCTCCTCCTCCTCCTCCCTCCTCCCTTCTTCCTCCTCTCTCCTCCTTTAAATTCTTTTTATAAATCTATACCATCAGTGTAAACTTCTTTCAGAGTTTCTAATCATAATTTTTTTCCCCAGGGGGCAGGGGGGTTACTGTAGTTGTTTTCAGGGCCACAGTTTTTCCAGAAATTGCATCCATTTGGGATTTTATAGAAAAAGTGGCAGTGGTTGCCAAAAACTTTTAAAGGGCACCAAATTGGGTTGGCTGCTTATCTTCTTTCTCGACTGCCAGATTGCTGGTGAGGCTACCTGTGCTTTAAATGAGATAAGCCAGCCCAACCTCGTTTTTTTTAATTGTTTTTTTTTTTGGTCTCATTCTATTTTCTCCATAATCTTTTTTTTTTAAATCATGCCATCTGTATATTGCTACATGTTTAAATATTTTTTGATTCCATTTTCTCACAAAAATATATAATTCCGAAGATATTTTAACTCACACTATAGTTTTTAAAATATACTTTATTCTAAAATGCATTATTTTATGTGTATTCTGGTGTATTTTTTTTGAGCCAAGAGCTGCCTTGCCCAATTCAGAGCCACATGAATTGGAAGATAAGTGCATTCCAGTTCATCCGTGACTGTCCAAGAAGTACAGGTCAGAAAATGCTATTTCCAAATGCAGACCATAATAAATCCTTGATAACCTGTTGGCATATACTGTAGCAATAATAAGATAAAACTCTTCTACTGAATTGTCAATCACATATGAGCTTTATAGAGCTGATATATTTGAACTGTGCATTCTTACTTGAATTTCATTTGCTAACGTAAGCTGTTGATTGGCAGGGACACAAGTAGCAAAACTTAGAACATGTCAGGAAAAGCTCCAGTAAAGGATGAAATAACTCCCTCTTTCCTATTGGAAAGATCACAAGCAAATACAATTATTTTGCATCCATAACCAAGAGGGGACCAAACATGAAGACTAGCAAATGGAAAACATTTGCTAACGTCATAAGATGCTATATTTTAAATTAGCTAGGCTTTCTCTAATCTATGGATTGGAGGCAATTAAGTGAGCCAGACAAACATTTGCTCACAGTATTCTGATCTAAGGCAGTGTGTGCAGATGTTTTTACTTTGCATGACTGTGAATAGAAAAAATTAAATTAAAATTAAATTAGATTTGACAGTAGCTTCATTTTGTTGGGAACAGGACCTCTAGCAAGGCTTGTGTGGTCCATAAAGAAGAGGTTTTAAGCATTTTCCAGAATTACTTAATCCTGTTTAAATGTTGCATATCCTTAAAACTACTTCCGCTTCCTGGAATTCTCCAGATAATAAGCCAGTTAGAATATCATTTTTGCTTGTATCAGTTTTGGAAGATTGTTATTATTTACCAGTTTATGAAAACTGTAGCATTATAAAAGCAGAAACTCTTGTCAAATCAATTGTACATAGAAAATAAGACATGAGCCACCCTTAAAAATGGTTAACAAGGTAATTTTCAAGGGTTAAGCTACTTTTAGGAAAACTGACATACAGCTATGCCATGAACCAAATTGGACTAACTAAATAGTAATGTTATTAACCCAACTGGGCATTCAGTAAACCAAAGAAAAGTAAAGAGCTGTGCTACCAAGTAGGTCATAACTGTGGACATCTATCTTTGACATATGAAAAGGAAGCTCCACATCCTTCCAAAGGGATTCATCATTAGCCATTTTCTAGCTTCCTTCTGCCTATGTTTTCAGAATTTACAACTTTCTCTTTTTCTCACACACTAAGCACATTTTTCACACGCACAGTCCTAACATATGAACTTCCATGAACCTACCACAGCTATTATCATGAAAGTAAACCAGAAGGTAGCTATTTCATGAAGTCAGAGAGCAAAGTAAATGTAATTTCTTTGTTGGATTTTAATGGCAGAAGTTAGCTGCATTAACTTCTACAAATCTGTCTGAATATCTTTGCAGTCAAATCTGTCTTTGCATCTCATTTTTTAGACTCTGAGCCGAAGTTTTGGGAAGTCTTATTTGTTTCTAATGCACATCACTTTCCAGTTCAAGCCCTCCTTACGGTATTAGTCTGCATACAGATTTATCTGCAAAAGAAGAGCAAGTTTTAATGTCTAAAGCTGAGATCTGCTTTCCTTTATTTCTGCTTTAATCTCAAGACACAACTGAATGTTAAGTACACCTTTCTTTGTGATGTTCCCATGGCTTCAGAGTGGACTTCCAGAACATTTTGTTTTCAAATGTCTTTTCATATTTATCTGTTCTACCATTTGTTGGCATTTCCTTTTTTTTTTTAAATTTGTCTAATATTCTTTACAAAAAATAAAGAAAATAAGTTAGTTCATAATGTACATCAGCACTGGGCCTATTAGACTTCTATTGCAAAGCAAAGAAATCCTCCCTCCCGCCCCTTTGGGTTTGCTATCAGTGGAACTTAGCTTTCAGAAGGCCTGTGATACTGAAAGAGCTTTGGCCCTTGGCAAATAAGCTATATTAGATCCTGGATGGGTAAAGCATGGCACTGATAGTTACACTGGACCTCTTGCCAGGTTTTGATAGCATTGACCATGACATTCTTCTGGATAATCTGGCAAGATTGGAGCTTGGAGTCACTGTTTTACAGTGGTCCCAGGCCTTCCTGCCAGGTAATAAACTTTTAACCTTCCCAAAAGCACTGAAGACCTAGCTTTTCCCCCAAGCAGTGGGAGAGGATGAGATTGGCATCGAACAAACATGTTGTGGGCTGCATGGGCAAGTTTAGCTGTGGTGCCAAGTCTTTTTTTGTTTTAATGTTTCTATCTCATTATGTCTGTGTGTGCGTGTGTGTGTGTATATACACATGCATATAATTTTTGGGTTGTTAGAAATGTTTTAACTAAAATTAATTAATTAATTAAATAAATAAATAAATAAATAAATAAATAAATAAATAGCAAAGATTGATGATGGAGGACTAGAGTACAACACCAAGGCTATTGTTTTTGTCCTATTTTGTCCTCAGTCTTGGTCATCATCTACTAAACTGCTGAAGAAGTTCTGGAGCTTTACAGTAAGATGTCATCAGCGTGCTGATGATACCCAGCTCTATTGCTCATCTTGCCAGGTGCTGTTATTGCTCTTATTTCTGTTTTCCAAGGAAGCAGCTGATACTAAGTTCAGCCATGTGCCTAAGTTCAGTAAGAGGGTAGATGAGAGAAAAGAAACTGAAATTAAATCCAGAAAAAAAGTGTGCGTGTGTGCAATTGTCTTTTGTCCACCAACTGTGCCTTTTCTGAGACAGATTGGCAACAGTTATTGCTGGCTTGATTGCATCCCATCTTGACTATTGCAACATGCTCTATGTACCAATCCATCCAAACTCAGTTCAAACATTTGAATCAAACTGAAATGTAATGCTAAACCATGAATCTATTGACTGAAAGGTGAGATGAATATTTCAAATGGGCAGACAGACAGGGAAATGAATAAATCACGCTTTTGCCTACACTTAGTCTGTATATTGCCCAACTGTGTTTTAAATAAGCATAAATATTACAAAGTGCCAGCAAACCTCTGTTCCAAAGGACATCCTGCATTCTAAAAATGTTCACCATACAGATAATTGGGATCATAATTTACTTTCTATCAAAATGCATATTTCTACATTATTTTTCTATGTGATTTTGAGATGATAAATGGATTAGTAGATATTGAAGTTTCAATCCAGTCATTATTTACAAATGTACATGCTGCCTATTTCTGCATGGATACACATACACACACACATCTACACATCCAAAAACATGCACACATCCACACAAAATACATGCACAAACAACACCTTACCGCTCTGAAAACTCTAAAAGCCTGAGCAAAGATAGAGGAAGGTGTAATAAGAATAAGGCTGCTTCACCTCCAGTGACAGTGTTCTACATAACAGCCCCACCATAAAAAAAGCAGGTTTTACTATTGGTTTATTGATATATTCATGATAGGAACAATAAAAGACACCCTGTTGAATCCTTGAGAGTGTAGAGCAAACTGTATTGGAGAAGGCAGTTTGATTGGTAACTTGGGCTTAAGCTATGTAACATCTGTATACCAAAGTGAGCTTGGAACTTGGCCTGCAAAAGACAGAGAGAGAGAGAGAACACCAAAGTAGTAGCTTCAGCACAAGGATGACATGGCATTCAGGAAAGATGCTACTCACTGCCCATGCTGCTGCATTCCTCAAGAGCCATGCCAGAAATAATTTCAGTTCTCCAATGTTGAGGGTAGCAATGCATGACTCTCTCTCCTCCATTTAGCAGTTAACTGGCCCACCTTGCCACAGATGTTATGTGGTTATACAGCATCACTGCTGGATCTTGGAGGGCTCCTAGACTGTGAATCTGTTTCTTTGTGGGAGTGCAGGCTCATCCAGAACAGATTTATCACCAAAATTCTAAATTCCAGCTCCTGGAATCAGCAACAATTCCGTCTTGTCCAAGTTCAGCTTCAGTTTGTTCTCCTGTATCCCACGTCTCCAGGCCTTTACACTCTGGAGACGTGCAAAGACTTTAGAAACATCCAGTTCTGGATGTACTTTGGGAAAAACTACAGCTGGGTATCATTAGTATACCAGTGGCAAGTGGCTTCAGATTCACATACTCTTCCCAGCAACTTCATATAGATGTTAAATAGCATGGAAAATAATGTGGATCCCAGTGTCTCCCAATATCACCTCCTATAGTACCCAGAGAGTAAGAGCAGAACTTTCACAAAGTGCCTCCAATAATCAGTCCACTCAAGCTATCCCAAAAGACACCAGGGTCAAAAACTACTAAGTGAATCTATCCAGCCAGATAGATCTATCCAGTCCAGGCATCAGAGTGACCAAGGCTTCTCTGTGCCAAATCTGGATCTGAACTGAGATTGAAAAGGTTCTTGATGACCTATTTCCTCTAACAGTACATGCCAATATATATCAAAATGTGCAAGGATAATTTCTTCTGGTATCTCTTAAATAGCCTCTTTATAGAAGTACCTCTGGAAGATCTAGTGTAGTTAATCATATTTCAGGAGAGAATGGGCATTAGGAAGGAATAAACTGGAAGTAAGTAATCAAGGAACATGAAACTGTGTTAGGCATACTGGTGTATGATGTGAGCAGTCTGGGTTAGCATGACCTTGCTATATTTTAAGGAGACTGAACAATGTGGAAGAGTGCAGCCAATTACTAAAACTGTCATCCAGAATCGATCTGAAATTTGTCCTCTAGAAACTTTTATTCTCTTAAAAGAAAAGAAAGAAAGAAACATACTACTCCTGCATTCATCTGTCACTTGCTAAGTTTTGAAATATTCCAGACTTGTCCCTGTTTTCTGTTTTGGCTCCTCTCCATTACTTTCTACTAGAACTTTTTAAAAAATATGATGTGTTGCACCTTGCTGAAAAACCTAGATGCTTCGTAAGTTGAATTTTCTACCTATAGCATCTTTCATGCTATAAATTAGCCTTTTGCAATGTGGCTCTTTAAATTAAATATGAGAATTCTTATTCAAATGTTAATAATATCCTTTCCAGCATAGACTTTATTGTTTGTTTTTTTAAATAAGCACAATGAATAGGCCACAAACTCTATTAAAAAGTAATGAATTACTGCTTGCTATTATTTCAAGCCTCACCTTTAATGTAATTTATAAGCAAAGTATGTAAGTAACTCAGGCCTTGGTATAGATGAATAGAAGGTGGGCTGAAGATAAATCTAAATTTACAGGTGAATTCACTGAGCAATTTGTAAGAGACTGGCAATAGATGATTTCTAATAGCTAAAGAAGAGCACAAAAAAATAGAGGGTGCAAAAAATATTTGGCATGATCGACATTCTGAAAATTACCTATCTTATAGAACTCAGTGTACCCCTTGTGTAGAATATCATATTAATCATTTACCTTTAATTGGCTCCATAGGAAACTTCGCTAGACAGGTTTGGAATTTTGCACTGGCAATATCTAAAAAAGATCAAATTCACTGTGAAACAACAGAGCTGGAAGTCACAAGATTTAATGCTACTTCTTGTGGATTTACAGAAAGATCAAGGGTTTTCATACCATACAGTAATAACTGTCCAGTGCAGGAATGTCCATGTCATGCCTAACTATTAAAAGTCCCTATGAGTCATTCTTACTGTCAATCACCTTTCCTTTCACCATTTTTCCTTCCCTTTTCCTCCCTTTCCAACAATACCTGTGGAAAGGTATAATGCTCGTTTCTCAAGACAATATTCCACATAGGGCTGAAAAAGTGGATAGTGGACTAAGAATGTTGCTGTGATAATAAATATATTCTGTGCTTTTAATGCAGATAATAAACAAGGCTACCTTCTAGAAACTGCTGCTATACTCCCCCACCCCACAACTACTACACAGTAACTGACTCTTGTTGGGTGATCTCAAAGGTCTTGTAAAACACGCTTGAGATCAACCAAAAACTGAGCAGATTCCATATGCCTGACATTTGCCTAGCTGTTGTACAATTTGTTACAGAGTTTTTGCAGCAAAGAAAGTAAAATATATTTCTCTTACCATTACATTTTGCACTACATTGAACTAAGAGATAAATCAGGGTGTATCTATAAAATAATATGTTGTGCCATTTAGATACAAAATATATATTTTGCTCCACCACTTGTTTGCACATAAAAAGGCAGGCTTTAATTAAATTGGTTTACTGGGTGGTCCTGCTTAATTCTTAAGAATCTGTAATTACAGGCTTGACTATTTTTGTTTGCATTACATACAGCGATTTTAAAACCAGGTTAAAAACTTAAATTGATTAAAAAGTTAAATAATTTTCTTTAAAAATATTCCTGATTCTGAATTATAAAAAAAGGTTGCAGGTTACAAGAACTTGAACTTCAATTCG
The DNA here is from genome assembly GCA_030867105.1 of Liasis olivaceus. Taxonomy (NCBI): domain Eukaryota; kingdom Metazoa; phylum Chordata; class Lepidosauria; order Squamata; family Pythonidae; genus Liasis; species Liasis olivaceus. Next base: position 205,503,263 of record CM061348.1, read on the forward strand.
TATGTACATGTGTGTGTGTGTGTGTGTGTGTGTGTGTTGTGTATACAGTACGTGCATGTCTCTGCCTAATTCTGGTGATTCTGCCAGTACCATCTGCTCAAGTATTAATTTGTTTCTTTGTTGACTGGAATTACAAATAAACTTAGCTTGTGCAGCACTAAAAAAGAAAAAAAATGGTTCATCTGCTTCTCAAGGTTTAGAAATCCCTTAGCCTAAGGTCAAAGAGAAGCTGGCATAGGAAAAACCAGCTTTGTAAATATATAATATCCATGATGAATGGGTAGAGATTTGTTTGTTTAATAATACAGTACATGGATTTCTATCAAGATCACCAGGAAGACTAAAGCAGAAAGCTGGCTACGTGACTCTAGGCCAGTCAGTCACTCTCTCTTAACCCAGTCAGTCAATTCCTGTTGCACCCAGTGGATCAACATTTGGTTGATCCGAAAAAGTGGACCCTGCACCTGCGGGAAACACTAGGAAGGAAAAAAAATGTTAGAAAACCTGACCAACCGAACAATGTCACTTGTTTCTTCCAGAAGCCTGAACTGGCCAGTATCCCCCTCTTCCTCCTCTCTTCCTTCTTTAGAATAATTTGTGCAGATCAGTTGCTGGTTAAATCAGTTTCAGCCCAACACTGGCTTCAATATAACCATATCTCAAATTATTGCAAGGTATATTGCAAGGTATATTGCAAGCCTACTCCAGGTCAAGCTTGATTTCTCCTCAGTTCACAAACATGTTCATGTAGTTTTCTTGGCAGCATTATAATGTTGGGTTGTTGTTTTTACCATTTGAGTATACAGGCCTACTCCCACTAGGCCTCCCATCTAAGAATTAACCAAGCCTGACCCTGCTTAATTTCCAAGCCAGCTTTGACATATGAACAGCCTGTAAGGTTCTTGAATGACATCCAAAATCTTTTGCATTTACTTCTTAAAACCCATACAACACTTGAGCAACATTGTGCTCAGTAGGAAGAGAGGTGGGAGGTAATATAGTTAAGACTAGAGGTATTTCATCTGATGGGTGCAAATTAAATGGAGAATCTGAACTACAGACTGTCTTGAGATAATAGTTTTGCATGGGTGGGAGAGGTATAAAAGCCAAGTTAGTAGGTGCACTGATGACTTAGTGAAGATAAGTTCAAAGCAGTGAACTAGATTAAATTCATGGAACATTTTTAAAGCCAGCAGGGCCATTTGGAAGTGGATTTCAAGACTGATATGAAATAAAGTTAGAGAATGTTCTGAAAGATCATATCGATATGGCCATATTTATGTGGAAAAGAAACATTTGGGCACAGTTTTCTGGAGTGTATCAAATTAAGATAACATGGTTTTATGAACAGTAAAAAAGAAATAACTGCAAATTACTCTGCAGGATAACACACTGCTGCATTGGTTGCCAGTTTGCTTCCGGGTCTAATTCAAAGTGCTGGTTTTGACCTTTAAAGCCCTTCATGGCATGGGGCTGGGCTATCTGAGGGGCAGCTTCTGTCTGATTACATCTGCCTGGCTCATCAAGTGCAGCAGAAGAGGTATGTTGCAGGTCCCATCTGCGAAGGAGTTACATTTGGCAGAAGATGGGCCTTTTCTGCCATGGCACTGACCCTGTGGAATATCATTCCCCCCGAGGTGAGACTGGCCCCATCCTTGACATCCTTTCAGAAGTCCCTCAAAACATGGTTCTGTCAACAGGCCTGGGGATCTCAAGATAATGGTAAATTAGTGAGGTGGCTGCATTGTCTATAACATTAAACCCTACTAATTTGTTAACAGTAAACACTGATGGATGTTTTCAATTTTAGATTTTTTTTTTAATATTGCTTATTTTATGGTTTGCTTTTTACTGTACACCACCCAGAGTCACATCTTGTGAGATGGGCAGCTGTATAAATGTGATGAATGAATGAATAAATAAGGAATGATTGATGCACTTGTGAGAATATTGTCAGAAAGGTCGATATAAGGTTAAATTTGGATTATTTTTATAGGTTAGACAAATATGGATAAAATATATACCTGGTTAAATTATTTTAATCTTGGAAAGAACGATATTCATTGAGAGCATCAGTGACTCTTCTCATATAAACTCAGGGAAAATTCTACTAGTCAATTTTTCTCTATGTTATGCTTTAATATCTGATGTATGCAGAATTCAAAAGAAGAATAAATCAAATCATAGGGACTCTTTTTACATAGAACTAACTTGATAATTCTCATCAGGACAGCACTTGATGTTCGGGCTTCTTCTCTATATCAGTTATCAGATCAAAGTTATCAATCAAGCAGAAAACAATACCCTAATCAATATGATTGATTAACCCTAAACTTCATCTGCTGTTTCTTTTCTTATAATCACAGTATAAATGATAACTCAGGGCTGCAGCATCAAAAAAAAGTCCAGTCTTATGTTAAGGGTGGTTGACAGATTAATTTTCAAAAGCAGTTAGGAATTAGAACCAATGCACTGCATAGCCCTACTAATTTACTTATTTCTTTTTTTAAAAAAATATGGAACATTGGATAACTCGATTTTGGGAATTTACCACCACATTTCAGTGATGCAGTCTTGGCGATAGATCAGGAAATACAGGTTGCCCAGACTGGATTAGGCGCAGTGAGGTGACTACCTCAGGTGGCAGGGGCTAGTAATTTCCCTGTTATTCTGACTTATCACTTCCCCAGCTGCTCCTATCTATTAAAAAACAAAAACATGGACCCCAGCACCCAACTTGCTGTGCCTATTCATGTTGCTGTCTCAAGTGGCAGGTGTTACCAGCTAATCTGTTACTAGAGAGGAAAAAGGTTCAATATCCAGTCTACGGCATGGTTAGAAGGAGCCATTTTGTCCCTGGCATTCTACAGTAAAATGGCTTGGGTTGGCCCTGGAAAGGAAGAGCATCTGCACCAAGGGACAGCTGTGCAATCATTCAGAATCAAGTCAGAACATCTAAGAGCATATTTTTATACAGAAGTGTGCTTTGTAATCCAATGAGACTGTACAACTTGACTATGACAGCACCTTACTGGGCAATGCTTTCACTGTTATATTCTAGGAACAACTGACAGCAAAATCAGCATTTTAAATCTTTAACAAGCTTGCTTATATAACTACAGTGACATTTCTGAGCCAGATTCAGCCAAACGCTATCTCATCTCTGTTTTGGAAGTCAAAGCTAAGCACATTGGTTTGGCCTGGAGTCTGATTCCATCACCGGGAACACATCTAGAGCTTCGCTCAACCTACTCTGAACTCAGTACATTTGGAAGTTCAAGCATGCCAATAACAATACCTCATACGCCAAGTCTTCCATTTTATTTTCAAGCCAAGACTTTAACTTCTAAAGTAAACAACAAACATTTTTTTTTTCAAACTGATAAAGGCATTTGTATTTTATCCTGTTAGTGGCATGTGAAATGATAGCTTTTCACTGCATTTTGTATTTCCCTTGCTGTTTTCTTCCAAGTAGGTGAAATAAATTTCCCCCCAGGTTCTTTCTTCAGGCCTAAGAAATTACAATTATTGAACCATTGTCATGCTGCTGCGTGTGTGGTCCCATCATCTGTGGTTGTAACTATCAAGCATTTATGATGTCCTGTGACTCCATCTTCTTGCTCTCTCTCTCTTTCTTTTGTTTTACCACAAGATAGGCTGGTGCCAGCAGCAGAAAAACAAAACCAAATTCTCTGGGCTAATTGGTGATACTACTGCTTTCATTTGCCCCTTTATTTGCCAGGTAGACCAGCTTCTTTATTGTTCCTGCTATACTTCCATCTCACAATAAAGGGAAGGAAGGGCGCACAGTGCCATCTCTGTTCTTGCTCTTCTACTTGTGAACGGAGGTTCTTCACTGCGGTCCTCTTGTGAGCTCACACTCTGAGGCTCCTAAAGGCTTCATCAAAACTGGAGCTTGCTCCAATGTGTGTAGGTGCAGAAATATCTACAGTGGAGAATACCTGAGCTATCTATTAGCAAACAGTCAAAGGCTCTTTGGTATATAAGCTGCTGCTTATATGCAAATATGCATTCATTTTTTTTCCTTTATACTTCACTATAGTCCCAAAGACTATTATGTATGTATTATGTATGGAAAAGTTTAAAGTATTTAAAGTATTAAAGATTCTGATGGGTACATCAGAATCTGACAATTCATTCTCTAGCGCAGTGTTTCTCAACCTTGGCAACTTTAACATGTGTAGACTTCAACTCCCAGAATTCCCCAGCCAGCATGCTTAAGTCCCAAGGGCCAAGTGTAGCTTAATAAAGAAGTTACAATGACAGAAAGCCTGCATCTATCCAGGAGAAAGAGAAAGGATTGCATCTTCCGGTAGGAAACGGACTGAAGAGGAGAGCCCAGGAGAAAAAAGGTAATTGCTTGATGTGTCTAAATTCAAATGCTATTAATGTTCCTAAGGATAAAGTAAAGATAAGAATGTCCTCCAGGCAAGGCTTACTCCTGGTGACTACATGCCCATGCAGTTTTCTTGGCAATACAGTGGAAATAGTTTGCCATTGCTTGTTCCCCGAATGCTTTCCGATTTCCCAGTCTAGCCTACACACCTGGAATTCCCACCTGATTGCTATCCAGACTTGTCTCTGCTTAGCTTCTAAACCCAGATGAGGTCAGCCAGATGCTATCAGCTGCTGAGATAATCAATAGGATAAAAGGTACAAAAAGCTGATGATTCTGGAGCCACAATTCCAACACATGGCATCAGGATTTGGCATCTGAAACAATTACACCTAATCCAAAGCTGAATAATTTATTCAATGACTTTTTAAATATTCAAATGGTAGGACCCAAAATAAGACAGCCAGTTTGGTGTAGCAGTTAAGGCACCAGGCTAAAAACCAGGAGAACGTGAGTTCTAGTCCTGCCTTAGGCACAAAGCCATCTGGGTGATTTTGGGCCAGTCATTCTCTTTCAGCCCTAGGAAGGAGGCAATGGCAAACCACTTCTGAAAAACCTTGCCAAGAGAACTGTAGGGACTAGTCCAGGCAGTTGCTAGAAGTCAAAACTGACTCAAAGGCACAAAAATATATAAGGAGCCAAAATATCTTCTATTGAATAAAATATGTACAAATCTTCATGAAGAAATCTTGAGAATTCTTTTTAATTGTCACAGTTCTTGCTGATGCTTCTTCATGCCTTTTTATGCTCACTCCCACCCAGAATTATAGTCAGCCTACTTGTCTTGTTGTCATACATGTTATGTGATAAGTCTGACAACACGTTTAAGCTCATGCTAGCTTTTTTTGGCTCAGGATCAAAGAGACCTTCTGCCCCAGATAAAAATTTCCATTTTACAGATACTATGAAGAAAAACTAGGGCAAAAGCCAGGAGTGACAGGCCATTAAAAATTCTTATAAAGTAAAACTGTGGATGCCATGATGCTTAAGTAAAACAGTTGTTTCCTGCCTCTGATACAGTCTTCAAGCTGCACTTTCATTTGTTTAAAAGTCTTTTGAAGGTGGCTTTGGAGAATCATCTTTTTTTTTTCCTGGCAGTTTTCCTTGATTTAATAAATGGCATGATAGAAATTAAGTGAATGAAACTTTCCCATCGCTGCCTGTCCATACTGGGATAAACTTCACATACCAAATTTGTAATAATTGTGCAAAAGTTAATGCTGTAGAAGCCAACTAAGGGAAAAACAGGAGAGGAATGATCCTGCTGCGATTCTTCCTTTGTTTCTGCTCTTGTTTCGTTATTTTCAGATAATAATAATAATAATAATAATAATAATAATAATAATATAATAATAATAAGCATTTGACATTTTCAAGCACAGTATGTCATCTCATCTGCAACCTACAAATACAGAAAAGGCTGAGAATACAAATGGTGCAAGCCACATTTTGTATGTGGGATCAATTGTCAGCTGAACTCTGTAAAAGACAGAATATGCCAAAAAAAAAAAAAAATCAGGAGGAATTAATTCTTTAGAGTCATCTCTGTTCTGTTTCAGGACAAATTGCAGAGTCCTGTCCAAACACACACACACACACACACACACACACACACAATGTAATTTGTAAGAAAAAGAGCCAATTGTTGCTATGACCAATCTGTTAAAGCAGTGTTTATACGACAAGGCAAAAAATAATTTAGTGTCAAATTTAGTTTTGTTCCAGAGGTTCAGTCAACACGTTCCTAATTACACTTTAAAATGAGGACTTGATTTAAAATTGGAACCAGCTTTAATATTCCTTTCATACTGTATAACATGAACTGCCTGTATACAGCAACTTTAAAAATATATCTTATATACAGTATATATATAGAAGTATTAAAGTTTCTCCTCTGTGACCAAACCCAATAAAAAGAAAATTGGTGAGATGTAGACTTATGCAAATGAGTGAGACAAATTAATAGTGACCTAAGCCCTTTTGATTTGATGGAACCATGTGTTACTAACTTGATTACACTTAAATCAACTGAGCAAATTAAGTCATGACTAATCTGTCCCACTGATTTAAGTGAAACCTAAGTGCAACTAGTTTGGTCTAGATCCAAATGACAATAAAAGTAATACATCCATTGGCAAAGGTCTGGATATCTTGCTTTTGAACTTTCCAGACACATGATAGATTTTCACTGCTTTAGCATAAAGCATATAATGCTTTAGTGAAAGGTATACTCACTCAGAGGTGCACTTATCTTTGCTAAACCATAAATGTTGGTTTTACACAAAGCTAAAAATAAACAAATTGCATTATGGTTTAGCATAATACAGAAATTCAACCAGTGTATTTCTTCTACTATATAATTTAGATCCAACTCTAAAGAATCTGATACTGCTGCAAATAAACTGGGTTTTTTAAGGGTTAAACAAAACCGAGGAATTCCCTAGGCCACTCCATATGTTTAAATAAGATAAGTCTAAACCCTGTTTTCCCCATCTAGTCTGATAAACTTTCTTCAGATTTGTTTAAAAAGAAACATACTTAGGGACAAAAAGTCAGATCAGAAAATTGCTTTGCTGAACTGGATAATCAAATGAAATAATTCTTTCAGAATCCACCAATCCCATTTTGGGATTTCAGAATTACCTGATCTTGTCTTTATTTTTTTAGGAAAAAAGTTTGGAGTGTTGCATGGAAGGCTGTGCATGAACATGTCACATAAAGCTGATGCCTTTCTCCTGTAAAACTGTAAAAGACTATATCCCTAAGCAAGAATCCTGATATGATATGTAACTGTTATCTAGATTGTGTATATGTATGTATGTGTTGCTAATTCAGAACACATGCCCACATTTTATAAAAAATCAAAACCAATTAAAGTTAGCAGTTGCATTGAGAGTTTATTGACAGTTTATTCAATATATGTATATGTAGTATGCATATGCACACTATTAATGCAGGGAGAACAGAAACAGAAAATAATTATATGTACCTGCTCAACCTCTGTAATTAATGACTGAAAATCATTAGTAAAGTACGATTCAAGGGGGAATGGAAGAAAGCAAAAACTTTTGGTACAAAAAAGGAATGGAAGTAGAAAAATCCACACATCTTCTTTGTATGTTCATAATGTTCTCTGATAATATCTGAATATATGAACTATGTTATGTAGTGATTGACAGGGATGATCCTTTTCCTGCTGCTTGCCACTCCACTTTACTGACCAGGCCACTAAACTAGTATGCAAAGAATGTAAGGCATGCATCAAACCTGAATGGTTCATTTTTAGATAGATGTTACCAGCACAATATAATATCCAATCATAGGAACACACCCCTTGTGAAAATGTAATAACACAAAATATAAATTATTCCTTAGGGATTTGAACAGAGAAGCAATTTTGTACCTGATATGCACATTTTTGGTCATCTTCCTCATTTCAGAGTGCAGGACATGAAATGTTACAGGAAGGCAAGTTCTGGTTAAATGTTAGGAAGGTTTTCTAAAAGCAATTCAACAGTGCAACCAGTTATCTAGGAAGGTGGTGTTTGCACTAGATATTTTCAAGCAGAGGCTGCATAAACAGGGTGACAAAAAGTGGGGTTCCTGCACTGGGCAGGAAAATAGATTTTATGGCTTATATGATCTCTTCCAAACTAATGATTTTACCAATTTCTTGAATAATACAAGCACTGGATGATGATGATGATGATGATGATGATGATGATGATGATGATGATTAAAAATCACAATGACAAAAATCAGGAAAAATGCATTGCAAAATAAGGCAAACCCTAGCCTTTCTTATTTGCATCCTGAGATAGAAAGTAAGTATGAAAGTCACAAGGTTTGCATTGACCTTATCATCACAGCATAGGCCCAAACATAGGTTTTTACCAATGCTTGATCAGGTTTGCTAATTTTCCACTAGTCACGCTCTAGGTGTTTCTTGGTTCGTTTCATTCCTCGGAAATCCTCAGAGCCAGGGGAGGCGATTCAGGTGCAATTTCATTCCCCCAAGGCCTCTTCCAACAAGTGGTTAAGGCCTTGGGGGAATTCCCTACCATCAGCTAGAGAAACTCCTCACGTGCCCTCTGGAACCAGATGGTTCCATTAGACATCTAGAATGGACCAATGGAAACCTTGTGGAGGTTTGTAACACCAGAGAACTCCACAGGCAGGTGGAGGTCCCCAGAACAATCAACCTCAGGAACTCAGGAACTGTTACTGATAATGTCCAGCTCAACTGATAATATTCAGACAGGGAAGCTACTCTGCAGCAGGGGACAGTACAGAAGCAGCATTTCCATGTTGTTCCTAGAGCCCAACTTAACCAGGAAGGCCCCATATCTGGTTATTGTGGAACAGTGCTCCTTGACATCAGCAGAGTCTCATGGATTACAACCACCACTCCACCTCTCCTCCCCTGAGTTCACAGGTGGTGCAAGACCCATTACTGAGCACATTTCTGAGATGGGAAGAGCCCCCCTTCATTCCCAGCCAGGTTTTGCTACTACAAGCCAGGTTTCCCTTCTCATCCACAATAACACTGGATGAGGCAAGTTTTGTTTATTTATTTTTATTTATTTGTTCATATTTCAAATTTGGTCACTACCCATCTCACTAGGAAGTGACTCTAGGTAGTTGCTGGTAGAACTGGCATTCAGCAGCAGCAAAAAGTTAGGAGTTCTGACACCCTGATCACCTAGTCTTTGGGTTGAAAGCAGGGGACCAGAAGTGGGAATTGGCTTCAAGTAGCTAATTCCCCTTTCCCAAAAGCACACTGCCATATCTCCTTCCACCCATGACCATCCTAATTAAAGAAACATCTTCTAAACACGTGCCTCCCCCTAGTCCCACTCTGTCCCTGCTCTCAGGATGGGAGAGGGGAAGCTCTCCTAGTAATCCTATTCTTTCCATCCATCTCCACACACTCTCAATCATTCCTCTCAATACCCCCATGACTGCTGGTGAAGAAGCAAAATCAATTCTGCAGCCAATACCTCACCATCCAACCAACTACACCATCTGCTGACACTCTCTCCCCCATCCACCCCCTTTTTGACCCCATTTTCATCAAGACCAAATGGAAGTTCTTTTTACTACCTTTGCACCCTTCTCATACCCACCCAAAGATTTCCCCAACACTCTTGCAATATCCTCTTCTGTCTCGTCCTCCTTCACCATTGCTAGGTCAGGGTCCTAGGCACCCAAGCACAGCCTCAATTTTCCAGCAAGGCACTTCTCACAATGGAATGCTGTTTTCCAAGTGCAAATTAGAGAGGCCCATAGTCAGCACTTTTCCAAGTGCCAATCAGTATCCAGGAAAGCTTAGGTGTTGTAAGTTATTTTGAGCATCTCCTTTTGAGTGAGAAAAGTGGATAATACATTACATGTGTTAAGGAAAATAGCAACGGGGGGGGGGGGGGGGTTGAAGATACTATTGTGAAGATTATACAAATCAATTTTGCATCCATTTAAGATGGAGGGTGCACTGTGTTGTAGCCTCTTGATTAAGGCTTCACTCAATAATACTAGTACTGATGCTGCCAAGGAGAACATTTGCCTATTTATTAAGTCTGTTTGGCTTAGTACATTGGTTAATGTTTCCTTGCGGCAAAGCACAATTGTACAATTAAACACCCATCACACTAAGAGCATAATTTCACTGGAGTGATGATTTCAGTTCTTTATTGTTTATTTAAAATGCTTCTAGGCTAAGAGCCAGAATCCCTTCCCAAATATATTGAGATAAACTCATCATTATGATACTGTGTCCGCAATATTCCATGAAAATTCACAAAACAAGCGCTGGGGATGGTGAAGGCAACAAAAGTACCATTTCAAGCATCTTATTTTCTTTGGGGAATGGGGGAAGGTATCTCTTGTTCAAAGTAAAGGCAACATTGCAGTGACACAAGAGGTGTGCATCAGCCTTCCCCCTTCAGAGCAAAGTTTAGCATGTTATGATCATTCAGAAGAGAACAGGGAGGATTCATCTCTTTTGGATGCAACAGCAGTGCTGAGCATATGTTCTTGGACTGTGTATACAGATTCAGCATTCTCAGTAACATTTCATATATCTCAGCTTCAAGTGTTTTTTTTTTATCTGAAAATTATAGTATAAAATAAGGCAGATATATACATGTATTGTTTGACTCCTCAGAAGCCCATCTGTGACACGTGCTTATAGCTAATTTCTAACAGCAAAGAAAACCTTGGGAGAACTTTGGGATGTTCCTACTGGTGAGTGGGTGTGCAGGTAACAAAAACTTGGGAAGGGATTGTGGGTCTGACTCAATACCACCATTTATACATTTCAGCTATTTATGCTGGACAAGGTTTTGGATGGGAATTTCAGTATGAAATATGGTTTCCAATCTGTATTCCAAATATTCAATGATTGGTTGCATACAGCTTTGCCAGGTGCTGCCAAATACATAATCTTAGAATATTGATGTGAGAATTATAATAATAAATCCCCAAATATTGCTTTTATCTGGTTTTTCATACCAGATAAAAGACATTTTGCTCATGCCTGGCTCTACAAGTGGCATAACCATGCTTACTCAGAAGTAAATCTTTCTGATTTCAAGTAGGTCAAGTAGATCAAGGATCTGAGCAAGATTCATTACAAATGTTTGTGCTCAAAGGAAAGATTTCAGAGAAATGATGGAGAAGGTCCCCAAGTGTTGATTTCAGAAAGTGAGCTTTTCAGCAATGGGCAGCCAACAGTGAACTCATTACACAATTTGGCAAGACTGTGCCACGTGTCTCCATTAGCTGATTCTTCCTTCACTCTTTTGCAATACAGAGTTTCATTTGCAGCCCCAAAATTTCTGCAAGTCACATTCGGTTCTGATGAATAGATTTCTGGCTGAAATGAAGGCTGAGTTCGTATAACATGTTAAGCTGTAATGTGTTTTGCTTGATTTTAGCTTCATGGAACGTGTGGATTTAGCCATTCTGTTTGTAAACCATGGTTTAGCATGACATATGTATCCAGCCAATTTGATTTATTCCCCAAAATATGGCTAAACAAACTTGCTGAATGTGATATACGAACCGTACGAATGTATTCTTGGCTTCATTGCACACTAGTGGCAAAATGCAAGGAGAGACTGATTTAAAGAGTTGCTGTGGTTACAAAGGCCAGGTGGAGTTAAGTAGTTTGGAGAGATATCAGGATGAAGCCACTCCAGATTAAGACAACAGAAGGATATGGATGATACTGAAAGTGAGTTACAGGCTTTGTCTTAATCTGGAGTGGCTTCATCATTTTCCTACTATCTTACAAGCAAATGAAACTTTGTATTGCCAAAGAGTGAAGAAAGGACCAGCTAATGGAGGGAGACAAGTGACAGGGGCTTGCCAAACTATGTAATGAGTTCACTGTTGGCTTCCCAACTCCTGGAAAGCTAACTTTCTGAAATCAGCCCTTGGGGACCTTCTCCATCATTCCTCTGAAATCCTTTCCTTTGAGCTCAAACCTTTGCCAGGAATCTTCTTCAGAAACAAGCCTACTTGAAATCAGGAAAAATTTACTTCTGAGTAACTGTGTTTATGCTAATTTTACACAAATAAGAGCCAGGCATGAAGAAAATATCCTTTGTCAACTTTTGTTTGGTATGAGAAACATTAGTGACAAAAACAATATTTGGGAATTTAGATGAAACTTCCACATTGTTCCTAAGGTGCATAATGAAACTTGGGCAAATCATCTGAAAAGAAGTGCTTTGAAATATGCAGGCGCTTAAAAATCATCCTGGCTGTCTTCCCATTTATATACAGTGCATACATAACCACTTCATTTTTCTGGGTAAAAGATTGATTGATTACTTGCCATTAAGTCACTGATGATTCTTAGCAACCACATAGATAGATTTTATCCATGACAAACTGTCCCTAGCCTGGTCTTTCAGGTCTTCCAATGGTGGATTCATAAAAGATGCAGCTGCTTTAATGATTCAACAGATTATTCATTCATATGTCTGTATACTACAAAGAAACTCTTTCAAATCCTTCCAGCAGTTTTAATCATAAAAAATAATAATAATGGTAACTGTTATTTTTGAGCCAAAATTAAAATCCAGGATTGCAGATAAAAATTGGAATACCATCACTTATGTATCTTATTGGGTTATAAAGCCTAACTTAAAATGCAGCATGCATTTTAAAACTGAATGAATTTGAATTCTTTAACCTGTTTCTATTTTTTAAAATTTGTTTTAATATAAACTGGGGAAAGCCCCCCCCCCCAAAAAAAGGAAAAGCAAGCAGAAATAGAAACAGAAAAAAGAAAAAAAAAGATCAAAAACATATCAATATAGAAAACAATTTAAACAGAGCATTAAACTCTGTCCACAGAGTTTCTAAATTTACTCCCTTACAATGTCCTCATAGAAATAAATACATTAGTATATAACTTTGTCCTTTGTAGGACTAAGTGCATCAATTAAAAAATAAGTGTGTTTTAAAATAAAAATAGTACAAAGTTTCAGAGCAGGGGCATCTGCTGGAGGAGGGAAGGGGAGAAGATTTAAAAAGTCAACATGGCAGCTATGACCACATGGTTGAAGCCCCCCCCCCCTTTTGTTGTATGTGTTGCACATGTGCCTCATGGAAAAACAGGTGGGACTTCAATCACACAGTCCTGGTCACTATCTTGACTCTTTTAACCTCCATCAAGACACCTGTTTCAGACAAATGAAACAACTATTAATTGGATATTCAAGCATTCTCCCAACAGCAGAGCTGTTTGCACAGGACAGACTGGAGGCACCCTACATGGGCTAGGTTAGCAGTCATGGTTAGGGTTTTTCTTTTTTCTTTTTTTAAACAGCAAATAAATTGAGATGATACCATTAGTCAGCCGTTTGCTTTGAACCACCGTATGTTTGACTCATTCCAGTCCTGCAGATTATCCTGCAGTATCTCCTCAAATCCCTGTTCTCATCCTTTCAAAGATTAGATCAATGTGCTGCATAATTAATTACATACTCTCTTAAGAAATATAGCTCTCCATTAGTACACTTTGTACAGAAAATAAAAGCTTTGTTATCTTGGACTTTCTTTGGGGGGATTGTTCTTTCCACACACTCTTGTGTTTGTTTATTACTTCTTTATTGAGAGTTGGTGGTGTTCTTGATCTTGCACAGGCCTCAAGACAGACAGTTATAGCTTCATAACATTCTTGTTCTTTTAGTTGTTCGCTTCATTTAAAAAAGCAGCCATTGCATCAGAAGTGTTGTATGTTCACCCGCTTTACTTCTTACTCTATATTTTTTGCCAGTCAAACTGTTTTTTCCATATCTACTTTGTCTTCTCGTTAAACAACAGTTGCTTGTCCTTAGTTGGTCTTAAATATTTCTCTAACAGACAAAGCTGTCTCTGTTTTTCCTACATACCCATTTGCAGCCCACGCTGTTCCTGTGCAGCTTTTCACTGATACCTTAGACCCCAATATCACTCCAAGTGACCTCATGCAACATCTGTAGCTGGGCTGGATTAAAAGACATGGGAAACCTTGGTTGAACCATGTTCTGTGGCTCAAAAGCTTTCAACTATCCAGCATTTTCTCTCTCTCTGCCTGCACAAACACAGGCACAGCAAAGTTCTGGAAGACCAGAAAGAAGCAGATGTTCAGGGAGTCTCTCTAATTCCACAGAAGGTCTGGCTGTTGTACAACCAGATATTTCACTCAGTAAGGCTTTTCAGGCACTTGGGAAAATACAGAGAAGTGATTTAAGCAAAGTAGGCTTTTATTATAGTAATTCAAGTAACAAACAAGTACGTACGCTAACTTGATCAGAACCTTTTTAAAATAGTTTCCTATGTCTAAACTGGTTGTTTCACAAATATTTGTTCAACAATTTCTTTAAACTGCGGGTTATTTAAGAATCCATGCACACTCTAGTTCAATATTATACCATAGCAAAGCCAGCTAAGTGGCTGGGCCTAGATGTCCTTGACTGATTTCAAAAGGCTAACCAGAGTTGGACTTGGGTACTTCTTTGCCAGGAGACCTGCAGGTAATGCTAGGGCTCTGGAATAAACTAGAAAGGTGGAAAAAAAAAATAATCCCAGAAGAAGGCAATACTATTGTTACTCAAACAAAACTTACAGTATATCCATGAATGCACTGGGAGTTGAGCTTAACTCACAGACTCTAGTTTTAGATGGATGCAAGGCAAAGAAACATGACTGGTTTACCTTTGGTTCCCCTGTGGCCTCAGGGATTTTTACAGACTGGGAAGAAAAACAGCCAATAGAGGCAGCTCCTCATGAGTCTGGGGCAGGGTGGAATCTAATCTACCTTCTCTCTGCCCCACAGATGATTTCCTCCCTGCTCTGTTGAAAGAAAAATGTGTTAGTCATTTGGATCTGCCAGCAAGGCTCCTCTGGTATTTTTACTGATATACATTTTTATGGGAACAGAATACACTCATATAATCACACAATAAATATGAATTGACTAAACACTAAGAAGGAACATGATGCCAACCTTCAAAAATAAAACACAAGGACTCACCCAAGATACAAATGAATCTGTTCCTATCAGGAGTTTAGCTATAATATTATTCTTGCAGCCCCCTTCTTGCCTTCCCTGCTTCCTGCTTTAATCAGAGGGAAATTTCGGTTACATCTTTCTACAACTTTCAAATCTATTATTTTAAACTAATAAAGATGAGGATGAGGATGATAATAATACAGTAGTACAATCAGATGAAGAAATAAAAAGGGTCTGGCTGAATATGGTAAGGGTAGCCAAGAAGATATACTAAATGACCTAATAAAGGAAGGTGTATTGAAAAGCAATGAAACCAAAGTTGCATTTAAAAACAAGCAGCTGATGAGATGAGAGCAAAACTGGGAAAAGAAGCTATTACATGGCCAGTTCTTTAACAACTTCTAAAGAAAGGTTAATAATGAAAAGAAATAGCAACAATTTTAAAAAGGCACATTAAAGAAAGAAATGGAAGGGCTTATTTTAGTAACTTAAGAACAGTTAGTACATTCAACTGTGATGAAAGCTAAATTTGAAAAAAAAACCCCACATAGTAGTAAATTCCAGCTATGTAAAGAATAGGAACAGACTGTTGAACACCTGTTGTGTGGATGTAAGAAGATGGCACAGACTGAGCATTTAGAAAGGCACAATAAAGTGGCCACCTTAATTCTTTGGCATTTTAGCCAGAATTATAACTTACCACCAACAAAGAATTGGTGGAATCACGATATTGAAAAAGTGGTCAAGAACAAAGAAGTTACAGTCTTATGGGACTTCCAAATACAAAATAATAAACATATAGCCCCTAATAAGCCAGATATAACTGTACTGAGGTTACAAAGAAATAAGAATGGGTAATTGATATTGCAGTGGCTGGAGTTAGATTTTTTTCCTAGGGCGGGGAAAAAAGGAAAATACAAAGATCTTCAAATAGAGATTGGGTGAATGCAGAGAAAGAAAGTAGTAGTGGTGCCAGTAGTGGTTGTGTACTCGGTACCATACCAAAAGATTTAGAAAAGCACTTGGAATTGTCAGAATATCAACTCATTAATTACAAAGAGTTGTATTACTTGGAACAGCAGATATATTATGGCAATGTCTTTACTTATCCTAGTTCCTTCGGAAGGATCTGATAGCCAAAAATACCAAATCCAGTCAGAACTATCTGATAGACTGCATGTAAATAGCAATAATAATATTGCAGAACACAATTTGTTCTCAACTCTCAACTTCTAAATTATATTGTATGCAAATGATGATGATGTAAAAAATTCTGAAATGTTGGAAATTTTGATCTGTTGAGAGCAGAAGTCACTCAGTTGCTCCTTGACCTTCTTACTCCTGCACTTTGATCTGCATATTGATTTTACATAAACTCCATATGTCTGCTGAAGGATGGGGAGCAGGGAATAGAACAGACCAGTAAAAAAAATGGGTTCTACTACTATTTTGTTGAATTGTACTTTTAAACTCAACTGCCAACAGATTAAGATAAAGTAACCTGTAATCTGCTCCTCTCTTAGGGATTTGTTTATACAGACCACACACAAATTAGAAGAGAAAGAGAAAGAGGGAGATAGCAAGTAGTTTTATCTGAGTAAGGAAAAGGTTTACCAGGAAAATACTAAAGGTAGGGGAGAGAGGGGAACAGGCTAAATGCTTGAAATTCACAGGTGTATATTTCTATTTTAATTTCAGTTGAAACAACTGATGGTGTAGTTCCTCTCAAGTGAACAAAGCATGGATCAATCCCTCCAATGCACTACTTTTTCTAACTCACCATCACCACTTCCTGAGCCTGCAGCCCTGCAACCCAAAGTGGGGAGCTTAAGGATGCTGTTGGAATCAAAGTGTTAATGAGAGTCTGAACCCTACAGAAAAAGTTCTTAATCTCAGCTTGCAAATACTGTTGCTTGCCAGTTTTCTAGGCAATGAAGAGATTACAGACCTGTAATAGAAATAGGACTGTGTATTATGTAAAGCACAACATCTTTAGCTCAGTGGCAAAAATATGAGAAGAGTGGTGGCAAGAAATCATTGCCACGTGGTAAGCAACTAGTTCTTTGAAATCCTAAACTAAATGAATGGTACTTTTCTTAACGTTTACATTTTTTTAAAAAAAAGGGGAGAGAGAGCTGGGAGTATTCAGGAGAAAGAAGCCAGCATAGCCAAATGCATCAGGCAGATGTGGCCAGACATCCTACCTGAAATGCCAGCTGGATGTGTACTAGCATTCTTGAAGCATCTGAAGGCTCAAACGGCTGCTTTGAACTTACTGTAATATTTGTCATTTCCTGATTGTATGGCATTCCTTGGAGGGTATTCACTATCCATTCTGCAATACCATCTTGTAAGGATCCTCTCCCTTAGCTTTCTTTTCTTTCCTTAAAGTGGATATTTCATTCAATAAAACCAAAATAATAAATTATGTTCTTTAAATGTCTGGCTGTATTCACACAGTTCATAACCAGAACCAGACAGCAATTCATCGTAAAGAGTATAGGCAAATGGTTAACACATTTTAAGATACATTTTTTGGCAAAGCTAGAAATTTGTGAAATAGTTTGAGTTTCTTTTCTTTTCTTTGGAGTCCTAACTCTGCTTAGGTTGGAAAAAATGTATACAATAGTATATGACCACTAGTGCTGTCATTATACTTATTCAAACATTGAATGGACAGTAGGCAGTATTTGCCAATAGCTTGCTTGCATAGATACACACAATGAAAAACAGTGAATCACCTTCTGATTATTGAAGGTTCTATGTCATCTGTGTCATTAATAACACAGTTCTGATTCTTATGGCCAAATATGCGTTGCTTATAAGCAGAGAACCTAAGATCTCTTCATAGTTTTTTGCAGAATCAGAAACTGATTCTCCAAATGGTCCACTTATATCTGAATAAATTGCATTGGAGGGTAATTGTCAAAGAGTACTGAAGAATCAAGGTGGGGGAAGAGGGTACCCTGCAATTCTTTTCTTGCCTCTATTCTCACCCAGCTAATCTTTTTAGTTCTAGCATAGGAATTTTCTCTCTTAGAAAATTGCAGATTTTTAAAGGAGCAGTATATAGAACAGCAGTATGAGGCTTCATTTGATTGATTGATTGATTGATTGATTGAGTGATTGACTAATTGACTGATTTTTCAATTAGACGCTGCCCAGCTCCAATCAACCCTGGGTGTCTTACAGCATAAGAACTGGATAACAAATATACAATCCAAGATTAAAATGTGGCAATAAATAGGTGGGATCTGTTCAACACCACATATCACATACCTGACAAAGGGCTCTAACCACCCTAGGCCAAAGCCTGGGAGAATAGCCACATTTTTAAGGCCCTACAGAATGCTGTCAGGGTGGGAGTCACCTGGATCTCAAGGGGAACCTCACTGTAGAGGGCAGGCACCATGACAGAGAAGGCACACTTTCAGGGTCCCAATAAATGGCATTGCTCAACTGAAGGAATCAAAAGTGTTCCAGTGCTGTTGGAATGAACTGGCAGGGCCAACACCATGGAAGATAGGCAATCCCTCAAATAACCAGGCCCTATGCCATTTAGGTCTTTATATGTAATTATTTATATGTAATTACCAGCTTATTGAATTGTACCTGGATGCAAACCCACAACACATACCAAGGCATGCCCATCACTGCCCATGCTGCTGCTTTCTGGACCAGCTGAAGCTTCCAGGTGGTCTTCAGTGACAGTCCCATGTAGAGTATGTTGCAGTAATAAAGTCATGAGGTGACTAGGGCATAAGTGACCATCGAAAGGGCACAACTGGTGCATCAGATGAAGCATCGTCCAACTTCTTTAAAGGGGATATGTGATTGCATTATAATTCATACTTCCTGAATCAATACACAACCCTGGATGTAAAGATTTAAGAATCTTGTGCAATTTAGTAAGGAAAACTGTTTGCATATTGAATAAAATGTGCATATGCAAAGAAATATGTTTATAAAAACAGACAAGTTTCTATACCATTTTTTTTAAAAAAAATGTTTCACATGGATTAGGAAATAAACCAACATTAATTTAAAACAGGAGACATAAGAAAAGCAAGAAAATAACCAATTCAACCATCCCAACTCTTACTGTCATTCAAAATATGCATTCAAAATATGCATGTTATTGAATGACAACCACCAGCAGCCTTATAGTTGGAAGCTGAAGCTGCTTAGATGTTAAAGTTCAGCTTTTGGAGCAACAAAGGTTATTTTTCCTTGGGCATATCAGCCAGTATATGCAAAAAGCTTTGTTCTAGTAAGATGTTATAAATTTACTATATTTAGTTGGTGATTCATGAAAGAAACCTGATTGAAAGGTTATTGTGTGGAAATTGCAGCCAAAAGCTGTTCCACTAATTTGGCTAAGGTCATGTACTGGTGCTATTTCAGACATTACATAAGCAGTTGGACAGCATAAGGTGACACTTAAACTTTCTGGTGACCAGTCAAAGAGATAGTTCACAAACTAATGTGAGAAAATGTAATGGCATTCCTTAACAAAGAAGCGTGGGATTGAACATTTTGCACAAAACTGAACTGAGATGAAATGACCCAAAACAGAATGTAACTTTCTACTGTGTCAAAGTTCCATCCTCTCCTTAACATTTCTTAAAATATTATGTTGCTTCATAATTAGCATTTTCAATATTGGCAGACCAGTATTCCCACTGAACAATTGCTAATAACATTAATAAACTGTGTGAGGCTTCCAGAAGTATGGATGGCTGCAAATCAGAGTTTTGCAGTTAATACTGAACCCAGTGGTTCTTCCAGAATGTACAGCATGTTTATTTCCTACATAGAGGAATAATATATAAACAACAACAAATACAGCAAGATGTCTTTTTTAAAAAAACTAATAAAAACCCTGGCCAGAATCACTTGCTAACATTGATTCCTATAAGTGTCTCTGTAAGCCCATCTATGGCAAAGTGGTCTTACCTGTCCATCTGCATCTGATTATGATCAAATTTACAGAAACCAGCTCACCATCTATACTAACTACCAGTGTCTTTTGAGTTGCAATTCTGTGGGAAGTAGGTAGTTGGAAATGGTTGCTGAGTGCTTAGTCAAGTGCAGTGCCCCAGGATGTGATTGATGGGTTGGTTGTGGAGGTATGCTGGGAAGGTGGTTAGAGAAGATTCCTCCAGGTGTGGTGATGGGTGGGGGAGTTTGGAAAAGTGGGGGGGGGGAATTGAAGAAGGGATGAAGTTCAGGGTTGTTATGGGCAGAGGGATGGGGTGTGAGACAGCAGTGGACCATTCTCAGGAGATGGGCATTGGACACCTGAGGCCTGTCACCAATTCTGGCCACCTGTCCTTACCCCAGGAACCAAGTTGCCAGGTTCTTGGGGGTCCTAGGCTCCTGCTACTACTGCTAAATATCATTATGCCTATAATAAATCTCTCTGTATCCATGATTTGATTGTAGATGAGAGGGCAGACCTGATTTACATTATCAAGACCTGGGAGCAAGGTCTAAAATGTTCCCATGTGTGTTTCAAATTTGGCCTCCACCCCAAGTCCACACTAGGGGAAATTGAGATGCTCTGGAGGTGACTAGAGATATTTTTTCATACATAACCAAGTGTGAGACCTTGTTCTTGAAGTTGGGTACCAGGGACAAGTAATGACTGCTCCTGCTGCACCATTCCCCCTCCTCCATGGTGGCATTCCCCTTCAAGTTACTGGATTTCATTGGTGGGCTAGGAATGGAGTTTCCCAGGCCTATGTGGCTTGGTGTCTTCAACCTCCCCTTCCTATGAAACAAGAACTCTGAGGAAGTCCAAGAGTTCATGGCCATCCTGGACTTGTCCCAAATCATCATGGCTTGACTCATGTGGGAGGCCAGGCATTAGACTTGGCTTTTGTCTCAGAGCAGATGTGATGCAGTCTGAGGGTGGACATTAATATCTGTCAGTGTCAGACCCTGGTGGCACTCCTGATGAGGCCTAATCACCTCAGTTATGCCTCAGTTACCTCTCTCTGACACTTATCAGGGGAACTCCTTAGTTTATTGAGGTGCTCCAGAAGATTAAATTGCAGAAAAGACATCTCAAGTGATGCTAGTGAAAGACAGAGAGTGAATCTGGTTGGACATAGGTAAGAGTGAAGTTCAACCCTGCACTATGGTAATAAAAGCGGTGAAATGACAATATTTCTCAGCTATTATTGCATCTGCTGATCATTGTCATGCCTTTTTAAAAATCACCCATTATTTTAGCAATGGATGGGCCTGAACAACCTTCACTAGGCCACTGTGAGGAGTTTGCAAGGTATCTGTAAGAGAAAATCACCCAGACCTATTCAGAGTTGGATGCTAGCTGGGCAGATCCTGTTTACATGACTGAAACTCCAACTGATGAGGTTATCTGAGATGAGTATGAGCCTGTTAGTATCCAGGAAGTGGACAGGGTTTTCTGCACTTTTAGTCCTGCCACTTGTGATCTGGATCCTTGCCCTTCCTGCTTGATGAAAGTCTCCTTGGAGGTAGCAGGAGGGCGGGTCAGGGCAGTGATTAATATATCCTTTAAAGAGAGGGTGGTAACACCAGACCTGAAGGAGGCAGTGGAATGCCTCATACTCAAAAAGGCTTCACTTGATTCAGCAGCTTTGGAGAACTTTTGTCCAGTCACCAGACTTCTCTTGGAGGCAGAGTTGTTGTGATTATTCTTCTACATGATGAATTGTTTCTTTGGTTTTGAATGTTCAGATTCCAAATTTATGTGTGGTAAATTATGATTTATGGTTTTTAGATTTGATTATGCTGCTATTGATATTGTATTTATTTTATTTCTCTAACATATGATAATCTAGCCTCTGTTTGAAGCAGTGACAGAGAATTCAATGTTTCATGTGGTGGCATATGCCACTGGCTTCTACCATCAGGAATTTATGAAGCTATCTCCTTGTAGTTTTAATCCACTGTTGTGGTCCTGACTTCTGGGGCAACAGAGAATAAGTCAATCCCATCTTCTGGGTGAGCACCTGATTTTGAAGACTGCTATCAAATGTCCCCTCAGCTGCCTGTTCCATAGGCTAATCCAGATCCGTTAACTATTCTACATACAACTTGAATTTCAGATCCCTCACTGTGTTGGGAAGATGAATAAAAACTGTCAGCAGTTGTAGAAGATTGTTTTAGAAAATATAGTCATAAAGGGCAAAAATGTATTCTTTTTTAAATAACTACACAGAATATAGAATAAAATCATAGAAAGATTTTACAAAATATGTCATTCCCACTCATTACATTTTTCAATAGGAAATTCACAGCAACAGTATCCCCACATTTGCTGTTCAAGATGCTTTTTGGAAATGGTGTTGCTCTGAAGTTTTTGTGACAAGCTGAATCATACTATTTCCACTTTACTTTAACACAATGTTCTACAGTCTCCTTAGTATTCCCATGAAAGGAACCAACCACACTGGTTTGCACATCCACAAAAAGCTTGATTTGTGAAATCAAAGAAAGATTCCCATTAATTTCCAGGGGCATTTGGTTGAGGCCCACTAGTTGCCAAGCTCCAGCTGTTATTAAGTTTGTGAATACAAAAACCTCAGTAGTAAATTAACAGCTGAACATGATTTGCAAATGTTATCTCTATTCTCAAGCCAAGTCTTAGTGAACTATAATATAAATCTACGATGTGAAAAGGAACAAGTTTAATGATAAATCTGCTATTACTATAAATGACTGGTAACATATTTCATGCTGATAGGACTTTGTGGAGGGAAAAGTATTTAAACACCACTTATTTCAGACACATGTTCTTATTCGTATTATTGTTTAGAGAACTAAACAGTATTTCTCTGCTGGTTTAGAGTTGCTTTCATAACAGATTTCTGAACATTATTTATTATAAGGGTATGGCATACAAGCGAAGATATATGCTAAATCCTCAACAAGCACTCATCAAGCTCTTTGAAATACTTTTTCAAACATGGGAATTGTTGCAGAACACTCCAGAATAGTGAAGTGGAGAAGATTTATCCCAGGCGTGCCAGCTCAGTACTCAAAATGGCTGCCATCATGGCAGATGTGCATGGAATTAAGATGATTATATCAAACAGTAAGGAGCTCAGAAACATTTTTTTTGTCTGCAAGAATGTGTACTGTTTTATTTAAAATATTTATATACTGCCTTCCACATCATGTATCTCCCAGTGGCATACAGTACTGTATTAGTATGACGTTTATATGGTTTAAAGTAATATTTGTATATATAAATAATGAAAAATTATTAAGATATATAAACCATAAGAAAACAGTAATCATATGGAGAAGCAGTATCATCAACCAATGACATGTGAAATCCAAAGCAAGTGAATTTTTCAATATGCTGAAAGGAATTGCTCCTGATTAGAAATGTGTGTGAAAATATTATATCTGTACTGGAAACCAGTGAGAGAACATTATAAAACCTTTTCAGTAAAAAGTAACTAAAAACCTAGTTGCCGCTGCTGTGAAAGAAGTCACAAAAGAACAAACATTATTAACTCGTTTACCAAAACACTGCATATTTCAGGCATTTAAAAAGTAATTCCAAAAAGTAATTTATATACTTGTACACTGATTGTCTAAATTCGAAGTGCATCTCACAGTATACATATCCAGGAACAGAAGCATATTATGGCTGTCAGATTCAGCCGGCATGGCATGGCACGGCGAAGTGCTGCTCAGCCGCGCCTAGTCAATTTCACTGCCCGGGCACTAGCCGAGGAAAAGGGGAAGTGAAAACCGCGAACTGATTACAGCCAGGTGGTGACGCTTAACTCAAAACTGCAAGCGGATACTTTGTATCAGCGTGGTTTCCCCTCGGGCGCTGCAAACAAAGGAAAGCGCAGAGGCTCAGAAGCGAAGCAATCAAAGAACGATCGAGAACTCCCAGCTTTGCATGGAAGCAGGCAACAAAGGCAACAACAGCACAACCCATAGACTGCAATCAGAAAGACAAAAGCACTGGGCTGAATCTGCCATTTGGGCGAAGGGGGATTACTGCGGGTAATCTGTAACTAAGCAATGGGTAAAGTGTGGGAACGGGGAAGCTATAAAATACCATGTAAGCTATGCCAAGACAACCCTGGCTTTGTCTATACTTACTTACATTACGCTTGAGTAAACTTCGTTGCTGAACATACATGTCACGAGAGTTTCTCTGAGACGAACGGGGTAAACCTTACAATGGCAAGGTTTTAGCAGCATATTTTGGCCCATTGCTAAAGACATATTAGTAGATAAGAAGTCATTGTAAATGAGGAACAAAGAAAAGTAAGCAAAGGCATTATCAGTGAAAAGGAAGATACAGTCATAGTTCTGTAAGTAGGTGAGTTAAAGATCTTTTCAGGCATTCACCTTCCTTGGGCTGTTGGACATCTAATCCACCACCTTGCACTTGATTAAGCACTCTTTCCCAGTGCATTAACCATTTTCTTAGATAGATACAGCCAACTGTTGAATCACGGGTCCTAAGTTGACTCCCCCAGCAAGAAAGGATCATATGGACTTTCCTTCTGAACAGCTGTTTTTGCTCTGTTGTTCATACATTTGCTGACCCTGTTTTGATGCATCATTCTTTCCCTCTCAGTCAAGATTCAAGTTTAGATAAAACTTCAGCATTTTTCTAAGACAAATAGTAAATAAATGTCCTCTTGTCAAATCAACAAAAGCCTAGTTAGCTTCAACGTTTATAAGGGAGGAAAAGAGAGACAAAAACTCATTGCTTCATTATTTAGTTCCTTTGGTAAACATTATTTCAAATTATTGTTACAGAATGATGTCATTGTGGCTGTTCCAGTTCTTACAGCCTCCCATTTTGAATTCAGTGTAGCCTGAAAATGAAGAGCTATAAGGTTGGCAAGCTGTCCCAGCACATTTGTCCCACACAGTTAGGAAAATCATAAAATGGATTCCAGACATATGCAGCTAATTTCCACTTCACTCTTAGTTCTGTGTATAGCTGATTTTTTTTTTCAAAAGATGGAAGTTTAAAAGATTTTCAGTCTGGGTAGGGTTGGGAGTCTAAATTTGTTGTTGACACTGGAATTTAGCATTTACTCTTCAAATTTCAAAATCAAAAATTCATATGTAGGTTTTCAAACTTATCATCAGACATAGGAGTGCTATGAATTTGGTTCTGAAGCAGGCTGTAGTATATATATGTGAAAGAAAGGCTCTTAGTTTAATTGTTCTGACTAAATTGTGAATTGTTTAATACACTCATGCCTTAAAGCATGAAAAGTTGCTTCATATTTAAATTTAAATTTGTAGAAAATATTAAGTTCCACTTTGATTACTATATTTTTCATTGCTGAATTCTCAAAAGGGGAGAAAGAACAATTTAAACTACATTCCAGAATGTAAACTCCTTGTCTTGAAATACAAACCCTTTGTTTTGTCCACCGGTCATGTCAGCATTTGTTTGCATTCTTCTCAGATGTTTCTCTGGCCACAGCTGACCTGTTATTTCTTTGTATTCAAAATTCAAGCTACTGTTTCAGACATCATACAAGTTCAGCTTCTTATGCCTTCAGGGTGTCCTTCCCTCTCGATAGCAGCAGCCAAGCTAATTTCTTTTCATAAGCTGCATTTACAGTTTCTGGAGGCATTTAAACTGTGGTATTTATGTGCTGGCCTAACAGATTTTTGTTGAGTGAACTGTTGTGGGAAAAATGCCCACTTAAGTAAGGAACCAAAGCATTTGGAGATAGATGCAATGAGGTATATTTTATTGGCAGGTTATATCTCTTCTGATACCTAGGAATTACAAAAGCAGTGTAAATCATAATATGACCTTTACAGAAGGAATGTGGAATCTGTTAACAACACGGGGTGACCTTATCATAGGCTGACCCGGCACAACTATATACTGTTTCTTCCAAGTCCACCCTTTCTACTGATTCTAGTGCCCTCTAACATAAATAATGTCCTTTATTATTCCCATATATGGACTTCCT
This sequence comes from Liasis olivaceus, assembly GCA_030867105.1. NCBI lineage: Eukaryota > Metazoa > Chordata > Lepidosauria > Squamata > Pythonidae > Liasis > Liasis olivaceus. The sequence goes on from CM061348.1 coordinate 205,529,157, forward strand.
TCACACCAAGGAAAAGAAAACAACCTGGTTTTTGTTATCTGTCTCCTTCCTCTCCAGGGTCATCAGGCAGTTTGGGCTGTGCACACTTTAAAAATGATTTGAAAGGGATTTGGAAAATGTGAGAATATGTGCCCAGCACTTCTTTAAAGCAGCAGCAGCAGCAGCAGCAGCAGCATCATCATCATCATCATCATCATCATCATCATCATCATCATCATATTATTTTTTAAAAGCTTCTGCTCACACCTGAAAATTAAAACACAGTTGTTTTAATGAATTGGCATTAAAGAGATGCTGTATTTTATTATACCATGTATATGTCAGTTCCTCTCTCCATCTATGTACCCATGATGGTACCACCTGAAGCACTCTTTCTCTAATTAATTAATTTAATTATATGTCACATTTATATTGCTGCCCATCTCACACAGAGCAACTCTGGGTGGTGTACAATAATTAAATAAAATAACAAGTGGATAAAAACAAGCATTATAAAAAGATTAAAAGTTATTATTAAAATAAACACATTATCAAAAATTTTTAAATTTAGATTTTAAAATATACAAACCCCACGGAGAAAGCAGAATATCAATCACAGTGAAGCCATCTAAGAATGTTTCCGGTTCCAAAAGACCCCCAGGCTTGAAGACACAACCAGGTCTTGAGAGACTTCCTAAATGGAAGGGGCAAGCCTAATTTCAGGGGGGAGGATGTTCCACAAGGAGGGAGCCACGGCAGAGAAGGCCCGCCTCCTGGAACCCACTAAATGCAAGTTCCTGGCCGATGGAATATGTGACATACCTTCCCTGTCAGTTCTAATGGGAAAGGCTGATGTAATCGGGGAGAGACGGTCCCTCAGATAACCTACTCCCACACCATGAAGGGCTTTAAAGGTCAAAACCAGCACCTTGAATTGGTCCCAGAAGCAAACCAGCAGCCAATGCAACTTGCGAAGTAGAAGTGTAATATGTGCTCTTCTAGGAGCACACATAACTGCCCACACTGCTGCATTCTGCACCAGTTGAAGCTTCCAGATAACTAATAAGAGTTGTTAACTTTGAAAATCTATCCCTTTTTCAAAAAAGCAGTATAGAATTTAGAATGGGTACCCTAAACAGTTATGCTGCAAGTTTTCAACAGGATCCAGGCCAGATGGTATTAGAGGGGGATAAAGCACCTTCTTCTAACTGCCATTGGCCAGTAGATGTGGCCAGTAGATGTCTCACAATTAATCCTTGACATCCCAAGTTAAAAACTCAGGTGTCAAATTGAAAACAGGCCTTAATGAAGAAATTGCATGTACTGTAGATACTACAATTATTCTCCCCCCCTCCCCCCAAAAACCCGGTATATATTATAAAATACTGTTTTGTACAAGAACTCAATATAAATAATTATCTTCGAAATCAATGTTAGAAACCTCCTGCTTAATTCTTACTTTAATAGAACATTATTGACATAGCAGCTGATCACTTTTGGTAATTGCAAAAAATGTTTGGACTTTTTGCAAATCAGCTAGAGAAACTTTTTCTTTTTACAGTACAGAGCATGGGGATTCTTTATCATTTCTCAACTTCAGTCTCAGTGTCTTCGTTTATGTTTGCAGAACTCAGGACAGATTGCATTTAAGTGAGTTCTCCACACTGATTCCAAAAGAGTGACCAGTGGATTCTTTCACTTTTAGCTACATTATCCAAACACTCTTTTCCCCCTTTCATTGCACACAGAGTGCCTCTGAAGACAAACAGCTGGAAACCATGCAGTGTGTATATATTATACTTAATACATTATTACTACCAGCTCTGTTAGCACACTGCATACTTTAACTTAAACCCTCTTTCAACTGACACTTGTTAGAGTCTGGGATTCAGCATGATCAATGTTCTACTATCAATATCTGGGGACTGAATGTGGAAATGTTGTGTTTGGAAGCAAAATATTGATTACAATAATTGAAGGTACTAATACACGCACTCCACTTTATGAAGAAGAAAACAAATTGATAGTATGACATGACTACAACTAGCAAATCCCAGCATTTGAAGATAATCAGTGTTAAGAATAACTGCTTTAGTTTTCATTAGCAATGGAGTAAGTATGAAATGTTATTAAGTGTAAGAGACTCACAGAATATATGGAAACTGCTGCAAATATCATGGAAATAGCCTTATGAGGTAGGAAATGATGGATGATAGGAAAATATTTTAACAACGGAATGAAAATTAGGATGACAAAATTTTTTAAAGCTGCAACTCAAATGGATGACTTATTTAATGATTATTGTATTGCCTTCTGAGCTTCATGATGCCTCCTAGACATAATATCTGAGCAATCTGATTTCAGTTTTAGATAATGTCACCTGATGTATCTTGAGAAATTGTTCCTCTTTTTTTCACACAACCTAATTTCACATGTGAGAAAGAAAAAAAGAAAAACACAATAAGCCAAATTCCTCCAAATATACGTAGACGTGATCTAAACCTGGCTCATTGTTTAAAAAACAAAGTGAGAGGGAGATGGCATTGGATGATTTTTTGGATGAAAAATTTCTATGATTTCTTTTTCTCCACAACGAAGCCTATCCCACCCATGGCTGCCACTGACGTTGTGAATTGCTACCATTTCACTATGTTCACAATGGGCATTGTCTCACAGTTTTTTGTTGCAACCTACATGTTAAGCTTGTTCTGGTTTATTTTCCCATTATGAATTATATTCTACCATCTTATTCTTATACATTCTTAGCCTTTTTATACATTTGTTTCCTAAATTCCACTACTATTGAAAGCTTTTAACTCAGAGAACCAGTTCAGAGTGTATTCTGCTGTTTTCCTTCTGATTCTCTGATTCTTGCTCTGACCAGAGCTTATTTTCTCCATAAACCAGCTATATTCCTGGGTAGAAAATAACATAGATAACTTTATAACACCAGGTTATACTACTGCAATGTGTTCTAAATGTATCTGTCTTTGAAAATATTAATGGAATATCTGGAAAATTCAACTACATCAGAATGCTAAATTCATGAAACAGGTCAGCCAGATGCTATTTATTCTTAAGGAGTTTCACTATTATGTGTCTTTTTCATCATCAGTTGAAAGCAAAGCTGTTAACATAAAAACCTAATTATCCATGTTTAGAAAACTGGACCATCTCCTAGTGCCTTATATGCGTTCAGTTGAAGGGATCATTCCTTTTTTTTTGTTTTCCACACAAGAAGACTTCAAATCTTTCTGTGATGGCATCCTGATTTTTTGATGGCCCCAGTATGTCTTGCCACTTCTTTTCTGATATTCAGAAAGATACTTAAGGATGTTCTATTTAATTGAGTTTTGAGGGAGAAACTTTTGAGTTTTGAGGGGAAAAAAATTGGATTGATGTTGAATTATACCTTGATCCTGATTTTATATTTTAAATGTCCTATACCATTTTCGTACATTTTTATGATTATTTTGATAGATACCTACATTTGAGCTAAATAATAAGCAGAAGACGAAAACAAAAATTGCAGATGTCACAACGGATACATCTCAAATATTACAAATGCCACATAATGCATAACATATGATTTTTAGAATTCTGGAAAATATAATACCAGACAGAATAATTTGAAATTTGAACAGTTTTCTTGAAAATCCTCTTGTTTCTCTCTGTCTCGAAAAGAAAAGAAAAGAAAAGAAAAGACTTCATGTAATGTTGCACAACAGTTCCAGAGAAAAAGTGCTGTTGAAGAAAACGATCCCAGTAAAAAGTCCTGTACTGCTATGAAAGTACAGAATGCTTTCTAAAGGTAAACTAGCAAATAAGAAAAAATGAAAAACCCACAGCAATTCTGTGTTGTTGTTCTTATTGTTCAGTTGATAGACAAAAGTTCACCAGGATTGCCTTTGTATACAGCAGGACCATTGTGGCTTAGAGATACTCAACAGCCGTCAGACTTCAGCAGTATAATGGGCAAAACTGTCTGGAACAATGACTATCCTATTAGGCAAAACTTTAAGAGGGGAAATAGTGCCAGTTATTTTATCAACACAATGATATAAACTATGCTGGCATGGAATTGCCCATGATCTTGTACTGAAATTGCACATCAGCATGGCAAATGTTTAGGATCACATTCTAGTACTTAGTTGCATCTAACCGCTGGCCTTTGTCGATTCTGTCAACATTTTAGAATCAATTAAATATAATGTGTACATTCATGTCAATACAAAAGTAAATAATTTATGACCTATTGTCACTTCACAAATTTGCAGATTACATCGATGGTGTATCACTTGAACATCTATCATCACGCATGGGTCTTACCTGGAAGGGAAGCATTCTTAATTCAACGTTTTCAGCTTCTCTCCAATGAGGTCAAGAAGTGCTGACATAATATCTCCAGAGTGCCCTGGGAAATAAAAATGGTGATGACAAGAGAATGGAAACAACTGGTAAGACAAAAAGATAAAAGAATGAGAGTCTGCTTTGTCAAAATCACTTCCAAGATTTGGACATCTAATTAACACAAAATCATTCTAATCCAAAACCTTTGAAATTTTCTGTTTCTGAAAAGAAAATATACAGGGTTTTTTTTTTTTTTTTTTGTTTTCTGTTTTATAATCCTTTAAATTGAAAACATATGCAAGAAGTTTATGCAATATCATGTGGAAACCATTATGTGCCTCTTTAGTTTTCAGTTTGTGAAGCAAGTTCTGCACTACTTACATAAAATGTAAGGAAGAGATTTTAAAGAACAGAACCTCCTCATAAAACAAAATAAGTTCTATACTTCAACAATATGCTGTGGTAAAAAGTGTGGCTGTGACTGAGTATGAGCCAGTAGAGTAGAACTCCAAACATGAAGCTTCAGTCCTATTAATACTGTGAATATTCCAGAAAGTCCTTCTAGATCATGGATGAAATGTCTTCAGTTTTGTTCTGATCCACTTTATTTTTTATTAGACTCTTGGGTACATGAACCAGAGTCTGAAGAAAATCTGACTAAGCATTCAAAAGAGATGGAAAAGGGTGCCATGCACACTTGCTGATGACTTTCTCTGCTAAATTCCATGTGTTTAGCCAAAAGTATTCTTAAATGTGTATACAACTGTTCATGTGATCTGGAACACTGCTTGATGAGGGTTCTGGACCTGTCCTTGAGTTCAAGCAAGCAACTTTCCTTCAGATCTCTAGTAACTTCAGCATAGTGGCTGAGAAGAATAGAAGGCAGGATCACATGCATGCTTATATTCACTACCCAGTTTGAAATACTCCACACATTCAATCAAGTATCCGAACAGAATTTTAGAATTAAAAAATTCTGAGCACAATTATTTATTTTGATCATCAGAAATTCTAAACAGAGCTGTTGTGGCAAAAATAACTTATGAACCACTTTATTGGTCCAAAGATGGAAGATTACAGTGAATTACTGGTCTTTTGCATCCTAGCAAAGCACAAAAACTAAAAGATAGACCTCGTATAGAATTTTGGCCAAAGAAAGTTTTGAGCATCCATGAACACTAGCAAAAGATCCCAAATAGAGAAAGAATTGCTTTATGACTGATAAGATAAACACAGAAGGAGGCATGGGTATCCTTCATGGTGTGAAAGGTTACAGACACATTCTTAGAAAGGAGACACAGCAGCTTTGATATATAACTTAACTAAGACTCTACTTATTATTGTAACAAGCTAATCTAAATTTTACAGCTGGAAGAATTAAGGAGGCATAGCACCATACAGTATAAATTGAGTCTTGACTCCTCCCAAGGCAACCCTGTAACCAGTTAATTATGATGGGGTATAGTAACAAAATTTTATTTTAAGGAAGTTACATGTGCTGGTACATGATACACAAGAGGTATAGCAAAGAACATATAAATACACATATATAGAAACATTGTACAACATTAATATAAGTAAGCATAAGCATGAATATACAGGTGAAACTCGAAAAATTAGAATACCGTGCAAATGTTCATTTCTGTCAGTATGGCAACTCAAAAGGTGAAACCAATATATGAGATAGACGCATTACATGCAAAGCAAGATATGTCAAGCCTTATTTTGGTATAATTGTGATGATTATGGCGTACAGCTTATGAAAACCCCAAATTCACAATCTCAGAAAATTAGAATAGTGTGAAAAGGTTCAATACCCTAGGCTCAAAGTGTCCCACTCTAATCGGCTAATGAATCCATAACACCTGCAAAGGGTTCCTGAGCCTTTCAATGGTCTCTCAGGCTGGCTCAGTAGGAATCACAAGCATGGGAAAGACTGCTGACCTGACAGTTGTGCAGAAAACCATCACTGACACCCTCCATAAGGAGGGAAAGCCCCAAAAGGTCATTGCAAAAGAAGTTGGATGTTCCCAAAGTGCTGTATCAAAGCACATCAATAGAAGGTTATGTGGAAGGGGAAAGTGTGGTAGAAAAAGGTGCACAAGCAGCAGGGATGACCGCAGCCTGGAGAGGATTGTCAGGAAAAGGCCATTCAGAAGTGTTGGGGACTTTCACAAGGAGTGGACTGAGGCTGGAGTTAGTGCATCAAGAGCCATCACACACAGACGGATCCTGGACATGGGCTTCAAATGTCGAATTCCTCTTGTCAAGCCGCTCCTGAACAACAAACAACGTCAGAAGCATCTTACCTGGGCTACAGAAAAAAAAAAAAGAACTGGTCTGTTGCCCAGTGGTCCAAAGTCCTCTTTTCTGATGAGAGCAACTTTTGCATCTCATTTGGGAACCAAGGACCCAGAGTCTGGAGGAAGAATGGAGAGGCACACAATACACGATGCTTGAAGTCCAGTGTGAAATTTCCACAGTCTGTGTTGATTTGGGGAGCCGTGTCATCTGCTGGTGTTGGTCCACTGTGCTTCATTAAGTCCAGGGTCAACGCAGCCATCTACCAGGAGATTTTGGACCACTTCATGCTTCCTTCCGCAGACGAGCTTTATGGGGATGCTGACTTCATTTTCCAGCAGGACTTGGCACCTGCCCACATTGTACCAAAACCTGGTTCAATGACCATGGGATTACTGTGCTTGATTGGCCAGCAAACTCACCTGACCTGAACCCCATAGAGAATCTATGGGGCATTGCCAAGAGAAAGATGAGGGACATGAGACCGAACAATGCAGCGGAGCTGAAGGCCGCTATTGAAGCATCCTGGTCTTCCATAACACCTCAGCAGTGTCACAGGCTGATAGCATCCATGCCACGCCGCATTGCGGCAGTCATTGCTGCAAAAGGGGCCCAAACCAAGTACTGAGTACATATGCATGCTTCTACTTTGCAGAGGTCCGATATTGTTCTATTGTTCTATTGTTGTTGACCCTTATGTTATTGATGTCATGTAATATTCTAATTTTCTGAGATTGTGAATTTGGGGTTTTCATAAGCTGTACGCCATAATCATCACAACTATACCAAAGTAAGGCTTGACATATCTCGCTTTGCATGTAATGCGTCTATCTCATATATTGGTTTCACCTTTTGAGTTGCCATACTGACATAAATGAACATTTGCACGATATTCTAATTTTTCGAGTTTCACCTGTACAACTGATTTGACCAGAGTTCTTATTTCAACCCACCACATAGGTCATGGTTCATCTATACAAAAACCCATTTCTCCTATCCAAAGTTTTCTTCAACTGAACAGTATAATTGTGCTGGAAAGAATTTATTTATTTATTTATTTATTTATTTATTTATTTATTTATTTATTTATTTGCTGCCCCAATCTGTTTTGACTCTGGGCAGCAGCTTACAGAATACAACAATAAAAAACAAAGTTAAAAACAAAGGATTATGTCATCAAAACAGAAGGTCTCAGAAAAACAATTGCTTAAAAGACCAAAACATCACACATGGGGCCAATCACCCACACTGACCTAGGGCCTGGGGACAGAGTTAGATTCTAAGGACTTATTTAAATAGGCCAGGGTGAGGGTAGTAAGAATCTTGAGGGGAATAATGGGTTCCAAGGAACAAGTGACATTGTTTAAAAAGATAGGATCTGGAGCATGCTGTCTCTGTCAAATTGTGTGGGACAGGCAGAAACTGCAGGTAACAGGTTGTCCCTCAAATAATTAGGCCTTAAGCCATGAGGGGCTTTTAGGTGATAACCAGCACCTTAAATTGTACCTGGAAGCCTACTTAAATTGTACCTCACAAAGCAAAGATGTTACGTAGGCATGCCATGGCATGCCCATAACTGTACTGCCCTATTCTGGACCAGATACAGCTTCCAGTGGTCTTCAAAGGCAACCCCATGTAGAATGCATTGCAACAGTCCAATTGTGAGGTGGCCAAAGCATGAGTAACTGTCCGCCTCCAAATGCATGAATGAGTGCAACTGGCACACTAGATAATTTGAGCAAAGGCCTGGCCACAGTTGTCACCTGCTGCTCGAACAAGAGCTGTGAGTCCAAGAAGACCTCCAAATTGTGTACCTGTCGAAGGGGAAGGGGGGGAGTGCAATCCCATTTAGGACCAAAGATGGAAATACACCAGACTTGGGAATCCAAACATCCACAGCTGTGCATTCTTGTTAGGGTTGAACCTAAGCATGTTCTTCACCACCCAGAAACTGGGACAAGACCTTGACAGCATCACCTGGCAAGCCTGAGGCCAAGATATGTAGCTGGATATCATCAGCGTACTAATGACAGCAGACCCTGAACCAATGGATGACCTCACCCAACAGCCTCATATAGACGTTAAATAGGAAGTGTACGACCATTGATCCCTGTGCCTTCCCACATAGGAGGGGTCTGCGGCTTGTCTTTCTCCACATCGGCACCTATTGCTACTATAGCTAAACAACTGAATTAAATAATATTTGCCTGTCTACTGCAAATTACCTCATTATTTTAGAGTGACTGCTTTCCAGAACCACCTTCCTCTGCTTTGCCTTCTTCAGGGGAAGGCGTGGGGTGGGTAGCCCAAAAAAGTATTGCTTGCAAATTCCAAAGCAACCAAAAATATGGCAATGTTCTATAGTAAAAAGGTAGGCAAAAGCAATAGCAGTGGATAGCAAGTCAAGGAAATAGATGTATGTGTAAGTACTGTAGAGTGGCAGATTGATGGGCAACAGCATGAGTGGCTGACTGGCTGGAAAAATGATACAAATGGTATCAGCAGTTATTCCTTTCAATGGCAAGTGGATTATGAGTGTCATTGTACATTTATGGGTTTGTGTGCCTTTTTCTGGGTGAAAGAGGCAAAGCGGTAATGTAGAATGTGATCGTTATTTGCATGCATAGTATGTATCTTGATACAACACTCCTATCAATATTTGTCATGTACTGTCTGAGGCTTAATAACTAAGAAAATCAGATGAGGGGTAACAATTAGCAAAAAAAGGACAGAACAACTCAATACTCAACTCAATTTTGATTCAGTATTCTTTGCAAAAGAGAACATGTGTTCCACCACACATTTATGAAGAACAAATTGAAGGAACAGGATATCAGCCTTAGACAGAAACATAGTCAAATTGTTTACATCCTAGAGTGCTGCAAGAATTTACTGATAGTCAAGTGACTCTCCATTCATTACTGTCATGCTGTCCCATTATGGGCAGGAAGTAGGCATTAAATTCCCCAGAGACTTAAGCAAACACAGTTAACAACTAAATCATTATTGTAATTTAGAAATTAAAGCCAATACAACCCGTTGATAGTCCCTAGGAAATATGGTAGAGAAGCATCTGTACAGATCAACCCAGTCCTGCTTCAAATCATTCACACACTTTTTTCATACCTCCCCTTATGTGATTACTCTGTGGACTTCCTTTTCCCAGATTCCCTGGAACCACTCACAGAAGGCATGCATGTTTACATTCTCTGCATATTGATTTTAAAATTTCCCTGCAAATCTCTTTGGACAACAGGTGAATCAGATGACTGGAGTACAGCAAATATCAAAGTAGAATCAAGGGAATTATGACTGATCAGTGTGATATCAGTATCAATGTGGTAAACTAAAACTAGTTTGAAAACCTGAGTGTTCATCAATAAATCCTCATTAAATCTCAATGAGATATCAAGTGGACACAAGGCTTGTTCCTGGTATCATTACTCATCAGCATTTTTATTAATGGCTTGGATAAAGGGGTGGAGAGAAAGCTCATCATTAAATTTGCAGATGATACAAAATTAGATTGAAACAATCTTGATAGATTAGAGAAATGGGCTGAAAATAACAGAATGAAATTTAGTAAGACAAATGCAGTGTTCTTTGTTTAGGAAAAATAATTAAATGCAAGGTTATAAGATGGGCATTGGCTTTGTAATAAGGCTCAAAAGGATCTTGGAATTGTAGTTGATCAGAAGCTGGATATGAGTCATTACTGTGACAAGGCTACCAAAAAGGCAAACTACAATGCTAGGTGCATCAATAAACATTTTATTTATTTAGTTATTTATTTGATTTTTATCCCACCTTAATAATATTTATAAATAACTCAAGGCAGCGAACGTATCTAATGCTCCTTTGTCCCACAGAAAGCAATCATTCCATTCCTCATTGAATAGGATTCAGACCCCACCTTGAATTCTATGTCCAGTTCTAGGCAGTATTCAGACAAATTGAAAGAGTTGCAAAAAGGACAGTGATTCTGATCAGGGACTGGAAAGTAAACCCTATGAAGAGAGAGTGAGGGAATTAGGTACATTCAGCCTTGAAAAAAGGCAACTGAGAGGAGGGATATGGTATAACTCTTCAAGTATCTGAAGGTGTGCCATGCAGAAGAATCTTAAGCTGTATGGAGACATTTGCAGTTTGCATGCTTAAGAAAAAAATTTCTAAATGTAACAATGGTTTGACAGTGAAACTAATTGCCAAGTAATTAGTAAATCAATACTGTGATTCTATATTCTAAGAACAAATAAAACATTAACACAATGTTTTCTTCCACAATGGAAAAAAGAATCTGGCTGGTTGAAAGCTTTCAGTTTCCAGTAATGCTTGTATTTCATAGCAAGTCTTAGACTGGTTTGCAATCACTAACATTTGTGCACAGGCAGGGTTTAAAATGTACAGAATCCAGATGTTCAAATATACAAGAATGCCCTACTGATAAAGGAATGAGCCATATAATTTCATGTTTAGGTTGGAGCTCTGAATTGTGTTCATTCTTACATGCCAGCCAAGGGAGAGAATGGAGAACAATACACAATGTATGTGCAACTAAAGAACATGATGTGATAGATTACATCACTCTGACCATGAGAACTTTTGCATGTGCTTGACGGTCTCTAGGCGCCCATCAGTCCGAATTCAAGCATGGCACTATAGGTAACCAGAAGCTGTTTGGCTTGCCCTTCATTACATATCAAAAGGCTAAATAACATTTAGTCATCCAAACAGATGATGATGAATTCCATCCAGGAAGTGAAGAAAGAACAAACAAAGAATTAGTACAAGATGCAAAAGAGGCTTTTGTCAGATACAAATTAAGACAAAAACTCTCTTCCATTGCCGTAAAAGAATAATAGCAGAAATTGTTTTCAGAAATTGAAATAACAAACAAGGGTGTCAAAAAAAGTTTTAGTTTATACTCAGAACTTTAATTTAAACAAAAGAGGATTTTCATGTCAATGCCAAAGTACAAGAGAAGGGGAAAGGTGAGCATAAAGAATCAATATCTTGGCTTGTGAAGTAGTGACATTTCTGCATTTTATATCAAAAAGTGCCTTTTGTTTAACAGCCACTGCAGTAGTAAATTGTAATGTAATATAATGTAATAATATATAATATAATATAATAATATAGTGTGTGTCTGTTTATGATATACTTCTGTGTTGTGGAAAATTTCCTCCCTTATTTTCCTATATTTGGTACTTTTCTCTTTTTTTGAACATACCAAAAGGAGCAATCTGATAGCAATTAGAAATTCTCCATACTACTCAGGAAGAAATATTCAGCAAAGAAAGAAAGGAGAATTTGGTCATCTAGTGACAGACAACCAATCAAAGTGGGCCACTTCTGCTGTGAATTCAGCATCCTTTGGTTCCTTAAACCTGAAAGAATGCTACTTTTAAAGTAAAACTTTGTTATGATCGCCAATCTGTGAATTTGTTGTCAAAATGAGTAATTTTATTACAGATATAAATTTAATTAAGCTATAGTGATACCTGCAGGTCCCAACTAAACATCATCTTTAGGATGGGAAAACAATGTGGAAAAAAAGGTACTCTCTGCACATGTTTAAATGCACTTGGGAACTGGCAGCACTATCATCAATTGGATCTACTGTATGATATTTTGATTGAGTCAGCGTTCAGTGTTTTTGGTATGTATGGCTGTTATTGGAATTACTGAATAATGCTTACTTTAGATGCATGTGGATATGAGGAGATTGCTCCAATAAATGCTGCACTGTTGCATATGTCCAGTCTCTATGGGTGCTAATACATATTCAGAATAAATTCGTATCAGATGTCAAGAAGCACTCTTTCCAAATATATTTTAAGTCTTGTTAAATAAATAATGACCACACAAATTTACTCTGTTTATAATAATAAGTTCTTTGAATGTAACTTTTTTTTTCAACAGAATCAAATGCAAATTAGTGGCTTAGACTTACATTTGTGAGTTTGTATAACCTTTGTGATAGCTTAGTTGGGTAAGAGCAATGGTAATCTGAGCACCCAGCAAAAACTAACAAAATCCAAACCACGAAGACATTACTAGCCAAACTTTCTATTGTTTGACATATAAGAAAACCAACTAACCTTGAAAGAGATTTCAAATGACAAACATTTAAGAATGAACTGGTTGTTTGGAGGACATTTCATTCTATAAATGTAACTTATATATATATATAAGATAATTCTTTTTAAAAATGCAGACAGTTACATTACATAGGCACATGTCACTGAAAACATATTTGGGTAGTAAACTTGTTCCTCTAATCTCCAACATAACATGTTCCTAACAGGTAAATGTTAACTCCTATTTTATTTTATTTTATTTTATTTTTAATTATTTTGTATTCTTTCTTTCTTTCCTTTATGTTCCAATTAAGTCCAAGAAAAAGAATGTTTGAAAATTATACAGTGGCAACAAGTAAAAGATTCAACCATTCTTGGTAATGAATGTAATCAATGAAATTAATGTTTTGACTTGTTAATGTTTAAAGTTTTTTTGCTAACTCCCACTGCTGGCTACAGTGAAGGAATTTGAATTTGTTTCTAAGAAATATTGATATTTATGTGAAACCATCCCCAAGAACATATCTTTGGATACTTTCTAGTTTAACAATCCTAAATAATGTAGTATTGCCTATAAATTTTACAGCCTCACTCTACCTCCAAGCAAGTTATGGACAATTAAAAAGCACGTGACTCAAGCCACTACAGGTATTTGTGGATCTTACTATTTATATCCTTACAAGAAAGAATTGCCAATTTATTCCTAATCTTTTCTTTCTGTCCTTTAATCAGTTACTGATCTATAAAAGTGCCTCGCCTTTCATTCTCTGCTAATTTTGCTCAAGAAATGTTGAGAAACTTTGTCCAAAGCTTTTTGAAAATCTAAGAATATACAGTCTATCTGACCACTTCTACTTTCCTACTTACTGACCTATAGATCTTATAAGATCTAAAAAAATTAGTGGCATTATCCTTGCAGAATCCATATAGAATCTTCTTTGCCAAGGCGTATCATTTTATATTCTTTTTTTATGGTAATTATATTAAAAATTATAAATACAACAATAAAAATACAAATTAAAAAAAAGAGAATAAAAAGAAAAAATAGAAAGAAAAATAGAAAGAAAAAATAAGAATATAGTAAAGAAAAAGAAAATAAATATATAAAGAAATGACTTCATCACAACAAGTATAAACAATTTTATTAATTTATCACCTTCTTTTAAAATGCAACAAGTGATCTCTTCTTCCCATATTCCATCTCTTATCTATAAATCCATAAAACTTCGTCACTTCAGTCCTGATGTCAGCAAAAGTCCATTAAGGGTTACCAGAGATAACAACATATCTATTTTAACTTTGATCAAATAAACCAACTTTATATTCCTTCCCTTTACATCTAACAATCTTGATCTTTAGTCCCTTCAAATAATGTCCTAGAACTTGATTTATTTTCATTTTTTCTTTGTCCCTTCTCACAAAATTCTTCAAAGCTTTAACAAGCCACTTTTGTAAATACAAATAGGAAAATTATCCAGGTCACTCTCTTGGTTTGTTATTTGTATATCCCTTTTAATTATTAAGACATCAGCTGGTTTCTTTTGCATGTCTAACACGTGTAACATCCTTTTCCATGTCATTCTTGTAGCCTGTCATTTTTAAATCCACATTCAACTCAATCTCAATCTTGTCAGGTAAAACTTGTTCCTCTTCTACAACATCTTTTAGACACAGTCTATCTATAGAAGCAGACACTCTTAAAATTAACTTCTTGGTCTATTGTTCAAAAATATCCTTCAATATGTCCAAAGTTAAAATATTTTGCTTCATTCTGTATTTGTAAGTGTTCTTATCCTTTAGTTGTAATCTTTAGTTCCTTTTAGTTCCTTCCAGTGTCCAATTTTTAAAGTTTTATCTTATTTTTTTTAAAAAAAATTCAAAACAAAAGCATTTTCCTATGGGAAGGAGTCTTATAATTAATTTGAAAATCTTACTACAAATTTATCTGAACCCTTAGTCCATTTGTAACTTTCTAAAATCAAAGTTTTAATCACCCTTTTGCTGTTTATTTCCCCAAAAAATGTTTAAGTCCTTAAACTTAACTTCTTTTGCTAAGGATTGAATGGTACTCACCCAGTGCTGTAAAACATGTCAGTCCAAAGGTTCCTAATAGCTGAAAAGCTGCTAACAAGCAATTTCCAAAAGTGATTAGAAAAGGATCAACCCAGTATCCTTTTAAATGTGCCAACTGTAGTTTGAGCAAGATGGTTATTCCCTCACCTCCCAGAGCTTAAAACCCACTGGAGACCACTGTCTTGCGGTCTTCTTGTGGGGAGCAACTGTCTGGGGCACTTGTACGCAATCTCAAGTCCTCTTCTTGTCTGGAGAGGAATTACAAAGAGCCGGTCTAGTCACCAGTTCTTCATTACAGTGCAGTCATTGGCTCTGCTTTTCACAGAGCCATCTTCAGTTCACCATTTCTTCCCGGAAATCCACATATCATTTTATATTCTTCATCATTTCATTTTTTATAAGTAATACCAAATTATCCACAGCACGCATTATGCTAAGTCATCTGTAATTTCTTAAATCCTCAAGGAAACTGTGATCATATCAGCCATTTTTTAGTCTTTTGGTACAGAGGGTGACATTAAGAACAAATGATAAATTTTTATTAGAAGAGTTTTATTTTTAAATACTCCCACAACTGTCAAAAACCAGTGGGAGCTTTTATTTGTTCTTCCCCACTTTAAAAGTTAAAGAGGTTTTTTTGGTTTAGTTTAACGGGGGAAAAATCCATTGCTTCTTTAGTACTTAACAATTGGAACCTATAATTCTGCCTTAAAAGAAAAATATATAAATATACAAGGGAACTTATATTTCATTAAATCTTCACTCTTGCTGAAATTGGAAATAACAGTGTTTGTGTATCTGTGTGTGTGTGTGTGTGTGTGTGTGTGTGTGTGTCAGAGAGAGAGAGAGGGAAAGAGAAAGAGAAAGAGAAAGAGAAGTTTTGGAGTGAGCTGTTAAAATTTTGTTTTTGTTTTTTAATTAAAAGCCTGAGGTCATCAGCATCTACCACAAACTACAATGATGTCAAAATGACATGTGCATTGTGACATCATCACATAAATCCTGCCATTCCATACTTTTGTCCCAGCATCTGACATAATACATAAGTTTCAGCAATAGACAAAATTGACACACGTGTTCTGGCATTTATCTGTCCTTAGAGCCCTCACCCCAACACAGGCGCCCATGACTGAGATGGAAGGTAAACAAGAGTCTGAAGCATTAGTATGTTAGCTTGAGAGAGTGGTAGTGTGGAGAAACATTTGAAAGCTCTGGGCAGGGAATGAGAAGACTTCAATGAGCTCAGAGCCTCTGAGAAAGAAATATCTAGAGGAAAACCAACATAGTCATAAACCACAACATAGCTGGCAATGCAGTCCTATATAAATTTATTCTGAAGTAAAATCCATTGAATGAAATAAAGCTTATATACATAGGCAAATATATATAGGACTGAGGCTGGATACTATATTTATTCTGAGATAAATTCCTCTGTTGTGCCATAGGATTTCTTTCCAACTTAGTGTTTCTAAGATTTGCACTTGAGAGAAACACCCTAAAGAATGTCTCTGGGAAAACAAATCCCCAGCATACATTGAACAACAAATAGAAGGTTTGTTTCTCTTACAAAGACTTGGGTCAACATCTGATCTATCTTCAGAAGTAACCAACGTAAAGAATAGCTTGCCCATTGCAATCTCCTGTTCTCTGGACTATCATTTGCTTGAAATGATCTGGCTTGCTCCCTGCTGTCATCACTTCCCTCCATGGATCTCTCCTGACTAGATTCCAAAAGTACTTTTTGAATTTCATATTCCTTTGAAGTAACAAATTAGACCCATCTACAGGAAAATGAACCACCCCTCTATATGGCATGATTTTATCAAACTTGTCCTTTCATGTGCTTTCTTAAAAAACAAAATAAAATGCATAAAATCTAAATGCATAGCATTGCAGTACAAGACAACATGCTCATATGAGAATATGTACATCTTCTAAATGTTTCATTAAGTCCAGATGATATGGACAAAAAAGAAAGAAAAACTATTTGGCCAATAATATATAATTTCTATTAATGCTTTCCTCATTACTTGGAAATGATATTAAGGTTTCTATCTACCTAATTTTCTTCATTAAAAAGTAGGTTCTTCTGGTCCTCCCCCCACTGAATTAATGTGGATTTTTTTATGTTAGTCATTTCAAAAAGAGAGCAAGATTAAATGAGCAATGTTATAAATTATTTTTCTTATCCCTCAGGAATGCTTCTAGTGATGCATTTAGATTATGCAAGGACTGGTTTTAGCAACTTTCCCCATATCAAAGATAGGAGTAGGTATTCTTATCCATATTCACTGTTCAAATAATGGGAGTAGGGAGCAGTTAGGCAGGTGCTTCTGATGAAATCTACTATCCTATCCCTTGATTCCCCTAAATTTTAGACAAATCATGCCCCATGTAGTCCTCTGAAAGTGTAAATTTGGGTGGCAACATCACAAAGATAACAAAAATGGGTCTTTCCCTGTCCAAGTTATTTGAGCATGACCTATTTCTTGCTAATCATCTCCACAAATTCAGAAAACAGGAGGAACCACCAGGCTGAGCAAGCTGGCTCTTTGCCTTCATCATTGTTCTTGTCACTGAGAATATGCTATCCTTAGAATAACTAAGTATCCTGTCATTGTTAGTTGGCCATTGGTCCATTCCAGGGTTTTCTAGGTTTAATGCAAATCATTCACCTCTGACCCATATTTTTCCCCAGCAGAGGCTTTTAAAAAGTAAATTCTTTTTCAAGAATTTTAAACAACAGAGGCTTTTTAAAAGTAAAGCAGCAAACCACTCTGAATATATATCTCTAAGTTATATATCTTTTTTTTTCACATGCATTTCTACCCCACTGCTCTCCCTGCTGTTTTAAAATAAGAATAGACACAAACCTGAATATATTTTATTTGATGTTGAAATTCATACCACTCTGAAGTTTGTAAGAATAGAATGTTGACATTTATTTCCAGAGGAATTCTACCTCCCTTCTCATCACATTCTATTATAGAGGGCATTCATCTGTAGAGGAGAGTATCTCTAATCTAAGAAAGTTCTCTACAGTATACAGTACATATTCTAGTACCTTGGAATATCATTGTTCTAAATTGCCAAGGAAAGTTCTACAGTTAGTTGGGGTCTTTTCTCCAGGAAAACACTCTATATACATGGAGGCAGGGAAGAAGAAAGAGATAATATATTTATTCCCACTCCTTCTCCTTTCATGCAGAGTTCACACGCTTTTTGAATGTCTCAAAAGGCATTCTTGCTATCTTATATTAAATAAAGATGTAGGTGGAAAGCAGATGGCCAATTCAAAAATATGATGGTGCTAGTATGCTGTAGGAAAGGACAGAAACCCTTTCTTTTATATTCTTGGTACCTTTCCAGGCATACTGTATTTCCCTAGCATCCATCGTAATGACTCCTCCTTAAGAGGATAACAGGAACTTCAGCACTACATCTTGCATCTTGAATACACGTAGCACTAAATATAGTCGTATTTTGTAACATAGAGCAAGGAAAAAATAACTACAATCGGTAACCCAATGACTACTTTTGACAAACAATGAGGACATATCACTTACTAATATTGTTAGCAGAATTGTTAGAATTGTTTTTTTACATGTATCATAAGTAGCCTGATGAAGCAGTACTAACGATGAATGTAGAAGCTGCCAATATTTCTTAGTCCGTGTCACACGTATAACCTCCTTTAACCATGACAGTATTCACATTAACACAGAGAAACAATGATTTAAAAATGACATAAAATAAGGAACATAAATATTCCTTCCTTCCCTTCATAAAAATCAGATGTCCAGTTGCAATACTATAAAAGAGGAAGCTTCAACCTGCACATGTGTAAAAGAACTTGTGAACTTGCCTTGCTTCTTTCATAAAAATGAGATGTCTAACTGAAGAAAGTGTAAAAGATGAGACTTCAACCAGCACATGTATAAACAACCAAGTATAAGAGGGCCCAGATTGCTTCTCATATTCTCTCAAAAAACAAGAGCTCTCTGATAAGTTATGCTTACATACTATATTGTTCAAATAACCACTTCAGTTAACTGGCTCTGTCAGGGCTTTGAATCAGGTACAGAGATTAGGCCATTCTGCCTTCCCCAGAAGATCCAAGAAGGTTAGTTAAGCAGAATTAGGAAGTCATGCATACAAGAAGTTCTCTAACAGTTACTCAGAATCTGGCCCTTCATATTGTTGGAAAATATGGGGTTTCAACCAAGCCTGTCTTACACCAGCACAAAGGGAGGGGCGGCTCCACTGCACCCTAGCTTTGTTGCTGTGTGTGGGAGGGGCTTGGAGCCCGCCTTTTTTCCTGTTTCCCTCATTTTCTCTCTCTTCACCTCATGGGTCTCCACGAGGTAGGAGTGAATCCTCTCTCCTGCTCATGGTTTTTGTACTAACATTTCACAACCCCAACACATATATATTAATTTCATTCTGCCATGAGGTTAACCCTATATGAACTGATAGGTTAGACAGGATCCAGATAACAATTAACAACTGTCTACCGTTCTATACCAGTTTTAACAAACTTTAACAATATTCTAATTATCTTCTGAGTTTCTTAGGGTCCCTTGCATATGTGTTAGCCACAGTGTATATTAGCTAGACAAGATAATTGTGTATAACATTTAAAGCTATATGTATTCCTGCGGCTTCTTGATATCAGATATAATCATGAATAAACCCTAGCAATGACCGTAATGCATAATTATTTTAAAAACTATTGCATCCAAGGATTGCATTTCCTTGGTTTTTTGTTTTTTGTTTTAGATTTTGAGCTCTGAAAAGTAACCAAGCAATAGTTGATTAAAGAAACACTTTAATGTTAATGTGGGTTGACATGGTTCCCACTATCCTGCCACCCAAGCTACTTTGATTCAAAATTGCACACTAAAATTGTAAAAAGCTGTGAACTTTATAAAAGCCTTCATTATTAAAAATAAAATAAGTGAAACTTTCTGGATTATTTTTATTTGTTTAACACTACTACCGCCTGCTGGCCAATTCTTTGAATAAGTAAAACAATTGCCAGGGCTAGTTTAAAATTAAAAACTTTTTCTTGGAAATACCTGCTTGTTAAACTGTGTAGTTTACCCTTCTTGAGTACTAATAATGCAAAAGATTATTCCACGAGCTGAAAAGCAAGCAGGAATATTCCCCTAAAATTCTGTGTTTATTTCCTTAAGCTGTTTTTACTGCTTTCTTACAACCTGGCTTTTGTTCTGCTTTTCAAAATATTTCAGACTGGAAGTATGACATTTACTTCACATTAATGTATACCAGCAGCTAAAATGGTACTGAATTTTTGGCTGTGTATTTTACTCAGGAAAAGAAGAAGAAACTTCTAAATACAGTAAAAGCAGTGTATGCAGTTGTTATTAAACCAGTAAATACTTATGAGTTTCAATTTATTCAATATATTAAAAGGCTAATGCTATCGGTTGAATCTTCAACTACATTAAAAAGATGCTTCCATCCGATTTTGATTGTTGCAATGTGCTACTAAAAACTAGTTCTGGGAAGGGGCTTCCCAGATAGATGCTAACTGTAATGCATAACTTAAGAATACATTAAATGCATTAAATACATACAGAGGATGCATTAAATACATATAGAGAACCTTTCCTTATATATTGTACATGGAGAAAACTTTAATGGAATATATTTGCATGCAAAATCTACCTTCAAATGAACATGTTTTGTAAAAGGCATTTGGTGTTCTGTTTTATGGTTTCTGGATTTTTGTAGTCAAGATATAATAGCCCTAACTGTATATCTGTTCCTTATCAAGAGATCTTATATATCTGCTCCATATAGCTAAGATCTTAGGCACTTAGTTTTTTCTTAGCTATATGAACCCATTAGCTGCCTCAAGAGCCTTGAAGACAAGTCATATCCGTAGGCCTATTTTACATGAGACTAAATATTCTTTTTAATTTATTTAATATTAAATGTAATATTTAATATTTAATTAAATTAATATTTAATATTATTTTTATTATGTAATAGAGTTTTGCCTCATCACTTAGCAGCTTGCAAAGCCACCAATAAACTAAGAGTCTAAAATTGCAATCTATGAAAAAAGAGCATAGGAAAGACAGTAAATAATTCAATGCTTTTAATGAATTTTTACTTACTTACTTACTTACTTACTTACTTATTTATTTAAGCCATTTATATGGCCGCCCAACACATGGTGACTCCAGGTGGCTTACAGAAATAAAACCCCAAATACAAACCCACTACATCCCCATAGCAGCTGATACAGTATCAGTACTACTGCACTACAAATTGAAACAGAATGTAGTGTCCTAAATACCAGCAAAGATCAATTACTTTTTGTTGTTGCAACCTATGTATTGCACGAAATGCTGTCTACCAAGATAGAAGTACAGTAGATGATCCACTGTCAAGAAACCCACAGATGATTCTTATAATTTCAGCTCTTTTGGAAGTCCCCCCCTCCTCCCCTGGGCAGCAACATTCTAAGATGCATTTTATCTATGTTCCAGCTGGGAGGGGGCACATTTTGAAATATCCTGATGTATCTTTCTGAATTCTATCTATAACAAAACTCTACATAGTACTGCTATATCTCCATCCCTTTTTAGTTTCAGGGAGTTATTTTAATGAAATAAGAAACATTAGTTTGATCTGTGCTCTTCTCATCTGTGCTGACTCTTAGTGCATGAGATGTTTCTGAGAGTTCATCAAAACTCATTTAGTCAGGTTGGAATGTTCAGTATTGTATATGACTCAGAACACACCTTCCATGTGGCTCAATTATTACATAAAGAATTGACCTCCTGTTCTCCTGACTCAATCATGTGTAGGCTCTATAACACAAGGTACCGATTAGCTACATATTGTTAATGGCAACAGCTTCCCAACAGCTGCTTGCATATGGAAACTGGAATGTCTCCAATGTCAGTAAAAACTTTGCTGAAATCATTGCACTGGTTCTGGAAGTGATCTGAGTGAAAATATATTTACAGCCTCTTATTATTTAAGGAGTCTCATAAATGCAAATGAAATATTCCAAATTTGCATAATAACAACAAGCTCTATTATAGAATTTTTAACTTATTCTATACTGATATCCATTATCTGCAAATGCAGGAAACAAATTTGATTCTTTTTACCACAATGCAGGAAGAATATTATAACCAACATTCTTCAGAAAAATCTACAGTTTTATGTAATGCTAGGTGACACTTTTGAGAAATTTAGAATGACAAAATTCTCCAGAGTAAATGTAGAATTTAGAAATTACAGTAAATTACAGTAAATATAGAAATTTAGAATTACAGTATTTTCCAGAATAAATATAAATAGAGCTTAATTCCAAATAAGAGAGCCAGTTTGGTGCAGTGGTTAAAGGCACCAGGCTAGACATCAGGAGACTGTGAGTTCTAGTATATTTGGGTGGTTGTTGTTGTTGTATTTGTATTCTTAACTGGATAAAACATCTTGGACCAATATGTTTATTAAAGAGGCATATAGTACCTTTGTTTTGGCCTTTCTTCCCAAGCCATATATTTCTGTATTGTTTTCTAGTAACACTTAGAAACACTATCACTGTAACTAGCTGAGCCACCATTTCAGATGACACAGCAGAATTATAGACAGGACAACTCTGAAGTAAGCAAGCTGTGTTTCAGTATGATTTGTTTCCTATTTTTGGTTACATTTTTTGGACCAAAAATTTAAGGCAACTGTCACATCAATCAATCAATCAATCAATCAACTCAGAGAGAAAAAAAAGATCATAAAGAATGTTCAATTGCTTTTCTTCTCAACAAACCTAGATGAATGTTGGTTTATTCATCACTGAGAACTAAGGCTAAATTATTTAGAATTGTCTTAGCTAGACAGCCAAATATTTGAGGCTGAAACATGGACATGACCAAAATGTTTTAGGTAAGCGGCAAGCAGTTTTATCTTTACAGAGATACAATTGCTTGTATTTATAGAATTAGTTCTTTTATTTTAATTTAGAACATTTCAGATAGAACATTTTGCTATATTAAACCACTGACTTAGCAAACTAATAAGGGAAGCAGTATCCATTAAAGCAAGATGTCCATTGAATCAAGGGTTGACTAATCCTAACAACTATAAGTAGGTCAAGGCTAGTACTCAATGCCTTCTCTCTCCCTTTCTCAGCAGTTCTGAGAAGAGAATATTACACTGGCTGGCCAGTCTCTCCAATCTTGCTAGAACATTCCTTCTTCTCCCACCCCAAGTTATCCTATCAGCTGCTGATGCCCCAGTATGGCTTAGCCCTGTTCAGCAAATACTATCCACTAAATCTGAAGTCTGCTAAATAGGGGTCTGTTAAATCAAAGGGTACTATATACATAATGCAAATTAGCACTCAGAGTGTTGACATTCTAGTTATTAAACAAGTGTCCATATTTGGTTTCACATTAAAAAAACAGCACACAACAGCTTACTTTCATGGTATAACACAATGGCACACTTCTTAGTTGTCATTGGAGAAAACCATTTTCAGCTGAATATTATCTTATACAAATATAATTTTATAGTACTGTCCTCTCTCCCCTGCCTTGTGCCTACTTACATTTCAATAAGACCATTAGGAAGAGTTATTTGTTTATTTATTTAATTTATTTACGTTCTTTCTCTTTTGGTGAGTACACAGCAAAATTCGAAAAACAAACTATAGTGAGTTTAAAATACAAATTCACACTAAAATTAATATTAAAATGAATTATCATCTCTCAATGGTACATTCTATAGCCTGAGAACACATCAGGATATGGCCCTCTTTCACAGACATGCTTCTAACAACAGGAGTATCTTCAAAAGTTCTTCTCCCATAGAACTTAATAGCCAGGCAGATTTTTAGCGAAGCAGCTCCTCAGAAAATCAGGCCCTAAGTCATTTTAAAGATCAGTATTTTAAGTCCAGCAAACACTTGACAGCCAATGCCAGCCTTTGAGCACTGGCATTAAGTGTACCTTGGTTTTGGTTAACAGCCTAGTGTTTGCATCTTGCATGAATTACAACTTCTTACCCTTTTTGAGGGTAGTCCCACATAAAATGCATTATGATTGTCAAGACAAGATGTAAGCCATGGATAACTTACACCAGTTCAATTACCAGGCATAAAGAGTTCTTTGCCACAGCTGCCACTTGCAGGTCCAGTGACAGCTGAGAATTAAGTAATCTCAGACTGTGACCCAGCTTTTTCAGGATGACAATTTATCCCAAACTGGCTGAGCCTCTCAAGATCAAAAGCCTCTATTTTGTCTGAATTTAATTTCAGCCTGTTCTCATTCAGCCTATTATCAACACTCTAGATTATCTCCCTAAACATTCTTCATTGAGCAGCATGGAGGAAAAGATGTGCCTTATAGGATACCACAGGTAAACAACACAGGTGTTAACAGCAGTCCCCCAGCGCTGCCTTTTAGACACTACTTGATAAGAAAAATCCAAATCACTATAAAACAGCTGTCCTGAAGCCCAGTCCTTCCAGGCGATCTGGTGTCATGTATGATCTTATTCAAAGCTCCCCAAGAGATATCATGACCCAGGAATCAGCCAATGACTCTGAATATGAAGAAGCTTCTCCAGCAGGACCTGTGGAATGTCAGCCTCAGGAGATACAAAGCCAAGAATCACATAAGGCTGATCAAACACAGGCGCCACCTGAGCAGCTGGAGAAGTCAGATGAGGATGATGTAAGGCCGCCCGGGCTCTGCACCTGGTGAGTGGAGTGGAGAGCAGAGCAGAGATGTTCTGTGAGGCTCCTTGCCAAGCAAGAAAGTAAATCTCTTGATTAGAGACCACTGGCTGCAGCCTGATTTAAGAGGCAGCCCTAACCCATGATCCCTTGTTGGAAGCAACTGTCTGTTCTCTGGTTCTTGCCTGATATTCATGTGGATTCTGCTGGCTAACAACTCTGACCTGACTCTTGGAAGCTTGGGCTGAATATGTACTATTCTTCTGCATGCTCCTGTTAAAACAAACCATTCAGGCAAGCATCTGTCAGAGACTCTGTTTTGATTGGCATTCTTTGCCTGCTGTTATCTCATTGACCTTGAGTAAACTGTTCATTACCATAGCAACTATGTGTGTGTGTATTTGAAATCGGAAGCAGGACAGGAGGTCCAGAATTCATAGAGCTGCATTCCTCACCCCATGCAACCTCCAGGTTAGTCACCCATCAACTTACCAAGGAAATTTTATTATACTCTTGCCAAAAGGCCAATTGAAATGGGTCCAGATAATCAATAACTTTGAAGGCATAGCCAGATAGCCATGCAACTGTCAGTTGTTTTGCTGGCAGAAAAAAGATACACTGGCAGAAAATTTGCTGTCCTGAAAACTCAGCCCTATTTCATCTCATTAGAGGCCAATGAGTGATGCTGTTCTTAGTTACAGAGGTGACTGTAATCTGTCTTACAGTAGCCATAACTCTGTCTTACAGAGGGCACTAAGGAAAGGGATCAGTGGATTCCCTTGGCTTCATTTCCCCTTCCACTGAGTGTCACTTATCAGTGGGAAAAACCACCACCACCAACTTTCCTTAACATGTGAAGGGAGCTGAGCAAGTGTAGGCAGGTGCTTTGAATGATGGATTTAATGACCTGTTGCCTAAAGGTGCAGAGGAAGGCATGAATCTAGAAGTGTTGTGTGGGTGGGGGGGCATGTGAGTGTGTCTACTCTAGTCATTTTAAGAAGCATCTCTGCTTTCAGTGCTAGTGACTACAAGGTATGCCTTTTTACACTGTATAACTCCTCCTGGACTCAGGAAGAACAGGAAGGCTAACAAAGGAATCTAGGAACCAAGGACTGTGTCCTCCTGCCTTTTCTCTCTCTGCTTGGGAACAGAGGGATTCTAGCCTGCCATTTCTAGGGGTGTCATCATCGTAACAGTAGAGGTGAATGGATCTGCATCTCAAAGCAGCCTTTTGGTAGCTCACCAGCATCTGGCCTGCTCCATTCTATGGGACAGTCTACATTGAGACCATCACTTCAGGCCTACTTAGCAAAACAGCCTGGCCATTGCATGTTTTTATCCAAAAATTCCTTTCTCCTGAAAAGGCTGCAGATTCTAGCAGACCTGATGTATCTCCTTACCAAGGTCAAGGGACTCTAGGCTCCCCATAAGTTTATTTTGCCTTGCTTCAGAGAGATGGATTGCCAGCAGCTGCCACCTGTTTTATACTTACCTGAGTAAAAACACACTAAAAACAGTGGGATACCCTGTGAAGTAACTTGGGTGTGCAATTGCATGGGCTCCCACTAACACTGCCCACTCCTGAACAGATACAGTGCTTAGTAGCTAGCGGAAATCTTGACATTCATCATTTGGCTTTCTTCTCCCTCTGTATTCCTTGACATTTATTCACTGCACCAGGGAATAAACATGGAAAGGCAATTTCAGCCCAGGACCCTCATTCCTCCATTGCTGCTAGCACCTCCAGCATTTTGCCCCATTTTCTTTCCTGGGATCACACAATTCTTCATAAAATTCATCCCTTTCAATTTCCCATGGCGAAAGACTGGCTATCTTTTGAGGTTCCACATGTCCAAAAAGGGGAAAGCAATCTGCCAATGTGTCTGGGTCTCTAATTGAACTAGTTACAATTGGAAACTAGTACTGGCCAGGCCTGGTGAGCTCTCACAGTTTAAATCAACTGTACACTAAACCTGGGCTTATAAAGGGCCTGCTTAAACCTGACAAACCAAAGCTGGTCAATGTCCAAAATAAAGTACTTTTGACCCAATAAGATCTTTGGAAAATACTGGTCAGGCATTACATGGGCAGAAACTGGTTATCTCCAGCCCAAACCAAAGCAGTCATGACGAGAAGTGCCTAGCAACCTGAGAGGAGGGGACAGGCCCATAACAGCCTATAATGACCAATAGGAGCTGGGGAGATCCAAGCTCTTGGCACCATCCTCCACACCATTTATGAAGCACCTTAGGTTATGTCCATGGCAGGTAACTTAAAACTGCTTCAGTTCTGGGCTAGGGATGAGAAGGAAACGCCATGGCCTATCGTATAAAAAATGGTTACTGTGGTATGTTTGTGCTAGATTTAGGGGAACATGAGGAACCCTCATATATTTAGAGCTGCAAGGCCACCACCTTCTCCAGGAACTGTATGAATCTAATCCAATCCAATCCAATCCAATCCACTCATTCCCAGGTTGTTTTAAATTCTCTTTTCTCCCTTTTTCTTTATGCATCTCTTAACACCAGGCTACAAAACAAACAAAGAAAAAAATCTCCCCAAACCCAATAATCTAAATTATTCTTCCTCTCTCTCTCTCTCTCTCTCTCTGGAATGTGCATAAATATATAATCAGAAGTGGAATGCCCTCAGCCTCAGGGTTTGGGCTCCCAAAGGGGAACCCAGGACACTGTTCCTTTAAAGCACCAGGCTCAGACTCTCTGGGAAGATGGGCTCTTCTAGAAGCACTGTGGTAACACAAGAGAATTGTTTTCCAGACAGGCAGGAGCACACATTTCCACTTTATCACTATCTATTTGGTCCTAGCTGGGGTCTTCTCAATCTCTGCTCATAGGAGAAATAGAAGGGAGAGTAAAAGGTATATCCTAGTTGATGGTACTTATGAAGCAACAAATCTGCACTTTACCTGGGCTAAGAAACACATCTCAGGAAAATGTCAGTCTTAATAAAAGCGGTATGTTTAATTCTGCAATAAGCTAAGTCATTTATATGTAAACAGCACAAAATATGTCACCTGCCTGCATCCCCACATGAAACTATTAACTGCCAGGTAGTCATGGAATGTTCACTGAACATTTCTGTTGAAGAAACCAGGAGCTTCATCTGATATAGTGTCTTAATCCAGTGAATGGCATAATGCATAACTGTAACCATGGGAAGTGTCCTTTTCCTTGTGTTTCTCAGTGATAAACTATGCGTGGCAAACCACTTCTGAAATTGAGAAACTATTTGCAGTTTTGTACAGCTGTTTACATCAGAAGAAATGGAGAAACATTCTGGTTATCACCTGGTTATCACATACTCAACAGTAAATAAGGTTTTTAAAATCCCAGTGATTGAGTTGAAGGAGGTAATTAAATTTTTGATTGCACATCCATTTATCAGGGTCCAATATATTGGACGATATTTATAAATTATGTGCAGCTGTTTGTTTATTCCTTACTCTGCTTGATAATATTTAGTTGTGATTCTTCAACAAATTTATCTTTATCTCAGTACCATGCTGTGCTCATTTTAAATTGTGACAGTTTTGTGTTTTCTTTAAAACAAATTAAAACAAATGTTTTAAATGATGTTTTAAAACATGTTTTAAATATGTTACCCCTGGATCAGTGGACTGAATTTTTCAAGATGAAAGGAAATTTACTGATGAAACAAGTTCTTTATAAGCAAGATCAAAGATCAACATTTTATATCACATGCATCTTTTTTAGAGCCAAGATTGTGGGACACTGTGGGGTATTAAGAGACATTTCAGAAGTTTCCAACTATGAGCTGCTTGTTGTTTAAAAAATTGTATTATGATTGTTTTTCATATTGCAAAATACATTTCATATAAAGCCACATGCATTTTTCATACAAATGTTAAAACACTTTGAATCATTTATAACACAAATAAATTAGCCTGAAACAAGAGCAGGGTTACTCAAATTTATTTCTAGCTATAAAACAGTACATCAAAACACTCTATTAAATCAGGCTTTTTTAAAACAGTATTCAGCATCTGTATTTCAGAATGCAGCATAAAACTGATGCAGATTTTTACTAAAGCTTACTTGAATTAATGCAGAAACCAGATGGAGTTCATTAAATCTAGACATACAGGGATTAAAAATAAATCCCTCAACACATCCAGAAAGAAGTTATTTTAGTATTTGGAAATGAGAAGCTTGAGCATCTTCTTCTGAATACTTACAAGTAAAATAAAATCTCCTACTTCAGTGTCATCAATCTCATATATTCCCATTAACAAGCTGACAGAACTGCTTGGGATTCTGAAGTGAACATTATACAATTTTCCAGTTAGAAACTTACAATAAATGATTTTGCAACAGCATTTAATGAAGTCTTGAATAATTAAGAATCAACCTAGCTATGCCACAAATAGTTATGCATTTATATTATTGCCTTCTCTAATGATTAAGCAACCATCTTCTCCTCCGAAGCATATGTATCCTGTTTTATTTAAAATATTGTTCCATTCATAGAATGTTAAAACATAATTAACACATTTATCTATGTCACTGAATTAATTATACAAAAAGTAAAACAATTCCACAGTACATTTATTCAGTCAAAAAAGGTTTCACAAAAATATGTGGGTTGGTTTTGAGGAATTGAGTTACAATCAGTGGGTACAATACTGACAAACATGTACCTCTATTTTTAAACTTTGTTCTGACAAGAAAATGTTCCTATGGTATTCCAAGCCTTAAAGAGCTATAACTATAGAATATACCAGCACCTGAAAGCATAATATAACAAATTCTGCTGAGGCAAGCAAAATACATCAATTGGTAGGTGTGTACGAGAGATTATATGTTTGCATGTGAGAGTGTGTATTTATGTATTTAAAACTTCCATTTTTCTCGGTCAAATTCTTTCAAGAGTGTCTATACTTTGGAAAGAAGTCCTGACTCTGGAGCACTTGCCTTAATGAGGTTCTGGATTTCTTTGAATTTGGGATGATCTTTGTCAGCTATCAGCTGCAGCAATATAGCTTCACTAGTGGTAACAATAATCCCAGTTCGAGCAAGGCGCTGGAAAAAACAAAACAGACAACTAGAATCAACTATCTGCTGAGAAACATTTGAACAATAAACCCACAGACTTTATATTTCCTCATGAAAATGCATTATAATTTATCTTAAAGAAAAAAATCCAATCTTTTTGAAAATAATTTCAGTTCTTTGAAATTACAGTTGAGATTAATAAAACAAGATAATACATAACAATTATAAATGAACTAATAAATAAAAATGGTCCCAGGCAAGGCTTTTATCATCCAGTCATCACCTCCTGTTCCTTCACAGAATTTTATGGAGTGTCTGGATAGTAATATCTTCCAGTTGTACCCCTCCTACATTTTTCCATTTCTTTGTCCATCTTGCTCTCCACAAAGAATATATTAAAGAGCTAAATGTGAAATAGATGCATTGATTTGCATGTTAAAGCATTATAAATTAGTCATATAGATGATAACAGACAATTCCTTATGCCCTTGATAAAATAAATGAAGCTTGGGATCAAGAAGATACCTCTCATGTTACATTCACCTTTGTGTCTGTATTCTGAGAAATCTCTCCCATTAAGAAAACATGCTTTGATGTTTCTCATCTAATGAAAGGAGAGGAAGATGTTGGAATTTCTTTCAAAGATCTTAGCAGAGTGTTAATTGTAATAATTTTGTTTTGTTTTATTCTTGGTGTTTTATAATTATTCTAAGCTGCCTTGGGTTTTGGGATAAACAGAAAAGTGGGGTATAAATTCAGTAATAAATTTTAAAAAATCAGAATAGCAGAACTGCTTTTGACAATAACCAATATATATAGAAAAGATATCACTTTTTGCTTTCAACAGGTACAGTAAATTACAGTGTCACTAAAAATCCTCAAGTAATAAGCAGTCTCATTTTGTACCACCTAAAGCCTTGACTAATCTGTCCCACTGAATTTAATGGGAACAAGTTTAGTCTGGATGCAACCCAATATAGATGCAGTTACTGACTTTGTACAAGCAAAAGGTAGACAATTCTTGCCAAAGTTCTACAATCAAAAACAAACAATTCATTGGGTCTAATTTACATTAACTTGGTAAATCCTCCTTTCACAAAAAGTAATTCTATGCATATATCCCAGGACAATGGTACACCTTAACAGTTGGCCAGCTTTGTAACTGGCATCGTTAATTTCTCTATCAATGAAAGGGAAACAATTTAAGAGGATTAAAAAAATACTTTATGACTATGAGAGGACTCTGCATTTGTCAGAACTGCCTGTCTCAAATACTAGACTGCTCTGCTGATTATGTATTTCTGTGTTGTACATAAAAACCAGAACCAGAGAAGTGCATTGTATCATTTTATGAATAACTGAAAAAATGTGTTACCTAATGCAATCACTCTGTTATAGCAAAATTCTTTATACTATCCTTTTCTACAGATGTTAATTTAGTTCCTTTTGCAATATTTAAAGAATCAATTTCCTTAGGGAGTCTGCTCCATTGTCAGGCTGGTCTTACTATAAAAGCTTTTTCCGCTGTGCCTGAATCAACTTTGGTGCCCTAAATTAATTATTTCTTAAGTGAGTACAATGTAACTTTTTTTTTTAGTTATATGTTTTAAGGATTGCTTTTCTATCCAAATCAAGAATTCCACATTCCATTTTATAATAAAACTATGTTCTATATGCTGAACAGAATTGTATCTTAGAACATATCTATTAGGGTGAATCAGTATATTCTTAAGCATTTTTTAATTATTAAGAACAGGACTGGGGAGTGCGGATGTCCTGGTCCTACTGGATCTTTCAGTGATGTTCAATACTTTCCATCACGGTATCCTTCTGAATTGGCTGTGAACAGTGGGGGTGGGGGACACCATTCTGCAGTTGTTCTAATTTATAAGTGGGTTGTTTCAATGACGGGTGAACAATTGAGCACTTGGCCACTCCTGAATAGGCTCAGTCCACCAGGCTGAGTTGTTTCCTCCGTGTTTTTTAATATCTACATGAAAATGCTGGGAAAGAGAATTTGTTGTTTCAGGGTGAGGTTATTAGCATGCTAATGATAGCCAGTTACAGATAGGAGATGCTGTGATTGTTCCTACATGGAGGCAGTAAAAGACTGGCTGGAACAAAACAACCTGAAATGGAATCCTAGGATGAGAGAAATACTGTCAATCCATATGCTGTCAAGTTTGTAAGTGACTGCACTTCCCCTGAAAGAAAGGCTGTGAATCTCCTGAATTCATAGCATCTATTTGATCAGTAGGTGAAGGCCATGGCCAAGGGAACCTTGGCCCAGCTTCAGATGGTGTGCCAACTGCAACCCTTTTTGGACTGTGAGGCACTCATAACAGTGACTTAGGCCCACTCTTGAGACTTGATTACTACAACACACTCAGCTGGGACTTCCTCTGAAGATTACTTGGAAACTTCAGCTGGTGCAGAATGTAGCAACCCATGATGAGAGTCATGTCAGCAACATTGTATCTATATTATAAGTGCAGCATTAGTTGCCAATATGTTCTGTAGTACATTTCATGATGCTGCTTTGACTTAGAAGGCCCTGCATAGTTTAAGATCCATATTACCAATGAAATAATCCTGTCCTGTGTGATCACACCAAAAAACAATGCTGTAGGTCCCTCCCTTCAGTAAGTTAGAGAAGGGCTTGGAAACAAGCTTTTTCTGTGGCAGCCCTGTTACTCTTAAATATTCTATCCCCAGAGGTCCAGATAGCCACCACACTTTTAGAATTCAGGAAAGTGGAGAAGATGTTGTCATTTCATTGGACTCCTGGGGCATGGAGGTGCTTTGTTGCTTTTAATTATACTTGTTATTTTTCAAAAAAAATATTGTTTTTTATTATTATTTATGGTATGTTTATGTAAGCCACCTGGAGTTTGTAAGATCAGGCAGAATATATATCCTCATAAATAAATAGTGATGACAACCACCACATCTATGTCAGAATAACATTGGCTCAAAAACAAAATGAAGTACTTTATAGCAAAGTAATATTCACTATAATGCGTCTAATAATATTCTGGATTCCATGCAAGTAGTAAGCTTACTATTCCTGCCAGCTTGAAGGAACAGCTCTGCAAACATGTTTTTTTCATGTGTAATGTAAGGCTGGTAGGTAAAGTATGAAATACTCAATACATCATGAAAATTCAGAACCCTGGTAGTGCTGTAGGTTTCAAGAACATCTGCCTTTGATAGGTATAACCTAATCTGTGGGTAGACAACCTTTCGGACTACCTGAAAATCTACTGTTGAAAGCTTCTAAATTTCATATATTTGAGGTATTTTCTCTTGTGAGATTGATTTCACTCTCAAAGCAGAAAGAATAGCTGAAACCCTTTGTAGCACACCTTTATATTAGTAGGCCAGGAGGTTGTATTTAGGAAAATTATTTCATGTTTCCCATGCTACCTTTTATTCACTAGAACAGCATTATAGGAGTCTTATTCTCTCATAGATTAGAGTCAGTATGCCAAATGAGATGCCCTATAAGTTACTGGTAGCAATAACTATCAAATGGCTACACCAGGGCATGGGGCAGGGCTGGGGTGCACAGAGCCAGTGGGCTTCTGGAGGAAGAGATCTGAAAATGCAATCTTTCATCCAACAGACCAGTCACACCTCTACTGACGTATATAGTATTTACTTCTTCTTAAAAATTAAATGTGAAACTTTGAAATAAAAAAAATATATTAGTTTCATGTTTTACAGGAATATGCATTTCAGTGTTGGAAATTTGAGAATTACTATTAAATGACAAATGTTATAAAGCATGCATTTTCTTTCTCCAATTATTTTTATCTGTACTTTAAATAAACATTATGCTTTTTAAAAATCAAGTCTTTTGTAATCATCAGAAACACAATGTGGAAATATATTTTGCAAAGATCTGATATTCAGTTATCATTTGTTTACTTTGTGTGTGTCACAACTATTATACAACAAAGTACATAACATTTACATTTAACCCATTTAAATTCCTTTTACAAAGCATTATCGTTATATTGCTCTTTCTGTTTATCAGAAATGGAGAAACTTCTCATTTATTTTCAGAATGGCATAATCAATAATGCATGGGAGTTAAGCATGATTATTAAGATTTTTAACTAAAGGTTTGCAGAAATTCTAAATTATACTTCATGTATAATACTTGTCTCATATTAGTTATTTTTTAGGTAAATGTACTCAAGTTTTCTTTGAATGTACTTTCCTTTCATCCTTATATTTTTAATTTTCAGTTACTACTGCCAAAGAAATCAGTAAAATAGAAACTGTGTTGAGCAAGTCATATACACTGTTTTAAGAAATAGAAATATAATTTCTCCTTTTCTGTGCAACAGAAATACAATACTTATAAATGTTACAGCTGAACAATTACTGGAGCCAATCTCACATAAATAACCATCTAAACATAATTACCTCTAGGGCAAACATTCTGTCCATCATACTTCTTGAAGAGGTTGCATCAGCCACAATATGAACTTCCAAACCTCTGCCCACTAATTCCAGTGCTGTCTGCTGAATACATACATGAGTCTTGAAGAAGAATAAAAGTAAACTGTATCAGCAATTATATTTACAAATGATATTTTACCTTTATTTCAACAGTAACGCTGCTCTAGGAAAACTGCAAATATGAGATAAATGAAATACTTACTTCTACTCCAAATAAAACAACACTGCGGATTCCAGGAATCTCCGCTATAGCAGCCTCAACTTCAGGCAACACCATAGAAAACTTTGTTTTGGGTAAGACAAGTTTTGCTCCAGTTAAGTCAATTTCTTGAACGGTGCTTCCAAGACCTTTAGGATACTGTTCAGTTACAATAACTGGGATTCCTAAAATCCGTGCACCTTGAAGCTGTAAAGATAAAAAACATAAAAATGAAACTGCCTATTAAAATAATAAAATATCAATAACAGTATAATTAAAATAGTAGTTGATGTTCAAAGAACCAAGTAAACATACCAATCGTTGGCTTACGCTGATAATATCTCCAAAATATTTGATAGCAGGTCTGAATCTTTCTTGCATATCGCAACAGAAAAACACAGTGCTACATGGTGTGAGATTGCCCAATGTAGTTATCTGAGATGAAGAAAGAGAGGAATAATAATTATGACTGCCATACATTTTCCTGAAAATCTGTCTCATTGATCTTATATCCAAGTAGATATGTATAGGATCCCATTGTTTAAACAGAAATATTTTACATGGGTGGAAACCCAAATCCATACTATTTTTGTTCAGCAGAATATTTGACTTTTTCTTAGAATCACATATCCCCATGCTGTATTTGCTAATTCACAAAACCTCTCTTTTAAGACCAAGCTGCTGTAGTAAGGAAGGCTACTGTTTGAGAGAGAGAAATCCAAATTCCCTTCAAATGTGTGGAGTTAGTAATACAGTTTTTGGGTCCTTGTCATTATATTTGAAGTCAACTTCAGATATGCAGTATAAACATATTTCAAAATCTAATTAACATATAAAAGACAACAGACACTGAAGCAGACCTATAAATTTGGTGAATCAGACATTTGTTTCTATAACAGACCCATGACAGTTTAAGACACACTGTAATTATTATATTATTATAATATACCGTATTTTTCCATCTACAAGACACCCCTACGTATATGACAATCCCCACTTTTCCAACCCAAAATTAAGAAATCAATATTTTAAAGATAAAGCAGAACACATTTTTATTTAGTAATTAGATAACATTTACATGATACACTCAGTGGGAGGAGGTCCAAACTGTCTCTCTGCAGCTCTATTTCCATGCTCTTTTGCATAACTGATTACATTCAATCATGAGTGAAACTGCTGATAGCTTGTCTCTGCAAACAGACTTCCTCCAATTGGTTTGGTCAGCATCAGCTGAAGTCAGTTACATAAGGCTCGTGACTGGAGGAAGTTTGTTTGGAGAGACAGTATGGGCAGTTTCACTCGTGATTGGAGGCTAGTGATAGGAGGAAGCCTATTTGCAGAGACAAAGTATGGGCAGTTTTGCAACCATGCGGTTCTCTCCTCAGCTTACTTCCTTGCATAAGACGCCCTTCAATTTTTAGTGTAACGATTTTAGAAAAAAGTATTGTCTTGTAGATGGAAAAACATGGTAAATATTATTTATTAGTAATGGCAATTTAAAACCCCAATTTAATAAAAAAAGGAAAACATCTGGAAAATAAGATAAAGACAAATGTAGCTTTGAAAAAGGAATCAGAAGAATTTCCTGAACTATTGTGATTGTAACTTGCCAGACTGAAAGTAATATAGTGTGCTAAAGAGGAACCTTAAGTCATCCTATTGGCACCAGGTAAACCAGACTTCCTTAATATGTTATTTAAGAAGCAGCTTTTCTTTTATGTGTGTGTGTGTGTGTGTGTGTGTGTGTGTATTTATTCATAATGCACTGTAACATATACATAGCATTAAGCATCCTGGTAGGAATTCTGGGAGTTGTAATCCAACATGTCTGGGCAGCACCAGCGAGGGACACATAGTCCTAGAGGCCAAGATTGGAAAATATTTACAAAATGTTAAGCTGAATGTACAACAAAACTCAAGTTATGCTGCAATTACTACTTCATAGAGCTCCATTCTAGATGAAACTGAAGACAACAGTCTTTTTTGTAATTTTTTTATATAAAAAATTATATCTGGATAGCAGAAAGTGCCTAGATTCATAAGCTCAAGGCAACTACTGATTAACTGATTATGTGCCATCAAGTTGTCTGCAATTCCTAGTGACCACAAAACTTTTAA
Organism: Liasis olivaceus; assembly: GCA_030867105.1. Taxonomy (NCBI): domain Eukaryota; kingdom Metazoa; phylum Chordata; class Lepidosauria; order Squamata; family Pythonidae; genus Liasis; species Liasis olivaceus. Next base: position 205,565,481 of record CM061348.1, read on the forward strand.
ATAGTCATGAAATTATATATTGGGACTAAGATTTTGTATATACTGTTTATTAATCCAAAAACATTTGTGCCTGTATACTATACTAAAAATGCATAAATTATTTATTAGATGAACCTAGCACACTTCGGGATTTAAAGAAACATTTTATTTATTGATTAGATTTAAAAAAAAATCCATTGTGCTCAAGCAACTCTTGGTGGCTAAATATAAGACACTACGTGAAAATCAAATAATAAAAAAGATGTTTTCATGTATTATAAGTGTGTTGCTAAGGTGCTTAGAAAGCAAAGATTACTTTTCTAAGTTTCGCAATTCAGTGTTTTTTTCATTCAAATATGTCTGGTTAAGTGTATTTATCTTGTTTTTTCATCACAAATGTTTTCAGTGAAATGCTCTAATCCAAAGCATCACAAGTGCACCATTGTGATGTAGTGTTGGAGGTGCGAAACTAGGATCGCAGTAATTCAGGTACAACTCCACCCTTAAGTTGGAGAAATAGAAATCTAACGAATGTGCATAGAGGAGTGTGGCTTCCCTTATTTCAAAGAAAGTCCAGGGAACGTCCACAGAAGCATCTCACATAGCATGAGGAGTTGATGCCAGAAAAAAAAAATCCACTCTCTTCCCTGTGTAACAGCGATTGTATGCATGTGAAAATCTCTGATACTCACTATGACTGTTTGCCTCAACACATTTCTCTTATTTCCTGATCACAACTTTTTCTCCTTGGAATCATTCACAAGTTTTATACTTGTTTGATATTACTAATGTTGTTGTTGTTGTTCAGTCGTTAAGTCGTGTCCGACTCTTCGTGACCCCATGAACCATATTGCGCCAGGCCTTCCTATCTTTCACTGCCTCCCCGAGTTTGCTCAATTTCATGCTCATTGCTTCAGTGATGCTATCTAGCCATCTCATCCTCTGCCGTCCTCTTCTCCTTTTGCCTTCCATCTTTCCCAGCATCAGGGTCTTTTCCAAAGAGTCCTCTCTTCGCATTAGGTGACCAACGTATCTGAGCTTGAGCTTCATTATCAATCCTTCCAATGAGCAATCAGAGTTGATTTCCTTTAAGATTGACTGGTTTGACCTCCGAGCAGTCCAGGGGACTCTTAAGAGTCTTCTCCAGCACCACAGTTCAAAGGCATCAATTCTTCGGCGTTCAGCCTTCTTTATGGTCCAGCTCTCACAGCCATACATTACTACTGGAAAAACCATAGCTTTGACTATGCGGATCTTTGTCGGCAAGGTGACGTCTCTGCTTTTTAATATGCTATCTAGGTTTGCCATAGCTTTCCTCCCAAGGAGCAAGCGTCTTTTAATTTCATGGCTGCAGTCTCCGTCTGCAGTGATCTTGGAGCCCAAATAAATGAAGTCTGTTACTGCTTCCATTTCTACCCCTTCTATTTGCCAGGGATTGATGGGTCCAGATGCCATGATCTTAGTTTTTTTAATGTTGAGTTTCAAGCCAGCTTTCGCACTCTCCTCTTTCACCCTCATCAAGAGGCTCTTTAGTTCTTCTTCACTTTCTGCCATTAGGGTGGTATCGTCTGCATATCTGAGGTTATTGATGTTTCTCCCTGCAATCTTAATTCCGGCTTGTGATTCTTCCAGCCTGGCATTTCTCATGATGTACTCTGCATATAGGTTAAATAAGCAGGGTGACAGTATACAGCCTTGTCGTAGTCCTTTCCCTATTTTGAACCAATCGGTTGTTCCATGACCGGTTCTAACTGTTGCTTCTTGGCCCGCATACAGATTTCTCAGGAGACAGGTAAGGTGGTCTGGTATCCCCATCTCTTTAAGAATTTGCCACAGTTTGTTGTGATCCACACAATCAAAGGCTTTTGCATAGTCAATGAAGCAGAAGTAGATGCTTTTCTGGAACTCTCGTGCTTTCTCCATGATCCAGCGAATGTTGGCAATTTGATCTCTAGTTCCTCTGCCTCTTCGAAACCCAGCTTGTACATCCGGTAGTTCTCGGTTCACGTACTGCTAAAGCCTAGCTTGTAGGATTTGGAGCATAACCTTGCTAGCATGTGAAATGAGTGCAATTGTGCGATACTTTGAGCGTTCTTTGGCATTGCCCTTCTTTGGAATTGGAACGTAAACTGACCTTTTCCAATCCCGTGGCCACTGTTGCGTTTTCCAAACTTGCTGGCATATTGAGTGCAGCACTTTAACAGCATCGTCTTTTAGTATTTTAAATAACTCAGCTGGAATACTGTCATCTCCACTAGCTTTGTTGTTAGCAATGCTTCCTAAGGCCCACTTGACTTCACTCTCTAGGATGTCTGGCTCAGGGTCAGTGACCACACCAGCATGGACATCAGGGACATTAAGATCTTTCTTGTATAGTTCTTCTGTGTATTCTTGCCACCTCTTCTTAATCTCTTCTGCTTCTGTTAGGTCCCTGCCTTTTTTGTCCTTTATCATGCCCATCTTTGCACTGAACGTTCCTTTGATATCTCCAATTTTCTTGAAGAGATCTCTAGTCTTCCCCATTCTATTGTTTTCTTCAATTTCTTTGCATTGTTCATTTAAGAAGGCCTTCTCATCTCTCCTTGCTATTCTCTGGAAATCTGCATTCAGTTGCTTATATCTTTCCCTTTCACCCTTGCTTTTCGCATTCCTTCTTTCCACAGCTATTTGTAAAGCCTCATAAGACAGCCATTTTGCTTTCTTGCATTTCTTTTTCTTTGGGATGATTTTAGTTGCTGCCTCTTGTACAATGTTACAGACCTCCGTCCATAGTTCTTCAGGCACTCTGCCTACCAAATCTAATCCTCTAAATCTATTCATCACCTTCACTGTGTACTCACATGGAATATGATCTAAGTCATACCTGAGTGGTCTAGTGGTTTTCCCTACATTCTTCAATTTAAGCCTAAATTTTGCAGTAAGAAGCTCATGATCTGAGCCACAGTCAGCTCCTGGTCTTGTTTTTGCCGTCTGTATAGAGCTTCTCCATCTTTGGCTGCAAAGTATGTAATCAATCTGGTTTCGGTATTGACCATCTGGTGATGTCCATGTGTAGAGTCGTCTCTTGTGTTGTTGGAAAAGGGTGTTTGCTATGATTAGCTTGTTCTCTTGACAGAACTCTATTAGCCTTTGCCCTGCTTCATTTTGTACTCCAAGGCCAAACTTGCCTGTTATTCCGATTACTCCTTGACTTCCTACTTTAGCATTCCAATCCCCTATGATGAAAAGGACATCTTTTTTTGGTGCTAGTTCTAGAAGGTGTTGTAGGTCTTCATAGAACCAATCAACTTCAGCTTCTTCGGCATCAGTGGTTGGGGCATAGACTTGGATTACCATGATGTTGAATGGTTTTCCTTGGATACGCACTGAGATCATTCTGTCGTTTTTGAGGTTGTACCCCATTACTGCCTTTCCCACTCTCTTATTGACTATGAGTGCAACTCCATTTCTTCTAAGGGTTTCTTGCCCACAGTAGTAGATATAGTGGTCACCTGAATTAAATTCACCCATTCCCGTCCATTTCAATTCGCTGATTCCCAAAATGTCGACGTTCAATCTTGTCATCTCATGTTTGACCACATCCAGCTTGCCTTGGTTCATGGATCTTACATTCCACGTACCTATACAATATTGTTCTTTACAGCATCGGACCTTCTTTTCGCTTCCAGATACATCCACAGCTGAACGTCCTTTCGGCTTTGGCCCAGCTGCTTCACTCTTTCTGGAGCTACTTGGAATTGCCCTCCGCTCTTCCCCAGTAGCATATTGGACACCTTCTGACCTGAAGGGCTCATCTTCCGGCGTCATATCTTTTAGCCTTTTAACATTGTCCATGGGGTTTTCTTGGCAAGGATACTGGAGTGGGTTGCCATTTCCTTCTCCAGTGGACCACATTTTGTCAGAACTCTCTGTCATGACCTGTCCGTCTTGGGTGGCCCTGCACGGTATAGCTCATGGCTTCACTGAGTTACACAAGGCCCTTCGCCACGACAAGGCAGTGATCCATGAAGGGGGATATTGCTAATACATAAACATTAATTTGATTTATGACCTGCCTATCTATTCTGGTAAGCAATTAATAAAGTGATCTTTATGATAACTAAACTCTGCAACAGCTGAACAGACTGAAAATGCTATCCATATTAACCTGGAATATATTCCATTAATTTCAATAAAAATATCCCTAAAAATATGAATGCTAATTAAAATGTTTAGATTGTAATTCTAAGCAAACTATTCTGGAGTAGGACTGATTCAACTCAGATAGACTTTTGTTTGAGTAAACATTCACAGGACTATGTTGTAAGGGTTTTACTTCTGAAGAAAGAGAACAAGCACAGAACTGAAGTACTGGTGTCTCACATGCCTAAAAAAAATAAAGTCGGCTGTACTGTTTTATGTCTGGCTTCTTTTTATATTTCAGATTCTGGTCAATATCAAATTTGATTTCATTACTATATAAGCAGTCACTAGATCTTGACAATGGTCCATTAGTTCAGTGCACCAGACACTGACTATTCTAACATGTCTGGTACTTTTCCCTAGTTACAGTTCTTAAGAAACTGAAAATAATATGTTTATAATAGTGCTAATTTAACTTGAGTTATTAAATCATTGTTTCACAAACTGTAATTAAACAATGTATCTGCAATATCAGCAAACAATCAAAATCAAAAACACAGGTCATACATATATCTGACTTCCAAGTTTACTGAAATTAATTAAGAAGTTCATTTTAAAACAATACTAAATACTTCTTTATGCAACTCTGAATGTAAGCATGTAAGTATTACAAAAAGCAGGTATGTAAAGGCAGACTTCTATTAGAAAATCTAAAAATGCTATATAATTTAGCCCTTGGAAGATATATTACAGAAAAGGAAAGAGGAATGGAAAGAGAACAGGTTTCATCTTGTTAACCTGATATAACAGTACTCCCTTGGGTACGAGTAAGGTTATCTCTAAATCCCACATAGGCTTGTCAAGCAAATACGTCATCGTTTTTTACATGCACTATCCTCTGTTCATCTTATTTTAATAATCAGAAGCAATGGAACTCTAAAGAACACCACATGCCATCACAGAGAAAAGCTGAATAATTGAAGCTACCAATATATTTACTTTCTACTTTCTATATGTTTACTTTCTAGCAGCTACTTACCTGCCTGTGGGCCTGGGGCTTGCAACTTCCTGCCAGCTTCCCCACTGATTCGGCTGTGGGAAGCCAGCAGAAAGTTGCCTCACCTGACGACGTTGAGATTCAGTTAACTGAATCAGGACTGCAGGGATTGCCTCCGCTAAGCGATGCGGTTATGCTTTACAGCCGCACTGCTTAGTGATGGAAATTCCAGTTCCAATTGCTGTCCTAAGTCAAGGACTACCTGTAATTCCCTTTTCTATGTGGATACTTCCTACCAGCCACTACTGAATTTGAAAATTCTTACTTTTACTCTGGATTAAGACTACCTTCCAAAAGAGCCTTAGGCTAACAGGACTAACAATTTGTTTAAAGGCTTAGGCATTTCCAGTAGCCTGGTGTGATCAACTGAGAGAACCTTATCAGTAGCAGAACTAAAAAACAACCCCAATAAAATCAGTGACACCAATTCAGATGGTTCAAACTGGATGTTGAGAGCTAGGAAATCCCCTATTCACAAGGCACTTCAGCCAAGATTTCCTTCTATGGCAAACTATCATTCCCACCATTTATAATTGTCATTAAAGTGTGATCTTGGAATAGTCAAGCCACATCCAGCTTCATCCATTGATGCGCTTTACCCCTATCCTTAAAACTGGAGGAAAATCACTGATTGAGAATCTCAGTGTTCCTCTTACTGAATCTTATGAACAAGGTCAGTAGAGATACCACCCTCACATAGTGGTGATTAGCTGCTCCTAAGCAGGGAATAGGGTTCTTCTCTGCTGCCTGCCTCACTCTCCTCCTGGATCAAGCACAAATATTCTCCCCTGCCTACTCCTCTCCTTTTACCTCCGCTAGCTGGAGAGCACAGTAGCACCTAATCAAGTGCAGATCCTTCCAAGTGTTAGCTGCAGCTGCTATTGTTGAAGGTAGTGATGGTGCTCTCCTGAAAGCACAGAGGTAAGGGGAGAGGGCAAGGGTTAAGGGGAGATACAACAAAGGAAAGAGGAGCAGGAAAGATGAAGGATCTGCGGGTTGGGGGGGAGGGAAAGCAGCAAAATGAGATGAAGAATGAGGCCACAAAGCAAGGGAAGCTGAAATCACTGTAGCCAGAGGTAATGCTGGGCTGCGCAGGGTGTGGACAGTGATTTTTTAGAAGTGAATGTTGCCCTGAGCTGGCTGCAAGGCAAGTTCCTGCTGGGCGGGAGAGGGTGGTCCTGCAGCAGGCCAAGAATCCTGTGGTTCACTGACCTCCAGGCTCCTCACATGGCACAGAATGGTTGCACACCATGGAGAACACCACTTTCCTGCTGGATCAGCTTGACCCAGCTTTAGTTTCCCTCAGCAACAGGCTAGCAATGAAGTGGAGCCTCTGCTGTGAAGGTACGTCCTCTGTAAAAGGTAAGCGAGCTATCCTGGACCCAGAAAAAGGAGGCTGTGGGCGTGAGCCCTCAGAATCATTATGAACGTTTCTTGTTCATTTGGTGCTGGCAGCCAATGAATTGGGTTCAACCAATGTGCTGAATAAGCTACAACTGGCTAAGTCCACCCAACATACTGAACCATAAACCAGTGTACAAACCAGAAAGACTGAGTTTCTAAAATGCTCTATGCCATAACCATGTTATACTTCACATGTCGGCTGTGTTCACACAACATGCATATTTATGATTGTCCCAATTCTCAGGGTTCACAGCTCATGGAACTGTAAGCCAGGATGGACTGGCTCAACACACTAGGCCAAACTGTGGTTGGCTATTTAATGGTTCAGGGTGTTGGAACACAGCTGTGGTGCAACCCAACAAATGCAGCCATTTTGTTGAAGGGAACCAAAACTGACTTTCAGCAGGCAGGCAGGCTTTGACCACTCTGCTGCTCCCCGGCGGATTTCATCTTCTTTCCCAGCGCAACGTGGGTGTGGGAGCCTCCCACTGGCCGCCAGACGGTGAGAGGGCCTTCACTTCAATGGTTGCGCCAGGCTTCCCAGGAGGCTCTGTCTTGCATTCACTCAGAGACACACACCCGTGCACGCCAGGGCGCGCTCCCTTGCTCTTTTTCGCCGTCACCCACCTGTATCTGCAGCGGCACGAGGCGCAGTTTGCACCGCTCGTTCACCAGGAAGCCCTTGGGCAGGTCGATGTATTGGCTCCACTCCTCGGAGAAGAGTTGCACCACGAACTTGCGGTGCATGTCGAGCTGGTCGCCGTAGAGGCTCAGGAACTTCTGTATCAGCACCTCGTAGCCGGAGCCGTGAGGCACCGTCGAAGGCCTGGCGAAGACCGAGAAGCAAAAGAGCACCGGCACAGACCCGCCGCCGCCGCCCGCGCTCCCTCCGCCGCTGCTGAAGGGGAGAGGAGCGGCGACGGCAGAGGCTTCCGAAAGCTGCTGCTCCACTGCCGCCGCCATGTTCGCGGGCAGCCGCTCCAGTTCCGCGCCGCCGCCGCCGCCGCAGCTCCTCCTCCTGCTACTGTCGCCGCCGCCGCCCGGCCAGACGGGAGGCGCCGGCGGTCCCCAGTCCCGGCTTCTGCTCCTCCTCCTCACCATAGGAGCCTGTCCTGGGACGAGCAAGGCACCACCAGGTGGGGACGTGGAAGGGGAAAGGTCGCTCTCCTCCCTTGAAATCAGCAGCAAGCCGGGAAGTACCGCGTAGCCCCTTCGGAGGAGTACAGTTTACCTCCTTCGGGAGGGGGAGAGAGCGCCTGACTGGTGCGCAGACGGGCGGGCACCTTGTGCTGTACAAGCAGGTGGACCGGGACGGCAGGAGGACGCCGTCACTGAGAGCTGCGGCTCGCGTTCAGCCTTCGCAGCGGCGCGTCTGACGGGGAGCTTTAGAAGAGGGGGCGGTCTCTTGGGAAGGCCAGACTGCCACTCGTGCTCACTCCCCCTTCGCTCCCCCTCGCCACAAGGGGCCATGCCAGCTTTGCCAAGCAGGTGTGGATTACAGTACCTCCAGCGCGTGTTAGTGAACCGAGAAAATGGAAGGGTGTAGAAGGTGAAGCAGAGAATCTTACGTGCTCAATGATGCCTTTTCAAGACAGCTTACAAAATAAATTTAAGTGCGATGGTTGAAATAATGCTAAACGACAAATTACTGTATAGATCCAAACATTCAGCACGACCTTGTGCTTTGAGATCATACACTCTTCACTACTGAAAATGAACTAGACGAATTCCAAATCAACATTATGTGAAAATCATTTCATGAATGGTACTTGTCACTTGGGTAGCTGTGGGTTTGGCAAAATTGGGGATAGAACACTAGGATCAATATATTCTGGGCCTGATGCACCAGTCTGAGATTAGTCTGTGTTCTCACTGCACTGGGGGTTCTTCTGAGCCAGTTAGGTTTCAGTTTGCTGGTGGTGCAAGCAAAGTGAAAATATTTGCTGTATTAACCCTGGATATGCAATGGAGCAATTTCCCCTTGGCACTTCTCATCTTGTGTGTGCTGCTGGAGCCTAAATATACCAGTATGTTGCTGCTGTTTTACCAAATTGTTTAAATAGATTGATTTTCTCCCACCCTGTCCCCAATTAAAGTCAATACATTATGGTACTTCGCCACTATGTTTGACAACCTTTTTCCCCCTTGTGCAAACAAGATTGGAAGGGAGAATCCAGTGCTGGATGCTGGGCTTTGTGCTCCCCTCCAGTCAGGCCGTAATGAGCATTGTGAGGGCGTCAGGAGGTGTAGCTGGGTAGAAACCCCCACCACCAATGCCGCTGTTCTAGTGAAAATAGATGAGCAGCGCTACTAGAAGAGCACAATGTTGGTGGTGGAATTGGAACAGCATGTGTACTTCTGTACTCATACATATTTCCTACCTCAGACTTCAACCATGCCTCTGTTGGTAGTATACTTTTTACATTTGTTCCATATCTGGTGCAAAAAAACTTTCTTCTGCAAATGGGAAGAACTTTCTTTATAACACCAACGAAAAATACCCAGCCAGAGCAACACATGGAAGCAAATTTCAGAGTAAAGCAAAGTATGGGCTGTCTTTCTGGCTCCAACTCATGGACGGGAAGGACAAAAACTAAATTTAAGTTAATAGTTAATGTGATAATTTCCCCTTTAATTTTGATTTGGCAGCAACTTTTGGAGTATAGGGATTTTCCCAAGCCTTTGGAATATCACATGCATTTCTGGGATCATAGATTGTGCACCACTGACATAGGAACTTGAACATGAATATAAATCATTTGCTTCTTTTCTGTAAGAGGCTAAGAGATACAGACAGAGCCTTTCTGGGAAAATGATGGGCTTTAGAAAAAGTTTTATGGGTTAAAAAGGAGTCTTAGTTATAAGAACAGGAAGAATATGGGAATAAACAGGGACATTTGTGTGAACTATGCAGACACAGATAGAAACTATTTTATATAGATGATCTGGGATCATAAACTGATACCGAATTAGCCAATTTTGCAGATTAATCAAAATTATGTCAGTTTAATCAAACTGGAAAGATTCCTTTGGGGGTTTTTTCAACTCCTTTATTTAATTTTATTTACCATACTGTGAAGAAAATATAAGATTAGAATACATATAATTTTATTTAGTTTATCTAGGAACCTAAAACTGAATAGTAAACAATCATTATGCGTTTAAACCAGATACAATAAAAATAATCATCTCTATTATCATAATATTGATGACCTTTTTGGCCCACTTTTTCATTAGAGCAGTTTTCTAACATACTTTCCACCACATAGAAATATTCAAATTCTTCCCTATTTTCCAAGTTCATATACTACCTGCAACCAACAAAAAAAATTATCAATTTTTATGTTCTAAAGTATCATTTGGGTTTTGAAAAAATACGCTTTAAAAAAAGACATCAAGATCCAGTATAATAGTCAAAGTTATGATTTGTCCTATTATGATAAAAATTTCAATCTGCAATAAGGACACATATGTAGCTATTCTTTTTGCATTCATATATTAAAAAGTTGTATGGCATGTATAATTAACATAAAAACTGCTATCGCAGGCTATTGGAAATATGCAGTAGAGGAGAGATTTTGCTTTACATCCAGTATGTAGGTGTCTCAGAAACATCCTGTGTCAGTTGTTGAAAACAAGATCTTGGACTAAGCTGAACTTTTATCTGGGATGGATGGATGGACGGACAGACAGATACATAATACACACATACACACACACACACACACACACTTATGATAGCTAATAGCTGTATTAGGAGTAAATTAGAATCTTCAATCAAGCAACCCCCAAACAATTTGGAAATAGTACCTGGCTGTCATACATCAGCAGTGATTTACAAAGAAAAAGGGAATAGCATCAATGCAGAGTGGCACCAAGATAACAGTGATAATATGGAAGCATTAGAGATAGATATTTATCAGTAATTGTCCACTTGGGAATACATGTTAGAAGGGATTATAGCTATTATGCTATTAATTCAATTACATGAGACCATGAGGATAAATCTGTAACCCAAATAATGTGTGCTAACTGATTTGGTCCAGTATATCAGAAATTCCTTGCAAATATATCTGAATTCTGCTGGGCAGTCTTGCACGTCATATATGTCATTTTATATTTCTGCACCAATTGAACAAGGAATCGTACCTTTCTGCAATAATCTTTTATTAGCTTTTAGAATAACAGAGTAATAGAATTGGGAGGAGCCATTTAGACCATTGAATCCAACCCCTCTGTTAAGTACAGGAATCCAAATTAAGGTATTCCCAGCAGTTGGCTGTCTAGCCTGCACTTGAATGCATCCAGTGAAAGGGCTCACATTTCTATTTGGATAATTATTTATTTTATTATTTGTCGATTAAACAAATATGTCCACCTGTCTGCCAGAAAGAACTCTGTACAGCAAACAAGAATAAACAAAATTAAAACAAAATAACATTTGAAACAAAAAAACAATGCTGAGGTTCCAATAAAATTTGCATCTATCAGTCAATCACACCAAATTTGCATCTGTCAATCAGCCAGCTCTATCAACATCCTGGACCCAGTGTCTGAAGGCACATTTACGAGATCTGGCCATGTGACGCTGTTTCACCAAGGGCACTCGGAATATGCCCACCTTGTCAAACTAGTGGGACTGGTAGAAACCGTCAGGGATGGGCTGTCCTACAAGTAACCTCGCCCTATGCCTGTAGGGCTTTGAAGGTGACAAGCAGCCCCTTGAATTGCACCCGTAAGGCTACTGGGAACCAGTGCAGCTCAAACAATGGTGGTGTTACATGGGTGTATGGCAGTGGGCTCACTACTGCCCATGTTGCTTCATTGTGGACCAGCTGCAGCTTACAAATGCTCTTCAAAGGCAGGCCCCCTTTCCTAGATTGGGAGGCACTGGTCACTGTCACTCATGTCTTAGCCACCTCCCAATTGGACTATTGCAATGTGCTCTACAATCTAGGAAAGGGGGCCACTGGCGCACAAGATGTATTTGTTCAAAGGCTCTCCTAGCCAGAGTTGCCACCTCTCTTTGAGCAGGAGCCATGAATCCAGGAGATCCCCCTAGATTACACACTAGCACCATAATTGATTTTCTTCCTGGAAATCAATTCCCTTTTTTCAGTATTTTGAAGCACTAAATTTGAAGCAACAATTTTACTTTGTTTACAATATTTATCTGATACACTATAAAAAAAATACTGTCTGCATAGCCTAAAACCACAAAATATATTAATTAACAAAACAAAATAGAATATGGAATAAGAATAGACTAAAACTGAGATGAAGTTCAGGAAAGCAGGTCACAAGCTGCTGAAGAGTGTAAAGATTAATGCAACCATTTATACTGGTTCCAGAAATAGACTGGAAGCCACATAGATCAGATTTATTTAACTTTCTTAATGTGGTTCTTATGTCTATGCATGGAAAAATAGACATGTCATCCTGTGTTCTGTGCACAGAACACATTTCCCCCTATGTGGAAGAAAGATCCATGAAAGAAAACAGCAGTTTAAAATGCAGTATTGACAACAAGATTCTTTGCTTTTGTACAAGAAAAATCTGTGCAGTCTTGTTGAGAGACTGTCATTCTTTGCAGTGACAACCTTGGATCTTTCTTCCAAGTTCAAGGTTCTTTATTATTATATTCTTATCTGTAGTGAACCACAGTAACCTTTTGTTTTTACTACATCATTCATTGTCAAGTATGGTCTGAATTATCATCCCAATTTTGTCTGCACTTTCTGGTGACCTGCCAAATTTTCTTCCACAGGCCTACCTTGACTAAACCACATAGTTTCTTCAGTATCCTTAATTTAGGTGTTACAGGCATGAGTTCTAGAATTATTTTACTGTGCTGACTTTATTTTCTAACAGCCAATCTATCCTCTCAAATGCCTATAATATTTCTACAAGTTAGCCCTTGTCTCGCTAGTTACAGTGCATTAAACCCTCAAATCATGTGAATTTATTCACTTTTTGTGTATCTTTCCAATAATTGGTATTTCTTTCTGCCCGACCATTTTATTCTCTGCCACAGATTAATATAGTCAATATTTATTTTGAAGCTACAACAGTATTATTTTCTACCTAGTGATACATTAGATATCCTTATATAAAATAATATTTATATAGACCCCTCCCCCTTAATATTATTACAGCTAACTTACTAAATTTTCCTCCACAAAGTAAGCTGTTGGACAGTGGCCTTTGCAGATTGCAGACATAATGAAATGAATGGAGAAAAATCCATTAAATATGGGCATCTTGCAGCTGGATCTGTTGCAGATAGAAAGCTAGCTGGATTGCCATTGTTTAACTAAATCAGCATGATCCATCCAAACAAAGCATTTAAGTATCTTTTATCTGAATTGATGAATTAAGCCTGTGGTTAAAGTCTGGTTGTAAATTTTATTTAATTCAGTAGGATTTATTTCTGAGTAACCATGCATAGAATGTCATCGTAAGTGCGGAAACTAATTAGTGTTCATTGGTGATCAAAAACAGCAGTATAAAGTAATCCTTCTCCCCACTCCGTATTAAATATATATGACTTTTATAGAAAGACTACATTAATACAGCTGATAAAACTTGGATATTTTTTCTATATTGTGCATTAGTATGCTGAAATCCATATTAATAAAAAATAATAATAAAGTTTTACATGTCCAGGTTAAAGCTTATCATGCAGTTATTTGGCTAACAAAATATACGATTTTTCAGAATTAACCAAAAATAAATTGGGTCACTGATAGAAGTTGGATGAAATCCTTCCCCACCAACTGATAATTCTACTGTTTGGAAGTTTCTGCTGCACCCATTATTGCCCACAGACACACAAAAAAGATTGTTTATTTTATGATTTAAAAAAAATACAGGGAAAAAACATACTGTTTAACAATTCCATAAATATACTACTTACTTTTTAAAAAACTTAACAGTTTTACCATGTACTGTAATTGGAGATATGCCATCTTTTTTTCCATAGTTTTGCCTGAAGTAGTAGCTTTGCAAGGCATGAGATTGTTTTAATTATTTTTTTTTATTACAATATTGAGCTTGGAAGCTATATAGCATTTCACCAAAATCTTGAATGATAATTTATGACACAAAAGCAAATAATTTTTGACTTTCTTAATAAAGTTTCCTCTGATTCATACAAGTGTCATGGAAATCACATTAATAGGGCTTATCATTCTATAGAGACAAGAGATATAATTAATATATTTTGCTTTTTCACAAATACTCTCCCGAAGGTAGCAGGGCTGACAGGATGTATGCACATACAGTCCTATAATTTTCCCTGACTCATGTACTTGTTCATATTCAGAAGCAATACTTAAGAGCAAGTTTATCTTCTTTCAAGCTGATTATAAATTATCATCTTGTTATACCAAGGAATATGCCAGCATTGAAAAAATCAGTACTCAACATATATCTTTTAAGTAAACCCCACAGCAAACCTTCTCACCTTTCAGTATTTATTTTTCCCACTGCATTATCACTGTTATGAACTAGGCCCCCCAAATGCCCTGAATCACATACAGTATTCCCATTGTCAAAATTGAATAATGGAACATATTAGGGTACAGATTAAAGCAAATCACATAAGATACAAGTAATAATTGGGGAAAGGGATGTCTGTAAGGATACAAGAGGACATACCTTAAGGGCGCCAGGTTGGGGGATGAAGCTCTAATATAATTTCTAATAAGTTGCCCATTCCATCTGCAGCATTCCTATATTCCAACATTACTTCTTTACTACTCTGAATTTCATTTTGCTATTCTAACTCACTTTTCTAATCTCTCTAATCTGTTTACATTATTTTACAAGGGATAAATATCTCTTCCAATTTAGTCTAATCCCTGTTTTTCATAAGTGTGTTGTATAATTCCATCCTGTTAGTGGAGATGGTAAGCAAAGCTAAAAGCACCATTGATCCCTGAAATACGCTGTAAACTGCTTCCTCTGATGTCAGGATGTCTGGTTTAATATAGTATTGAACAAATTTTCTTCTTACATTGAAGAGCTTGACCTTTACAACAGGGCTATGCAGTGATCCAGCTTCAAAGGGAGAAAGGTTATTTGGAATGCATGGGGGTGTTTGTGCCTCATCTGCTGGACACTCCTTAAAGAAATCCTATCATTTCTTGGGCTTGCGTGGCACGTTTGGTTTAAGAAGATGCTAACAAGTGCAAACAGTGTACATTCTGAGTCCCCTTTTCCCCTTCAAATCTGGATCATCACACAGCCCTAATCTGCAAAGTGCAGTATATATCATCTGGAGTCCTAAAACAGTAGACAAGCATAACTGCATAGATACATCCTCATATGTTAATAAAGTTGTTCCAAATCTAAGGACTTCTCGAGCTTTAAGATGACAGATACCATTCCTGCTTTCCATTCATAACCTAAGGAATGCCTAACCTCTATGTATTTGATGGAGCTGCAGCTCATGAAAGTTTATGCCTTTTAATAAAATTTGTTAGTCAGAAAAGGTGCCACCAGATGCCTCATAATTTTTTGCTACCATAGAGTAACATGGCTCTCTTCCTCCATTAACCTAGGGGAAATTATTGGAATTCTGTTATATCCACTATAACATTGACAATATATTTAATCATTCTAATTTTTTAAATGAGGTCAGTACATTGTTTTGGACTAGTAAAAGGAAACACTGCTTTGGATCTTAAATACTAAAGTCATGTATTTATTAATCCTTAATATGCCACTTGATTTTATTTTTCTGCTTTCCAGTAACCCTTTTGAAACTGAAAATATTTGATTACATCTCTTAACCCTTTATTTCAGGAAGGAGTGTGGGATGCTGAAATCTGCCATGAGCCATGCCCTCCTTTACTTCCAAGCCAATATCTAGTGTCTCCATTTTAGCTTCTTTTTTATTATTTTGTTTTTAGAACCTTAAGAGGTATGCAAAGAAAAATGAAGAAGAAAGCAAAAGATAGGGAGCTGTGAAAGCAGCCTTGGAGGAAAAGATGATGGTATGTTGATATGCAGCATTAATTTAATAATATTTTAGAAAAATTGAGTACTTCAAGATGCATGGTAAAGTAGAGAAGACTCAGCAATTTACTAATGTTTGATGCAAAATTCAAATATCTAAACTGGCTAGTGGTTGATAGAAATTAAAGGAAGGGGAGGGTGTTATCACTAAGAAGTAATTTTCTTTTTTTCTTTTTTTCAGTATGTTTTTTTAAATTCAAATATGGCAATCTTTTCTTTGTATCACCAAATACAGATAAAGCAGAAAAAAGCAAATATTAAAATACAAAGAAAAAAATTCTTTGTATTTTAATATTTGCTTTTTTCTACTTTATTTGTATTTCAATATTTTAACAATAAATATATGGATAAGAATGGAAGAAAATTGACACCATCACTGTCAATTTTCCAATACTTTCACAATTATAACCTGGTTCAAGGGTCCTAACTATTTTAAAAACAGATAGAACAGAATCACAGATCTCATGTATCATGTCTCATTTGAATTATATATGTGTCAGGCCCAATCCAAAAACAGCAGGAAAACAGTTCATCCAAATTCAGTTCTTTTATTGCTTGCACCATATAGACAGAATTTTGCCAGACTAAATCTATACTACTGCAACTGGTGGATATACTCTGGGAGATTCTAGGGAGTGGCTATCCTGAACCTCTTAGGCTTCCCACGCCCCAGCTCCGGACTGTGTTGTCTTTCGTCTCCTTGCCCTTCCTGGAATGCACCCCCTCCTTCCTGTTAGCCTTGCTGTCTACTGCAATCCACCACATCACACACACACCCCTTCGTAGATACATGCTATCAAAATATTTTAAGCTTTCTGGGGAATGGGATTTAGCTACAATGCTAATACAATTATACAGGGCAGGGTCAACCTACAATATTTGGGTGCCTAAGCTGGAGACCTCAAATGATGCCTCTATACGCATTTGAGCCAAAATTCTGAAACGTCTCAGTTGTACCTTCTTTCTGTTCTATTCTTCAGGGGCTGCTCTGCAGCCTACCCCAGTAAAGGAAAATACCTTGTTCAAAAATTATAAGTAATTTTCAAACACCTGAATAAATAATACACTGTAACCATGAATAGTAACCACTGGCATTTTTATCTGTATGAAAATTCAGTAGTGTTTTTCATGCCTTCTCACTTACAAAGGTTTGAACAGTTTCCAGAAGATCCCCAGTCTGGGCCAGGTGTTGCGGAACTTTGAATTTATTTATTTTTTTCCTTTGGAAAGTTATTGCCACTCTGGACTTCAGCACAAACACACAGCATCATCAGCTGAATAACCCTAATGAAGAATGAAGGCTTCTTCATTGATAGTTGTGGATTGTAATCTACCATACTGAGCCAGTACCAGATGATAAATAGATGTGTTTCAACTTCCCAGTTTAGCCTGTTGGATGATCATGCTGAAATTTATCTTGAAAGGGCTCTCAGTTCATCACCCAAATCACACACATCAATTTTGTGCATGTTATCATGTGTCAGCACTGTCTCTGTTGCCCTGCATTGTTGATGTAGGTCTTTTTCAGGTATAGGTGAAACTCGAAAAATTAGAATATCATGCAAATGTTCATTTATGTCAGTATGGCAACTCAAAAGGTGAAACCAATATATGAGATAGACGCATTACATGCAAAGCGAGATATGTCAAGCCTTACTTTGGCATAAGTGTGATGATTATGGCGTACAGCTTATGAAAACCCCAAATTCACAATCTCAGAAAATTAGAATAGTGTGAAAAGGGTCAATATTCTAGGCTCAAAGTGTCCCACTCTAATCAGCTAATGAATCCATAACACCTGCAAAGGGTTCCTGAGCCTTTCAATGGTCTCTCAGGCTGGTTCAGTAGGAATCACAAGCATGGGAAAGACTGCTGACCTGACAGTTGTGCAGAAAACCATCATTGACACCCTCCATAAGGAGGGAAAGCCCCAAAAGGTCATTGCAAAAGAAGTTGGATGTTCCCAAAGTGCTGTATCAAAGCACATCAATAGAAGGTTATGTGGAACTGAAAAGTGTGGTAGAAAAAGGTGCACAAGCAGCAGGAATGACCGCAGCCTGGAGAGGATTGTCAGGAAAAGGCCATTCAAAAGTGTTGGGGACTTTCACAAGGAGTGGACTGAGGCTGGAGTTAGTGCATCAAGAGCCATCACACACAGACGGATCCTGGACATGGGCTTCAAATGTCGTATTCCTCTTGTCAAGCCGCTCCTGAACAACAAACAACGTCAGAAGCGTCTTACCTGGGCTACAGGAAAAAAAAAAAAGAATTGGTCTGTTGCCCAGTGGTCCAAAGTCCTCTTTTCTGATGAGAGCAACTTTTGCATCTCATTTGGGAACCAAGGACCCAGAGTCTGGAGGAAGAATGGAGAGGCACACAATGCACGATGCTTGAAGTCCAGTGTGAAGTTTCCACAGTCTGTGTTGATTTGGGGAGCCATGTCTTCTGCCGGTGTTGGTCCACTGTGCTTCATTAAGTCCAGGGTCAACGCAGCCGTCTACCAGGAGATTTTGGAGCACTTCATGCTTCCTTCCACAGACGAGCTTTATGGGGATGCTGACTTCATTTTCCAGCAGGACTTGGCACCTGCCCACACTGCCAAAAGTACCAAAACCTGGTTCAATGACCATGGGATTACTGTGCTTGGGTGGCCAGCAAACTTGCCTGACCTGAACCCCATAGAGAATCTATGGGGCATTGCCAAGAGAAAGATGAGGGACATGAGACCGAACAATGCAGCGGAGCTGAAGGCCGCTATTGAAGCATCCTGGTCTTCCATAACACCTCAGCAGTGCCACAGGCTGATAGCATCCATGCCACGCCGCATTGTGGCAGTCATTGCTGCAAAAGGGGCCCAACCCAAGTACTGAGTACATATGCATGCTTATACTTTGCAGAGGTCCGATATTGTTCTATTTCCAATCCTTGTGTTATTGATGTCATGTAATATTCTAATTTTCTGAGATTGTGAATTTGGGGTTTTCATAAGCTGTACGCCATAATCATCACAATTATACCAAAGTAAGGCTTGACATATCTCGCTTTGCATGTAATGCGTCTATCTCATATATTGGTTTCACCTTTTGAGTTGCCATACTGACATAAATGAACATTTGCACGATATTCTAATTTTTCGAGTTTCACCTGTATACTGAGGAGTTCTGGAATATCATGCAATATTCCAAATGTACTGTTACAGTCCCTGAGCTTAATTGAACAGTTTTTAATCCACTGCATTGTACAATCTAGTTTACAGAAGTCAACTTTAATATATTTTGGAGGTCTTTTATGCCTCATAATCAATATGTCTTCAGTGACTATATTTTTGGATGTATGAGAAAATACCTCTAGTACTGCTCTGTGCTTTCTTAGAATGTTTTCAAATCCCTTCTCTTGCTAGTAATATTATAGAGGTAGTCCTCAACTTATGACCATTCGTTCAGTGACCATTTGAAGTTGTGATGGTGCTGAATGAATGGTGGTTACAACTGGTCCTCAGAATTCTGGCTATCCCAGCATCCCCACAGTCACATGATCATGATCTGAACATTTGCAACCAGCTCACACTTAAGACCAGTTGCAGTGCCCTGCGATCACGTGATCACCATTTGTGACTTTCCCTGATGGCTTCCCCAGAAAGTCAATGGGGAAGCCAGCAGGGAAGATTGCAAGTCACTGAGGTAAGTCTCCCTCACCTGTGCACCCTCCTCCAGCCCCTCTGCGCTCACACCGGCATCCCCCGCCACTTGCGCTCCCCTGTGCACCCTCCCTGATGCTCGCTGCACCTCCCTTACACCCTCACGTACCCCCGTAACTCTTCCCAATCCTTGCCACACCTCCCTTGCAAACCCCCACACACCCTTGCATACCTTCCCCGGTCCTTGCCACACTTCCCTTGCACCCTTGTACACCCTCATGCACCCTCCCTGACCCTTGCTGCGCCTTGCACACCTTCCCCAACCCTCTCCTTTTCTGTTGGCACCATTATTGTAGCTCTTACATGTCTTCTCACCTATTGCAGTTCCCTGTATCTTGCACCATTTTAAGAAGCACATTTGTTATACCCAATCCTGTTGTGAGATCAATATTAACACATTCTAGAATAGGCTCTCTGACAGTCACTACTGCAAGAACGTTTAACAGACCAATAAAGTCATTAGTTCTGTATGGCTAATATTAGTTGTGCAGTCAGAATAACAGGGCTTGTTGACTTTCCCAGCAGCCAATATCTTCTGTATAATTTTTGTTGTCAGTATTTGTATGATCTCATTTTAATTTGTTTTTCCAAGGCAAGGGAGCATGTAGATTTTTTTAATGGTAACTTTATTTATTTACTTATTATATAGATTTATATGATCATCTGGTCAACAGAGGACTCTGGGTGGTTAACAGTCAGTAGAATTAAAAACAATAATACATTAAAACACACACACACACACACACACACACAGAGTAAAATTGCATACAGTGCTCCCAGAAAAAAAAACAAAATATACAATCATTACACTAAGATGAGCTCATCCGGCATCCTAGTGCAGTGCTCCAAGGAAAAGCTGGATTTTTAACATCTTACAAAAGACCAGCAAAGTCAGGTCCACCTGAATTTTGGGAGGTATGCAGTTTCACAGGGCAGGCGCCATTCTATTTTCCTGAAGTACAGCACTGAATTCAGCCATCAGCTCCACAATTTTAAGGAAGTCTTCATTGTTTATACACATAGCTGATCTGAAACATCATACTGTCTTATGGTATGGACAGCAGTCTTCCTTAAAATGGCAGTCAGCCCTTTCAGAACATTTTGCCAGTAAAGAATTAGTATTCTCTTAATGCTGCTCATCTATGTCACTCTTTAAACTTAGTCTTATCTCCTATTTTAGCTATGACATACTGTCAGCCTACAAGGTAGTCCACAGTAAGAAACCAATGCCATATAGGTCAGTACTTTCTTGGCCCAGGCTCAGGCCCCTCTTATCTGACCGTTGCCTTGGTAGCAGTTCTTCCTCCTGTCGTGGCCATTCTCTCTGCCCCTCTCTACATACAGCCTGCTGTATGGCATGCCAGTTTTCACCACGGAGTTTCCCAGCTCTTTGTCCTGTAGAACCCTATGAGGTAGGAACATTAGACTGGAAGACTTAGCAACCACAACAGTATACAGCATTTAGGGGGTTGAGTACATACATATATCATGGCCTCTTGGCCTCTCTATTTTGTTATCAATTGAGATTTCACATCTGTAGTTTATTGGATGCAAACTTCTATTTTCACTGTCCTTGAGGACTCATTGTCCTTGCTGTGATCTGTGCAAGGAAGTGCAAGGCAAGGAAGACCCTTGGGTTACTGTTCAAGTATGTCCACAGCTCTGGTTCATCTAAACCAGTGTTTTTCTTGGAGCTGAAGTCCACATATCGTAAAGTTGCCAAGTTTGAAAAACACTGATCTAAACTAATGAACCAAACTCAACAGCAGTTTCTCCTTATATTTCTACTATACTCTAGTGTTTTCAGACCTATACTTTTCTTTAGAAATATGTATGGTTATATATTTATTATTATTATTTGAGTTATAAATATAGATGACGAGGTACATACTCACTGAGGCACTCATTGTGCACATTTGTGTCTATGTATCTCAGAACAGTTCTTGCCTGAGATAATTGCTTAACTGGCTCTTTTTTTCAGTGCTGCCCTCAGAGGAGTATATCCTTCTTTCCTTCTTTCACTCATGACTACTATTTTGTGCCTGCATCCCATCGAAGAGGATGACAAGCAGGCTGATAATAGGACCAGAGGGAGGGAAAATAGCATCTTAAGGGCTTAAGTGGCTTGTAGTATCTCCTCTTCTGTCACTGAGCAGCTGACTGACTGTTTTCCCAGAGTGGGTCAGGAAAGCAGCAGCGGCAGAAAACAGACCCCCCCCCCCCCGAGAAGCTGGTGTGAATTAGTCTAAGCTCTATGGGTTGCTAGAGAAGTATGTAAAAGACACTGTCTCCTGTCTCTCCCTGTTCCTTCTGCTATCTTTTATTCCCACACGCTTCCTTTCTCGCATGGCTATTACGTCTCTTGTGCTATCCTTCCTCCAACAAGCACTCCACTGTCTCCATGCCTCTACAGCAGAGAAAATTCATAGGCACCAGCAGCAGACACAGTTTTCTATACTTTGGGTGCTAATAGGACTCCCCTATCCATAACCCCAGTCTGACACCTGAGGCTGCCATCTCAGTTCACCTTTTGGTATAGCCAGCCCTACTACAGAGATTAGATATGTTAATAGCATTGTATAAAGAATAGATAATAGTAGTTAGTTAGTTAATAGTAGTAGTAGTAGTGGTCTTTTAATTGTGGGAAGGAGCAATCATCCTTCAGCCTTATGGTGTCGTTTTAACAAATCATTTTCTGTTTTTATCTACAAAGAGGAAGTTTAGATAAGCTGAGAAAACATTCATCATTTATGTTGCCATTTCCTTGTCAATACATATACGCATGCATACAGTAGATCAATCTTCATGCACAGTTAAATTACACATTATGTAGTAACTGTACTTGTAACTCAGAGGTAGCCAAAGTTCCTATGATTTGGGTCTCACTGTTGTGTAACAATCTTAAAAGTGTAAAGTATATGTTTGTGTGTAAACTTGTACACACTGATGTGAAAATGAGTTCTAAAATCCAGTAATCCAATTTAGAGAAATAAATAAGGCACCAATTAAAGGCTATTTTGGGCAATCAGATATAAGAACCACGTTGGGGCTCAACTGGAATGAGCAGTGTAAAGGAGAGTCACTCTTTGCAGCCCCTCATTACCTCCCCGATTTCTAAATATGCCCTCAAACTGCTTTGCATTAATGTCTTTGGAGGAAGCTATTATCACCACAAGGAAGATATGTTTTAGACAGATTCTTCTGCTGCTAACAAGCACTTTTCTGTTGAGCAATGAAGAGCAACAGAGCATTCTAGATCAATAGTGGATTGCTTTGTCAGCTCATTTTCTACATAAGTCATTAATCATGTCAGCCATTGATGCCTGACCTGGATAACATTGACACTTGCTACACTTGCTCATGCCTGCAAACCATGGTATTATGAGCTGCCACTGACAATGAAGCAGCAGGGAGGAGAGACAGAAGATGAAAAAAGGTTTGAGCCTTAATAAACACAGGATTAATGGCTGAATCTTATAGTTGCAGTACCTGGCCAATCTTGTCAGCACTTTGAAGCTAAGCAGAATTGAGCCTGAAGGACACTTGGATGGGACACCACCACAGAATATTAAGGCTGCAGGCTAGATCAAGAATTCAGAAAATGTCCCCAATTGCAAACCACTTCCATATTGTTGCTTTAAAAAACTGAATAATTGTGCCATGGAGTAACCTGGATTTGAGCTCAACTAGAAGGTGTCTTTATCTTGGAATCATATAAGGGTCTGTGTTGTCGTAAATGAATTCTGCTTTCTGGCATTGTTGTATTTGTATTGACATTCTGTGGTATTAAATGATAATAAACTTAGTGCAGACTTTGTATTTGAAGTTGGCAATACTAAAAAGCGTCATCTGGAATACATATAAAGCTGTTAGTATTGTTTTATGGGAGATGAAAATAAGCTACATACCACATATATTTGGACCAAAACTATTTACATTTAAATATGTTTGTTTAGTTGTAAACAGAAGCTGTGATCCAATGAGACTTAGCTTTCTTGTATTTTTGTAAGCCATTAATTCTCTTCCTCCCCCCTAGAGAAATGGTCACTTAACAAATTCACATTCTCTGTGGAAGGAAGCCCCTGTGGACAAAATGGCCAGCTTCTGCCATGCTTTCATTCTGATGCAGACTGGAAGCTTTCACCCCATCTCCCTTTTCATGGACGACAAAGGTTATTTTCTTTCTCAGGAGGTTCTTAGAAGTGATAACTCTTTCCCTACTTCTGCATGGAAAGGGATATGCTGTGGGGGAGGAGAACAGTTTAAGTAAGGGCTTCCATAAGTGGGATACAGAAAACTAGTCCACAGGCTAGAGATTCTCACACCTGCATTACCAAAATGCATTTCTCTGCAGCCTCCCTGCTCCACCAACATTTGTTCCAGAGATTAAATGACACAGACCAGATTGCAGAAAGGATGCTGAGAAAATCCTTCGTATGAGCAGATACCTACTTGCATTACTAGGATATAGCCTGTTTGCCTTCTTTATAAAGTAGAAGGAGAAATACTTCTTTTGACCTTGCACACAACACCATAAACATTGGTTGCCTTTATGAAATCTAATGTATTATTTCATAAACTTCAGTAGTGGCAACATTCTTTCCTTTTCATTTAAAATGAAAACATATGCAGATTATATTTCTTCTAGAATCCTAGAGTTCAGAGGGAGGGCATTTAGACCATTAGTTTCAGTCACATAATGCAGAAATTACAGGTACAGGTAGTCCTTGCTTAGTGACCAGAAACCCCATTGCCAGGCGACATGGTCGTTAACATGACAGTGACAGACTTATGACCTCACTTCCACCATGGTCATTAAGCAAGACATCATGTGACCACAACTTGTGATTTTGCTGCTAGCTTCTCCATTGTCTCTTCTTGTCAGAAGCTGGCTATGAAGTGCAAAAATGGTGATCACGTGACCACGGGACACTGCGATGATCATAGACGCCCACTAGTTGCAAAGTGTCTGAATCTCTTATATATATTTTCTTATTAAGAATTTTGATTATAACAGTAAAATATAATACTAATTAAACTTAAAAAAGAATAGAGAGAAGGAGTAAAAAGTGTAAGGAAAAAGAAAGAGGAAAAAAAGATAGAAGAAAGAGAACAGTAAGAATATAATAAAGAGAGAAAAGAATTATATAAAGAAATGACTTCTAACCATCACAACAAATATAAACAAATTTAATAACTCTTCACCCTCTCTAAGATTACAAACATTCATATCTTCATCTCATATCCCATCTCTTATCTATAAACAAATCCATAAAACATCATCTTTTCAGTCCTGGTGTCAGCAGAAAGTCCAGAAAGAGTAGCCAGAAGTAACAACATACAGTGGTACCTCAAGATACGAACGCCCCACCTTACGAAAATTTCGAGATACGACCAGCTCCGGCCGCAAAAATTTACCTCAACATGCGAACTCCGCCTCAATCTACGAACCGGATCCACGGCCATTTGCCCTGCTGCCACGCAGTCGCGGCTTCCTGTGGAAGAGATCGCGGTAGCAAGGAGACGTTCGGTGAGGCTTGTGTGTTTTGTGGCGTTTGGAAGGTTTTTGGTGTGCTTGTCAGCATGGCTCCAAAGAAAATGCAGAGCGGGCATGGCAAGAATAAGGCTTTGAAGAAGAAAGTGACGATCGAACTGAAGAAGGACATTATAGAAAAGCACGATCGTGGGGTTCGTGTGACTGATCTGGCCGCGGAGTACAACATGGCGAAGTTGACCATCTCGACTATTTTGAAGAATAAAGATGCCATCAGAGAAGCTGATGTGGCAAAAGGAGTAACGACCTTAACGAGGAAGAGGACACAAGCACTGGAAGAGGTGGAAAAGCTGTTGTTAGTGTGGCTGAATGAGAAACAGCTGGCAGGTGATAGCGTGAGTGAAGCTATCATCTGTGAAAAAGCTAGGAAGCTGCACAGTGATTTACTGCAGAAAAACCCCTCTACCAGCGCAGCAAGTGAGGAATTTAAAGCCAGCAGAGGCTGGTTTGAGAAATTCCGCAGGAGAAGTGGCATCCACAATGTGGCAAGACATGGAGAGGCTTCCAGTTCTGACAAGGCTGCTGCAGAAGCCTACAAGGAAGAATTTGAGGACTTCATAAAGGCGGAAGGATACATCCCTCAGCAAGTGTTCAACTGCGACGAGACGGGGCTCTTCTGGAAGAAGATGCCAAACAGAACCTACATCACGCAGGAGGAAAAGGCACTGCCAGGGCACTAGCCCATGAAGGACAGACTGACCCTTTTGCTGTGTGCGAACGCAAGTGGCGACCTGAAGATTAAGCCGCTACTGGTGTACCATTCCCAGACCCCTCGTGCGTTCAGGGAACACAGTGTGAACAAGGCCAGACTGCCTGTCATGTGGAGGGCCAATGCCAGAGTGTGGGTCACAAGGGAGTTGTTTATGGAATGGCTGCACGAGGTGTTCGCACCCAGCGTTAAAAAATATCTTTCCGACAACCAGCTGCCTGAAAGGTGCCTTCTTCCGATGGACAATGCCCCGGCACACCCTCCAGCCTTGGTGGATGCTATGGATGCTGAGTATGACTTTATAAAGGTCAAGTTCCTCCCCCCCAACACGACACCTCTCCTGCAGCCCATGGACCAGCAAGTGATCTGCAACTTTAAGAAGCTCTACACAAAGGTGCTCTTCACCAGGTGTTTCAATGTCACTGAGGAAACATCCTTGACTCTGGCAGAGTTTTGGAAGAAACATTTCAATGTCCTCCACTGCATCGGCCTCATTGACAAAGCCTGGGAAGATGTCACCTGCCGGACCTTAAACTCAGCCTGGAGGAAACTGTGGCCAGAATGTGTCGCTGAACGTGACCGTGAAGGGTCTGATGCAGAGGTAGTGGAGGAGATTGTGTCCATGGGCAAGAGCATGGGTCTGGTTGTCGATGATGCAGACATAGAGGAGCTTGTTGAGGACCATGAGGAGGAGCTGACCACGGAAGAACTTGCTGAGCTCCAGAGTGAGCAACAGAAAGCGCTTGGTGAGGAGCATTCCACTGAGGAAGAGGAAGACAGGGAGGAGGTGAGCAGTGACGTGATTAAATCCATTATGGAAAAATGGAATGAGTGCCAGGACTTCTTTGAGAAGCACCACCCCAACATAACTGTAACGAACAGTGTTGAACATGATGAACGATAACGTGGTCTCTCATTTCTGGAGGGTTATGCAGCACAGGAAAAAACAACTGACTTTAGACAGGTTTTTCCCCAGAACTGAGCCTGCAGCTAAGAGGCAAAGAAGAGAGGAAACCCCTGAAGGAGATCTCCCCGATGTCCCTTTGGAGCGGGACTCTCCCTCCAAACAATAACTGCCTCCCCACCCCATTCTCCCTCTTCATACTGTGCTGTACGTACTTTTTTTTCATGTTTTTGTGGTTTAAAAATAAAATGCATATGTTTCAGAACTGTTTGTATTTACATTGAACCTTATGGGGAAATTTGCTTCAGGATGCGACCAAATTTGGAGGGTGGATTAACCGTATTTACATTGAACCCTATGGGAAAATTTGCTTCAGGATGCGACCAATTCGACTTGCGATCAAAGTCACGGAACGGATTAAATTCGTATCTTGAGGTACCACTGTATCTTGTTTTAACTTTGATCACGTAAACCAACTTTATAGTCCTTCCTTTTACTTCTAACAGTCTTAACCTTTAGTTCACTCAAATATTGTGGTGGGATTTGATTTCTCTTCATTTCTTCTTTATCCCATCTCACAGAGTTCTTCAAGGCTTTAACAAGCCTCTTCTGTAAATCCAATAGGAAAAAATTATCCAGGTCACTCTCTTGGTTTTTCATTTAAAATTTTAAAACCTCAGCCAGTTGTTTTTTTTTGTAGACCCAGTGAAACATCCTTTTCTAAGCCATTCTCTTGGCCTGTCAGTTGTAGATCCACTTTTGATACCATCTCTGTTTTGTCAGGTAAAATTTGTTCTACATCTGACATTTCTTCAATAACATATTTTGGTCATAGTCTATCCATAGAAGCAGATATTGTTGCTGACATTGTTGATATTGTGGCTACTATTTTCTGATTCCATTCTTCAAAAGTCTCCTTCAGTCATAACATTTTGCATCATCTTACCAACCTGTATATCTTTCATCTACCTAAAATCTTTAGTCTTCTCTACTGTCCAGTTTTGAAATCATGAAATTGCTTGTCTATGTTGTGTCTTGTAAAAACCAAAACAGGATCTATTTCCCATGAGAAGCTGTTTGTACTTTATAATTAATTCAAAAATCTTATTGTAAAAATTTCAAAATTCTAATTTTATCTGGACCCTTAGACTGTTTATAACTTTCTAAAATCAAAATATTATTTAGCTTTTTGCTGTTTATTTCAGATTCTTTACATTCTTAAGCTTATAATTAAAATTTTCTTTTGTTCAGGATTGAAGGAAGACTCACCCGGTATTTTCAAATATTTTGTTCCAAAGGTCTCTAACAGCTTGGAAGTAGTTAATGAGCAATTTCCAAAAGTGATTAGAAAGTGAGGTTTGTGAACTTAGTGTCCTTTAAAAGTCTTTGCCATGGTTGTGAGCAACATGGCTAATCCTGTCATCTCCTGGTGCTCAATCCTGTGGAAAACCACTGTCCTGAGGTCTCCTCGCAAGGAGCAGCCATCCGGAGCACATGTGGGTGATTTCCCGTCCTCTCCTTATCTGAAGAGGTTCCAAGGAACCACTCTACTCATTGGTTCCTTGATCTTTGCTGCAGTCATCAGCTCCACTTTCGCAGAAGCACCTGAATCTCAATCACATGACTGCAGGGATGCTGTGATGTTTGTAAGTGTGAGGACTGGTCACAAAGTCACTTTTTCAGCACTGTTGTAACTTTGAATGGTTGCTAAACAGGGCAGTCATTAAGTGAGGACTACCTGTACTTAAGTCAACTTTTGTAGTTCATCTCAGGCTCCTACCTTGCTATAAGGCCCCACCCAAACAGATTGAAAGCATATTCCCACGTGTTTCCATTTAAATATCATATATACAGTACTTTAAAGCAGGCTAGCACAACATATGGCCTGCCAAGCAGTCTGGCGTGGCCCGCTGGCATTTTTTGAAAAATAACCAATTCACTGCTGCCAAACGTCATTGCCACCAGCCACTGCCACCTAGGTTTTCATACCACTTCTGCCCCAGAAGACAGGCTACCAAGCACCTCCAGGCCTCACAGATGCTGCCAGCTCCATTGCAGCTGCTGAGCCAATAGCCACCAAACAGCTGATCAACACGCCAGCTATTCCTTTATGGGCTGCAATTATTGTTAGAATATTAAGGTGGCCCTTTTACCCTCTACAAGTTGTGCAGGCTGCTTTAGGGTATGTTGATGGATGTATTCATATAAACATATAATGATGGGGAGAAATACAAAATTAAAAACTATATTGATTCTCCATCAAAATGCAAAATAAAACTGATGAAATCCTTACTTTTCTTAACTCTATTATACCACCCATTTTTATTTTGAGTTGGTTCCTCTTTCTTAAAATTATAACCAAAACAAAAGGAAAAAGAGCTTAAAATAGAAAGAAAAATGGCTTTGTCGCATTTATACAATGACATCTGCTGGCAGGACTCAGTAATGTTCAGCAAAGTTAAGATACTTGGCTAGACTCATTTTCTCATGAAAGTAACCTCTTGTATATTTTATAACAAATAATATTTTAATCATAAGGTATATATGAAAAATATTTTATATTTTATAGCCATTATATATAAAAAATGCAATATGAACACACTTATAGGAAGTAAGGACCACATAATAAGCAGAAGATTGCACGATCAGTCCATTAGAATTTGTGTGGTAGAGACAGCTAGTGAGATCTGCAAGAGTGTTAACATTTATTTTCCTCCAAACCTGAGTGCTCGTTTCCAGTGTTCCAGCCAGCCATTTACTGATAATCAACACTGCTTAAACAAGTGTTTTATTCATAAAGTTTTAACAAGAAATCTATTCATTTGAATACCTTAAGCTCATAGACTCATTTGTCATCCAGAATCCTAAGATGCTTTCCAAAGTAAGAAGGTTTCTTGAACTGACCCCCTTCTCTTTCAGTAAGGCTTCCAGATCTGGGCTGAAAAAGATCTAGTTGACAATTAGAATGCAGAAAAGAGTTAATGTTTTCAATACCTCTTTGCTACCGTCTCATGATTGCCCACATTTTTGCAGGCAGATCAGGCTGCAAAAACCCTTCATTTTGCCTGCCTTTTCACATATATGGTTTTTGGCAATGATTTAACATAAATGCAAAACAAGCTTGTTTTTTTTTTTTTTTTCCAATAAGTACAGTGTGATAGGATCAGAGACATTTTATCTGTCTTTCCAGATGTAAAAGTTTCCACAATCGGTTGTTTTCTTAATTTTAAGCACTCCTGAACAATATTGTAAAACCTCTGGCAATCCATATCTCCTCTTTAAAAGCCTTTAAAATTATTTCTTTTAATGTATAAACAAAAAGAAGAAAAACATTACTCAGATAATAACTAAAAAAACAAAAATGGACCCCCCAAAAGAAGAGAAAGTAAATTAAGTAAATGCGTATTAAATAAAAAGCCCAGCTCTTAAATAGCAAATTACACTTTCACCCTGTTGATCAATATTGATTGGATTTTCTAAAATGTTGGAAAGCTAGTTCATACTCCCCTTTCAATAACTGTTTGCTCCAAGAACTGCAGCTTGTAGCTGTCTTCCCCTCACCTCAGAAGAAATGCTCTTGCTGCATCATTTGGAAATGGGTTAGAGAGTGTATTTGAGGATCAAACAGTTAAAATTATTTTTAACTTTGGATGCCAGAATATCAGCTAGTAAAAAGAATTGAAGCCATGCAAAGGACAAAGAGGATAGAACTGATCTTTCTATAGATGGAAATATTCCCATTTACTATGACTGAGATGACGTCTTCTAACAAACAGCAGTAGTATTTAGGGAGTTAGGAAATAACATCTTCTAACAAACAGCAGTAGTGCTTCTTCTGAAGATGTTCTCCCAAGGAAGATTCACCTTAGATTTTCTTCTCTATGCACAAGTCACTTAAGAGCTACCTAGTTTCAATATATTTAAGGCATTTTTCTTCCACTGTTCTCCAAAAAGGTGCTCAAATTGGCTTACAAAAATAAAAGGATTAAAAACAGTAAGAATGCATAGCAAACTAAAAGGGGCAGCAAAGAAAAGAAAAGTCAAGCAGAGTAATTAAAACAGCAACAAAGACTTGGTTGTTGTTGCAACACAGAGAGGAAGAAGATATCCTAGGACAGAGATCAACTAGTGTCTTGCCATAGAGCAGTGTTGTCCAAACTTGCCACTTTAAGATGAGTGGACTTCAACTACCAGAATTCCCCAGCCAGCCATGCTGGCTGGGGAATTCTAGAAGTTGAAGTCCACTCATCTTAAAGTGGCCAAGTCTGGACAACACTGCCACAGAGGAAGACCTCTTGTGCATTGCCACTAATGATACCTCTGAGGGCAATGGCATGTTGAAGAGGGGCATAACAGCTGACCTTTTAGAATTTTAGAGGTTATAACTAGCATCTGGATTTGCCCTGGGAAACGAAGTGCTATCCATTGCAAATTACACACTATATAGTGAAAGAAAACTATCACTCTGCTACAGTAGCATTATGTTTTAGTTGAATTTCCTGCCACCCCTCTCTTTCTACTTGGCTGTTCTGCTTTTTCACTACTTAAAATGCAGCTTTCCTCTCTCTTCCTGACCATCCTGTCTTGTCTGCTACCATCTCCTGCCCTACATGACCCCAAAATGCTTGGCCCCCTGTACCATCTCAGGGAGCAATTCATTTCTCAGTCTTTCCTTTCAGTTTCTGTTTGGTTTCACTATTCCACATTCTGTCTTTTTCTCTGTCCAGCTCTCCTTTCCCACTAACTCCTAAACCTAGGTTTCTAATATTTTTGATTACACTGGAACTTTTGAGAAAACAGCAGCTATGCTGTGAAATAATCATTTGACAGAAATTGAATCTGTGAATTTAAAGGGCCAGTAACTTGTGAAAAGTTTGGAATAGTGGTTAAGGCATCAGGCTAGAAACCAGGAGACTGTGAGTTCTAGTCACACTTCAGGCATGAAGCCAGTTGGGTGACCTTGGGCCAGTCACTTTCTCTTAGCCCTAGGAAGCAGACAATGGCAAGCCACTTCTGAAAATATTGCCAAGAAAACTGTAGGGACTTGTCCAGGCAGTTGCCAGGAGTCAAAGCTGGCCCAAAGGCATTAAAAAAAAAAAACTTGTGAAAATGTTTGCATACAGAGTAAAGGTGAAATCAATGCATCTTAACACAAAACCATTCCTTTGAGCCCTCTGTTTTTGTTCTCTTACCCTAGTGAAACTAAATAAACTTCACTTACCCCATTTCTCTTGCCATTCCCAACCCCACTCTAATTTTCTTTTTCATCCACACATAAACACAGTACATACAGCGAAAGATTCCTTCTTCAATTTCTCCTCTCATCAGGTTGTCTGAAAAATATACTACTGTGTAAACATATAAAAACCATAAAGCACACACTTGACAAACACATTTACTAAACATTCCACAAAAGCACACACACTGGGCACACAGAATATACATTCACACAGAATATACACAGAATATACATCTTTCGCTGTATGTACTGTGTTCTTTCGCTGTATGTACTGTATGTACTGTGTCCTACTCATCTCTGTTCTTCTGTATGTAGATGATGCCGTGCTGCTCTTTCAGATGCAGATGGGCCTGAAGCAGGCTCTTTATACACTTGCTGAGCACTGTAGAGAAGAACTACTAGAAATTAATTACTCAAAAACCAGAGTCATGGTATTTGCCAAGCACCCTAAGACACATGTCTGGCAGCTAAACAGCCATCCAATAGAACAAGTTAAGACCTTCAAATACCTAGGGATTGTTTTCCATGCGACAGGCAACCGCAAATCCCACACCCACTATGTCAGCTTAAACAGCTTCAGCTCTACAATTTTTCTACTTCTCCAAAGGAGCCCAGCATATACCCACAGCGTTCAGAGTCTTTTTGGAAAAGGTGGGGCCCTTACAATAATTTCTTCCCCTTGAAAAAGTTCAATCTAAGTTCTTGAGATCTATCGTCCAAGCACCCTGCTGCATTCCCAATGTGGTGCTTCGCTGTGAAGATGTGGGAGTGTGGAGTCAGGGTGTGAAACATGGACTCTCATCCCCAGAAGAACGAACACGAGATAAGAGAATGAGACTGGCCCCTCCCTAAGGAATGCAGAGGATGTTTGTGGGGTGACCCTGGGAATTGCTCTCACTCTGAGAAGATTCTGTAACGGGAGTTGAGCCAATAAACCTTGCTGGATTGAATCTGTATTGTCTCCTGGAGTTTCCTGGGCTAATCCTGACAGAAGCTGGCCTACTCAAAATAGAAACTTCTGCCTAGATTCACATCCTTTCATGCTGGCTTAAGCTTCTTTTTTTTCCAGCAATTATGACTGACAGCTTCCAGTCTCTCTGGTGTCAGGCAATAGCTGAGAAATTAAAATCCTATGGCTTCTCATGGGCAGCCGTCGCCCTGATGGGCCACGAATGTGCACTAGCCGATCTTAAAGAATGTGCCATCAACTTAGAATTGCAATCAGATTTGTCAGTCTTGCCTAGAAACATCCTTCTGAGCCACTCTGCACTTTTACTTCACGCAGCCAGACACCTTAGTTGCACAACTACCCCTAAATTTAGAAGGGCTTTGTCCTTGGCTAGATTCAGTGCCCTTCCAACAGCAATTATTAAAAGGAGAAACTGGAACATCCTTTTTGAGTGGAGATCGTGCCCATGCAGTGGAGGAGCAACTGAAATACTGGAATATGTTATATTGTATTGCTCCCTCTATGCTGATGCTTGCCAGGAATTACTATTCCCACTCATCACCAAACTGGTCGCTCTGATTCTTTCTATCTCAAATTGCTACTATCACACCAATCTGATTCTATTCTGATGATTACAACCAAATACTGTTCCACAGTTTGTACAATACTATGGGGACTGTTCTGGTGGGGACTGCTAATACTCAGAGATAGGCTCATGGTTCAAAAGGACCTTGATAGATTGAACATTGGGCCCTATCCAGCAAAATTCAGTTTAGTAGAGAGAAATGTAAGGTTCTATACTTAGGAAAAATCAGGTGCCTGGGTACAAGATATGTGGGGCCTCACTTGGCAGTAGTACTTCTGAGAAGGATCTAGGTGTCGTGGTAGACTATAGACTAAACATGAGCCAGCAGTATTGCTGCAGCTGCCAAAAGAGCTAATGCATTCTTGGGCTGCATCAACAGAGACATAGTGCTGAGACCACAGGAAGTGATAGTGCCGCTCTATGCTGCACTAGTCAGTTTGCACCTGGAATATTGCGCCTAGTTCTGATTATCACAATTCAAGAAAAAAACTCAGGATCTAGAAGGAGTTCAGAGAAGAGCAGTGAGCGTTTGAAGGCTAAATGCTATGAAGAACTGTTAAAGCCCTATGTGGCGCAGGGCCAGGTTATCTGAGGCCTCTTCCCAGTTACATCCTACCCATCCTATCAGGTCTGGCAGCAGAGGCAATGCTGCTGGTCCTGTCTATGAAAGAGTTCCATCTGATGGGACCTAGGAGGGGAGCATTTTCTGCCATGGCACCCACCCTTGGGAGCACCTAACTGAGGTGAGGTTAGCCCCAACCCTCATGGCCTTCTGGAAAGCCCTTAAAACATGTTTTTTTCAGCAAGCCTGGGGATCCCCTGGTAAGAGGGAGCCTGTGCATTGGCTGCATTATATGTAATGTTTTCCCTCTCGTGATCTTGTTTTATCTATGTTTATTGTTTTAATTGGTTTTAATTGGTTTTGTAGTATGTTTTAATAGTAGTTTTATTGTACACCACCCAAAGTCACTTCATGTGAGATGGGCAGCCATATAAATTTGGCAAACAAAAAAATAAATGAACGGTATGTTTGGCCTCTACCTGAGGGCAGAGTAAGAATCAGCAGATGGAAGGGAGAATCCAAATCCAGAATAAGGTTTGGTTCCTGAGAACTATTAGGAAGTGGAACTATTAAGTGGAACTCTTGGAGTTGTAGATGCTTCACCCCTTAAGTTTTACAAGCAAAATTTGAATAGCCTTTTATCTGTGGTACTATAAGGAGTCTTGCCCGGGGCAGGGCGTTTGACTAAAAGATCTCCAAATTTCCTTCCAATTATGTGATTCTATGATTCCACTCCATACTTCCCACATTGTTCCCCATAAAGTTATCCTTTGACCCAGTCTCCCTACATTGTTTCCAAGTATGTCTTCCATAACTCTTCATGTTCCAATGGCAGCCTTCCGACCAATAGTTTTCCCTGTTCCATTACACCTCCTTTTTCCATTGCAGTACTAGCTCCAGATTACTATTGTTTCTCTTTTTTCCTCCATTTCCCAGTAGCACCACCAAGCTTATATGTCCCCCCTCCCCACTTACTTGTTTTCTTTTTTTTCTTTTTTCTTTTTTGTTTTCCTGACAGGTAAGTGAAATATTCTGTGGTTAAGCAGTGAAGTGGTTGTCTCAAATGGCTGACAATGAATATATGATGTCACTGTTCTCTGATGACAGGCTTAGGTATCTCATATAACCTGCTATATGGGATACCTAAGCCCGATGACAGGCTTTAAGCTGCACTGCAACACTCAGGTAAGGTGAAGGTTGTTGTTTCATCACCAGTGTCAAAGTCTGATAACTTCTGTAAGTGGAATGGAATATTTTTAACCTGTCATTCATCTTAGATAGCAAGAATGCATCAGGGGACCTAATATAATCATTTGATTTCACATTATCTTTTTCTTGGCCTTGAGTTGATGAGCAAACTCATCTAAGGATGACTGGGTTTAAGCCTGCATGTTCTGCTTAATGTACTACAAATGATAACATCATCTATTGATTTCCTGACAATTGACAAACAAAGTAGAGATCTTAAACTTTGAAATCTTAAGGTTTGGACTGTTTAGGTCCAGTACATTTTCACAAAGGAAACTTCTGGAATAACAAATACAAAACTACAGTTCTGGCAATTTGTTCAGAATACACCAGCCACCTCAAATTTAATTTTGATTTACACAACAGTGACATTCGTTAAATTGTTAGACCATATCTGTCAAACTCTGTAATTACTTTTCCCTTTTAGACTTCACAGCCTGTCACATACAAGACAATACAGCACCCAGTAACTGGGAACAGAAAGCTAAAAAAGTAATTATGTTCAAAAGACTTCTAATGCTGCAGGAATCCAAGACTGACACCATGTTAAGCAAGGTACTGATAAGATCAGTAACTTCTTTTCATTTCTCTTAGAGAGAGAGGCAAAGCAATAAATAACCTTCTATTGGACAAGCATCTTGTGAATTTGAAGTCTTTGAAGTGTCTAAAATGAGCTATTGTAAAAGATTCTGAAAATTTAGAACTTTGAGTTTTGCTTCAAAACAAGGTGGCTTCGTGAAGTATACTGCAATTCATAGAAAATATAAATTAAAACTATGATTTTTAACATTTTAAATCTGATGTAGAACTATTTCATTATTAAAAAAAACATGATGCAAGTTGCGTGCATTTTCATAGGCATACCATTGTATACTTTGTTTTGTGCACTCCATTGTATGCATATACTTTTTGCAAACAGTTTCCTTTCTGCAAATTATTTTCTAGGGTGTATAGACTGCAGGCAATATGACCTGACAAATATGTCTCCTCGATCTGCCTTGAAAAAGACGTGGAATGTTAATCTATCTCAGCCAGTCAGTTCACGCAGTGGCTTCTCCCCACGTACTTTGGATATATAAAAATTATTGTTACCAACCAAATAAAGTAACATATTGCTGATTTGATATCGGGTGCTGCTTCATGGAAGCACATACAAGAGCCACTTAATTCAGATCAATGAAATGAAATGCTCTCTTGAAGTTCTGTAGAGTCCTATTATTTTTCTATAGATTATGCATATTTGCATCCCATTTTCTCTATTAAGTTTTGAATCTTTTTAAAATGGAAAATTACAAAATTCAGACGAATACAAAATGCAAAACCTGATGCATTTTGAATTAAAATGGAAGCAACACAATTTTCTCTTACATCGCTAATTGTACCCAACATTCATGGAAGATTCTTTAATCCAGCAAAAGTATCCATGACTATCTGAGATTATTTATATTGATTCTCATTTCCTTTTGTAGTTTGTTGGGCAAAAATGTGCTTCAAATGCTCCAGTGACCCTCAGAAATATTTCAGATCTCTAAAAATTAAATCATTATCATATACCAAGATAAAATATAATTTTTATGTATGAAGGAACCAACTCTCAGCTTATATATTAGTTACTGTTCTCTTTGAATTCTTCATTTTAAGTTGTGTTTACAGAGAATATGAAGTGGAATTTTTGATACCATTCAAGTTATTTAATAGCATTGGGTACTAACTGATTTTCTATGTATGAGTAATATTGGGTATCATAGTCACATGTTCTACTTGGTGAATGATTATAGAGTTGCTAGGACTTTATGGGAGGAAATGTTGGCACTATTTTATTAGCTCTTAATTTTGTGGTGCTACACCTATGCATAGGATTAAGACTGTGTTTAGTCTTAGCACAGCAACTCTCAATATAACAGGTCCATAGTACCCCTCTGTTATTCATTATAGAAGTACATTTATTTTGTAAAACTTTTGAATGAGTTTCACAATTAGGTGTTAAAATGTAGGTTAATTACTGGTAACTGTGTGTGCATTTACTGTACTCTGCTGTTAGCACTCCACTTTTTATAGACTTCTCTGTATGAATATCCACAGGTATCATAGTGCTTCAGGGTGTCATTGTTCTACTTTTGACTGAAGTACTCCTGAAATGCATTTTACAGAGAAGTATTAATTCAGATATATGAATTAGAAATACGTTTTCTACAGATAGAAAGACATACAACGAAATGAGGTCCTAATTTTATGAAGCACTTATGAAAGCTTCATGAGTTGGCAAAGATTCAATGACGTACTTCAGGATAAAAAATGCATGCCATGGTTGGCCTTGGAAGACTTGTTTTGTGACTTGTTAGGGATGTCCAGAATTCTTTTCTCTACTCTTCCATCATCACTAGTACTGCTGCCCTTAAGTTACTACTGTCACTGTCACTCAACTACTATCAGGGCTACAGGGTCCTTATAGATTGAAAGCCAAATCCTTTCAGAATAAAATTGTAAAATATGTTATCAGTATGGCTGTCTGAATTTTGCTAACATTTTTCGGGCCTAAGTCTGTGTCTTGCAACATCAACATCAGGAGCAATAAATAAGAGAAAAATGAAAATATTGCTAATACTGTACTCAACCAAAATCAGCAAGGAAGCTGGCAGGAAGTTGCAAGTCTCAGGCTGGCAGGCGGGTAAGTGGCTGCTGCTGGGGGAGGAGGAAATGAGGGGGTGCATGGGGTGAGGGGTAGGATCAGGGAGGGTGCACGGGGGTGTGAGGGGGAGGGGGTGACGTGGTGCTCAAGAGGCGCGATGTGGGTTAGGGAGGGTGCACAAGGGTCAGGGAGGGTGCAAGGGGGTGCAAGGGAAGCACTGCAAGGGTCAGGGAAGGTGCACAGGAATGTGTGAGTGGCCAGTGTAGTGTGAGTGCAGAGGGGCTGGGGAAGGGTGTACAGGTGGGGGAGACTTACCCCAGCGACTGGTGACCTTCCCTGCTGGCTTCCCCATTGACTTTCTGGGGAAACTGGCAGGGAAGGTTGCAAATGGCGATTGCATGATTGCAGGGTGCTGCAACTGGTTGTAAGTGCAAACCAGTTGCCAAGTGCCCAGATCATGATCACGTGACTGCAGGGGTGCTGTGACAGCCTGAACTCCAAGGACTAGTCATAACCACCATTCATTCAGCATCATTGTAACTTCGAACGGTTGTTAAATGAATTATGGTAGGTCGAGGACTACCTTTATACTTTTTCTTTTTTATTCATTTTTTTATATTTAATTACTTTTTAAAAAGGGGAAATATCTTTGCTGCAATCTTATACATATCTGTTCAGAACTAAATCCCAGTCATTTCAATGGAATTATTCTGGAACATTGAAAAGAGGGTTGCAGCTTCAAACTATAAATTTGTTGATTGAATTACAGCATTATAATCAAGTTAGTCTCTGAATTTTAAAAAACAGATCAATGCTTTCTGATGCTGAGATTTTATATTCTTGTATTTCATTATTTAATCTCTATTTCTGGGTCTTTCCTAGACAGCTATGGCTGTTGGGTAGTATAGAAATAATAAGTAATCAGGCACTCTTTCACACAATATGCATATATAAATAATCATCTTTCAGAAGAAATTAGTTCCCAAAGATCCAGTTTTGCCTGTGTGATTAATGAAACCAATGTTTCTTTCAGTTGCTCCATATAATTCACATATCTTGATGTCACCAAATTGGTATAAAAATTCCTTCCAGACATGTGTTCTTAATCCATTCCCAACTGCAAGGCAAATTCTATGATTTCTTTCATCCTCTTTCTATAAGAGATTTTAAAATAACAGATACTTAAAATGAACCTGTCACTTCTGAATGTGTGATGGGTTTCTGACTGACTGCTACAATTAAAGTTTTATGGCCCCAAACCAGATGAAGCAGTGAACTCACCCAGTAAATGAACCCACACATGGAAAAGGTTCTTGTCCACATTTCAAGTGTAGATGTCATGCAAATATCTTCATTCCAAATTTCAGTTGAAAGGAGAAACCACATTACAAATACAAAAAGCTAAGACTTCACTTTGCTATATCAATTGTTTATTGCACTGGAACTGTTTTTTCCCCCCCAAACTTGGCAACTTTAAGAGGTATGCAGCTGAACTCCCAGAATTCCTCAGCCAGCATGTTGGCTAGGGAATTCTGGGAGTTGAAGTCTACACATCTTAAAATTGCCAAGTTTGAAAAACACTGCACTGGAATCAACCTGTCTGGCTGGGTGGAGAGCAATGAGCCTGTTTTTTAAAAGAGTATAATAAAGAATCAAGAAGGTAGAGAAGGAATATTGGTAAATTTCCATCAGCCTCTACTAAAATTAATTCCTTTAGGAAGAGTGGGGAAAATACCTTTCTGAGATTATAGATGTTTTGTTCAAAATACACATATTTTTATAAATAGGGCTGTACCACACTTCAGATTCAAAGGCAAAAAGATGTTTAGGGGTAATAGGGAATGCAACCATAGCCCCTGTATGAAACTCCCTAAGGCAGTCTTCTTCAAACTTGGCAACTTTAAGATATGTGGACTTCAACTCCCAGAATTCCCCAGTCAGCATTCTGGAAGTTGAAGTGCACACTTCTTAAAGTTGCCAAGTTTGAAAAAGACTGCCTTGAAGCAACCACAGTTCCTGTCACAGCTGCATACAATCACAGGAAAAAACATGTTTGGTTTAAGGAAATGCAGCTATGTGCTGCATTTCTACACATACATTCCAGTGTGCTACAAAGTGCTGTGCTATCTTAAAACACATGCCAATGGTCTTACCATATAACTCAGTTTTATTATAATCAAGCAGTAAAGATGTAAGCATTTTGTACTTTTTAAAAAAATAGAATTGTAGCAATCAAAAGGAGCCAATTTAGGCCTTCCAATCCAATCTCCTGCTAAGTGTAGAAATCCAAATTAAATAATTCCTGGCAGATCCTTTTTAGCCTTATCTTAAACACACACAGTAAAGGGGATCCTACCATTCCTTTGGATAATTGGTTTCACTGCTTTTATTGTTTAAAAAGTGTGTTTGCTTGTTTGTTTGATTGATTTCTATCACATCTTTGTTTTGTACAACTCAAGGTGGCATATCTACTGCTCCTGCCTTCTGTTTTCCCCACAACAACCCAGTGAGGTGAGACAGACTGAGAGAGAGTGACTGGCCCAAAGTCACCCAGCCAGCTTGTTCTAACATTCAAACAGGCTCTGTCTTCCTACCACTTAAATCCATTGTTCTGTGATTAGGGAACGAATCTTAGCCTTTTAAAGAACCCAAATGTCTTGTTTTCATTACCAAAATACCATGGCCTCTGAAACATTACATCTACTACTGACTGAGTTCACTGAGTTCTTTGTTATTCATATGTAAATCCTGCTGACACTTATCTATTTTTTTTTTTAAAAAAAGGATTTTTATTGCACCCTTTTGTTCAGCAGTACGATCAAAGAAGATTGTCCAACTCAGACTGAATGGTTCATTTGTGGGTTTCAGGAATTTAAACACTCTAATAGCCAACTTAACATCTAGGTAAACTCTGCTTTCATTTATCCCTTTCATTAACAAAATAAAATGTTGTTGATTGTAGACATTCTGCTAGAAGCCAGATAAATTCAAACTGTTTCTGGAGCCCTGTTTTCAGTCTTCATTATATAAATTCACAGATGCCTTTGAAAATCAGAGCAAAGCGACCTTAAGCAGTTCAAACATATCCCAAGTCACAAAACACTTTGAACCAGGTCCAAAGCCACTGAGGAAAAGAGACATACATAGTGCAGAACTGCAGAAATGTATGGTGTCAGGGGTAGGGCAGAAACATGGGGAGAAGGGTACATATTACCAGGATCCAGGATCCTGGTAGGCCCCAAACCAGTTCATTACAGTGAGGAGAAAAATTATGGCAAAGAGCTTGATTAAGGAGATCCATAGGAATGTGTGTATGTGTGTGTGCAGGCACAGGGTCAGGATCTTCTGGGATTTGTTCACAAGAAGCAGAAACATTCTGAACTGTGTTGCTGGCTGAGGCCATTGTCTAGAATGGCAAAGTGTGGTTTTATTTAAACAATTATTTTCAGTATAAGAACTAATACCATGTGTGCTTTCCAATGTGACGCCCTCTCTCAAGAATTACCAGATTTGTTGTACATAGTTTGGCAGAAGAAACAGCTTGTACGGGGGAGAAAGCATCATAAAGATCAGGTCACAGTAGGATGACCATGTTTGTTTCTTACAATAAACACTCAGGGAATAATGCTGTTTTTGAAGAATAACACATTCATTATGGCACAGATGTTTATGCACAAAAGAAAAAGCCTAGTTTTACACATCACACTAAGGCATAATTTTCTTGATTGCAGTTTAGTAGATAAACTAGATTTGGCTAAGTTTATGCACCGTAAGCCATAAATTGTGCTATGTAATATCTGGGCTTAACATAGCACACTAATGCAATGTGTGAAGTAAACCCAGCCAATGTGTAAGTTTCAAATGGGCAGACATATCATGAAATTAATGGATTTCTACTTTATCTGGGGAATGGATAACCATGTTAATGAGAGCAAATGCTGATGATATGGATATAACACATATATTCACACATCAAGAACACACACACCCTCCCACACAAAATATACCATGTCTGGCAGAGTAAGATAGTTGCTGAGAGACACTGGTAACCCCCCACTGGGATCCTCAACTGCTACCATCCCACTAAACCAGCATCCCCCAAATGATTAAGTCTGTTGGCTTCGAAGCCTGCCTGCACTTAGTAAATTAATCTCTGTGTCAGCAAATTCAAGTAAGACTGAACTGCCAGTCTGATTAGCTTATGCCTGGGGAATAAGTGGTAATTTTTTCCTACCTTAACAACTTGCCAGGGAAATTATTAAAGCATGATAGAAAAATTTCAGAGTGGGTTATGGTATGATTTCAGAACTGTGGAAAGTAGAATTTCAGAATGTAATTCATGGGATTATATTGTATACATGGTATAGGATTGTATCTGTCTCTGGAAGACAGTCCAAATGATACATGGAAGTTGGAGACATTTTGATAACTTCCTGAAAATCTTATACAAATGTTAAAGTTAATAAAGAGCAACAGGAAGAAGAGATATTTCAGGATATTGGCAATCAGACCTTCCATTAATTTGGTAGATGCCCCAAATAGAAGGTTCTCAGAATCTTGTCTCAGTTCTAGGACAGAATCTACCACCATTCTGTCAAACCCACAATCTGGAATTCTTTTATACTTTCCCACCCCCTTCCCCCTTTCCATTATTATCAAAAGTGATTTGCGAAGTATTTGAACTTACAGTATTTTATATAATTAAAAAATGAAAGACTATATGTCTCTATATTGAGTAATATAGATTTCCTGTTACCATGTCTTTTCAAGGCAAGCAAGGTTATCCAGTTATAGAACTGTACTTAATAATTCCAGAGTGTTGCCTAAGGGAAATGTGATAAATGTGCTATCATAGTAAAAGTAAGAGTCACACAATTTTCAAAGTCTACTGTTTTTATTATGCCATAA
This sequence comes from Liasis olivaceus, assembly GCA_030867105.1. NCBI lineage: Eukaryota > Metazoa > Chordata > Lepidosauria > Squamata > Pythonidae > Liasis > Liasis olivaceus. The sequence goes on from CM061348.1 coordinate 205,608,049, forward strand.
GATTTTACAAGCTAAAATCTGTTCATAGACTGCGGCTTGCAAAGCTGAAGTCACACTAAGGTTCTTACACTTTCAAGTGTCACAGGACTTTGTTCTTCTCACATCTGCAGTTGCCCACAGCTGAAGTTAGTCCTTAATGTTGAGGAAGCTGAAGTGTTTAACTTACCACTTCATCCAGGTAAGCAGGACCAAAAGAAGACCCTGCAGTTGTTCAGAATATCTGTGAGACAAATTTAAACTAAAGCTGGAAACAGACTATGTGATGATGTGTATCTAGCAAGTCTAAATCTTCCAGGAAAGAGGGAACTGGATAATTGAAAGTCATGTATCAATGCTATTAATATTGTTTTGTTTGTTTATTCATTTATTTATGCTTCTTCAGAATATTTCTTGCATCTGTGGAGATGGCTGGTGGGGTGATGGGTTCTGGCTCCACCCCCCAGCATCTTGAAGGTGTTAGAGCTAAAATATACAGGGGGGTTTTAGAACATTTTTAATGTATGTTTGTATTTTAATTATTTACAGATTTTAGCCACTGTTGGAGGGATTGGGGTGTTTGTTCTTTTTTGTTATTGTGAGCCGCCCAGAGTCACCCGATGGGGGAGATGGGTGGCATACGAGTTTAATAATAAAATAAAAAATAAAATATTTTAGTGTGGAATTTGACAATCAACTTTAAGAATATTTGATCTCCATTATTATAATGCATTCTATGAGAGGTATCCACAGGCTCTGACATTTTCATCAAAATGATGAAGGCACTGTCATGCTGCAAGCTCCACCCCTTTCATACATGTGTATGATGTCATGATGTATATACAAAAGGGGCAGAGATTACATCATTTTCTCCCCTTGTTCCCACCTCCCCTTGTCCCCACCTCTGCATTCCATAATACATACCATTTTTATTATTAAAAATGGATTGCCTTAGTCCAATACATCCACCAATACCAGAAGAAAAGTTGCATTGTGGTAAAAAGGGAAAGGAATATAAATAATATCACCAGGAGTTGCACCAACAACCCATAATCCAGCATCTTGTTTTAAGACCTGCATGTGAGTGATAACTGCAGGCTTTGATAAACCTAAAACAGAGAAAATGCATGTATGTGTACTTTTAATAGAGATTTTAAAAATATTAATAGTAGTAAAGAATAGCTAAAGAGTCTCTTGATGAGGGTGAAAGAAGAGAGTGCAAAATCTGACTTGAAACTCAACATTAAAAAAACTAAGATCATGGCATCTGGACCCATCAATCCCTGGCAAATAGAAGGGGTAGAAATGGAAGCAGTAACAGACTTCATTTATCTGGGCTCTAAGATCACCACAGATGAAGACTGCAGCCATGAAATTAAAAGACACTTGCTCCTTGGGAGGAAAGCTATGGCAAACCTAGACAGCATATTAAAAAGCAGAGACATCACCTTGCCGACAAAGATCCACATAATCAAAGCTATGGTTTTTCCAGTAGCAATGTATGGCTGTGAGAGCAGACCATAAGGAAGGCTGAGTGCCAAAGAATTGATGCCTTTGAACTGTGGTGCTGGAGAAGACTCTTAGGAGTCCCTTGGACTGCCAGAAGGTCAAACCAGTCAATCCTAAAGGAAATCAACTCTGACTGTTCACTGGAAGGATTGATACTGAAGCTCAAGCTCAGATACTTTGGCCACCTAATGCGAAGAGAGGACTCTTTGGAAAAGACCCTGATGCTGGGAATGATTGACGGCAAAAGGAGAAGGGGACGGCAGAGGATGAGATGGCTAGGTAGTATCACCAAAGCAATGAACATGAAATTGAGCAAACTCCAGGAGGCAGGGAAGGACAGGAAGGCCTGGCGTGATATGGTTCACAGAGTCACGAAAAGTCGGACATGACTTAATGACTGAACAACAACAATACCATCTTTCATGTTAAAATGATTGGGTCTCATTTTTTCAATGTTTCTGAACTAAATGCAAGTATCTGTATTTTTACCTCTATAGGATTTGAGTAGGGACAGTTCAGATAAGGGAAATAGCCCCTACTGTTATTTGTCAACAAATTGGCAGTCATCTTATATCATATTATAATGATAGCATTTCAAGAAAAGAAAAATATCTGGCATTCTAATTATGGCTTTCCTAACTCATAAATCATTTGTTATAAATAAATATATATGTATGGCACTTGCAGGCACTTATTCATCTGCTTTGGGCAGGAAACAGTGGACTAATTACTCTAACTTTGCTATATCCAGAGAGTCAGTACAAAAGCAATAAAAGGTGAATGCTTGTGGAAGAAGCAGTTTCACCTTCTACTCATCTATGTGCTTTCTTAGCCAGAACCTCCACACCACTGCTGCTTATATGTACAACCACAGCAGCACAGCAGGGAAGACTTCTAAGTGGCCACCATCTTCCAAATACATTCCACAATATCAGTTCTCTGAAAGTTGTTATCTGCTTTCTTTATCAGCCTCTGACTGGATCACTGAGAAAATCACCTTGCTTATTTGCTTGTTTTTTCTCTGAACAGCATCCTGCCACCAACAAAGAGCTGGTCAGATTAGTGAACTTTGACTCAGGGTATGCTTGCAAACTCCCTCTGGATACTATGTTAGAGGATACTGTGTTCAAACTCTTCATTGCATCAAGGAAAATACCAGTGGGCCATCATAGGTCATATGCAGTCCTTTGAAGCCATCAGTGGGTCCTTTTGTGGGTCCCAACTCCACCATTTTACAGTCCTAGGCAATAAACTAATCATAAAATTGACAAGTTACAAAATATTATCTAAGAACAACAGGCATTCAGCCATTTTTCCTTCTGCTGGGAGAAAAAGTCAGCTTCACTGCATCTTCTAATAAAAGTACTGAAAAATTACTGGTTTTCTTTATGGGAGCTTGGTGAGAAGAAGCATTCCTTTCCTTTCCAGAAAAAAAATATGAAAATTGTTCTGGGTGGGGAGCACAGACAGTTATCTTCTCCTGATCCATACATATGAAACATGTGAAATGAAACATAGTGGAGAGTCTAGTACCAGGTCCAGCTAGGTCTTGACAGTCCCACTTTGGCTGCCTACTCTGCTTGGATCATACAAAACAAATCAACATACATTGCACTTTGGCTTAATCATCTTCCTGCCTCGCAGGGTAGGAATAAGGACAAGTCAGCTCAAACCATCATTTGTGGCTTCCTGGACAGTTTTAGTTCCCACTGAGACACCATATCACCTGGATATTAAAGTTATTAGTAGATTTTTTTTTAATGTGTTCTTTTAACAGTTAACTGTACTTTTACCAGTTTTACCAGTTTTGTAAACTGTTGCTTCTGCTGTATTCATGCAATACAAATGGAAAATCCCTAAAGATATCATATCATTTCAACAATATGCTTACTTGACAGCAATTTCCATTGTATTCCAATTAATATTTTCCCCAAAACATCCAATCAAGCAATTCATTTCAATCAAATATCAGAGACAAACAACTCCCCAAAGATAAAATATGTTGTTTTAAGATCAAACTGAGACTTTGTGTACCAAAGAATTTGATATTATAAAATATTGATTTTTTTATAATTATACAAGTTAATACAAACATATATAACAGTATTAAAAAATCAACACAATTACATAGCAATAAAAAGGCAGAATAAATTAACAGCTCTAAAATGTTGATCAATGTCATTTTTTTCACCTTTGTCAAGAAAAAAAAGCCCTTGAAGACCATCTGGAAGCTGCAATTGGTCCAGAATGCAGTGGCATGCTACACCCAGGTAAACTACTGCTTTGCAAACTGGTTCACAGTACACTTCCAGGTGCAATTCAAGATGCTGGTTGCTGCCTAGAAATCCCTTCAAGCCACAGGGCCAGGGTACTTGTAGGATATAATAATGTCTTTCATCTTCAGATAAACACCTTCTGTTTCAAGGTAAACACCAGGTTTAACATGCAACTGCTGGTATAAATTGGGACTGAGATACTCTAGGACAAATCCATGATTGCAGCAGAGGCCATGAAATCCCAAGCAGCACCAAAACCCATCTTCAGAGTATGAAGCCTTGAATTCTTCCAGCACTATCAGCCTAGGGTACTCCACTAGCAACACAGCAATGAGATTTAGGAACTCTGGAAGATTGCTGCTGGGCAGCATGCTGGATGATACACCAACAACAGCCCTAATTTGTCTTTGCAGTCCAGATCCTTACAAGGCATTTGCAGTCAGGTACCATCAGCAGAGCAATGGGTCATGACCTAGATGTCATGTACAATCAATCTGTCCCCAACCTTGGTGTCTTGACAGCTGGAACACATAAAAAATGGGAGCAAATCTCTAATAAGGCTATATTCTTATCACTGCCCAACCAGGTTTCAGTAGCATATGCCAGGTTCCTCCATGCAGCCACTACCATATCATAGATGTCAGATGTCTTCTTTTGAATAGACCTGACAATTACCAAGAGTAACTTGATTTCAGAAATTGCACTTCATTTTATATCACTGCTAATTCTATCATCAACAATTTTGTACAATGAACTGAAGCAGCAATATTCAATTCAACTAGCTAGGAAGTAATGGTATAAAACAACAGATGTGCTGTCAGCGTCAACAACTGTACTGAATGTGTCCACATAAGGTCCTCATGTGGAGCAAGTCAGTAACTTATAACTACTTAGGCATGCCTCTAGTGCATATATTGCCTTACTGCACAAAACATGTTGCTACTATAGGCTACAACAAGCTGCTAAAGCTACCATACTGGGGCTGCAAAATGCATCAACTAATTAGCAGAAATGATCTACAGGAAAGTGTGATCTAGAAGTCATTTGGATTTTTACAAGGAAGATAGCCCTATTCCTCAGCATACACATATATTTTCTTTTATTCTTTACAACTAGTTTTTTATTACAGTACACAACATGGAGAAAAGAGCACCATACACTTCCCTGATCAAGGGGTTGAAGAGCCTTTCATCAAAGAATCAAGACAAACAGGGAGGAAAGACTCGGCCTCCTCCCCTCCTCCTCCCCCTCCCCCTCCCCCTTGCCCTCCTCCTTCTTTTGCAAGCAACCAAGTGAAAGAGACTAACAAGGAAATCATACTGACAGGATGAGGAGATGGGAACATATAAAAACATTAAGTTATGACCAGCTGCTAGAGTTCATAACCCCTAAACATGGATGCACAGTAGGTGGTTGTAATGGAATGAGAGAGAAGAGACTGATGTCATTTCGATTCTCTGCCAATGCTTACACTTTTCAGCTTCCTGTCCACCAGGAGGTAAAGGCAACACACTTCCCTCTTGTAGATATCAGTGTAGGGTTAGAGCCTATGCTGTTGTATGTGTCCAATCAATGTTTGGCCAGTAATGGCAACGTTGGAAGTGGAAGCCTTGGCCTTTGCCGAGAGAAAGCTTAGCTGTGGACGGGGAAGTGCAGCGTGGACGGGGAAGCAAATTCAGACAAGATAGCACACTCAAATATCGCAGAGGGGATATGAAGAGATGATCATTACAGCAGATCTGTGTAGCATTGCATAAGCATGTTTACTCAGATGTTTGCCCTTCTAAACATCTGGGATTGTAGCCCTTAAAGAGCTACAGTGTGTGCAAGCAAAAAGTTGTACCATTTCTAAAGCACTTTTGGGGTGGGCTGACAGATGACATGTAGTTCTGTTTGTTTGTTTTTAAATCTCTCCCTTCAACAGGAGGGAGCTATGTATTCTATGCCAATTGATCACATGTGTAGCTAGATGCCAAGACAGATGTGGATCCTGTGAATTCATAGCCTCTCTTCTGGCATGCCATGTGGCAAATCTCCTTTTGCCCAATTCTGATGTCTGATGGAATAGAATAATGTCAGAGGAATCAAAGCAGTTGGGAGAGAATTACAAGATCCTCTCCATCTCAAAAGGATGAATTATTTTCACCAAACTATCATAACAGGAGATCCAAAGGCTTATGGGTTGTTCCCCCAGGCACAACATTCTAACTTTTATTGTATAAAAACGTATGAAGAGTTATACTCAAAATTTCCATTTTCCTGTAAAAATGCAAGAAATCTTCTTAAGGACTAAATTGCAAAATGGCAACTAAACCCTTTTTGCTAGAAGTACAAAAACAGATAATTGCTTGATACCACAACAATAGCTGACTTCCAAACCAATACTGCTTAACAGTCATCAACAACCTTTTCCCATCTGGAGTGCTGATTAAATATTTTGTCTTGCAAAACCTCCTTTGCAAGTCCTTTATTACAAAATTAACAACTACATTGGGTGATGTTTTACGATCTCATAATATGCATTAGAGGGAAAAAATGTTACTGTAATCAGAACTGCAACATGTAGAAGAGGAGTCCTTCCTTTGCTAACCTATCCAGACAAAATTAACTGTCTGCCTGTACCTGACTGTCTTGGGGCAAGGATACTTGGACCCTTTGATCTGGGCTGTTTTCATATTTATCAAATTAAATTATCACTCAGAATTTTTGTGATTCTTAAAACTCACTACCACACAATTCTATCACTTCAGCATATATAAAGGACAACATATACAATTGCTCCAATCTTTTACACCATAATAAAGGTTGTGTTCCTGTGCTAACCTCTTTGGAAATAATTCTTTTTTCTTTTCTTTTCTTTTCTTTTCTTTTCTTTTCTTTTCTTTCTCTCTCTCTCTTCCTTCCTTCCTTCCTTTCTCTCTCTCTCTCTCTCTTTTCTTTCTTTCTTTCTTTCTTTCTTTCTTTCTTTCTTTCTTTCTTTCTTTCTTTCTTTCTTTCTTTCTTTCACCTGAGACTTCATAGCTCAGAGACTAAGACTTTGAATCATCTAAGCTTCTTATTTAAGAACATCTAAATTTATTTTTTAGTCTCTCATTTCATCACTTTGGAGAAGATGAGAATTTTATCTTCTAATGCCTTTTTAATTCTAATTTTATCACAATGGAAAATTATGGTAATATAAACAATGGGGTGTGGGATTTATGAGGGATTAGCTATTCATTATGAATAAATAGCTATAGTTGTGTATGCTGAAGAAGTCTTCTTGCCAAAGAATTTCACTTGGATTTGGTATAATAACTGTATTTATATTCTTGATGAATTATGGTGGTCTGCAGTGTTCTTTGTGCCAAGAGTCACTGGATGTGTAGCTGTTAAGGAAAAGTTTCTGAATACAATAGCCAAGATTTTTAAAATGGGCATAGACTTTACTGGAAGCACTTACAACTACATTTATAATACATTTAAACATTGTGTAAATGTTTTTATGTTTCAAAATATTGTTCATATCTAGGAATTGCTACTTTGCTTACTTTGAACCCTTCAGTATGCCTATAACTTATTGTTAATAGCAATATATTTTCTTTTTTGTTTGTTTAGATCTTCCATCTCACATCAGTCCTCAAATTTAACTCTTCCATTATCTGTAGATATGGTTACAGAGTTGGATCTCAACTTAAAAATGATTATCAGCAACACAAACCACTTGATAAGTTCTTCATTAAAGAACAAACAAATAAATAACATTCAAAATGATTGTTTCTGCACTCTGATTTAGTTGATTTTTTTAAAAAAATGTTGCTATTACAGTTGACAAATATCACCAATTACCCAAACATCTACCAAAATATCTACCAGATTTTCCTTCTCATTTCTGATGAATAGCACATAATCCCTACTAGGATGGGAAGAATAAAAGGCCTGTCCTCTTTTTTAAAATAGCTATCACCTTTTGGAAAAGCCTCCCCAGAGATATCTATATTACTGAGCAGAAAAAGACAGTCTACTTCAGCAGTCGATTTTGGCCATGCTCCATCTCCTGCCTGCCACACTCTCCCTTCCCATAAGAGCTGACCATTCTAAGGCTACCTTCTGTAGGTGCTCCTGAGCCCTGCAGCTGTTGAACACATGGGTTAGCTGTTTGTAGCTTGGGTGGCTCTGCCATAAGCACTTCATCCATAATGCCTAATTCCGAGTAACTCCTCAAAGTGAAATATTGGCCAGGAATGGTAGGTAGGTCAGAACCAGGCAGGAGTTGGGCAAGAGATTCTAGTCTAGTCTAGTCTAGTCTAGTCTATAGTCTAGTCTAGTCTAGTCTAGTCTACCTTCTGAGATCTAGTTAGTCTACCATCTAAGAAAGACTATTTACTAAAATATTTATAACTCGCCTTATATCAACAGAATTGGGCAGGTATTTTACAATTACCAATGCTTTCACCACATTTAGCCCTTTACTGAACGTATTCTAAAATATATTCATTATTTTTAATATTGTTCACTGCCTTGTTTAGTGTTATTTTTTATTGAACAATCATTCTCTGAAATTAAAACATGGTCTCTTATCAGTAGCAGGTTTCAGCACTAACAATTACAGTTAGGATTTCAACTTGTCAGAAGAAGAGAGAAGAATCTATTATTTTTCTTTAAATTGCAAAATAAAAAGAACATAAGATTTCTGCGGATCAGACTGCAAATGTATTTAACCCATCATTTAGTATCACACAGTGGCCAACCAGATGCATTGTATGGAAATTATCAGGTTGTTAATCCTGAACAATTAACTGAGTTAACATTGTAAGTCATTTTTAGCTTTCTAAGCTAAAAGTGCAAGACTGTAGAATTTCATGTTAGGGAAAATCCCTGCTGTAATCATTTTAGTTGCTTTTACGGCATTTGCCACCATTATGATATCCTAACTAAGGTGCAGAAACCATGACTGTGTTTAATATTCTAAGCAGTTTTAAAACAGTGCCACACTGTGGAGGTTACAAGAAATCAGGAATCTGGTTGCACCTTTTCCGATTAGCACATTTTATTAAGAGACATAAGCTTTTATGAGCTGCAGCCCACTTCATCAGATGTAGCTCATGAAAGCAAGGACTCCTTCTGATTTTTGCTACCCCAGGCCAACACAACTGCCTTCCCACAATGTCTATTGAGGTGGCTAGTAAATATATAACACTTTTCTGTTTAAAAGATTACATGCTGCATTATATTAATGCTTAACAAACAGTCTCTTGGCAGAAATTATTCCATATTCATCCCATTAACGCCTTCTGTTTTTTTCAGCACAAGAAGTGATACTATTATAGATATCCTGAGCATCATAAAAGGCATGGTGGAACTTTTATAAATCCATCTAATTTGCTTCAAATCATGGCAGCTTTTAATTTTTATAGCTATTTCAAGGATGCTAATTCATAATTTTATGTTTCATTGTCTCTAAGTCTAAATGGTTCCATTTATATACAATTATTATGTTCATAAGAATTTAATCTCTTTGTCTAAAATGTCTGTAAAGAACTCTCTGAATGCTTTGAAAGCAATGCTTTGTTCAGGCATATGAATAAATTCTTGAATTTTCCAATGTAAACTGTGGCAGATACCCACTGCTATGTGGGTCTATCAAACTATGGAGACTCTAGGACAGGAAGCCATTGTTATTAGCCAAAATTAGATGTCACATTATATTAAAGAGAGGACTAGCAATACCTATAGTTTTCCAGCAGCAATGATTCCTGTATTAGAGATTATTCTGTAAATTGACTTACATAAATAACTACATAAAGTTATAATATGTTAAAGGTGATTTTCCTTTTCCATTTCCCCAACCGCTGTGCTGAGTCTGCCAATACATTTGCCAATTAGTCCACTTGCATTGACAAACTGGTAAGATAAGAGCCATGCTGAGAAAGACCACCCAAGCATTTCACTGGTTGCTGAACATCTGCCAGTGGGTAATAACCTTCCATCACTACCAATCTGAGCTTGATTCCAGCTCAGCTTTTGCTTTCAATGCCAATATTTCCTACTTAAAGCAGAAAACCAAAGAAGAAATGGCCATTAAGTTACTTAAAACTTTTGTCTTATACTTTCATTTTGTTTTCCACAAAATTTCTGACCTTTCATATTTTATTTCCAGCCAATATGGATCTTGTTTTTATGATGGCAGACAGACACATTGCCCTTCTTCAGAGATTATTCAACCGAAATCTGGTGAACAGATGGTTGAAAATCTCACCTTTGATAATATGTCAGGCACAAGGGGATACAGTACTCTCTTCCTTCCATGTATGCTTTAGATCCTGGTTCATAGAATGAATCAATGCCACATATGGTCTTTGTTCAAGAGAGAAAAAGTATTGAATGCAAAATTCAAACATTAATACTGATAAGTATGTTTGAATCTTTGAAGTGCTTTATATATGTATTTGTTATCCTTCAAGCCATTAGAGGGCACCCTTGTGTTAAAATCAAGATTTTGGACAGAATGACCGAAGGCAGGCAGGCAGGCAGGCTCAACTTGTTTTAATAAGAATTATGACTGATATTTTAGAAGTTAAAACAACGAATGTAAAGAAATACAAGTCATCATTGCAAATACCCTTATTTGTAATTATGTGAGAATTTAAATAACAAAACTTGGAAGACAGTGTAAAGACTATCTGACTTTCGTTGTGATTTTCCCTAGAGCTCACCTTTTCAAATGCAGTCCTCATTTTTCAAGAAGCTTCATATATTTCATCACATTTTTATGGAACAGTAACAAATAATTTCCCTATCAAGCATGAATTGATATGTCATTCAGCACATTTTTTATTTTGTTTTATTTTTTCTAAAATAACAAATCCAAAAGTACATGGCCTTTTGGAGTTTTCCCACCTTGTGTTTGTTTTACAAGTTGCATGTATCTTATTAATATTTCCTGCATCTGGGCACAGATATTTGCTGCCTTTCAAACAACTCCAAAATTACTGCTGAGAGTTCATAATTGATGCTTTCATTGCACCATTGCACTTTCTGATTCATGAAATTTTACAAAGAATCTAGATGTTATTGCCTATGCTTTTGCCAACCCAATTAACTTTTTTTTATTATTAAAGATAATTTGCTAAGAAGGGGGAAAAGCAATAGCTACAAAATGTGTTTTGGTTGAATACTCTGTGAACTTTACAACTGGACGGTTCCTTAAAGGAGCTTGTTAATAGGGTCATCATGAGAAATATACATCACCAAATACATTAGTTCTAGTTCCCTCAGATTGGGAACTTTTCCAATCACAGTCATTAGGCTAGTTTTGACATAGTTCACTTTTCTTCTTCCCAAGACTGTACTGCTTCTTGGCTACAAATAGAACAAGAATAGGCGTTCAGGTGTTTTGCTGGAATTTCCATCATTTCTGACGAATGGCTATGCTTGCTGAATCCAAAAGCCTCTGGAAGGTCTCAGGTTTATCATCTCTGATTTATGGTTTTCCTGAAGCTCTGTAGATTAAATGACACTTAGTAGGTGTCAGTAGGTTAGGGCTCATCCCAGCTGCTCATAGGGTGAGATCTAGCCCTGCCTCCCAAATGCTGCTCCTGCTGCTGCTCCTCCTTCTTCTCCTTCTCCACTTGATTCAGCAAGCTTTCATGAAAATCAAAATCTACAAATACTTTTTGGCTGATTATCTGCCATCAAGTCAGTTTCAGTTCTTAGTGACCAGATTGATAAATTTTCTGCAGAACGATCTATTTCCAACCTGGTCCTTCAGATTTTCCAGTGGTGCAGTTAACTCTAATTGAGTTCATCCACCTTTCTGCTGGTCATCTTTTTTTCTTTCTGTTTTCCCCAGCATTATAGACTAAATCCAAAAATGCAAGGGAATTCCTGGAAGCTTGGTATTCAGACAAGGCAGCCATCAACAGGCACACAGAGATAAACAACATCTACACATTATTCAAAAGACATTGGTGAGGAGATGTTCTGGTCTTTTTGTTTAAATAAAAGGAAACAAAAAGACCAGAACATCTCCTCACCACATCACGCAGATAAGCAGAGATTAACACCAAGATTAACACCAGACAAACAATCAAGCAGTAAACAATACCCTAATCAAGGAACTACCAAGAAAAAAAACAAAACAAAACCTCACACCCCCCACCAACACCAACACTGGCAGGGCAAACCACTGTATATAAGCAGAGAGCAAAGCCCATCCCATCCCATTCTAGCACTGAAGATGTTACCTAGCCGGGTAATGAAACATTTGCAAGAAAACAATCAAGCTCAGAGAACCCCAATTATAGACCTCAAGATAACCCAGGTCTTTACAATAATGTCTCCAAATATGATAATTTGATCCTGGTAATTTGTGCCTCAGATGAGAACTCTGAATTGATTTTTTTCTATGGAGAAATACTTAATATTAATATTGTATATTTTAAATATTACAGAAATAATTGGTTCCATATAGATTTATAGATTTGTCAAATCATCTTCATCTGAGTAATCCGAGAGTTTGTGTATGACTGTAATGGGGTATAAATATGACAAGTAAATAAAATAAAATAAAATAAAATAACATATTCTAAGGAATAGCAAAGAGTTGTAATCCTATGGGACTCTGTGTAATGCTGTTCACGTAATTTAAGCTTCAATCAGTCTGGATGTTAGGTGGGCTAATGCAGAATGGTTTTACTGGGTGAAATGAGGAAATGTCAGATGACTATCAAATAATGTCTTTGTTAAGGCAAAAGACAAGTCATTAAATAGAAAGCATGATATTGTAGGAGGAGGAATAAGATAATGTTATCATAAAATGAGGCTGCAGGGTAGCTTGAAAACAGAGCATAGCAGGAATTATTTAATGCCAATATATTCATCTATTTATTTAACAAGTTTAAATTATCAAAAACATGAGCTACGCATTCTCATACATTTTCAAACATAAAAGAAAACAGTATGTGGTACCTATATTTTTGTAATGTCTGGATTACAATATGGAAGCATTTTTATTTGGATTCCTTTTCAATCATGCTATAATTATGTTTTTAAGTCTCTATAACTATGCCAATTACTTCATTTTGTTTGTTTTAATTGAAAACAGATATTTCTCTTTTACAAAAGAATCATTTTGGGATTTAAAGCTTTTAGAAGTCTTCCTGATTATAAGACCCGAGAATTGTCCATTTTGCCCATTTGTTTGGACTCTCTGTCAAAAAGTGAGTCTTTCTGTCTGGGTTGTCTTCTGAATGAGGTTTTGCTATAAAGGCAAATAAACTAAGGCCTGAACCATCCACCTTTCTCTCCCTTAATTCCTATGCATTTTTTCTTGTATGAAGAGAAAAAACAGTTAAAGGTTGATATTCATAAAGCAGTTTTTTGGTAACATAATTACCTACTGGAGTCTGTGATGAATATATTTACTAATAATATATCAGCATATGACTGATGTGGTTGGGTGACATTTTCTGTAATGGGATGAGGAAATAAAGATGAAAAACATGATTGAGGCTTATTATACATCAAGCATAAGACAAAAACCATCACCACTACCATGATTTGCAACAATTAATACTAAAAAGACTTTGCCAATTACCCCTTGAATAGTCTCTGAACATTCATTCTATATATATATATATATATATATATATATATATATATATATATATCCTATCTTTCTTCTATTATGCAATGTAAGGCAGTGCATATGAATTCCTAATATGTCACCCACCAGACAGTGGCTAAATTAGACCTGCATAATTTTAGCAAAATGGCTGAGATTATTGGGAAGAACGGAGGTGATTGCTCCAGATCCCACATTTGGAGTGGGATCTAAACTAAGTTTTAATGTTTGAAATGATCGGGTAGATCAATATTATTGATTCAGAGTAATATAAAGTAATGATTAAAATATAGTCCCAACAGTTATTTCAGTGTTTTGGATTTTCTCACTCATTTCTGTTTGTGGAGTCCTTGGGGTTCTCTGAGCTTGGTTGTTTTCTTGCAAACGTTTCATTACCTGGCTAGGTAACATCTTCAGTGCTAGAATGGGATGGGGTTTGCTCTCTGTTTATATACAGTGGCATGCCCTGCCAGTGTTGGTGTTGGTGTTGGTGGGGGTGAGGGTTTTGTTTTGTTTTATTTTTTCCTTCTGGTAGTTCCTTGATTAAGGTATTGTTTACTGCTTGATTGTATATCTGATGTTAATCTTGGTGTTAATCTCTGCTTATCTGGGTGATAATTGCTGGTGAGGAGATGTTCTGGTCTTTTGTTTTCCTTTTTACTGTCTCTTTTGAATAGTGTGTAGATGTTGTTTATCTCTGTGTGCCTGTTGATGGCTGCCTTGTCTGAAAACCAAGCTTCCAGGAATACCCTCGCATTTTTGGATTTAGCTTGATCTAAGACGCTGACAGTTTCCCAGTTGAAACTATGGTTAAGTCTATCCATGTGTTGTGAGATTAAGGAGTTGTCATCGTGTCTTCTGACTGCTAGTTGGTGTTCATGGTTTTTTAATTTTATTTTAAGAGTACATATGCATGGAATCATGATCAGCATCATTAGCATCCCTGGATAGTGGACATTGCAATTAGAAGAATAGAAGAGAAATAACTGGGGAAAATCACAAAATACAAAGACCTGCAAATAGAAAGAGAATGATGTGGCAAAAGAAAGCAAAGATAATACTAATAGTAATAGGCACTTTGGGTACAATTCCAAAACATCTGGAGCACCACTTGAGCAATATCAGTGTTGATAAAATCACGATCAGTTAATTGCAAAAGGCAGCTTTGCTTGGGACAGCTTACATCCTGCAACATTTACTAATAGTAACGATACTATTAGTAAACAACATCTGCCTAACCCAGGTCCTTGGGAAGGACTTGATAGGTGGACAAAAATGTCAAATCCACTCTTAACATCTGGCTGACTGTGCGACCAACCATCTTCATCATCATCATCATTTCTGCAAGATCTACTTCTGCAACAAAGAATAGGACTATCAGATTCAGATTTCAAAAATCCAGATGACCATTAGATACAGATAAGTCTAACTCCTTGCTACTACCAATGGCTGTCTGGATTTTTGCAGCACAGATTTGGTAGCGCTAGCCAAGAGGCATCTCATCATTTATGGGAGAATTCCTCTCTTTTATTTCATTCCTTTTATTCTACCCCTTTTCTTTCTTAATGGAATGTACTGTTTGTGATATATTCCAGTGTAAACAAAATCCCAGATGCTTTCTCACAATCGTCTGAAGCATATACTTTCTGTTCTTTATTTACATATTCTAACAAATATTTTACCAAGGAAACTGGTGAATGTTGACTGGTTGGAACAACATCCTATATTCTACAATGTTAATTTCCTTGTAAAGGTTTCTTCATTTAAATGGATGTTACCTTCTGAGCACACAGCAAAGTAATTTCAAGAGGAGAATAACTTGTCTTATTCATTCATTTGTCAATGTTACTCCACCTGGGTGAAAAATAAAAATGTAGTCATTTGCCATAGTGTTTCATATTAATTTCAGTGCCTACTTTTGAATGGATAAAATAAGAACAGAAATGTCCTCAAGTGATGTTGGCAGGCTAGTAACATCTGCCTTAGATCCCCTTATCCTCTCACAGAATAATGTGCCATAAACATCAACTCAGATAATAAGTCAGGCTTGGCATATGCTAAGCATGTGTGAAGATTGTCACTTTCTGCAGGCTTCAGCTCCCTACTGAACTTTGAGTGCTCCCACACTTGCTGTATTTCCCTCAGTTCCTGTTTTGATTTCCTGATCCTTCACTTGAATCACAAGAAATTTGGCTTTTTTTCATGAGAAATTACTAGCAGAAATAAAGCCATGCGTCCAGTCATGGAAGAGGGATCTGCGACCAAATGCCAGGACTGCAACATGTCATCCTCCTCTGACCCCAGCAACCATTAGCATCCTATGATGTCTTAGCGTGAATTGCCTCCTCCTCTCCCTCCACCCACACCCATAGTACCATATATATGCAGAAGATCAGCTACTGAACAACACAGATATCAAGCCCCATATATATATGTGTGTGTGTGTGTGTGTGTCTGCTCTAGACTTCCAGTTCTAGGTCTTTTCCTCTCACCCTTTTGAGTCAACATAAACTTGGGCATTTTCTTCCTGGCCTTGAAACTGGGAAACATCTGCTCAGTGTTTATATAACTGTTTTGTCTAGCCTGAGAGCCGCTCAGCACTTAGAACGAAAAGTAAAGATTTACCTTCTTATAGCTCTGTCTGGACTGAGTCTGTCTAATACTAGAGAACTATGGTGATAGGAAGCAGAACACAGGAAGAAGCTGCTGGCTTAACAAGATACTGTATATTCCAATTGGGTAAGAAAATCCTTTTGATGTCATAAGTAAGAAATACTACATATTTTCTTTCCAAACTGTAAAATGTTAAATTTACAGAATATGATACATTTGCTAGCATATCTGTCAAATCCATTTATACTAGTATACCATAGGCCCAGGCACTATTCCTCAGTGCAAACACTGGGGAAATAGTAAATAAATAAATAAAAATAAAATTGCATTACTATACATTTTATGTTGCCTTTGACAGAAATGTTCAAAATATATTTAAAGTTGAAAGTTATGCAACAATAAATAAATATTCCTTTTTCTGTCTGGAGTCATAATGATCAATTCAGCTAATAATTCTGAAGCTGAGAGATAATCCCCAGGTAGAAATTTTGGAGTTGAGGATTTCCAGTTGTCAGAGATTCATCCATAGCACAGCATTAGAAACTCAATAAACACTCAGGAGCTAACAACAAAAATGTCAAAGGCAGTGCTCTGATAATAAGTTGCTTTTATTGCAGACACAATGAATCATTATAATGGAGATCAGCTACTATACAATCTAGTAACCTAACCTGCTATATTTAAAAGCTCAGAACTGACTGCCAAGGTGGATTCAGAGAGGAGGAGGCATCACACTGCTAACATCTAATGGATGCTAGAAAAGGCAAGACAGTTGCAAAAAGACATCTAATGTTTCAGTTTTTGCTATATAAGGATTTTTACTGTGTAAGCCAGTGTTTCTCAGCCTTGGCAACTTTAAGATGTGTGGACTTCAGCTTCCAGAATTCCAGCTTCCAGAATTCCCCAGCCACTGGCGTAGGGGAAACAAATTTGTGAACAGACCCTTAAAAACATGGGTATACCTGGCCACCAAATCTACCTATTGAAGTATGATGACCAGAAGCAAGAGCTAGAATTGATTTATTATTTATTATTATTAAATTTATATGCTGCCCAACTCCCAACGATTCTAGGCAGTTCACAAGTAAAAATATTAAAAACAAGAAAAAAAAATAGAGAAAATGAAGAATAGAAGACGGCAAGGATGACAACAAACCAGACAGGAACAAAAAAGAAACCAAGCCACGCATTTCAAAGGGGGCTTCACTCACCAGGTCTCGCCAAAGGCCTAGGTCAGTGTTGTCCAAACTTGGCCACTTTAAGATGAGTGGACTCCCAGAATTCCCCAGCCAGCCATGGGATGGGGAATTCTGGGAGTTGAAGTCCACTCATCTTAAAGTGGCCAAGTTTGGACAACACTGGCCTAGGTGAAGAGAATGGAATATGGAGCAAGTAAATGATTCAAGATTGGGAAAGAGTGTGCAAGGGTTGCATACGGTCACTTTATTTATTTGATATTCAAAACATTTCATTAGAAATTCTAGTCTGGAAGAAATAGACATTTGAATTTTAAAAACTGACAATCTTATTTATGCTGATAATATCATTTTGATAGCTGGAAGTGAGGAATACAATTTCCTGCTGAAGTTGAAAGAAAACAATAAAAAACCCAGTCTGCATTGTTTTAATTTATTAAAGTTATAGGCCATCCCAATGTATCAAAATTCTTGAGCGGCTTACAGAATAAAACAAAAATGTATATAAAGCTCAGGTTTGGTAATGGTATGTGGAAATGACCTTGGGCGACAGGTGGAAGAGCCACAGACGAGACAATGGTCAGACAAGCAGCACTGAGTCCACAGAAGGAATGGGGTCTTGGCAAACATCTCAGAAGGGACCCTCCCTAGTTTCTTGAACTGTAAAGGCAAGGGAGGAGAGATGTACTTTCAGACTTGCAAGATTCTGCTAATGTAACCTTACAATAAAGTTAGAGCTAGTACTTCTGGGTGTGCTTCTTGTCTAGATTACCTCGCAAGGCTGATAGGTATCAAGGGACGACCTAGTGCATATAGGTAGATAAGAATTTGAACTGGCAATGGACTTTATTTTTGTAGGCTCAAAAATTCACAGGGACAGTGACTATAGCCATGAAATAACAAGATGTCTGTTACTAGGGAAAACAAATATGACAGATTTAGAAAAAATATCCTCCCCCACAATACTATGCTACTTCATTATGGCAAGTGTGGGGGTATTCCTAGAAAGGATAAGTAAGAACACGTGAGAGTATACCAGGAGTATTTGTATCACTAGCACCCTCTCATTATTTCTTTGTGTGTATTTGTGTGTGTTTTGTTTGGGCACAATTAAGTCTTAATCATTGTTTTACAGTTTACAGCAATATTGTCAGCAATGGGGGGGGGGTCAGAAAAAATGAGCTTTTTATTTTTGTCTTGATGGGATCCAGGTACTTTGATAGGATGACTTTTGGGACTTAAAACTGAAAAGTTGAAAACCACTAGCATAGTATGTTCTTTTTTCTTTCTTTTTTTTTTAATAGTTTTTATTAAAGTTTACAACAGAATAAAAACAATGCAAATTTTTGAAGAGAAAAATAGGGAAAAGTAATAAGAAAGTGAAAAAGAAATAAAGAAAAAGAAATAGAAAAGAAAGAAAAAGAAAAAGTAATAAAGAAGTGGCTTCCGATCTTAACAGCAGTTATAAGTACATTTATATTTTACCCTATAATTTCCTTCTTTCCATAATCTACCCTTTCAAATCATCAAATCCATCACCAGTCATTTTTTTTTTCTTTTTTCAGCCAAAAGTCCATAAGGGGTTTCCAGGCACTAATAAATGTAGTTGATCTTTCTCTAACCAAACAAGTTAATTTTGCCATTTCTGCTAGTTTCATCATCTTCACCAAACATTCCTCCATTGTGGGTATTTCAGTTTTTCCATTTTTTGCATGTATAATAGTCTTGCAGTGATTATTTTATATAAAAGTAATCTTCCATGGTTCTTTTCTAATTGTCTGTCCATTAGCCCCAGCAAAAAAAAGTTCTGGTTTCAGCTGAATATTAGTTTTTAATATTCTTTGTATTGTTGTATGTTTTTGAACCCAAAATTTTCTGGCTTTTTTTACAAGTCCACCAGGCATGATAATACAACCCTTCATGTTGTCCACATTTCTAACGTAAATTTGAAGTATCTTTATATATTCTACATAATTTTTCTGGAATCATTTTGTAAAAATTCTGTTTTAAATTACAACACAGTGTGAATTTTAATCCTTTCAACCACATGTTTTCCCACTGTTCCAACAATGTTTTATAACCAAAGTTCTTAGCCCATTTTATCATATATCCTTCACTTGTTCTTCATTTGTTTCAAATTTCAGCAAAAGTGTATACATTTTAGCAAGTACATTTCATTATTTGTACATAATTCAACTTCAGCTTCTATCTTCTGCTGCTCAATTCCAAATGTCTTACTGTCTATTTTAAATCTTTCTCTTAACTGTGCATACGAAAACCATTGAAAACTAAATCTCTCTGCAGCCAGTTGGTCTCTTGGTTTCATCTTATATTCTCCATGCTCTCGTTCTAGTGAATCTCAATAGGTTTGCCATTTTACTTTACCTGCTGTTTCTTTCCTATAAAATGTTTCTTGTGCAGGGACCCATAAAAGCATTTTTAGGCATAGTCTGGGTTTATATCTATTCCATATTCTCAATATGGCACTTCTAATGTAGTGATTTTTAAAGTCTACATTAACCTTATCGTAGCATAGAAAACCATGCCATCCAAACCTCAGATTGTGCTCTCCTAATTCTAAAATTCTTTTAGTTCTCAATAATATCCACTCTTTCATTCAAGCCAAACAGCAGGCTGGAAAATACAACTTCAAATCAGGCAATCCCAATCCTCCTCCTTTCTTTGCTTCTTGGAGGACTTTATATTTAAGCCTTGGCTTTTTCTCTTGCCATATAAACCAAATATATCTTTCTGCCATTGCTGAAATGGTGCATCAGTTGTCAAAATAGGTATTGTTTGAAATAAAAACATCACGCTAGGCAATACCTTCATTTTTATCACAGAGATTCTCCCCAGCAGTGATAACTGTAATTTCTCCATCTTAACACATCCTTCTTAATTTCATTCCATGTCTTAACATATGTCTTAACATAATTGTTCTGAAATAACATACAGTTCTTATTAGTCATAGTAATACCCAAGTATTTCATTGCTTTCTCAATCATAAAACCAGTTTTTTCAATCAGGTTCCTTTGATTTTTCATTTTTATATTCTTTGTTAACATCTTCATCTTTTGGTTATTAATTTTAAAGTCAGATAAAGCCCCAAAATCCTTTAGATTTTCCATTAATATTTCTATTCCTTCTGAAGGAATAGAATAAGTCTTTGTAGGATGTTCTTTATCCTCATTTGGAGCATAAATTCCCATATCTGTAGTGCCTAATGTGGTGGTCCTCCTCAGTTTCTTGTTGTAACTATTGGTTAGGGCCCTCTGTCACTTCCATTTGCATTTCTTCCAATACCCCTTTAAACTTTTCTAGAAATTTTCTTGCTTTTTGGACTGAATTCAGTCTAAACTTCTGTTGTTTGAAAGTGAAGACCATGCCTTCCAATTTACCCCATCAAAATAGTATCTTTTCTGTCTAAGCTTGTCAGTCAAGAAAAAAAAAAACTCTTTTTACTTACTCAATATTCTGATCTGGATTTCTTTAAGTACAATCACATCTACTTTATTAATGTTCAACCTGGTAGTAAAATGCTGCTGCAAAACTAGATATCTGGTCTTCTTCCTGACAAAGTGTGCAAGAATATCCCTTGATACATTTTTTAATTTTGCAAATCACATATTGATTGTATACACTTTGTCAGTGTCTGCCTCCATATCATCTTCATCCCATTCCATAACATTTATTAAAGATTGAACAGCCTTTTCTCTAGGGTCTTCTCCAGGATCCTCTGGAACTGCTCTAAGTCTCAAGCAGCATTCTATTTCTCTCAATTCCAGTAATGCCAGATTGTCTAAGTCTGTTTCCATCTCTCGGTATATTATTTCTGTTTTATTTTCTAAAATTTCACTTTGCTGTTAATTTGTTTTACTTCTCCTGTAAGTTTTCCAATAGATTCTTTAATTTTTTTGGAACCTCTTCTTTCATCTCCTCTTTCATCTTTACAAACCATTCTTCCATTCTCACTTCAAAAGCAACAAGATCACTTTTAACAGATTTAACAGCTTCAGATACTTCCTTTCCCATCTCTTCAAACATATTTTGTAATATTTCTGGGGTAATTCCCTTTTCTATCAGTTATTCCAACAATCCTTGCCTTCCTTCACCAAGCTTTGCTGCTTTTCTGGTGGTTGCCGTTCTTTTATTTATAATCCATAAGTGAAAGTAAGTAACTTATGAAGGTGAAAGTAAAAGGCAGGCTTCTCCTTTTATTTATTTATTTTTCCTCTTTCACCTCTTCTATATCCTTAAGGCTTTTGTCCAATCTGTCTTTCCATAGTTTTAATAATACAGTCCACCTCATGTTACACTTGTCTCCTTGTTTTGTAAAATCCACCAATTGTCTTTTCCCTTTGATATCAGACAGTCAACATTCCCATGAACGTCTGGTCTAATTTAATTAATTTCAAATAACACCAAAAGCACTTTTGCCAAAATGTTAATATTTCAAATTTATACAGTCCACTTTATCTGTTTGTAACTTTCTTAGTTGAAATCTTGTTAAGCTCTTTGCTGCTTTTTTAAAGTCTTTTAAAAATATTATTTTCCTCTTTACTTTCTGTAATTTGGAAGGAAGGCTGACTCACCCAGTGGTTGTTTCCTTTACCCTGCTATTTAAAAAGACCTCTTTTCAATTGTAAATTTATTGTATCCAAAGGTGATTAAAAAAGTGAGGGTTTGGTTGAACTTAATGTCCTTAAAAGGCTATATTGCGGGTGCGAGCACACTGTATCTCCCTTGTCACCCAGCTGCTCTACTCACAAGAAGACTGCAAGACTTCAATCCTGCAGACTCCTCATGAGAAGCAGATGTTCAGGGTGCAGGTGGGCAATCTCTTGGTCTCTCCTTTATCCAGAAAGATTTTGCTGGCCAGAAATCACTGCTGGCCACCATTCACTGCCACAGGGCCATCTCCGCTCCTTTGGAGACATCTAGTCTGCCATAGAACCTTACCCAGAAGCCTCACATAGTATGTTCTTAAAACAAGCCAGCAGCTAGTCAATATCCACCCACTATCCTGGATAAAGAAGTAGGAATTAGAAGAAGCCAGTTTACCACATTAAATTAGACTTCTAAAAATAAATTCTTCCACCTCACCACCCCACTCCATTCCCAATTCATGACAATATCATTTGGGGACAACTTTTCCTTTCCTGCTCCATTTAATTAATCAACACAGTTAATTGATCTAACTAATTAAGCTAATTATTACTAAAACACAAAATCTATACAACTGGATCTTAAGTTATGCTTTTCTTATTTAACAGCTAGGAGTTTGAGGCAGAAGACAACCACATCTGAATGTCATTTCATCATGATCCCTCCTGTTGGAATCACTCTCTCTTTCATTATGGGCTATTGGAGCAATGATCTGTGGCCTGAAGAGACACATACGAGCATACAGGGCATAGACTATCATGTGTTGCTAGTGCACAAAGCAATCATATCAGAGATAATTGTAGCCACAGACAACATTTAGAAGAGAAAACGATCTGCCTTAGGCAGTTTATATATCCAATGATTTAAAAACAGCAGGTTTTTAAATCATTGGATATATATGGATATGAACCTGACTTTTCAAACCCAGATATGCTATTTTATTTTGTGTTAACATGGAGAATATTTTGGAAATATATCAGGAAACTTGTCTGAATTTTTACTTTTCTTTGGAATACTGTGATTATCCATTTGGTTCCTAGTAAGAGAAAAGGGCCAAACATTTTGTGGCTTGCGCTCAGTGAGGCCAGTAAAAGCTACATTGGAATTAGTTTCTTTTATGTCTTTGAAACAACACTGAATGGATGCACACCTCCTCTTACTTAACCACAAAAACTCTCTGCAGATGACCCTGAAGCAAAAGTGTTTCTAGGGATTTGCTCATAGAAGACCAACAAAAAGAAATGGAAAATATCCTTTTGGTTTAAGGGAAATGGGAGGATCATGACATCCTGAGGTTTGGGACAGCTAAGCTATACTAATCTTCACACTAGGGCCTCCTGGCAAAACTGTCAAGGCATTTGGAGTAGCCAGTGGTGGAGAAAGCCAGAAGCAGAGTGTGGAAGGAAGGCTAAATATCAGAACTAGGTTAAAAATTATATTTTCAGTATAGGCCTCCATAACGTGATGCATGCCAAGCACATCTAAGAATGGCCACACATGCACTGGTAACTATGCCAGAGCATACCAAGGAACAAAATGAAAATAGGAATATTGTAGTAGATTCTGCTACCAGCAAAAAGAGGTATAAGAAAAATACAGTTCTGGAAATTATGTACAAAGATGCCTTTGCTTTTCTATTTCCTTGTTACTTGTTTCCTTCAGCAGGTGAAATATCATTCATTTTTTTTGTTCAATTAGTGATAAGTTATTTTTACTGAATCCAAATAAACTTTAGTTTGGAAATATAACTGAGAATTGGAAGTGGAGCTTCTAGATCTCAATCACAAGGCCAGTTATTTTCAATTCTTAAATTAAACCAGTGGCTGTTGTGAATCCAGTCATTTTTGTTCAAAAGTACAAAGACCATAGCAGTTTACTATTACAAAATAAGACAGAGCTTCAGTGGAATGGTTTTATTATATTATCTGAATTGCATTTGAACTGCCATAAAGATTCAAGAACCTGCCTTATATTGACATGGCAAGGAGATCCATCTAGTTTATAATGTGTCTCCATTGTCTTTGGCAGAGGTTTTTCCTATCTTTCCGATTCTTTAATTCAGCGTAGGCAGTCTTGTGCTGTTCATCAGCCCCAGTTAGCATGACTAATACCAAGGGATTATGGGAATTTTAACCAAAACTTTGGAGGGCATTATGTTGCCTATCACTGCTTTAAGTATGCATCTAGTCTAATATTTATTTATTTAGGTGCTACCTGACTTCAAACTAACTCTGGCCAGGTTACAGTATTGTAGAATGGTTCCTCCTTATATTTGTACTATACTTTTTACAGCCTTCCCTTCCTCGCAATCCATATCTATGGGGCTGCAAAAATTAAACTACTCAGTCACTTTGGAGTTAAACTAAAAAGATAAGAAAACCATTACTAGAAAAGACCAAAAGTCTATATAGTCTATGGAATTGTGTTTCCCATACTATCTCACCCAAGACTAAGGTACAAAGACAGATTTTTCTTCCACTAATGCTCTCCAGAAACCGGTATTAAGTCACATAGTGTCCCCAAGAGATCAGTTGATATGTTAACCACTAGAACTTCAAACAGTGGTGAGCAGCCCCTTTCTTCTTCAACCCATATCAACAAGATAACTGAAAAGCCAATATCTCTTGAAAGATTGTCTGCAGCAGGAAATACAGTGGATTAAGGGATTGTCTAATGGTGGATGATTCCTGCTCACATATATATGCAAAAGCTTCCACTGCAGACAGTCACGATGTACCCTGAAGTCTAGATATTTTAAACTAAACCCTGGCAAGATGGAATGGCTCTGGGTTTGGAGTTCTTTGGTCCATGGAGAATTGCCATCTTTGGTCTTGGATGGGATTGCACTGCCTCAGACAGACCTCGTGTGTAATCTGGGGGTTCTCCTGGACTCGCGACTCCTGCTCGAAGAGCAAGTGGCAGTCATGGCCAGGAGGGCCTTTGCGCAACTGCGGGTTGTGCGCCAGTTACACCCTTTCCTGAACCAACAGGCCCTGCTCACAGTCACCCACACCCTAGTCATCTCCTGCCTTGACTATTGTAATGCACTCTACATGGGGCTGCCCTTGAAAAGTATCCGGAAGCTTCAGTTGGTTCAGAATGTGGCAGCCTACATAGTTCTGTGCAAGCCTAGATTTGCACATGTATCACCTCTCTTGCAGGAGCTGCATTAGTCACCAATTTGCTTCCAGGTCTAATTCAAGGTGCTAGTTGTCACCTTTAAAGCACTACATGGCTTAGGGCCAGGTTATTTGAAGGACCGCCTTTTCCCAGTTTCATCTGCCCGACCCACCAGGTTGGGGGGACAGGGTATGTTACAGGTCCCCCCTATTAAGGAAGTCCATCTAGTGGGACCAAGAAGAAGGGCCTTCTCCGTGGTGGCTCCCTCCCTGTGGAACATCATCCCCACAGAGATAAGACTGGCCCCCACCTTGACGCTCTTCCGCAAGGCCCTGAAGACATGGTTGTGCCAGTGAGCCTGGGGATCCCAGGTTGACCTGAAGCCCATCAAAAGGCTAGTGTAAATGTATTGTTGTCGCCGGGGGGGGTGGGGGTGGAGTGGGCTTTGTACTGGGATGTTTATTTTTGTAAACCTTCCGGAGTCACTGTGAGTGAGTTGGGCGGCCATATAAATTGTTTAAATAAACAAACAAACAATATTCACTGTTTGCTGTAGCATGTTTGTTTCTAGTGTAACTTATAAATGGAAAGGGCTTCTCACCTTAGTTCCTATATTCCATCAACATATCACCTGAGCAGAGCTCATCTATCTATCATAATAAAGCATTTAGCAAACTATCTAATTTTAGACCTTTTTAGACCTCTCTAAACTGATGGCCACCGCCATTAACCATGTATTGGGTGAAGAACTGTATCTGTCAGCTGGCGTCTCACATAATTTGTCTGCAATTTCCATTTGCTGCTATTTGGAGGAAGAAATTAAAACAAAAAACAAAAGTGTATCCTGAGTTCTGTTCTTTTCATTGGCAAGTAGATACTATACAAAAAGTTATAAATGGGAGACTTTAACAAGGAATGCAAGGTGCCAGAGTGGGTAGATACAGACATGTCAAACTATGTACTATGCCTGTCATATCATCCAAATGCCCTCCACCTGTATAAAAACCTCCTGTAATGTTGTCTTTGTAATAACAAAGGGGACAGTAGGGCCCTCCTTGCTGTGACAGAAATTTTTAAAACATGCTTTTTATTTATTTATTTTATTTATTTATCATATCTATATAGCTGCCTATTTCACACAAAGTGACTCTGGGTGGCATACAACAATTAAAAAGAATAAATTCATAAAAACAATTACAAATAAACAACTATAAAAACTTTTGCTCAAATTCTAGAAATAATCCATAATCCAATAATCCAATCCGTAACCAATAACCCAAACCATATTTGAGGTTTCTTCAATTGGTACTTAACAGTATTAGTCAAATCATTTGAATGGCACTACAGGTAGTCCTCAGTTAAAAACCAGCAACTGTTCAAAGTTATGACAGTGCTGAATGAGTGGTAGTTACATCCAGTCCTCAAAATTCTGGCTGTCCCAGCACCCCAGCAGTCACATGATTGCTATCTGGGTGCTTGGCAACTGGCTCACACTTATGACAGTTGCAGCGTCCCACGTCACATGATTAATATTTGCAACCTTTCCTGCCAGCTTCCCACAAGCAAAATCAATGGGGAAGCTGGCAGGGAAGGTCGCAATTGCTCAGGTAAATTTCCCCCACCTGCACACCCATGCACCCAACCTAGCCCCTCTGTGCTCATGCCACGTCTCGCTGGCCCCCTACAAACCCTTGCACCCTCTCCCTGAGCCTTGCTGCACTTGTACTGTGCCTCCCCAGCCACTCTTGCACCCTTCGTGGCCAGTGGTACACCCTCCTCAGCTACTCACAGCAGCCACCCCAAGCCCCGTCACACTTGTGTCACACCTCCCTCACCACTTGCACACCCTCGTGCACCCTCCCCCACCTGACAGCAGCCATTTACTTGCCCTCCAGCCTGCTTGTGAGCCACCTGGGACTCACTACTTCTTCCCAGCTTCTCCACTGACTTTGGTTGTTGGAGGCCAGCAGGAAGTTGCAAGGAGGTGCTCGCTTAATGACCCATCATCCTTACTTAACAATGGCAATGGGGATTGCAGGGATTTCTGTCACTAAGTGATGCAGTCACATGACATCACACTTTACGACCACATTGCTTCACGACGGAAATTCCAGTCCCAATTGCCATCATAACTCAGAGAACTGCCTATATCTATAAATTGAGAAATTTAATCAAATTAATGACTTTGTTATCATAATTGATTAGATTAATAGCAGTAAGCTGATGGAATCGTTAGTTCATCATTTCATGGAAGAAAATAAAAGAATAAACAAATTCAGATGACTCAAGATCTAAACTAAAATAACTGTTGACTATATGTAGGAATATATTACCATTTGCATCCAACTCCATTCATGTATAATTTTATGTCTAAATATCATGTTTATGTCTTAACTTTTTCTTATATCTATGTAAATGTGTGTCATTCAATATATGAAAATGATCTACAATAAATTTAGATTCCTGGAATAACTGAGCTGTTAACTTGAGCTGGATGTCTTAGAAAACATTTGTCTTCATTTACAAACTCAAAAGAAGCCTTGTGGACTAAAATGAACTTTTGTTCTGGCAGTAGACTGGTGATGTCACAATCAGGTGACTTTCAAAGTTGGTATCCCCCTCTTTCACTACTGACAAGACAAACAGCACCAAGAATGTAGTTTTATTAAGTTCCCAAAACCAATTGACGAAACGTCCTCATAACAAACTGTTTTTCAAAACTACAGCACTTCTGCTGAAGCACGTTAACATTCAAAAGAATGATATAAATAGGCTATTTATATTTATTACTGTAACAACAACATAAACATCTTACAAAGCAGAAATGCTATTTAAATACTCCATATCTAAATTCCAAGCATAGGACAACAGATTGCTTCTTCTGTCCCACCATCCATGCAAAAAAAAAAAAAAGATGACCATAAATGTGAAGTCCAAAACAGCAATAAAAGATTTGGCCCCAAAGTGAAAGATAATTGGAAATGATATGCTCTATAACTTTAGCCAACACAGCTCTAAGTGGAATGGCATGCTAAGCTTTCTTATTTACTTCTTATGCTAGTCCCATATGGATACACATTCATAGTTGCTCAAGCAACTCAAGTCACTCGGCAGTGAGATGGGCAGTGACAAATTTGAAATATAAATAAATATATAAATAAAAAACAGACCTGTTATATTTTAATTACCTTTTAAGGCTGCTTTATTATGAGTTTTATTTTATTACCTGTTACAGTTTCACTCATTATACACTGATTGTCTCCTTGGTATCATTTGATGAAGGGCAAATTATAAAAATTTAAAATAGGTACATGATAACTAAAAGGTTATCCATTTCTAGCCTCAACAAAGACAACTTGCATAAAACTCTACTGTGTGTCTTGGATTTATTTCCATATGATCCTGGAATCGCTGGCTTAGAACCTGAAGTTGGCTCATCGGATTTGCTAAAATAGTTTAACAAAGCACAACATTCAGTGCCCAAACATTGAACCATATTGCGGCTTAATGTGATGGCCTGGTTGGCATAGCATGTTAAATCAATGGCTAGCTTCTCACAACAAACTGAACTACCCAGACCCACTTTAATCTTGTTTAGCATGCAGTTCTAGTTTTTCCTCAATAGAACAAATTATGGAAAACCTGCAAAATATAAAGCTGATGAGATTCTCCCCAATATTTTACAATGGTAATCAGGTACATACATTTTATGCTAAAAGAACAATATGTTTAAAAAAACACCATATTTTTCTTCCATGGGGATTAGTGGCACTACAGTCTGCAAAAGAATTATTCAAAATATTAGCACAAACTGTCTTTCTCCCTCTCTTTGAATTGATTATGGTGCCATCAAGTTGTTATTACTACAGATTTTCTCATGATGATCTGCACCTAACCTGGTCATTCAGGTCTTCCAACGTGCACTATATACAGTAAGATTCATTCTGCCATACTGATCTCTATGTACAGAGCAGATCTTTCTGCATTTTTCTCTGCTTTGGCTCATTCTTTTCTCCAGTGGTAAAGCTGTATTGTATTATTGTATTGTTGTTGTTATTGTTATTATTATTATTGTTTGGGAATTTTGTTCCCTTTTTGTTGTGGGTTTTTTTTTCAGTCCTATGTTCACTGCCCAGAGTCAGAATTTCTGAGATGGGCAGCTATATATTATTATAATTAATTATATCAACATAATTAATTAATAAATAAAATTAAATACAGCTTTCCTAAATGTCAGAAACTGCTTTTACTTCTGGAAGAACAACATGAAGGTAGCTGAACTTCCTCCTAGTAGGGATATGAGTAGCAATAAAAGAGCAAGATAAAACTGGTTACTCACACACTCCCAATTTGCCTTCAAACTTCAGCCTTTCCAATGAATTTTTATAAATCAACCTATTTTTATTTTATTTTATTTTTTTATTTGTCAAATTTATATGGCCACCCATCTCACCCAAAGTGACTCTAGGTGGCGTACAATAAAACCAGGAATTACAACATTTTACAAACCCATTAAAACAATAATAGATAAAACAAGCCCATGAGAGGAAAGATGTTACATACAATATAACCAGCATGCAGGCTTCCTATTACCAGGGGTCCCCAGGCTTGCTGAAAAAAAGACATGTTTTAAGAGCTTTCCAGAAGGCCATAAGAGTTGGGGCTAACCTCACCTCAGGAGGGATGATGTTCCAGAGGACAGGTGTCACGGCAGAAATATATCCATGGCTTCGTGTACATAGTTCCACTCTGAATGATGTTTTTCTTCCTTCGTGCAAGATTCTAAACTTATCTCTTTTCCATTTTACTTATAGATACATTTAGACAATGTTAGGCCAACAATACAACTTAGACTGATAACAAATGTTAATTTTGTGTGTGTATGTGCGTGCGTGTGTGTAGTTCCCAGTCTTAGAGCCAATGTCTGTTCCATGACAATTATTTTGTTTCTGATGCCAACACTACTACTTAATACTTTTAGTTCTGGCCAGCTGGGGAACATCTTTAAGAATCCCATCTACTGTTTTTTGTTTATTTAGTACTACACTGAAAATAGAGGATCTGAGATTATGCTAGCTTTTTGAACAAAAATAGGCTTTTTGCCAGCGCAATGCAACTTATTTATTTAAAAAGCATGCATTTAAAACTAACATATCAGACCAAGCTTCTGAATGTTTTTCTGTGTTTTGAGGCTTTATTATAAGATACAGATTCCCCGTGATAGCAATATTTTCTGTGCCAAACAAATTAATTTATATATTTCATATTTTTAATATAGTGATAGACTACAAGCTAGTACCATATTCACTTGAAGTGAAGCCAAATTTAAGACAATCCTCCCTCCCCCACCAGGTACACATACACAAACTTGTTTGTCTCCATTCCCATATTCTCAGCAAATATAATATAGCACTTCCTTTTTAGAAGTAAATTATTTGGAAAATATGATTTCTGGGACATCCTCCTGCTCTTTCAACACTGCTGAAAGTAATACTTTCACCCAGATAACATTCCTTAAAATAGTTGTTATAACAGGCTCACTAAGAACATGTTCAAAACAGGCAAGTTTAGGAATCAAGAACTAAGGCAATAGTTCCTTTTTATAACTGGGGGCTGATGTCCTGATCTTAACACTCCTATTGGAATTAATACCAATAGAAACCAGCGAGGCTGTTTCCCAAGATGGATTTATAAAGTTTGAACTCAAACTTACTAAGATCCCATTCACAGCAGAATTGCAATATGGCCCAAGTGGCTTGCAATCAAAAGGCATTAAGAGGAAATTGTAAAATATGAAGAAATGCCGAGCTAACAATTATTCAGGATTCTAGAGAAACTCCACAAGTGGCTCCATGAGAATGGGGAAGACACTAAAATGATATAATAAAATTGAGGCATTGTTTGAAACAAAATGTCTTCCTAAAGGCCACCACCTGGACAATCCTTAGATGGTACATACATGATCTAGGAACCCTGATGGAAGAAAGTATTAGACTGATACAAAATGTGTTCAGCCCATGAGACAAAGAGGTATACTGAATCAAGGCAAACATTCTAGTCTTTCTCCTTGTACATCAGGCAGAGAAACTTAAAGACAAGAGATTAAGAGGAGAGAGAATTCAAATCCACCAGTTCAAAGAATTATTATTCAAGTTAGTTAAGGCATTTAAAAGAGACCTCTTTGGTTGGCTCAATTCCTGTGACTACAAGGACTTGGCAACAACATAGAAGTGATTCTCCTTCTTCTTCTCCTCTTCTTCGTATGGGATTTTCCTGGTGATTCATCAAAACTGGGCCAACTCTGTTTCGCTTTTTTGAGATTAGTTAAGGTGAGATGTGCTACTGCCAGCTGTGACATAATAAGTTCTAAAGAGTTTTATTCCCCCCTCTCCAAAAATGCAGACAACTGTATAAGAAATTAGGAATGCTTTCTCCATCTTTTTTTTCCTAAAAAACAATGCAGTGACTCATTTATATATATGCAATACTTTTTTTTTTTGCCACCACACATTAGATAAATGAATGAGGCAGTATTAGAAACTCAGAAGAGAAAGTTAAGCCCATATGAAAAAGGAAAAGCAAAGCATGAAACTTTGGGTAAATATCTGCCTGTTGTATAATTATATATGTATGTATGTATAATATTTATGTTGCTAACTGTTAAAGCAGGGATATACATGTGAGAAACTGTAGCAGACTGTTTTTGTCCACTAGAAATTTTAAGGTTTCTATATTTTCTTGAGGGTAAATGAGAACAATTCTTACACTTCATAAAAAGGAGATAGATTTACCAAAGTGAAACAAACTCAATAGGTGTAGAAAAAACTGTGTAAAGTTGAAAAGACAATGAGATGGAACTTACAACATCTATGAGTTTGAAATGTTTCTATAAAGTTTTAGGAAGTGATCAAAGTAATTCACAAGTAACAACAGAGATGAAGTGACAAAATTTCAATAGCCAAAATTAATTAACCACAGGGCATCGCCATAGCATACAAAATCCTCCAAAACAGCTTAAGTAAACCAAAAAACCCAGTAGCCCGAGAAGAAGAAACAGGAGTCATCTACAACATACAGTATAAAGACTGTAACAGCCACTACAGGTGAAACTCGAAAAATTAGAATATCGTGCAAATGTTCATTTATGTCAGTATGGCAACTCAAAAGGTGAAACCAATATATGAGATAGACGCATTACATGCAAAGCGAGATATGTCAAGCCTTACTTTGGTATAATTGTGATGATTATGGCGTACAGCTTATGAAAACCCCAAATTCACAATCTCAGAAAATTAGAATAGTGTGAAAAGGTTCAATACTCTAGGCTCAAAGGGTCCCACTCTAATCAGCTAATGAATCCATAACACCTGCAAAGGGTTCCTGAGCCTTTAAATGGTCTCTCAGGCTGGCTCAGTAGGAATCACAAGCATGGGAAAGACTGCTGACCTGACAGTTGTGCAGAAAACCATCATTGACACCCTCCATAAGGAGGGAAAGCCCCAAAAGGTAATTGCAAAAGAAGTTGGATGTTCCCAAAGTGCTGTATCAAAGCACATCAATAGAAGGTTATGTGGAAGGGAAAAGTGTTGCCCAGTGGTCTGTTGCCCAGTGGTCCAAAGTCCTCTTTTCTGATGAGAGCAACTTTTGCATCTCATTTGGAACCAAGGACCCAGAGTCTGGAGGAAGAATGGAGAGGCACACAATGCACGATGCTTGAAGTCCAGTGTGAAGTTTCCACAGTCTGTGTTGATTTGGGGAGCCAAGTCATCTGCAGGTGTTGGTCCACTGTGCTTCATTAAGTCCAGGGTCAACGCAGCCATCTACCAGGAGATTTTGGAGCACTTCATGCTTCCTTCCACAGATGAGCTTTATGGGGATGCTGACTTCATTTTCCAGCAGGACCTGGCACCTGCCCACACTGCCAAAAGTACCAAAACCTGGTTCAATGACCATGGGATTACTGTGCTTGGTTGGCCAGCAAACTCGCCTGACCTGAACCCCATAGAGAATCTATGGGGCATTGCCAAGAGAAAGATGAGGGACATGAGACCGAACAATGCAGCGGAGCTGAAGGCCGCTATTGAAGCATCCTGGTCTTCCATAACACCTCAGCAGTGCCACAGGCTGATAGCATCCATGCCACGCTGCATTGCGGCAGTCATTGCTGCAAAAGGGGCCCAAACCAAGTACTGAGTACATATGCATGCTTATACTTTGCAGAGGTCCGATATTGTTCTATTTCCAATCCTTGTGTTATTGATGTCATGTAATATTCTAATTTTCTGAGATTGCAAATTTGGGGTTTTCATAAGCTGTGTGCCATAATCATCACAATTATACCAAAGTAAGGCTTGACATATCTCGCTTTGCATGTAATGTGTCTATCTCATATATTGGTTTCACCTTTTGAGTTGCCATACTGACATAAATGAACATTTGCACGATATTCTAATTTTTCGAGTTTCACCTGTATGTAGGACAGACAGGCAGAAGATTAGCAGGGTGCATCCATGACCACCAACCAGCAGTCAGAAGACATGATGAAGACTTCTTAATCTCATAACACAGGGATAGACTCAATCATAGTTTCAACTGGGAAACTGTGAGCATCCTAGACCAAGCTAAATCCAAAAACACTAGGGAAGCTTGGCATTCAAACAAATCAGCCATCAATAGACAGATAGAGATAAATCACATTTACACACCATTCAAAAGAGACAATAAAAAAAACTAAGAAGGAAACAAAATGACCAGAACACATCCTTTCCAGCTGCCTACACCCAGATAAGCAGGGATTAATACCAGACACACAATCAAGCAGAAAACAATACCCTAATCAAGGAACTACCAAGGAGAAAACCACACCCCCACCAAGGACAAGCTACTGCATATAAACAGGGAGTAAACCCCACACTCACCCGAACTGTTGATGTTATGTAGTCGGGTAGTGAAACATCTGCAAGCAATCAACCAAGCTCAGAGAACACCAAGGACTCCACAGAATTCAATTGTGCCCTCTAGGAGCCTGAAGGAATATTTTCTGACTACATCTATACGTTATAGCAGCAGGTACATGGGCCTGAAAGATTCGTCATCCTTCAAATGTTGCTGAAATGCAATTCCTAATATGCTTAAACTTTTAAAAATTTGATTGGTCCTCCTCATCTGTTTGTTGTGGGCTTTTTGGATCAGATGCCTGTTTATTGCACTTTTATGTTCCTTAATTCTTTGAGGTAGGTGCTGTCCTATTTGCCTTAGAGAGTATTGGTTGTAATTCAGATGGTTAACTTTGTATATGGCATTGGTTCCGTCCTAGTGGGGTGTGTAGTTGTCTGGTTTGCACAGAATTCTTTGCAGTGTTTTTCTGAGTTTGTGGACCACTGTGATGCCTAGTGGTTGGAACAGCCTACACAAAACTGCAGTAAAGAAGCAAGATTGTAAATATTTTAGCAGCCACCCACACTGTTAAATCTAACCACATATTTGACTGGGATAATATTGAAAATAACAAAAAAGCCAAAGAATTCCTAGAAGCTTGGCAGTCAAATAAATGGAACATTAACAGATCCACTGAGCTGGATATTATCTACCATCTACCAAGTGCCTGATCCAAAACACCCACAAGATGAAGATGAGGAGGACCAATTAAAATGGAGACAACACTCCCATGAACCAATTGATTGATACATCACAGGAAACCTCCAATCACCAACCAATGCCCCTGAATTCAAATCCAATGCAGAGTACAAATACCAGAAGGCAGCCCCGCCCCACTTCATACTTGTTGCACTGAAGAAGCCTGGTGGAGACTCAGGGTGAAACGTCTACAGAAAACTTCAGTACTCAGAGCGTGGAGAACTTGAGCACAAGGTATGTACAACAAACCTGGGCTTCCTCTGTTCCAAGAAATGCATTTCCCAAAGGAACAATGATTTATAGGAAGCTTTCTGAGACTGGATGGCAGTGGTTTAGGTCCATTGCTGTCATCTGAGATGCAGTAAAGCACACTTTTGGGGATTACAGCATTTTGACCTTTTTGAAAAAAAATGCCCTTACGACTCTGTACATATAGAAACAATAGGGCATGTACTCTTCCAAATGCTCATGCTACAGAGACCTTTGCACTAATCTCACCCTATCATTACTGCATAAATATCCAGGGTGCATAGAGTAACATTAACCCTGCCACAACATACAGCATTGCCAGGTTCTATGTAGCAGTGCTAAAATCCATCAGGTGATGACTTTTTGCTTGTGCTTAGGATTCAACATTATAAACTAGCTTCAGTGTGCACCTAGCTTGCCATATTAGGATGTTCTATAATCTAATAGGTAGAGTCTCTCACGACATACATGGGACTTTTTATTTTCCCTATACTCTCTCATGCTCCTATGCCTCCTTTCAGATTCTCACTCTTGATGTTTTATACTTTTTATGTTTCTTATATATACATCTTTTATATATAGCTTTTCATGCTTTATATCAATTATATTTTCATGATTCCCCCCCCCCCCCATTACTGTATCGCATCCTTTCAGCTGGTCTATAAGCAGAATAAAGTTTTGATTTAATAGCTAGCTACTGCAGAAATGCTGAGATGTTCCTTTAGGGTGATCACTCCCTAGAAAACTCAGACTGGATTGTGCCAGGTGCCAGCTCACAAATTAAGTACCTTATCTGTGGTTTGCACAAATCTTAAATACGTTGAAGGGGGTACTTTCAAGGAACAGGAAATGGTCTCTTTATGGGAGAAGATAATAATGCTTGCGGTAGAAGGAGTGAAGGCTTGCAGACAGCGATCCAGAAGGCTGCAGCTGCTTTTGTCTATTCTGGGCAGAGAGAAGACAGCTGTGGGTTGGAACTAAACATTTTTGACCATTTGGCCTAATTACCCTCATAATGTGATATAGATGGTATGCAAGAATGGGACCCTGCTTTTATATTGAGGAAGGAAGGAAAGTTGTCAGGCAAGGCTATCAAAAATGTGTAGTAGACTGTTTCCGTTTGATTTCAAATGTGCTTTGTCTTTGTAGTGGTAGAGAGAGTCAGACACTCGGTTTCCTCCTGGGGTGACTGTGGAGAAAGTGGCTATGTTGGGATAGGTTATTTCAACAAATAAACATTCTTTCAGACCCACCCTCTCTTTCTGCTTGGTGCCAAACCTTGGGTTGCCCGTGTTATAGGCTGTGTCAAGGCTGTGCAATTGAAATTTGCACATTCTTTTGGCACTGTTCTCTGTCCCTCATTTGGCAGTCAGAGAGTTTAAGATTGCTCTGCAGCTGCAACAATAAAAAGCGCAGGCAGGAGAGCCCTGGATTTTTACTGTTTTTTAAAACAAAGCTTTATTCCTACCATTCTCTACAGAGCTTCAAGTTACCTTTTCTTTGGTTTCATTACCACTACCAGACCGTGGCAGAATGGTGCTTTAACTCTGGGGCCATTTCTATTTTTCTCTCTTTCTGGATTTTACAAGGCCAGATTTTAGCGCTTCTTAAATCTGCAATAGAGCCACAGGTCTGCACAAAGTAATACAACAGGTTTGGGCCTTAGAATGCTTGGAAACAATTACTAGTTATGATTTGGGATAATGATTATTCTTTTTAATAGACACAGAAGGTTAAGGTTCCTTATTAAAATGGTAAAAGGGACTGCTAAACCATCAAATCTGTTTGTTTCAGACGAAGTAGCAAATAGATAGTGTAAAACTTTTAAATACTTGCAGAATACTTGTTACAAATCTTTTGCATTCACAATGTATAAACAATGGCAAGAGGGAACCATCTGCTACTCATCTAGCACTGGGATGCTTTCTACTGTCTCAGCTGACTTATAGCTAATTTTGTCCTCCTTCCCCACATCACTTTCAGTGGAGGATTCCAAAACAGAAAAAGAAAACTACCAACTGGTCCTCTCTATTAGGCTCAAAAAAAAAAAAAAAAAAAAGTTGGCAAATATTGAACTTGCTAATTATTTAGCAACATTTCCAAGCTGAGCAAAAACTCTCCTTAACTTGAATTTGGAGTTCACAACAGAATCCTATGCAAGTATAAGCAGAAGAAAGTCCTTTTAGTTTAATAAAGCTGGTTCCTCTGCATACAGGTCCAAGATTGTCCCACTTCGTGCATACCTCTAAGAAGAGATCAAATATTGTAAGAAAACATAAATGGATATTGAATAAGAAATTACTCAAATTAAGATTACACATGAAATCAGAGTTTTAGATTCTATATGGTTGGGGAAAGACCATGGATGGATTTCAGCATTTCTTCACCTGGTGAGATGATCTGATGCTATTTTCACTCCCACTTCTGAAGTATTTATTATGTTTACAAAATGGTCTTTGTTCTAAAAGAGATGAGCACAGTTTTCATTTCTCACAGTTTTCCATTTTCACAATATAGGTATCACTACAAAATGTTGCTTCTCTTGAAGGGTTGAACCAGATCCTTTAAGAAAACATAATTATTTTTTAAATGTAACTATAGGCTGTCTTCTGAAACTGAATTAATGTCAGTTTATGGCAGTTTTAACACAGATAAGTGCTGATGTTTATTTACTTTCCAAATAAAATTATAACAACATTAGTCTTTTTAAAATCGAAATTATAGTAAATGTATTAAAATCAAATTCCTTTAAGAAAAGTTGATTTAATGTTACTGAATATCAAATTACTTTTTGGCTCAAGTGATGGTGTGTCTTGTTATATTCAAGGACACACTGACCTAGATAAGATTTAAAAATTAATATCCTATCCAAAGTATATTTTTATCATCTTTCCAGACTATGAGCTTTGCTTAGTGGGATGTGATTAGAGAAAGAGATATAAGTGAAAGAATGTTTAGCCTAGTTTTAAATTCAGATTTTAACAGAAACACTACATATTTATGGAGCTTAATGGCTGTGAACGCCCAACCTCTGCTTCTATTTTATTTTAAAACTTTTATTCTTACTGGAAACAATAAGACACAATAGTACATTCTACATGATAAACAATTTCTTTTCCTATGTTTCTCTTCACTATATAGGAGGCATTTTATTTTTTGAGGTCACCCCAAAATCCTTGGGAAAATTAGTTAATATTTTTAAGTTACAAAGTCCAAATCCTTTAGCCTTTCATTACTCATTTTATTTCATAACATATTGCATTAAGATATAAGCAACATTTTAAAAAAATCAAGCATAATCCTATAAATATTTGCTTGGAATTAAGACATTTGAATTCTGGGACACTTGCAGATAAACAAGGTAGTTGCAATCATTTGTTCTGCAACTGTTTGAAGTTATGACAGAGCTGAATGAATGGTACTTATGCCTGGTCCTTGAAGTTACAACCGTTGCAGCACCCCTGCAATCACATGATTACAGCCCACCTGCATTTACAACCGCAGGGTGGGCTTCAACTTCCCCCCATCTGCCTATCTTCTCCCCATCTCTCCCTTTTGGCCACCCTGCACTCTCTGCGGCCCCCACCATCCTGCATCCCATTGCCCCTGCCATCCCCAGCTGACCTTCACCCAGCTGACCTTCCCCTGGCCCTTTCTGAGGCAGCTGCTGGCCATGCAAGGCCTTCTTCCTGTGGCCTTCCTGAGGCCTTGTGTCAACCCTCCCAGGTAAACCAGAGAGGATACACAACTAAATGAGCTAATTCTATTTTATTGTAAGACTACATTAACAGAATCTTGCAAGTCTGAAAGTACAGATCTCCTGCCCTCCCTATTTACCGCCTGTTACTCCGTTGGGGATTCCTTTCTCTTTTATCTGATCGTTCCCTAGGCAGCATCTCTTCCCCCCATCTTCCAAGGTCACCCTCACATTTCATCACACGTGTTCCACACCCAGCCTTAGGAACAAGGCCTCACATGGCCAGCAGCTGACTCATAAAGGGCTAGGCCAGGCAAGCCTCATCAGCAGTGGAAGAATATGGTGAAGGTCAGTTGGGAGCAGCAGGGGTGGCAGAGTGCAGGGTGGCTTGCGCACCCTCCCACCCCTGTCAGGAGCCACTCTGGTCTGTCTGCACTTGTGAGGCACCACAGCAGATGCTTGCATACTCTCCTGCCCCAGCAGCAGCCACTCCCAGCCTGGCTGCACTCGCCCCAGGCCACAGCAGCCACTTACCCTCGCACTGGCCTGTTTGCAAGCCACCTGAGACTCGCAACTTCCTGCCAGCTTCCCCATTGACTTTGCTTGTTGGAAACTGGTAGGAAGTCACAAGGAGGTCCTCACTTAACAACCCAGAATCCTTACTTAATGATAGCAATGGGGACTTCTGGTATTGCTGTCGCTAAGTGATGTGGTCACATGACATCATGCTTTACTACATCGCTTAGCGACTGAAATTCCTATCCCAATTACTGTTGTTA
Source organism: Liasis olivaceus (assembly GCA_030867105.1). Classification (NCBI taxonomy): domain Eukaryota; kingdom Metazoa; phylum Chordata; class Lepidosauria; order Squamata; family Pythonidae; genus Liasis; species Liasis olivaceus. The sequence continues at coordinate 205,647,369 of CM061348.1, forward strand.
ACAGAGGACTACCCATATGGATAGTAGCCATGACTGAGGCTTACAAAGCTGTACATGGTGAAAAGAAAACAGATATTTTTCAACCTCATAATATTAGCACATGGAAGTCTTCTAATAATATCAATGGGAATTAGATACAGGGTAGGCAAGTGAAAATATTTCTTCACAAAACACATAATTAGCACCACCACAGCTTATCATGATGGCCATTATCAGTGTCTGCACAAGACACTTTTCTGCCTGAATTCCAGATGAGAATGAGCTTATGGTTCAATCTTACCACTTCATTAAGACAGCAGTTCTTGCATTCCTTTCTTCTGCCCCTATTACAGAGCAATGATCACATTGCGATTCCACTCTGTATGAAGAATTGGGCTTTTAAAATTCACCAACTGTCACCACGTAAGAAATACTTCTACACAAAAACAAAACCTTAACATTGCATAATCCTATGTGAGTTTTATCACTGATGCCACCAATAATTTCTAGTGTGGCCCTTTTTCCCTAACACGTACAGTAACTTATATGTGTCCCACAGACCAGAAGGTTTACTTGAAAGTTAAATCCAATATTTTAATAATTCCTTCATGTTTGTTTATATTGTTTCTACTTTTCTTCCAGTATGCTGACTGACCTGAGACTATGCAAGCAGAATAGAACTGATTTGTTAATGATTCCTATTTTAGGCCATTTTTAAAAAATCTATGATTCTTGACCTTTTTGGAGGAAGAGTGATTGGACTTTGTAAAGTGCAAAAGAAGCACGTCAGATTGGAGAATCTTAATGCATCTACTATTTCCCTGCTTTGTAGAAGCTATATGTACTGCTTTGTATCTTTTTAATGCAAAAACATAAAATAAACCCACAACCCACATATATTAGGAAAACAGGAAGTTTGGCCACTGCATTTTACTGGCATGGCTGGGGGTACTCTTGGAACTATAAATTTGGGAGAGGCCTCATGTGGTCTGTGGGCAATGGATTGCTCCCCCTTGATTTACAGTTCTAAAAATGAATCTCACCTATCTTATTCTGTTCCTCTCCTTGCACATCCACAGCAACAAATTGGAAGAATCTGTTTTGTTTCAACATTCAAGATATCATCCACATCTGAACTGTGGTTGATGTTAACTATGGTTGGTGAAAACAAGTTAGCTTTATCACCGGACATCTGAAACAAACTTGTTTCCACTAATTATTATTAAGATTAACTACAATTTGCTTGAGTTTAAATGCATGAACTGTGGACATCTAAGACAGAAATCAAAGCTTCTGAACTCTTCCTCATAGCCAGGTTGACGAGGGATGGAAGACACATGTGAACTTGGCAAGAGGTTACGTTCATTTTAAAGACTGCATTATAGTTTAGCATTGTATTTGAGCCAGCCAGTTGTTGCCTCTGAAGATGATTATTATTCAGTATAAAGATCTCTTCCATCTGTTCTTCATAATGACATATTTTTCATTCTTTTAGCATCAAGTATAGATGTATCGATTTAATGTAGTCAAAATCCAGAGTATGTTATATAAACATAAATGACTTTTCCCAAGTAATACCCAACACTACTTGCTTCTTTGTTTAGTTAAGGTCTTCACTGATACACAATTACTCTGTAGACTTTAGAAAATTCCAGTGTAAGTAAAAATGGATAAAATTTTTGAAAATTGTACTTGTATTAAAAGTTCAGCAATTGGCCAATCAGCCTCTTGGTATTTTCAACAATCTTGAAAAGCAGATTGTTTCTCTCTCTTTCTCTCTCTCCATTTTATTATACATTTGTATCCATCCATGTATAGAATATATCAGTATTCTTAATATTTGCTTGATCTATTAAATTCCCCAATACTAACATTCTTTAAGCGTGTGCATATTGTTTATGAAATGTCACCTGTCTTGTCAACATAAACAGCAAAAAGAAAAGAAAAAAGAAAAAAATCATGGTTAAATCTCCTATGCTTTTAAAAAAAATAATACATTTGGGTTCCTTTCCTTCACCTTTTATTTATTTAATTTACAGTGCTGCGCAGTCCCATTCAAAAGCTTTTCCTTGTGACTATAAAGCTAATGGTTTTTTTTAAAACAAAGTTGATTTTTTAAATTTTATTACATAACTACAGCATAAGGAGCTATTACAGAAAATACAAAAACAAACAAATAAGCAATGCATTGAAGGTAAGGGAAATATTTCTAATGGATTAAAATGAGATTAGCTAAGGAGGATATGCCTCAAAAATCATTATATTGGGTAGTACATTCCAGGATGATAAACTGCAGTATTTCTTCAAACACTCAATTTTGTTTGTCTTAAGGCTTCTATAGCTGTTATTTGCATAAATACACAAGTTGTGTGTGTCTGTGTATGTGCATGTGTATCTGGGTCTGTGTCATAGGAAGTGATATCCTTATCCTTAATCATGTTAAAGGATATGTTTGCTGCTGATAACCAGAATACTTTGTTGTTATCTGAGTGCCCTATGAAGGTACTACAAGGAAGTAAACACGTTCAAAAGACATGAAAAGGTCCATGTGGAAACCACCTGGGCCTGAATTTTGTATCTGATTTGTTTTTTGGCTCTTAAAATGCGTACAACCTGTAATATAGCTTTTCCTTAAATAACAACTCCATAGTGGATTGTACATGTTTGTGTGATGAATGAATGAATGAGAATCTGTCCAAGGGGACAATAGATATATTTGTCCCACAATGCTAGAAAAGATAGGAAATGTATTGTAATATTTTCCAGATTAGAGTGCTAGTACTCTTCAGTAAATTTAAACAGTTACCATAGATTAAGAGAAATAATTCTGTACCTTTTTCTTATTCTGCAGGTGACTATTACTAGGATAAATCAGGCAAAATCTTGCCAGTCTGCTCATCCAGTCTGGACATACAGAGAGGGTGTAATGGTTGATGGTCCCCCCTCTTTCTGAGGTTCATGTGATGTAGACCAAACCTGCTTGCTGGTGGCCGCCACTCTTTGGAACACCCACTCTCTGGAGTTCACGATGGTCCCAATCCTGCCTACTTTTCATAAAAAAAGTTAAAACCATTTTATTTGAACATGCTTTTGGCCCATTGTTGTTCTTAGATGCCTTATACATGTGTATTATTTACTGGGGGAGGGAGTTGTACTCAATGTTTTATTGTTACTTGCCCAGTGTACAGCAGGATTAGGACAGAATATAAACACTCGGAAGAAAAAGATTAAAGGTACAGTTCTGAAACAGTTCCTCAAAAATTATAGTGATTTCTGTCTCTGACTGAAAAAGGATTAAAATGTGATTAGAATAATTGAAAGACTGGGTGTTTGTTAAGTAACTCTAACTCCAGATTCAGATACTGAGATGTCTTACTTTGTAAGGAATAGGAAAAATGTTATTTCATTTGGTTCAAATTGGGATGCAAGGATTTTTCCAGTTGTGTTAACTTCCTTTTCTGCTCCATCTTATTTACCAGTCTGTTTGGCTTTTATCCAGAAATAATTGCCAAGAAGTATTATTTAGTTTTGAAAAGGGCATATTGGATAACTCCTTTGAAAAGCAAAGAGAAAGGTAGGCAACCAATAACGTATGAAGTAAATGTTGCATTTTTTCCCATCTTGGGTTAAAATAAAATTTTATATAAATTCTCTCATTTTGATTCCTCTCTCCATTTCATCTACAATAGCTTATAGTAGGAATTTATAAAGCATGTGAGCAATATCAAAAGAAAAGACTATTCTATGATTGTAGTTTCTAGCAGCTATCCTGAAACCATTTACAGCAGCTACTAAATCTGTTCTAATTATCTGAGCGTTATTTCAGAGTTATAGGGATAGTAGCCACTGACTAGCTAAGATATAAAATAATGTACTGTACAGGCTGTAGTTGTGAATATTCCAATAGTAATAAGGCTACACTGAGATAGAGACATTAGGAACCACTTACATACTAGGACTGATTGTAAGGCAAGATGGAGGCTGAAATTATCTGAAGCTGAGATCTGTTTATTTGGAATTGGGGGAAATTCTAATTAACGTTTTCCCATCCAGAGGAGAATCAAATGACATAAATATCCATAGTGACATGATTGGAATCAGCACCACTGTCAATCGATTCAGATGACTCTTGCCTATATTCTTCTGTCCTTATTTTTATGCATGCCTTATGGCTACAGGAAATGAAAATAAATGAAAAGACTGAGGTGGGAGTTCCAGAGAACCCATTTTTGTGAGGCCTTTCTAGAGACCTTATCTCAGTCTCAGTATTCCAAATATTTCATCTGCCCAAAGTTACATTCCTGACCAGCTGAGTCTAATAGGTAGTCTATAGAGTTTCCCTGGAGTAGCAGAATTTCACATTTGTTGAGTATCAGGGATTATGTAAAATTATAATCCCTGATACTGACCACTTTAAGATTTAGGATTAGCAGCCTTACAAATCTTTTTAAATGTAGCTGTTTCCCCTCACTCTGCTACTTAGGAAGTTGGACTAAGCTAACATTACGAGTATCACTCTACTGGTATTTCTCACAATTTCTCATACTGTACTGGGTCAACCTAATTTTTGCCTGGATTACTAATTGGATCTGTTTCCCACTAGCCTCCTTTGTGGACATTAGGAGGACTATAAAAGCAGCCACTGCAAGATACTCAGCCATTCTGTGTTGTATTGCTTGTTGGTGGTATACATAGGTGAGTGTATTGACTGGGGAAAGAATAGTTGGATCATTCATATCAATCTATCTCTAAGCCCCAGCAATCTCTATAACAGGAGTTCTTAACCTATATTTCTGAGGGCCTGTGAACTAGGATTATGCTATTTTCACATATATTACTATATTATATTTGAGCATAATTGGTTTCCTTTGTAATACAATCTATATCTTTGTATTTTATTTTATGCATTTACATACTTTTTTCTTTCTTTCTGAGAAGAGCTCCATAGGTTTCACCAGACCCTCAAAGAGATTCATGGCACAAAAATGTTAAGAACCCCTACCCTAGAATGTTACTGTCCATAAGCAGCTAGTCCTGACGTTTGTGGCTACTGGTTATAATTTCTGCCTTTCTAACTACTGACTTATGATATTAGATGTACTGGAAAAAGTGCTGTGGATACCAAGTGGGTGACTTCATCATGTGACTTGCTGAATGATGCTATCATATATGGCTGATGTGGGAATGTTATTGGTTGAGATGTCATTAGTGAATGGCAGCAGTGTTGCTGCAGAACTCATGAAAGTCTATTTTGTTGCTCTCTCTTCTGTTTTCCTTTTGATGTTCCTGGGGAAGACTGTTTCCTGTTACACTACCACAAGCTTCAATGCAGCAGTTCATATCTCGGCATTGCTCTGCCCTTTGGAAATGTCTGTAATCTAATTCTGTAATCTATTTCTGCTCAAAGAAGTGAAGTATGTATTTTTTTTGAAGAAATGCCAAAGAAGTTAAAAAAGGCATTTGTTGAGTGTGACTGTCTGAAAAAGAACTGTATGTAATGTAATGCCAAAGATAATTTGAGGCAGATTTAAGGATAGATGGATAAAATACTGATTTTTTTGTTACGTATTTTTTTTAAACACGCATACACACATGTGCATATTGTCATTGGGAGAAAAACAAAATTTCAATTCAATCTCATACTTAAATTTTTAGTTTTTGCTAAATACATTAGCTGTCGGGTTAGGCAATTAATAATTTGTCCAGACACAGAAGACTGAAAAAGAGGTTTAAATAATGTGGCCATATTACTTCCATATGTTAAATTAACTATTCTGACGCATTTTTACAAGGTCAAGAACTCAATGTACTCAGTGCTAGGTGAGTTAGCCATTTATTCGGCTGGAAAAATATAAGTGTTGAGTTGATGTTGGTAACCTGCCATGAAATCAGATCTAGCATCTCAGTCATGGTACAGTACAGACACAACAGGAAATAAGATTATTTTGGAAGCCTACTTCCAATCAAATGTTTGTAAAATGTAAATTATTTATACTTTGCAGGGTTTTCAGTTCCAGACTTGGCTATAACAAAAAGTCACTTGGTTTCTAATATAATAAAAGAAAGGGAAGTTTCCAGAGGAAGAATGAAAGTCCTTTTAGAGGAGTAACTATATTATCTTTTAACTCTCTTAGAAATAGTAACTGTGTATATACTGTATTTTAAACTCTTGCTTCTTGGGCCTACCACACCACTAAAAGGACTTAAGAATGTTCACTCCAACTCATGTGTCATCATTTATTTGTAATGTTTGTTTCACTTTTTGTTATCACAATGATCCCAAAACAAAATACAGTGGTACCTCAAGATACGAATGCCCCACCTTACGAAAATTTCGAGATACGACCAGCTCCGGCCGCAAAAATTTACCTCGACATACGAACTCCGCCTCAAGCTACGAACCGGATCTGCGGCCATTTGCCCTGCTGCCACGCGGTCGCGGCTTCCTGTGGAAGAGATCGCGGTAGCAAGGAGACGTTCGGTGAGGCTTGTGGTGTGTTTTGTGGCGTTTGGAAGGTTTTTGGTGTGCTTGTCAGCATGGCTCCAAAGAAAATGCAGAGCCGTATGTATTTACATTGTGTAAGATCTTGCCCCGTTCATCAAGAGAAACTCCGGTGACACGTGTAGTTCACAAAAGAGGTTTACTCAAGCGTAACGCAACAGCTACAAGCAAAGCCAGGACTGGCTTGGTACAATACATTGGTTCCTTTATACCTCCCCTCCTTACAGGCTGCAGATTATCAGCGCCCCAATGATCCCCCTTAATTGTCCAGATGGCAGGTTCAGCCTGAGTCCCATTGTTCTTTAATTGTTGTTAGCCCTTGGCATGGTCATTGCTTTCGCTGGGCTTTTGTCGCGCACACAGCCGGGAGCAGGAGCTTTTCCTCGCGCGCTGATTGCTCTTCCTCAATTCCGTGGCTCTTTCCTTTGTCCATAGCACCCGCGGCCCTCTGGCGTTAACAGATTAGTGAAGAGGCGCCAGGTGGCCCTTTCATTAGCACTTCCTCTTTCTGCGCTAGCGCTCGAGCGGTGAAACTGACTAAAGCGCGCCTGGGGAATTTCCTAGCCGTGCAACGCCGGCTGACACATTGAACCTTATGGGGAAATTTGCCTCGTGGTGAGACCAAATTCGGAGGGCGGAACGGATTAACCATATTTACATTGAACCCTATGGGAAAATTTGCTTCAGGATGTGACCAATTCGAGTTGCGATCAGAGTCACAGAACAGATTAAATTCGTATCTTGAGGTACCACTGTATACAAAATAAAACAATAACACACATAAATGTTTACATATTTTTGAAGGATGGTAAAAAAAAAAAAGCTTCAGTGCTGATTCAAACAAGAATGTGGGCATGTATGTGTATATACACACACACGTGCGCGCACACACACACACGTATCTTTAGCTGACAATGGAGATTCGTAACAACTGAGCAAAACAGGAAAATCCTGGTGCATTTAAAAGCCCTAGCCTCTTATTTTTCCTCAAGGGTTTCCTGGAATCATCATGCAAGTTGGACTAATCATATGATAGTTGCAGGAAATTCTGGAGGGAAAAGAAGACCTTTGATGCTGATTTAAGCGGATCTTTCAGTATAGGAGGAGGAGCAACAGCCTTGGATTATCCATTAAGTGAAATAAACACATGCTTAGGGAACCATGGAAATGGCGGGGGAGCACCACAGAGTTTTTCCCCCTAGCTATCATGCCTTTAACTCTTTCACTGCCACACCCAACTTTAATTTTCAGCACTTATTGAGTCTTAATGTCTTGTCAATTAAGCAATGGAAGGACTGAGGGGCACCATTGTTAGGCTGTGCTTAGGGTGTCAGTTAGCCTTAATCCCACCCTAAGAAGGAGTGATCTCTCATCACATTTATTTGCTAAAGTAAACTAACCTCTTCTACTCTGTCCAGTTTATTTTTTTAAAGCCAGAAAGGACATAGTCAGATCTCACCCAGAATCTGATGGGATGAAAATATCCAGTTTTGCTCCCATCAAAACTCTGAGGGAACTTTGTTTCCATCCCTCTTCTTGAAATGCAACAGAACCTCCTCTGTATGCCTAACTCCCAAGTCTCAGAATCACCTATCAACAGCGCTTCTTGACTCCGGATTCAGCTTCACTTTATTTATACAGTTTACTGCTGTTTCTAGGCAACCGTTCAGCCTTTATATAGTCTCTCCTGATTCAGATGGAGTGGAAACAGAGCCGAGTGCTATCACCATATTCTTATCTTGGATAATTTAAGTGATCATTTGTATGGTCTACTGTACACACATTCATACAACCTATTCTGCTCTACTGATACTAAGAAAACAGAAGCTTCTATTACACTGAAAGGCTTAACTAGTTTATTCTGTACCTTAAAAAACAACAAGTCAAAGCTTTCCTGACTGTAGAGTAGCTGGGTCATTTTATGGACGACTGTAATAGCAGGGTTGAACAACTTGAGGTCAAAGGGCCTTCTGCAGTCTTCCAAATCCTTGGCTTCATCCCCAGGATTCCTCTAAAAGTTGCTACTGAGTTGCAATTTTTCTGTAATATAAGGGAAAGTTATTAAATATATTGAAAGTAATCATACATGTGACATACTCATGTTAACTTTAATTGATTCACATGAAAAATCAGATTTGGTTATTTTGCTGTTCCCTCCCCTCCCCATCTTTTGAAGTCAACTTATCATTCATAGATCAAAATGTGCCTCTTGACTCCCTAAAAGTTGTAGAGTATTGCATTATATACACAACACATGAACACACAATATATACTGTACATATACATATTATTTTTATAGGTACTTGTGTTAGGTTGACTGTCATCAATCAGCATTGATATGTACAGTAAGAGCCATATGTGCTATCAGGTGAAAAAGTCTCAGATGATAGTAGCATTTTACTGTATTTTAGATGCCAGACTTAATATCAGGATCTGTTACCAATAGACCTTAGCAATTTCTATTTTCTTCTAAATATTAGAAGTAGAAATATTAGATGAAGTTCAAAGACATGTAGATGCAAATGAAATGAAGGTCTTGTTTGTTTACCCAGAACAAGTAGCCTAAGCTACTTATTTAGTATGTTTTGGATTAAACTGATCTAGTCCAATTATGTGTCAGTGGAAATGTGAATCAAACTACTTTGAGAACTGGCAAGGATTCTTTAAATTTTTAGCTGAGTCTTTGCCAGCCCTAGCTTATTGTCTGGAGCAAGGTAAAGACTGTTCCAACATATCCAGCCATAAACATTTTTTAGATGGCGACCTGCCAATATACTATAGAGCTCCTTCCAGCCATCTTCTGGTCAAATCCATGTTGTTCTTACAGAAATCTATAATAGAATAAGGGAATTTTATATTCACTCTGGGGATGGTACAAATGTCACTGCAGCTTCTTTTATGTAGCAAATATTAACATTTGAGGGAACCAAAATATTCATGGAAAAAATTAGGATATCCATCCATCCATCCATCCATCCATCCATCCATCCATCCATCCATCCCCTCTCATCCCTATGGGTGATCTGTGTCTTCCTCAATCTCGGGTCCTCTACCAGAGGCCTAGGTGTTTGAGGGTTCTGCACAGTATCTTAGCTGTTCCTAGCACTGCACTCTTCTGGGCAGAGAGCTCTGATGTTTTTCCTGGGATCTGCTGGAGCCGCTCTCCCAGCTTAGGAGTCACAGCCCTGAGTGCTCCTATCACCACTGGGAACACTTTGGCCTTTACTTTCCACATCCTCTCCAGTTCCTCCTTCAGGCCCTGGTATTTCTCCAGCTTCTCATATTCCTTCTTCCCTGAGTTGCCATCACTCAGCACTGCTACCTTTATCACCACCGCTTCTTCTGATCCTTGTCTACTATCATGATGCCTGGTTGATTGCCAGTACCTGCCTGTCTGTCTGGATCTGGAAGTCCCACAGGATCTTAGCCCTATTATTCTCCGTGACCTTCTGTGGAATCTTTCATCTGGACTTGCGAGAGTCTAGACTATACACTGTGCAGATGTTCCTATACACAATGCTAGCTACTTGGTTGTGCCATGCAGTATATGTGTTGGACTATTTCTTAGGCCTCTCTGCACAATCTGTACCTTGGGTCCTGTGTAGGGTGGTAGACTCCAGCTTCTGTGGATCTGGTGTTCAGTGCCTGTTCTTGTGCTCCTATGATCAGTGCCTCAATGCTGTCTTTTAATCCAGCCCTTTCCAGCCAATGGTAGGATTTCCCAATGTCAGCCACCTCAGCTATCTGTTGATGATATATCCCATGCAGAGGCTTGTCTTGCCATAGCACTTCCTGTGCTTGAACTTCCCATGTCTGCTGCTGCCTCAGGCATTCTCTCAGCAGCTTGTCTTTGAGTGCCATCTGCGTTTCATCCACGACAGTGGCATTGACACTCACCAGACCCTGCCTGCCCTCTTTCTAGCTGTTGTACAGTCTCTGGGTATTGGACTTGGGGTGGAAACCTTGATACATTGTGAGGAGTTTCCAGGTCTTCACATCGGCAGCCTCCATGTCCTCCTTTGGCCAGCTCGCTATATCAGCAGGGTATCTGATGACTGGCAGGGCGATGTGTTGATGGCATGGATCTTGTTCTTCCCATTGAGCTGGCTCTTCAGAATCTGTCTTATCCTTTGGTGGTACTTAGATGTTGCTGTCTTCCTTGCCTCCAGGTTTCAGAAAACAAGTGGTGTACCAAGGGTGGACAGTAGAAGCAGGCTGCTCTGGGTGCCTGCAATATGGGTCCTGTTTTACCATCAGCAGTAAAATAACACAATGGCCAAGCATTTAGCCACTGTGGAGTTCTTGGGTTTCTCTGAGCTTCTCAGCCAAGCTAGAGAAACCCAAGGACTCCACTGTTCAACCCTGAGCTACACATATTCGCATTTGGCCACTGCTGGTTCAAACAGAAACTGTTAAAAACACATTTTTTCCTTCTACTATGTCACTAGCTTTCAGTAGCTAGCTGAAGGCTTTCTCTTCTTTAAAAAAGTACAGAGTTCCACTGTTTCATTTTTCTAGGGATCTGAAGTAAAAGTGGCTGGAAAAACAAGGAAGTATGAGAACCCTGTCCTTCCCTTTTCTCCTCCCCCTCCTCCTTTTTTTAAAAAGCCAAGCTAGTCAGGTATCTGAAGGAAAAAAACAGTAGTAAAAAAAAATTATCCCAGGTTTCAAACAAAGATCTTGTTACATATTAGGCAAAACACTTAGCCACTCTCCTAGTTTACTGCTGATGGTAATAGGGGCTCTTAAAAGCTGTTATTGATATGGGCAACTCTTGCTTCAATTGAAGGGGGAGTCCTTTCTCTGCAAAAAACCAATGAACTGCTGGGGTAGGCCTGTAAGGGAGTAAAGTGCTTCAGCTGAAAAGGACAACAGTACAGGTACTCCTTGTTTAGCAACTGCCTCATTTAGCAACTGATTGCAGTTACAACAGTGATGAAAAAGTAACTTTGTGATCAATCCTCAGTTTACAAACTTTGCAGATCTATAAGGCAAAGGAAAGCTGAAGTAAGATCATAAGCACAGTTGCAGTTTCACTTAGTGACTACTGTGCTTAACGACTGAATTGCTGGCCCCAATTGTGGTCACTAAGTGAGGACTACCTGTATTCAAGCAGAGATAAGAAGGAAAGACTACTTTCAAGGAGGAAAAAACACCCAAAAGTTAAATTTCTGATGAAAGAGAGGTGAGTTATCTGTTTCTGCCCTCAAAACATAGTTGTTCCATTCTAGCAACAGGGCAACCAAGCAGTGCAGATAAGCCTAAATCTGAGCAACCTAAACAAAATTTAATCCAAATCTAACTAGCCGGACTTGAAAACAATAAAGCAAGATTTATACAGAGATTTTAAAAATACTTTAGGGCATGCTTCCCAGAATCCAGTATTCTTCCTTTGAAAAGTCTATACAAAGTGTTAATTGTCCCTGGTTCCTAAGGAGCAGTAGTACATAGCACTGAGATTTTAACAAGGGTAGTTTTGCTGCAGTAAAATAACTATTCCCTATAAAATACTTGATAAAGTAAAATATTATTTAAAGGGGAGTAATTCTGCAGATGTTGTAGTGACAATCATGTCTGGTGCAGAACAGGACAGGAAGCTGAAAGGCCTCATAGAATTCTTAAGGGGCATGAAGGAAGAGGTATCTAGGTCATAAGCGATATGACTGGGGCTTTTGAAGTTATAGCATCAAATGAAAAGAGTGACAAGAGCCTACAGATTCAGCAGTTTCACCATTACGTATAAAAAAGTACATCTTTCCCCAAAACACCACTATCCTTCAGGTGATAAATCATCATTCCCCACTTACTTATACTGATTTTTTGATATACCATCTGCAAGCCAGGGAACACAATTAAATAAAGAATTTTATCTCTAACTTATTTATCAGCTAGTGGATCAAGAGGTTGTGTAGCTTTTAATATATCTTGTATATTATTTTCTAGTGTTGGTTATGAGCCAACAATAGCTAAATGAGTAGATGAAAATATTTCAGGGCTTTCCAGCTTGTTTTTTATTTATTACATTTCTCTCCTGCCTTTACTCCATTATGGAACTCAAGAGAGCAAACACAGGGTTCCCCTTCTACACAGTGACTAATGCCAGACCAGGTTGCTGTATCATGTACCTTTAGGCCATGCCCTCTAGCCAGGACATGTTTACCATTGTTTCAGTTCCAAAAGTGGAATTGTTCCCTCCCCCCCACCACGGAGGGGATTAATACAAACAAAGCCAAAAACTCAAGGACAGGTGAAAATATATTCTGAAAGAGAATGCAGTCTAGGCATATCATTGTGTTATATTCAGATACGATATTGAGATATTCTAGCCAAAAATTGCATTTACTTCCTATATATTGAATAATGTCAGCAATACTCACTCTGCTCCTAAGCACATTTAATTGGACTTCAGTTTAAGTGGTTCTTCCCTGAAGTAAGTGAAAGAGGCAGAGCAGTGTAGTGATTAAGTTGGTGGACTAGGAATGGAGAGAGCCAGATTCTAGCTTAGGATGGAAGCTAGCAGGGTAACCTTAGGTCAGTCACTCCCTCTCAGTCCTAATCATTATCAGGCTTTGGGACAAGCTGGCTGAAAAAGAAATCCCATTATCACATCGTACACGGATGAGCTTTGCTGTAATAACTAGGGTGAGCACGTGCAAAACAAGTGATCTTGCAACTAAGCAGGAAAAAAGCAAAGAAGAACAACAGCAACTTGACTGAAAGTGAATGTGTTTAGGGTCCTGGTTAAAATGCTTTGAAGATGACAAGTGCAATAAGAATTCTGGTTATTCTCTGCTCTCTCCCAGAGGTTAATTTGAGCCAGAAAGACCTAAGGCTCAACTCCAGAACCTGTTTTAAATACCATGGACATGCAAAGTAGAAATGGAATACATATGTGAATATGAACAATGGCATTCTTTGCCACTAAATAACTACAACATCTCGCAGACATCTGGATTTGGAGCCATCAAAGAGTGCAGCTTCTTGGCAAGCCCATTCTTGAACCCCAGCCCCTCTCATTTTAGAATTCAAGCATTACTTCGTGCAGCCTTCTCAGTACCAAATGTAACTTTCCATTATTTCCTATCCTATCTGTTCTATCCTTATTTAAACTATTATTTTCAGTGTATATCTGTCCACTACTTTGCCCCCCCCCCCCTTTAATGAACTGGAACGTCAATGTGTTTTTGTTTCCAAGGCATTGGGTTGAAAAGACTATTTGTGCCACTTAGAAAAACAACAACAACAAAATTATAAGTTCCAAAGCCTATAAAGAATAAACTAAAAAGGCAAAGCATCAATTCTGCTGTTAATCTAAGGCAGATTTCCCTAACCTCATATTTTCTACATGTTTTAGAACTACAGTCCCTAGGAACATCTAGAATTCCCAGTCAACATGGCCTCACTCTTTTTAAAAAAAACAGGCAATTTGTTTTTATTACAAGAAATTTTGCCTGGATCATTTTTTCCTAAACGGTTTCTAAGATTCTTCTAAAATACAATTATTTTACTACAAAATTCCAAGCAGGTTTATGGAAATAGAGTTGGCCTAGATTATTCAAGGTAGCATTAGTCAGCTAGAAAAATAATCAATTACAGGTAGACCTCACTTAACAACTTCCCTGTTTAGCAAAGTTACGATGGCACTGGAAAAGTAACTTTGCAACCAGTCCTTGCATTTACGACCACTGCAACATCCCCACAGTCACATGATTGAGATTTGGGCACTTCACAACTAGCGGGTGTTTATGACTGTCACAATGTTCTGTGGTTACATGATTGCCATTTGCGCTCTTCACAGCCAGCTTCTGACAAGCAGAGTCAATGGAGAAGCCGGTAATAAAATCACAAGTTGTAGCCACGTGATATATTTAACAACGCATGGTGACTCACTTAACAACCTAATGGGAAGTGATGTCATAAGTCCATCACTGTGATGTGATGCCTTGCTTAGCAACTGCATCACTTAGTGATGAAGTTACCAGTCCAAATTGTGGTCGCTAAGCGAGGATTACTTGTACTTTCACTTCCCTGTTCCCAAGAAAGCAATAACTTGGAAGGACATATGTGATTGTATTGGTTTAAATGTTGAGTTACACTGTACCACTCCAGTTTTGACCCTGTTTAAAACCTATGTAATGGTATGTTTGAATGACCTTGGGAGACTAAAGGAAGAGCTGCAGCCTAGACAATGGTCTGATGAATGAAATTTGAGTCCGAGGGAGGGGTGGTGGTGAAAGTGTCTCAGAAGGGACCCTCCCTAGTTTTCAGGAGAGTAAAAGTGAGCAATGGGAGGGGTTCTTATAGACTTACAACATTCTGTTAATGTAACCTTACAATAAAGATAGAGCTAGTACTCCTGGTTGTGATTCTTGTCTGGACAGCCTTGAAGGGCTAACATCAATCTTGCACGTCTTAAAATACCCCTCCCCTCCCTTTCTTTTATCAAATTTTATCAAATTTTGTTTATCAGACTGTTGTTTAGGCTGCAGCTCTTCCTCCTGTCTCCAAAGGTCATTCACACATACCACTACAAGCTATTGGCATTCTGAACTTTGGGTCCAGGTTCTGTGTGATTGCTCTTTCCTGATGGTATCATTCTTTTTGTTTGTTATATTGTTCTGAAACTGGTTTTTTTTTTTATCATTTCATGCCTCCCAGAGTCAGGCAGCATTAGACATGGGATAAGCAAACAAACAAATGAGCAACTTGGGAAGTGCTGTTGGGAATCATTTTGCTTTTAAATTAATAGTTTAAAAAGCAATCACATTTATGTAATCATGCACAACCTTTTGTAATAATAATGCCAAACATGTGTGTGTGTGTGTGTGTGTGTGTGTGTGTGCTAGCATAAACAACAGAAAGTCCCTTTACAATTATAGTTTGCTTCTATTGTAAACTAAATGATTGAAAGCAAAATAGAGCAGAGCAATTATTTCCTAGTCCCACATACCAAGGAATCCCATCCAAACTATGGTTCAATATTTGAAACAATGAGATGGAGCAATAATTTTCACTAAAGGCAATAAAAGTAATTAGTTACAATATAATCTGAAGAGTCATTTCATTAATTTGGCTTTTCTCACACATTCCCATTTACCTGGCCCTTAGCCTCGGTACCCAAAAAGTTTAATAAAATAAAAAATTAAATTATGCTGACAAAGAAGGCAGCGAAAACCAAGGATGTATGTGGTGGTGGTGGTGGTAGGAAGTCAAATTGAATATATCTGGACTCTGGATCTTTCTAAAAGGCCCCAGTCAGAACTCAGAGTTCTAGTATTTCAGTACAACTAGCAGGCTAGCCTTGGAATGTATAAAATGCAGGTTAAGTGGTATAACTGCGAGTATCCCTGGATAGCAGCTGATAGAATAGATAGGCAAGACTAGTCTAAATGGCCCCTTGGTCTAATTCCGGAAGGGTTTGAGGGAAGTTGAAAGTTGACCTGCTGCTGCTATTCTTGTACTTGGGTTATTCTATTACTATAAGGAAGTAGAAGACGAGAACATTATAGCCTTATTCATGTGCATGGGACCGTCCATGGTCTACGTATAAAGGGAAGTGAAGAGCCACATCCTTCAGAAGTGTTACAGTTAAGCTTTATTTTAACAGTCAGACTGTGGGGAGAGGATTCACTGTATTTCCCAGAGTCCAGGAAAGCAAAGACTGCATCACTGCAGTGAAGCAAATTACTTAAATTACATCATTGCAGCAAAACAAATCATGCAAATCATGCCATTTGTATCACTGATGTTATTTGCATAAAGACACACTCATGCAAATGAGACAACTTGAGGCAGATGATGGAATTTGGTCCACGCACGTGAAGTCCCGTGCACTGAGATCAGGAAAATTGAGGTTGCACTGGATTATATATTTTTTTTGTTGCTGTTGCTCATAACATACATATGCCTATTGTTTAATTCGCAAAAGCATTTTTATACTGTTTTCTGGCCTTTTGTACTTTATATGATCTTAATACAAAAAAGTAAGATATAATAATGTTTGTGAATGGTAATATGGATGTTACAGAGATTTGACACGAATGCTTGGGAGCAAAGATGTAATTGAATTTAGCTTAGTGCTAAGAAAGTTTTTTTGCTTTGGTTTTTTGGCAAAATTTAATGTCTTTCAACTGACCAAAATTGCATTTTATGTTCTCTGTTTTCACAACAATGGGAAACACATGAATTCATTGCGCCACGTAGCTCCAAGCACATATTAGATATTTTGCAACAGAAAATATGTAATAAAAAACATAGGCAATTAAACAAACAGTATTTCCAACTGGTGTGACTAACAAGGGAAGGTGGAGGCCCACCGTTGCTGATGAAATATGAGCAAGAATACCATCTGCTAAGTTTTCAATCCAATCTACAAACTGGACTAACTGGAAGATTTGGATTTCAGCCAAATTCAGTGGGACTAATTAGCTGAAGTCTAAGTAGGCAATTTAGACTTGATCATCTTGTGGATTCATTTTTTATTACTAATATTTTGGAATCTCTTTACAGATTGATAGGGAGAACTGTTCCATGACAACTTTTGATTTTCCCTTTGAAAGCTTTTTTTTAATTACTATGAAATATGAAAAAACAGCATAGTACAATCATGCAGGTATAACCATTATAGTCTAGAAGGGTAGCATAAATGCAAGTGATCATATGATCATATTATTTTCCCTCTCCTATTACATTTATAATTTGCTGTATTCTGAATAACAATTTAAACATAAGTCTTGGTGTGCTAGCTTAATGGAATTATCCAATATTGTCAATGTCTGATTTAGAAAGTATCACTTTATCTGAACAGGCTAAACTATTTCCTTACATTACTAAATTGCCAACATACTATAATTGCAGACTTGGCATCTTCTGACTTTTTCAAAATGCCAGATGAAATGAATGTTTTTGTAGAACTCATGAGTTGTACTACTAGAATTTCACCCTATGAAATGTGTTGCCTTTCCTAATATAGATCATTTGTCATATACTATAGTTTGTTATTTGATCCTATTAGAGCAGAACAATAATGCAAAGCACTGATAGAGATCATACAACAAAGGCCTCTATATAACTTGCATTAGTAAGTGCTGTGTACAGAAAATACAGCGTGTGAAGAACAACTACTTTAGATATTATTTAAGCTATTCCAAAAGCAATTACTATTTTGCTGTGATGAGAGACGCTTCTATGAAAAATTAACTACAAGATAATTTTTTATAGAAAAATGAAATAATTTTTCTTGTAAATCTACAAGAATGGCCTGGTGTTTTTAATGACTTTTGGATAACATTTAGTAACTTTTCATCCTTTTCAAATAAAATGTCAAAATGTTAAAAGATCAACTGCTTTTGAACTCCTCCTCTGACATGCTCACCACACATTTTTCACACCTGTGTTCACAGCATTAATAGTTTATAGTACATGAACTAATTGCAACCAAATAACTTGTGAATAATGAAGCCATGCATCATGAACCTTTCTAAAGAAGTGCCAACAACATCTTACTGCTTTGCCTAACTTAATTTCTCTTTTAAAGGCTGTGTATAAACTGGAAAATTGTGTAGAAATGCATGAGAACACTAAAAGACTTGGTCTTTAATCTTGCTTTTCATACTCATGGATCCTTCACTGTCT
This sequence comes from Liasis olivaceus, assembly GCA_030867105.1. Classification (NCBI taxonomy): domain Eukaryota; kingdom Metazoa; phylum Chordata; class Lepidosauria; order Squamata; family Pythonidae; genus Liasis; species Liasis olivaceus. The sequence goes on from CM061348.1 coordinate 205,665,484, forward strand.
TTGGAAAATCTAGCTTCATTATTGCTAATATGCTTAATCAGAAAGATCAATGACAACATTTTTAACAGTATGAGGAAACCTTGTTTTTACAGACTAATTGGTGGGAGAGGTACCCGTTATTTAGAATGTCCATTATATCATCATGGCAATTGGTGCCATGATGATGATGTCACCCAAAATGGTCTAAATTATGTCATTTTGAATTATTTTATCATTTGTAAAGACATAATCATGCAAATGATGTGAATTGATGCATAATATGTCATTTATACCATTGGTAAACAAACGATATAAAGAACAGATAAAATTTGGTTCACTGCATGTGAAGTCTGTTTACTGAAGTTTCATTGTACACATTTTTAAGATTATAAAGATACTACTAAGTACAGAACCAGAGGTGATAAGGAAGTAAGAGGGGGAGGAGTGTGGCACATGAGAACAGATTCTTACTTAACAAATTTAAGCAAATATTTGAGAATATTGCATACAAAGGTTTATATATTATGGGTGGTTTAAAAAACATATAGTATGAAGAACTATGAAAGCATACGCTAGGAAAAGTTAGGTACAAAACTTATATCCAGAAAGATGTGAGTGACAATGAATGCTCTGTTTTCAGTAGTTAAAAATGCAATAAAATAAAATAAAAAATTCTGCAGCATTATAGGACTTGGATTCATCCACATATCCTTCCACTTTACAATTATCTAGTATTGCTTATATTGTGAAATCATTTGCTATCTTAAATATAAAGATGCTTTTATAACAACTTCATATGCAGTGGAGGGCTAGCCCTCTACACAACTTCATTTATTATGAAAATAATAAATCAATTTGTATGCCTTTATAGGGAACAGTGGCTGTACATTCTTCTGATCTATCTATCTATCTATCTATCTATCTATCTATCTATCTATCTATCTATCTATCTATCTCATGAATAGGATTTTTCCAGGTTTGGAAACAGCACCCAGCCAGTTCCCAAGTGAAAGCTTACTGTGATGTTACTTGAGCAGTTGCTATCATTTCACTTTAATTATGTATGATGTGAATCAGCTGTTAATTCCAGAATTCTCCAACCTATTATGAGCCAGTCTGGTGTGGTAGTTAAGGCACCAGGCTAGAAACTGGGAGGCCGTGAATTGTAGTCCTGCCTTAGGCACAAAGCCAGCTGGGTGACCTTGGGCCAGTCACTCTCTCTCAGCCCTAGGAAGGAGGCAATGGCAAACCACTTCTGAAAAACCTTGCCAAGAAAACTGCAGGGACTGGTCCAGGCAGTTGTCAGGACTAAAAACTGACTAGAAGAGAAAGGAAGGGAGGGAGGGAGGGAGGGAGGGAAGGAAGGAAGGAAGGAAGGAAGGAAGGAAGGAAGGAAGGAAGGAAGGAAGGAAGGAAGGAAGGAAGGAAGGAAGATTTTGCTACTGCTGGATTCTCTATAAAGCCTGTGACAGAGTAGTAGGCAATGATGCATCCTTTTTTTATTCCCTTCCTAGCGGAGAGCACTTTATCCCTAGTGCTCTACTGGGATGCATCTTAATCTCCAGCTAGTTCTGACATGTATTTAACAAATAACAGAGCACTATTGAGTATGCCATCAGCTTCCGCTATAGATTTTACACCAGAAATGAAATCTTGGAAACATTCATTTAAATATTGCAGTATATTTTCCACCAGCAAGAGAGTTTCAGGCTCTGGATCATTATATGCAGTAGCAACTGACTGTAAAGCCTTCCTATTTGGGTCTGTGTTCAACCAGTCTAACAACTTCCAGTACAAATCCCTGCAATAGATTCTTTCTCACTGGTAGTTCTGGATGACAATTAGCTGGGCCATCTTTCTGGCCCTTAGTAAAAATAGGAATAGTGGTAGCCTCTTTGTAGGCAAAACTGCTACATGTGTACAACATTTTGAGTATCTGCTTCAGAAATGTTTTATCCGTATAGAAGTTTATAAACATTTAACTGGTAGAGGAATTGCTGAAGTGGTTAGAAGCAATGAATATCTGTTACTAAATTGTAGTGAAGAATGGAGAGAGATTGAGAGAGGGATTGGAAGAAGAAGAAAGTGATACATGTAGGAGAGTGAGACTGGATATTAAGATGAGTGGAGGTAGAGATGCTGAGCTGAAATACATAACTGAGAAATCTGTGAAATATTACTGATGTTTAATTTAAAATATTAGTTTTGTGTTTTTCCTTCTCTCTAATGCTAAACAATGAGTTATTGCTTGCATTACCTTTCTCCCAAAGAAAAGTTTGACTGGACCATCTGCTGACCTGAAACAGTATTACAGTGGTTTACTGTATGCCTACAAAGTTCCTATTAAACAGCATTTGATAATATTACATTAGCATATTAAAATAGTTAAACATTCTTCTGTATTTTTCCACCCCAATACTTTATGGATGGCCTCTTGTTATTTTGAAATTGATTCTTTTTTTCCCAAACAATCACACTGGAAATTATTGCTACTTGTATTATACACAAGTGAGTCTTAAATGTCTATTGCATACTGCACATTTTTAAAAATAAGCAAAAAATCTCCAATATAGTCCATTTCAGCAGCTGTATTCAGTAGTTGGCATCAGTAGGAGAGCTGTGCAACATTAAACGTTATGGCTTCCTAAGCATTTCAGGTGCTATTCCATTGTATCAAGCTTTCCATTATTTTTGGCAGGACACCTTAGGAATGTCTGCTTCGTTCAACTATAGCTTGGATGCCAGGATCATGCTGGGGCAGAAAAGGGCTTACAGTAGAAAGCAAAGCAAACCAAAGCAAACCAAAGCAGAGCGAAGCAAAGCAAAGCAAAAGAACGACACTTGAAAAAGCCCCTTCTACAAATTCACTACTTTCAGAACCATGAATTAAAATACCAGATTGTGATCAGTCTGACAACTAAGAGGATAGAACCCATTTGCCAGACTGAATGGCTTCTCACGGTAGCTGCTTTGTTTAGTTGGATGAAACACCCAGAAAACTGTCAATTTCTGGAGATTAAAAACCAGACTTACTTATTCCAGTCTTGGTATGGGGAGAGAAGGCAGACTGAGTATAAATTTAGGACATCACTTGTCAGTGAAACACCTGTTTGGAGCGTTACCTGTATACTGTTAGCTGCTTAACTTACTAAAACCACTTATAATTTAGGGACAATTAAAACACTGTTGAGAGGAAAGCCTTAACTCTGTGTCCAGACTTACATTATTGTGTCTGTAATTGGCACCTTTTGTTTAATATGACTGTGAGAATATTATTTCATCATGCTTGCAGTGTGATATTTTGCTTAAATGCCCCTGTCATGTAGATCTTGTCTAACCCTTGCTTTAACACAGAGAGCCATTTTCTAATGGCAATTCCATTAGTCCATAGTAGCTTAGTTATTTTGTGGGTTAAGTGAAATGTTAGTTTGTGATTTTTATTTTATTTTTTCAAGAGAGAGACTACAAATAACCAACCAGCATTGTATGAGGTCTAATGGTAGGAACTATTGGGCTAGATTCAAATATTTACTTTTGGAGCTTCTGTTTTTAAAAGACTAGTTTCATGCATGTAAACCGTTTCAATTTAAAGAAGCTTCTTTCACTCATGAAATGGGAAACCATTCAGACCATAATGGCAACTGAAGACTACAGATGCAGCAATAAAAGGGAAAAAGAGAAAGCTGTAAGCTTACCCAATGAGCATTTTGTACGCCTTCAGATGAGGAAGAGAGGCATAGCATCCCTCATATGTGTATATCCAAAATTGGAGTGGAAAAAAGTGAATAAAATACCTATCAGAAATCTCACCAAACACCACCAAAATAAATCCAAGTCTACTCCATCCATCTGCATGACATGGCCTACCCCCTTGGCACCATGGCCACTGCAAATCTTCAGTTCCAAAAATCTCAAGGGCAGCCTGAGTTACGAAGATGTTACTTGTCCTGATTATATATGGTCTGCCCTACATTTACGTACAAAGCTTTTTCCTATTGTTCATTTTATTTGCCAATAGCAGAATATTTTTATCTCTTCCAATAACCCAATGAATTCATTTATGGAAGGAAATTACAGAGTTCAACAGGACTTACCTTCACATAGGTCCCAAGATCCAGAGTTTTCTAGGTCCTCTAACAGACGTGAGATAGGACTTCCAAGCATGTTAGTGACTCCTTCCAATCTACTGGAGGAAGGAACCAATGGGAAAGTTGTTTTTTTTTTAATTTGGTACTTGTGATTTGCATGGGGAATCCATTTGTGCAACTAAATTGTTCAATCAAGGCGACTGCATTTGGGATCAGTGTTTCAAGCTAATCTTTTATTTCTAAACTAAGCAATGGTTCAAATACCATGTGGATGAGAAGTAAATTCTGTATATAGGAGATTCATTGTTTTAATTAGATTTATATATGCCATCTGGGGAGCTATCCAACCAGAAGGGTATAAAATTGCTTGTGTGTGTGTATCTCTCTATCTCTGTCTCTATCTCTGTCTCTATCTCTATCTGTGTTGCTTTTATCTGAACAGTCAAAAATATATTGCCCATCTCTCTTATATTCTGGAGTCTATAGTTCTTTTTTTTTTAATTATTATTATTATTAGAAATGCTGAATGGACATATTACATTTGTACAGCTGTACTTTTGTCCTGTCATCTAATTTGCACTGTATCTTGCAAGCCTAGGTGTAATGTAGACCACAGATGGGAAGATGTCAAGGCTGTCCTTTTTTTTTACTAGAAGCCCAACATCCTATAGGCAATAACTGGGGTTAAAGAACAAAAGGATACAGAATATTCTGATTCTGTTTGCTCTACAAAGCAGATTATTTTTTTAGCTCTCATTTTTTACCCAGCAATATTCCCATCCAGATTACCTCAAGCCTTCTTCATTCTGACAGCCTAATTTAGATATAAACAAGATACGTGGTGGCTGCTACAGTTAAACATGTGAAAGTCAGAAATCAATTGTAATCATCCAGGGATTACCCAAAAATCCACTTTCTGTCATTACAGTAAATGAAAGATTTTCAGAGAACATTTCTTCTCCATCTGTAGCTTTGGTCAGACAATAATATTTAATATTAAGTTGAACTTAGTTGTGAATGAGCAGCATTACTTTTGCAAGCAGGAGCAGTAAATCCTACCCAGGCAATTCTGTCTGTGGTTTGTTATGTTATGTTCATGTGCAAATGGGAACTCTGGATTATTTCTCCTTGAGCAAACCAGAATCAAAAACATGTGTTTTTTTCCCTCTTGGCTTATGATTCTAGTTGACTAGGTGGAAAATAAACTAGAATTCCTGGTTCAGAGGCAGAAAGAAACATCCGGGTTTATTTAACCAATCCTCACAGAAAGAAAAGCATGGCTGTTTTAATGGCACAATTAATGCTGAATTTGAGTGTAATATCACATGCATAGGCAATCAGTGTGAGAAATACAGTTCCTAACTTGATTATCTACTTTTGTGAGCCACTATAGTGTAGGTAGTCCTCACTTAACAACCCTAATTGGGACCAGAATTTCCATCACTAAGTGAAGCAGTTGTTAGGCAAAACATCATGTGACTGCACCACTTAGCAATGGCAGTTCTGGTAGTCCCAGTTGCGGTCATTAGGCAAGGACTGCACCATTGTTAGGTAAGAACTTCACACTTATCCTGCCCTGCCACTCTCACTTCCGCTTCAATTCTCCCCACCCCCAATCTCTCCCCCATTTCTGCCCTTTTCTGAGGCTTCACAAAGGGCTAGCAGCTGCCTCAGCCTGGTGCACCTTGTCAGCAGTGGGAGAAAGAAGATGGCGAAAGTCAGCTGGGGTGGTGGGGGTAGCAGGGGTAGGTGGCGGCAGAGTGCAGGGCAGCCAGAAGGGCAGAGATAGGGAGGAGATTGGCAGGTGGGGTGTCAGGTTTAGCCCATGAAACTCCAGGATACCATACAGATTCAATCCAGCAAGGTTTATTTGGCTTCCACCTATACAGAGAATCTTCCCAGACTGAGAGTAGTTCCCAGGGTCAATCCATAAACATCTCTAGCATTCCTCAGGGAGGTGCCAGTCTCATCCTCTTATCTCTCCCTCACTGTTCGGGGGATGAGAGAACGTTCTTGACCCCTCTTGCCTGGCCTCTCCCTGCGCTTACCCCCACATTGGGGGAGTTAGAGCTCACATTGTGGTCGTAAATGCAGGCAAACTGCCAAGTGCCTGAATTTTGATCACATGACCGCAGGGGCACTGCAATGGCTGTAACTACCATTTGTTCAGCACTGTTGTAACTTTGAATGGTTGCTGAACAAATGGTCATTAAGTGAAAACTACCTGTATAGCAGTTAGTGTGATGAACTAGGATAATTCAAGTCCAGAGACATGAAAACTCACTTGGTGATTCTGGACCAGCACTTTCTCTTTCTCTTAGCAAACCTATCTCATGGGATTTTTGTTATGAAGATAACATTGGAAAAAGGAGTACTAAGTATGTGATACTGAATAGGAAAGCAAGATTATACTTCTAATAAATAAACAATATTTTGTTTGAAAAATAAATATTTGCCAGCTGTGAAACTGTGCTGTTAATATTGGAGGAAAACTTATTTTTAATGTGCAAACAACAATTCAAACTGTCATAGTAAAACTCTGTTATGTTGAACAAACTTATGAAATCATAAATACTTCTGCTCTCATGTCAGATGCTTATGTTCAAGTATGGAAACAGACAAGGCTGATGAATTAAAGGGAAAACGAGTAAGGGACAACTGTACAGCTCAGCATTTTTCACTCTGTATGTTATAGTAGTTACAGTTTTTTATTACAGATATAAGTTGTTTTTCCCTTAAGGGCTCAAGTTAGTGCATATAAATTAATCCAACTTAATCCTCACAATTGGTGTTCAATAATTATTTATCTCAAGCCACCCTGCATAATTTTACATCTGCATAAATTTTAATTTTGGGGTGCCAGATATTGTTTTTCTTGCTTTGCCTATCCTTTGACTCAGGAGTACTCTGTGTAGCTAAAGGAATATATATCTAATTTGTACTAAAATTCATCCCCCTACTTTTTTTTCTTGACCTTATGCTTGCAGTTATTTCTCTTTGTTGGAATGAAGGATGATTAACATGCTATAGTGCAGAGACTAATGAATTCCATAAGCCTAGGACAGCATCTAGATTTTTTTTTTAAATGTTCTGCCATTGGAAGAGAAGTGTTCTCTGTGGCATGAATAGTTGTTTACACACTTGCACCAAGTTGTATCAGATGCAACCCTTCTTGGATAGACATAGCCATGCTTCAGTCATCCATGTCATAGCAACTTCTTGTTTAAATTACTGCAATGTGTTGCGATGAGGTTGGCCTGGAAGGTAGTCTCAGAATTCTTATAAATGCAAAATATGACATCTGATTGGAACTGGACATTATGATAGGTATGCCATCTCCATTGTCTTCTAATTCATTTGTGTTTTCTTTCTTACAAAGCTCTTCATTGTTTGGAGTATTTCATCTGAAAACATGCCTCTTCCTTTATAGCCCTAAAATCAATTGCAGAAGGTCTCATCTAGGTAGACAGAAATGTTGCATTTTGAGTAGCCACTTGGAGGTAGACCTTTCTCATGATAGCCTCTGCTTGGGAATATTTTATCCAGTTGTTCCATATGCATGAATGCTGGCTGGGTGACTTTGGAGCAGCCTCTCTGTCTCAGTCCAGTCCAGTCACAGGGTTGTAGGGAAAACATGAAGTGGAAAACATGAATGTTTGCTTCCTTGAGTTGACCAAAAATAAAGGTGGGATTAAAATAAAATAAATAAATACAATGGCATCAACTTTATTTTTTCTGTGCAAGGTAAATACCTTTTTATTTTTTCAGTCATATTAACTCTTATTGTTGTTTTTTATATCAGAATAAATGCTTTGTATTAATCTATAATATGATTTGTTTGGTTTTTGCATATTTGTGCACCCAGCCCCTTTGATTACTGTCTTCTTGCTATAGGAAAAAATATAATGAACACGTTTTTAGAAATTATATGGAGTGAAATACCTTGGATCATAAAACTTTTCATCATATTCGGTAGCTGTAGTACTGTTTTTATTTTTGTTCAGGGAAACAGCAAGACGTAAAATATAGGCTTTGTATTTTGTTTACAAGTGACAGAATGGTCATTATTGCAGGTAAAATCTAGCATTGTTTATCTTGCTTTTTCTTGAAATAGGAATTACTAATTTTAGACTAGCACTGTGCAAATAGGAGTGGAAGAAAAATGCATAAATCAAGTTAGTTAAAAATATGGTAGCACCAATAATATGACATTTCAAAAGTTGATTAGGTATAAGCATACAAGCTACACACTGTTACAAGCTACACCACTGTTTAAAAGAACAGGTAACTGAACATACTGTTCAGGTAACCATGGAAACTGAAGCCATGATGGACTTCCAAGAAAGCAATGGCGAATTGAAGATGGCTCTGCTGAGAGTAGAGCTGATGACCACAGCGGAAGAGGGGCTGGCGAACAGATCGGCTACTTGGAATTCCTCTTTGGCAGGGAGAGGACCTGGGATTGCCCACAAGCACTCCATACAGTGGCTCCCCATGAGGAGATCGCAATACAGTGGTCTCTGGCAGGTTTTAGAGCTCTGGGAGCTAAGGGATCACCATCTTTGCCCAAGCCGTGGTTCAGCACCTTTTAAAGGACACTGGGATCACATACTTCCTTTCTTAATCACTTCTGGAAATTGCTTGTTAATGTTTTTTGGATATTAAGAACCTTCAGAAAGACAAGCTTCATTACACCAGATGAATTTCCTTCAGTCCTTGGAGTAAGAAGTTTTATGCAAGTTTAAGGACTTAACAAATTCTTATTTTAGAATAAGCAGCAAAAGAGTGATTAGTACATTGAATTTGGAAACTTATAAATGGACTAAGGGGCCAGATGGATTTGAAATAAGATTTTGAAATTAATTACACAAATCCTTCCTGTGGGTTGTTTAAAATTCTATAAAAAATACATATGAAGATTTTGAAACTAAGAAAGAAATCTTCCTGCGGGAAAATGTTCATTAGGAAAAAAACATGATAAGATGGAACTTTGAAGGTTGGACACTAGAGGGAAGCAAAAAGAACTAAAGATTATAATTAAATGAGAAGAGACCCATTAATATAGAATGGAGCACAATCTTCTAACTTTGGAAGAATTCAAGGATATTTTGGAACAATGCACTCAGAAGTGAATTTTAAGGCTGTCTGTTATCGTAAAAATGGATTTAAAAATGGTGATAGAAGAGGATAAGACTGTGGCTGAGGCTGTTTTGAATGCAGATTTAAAAATGACAGGTTACAAGAATGATATGGAAATAAATGTTACACTGGATTTACAAATGAAACCGGCTGATGTCTTAATAATTGAAAAGGACATACAAATAACAAACCAGAAGAGTGACTTGGATAATTTTCTTATCTTGGATTTACAAAAGAGATGTGTTAAACTTATGAAGGAGTTCCTAAGAAGAGACAAGGAGTAAATGAAAAGAAATAAACTTTTGGGACACTATTTAAGGGGATTAAAGATCAAGATTCTTGTCACTCTTTCACTCCGTCCTCTTTCTTTCACTCCATCCTCTTTCCCCTCCCCTCTCTCAGTGGTGAATGGGACACCTGATGATTTGAGGTCTGTGTCTGCCCACCACTGAAAGGGGAGGGGAAACCTCCTAGTGCTGGGCAGTTACAGAGCTCAAATCCTGAAGATTTGAGGTCTGTTCCTTCATACTGCCGCATCTCCTCTGCTTGCAACCTTCCCTGCTGGCTTCCAACAGGGAAGCCAGCAGAGAAGATTCCAAATGGTGATCACATGATTGCAGGGTGCTTGGCAACTGATTGTAATGTGAGCCAGTTGCCAAGTGTCCGAAATGCAGCTATGTGATTGGGGGGGGGGGGGCAGCACGATGTTTTATGATGGCCAGAAGTGCTTTACAAGTTGTAAAGCTCTGAGGTGTCATAATTTTGAGCCATCATTAAAAGAACAGTCATTAAGTGAGGACTACCTGTATGTTGTTATTTCTGGTAACTTTTAATGGATTTTTGCTGATTAGGACTGAATGACAAGTTTTTAAAATTTGTTTATACATAAGAGATTATGGGAAAAAGGGATCTTTTGTTGTAGTATCAGAGAAGGTAATAAGTTACTGAAATTGTACTTGTCTTGATCAAGGGGGAAGTAATTTCTTTATACTGTATATCTCTTTTCTTTTTTCTTTACTATGTTTTCTTTTTTAATTTTTTTCTCTGTACTTTTTATTTTTTTATTTTTACATTTTCCTTAGTTTGTATTAGTTTTTTATCTCTGTATCTGTAACTTTTATGTGTGTGTGTGTGTGTGTGTATAAGAAACTGATGCCACAATATTGTTCAAACATAGATCAACTCACCCATTATTTCTGAGATACGAGTATAGGTAAGTTTCCCAATGACAGTGTGAATGATCCCTGTATGATAATGTCCCTGCAAAGCCACTTGGCCACCAGTGTTTGAGACTCCTGTATTCTTCTGAGTAAGTATATAGGAAGTTGCCTTGTTCAAATCCCATTATTGGGCCATCTGACCCAAGATATTTTTTTTATATGAGCTGGCTCTCCAGGGCCTCAGGAAAAAATATTTTACATCAATTAATTCATCTTTTTAATTTTTAAACAGAGAAAATAACTTGTGAGTCAAGCTCAACTTCTCGTGAGTGTGTAGTCATATCTAAGGTGCTTTCTTGTTAGTGGTGGTGAAGTGCTGTGCTATTGACTTGTTCTAGAATGTTTTTTCACCTTTCCAGTCAAACCTACAGTTTTGGGTTTTTCTGGTAGTCTCCCATTCAAGTACTAATCATGTCTGACCTTGCTTAACAGTTTTGAGATCAGCCAAGGTTGACTAGGAGTCGCCACCTGCTGTAAGTTTTATGTGGAGATACATGAATTAAGCTGTGGAGCAGAGTTTTTTTATTGTTCATGTTTTCATATATCATCACTCATCCTTCTACAAAAGAAATATACTAGTGTTTGTCTTCTTGCTGTAAGACCATTTGTGGCCCATCCATTTATCTGGATTGTTCAAAAAAGGACATAAAAAAGGCCCAGCTCTTCAAGATTTACATAGTTAATATGTCCTGTGCTAACAAATTGAGCAGGTCATAATATACTCACTATTCTCATAAATGATAGTCACATCCTCAAACAAAAATCTGTGCAAAGATCTTTATATCCTACTAGAACTGGCCCATGATATTTTGCTGCTTAAAGGACAAGATGGTATTTCATTTGTAAAAGTGAGTTAGCTTGGTAATTAACACTAGCAATAGAAAGCATCTTCCATCACACCCAAGAGTTTAATGAGTGCAAGGTAGGCCACATATATTTTTTTCCTCTAATTCTTTGCTGCTATTTTTAGTACCTACTACTGGAGGCATATTTCTCACTTTTTCTAATTAAAATGGGTGGCTCTGTATTTTACAGCTTTCACCCAAAGTACTGTTACTAACATTTTATTGCCAATGGCCATTTAGTGATATTCCCAATGACTTAAAGTTATGAAAGACTGTACAGGAATGTGAAGATCTGTTTCTCAAGATAGCCAAATCCTCATGTACAGATTAGATCTTAGGCAGAGAGAGAAAGCACATGCTATCAGTTTCACTGAAAAATTATTTTACCCTTTCTGGACCTTAGACTGAAAAGCTGACTCATATTAAATAGGGAGTAGAAATGTATGGGAGTTTTGCCTTTCCCCCCACATTAAACTGCAAAACTACTATAACCCATTCTGAATTTGAGAGAATGCCATTATAAATAGTTGAGAGACTGGCAATGGGGTTAGTCTCTTTAGGTTTGGACCACTTTCATCTCTGTTCACTGGTCACTATGGTAATTACATAAATATCTACATTAATCTCCTGGTATTTCCCTAGTGGTTTTATATGTGTGGCTTTAAAACCACTGGGTTCAAGATGAGGGGAAGTGCTTACAGGAGATGAAGTCACAGTGATAAAAGCTTTATGCCTGATCTTCTTCCAAGCATAAGTTGTCATTGTTGGCTACATGTACTGAAGCAATCCACTCTTCAGCAAGCTGGTTTTAGATAGAAAAATAATCAGACATAAATCTTGCCATGACATGTAGGCAGTTATTGGTATATTGATTCTGATTTGGTTTATTTATTTATTTATTTATTTTCTCCCCCGCCCATCTCCCCCCAGTGGGGGACTCTGGCCGGTTCACACAAAACATTAAAACATAAATACATATAAATTCATAAAACATAAAAATTTAAAAACATCCATTTATACAGTAAATTGATCTTCTTTATCTGCTCATTATCATTACCAGTTCTCTAAAGTTTGTGAGTTAATTCCTTGGGAACAGGACGCACTCACAAAATACAAATGGAAGCTATTGCACATTCCCTATCTTAAAATAATTAAAGACTAGTGGCATCCTGGGGAAGGGATCAACAGTGTCAAAATAATGGTGCAACTGAGCAATTGAAGTTCTGCTCCTTTTTACATGCGTGCAATGCATACGACACATTTTAAAAAGAGGTGGGACTTCAGTTGCCTGGTTGTGCCTGCCATTTTGATGCCATTGACCTCCCCATCACAAACACACAGATGCCCCTGTTCAAGATGAGATTGGAAGAATAGGAGCAAGTGATTCAAACCCAATCAAGCTGTGAATTCCAGCTATGTTTTTAAACTGAAGATTGTGTGAGAAAAAGAACATCAAAGGGGAGAATGTATATTAATGAAAATTACCCTGGAAAAATAGACTATTATGAAAGATTTTGGAAGCCAACAGAAGAAATGAAAATAACACACAGAAAATGTAATAATCTAAGAATTGGAAACAAAACCAAAAACTAAGCAACATAATGTCATCATCAAAACTAGCATCTGGATAAAAACACCTGCTGGAAGAATAGTCCAACCTTCTTGTCTGTGTATTTAATTTATTGTCAATTTTAGTAAAATACTTCACATTTGATCAATCAGTCTCTACATCTACTCCAAGCTGTTCAGAGGAGTATATTATTTTACCAAATAAATATTCCAGTGAAGTTGCTGGATAAAGCTTTGGGCAAATTTCCTATACTTTTCTTTGTACTTGATATTTATAACAGTAAACATTTTGATTTACAACCATTGAATTAGTTCTCCAAACAAAACACAAGAATAGGGCTGAGGAGAAGCAGATACTACTAACTGTTTTCTCTGATGGCACTGATACCACCTAAAAAATCACTGGGTGACTGGACAGCTATGTACCAAATACTGGTGCAGATGCTACTCCAAAAACAAGTCTCTATCCTCCATTTCAATCTGTAGATAAACCTCTGTGAGATCTACTATGCTGAAATGTCCCACAGTGAGGTTAGCAAAAATATGCTCAGATCTAGGCAAGAGGTATTCTTCAGCTTGTAATAGTAGATAAATTGTAAGTCTAAAATCACCATAGATCCCAATTGTTTTGTTCTGGAACCACAGGTGTAGCCCATAGTCTCCATGCAAGTTTTGAAATTCTTTGTTTTTTTATCCAACCCAATTTAGTTTTGCTTATAGCATATGGAACTGGATGTGCTCCTGGATGTGCAGCACCATTTTACCTTTGATATGCTTGAATGCTATCTTTATTCAAAGGTACTTTATCATCCAGTTCCTTTTTCAGTTTACTCTTGGTGGTCTCTTTGAAATGAAGCACAGCACACTGACTACTGATGGAATTCTAATCCAGCAGAGATCTCTTCAGCCAGGCATGAAACCAAAGGGCTGGTCCACTTGTTTTTGTAATATATGAGTCCAGCAACATACCTTGCTAATTATTGCATTATACAGTTACAGGTCCCATCACTCTAATGGGAATTATCTTTCCTCCACAATGTTTTTAACTGTATTTCTGTAGGCTTCAATTTTGTTGTTGTTCAGTCGTTAAGTCGTGTCCGACTCTTCGTGACCCCATGAACCATATTGCGCCAGGCCTTCCTATCTTTCACTGCCTCCCTGAGTTTGCTCAATTTCATGCTCATTGCTTCAGTGATGCTATCTAGCCATCTTATCCTCTGCCATCCTCTTCTCCTTTTGCCTTCCATCTTTCCCAGCATCAGGGTCTTTTCCAAAGAGGTGCATTAGGTGACCAAAGTATCTGAGCTTGAGCTTCATTATCAATCCTTCCAATGAGCAATCAGAGTTGATTTCCTTTAAGATTGACTGGTTTGACCTCCGAGCAGTCCAGGGGACTCTTAAGAGTCTTCTCCAGCACCACAGTTCAAAGGCATCAATTCTTCGGCGTTCAGCCTTCTTTATGGTCCAGCTCTCACAGCCATACATTACTACTGGAAAAACCATAGCCTTGACTATGCGGATCTTTGTCGGCAAGGCGACGTCTCTGCTTTTTAATATGCTATCTAGGTTTGCCATAGCTTTCCTCCCAAGGAGCAAGCGTCTTTTAATTTCATGGCTGCAGTCTCCGTCTGCGGTGATCTTGGAGCCCAAATAAATGAAGTCTGTTACTGCTTCCATTTCTACCCCTTCTATTTGCCAGGGATTGATGGGTCCAGATGCCATGATCTTAGTTTTTTTAATGTTGAGTTTCAAGCCAGCTTTCGCACTCTCCTCTTTCACCCTCATCAAGAGGCTCTTTAGTTCAATTTAGCCTATCCAAAATGCTGTTCAAATTCATGCTGTGATTACTGGTTCAGTAGAAACAGTCCAACAGCACCAACATGCTTTTGCCATTCATTTCTGGTTTTAGCTATATTGCTGATTTCATTTCACTGTTTATACCATAGATTTCTTGGTCTCTTCAAGACAAGAAAATACTGACTGCTCCAATTCTTCCTCAAAATACTGACATGAAATTATTATTGATTGAATGAAAGCACTAAGAAATCATTCTTGTTAATTTTTCAGTCTTAGTGCTTATTCCTGAAACCCATTTTATATAGATAATATACAAGAAGTAGGAATTATACTTTATAGGATGATTGCAATAAATTTTCTATATTATTTTGGTGCTGTTAAACAAGTGTTAACAACAGTTTAAAAAATGCAGAGCCAGTTTGGTGTAATGGTTAAGGCAACAGGCTAAAAACTGCAAGACTATGAGTTCTAGATTTGCTTTCAGCATGAAGCCACCTGGGTGACCTTGGGCCAGTCCCTCTCTCTCAGCCCTAGGAAAGAGGCAATGGCAAACCACTTCCAAAAAAACTTGCCACTCCAGGTAGTTGCCAGGAGTCAACACTGACTTGGAGGCACAGGAAAAAAAGAAGAAACACAGTATGAATGTGATTTTTAGAAGACATACAATAACAGTAAGAGAATGGAATTTTGTATAAAAAAGTGGTCATCTGGCTCAGCCCTCTTAGATTTGGAAATATTTTTATTTGCTTTTTAAAAGGTATTGAAAAACGATTCATCTGCATGGGCCCTATTTGTAACAGCAGTTTTACTGTGTAAGTAAAAGAATTCAGAATATTTCTTTTTACTTGAATTATGATCAGCTTCAAACACAGATGTAGAATTTAAATAATTTTAATATGAAAAGTATGGAAACAAAACTCAATATACTGCAAAATCAAGCATATTATTATGGAAAACTGGGACATGAACTAAAAATTTAGTTCTGCCAAGCTTTGCTTTATCTGGAAAAATTAATAATGGGTACATAACCAAAGGCCTAATATATAATCATTATAATGATTTATAAATAATGAGAAAAAAGATGAAGGAATACATAATGCTCCTTATTCCTACTCTATGCAGGCTAATATCTTGAACTTTAAGGATATATAAAGTTTTTTTTTTCCTGTACAAAGTAGTGATACAATACATTAATCTTACTGCGGTGAAGCTAAACAAATAATAAACTTATCTTCCATATGATTCTGAACCTCTCTTCATTTTTTTCTCAGCCCTCCCGCTGTTACTCCAAGTGCCTTCTTTCACAATCATTTTTCAAGAACATATATTACTGCTTTGTCTTCAAGCCTAATTTAAAGGCAATGAATATGAAGGTTAATTCTCACATGAAGTTCGAGGTGTCTGCAAGGAGGTCAAGAAAGTCAAGATGGCAGCCAAACCATACAACCAAAGCCCACCCCTTTTTATGTATTTCTTTTTTTTTCATCCTCAATGGTCTAAGTTATCTAAACATTAGAGTGTTAATAATCTTTAATCAACACTGTACAAATACCACTGTATCAAAACAATATAATGTATTAAGTAAGTTTTACAACAATATAATAAAAAATACTACTATTAAAAAATGTACTGCTATGGCCAACCTCTCAGCTAGAAAGGTCTCCTCCATTGTACATTCAGCATCAAAAAGAGAAAGAGTTTCAAGAGATAAGGCAATTGATTGCTGATTCTTTTTTTACCATTCTTCCTAATTAAACTTAAAGCAAAATCCTGCTGATTTATTTTGGAGTGATGTTGCTGGGGGCATTTGCTAAATCTCTTGAAACAAAATTATTGATGAAATGGGTTTGTTGTGAAGCCAGCCTGCCTTCACACTATTCCAGAGTGTCAGCTTCATGCTGGGTAAACTGCAGACATTCTGAATCCACCATTTGTTTGGGTTTGAATGTGAATGACTCAGAGGGGATTTATTTATTTATTAGATTCCCATCCTATCTTTCATTGCTCAAGGCTGTGTACGTTGCATTCCATCCTAATTTTTTCCAACAGCAACCCTTTGAGGTAGGTTGGGCTGAGAGGGATAGATTGACCCAAAGTCACCCAATTAGCTTCTGCGGCCAAGTGTGGACTAGAAATTAGCCTCCCTGTCCAAAACAGTAACCACTGTATTGTACTGGCATTGGTAGATTACCCTCAAACTTCTCCCTTTCTGCTAGATACTAAAAAAAAAAAAAAAAAAAGGTCTTTTGAAGCTTGGGAACTGAGGCTTGGAAGAGTAGCCTCAGAATTATCTTTCTGGAATCATCAGGGATCATGTGGTGGAGGGATCCAGGAATAAGTGAGACAGAGTCAAATATGTTCCATGCAGCAATTACCTCAGGAAGGATAAATCAATAATGTCTAGCTGGCTAAACTGCATACTATATGATTAATTTTCATTTTTTGCTGTATGGTGTTAAGTCTAATGTATTGCCTCTGTAGTTTCTTGTATCTATATATGCATAGTTATTGTATGTTTAATGCTTCTAGGGATTTCTGATCCATCATACATTCTGATCAGTCCCAAGCTTACATTCTCCATTATGGCTTCTTATGGGAGATCGTTTTAAAGACCTATTTGTGATTTCATTCATTCATTCATTTATTCATTCATTCATTCATTCATTCATTTATATTTCAAATTTAGTCACTGCCCACCTTACTCAATGAGTGACTCTGGGAGGTTAACAATAAATAAGAGTAAAAACCAATTAAAATACAATTAAAACAGTAATAAAAAATAAATAATATAATCCAAGGGATAGATGGTATAAATAAATTATTGACCTCTGGGAGTGTCTTCAGGGTGCTAAACCAACCCAGGGTTGGTTACCCCCCCTCGAGCCCCTTTCTGGAAGGCCACCTCTGGGAGAAAAGTGTTCCATAGGGTGGGAGCAATGGCAGACAAGGCTCTATTCCTGGGATCCACCAAGCAACATTCTTCAATCGATGGGGTCCGTAACATACCTTTCCTGCCTGTCCAGGTGGGACTGGACGATGTAATGGTGATGAGACGGTCCCTCGGGTAACCTGGTCCCATGCCACATACAGTTTTAAAGGTGATGACCAACACCTTGAATTGGACCTGGAAGCAGACTGGCACCCAATGCAGCTCCCACAGCAAAGGTGTTACATGTGCCATCCTTGGGGCATCCAAAGTTGCCCACGTAGCCACATTCTAAACCAGCTGTAGCTTCTGGATACTTTTCAAGGGTAGCCCCATGTAGAGTGCATTGCAATAGTCTATATGGGAGATGACAAGGGCATGATCAGAGTCACTGCAGTTAGTTGCGCTCTACTTTTATTTTGCCATTAATAGTTTTTACATGTAACTACCTAAAGTCAAAAAGAAACATTTATATTCTCTTTTTTCCTTTTCTAAATAAGGCTATTTTAAATTATACTTCAAACTGTGGGTCGGGATGAGGTTGCTAATTTTGCTAGTCCCATGACTAAAAATTACAAGGGCTAGGAGGTGGCTATAGAGTGTTTGGTTTTTATAATCTTTGTACTTGCTGGTAAGGCTAAAAGGGGTGTGAATCCTATCTCTCTCATCAGTGGGAGGTGGCCAAGTAAAGACATTCCCTCAGAAAATAGGTGAAGGTAGCAATACCTACCAAACATTTACTGCCCTAATAAGGGTCCACTGGGGTGGGAGAAATCTTATGTTTTTGAAGCAAGAACCAGTATTTTGCAAGTTAAGGCTTGCAATTACAGCCTCACTTCAAATAAGGCCTAAAGAATCCTAGGAAGAATTTATCTGAAACATTATTTTCCCATGTAGGAAAAAATGGGATTTAAAGAGGGACAGAGACAGAGACAAAGAAAGAGAGAGGGAGAGAATATTCCTGACCTTCAGACTGCTGGCTAGGATAGGGCAAAGAAGTCCTTTTACCTGGGAGAGTGGAGTGTATCCACTGTCTTTATGTCCGTCCATGCTAAAAACCTTGTCGTTATAAATCTATTACCAGAGCTAGTTGTTATTAGGTCCTGAAGTAGAATTCCAAGATCAGGCTCCTTGATTATCCTAGTCATTTTCCTTCTCATTGGTTTCAGTGAAGGGGTTAAAAATAACCTCTCTCATTGCTTGGAGAAAAAATTAGAATGAGTCTACCCACCCACACACCTGCTGCCCTGGCAGCATCAGCCACCTAAACCTTGGAAAAAGTGGAAGAGCTGCCATGTTGTTACTTGCTACCACCACACAAACACTGTTACTTTTGATACATATTTTTTTTGCCCAGGGTTCCCCAAAGGGTCAGTATCAGCCCCCAAGGGTTGATGGGACTATCCAAGGGATTGATAAATGTCTGGTGGTCAAAAGGGGGTCAGTAAATGTCTGGGGGTCAATAGGTGGTAGGTTGATTGGTCAATTAATCTTTTGGGGTCTCTGTAAAGCTCAACACCAGTCCGTAGTCCTGAAGATGAGGTGGCTAGTGGCAAGACAGTGTTACCCAGGGTTGGATGGTCAGCTGCCAGTGATAGCAGCCTTGAGTTGTCTTCATTATTATTGTGTTTGGTTGCACAGTCAGCCACATGTTTAGATTGGATCTGCCATTTTTATCCACCTATAGAGTTCTTCCCAAGGACCTGGGATAGGCAGATGTTGTTTGAGGGTGTTAAAGGTATTGCTGCAGGATATAACCTGTTCCAAGTAAAGCTGCCTTTTGCAATTGACTGATGGTGATTTTGTCAATGCCAATGGTGTTCAAGTGGTGCTCCAGATGTTTTGGGATTGCACCTATTATTATTATTAGTAATAGTAGTAGTACTAGTAGTAGTACTATTCGTTAAAGTAGTATTTATTAAATTATTTTCAGATAATGTTTGGGGGTTGATGAACAATCTGAAACTTCATGAAGGGGTCGATGAGCTGAAGAGTTTGGGGACCCCTGATTTATCCTATTTCACTTGTTCCAATATGAACATTGGAATATTGTCCCAATAAATTCAGACATTCAGTTAGTATGATTGATTAGCCAGGAATCATATTTTACAATATTTTAAATATCATTGCAGCACATGCCTCAGAAAAGACAAGATATATTAGAATCATAGAATCATAGGGTTGGAAGGGACCTTGGATGTCTTCTATTAAAATAATTATTTCTTCCCCTCTCTGCAAAGGATGGAATGATCTCCTGTTATACACTGTGATTATATAATACCTGGAGTGTGTGTGTTGTCTCCTTCATAATTATTACATAGAAAAATTTATAATACAGAACACCAATTAACTTGATGAGCTCTATTTTGAGTCCAGTAATATTATTATAAAATCAATCAGTGGTCTGATGCCACATAATTTATTTCGACCATTGTTTATATTAAAAAATGTGCCTTTTCCTATTATAAATGATAAGTTGCTTAAACTGAAATAGTGGAATACTGCTAGCATTTCATTCTAATTGTTGGAAAACGGGTCAAAATGACTTATGAAGAAAAAGTTACTGAAATGCTATATGTGCTATATAAACAGGGACAGTTTCCCTTTGGTCTCTAAGGAATTTCCATACAACAGCCTAAGCTGCTTGAATCCCATGATGCTACCATTTTTTTTAAGGCAACTTCAGTAATTCCAGTCTGGATTACCTGGGTTGGCAATGGGATCAGACTGGTGCTCATTTCAGACAAGGGCCAAACACTTATGAAATCTTACCAAGAAAACTGAGGAACTTGCCCAGGAAGTCATCAACAGTAAACCCTGACCCAAAGGACTAAAAACTATGTATTTGACAAAGACTATACCTGAACTTGCAAATATCATTAACAGGTGAGCATCAACAAAATTTTGTTAGAATTACATGGTATGAATCTCAAAGCAGCTAACATAAACAAACCCACTACCCATGTGTATTAAAAGATGCTTAAAACGTTAAGTCTTCATCCCTGGGGTATGATATGTATAAAGCAGTGTTTCTCAACCTTGGCAACTTTAAGATGGTAGACTTAAAGAACACCTTCAACTTCAGTTCCTCCCTCCAATGGCTGGGGAATTCTGGGAGTTGGTCCACCCATCTTAAAGTTGCAAAGGTTGAGAAACACTGGTATAAAGGAATGTACTGTAATCAGAACACAGAATCATAGAGCTGGGAGGGACCTAAAGCATTTCAGCAAATGGCTATTCAGTCTCTGAAGTCTTCCAGTGAAGGGAAGCTTATTCCACTGGTTGACATTGCTTACTAGAAGGAAATTCCTCCTAATATCTATCCTGAATCTGATTCCCCACAGTTTCAGCCTGTTGGTTCTGGCCTGCCCTACAGGACAACAGAACATATTTACTCCCTCTCTATATGACAGCTCCTTAATTATGAAGGCTGCTATCATAATCTGATCTCAGTCTTCTCCTCTTTTAGCTGACATTAAAAAAAATCTTAATTCAGCATACTGTGATTCTTTTTATATGTAGTGGTTCCAGTGTCATATCAGAGTGTAAGTATTTGTAACATCTTTTAGAACTGTATGATTTTCTATGCAGCATATAGAATATGCTATATTTGGGGTTTTTAATTTTCTGTTCTGTAGCAGTGAAATGATATTCTCTTTTGAGTAATGCCCATAAAGGTTTAATCTACATAGACAAATTGAGGTCCATCACACTAGAATGTTCATAGGGCAGCTAACATTATATATTTTGATGATTTGAAGAATTTCTGTTGCACAGACATTTAAAAAACATCTAGACATATCACATTTTCCCCTTAGCAATTGTTATTAATTTTCTATTCCAACATTTTATTCCAAATATAGCCAATTACTTCTGAAAATTAAAACAATATTGTTGGTATTTCCATATAGATAATAATGATAAAAATCCTTTAACTGTTGACTTTAATTATACTGATTTCAGTTTTAATTGGACTGATTTTATCATTATTTTATATTTTGTATTTTTATTATGGAATTTTATGGAATATTTTTCTTAGTTGTTTCAGTTATTTTGGGAGTTGCAATTAGATACTTCAAGGAATATATATTCTGATTTTTTTTTAAATAAACCTATTTATTGAGGTTGCTAGGTCTTTCTTTTCAGTGATTGGTGGTAGTCCATGTAGTAATGACAACTGGCTGTGTATAGTTTTTATCCTGCTCAAACCAAACTAGATATGTTTAGTTTGCTTTTTTTTTGTATGACTTTCATAGTGTGACTTTCCACAGGACGGGTATTTGAGACATTACCATTATCTACCACTCAATGATTTTCTGTTTAATTTTGCCCATTTTGTTTCATGTTGCCATTTTTCTGGAACATTTCTGGCATTTACCATATTTTCCCCTATTGATACTTTTTCTGATATTTTTCTTACTTCTGATTCTTTTTTCTTATTTGCAAGTCTTCTGTTAGAACTTTTGCTTTGCCCTTTTGTTCCTTGCTTATATGAATTTGTTATTCCATTTTGGTTTCATTTCATCTGTCTCATTACATTGCTTTTAACATATCCACTGGGTAATAGATTCAGTGTGCTTTTGCTTGGCATATAGATGCTTTTTTCATTTAAGACAGCTGTAGATTAAATGGAGAAGCCCTCTCCCATGGCTGTACTCTATTGTGTAATATAACGTTTTGCTGTTTTCTCCCCTGATTTTGGCCCCTTCTGCCGTAAATTATATTGGTGGCTTTAGAGAAAAAGGATGGCAGGAAAGAAAACAGAGAGACAATTCAAATGTATTCATACACAAAATGTATAAAGTATATATCACAGCTAACAATAATTAGAAGTAGAGAATAGGGATGACTAACAATCAAATGCTATGGGAACTTTAATCATGGCAGGGTAACCAGATATATCTGTCTTGTTTACATTCCAAAGATCAGCTAAAGTTGTTACATCATACTATTAAAAGTAGTTTTAGGATATTCTAGAAATTCCAGTAAGCACTGTTGGACTTCTTGAAAAGTGCAATCTATTGATATTTGTAGCATCATTTTTATACCTTGTGATGTTGATGATGATGATGATGATGATTTGCATCAGAATGTCTATATTAAAACAAGTGCACAAAATTTTCATCAAGGATAAATTAAACTTGTGCTTGTCCTATATCACTGAAGTTTCTAATGACAATTATTTGAAAAGGTACATGACATCAGTAAGCGTTTAACATTTCATTACTGTATTTTAAATAATATTTACTTTATTTCAAAAGTTTTAAATATAAAGTTTATATTTAAATATAAAGAGAATTCTGGAAGCTGATTATCTGGACCCCTTCAAGCTGGGTTTCAGACCTGTGTATGGTACTGAAATGGCATTGATTGCACTTAAGGATGACCCCTGGCAGGAGGGTGATAAGGATGATTGATCTCTTAGCAGCTTTTGATCATGACATCCTTCTGGACCAGCTCGGAGAGGTTGGGGGTGGGGAGAGTTCTTCTTCCTCTGGGGCCAGTCTCGGTGTTGATGGGGGAAGACATCTAGCCCTTAGCTTTGCAGGATCCCTCAGGGCTGAACACTCACCCTAGTTCTGTTTAACATATCCGTGAAGCTATTAGGTAGGTGAGGTCATCCAATGGTACAAGATGAGGTGTCATGAGTATGACAGTGATATCCAGCTTTATATCTCCATCCCTGACCAACCAAGTAATACTGTGGAAATTCTTTTTGGCATCAGGAGGCTGTGGAGGTCTGGATGGAGAACAGGCTTCAGCTCAACCCTAGCTAAACTGAGGGGTTAGGGGTTCCCCTAGATCCAAGGATTTTCCACCTCTTGTTCTGGATGGGGTTACACCACCCCAAATGGAACCACTGTTCAATTTGGGGATCATCCTGGAATTGCAGCTTCTGTTTGAGGAGCAATGGCAGCCATGGCCAGGAAGGTTTTTTCACAACTTTGTTTTGTGCACCCTTTCCTGGACTGGGAGGCTCTGCTCATGGTCACTCACACTTTGGTCACCTCCTGAGTAGATTACTGCAAAGAAATTCACATGGGGCTTCCCCTGTAGGGCAACTAAAGCTGAGCTGAAGGCCAGCTGCAGGAGTCCTGCTCTTAAATAACTCAGATGCAGCTTGGCTCAGTTATGGGTGTTCATGTGCCTTTGCTTCTTGAGGAGCCAAGCAAAGTGCTTCTGTTTGTTTTCTGAAACTCCCAATGCATCCTAGGACAGGATAATCTGCTAGGATTGGATTCCTCATCACCTGACTCCTCCCATGCCTGTACCTGCTGATTGCTTCCTGAGTTAGTCTCAGATGGTTGATTGCTGAGGCTTACCACCTGCTGCATCAGTTCCCAGTCTCTAACTCCTGTAAGTAAGAGATCATAACATATGAGGCCAATCCCAGCATGACTGATTTCATCAGTTGGAGAAGAAGGGTTGAGCAAGCAGATGTTTCTTCTCTCTGCATACCTTGTCTACCTTCTCAAGAAAACAAGATCAAAATAACTTCATTCATTCATTCATTCTTCCAGAAGAAATAAAAGCTTCGCTTTCCCAGAAGACCTCTCAGGACTGTAGAGCTACAAGAATCTATGTATGTGCTTGTGTATTTGAACTGTTATTATTATTATTTCTTATATCCTTATTACTGGAGTTTTAAAATATTCTATTTATTGTTATTGCTGTTTTAGTATCTCTAAACCATCTAGAATTCAAGAGGATGGAAGCACTAGATAAAGTGTGTAAACTGCATAATTAATAAATTCTATTCAGAATGGAAAAACGTTGTTGGCTTGTTTGTAAATTCAGTGGACAGAGAGAAGTCATCCCTCTCCACTGCATCCATTGCCATAGGACTTCAGAGAAGTCTTAAAATGGACCTCTCCCTGACTGGATTCATCCTGAGAGTTCCTCATTTTCGTAAAGCCCTTTATTTTCTGCTTCATTGCTTCCTGCTTCCTGATAAACTGACAATTTTGCTCTGCTAAAGAGAAGGGGGTGCTTAGGAGTAATAGCATAAACTGCCCAGACATCTCATATTCCAGAGGTTGGCCAGGGCTTGAGAAAGGATTCCCCAAAAGTATTCAGGACCCATTTATGGTGGAAGAGTAAAACATCCATTGTTTTGTAATAATAACCCTCACCCATACTGCTTTCCTGAAGTTTAAGTTGGGCAAAAGGGAGTGGCCAGAGTTTTCATGCCCTTCTTTTTCAAGGACTTACTGTTCAACATCCAAGGTAATTTTGCCAGCAATGGAGTTCTGGACATGGATATTTCTGAAGCACTGAAAAAAAAAAAAAAAAAAGGAATCCTCCCTTGTTTCTGTGTCTGCAGCTGCCAGCTTCACTGATCAAAGCTGACTAAATTGAGCGCTCTCATTGACATCAGTGGCTATGGATTGGATTCAAGCTCCATATGGTTCCTTTTACAAGGGATGTTGTCTTGCGCCTGTCAGGTTACTGAAGAATTGCTAAGAAATCCCCTTGAGCATGTCAGGGAGACAAGCAGACGCTGACAAACTATCACAAGCTACTTGTGTAGCCTAAATATATTTCTTTCAAACTTCACCTAGTGAAAGGCAACACAAAGTTTTACTGGCAATTAAGCAAATCCAGAGGATAATCCGACTTTTTGTTTTTATGGTAGTTGCTATCTGAGGGTCTAAAAGAATTGAGGTGGGAAGCGGTGACAACGGGTGAAAGCTTCCTTTTAACTTTTGTTAGGTGCAAAGAGGATGCCAAGAGCCATCGGAGAAGGCACGACGATGCGGTGCTCCTGGGACGGACGGACGGACGGACTGACGCCCACCTTCTCCTCCGCCGCCGCCGCCAGTCTTTTCCAGCAGCGCCCCCTTCCAAATTCCCGGCCTCAACTCTTTCTCTCACCCCGGTTTCCAAAACTTTCCTCCTCCTCCTCCATCCTTTTACCAGCGCCGCGCGGGCTTTCCTTTCCCATCCTCCGCCCCCATCCGCCTCTCGGCGCCCCCTTGGCGCAGCCTCTCTCCCGCCTCCAGTGGGCTCCTTTCCCACGTGTTTGGCGCGCCGCTGCTGCTCCCCACTGACAGGCAGGCAATCGCCTCCCCCTTGCCCTTTCCTTCCTCCCTCTCCGACCCGCGCTTTCCTCCTCCCCTCATTCTTCTTTCCGTACACCGGATCGCCGCCTTTCCTTGCTACTCGAGCGGCAGCGGCGTAGCAGGAGTTCCTGCATTTTTCTGTCCCTGGGTTTAGGGGGGAAAACTCCCGTCCGGTTGAAGTCGACTTGAATCCACTCTCCTTAGCCGTTATTAGTAACTTTATGTTTTATTTTTGAGCCAGAGAATCCTCTTTTTCTTTGCAAAGAGTAATTTTGGCTCACTGAGGATTCTTTTCAGTCAGTGTAAAAAGACTGGTTCAGGAAACGCTTCCCGCCCTCCTCCCTTTTCCTTTTTTCCTCGGTCCCCCGAAAGAACTGGAAGCCTCACTCGTTGCTCTGACCAAGTTTTTTGGTGAAATTTGGCGCCTTCCAGTTGCTCAGGAGGAAAGAGGGGGAAGGGAGGAGGATGCACCGTGGAAGGCGAGTAGCAGTCCCCTTGACCGCCGCGACCCGCAAGGCGTCTCACTGAGAGGGCGAGGGCCAGCAGCAGGGGTGACGCTCGCCTCGCCGAGGAGGGCAGCGAGCAAGGAGCAGCAGCGGGCGCTCCCCCAGGAGCAAGTCGGACTCCGTGGCTCGTGGTGACACCTCAGGATTTCCTGCCGTCGGCGATGGGGAGACGGCGGGCGCTTTGCCTGCAGCCGTATTTTCTTTGGCTGGGCTGCGTGGCGCTCTGGGCTCACGGATCCGCTGGGCAGCAGCGGCAGGGTCGTCCGGCGGAGGGCACAGATAGCACCCGCTACTCTGCCTTGGGGAGCCTGGAAGGAGGCATAGCGCCCGCCGCCGCCGCCGCCACCAACCGCGTCCGCAGGAGAGGCCAGCAGGACGTGCTCAGGGGGTAGGAAAGCAACCTTTGCTCGCATCCACGTCCACCACAGGTAGGCCTGTTTCCTGCAGACAGCAGTGGAGGTAGTATAAATCTGCGCCTGGATGGGACCACTACAGACGGCAGGTAGGGGGTGGCATGCTGAAATGTGCCTTCATAAGGATTAAATCGACTAATCCCTGACTAAAGACAAGAAGGGGACCAGGGCTGTAGCCTACCTACCCTTCTTGACCTGCTGCTATGCACAGGAATTTCTTGGCTCTGCTCTCCCCCTTCCACTTATGTGACCCTCCATCTGTGAAAGGGTTGTCTGAAGGAGTACAATTCAGCCACAGGTTTTCTTCCTCAGCTGCTGTTTGGGAGAAATAGGCCACATGTATATAATTACACAACAGCCTTTATGTAGTTGACCAACTTCTTTCAGGCTTAGATATAAACTATAGAGGCCTTTCTAAAATCTCCAGGTGACTCACAGATGAAATGATGCTCTCATTTTTTTGTTTCCATAACACCTATAGCTAGCCTTACCATTCTTCCACCTTTAAGCATTGTTCCACAATACTAATACCTTTAGTAGAGCCACTGCCATTGTTCCTCCTTAAACACCTTGTGACATAAGTTCTTGTACCTTACAGACACTTTGTCCTTACTTTTTTATGCCCTACAAACATTGCTGCTTCTAAATACTGCTGAATTCCAGTTTACTCAATCTCATTCCATTCATCTATTTCCACCTTTCCCAAACTTTTTCTTTGACTTTCCATCTCTGGGCACATAAATTCTCCTGGTTCAAACACAACAGCCATTTTTATTCTTTAGCCATGTTAGCCTGTTCGCCATTGACCAACTCTCATTGTTTCAGGTATATTCTCATTGGCTAAAATGCCATTAAATACTGTAGTCTTTAAAGACACAGGATACTATTTTATTCTGTATCCTTAAGCAATCCTGCAATCTACCAATAATTAACAAATGTACAGTCCATAAGCCCCTTTTGACATCAAGTTTCTGCCAGATTATTTTTTATTTATAACTCCATTATCATTCTTTGATTTACTATTAACCTTCTCAAGATCATGGCTAGGCCTACATGCTGCAAGAATTTCTGTGCACCACCACAGCATCCTATATGTGAGCAATTCATATTTGCCCACAGGTGGCATCAATTCTAGGGCAAAACCACATTGTTTAAAACATACTTTCACCTTGCTTCTCTAACATCTGTATGCCCAAAACTGGATTCCACTTTGATTAAATAGTTAATTGAAGTATTGCCATAAAACTGGCAACGCTTCATACAGTATTTGTGTGATTTCATGAAAGAATCCTAAAGCATTGAAAATAATGATTTTCCCTCTCTTATTTCACTGTTCCATAGAACTATATACAATAAGCACAATTCCTTATTTTAAAAGTACTTAAGTAGAAACCTTGCCAACAAGTTTAGGTCTAGTTGGAAGTTCCATATATATATTTTCCTTCACCTTATTCCTATTTGCTTGTTGTGTCTATTTGTAATTGTGTTACAACAGCCACCTCTTTATTCAGCTTGTTTTCCCAGTTAGTCAGGTAAAATACGTCATACCTTAGTATATTCCCTTTCAAACTTTTTAGTCCAAATACTTGGCAGATGTCTCAGTTTTCTTTTTGAACACTTCTGTATGTCCTTTTCCACTTCTATAATTGTTGCTTCTCTTTAATTTTAATTTTGGTTCTTGTTGGAAAGTTTTGATATGTGTCTTGAGAGGCTAATGTAAAAATAAAACAAAAAACAGCTGGCTTTTAGAAAAGTAAATATATATAAATATGATACTAATAAAAGTACCAAATGTAGCAGAGATGATTAAGTTTTAAAGGGCTTTGGTATAGCACAGCTGAAGGATCATTTCAATTAAAACTTGAAGATACATTTTTTTTTCAAATTGAAGGGGAAAAAACTTTAAAATACCAGTTTATAAAATATGTGACAATTCCTTTCCACTTTTAAGTTTTTGTAATATTCTACTTGCATACCAGCTTGTGATATACACTGTAATTCTTTCCCTTAAGATGGAAATGTTATGTTAGATGTCTTTGATGTTTCACTCTTAATAAAAGTAAAGTATGCATTAATTTGATCCATTGTTCATTCCTTTACTTTCAGAATGGATTAAAAATGGAAAACTTATTGCTCATTCCCCCCCCCCTTTTTTTTTTTGCTAAAAGGCAGGTTATTAATTTTTAGGAGAGATTTGTAGGAATCTGTTTTTGTAGAAATACAAAATTTGTATGAATTTGCCTGTTATTTTTGTAGCCAATAACTTTTTTATTCTGCAGAGCAAAAATTTGAATGGCTGTTCCAAATGACCTGTATTTTTGTGTATACACTTGTTTGCATGCAACAGGCCAAATGTGTGTGGCTCCAGGTTCCACTCCTACTGTTGCCCTGGATGGAAAACACTCCCAGGGGGAAATCAGTGTATTGTTCGTAAGTGTTCTGGCTTCAGATTTTGCAGTCTTTGAGTTTTAATAGCTACTTACATTTAAACAAAAGTATGAATTTACTCTAGTTGAATTGCTCATTTTAGGCTTCAACTTTATGTTTAAGAAATAACAATTGCTTGACAGTTACTAAAACAGAAGCATTGGCTATGTAGTAATAAAAATAAAAAATCATTTGATCAAAAATGCCATTTTTGAAATTCACAAATAATATGAATTATTATTTAGGATATTTATTATTTTAGTATATTAGTATTTTAATAGCTTGATGATAGCTTGTTTGGCCAAGCTTATTATTGTGCTAAGAAATTTGACTACTGATTTGTTTTGGCAAAACATGGAAATTAGTTGAACTGGGATTCATCAAGACAAACCTCTACAATCTGTGGCTGAGATCAGCTTTCAGCTCTAGAACATTTGAGAAATGATAAGGGTCTTTTGGGCATAAATAGGACAGAATACTTTTTTCTCTCTCTTCTGATTTTTCTGTTTATCTATTATCTCCAAATGATATATAAATTATATCTACTTTTGGGCAGAACAGATTTTATATATAAGCAGTGAAATCCTGTGTATGTTTATTTACAAATAACTCTTGTTAAATACAAAAGGGCATATGCCTGAGGGGCATATAGAGTACATTAAATTATGTGTATGTGGTTGCTCTCCCTTTTTTTTTTTTTTTTTTACTGTAGAGTAAACACAATGGATTGACCCAGAGCAAGGCTACTGCATGGGTGGGGAAAGTTTTTCCCACAGCCTTTGCCTTGGAAAATTTACTCTTCTCATGTACATGGAGATTAAAATCAGAGACTCCCTTGGTACCAGTGAAAGTTCTCCCCTCCATATGTGCATAGACAAAGGTGAATTTTCAGAAATGTAGAGTCTGAGAGATAGGTTTAGTCCTCTTTACATGGGTGCTTATTTCTGAATGAGAAATAAAAACCCCAAAGGCACTTGTATGCTATCCAATTAATGTATCATGTAATTAGCTTACTTACAGTTGCACTGTTATGGTGGTTATCATAGAGGCCTATCAGTTATTTCACCAGTATAGTAACAGTTCATGAAGCAAATACTAAGGTCATATGGTACCACAATCCTAATATTGCCCTACGCCAAATAGGTACACTCATGCATAAATCTCAAAGAACCTTACCATATCAACAAATAAAAGAGATCCACCACCAGGAAAGAGAAACATACAGCCCAGTGCAATGCCGCATACAGCTTCCAGTCTACTAAAGGTGCTCTCTATCTGTTCTGTTCATCAGCTTGCATCCTACCACCCCACTTTAGCTTTGCTCTTCCCCTTCAGGCATCTGGGTGTGCTTCAAAGGAAAGTGTTGAACACCAGTTACCCAGAGTTTCTGTTTTCTAAGAATACCCCTGGATCCCACCCAGAGCTGAAATAAAGGATGCACTTAAAAAAAAAATCAAGATAGAAAAAGAGGGACACGGAAGCTGATGGCTGCCAAGAAAACTATCTATGAACATACTTATGCCTGTGTACATTATAGTTCAGGTACAGAAACAGATTTAATTTATTCATTCTTTATATGTATAGCCCACCTTTCTTCCAGAAACTCATAGTATTTTATCCTCTAATTTTATTTTTAAAACAACAACCCTGTGAGATTAGTTGGACAGATGGATAAGGCATGGCCCCAAATAAATCAATGAGGGTGGACTTTAACTTTGATCTTCCCAGTCAGTCATTTCTTCACCATGAGAAATTAGGCAACTGCATTGGAAATGAAATTGTATTCTCAGTTCTGAGGGAATTTACAGACACCATTCTGGCCTATCCCATAGATTTGGTTCTATCCCATATATTTCACTTTTTTTATTTATCATAATATTTTTCTGATCTTAATATTAAATATTAATCAGAGATATTTAATATTAAATAATATTCCAAATATCAGAGATGATAAGTTGAGATATATATCAAGATTTTACAGCGACAACATAACTGCATGTATCAAAACACTGAAAAGTAATACAACTTGTCAACACAGTGAACCCCAGCATATTTTGTGATCCACAGTGAACAATTCCTCTGTAGAATGTGCTTGGAATATAGAGTAAATCAGTGTTAATAAAGACCATCAATTATTTATATACACATTAGATAACACATTTATATTCATGAAGATTTCACTTTCTGTTTTTCTTATTTTTTTCTTGATTTTAAATTACAATTTGTCAATTGAAGCTATTGTGTTTTATGCCAGGGATTGCAATATGTACTCTACAAATTCCTTTTTTTGTTTTTTGCAGATTCTGCCTCATCAGAAATTGGCTTCTAAAACATAGAGGCAGTTTGGGTTTATGTTTTTATATGACCACAACAAAAAAATAGTGGAATTTGTAGGATAGGGTTTTATGTGTGTGCGTGCACACACACATTCATGTCAGTGGTGACTCCTTGCGACTACCTGGACTAAATGTTGCAAGATTTTGAAAGTAGATTGCCATTGCCTTCTTCCTAGGGCTGAGACAGAGTGATTGGCCCAAGGTCACCCAGCTGGCTTTTTCTCTAAGGAGGGACTAGAACTCATGGCATCCTGGTTTCTAGCCTGGTGCCTTAACTACTACACCAAATTGGCTCTCAGGATAGGTTTGAAGCACAATCTCTTAAATTCCACAAATGTCCATAACTTCCTTCCACCAAAATACCAGCCCTGCCAACTTGTTTGATGTCATTACTTTGCTTAATATGGCCCTAGCTGTCCAAAATATTTAATTAAAATATGTGTGTCTTGGGGTTATCTTGAAATAAATCTCTTTAAACTAATAAACTTCTTTTGAAGAAGTAAAGAAAGAAATCATCTGTGAAAGAAAGGATGCATCTGGGCTATGTATTCATTTATATTGCACCTTAGCTAGAATAGTTTATAGTTCGCAAAGTGGCGGCTAAAGCATAATAAAGTCTCATTATTCTATCTTTGTAAGTGTAGCTTGTTAACCAAGAAAAAAGATGACATTGACCCTAAAAAGAAGCCAGAAATACATGTGCAATTAGTACTTCTAAACAATGTTTGAATCTAGCTTATCTTATTTTTGAGATGTCATCTTATTAACATGCTTTGGTTACAAAAATATCATTACTGAAGGTTTTTTTTTTAAAGATAACTTTATCAGCTGGTGTCAGGTTTAGCCCAGGAAACTCCAGGAGACAATACAGATTCAATCCAGCAAGGTTTAATTGGCTTCACACCATTTACAGAATCTTCTCAGACTGAAAGCCGTTCCCAGGGTCAAACTACAAACATCACTAGCATTCCTCAGGGAGGGGCCAGTCTCATCCTCTTATCTCTTCTTCGCTCCTCTGGGGATGAGAGTCCATGTTTCACACCCCTGCTCCACACTCCCACATCTGGAAAACAATAGTTTGGTCTTGCGGGGCTAAAACAGATGTGATGCTAAATCCATAAATGCATTTAATAACCCTGATTTTTATTATCAAAATAACAGTAATGAGTTTGTGTGGAGAAATAGAACTGGAATTCAGGTAAAAAGGAACAGGTTTAACTTGACTTCCCCTTTCATATCATACTTCTGACAGAAATCTTTTCCTTAAGAAGTTGCTCAGTGGGAAACCTCCATTGGCTATCATTGATTGCAGTAGCAGCTTTGGGAAAGTCTTATTCATAGACATCCCTGTCCTACTTATCCCCATATCTCCTACTCAGATATTATTTTGACAGTAAAAACTTGGTACCCTATTTTATCCATATACAGATAGTCCTTGCTTAACAACCACAATAGGGACTGGAAAATTGGTCATTAAGTGGGGTGGTTAAGTGAGTCACCATGTAACCGGACCTGATTTTACGACCATTTTTATGACAGTCGTTAAGTGAATCACGTCATTAAGCAAATCCAGTTTCCCCAATGGACATTTTTGCCGGAATTAGCTTAATGGCCACATGATTCGTTTAATGACCATGGTGATTCACTTAATGACTGTGTTGATTCGCTTAACAACCATCTTAAAAAATTTGCAAATCATGATCATGTGACTGCAGGGAGGTGTGACGGTTTGCAATGATCATGTGAGTATAGGTCGTAAAGCACTTTTTCCAAGGCACTGTAACTTCAAACCATCATTAAACAAACAATTGTTAAGCGAGGACTACCTGTAAATGATATGGATGACTCTGATATCCATACTAACTTTGTGTTACCTGTATATCATTTGCATATCTCTCATTTGCTGAAATAGAATTTTGTGTGTTTTGACCCACACTGAAAATTGTAAACATATTAAAAGGAAAGCTGTTGTTACCATTCTGATTATAAGATCAATGAAGGAAATATAAATGAAAGCAAAATAATAAAAATTCTTAATACAGTTTCAAAATAGAGGAAAATGCCTACATCCTATATTTTTGAAAGATTTAAACAAATGTTTTTATTGTTTATTTAACAGTGTGATATTGCAAGTCATCTAATACATTATTTTCTTCCACAGCAATTTGTAGAAATAGTTGTGGTGATGGATTTTGTTCTCGTCCTAACATGTGCACTTGCTCC
The DNA here is from genome assembly GCA_030867105.1 of Liasis olivaceus. NCBI lineage: Eukaryota > Metazoa > Chordata > Lepidosauria > Squamata > Pythonidae > Liasis > Liasis olivaceus. Next base: position 205,699,015 of record CM061348.1, read on the forward strand.
AGTGGACAGATATTGCCAAGCTGTGGACCAAAATCTAGTAAGACCTAAATAGTATTTTTCATTTTATTATATTTATATTGCAGTTTAAAGTTAGAGGCATTGCATTTATTCTAGGATTCTATTTAAAAATAGATAAATAGTAAAGCCAGCTACCCTCTCTTGAATGTTCTGGTTTGTGTCCAAAGTTTTCCTGCTGTTCAGTTGTGTCTCTTCTGTTGGCAGCCCTACTGGAAGGAAGGGCTAAACTTGCACGTTGGTTGCCCATGCCTAAAAGCACAAAAAAAGCTTAACACATTATTTGGGTTCACAGATCACGCTCAGTCAGAATATAACTTCAGTTTGTTGAAAATTTTAAATAGCTATGTTTGTACAATACAGTAAACACTAAGCCATAACTGACAAACAGCTGTGGATTCACTAAGTCAAAACCAAACAAACTACATTATAGTATGGGACCATAGATGATTCTGTTTCAATTTCACTGGTTATCTTAGTTGCTTCCCAATTCTGTATGCACGACTGTAAAGAACCACTGCAAGCAATATGTTGCTGACTTTTCCCATGTTTAACTACCTAAATATTAGGGCTACGCAATATTTCAAACACATACTTTGTTTTGATGGCTTGTGTAAAGTTGTCTCATGGAGGACTATACCCCCTTCTTCTTTCTTAAAGCAAAGTGAAGTAAAGCATCCACATTGTTTCCCTTCCTGTTGTTTTGAACCCCTTGTCCAGCAGTTATTGTAGCCAGAACAGACTTTTGTGAATATTCAAGGAATGCACAAAAAATCCTTCCAGTTACTGGAAATGCTGGATGTGGCTTATGGCAAAGAGCAACTGCCTGACACAGGCCTACAGAGGCTCAGTTCACACATCGAATTAAGCCATGATATCGTTAACTAAATAAAACACATTTGTCCTTTGTGACACTTTAAGCTAGAAACTGTGGCTTAACAAACCACAATTACTGGGTTCATATCTTACACTAATTATTTTTTTAAAAAGTGAGATGATGGCCTAGACGTTATAAACAGAGATGGCTAAGGTTCTGCTATAAGAGTCTAATGTGATAATACTAGACATATAAGACAAGTTTGGAATGTACACATGGGTTTGTCCTTGCATTTGTAGTTATTTATTGCAAGTTGATTGCAAGGGTATCTGTGTGTGTGTGTGTGTGTGTGTCTAAACAGCCAAAATGACGATTGCAACAATGTGATTGAAGCCCCACCTCACCCAAAGTAATTATACAGTAAGTAATAAGGTGTATTTTTACCTCTTCCCCTCAGACACTTGATTGTATTCCTGTTTTGCTAATACATCTTTTTTGCTTGGGATCATTTAAAATATCTCATTGTTTTATTGCATTTTAATATTGGTTTTATAATTTTGATGAGCCGCATTGTAGGAAAAGTTTTCTTGATTGAAGAATAATATATCAACTGTGTTAAGTGGGTAAATAACTAAAATAGGTAACTTGTATACTTAAAATAACAATGAAAAGGGCTTAGATATATACTGGAGTGAAGTTAATAAATTAAAGTGGAAATTAATTGAAGTCAGAATGATAAAGAGTTTTAAGATAAAATGGATGTGATAAAGATAAGGAACTTCAAAGTGTAGAGATGTGTAGAGATCAGGATGACGTAGTCAAAGGAATTAGTGGAAGAAAGCACCTCTTGATTATAGAAGAAAAAGTTATAGTTAGTTTTTGTTTATTAATGCAGAATTCAGACACCCTGTGTATTATTTTGGCAAAGAAACTCATATGAAACAGCGTTTGAGGAGAGAGGAGGGAGGGAAACAGATGGAGCACGTGTTAAGGACAAATGTGTGTGTGCTGAGGAAGAGTAAGAAAGAGATATTAATAGAAAAGAACTGCACAAGAGATCTGCTGATTAGATAGTCCTCAAAATTATATGTACACTAGCATTTACAAAGAAGTAATTAACCATTGGTCTCTTACACTAGAATCTTAAATCAGTTTGAAGTCCTAGGCCACAAAATGCTAAAATATGTTATATATTTTAATGGTATTTTATATTTATATTATTTGCATTCTTTCTTAATATTTGTGCCTTTTTGGCTTCCTGATATAAAATAACAAATTAGTGCACAATTAACTGTCTGCATTTTGCTGTAGTACAACAGTGTAACATCAGATGTCTGAATGGTGGTACCTGTCTAGATGACCAATGCCAGTGCCAAAAAGGATATATTGGTACTTACTGTGGGCAACGTAAGTAGATGTTTGTCAGCTGTGATTTATTTGAATGATTCCTGCTCATTCATTAGCACGTGTGTTGTATAGCCGTCTGATATTTTTCACTAGCTGCTGTTTCATCTGGATGTGAGAGTTGTAAATTCAGTGCATTTTTCAGCTATTAAATTCAATGGATGGTCATGAACAAAACATTTATAGAGTAGTTATAGGGAAGACATATTACTCTTGGAAAGATGCAATTATAAAGACAATACAGAAATGTAATTATAAGAAGTAGTAATAGTATTAATCTGAGCAGCATTAGGATCATTTAATAAAAGTTCGGTGGTAAAAAGTACTGGCAGTAAGCAAGAATATTTTGAGCGAATTTTTATATTTGAAGGAATCCTTGAGTGAGCAAACTTTTTTTAGTTTAGATGAAAAAAACAATACCATGTATCATTATATATGTTTTGTGTTATTTATATATTTCAATTCCATTTCTGCTATTCACTTCCAGCACTCCAGCTATGCTTGCTGTCAAGCTCATATTCTAAAGTTTTTCAGAATGATCTTAAAAGCAAGCCCTGATGGTTTTGTTTTGTCAGTATGAGATAGTAAAGTCTGTGTAACAGGCCTTTCCTTTGGGGACGATTGGGCATGAGAATTGCATTAAAAATATCCCAAATGTTAAACTGATGGAGTTCATATTATAAAGGTAGTCCTCATTTAGCGACTACCTACCTGTATAGTGAAACAAGGAAATAACTACTTACATACACTGCTGCTGAACCTAATACCTGAAGAATTATTGTTTTCATTTCTTTTGAAAGTTTAAAGCCATATATAAATAAGTGTAATGGCAGTCTGAAAACTCTACATTTCATAAATTACAGCCTGCCCCAAATGACAAACTATGAGTTAAGGAAAACAAGGAAACTGGAGTGTTTCTTCATTTACTGAATTTACAGCTGAGCGTCTGAAACTATACAGACTCTTCAGGCAACTATTGATTGATTATTAATGAAATAATAAAAGCATTTTTTCTTAAAACAGGATATAAATTTAAAAGATTCCAAAAACTAATATAGGAGCTACTGATCTGATAGCAGATGAACTTTGTAGAATGTAAAATTCCTAAAGCATTTGCTTAGCTGATTATGTAGAACAAAACAACATAAGGTATCTTCTGCAGAACTAGAATTTTCTATCCTGTGAAATCATTAATGTAGGCAAACAAGACCTATAAGCTATATTTAAGCCATGGTTGGACATTACATTGATAAATAGAACATGGCTTCAGAGTCCTGTACTCCCTCTTCTGTATGTTATAGATTCAACGTTTCCTTCCAGGTTCTTGGCCAGTCATTATTTGCCCTTAGACCAGAATCCCAAACCACATTTTAAGAGCAAGCTATGATTTGCCAGTTTTGATACAATGGCAAATAATGTGTTGCAAAAACCTTGAAAAGCAGTGTATGAGAGAAAGACCGAAAGATGGAATCGGTTTTTTTAAGTCAAAGGCTTGATTTTGTTTCTGCAGAAAATATCAATTAATGGCTTGTTATTGTTGCTCATTTATTCCTTAGTCATAAGAGTAGAAATATAAAATGCAAGTAAAATAGAATTATCTATTTCCTATCTCAGAAGATCCGTATCCTGTTTTTCATATGTGTTACTCTTTTTCAGCCTTCTTTCTTTTTCTTTCCTAGCCATAATATTTTTATCCTTACTTCTTTGATTTTAGCTATTTCATGCTATGCTTTCTCTGCTAGTTCCTTGGTTCTTATTAGATTGTGTATCATTTCATTGAGTTCAGTTCCCTTCTGTTACATCCTATTTTTGCTGTTTTGATTCTGAGTACCATTTCTTTTTTAATGAAAAATTTACCAATGTTGCACAAATATGGTATTAAAAATATGTGAATTGTTATTAATTTAATTTAATTTACTAAATTTGTTATGACTTCCCACTCCTTTAGACTGGACAGCTTACAGAATTCCCAAAAAACAAAACAGTTAAAACACATAAAAAGGCAGCCCAGACTAAAGCAACCAGAACAATAAACAGTACGAATACAACAAGGGCCCCACAAATGCATTAACAAGCACATTAACCCCAGGTCTGGGAACAAAGCCAGGTCTTAGGAGCTTTCTGGAACCCCAGGAGATTATTTAAGGGAAAAACAGCCCAATGAGAAATGAACATGATTCATCACTAAATTTTTGTGACTGTTGCAGTGGTGGTACAAAAGAATAGTATGGAGTATCTTGAAGAAAAGCATGACTGATTAAAATGTGAACAAGATAAAATTACATTGTAACATTTCTTAGCAAGTCCCACTTGGAATCATTGAATTTCAATTCACAAGTATTTGGAGACATAATCTTTTAGATTATTACAATATAGTAATTTGTTACGTAAGCTGTTCACTTGCTGCCATAATTCACCCACTTATATAAAAATAATGCCATGGTAATTACTGAACAATAACAATTCATTTAATGAGATCTGATAAGGAACAGGAAAACGTGCTATAAAAATACATTTTTATATGTTTACTTTGAGATACAAGACAATAGTTCTGCCACGCTGTTTATCCGCTCTTTTTCCATGGCTTAAATATTTTTTTCACTTTTTACTTATCTGTTCTTTTGGCACAGGAAAATGAATGCCTTCAAAACCTGACCATATGCTATTAGAGCCTTTAGTTGGGAATATGCCTAAAACACTGAAACAAAATAACCTTTAACTCTTTCTTAAGGAAGTTATAAACTTGTTATAAATGCAGCTGTTCTGTAACAATGGAAAACAGCTATCACGCATGCATCATTTTTTCATACTTTATAGAGTATTGGAGCAATTGTGTATATAACTGGAATGATGGGGACAAATGTTAAATTTATAGGCAAGTATTCTGAGTATTCTTAGATTGCAGGATATTGTCTTTTATATAAGCAATACAAATTCGTCAAGTTCTATTATTCAGGGTTTAAATTAACACATATACACTTGAAAAAAATGTTCATGCCTGTTCAAAACGTGTATTTCTTTTTTTAATTCACACAATTGTGCAGGTGAAGGTATGTCTGTGAGTAAAAAGGTGACCATTTTAACACTGGTTTCTACATCTACTTAGGACTGTTTGTAAGACTAAGTTTTTAGACTTTTGTACATTCATTAGTTCTACTCAGTCTTGCTTTGGAAGATTTTCCATTAGATATTAATCACTACACTGTGCCAATAATTTATTTATTATATTTTTATCCATTTAGTGACAAGAGTTTTTCAAGCAGATTACTGTATTGTTGAAAGCATAAATATAAGAATAATAACACAATAAAAATAATAATACAGTAAGCAATAAAATTGTTGATTTATTTTATTGGTAAATAACCAATTAAATAAACAAAGTCTTAAAATAACGCAGTTCCCCTGACATAAAACATATGAAATAAAATATATAAATGCCACCATTCAAGTATAATATAGACAGTGTAATTTTCACACTCTTTTTAGAAGCACTGTTTTTACATATAAGATACATACTCTCAAGGTTTTGTTATCATGGTTTTGTAGCCTCAAAACATATATGAACCTTGATAGAAATGTCTTTAAGCTGTTGCCATTATTTTTTCAGCACTGTGGATGATTTACGTTGTTTTTTTTTCCACACTTACTCTGATCTTGTCAACACAGTCTTTTCCTTAGTTCCCTCACTTTGAGTATTATTTGTCTCCTCTAACTATCTAGATCTATGCTTTTTTTGTCGTCTTTTCCCAGACACTGTGGCACTGCAAACAAATGTCATGTCCCCTGAGATGTCTAGATCTGCAAGAGAAGGGAATGGGTTCTGCTGAATATAAATGCTTGTTTTCTTAGAGGCCAGGTCAAAAATCTTAGGGAATATAGAAAGCATAACAAATTAAGCTTTAATCATTGTATGGTAGAAATTCTTACTTCAGACAGATGTGCAAAATCAATTATTACAGAAAATTCTTTCAGAATGCTTAAATTTAAAAAGCATAGGCTATATTTGACATATGTAATTTTTATATACGATATTAGAAAAGTGATATATTTGACTATAATTTTCATTTTTTTCCAATAATTTTATTAAAGATTATATAAAACAAAACTAATATAAGAGCCTAATATAAAAATTAATTAAAAGAAAAAAAAAATAATTAATTGCAAAGAAAAAAAAATCCCTCCAAAAAAGATAAGAAACTTCCCCCTTCATTTCCAGCAAGTATATTCAACATTAGGGGACGCGGTGGCACAGCGGCTTAACAATGCTGAAAGTTGCCGGCCAGAAATGGTCGACGCTTCAGCGGTTCGAGCCCAGCTCCGTGCAGCAGAGTGAGCTCCTGCTTCCTCCCCAGCTCCTGTCAACCCAGCAGCTCGAAAACTTACGTGAGTAGATAAATGGGTACTCTCACTCCGGTGGGAGGAAAATGTTGGCGCCTTGCAAAGGAGACGGGAGCAGTTGCTGGTAACGCAGAAGCCGCGCATGCCCGAAAAAGGCGCGAAGCAACGGAAACCCCGCCTCCTGCGCTCGCCAGCTTGGCTCTGCTCTAGGAAGGAGGCACTGGCAAACCACTTCCGAAACACCTTGCCTTGAAAACTGCAAAGGACTCGTCCAAAAGCAGTCACTGCAGAGTCGGTCATGACTGAGTGCGGATAAAAAAAAAATATTCAACATTAACTACTTAATGATTGAACTTTCTTAAAATACAACCAAATACAGCTTCAATCCATACTTCACCCCATTTTCTATAAACCCACCTCTAAATCCTCAGCTCTCCTTATTAATCAACAAAAGGTGTAAAAATTAAGAGATGTAACTAACAATGTAAGTATTTAGTTTCCTTTTCCATTTAAATATAATCTGCCTAATCTTTCTCTTAATAATCAAAATCTAATCTCAATTAACAACTAAACATTACAATTTAAAAAAAAAACCCATTAATCATCACCAGAGATAGCAACCCATTATTAATCCTAATTAACAATTAAACATTACAGGAAAATAAAAACTGTTAAACATTACCAGAAATAATAATCCCTTATTTCTTACCAAAAATAGTAACATAGATATTATATATTAATCCATTACACCCAATTGAACATTTTCAAAAAAAGAAAAAAAAGCTATCCAAAGTATCCATTAAACATTACCAGAGATAGCAACCCATAACTTAACCATAATCAAATAAACCAGTTTTGTATTTTTATTTCTTCCATCAGTCCTTGAATCCCATAAATAAAGTTCTAACATTTGCTTTCTTCTACTATCCTTGTCTCTTCTCTCAAAATCCTTGTCATCTTTATCAAAGTCCATTTGTAATTTCAATGTAGCCACTCCAGTAAGTCCTTTATATTCCAATTTAAATGAGTAATCTGCATCTCTCTTTATACATTATTTGTATATCTTTTTAAATTTTTAAATGATCATCCAATTCCATTTGTAAATCCAGTATTTTGACATTTTAGTACTGAAAACAGAATATTTTAATGTAGCATAACCTGCATTTCTTTCTTGCTTGCTACAGTTTATGTTTGGGCTAAAACTTTTCTTTCTCCATTTTTCTTCCACTAATCTCTAAATAGGTACTGCTACTTATCTAAACGTTTTTTAAGGCATTGTGTTCATGTTCTGGAGTGAGTTTGCAATATCTGTTTAAACATTCAAATATCATCCAGTTTCTTCAACAGGAATGTATGAGCTTTGTTCTCCCAAAGCCTTAGGTGCAATTTATATAGCCCTCAAGAACTTACTGCCAAATTGTGATTTTTATGTGATAGAATTAAACATTAATTATATTGGGAGGAGTGTAAACAAATAGATCAAGGACTTAATGTCATGTCCTTCAAACGGCTAATTGTAACATGAACATGCCATGCTAATTATTTTTAAATGATATATCCTCATGACATTGCTTTCATCTCATCCCTAAGCCTATAGGATTTTAAGTTGTCTTTTGCTAGTCCAGTTTTAAAATAATATTTTCGTCTTCTCCCAACACAAATTTTTTCATGGACATGATATAGGCTGTTCAAGTGATTATGAGGTTGATGATTATCATCTTTCAAGCCCTAAATGTCACAGAGCCAGATATTTGTGGGTCCACTTCACCCTGCAAGTATCCATCTGCTCCACTAGATCTGAGAGGGTGGGCACGCTCCAGGTCCCTTCCTTCAAATGTTACCCCCTAACAGGACCTAAGTAGCATGCCTCTTTAGCCACAGCCCCCACCCTTTGGAACACCATCCCTTGAGATTTGACAGGTGCCTATCCTCCTGGCCTTCCAAAAAGCTGTAAAGACCTGGCTTTACTTGCAAGCCTTGGGGTCATGTGAGGCTGGAGCCCATGGAATCTCTGTAATTTGTTTGCATACATGGGTATGTGTTGAGTTTGGGGCACTGGGAAGGTTTTTTTTTTTGTTGGTTTTTATGCTTTTTAATGTTTATTGTTGTATTACTATCTGTGAGCCATTCAGGGTTATGGTGCATAAGATGGACAGCTGTTCTGATCTTATACATGAATGAATGAATGAATGAATGAATGAATGAATGAATTAATTAATTAATTAATTAATTAATTAATTAATTAATGATGCAGGTAACAATATACTCAGCCCTTACTGCCACTTTAGGCTAATGTGAGCATGCCTCTTTCCTCTGATTGCTAGGGGCTGCCCTCTGTAGCCCTTTTGGTTTTTATTGCAGGAGAAAAGGAATGCCTGACTCCCACAGATGCATCTGGAAGCATAATGCCTCACTGACACCTACTTGTCTGGTGCTTGTCTGGTGTTATGGTCACTCCTTGTATGCATGGGTCTTTTGAAAGAGTATTAGAGCTGTGTTTTAACTGGGAAAGAAGGCTGGGTTTTGCTGGCTGTGTTGGTGGTTCTGTCCCCAGTGAATGCATTACAGATTTTACGCTGCTTCCTCAGAGAAGGGCTATATATGATGGATCTTTTCCATAGGCTACTTCTACCACAGGTTACTTCTTGCTACCACTGCTTTCATTCTCTTGCAGCACTTGTTGAGGATGGAGTTTGATCATTCACTCCTTCCCACTTTGTTCTTCACCCTTCTCCGTACCTATAAGACATGTTGTTTGGGGAACTCAATGGTGACTAAACTTGCCATTAAAGCACCTGACTCCCCCTTCCCCCCAGGTTCATGAGAGCGATTGGTGATTGCTTTTCCCATCAGAAAGTGATGCTCAGTGTGAGTGGAGAGAAAGGCAGAATAATCCACCAGTTGCTTTCCTTCATTTGTCCTGCCTTAAAATTGTAGGAACAGTACCATTTGCCAGACTTGTTACTGAAGCACAATAGACCTCAGCTGTTAGAACAGTGTGGTTTATGCCTGCATACTTTTATGACAAATGGAAGAGTGGAAGACAGCACTCTAATGTGGCCATGAGGAGGAACCTTCACTTAGGTGTTCCTCAAAAATCCACTTATATTTTCAATTATGTCTTGTCAGTACCTACTGCAAATGATACTTATATTGTTTGAGGGTAAGCACAAGGTATCCTAGCATGTTTTGGGACTCATTGATCAGGCTGTGTCATCTAGCAAGATCCAGGAAGCATGACTTCTCTGTTGTGGCACCTGCCATCTGGAATGAGATCCACCCAGAGATCCAAATGGCTCTCACCCTGGTGATGTTCAAGAAGTAAAGACTCGGCTATTCTCTCAGACTTAAAATTGTATGAATTAATTAATTAATATAAGCAAATTCTCCCAATTCAATTTATTCTAAGCCTTCTCCATTAGAAATAATGATTAATGTGAATATCCAATTTCTTAATATTCCTCAAATGACATAATATTTATTTAAACACAGCTGTCTGTGAACATGGATGCCAGAACGGAGGCCGCTGCATTGGACCAAATCGTTGTGCATGTGTATATGGATTCACAGGCCCTCAATGTGAAAGAGGTAAGAACTACAAAATCAGAAATAAATGTGCCTAAAATCAGAATGTTTCCAGTTAAGTGCTATAGTGCTAAATGTTACAACACTTTGTAAATGAGGTTGATATTATTCCATTTGGGAATTTCATCATTTTTTTTAAAGAACGAGCAGATAGCAGATCCCTGTATCTGTTAAGCAAGATAATGTAGAGTTATACAGTGCTTCAGATTAAAGAGGAAAAAGTATTCTGATTGTGTAGAGGCATCGCATTTTGCCTGGGATTATCTGTCTGTGAACATGGTTCATGGTGTGAACATGTTTCACAGCAGATTGTCTGCTGAACATGGTTCAGCATGCAGCAGCCTTGGCTTCGTGATCTGGCCATGTAATGCTTCTTCAGGAACCACACTGGCTACTGGTTAGCTTCTGGATGCAATTGAAGGCGCTAGTTGTCACCTTTAAAACCATACTTGGCTCAGGGCCTGGTTATCTCTGAGATGGGCTACTCCAGAGTGAATCTGCTCATTGGTAAGATATAAGAGAGCATTGGTAAGATATGAGAGAGAGGCCCTGCAGAAGATCTCATCTATAAAAGAGTTCCATCTATATGGACCTGTAGAAGCATCTTATCAATGGTGTTGTCCCTCTTATGGATCAGTTTATCCTAATGTATAAAGAACTGCCTCCCTAATTAATTTATGTAAAAAGTAATAACATGGCTCTGAGAGAAAGCATTTGGGAGATGTTGGTATATAACCATGTTGGTCAGTGCCATTATAATGCATACTGTTAAGTGTTGTGTTGATTTTAATCTTCTGTTTTCCCCCTGTGTATGGCACTCTGAGCCATTGGGAATGGATCAGCATAGAAATATTAGTAAATATATAAATGAAATAGAACTCTGTATGCTTGGTTAGTTTATGGTTCATTGTATAGTGCCCCATGCAGCAATCCAAACTAAAGTATTCCTGACTTGACTGCTTAACTTATGCTGGAATACACCTTGTGGGGGAGCAAAACTCCTTTTTGGGTAATTGGTTCCAGTGCTAAACTGCTCTTACTACCAGAAAGTCTTTCATACTGTTCAAATAGAATCTGCTTTTCTGTAGTAAATTAAATCTATTAAATACACATATTGTACTCTGGGATGATGAAGAAGAGGTCTTAATTTTTTGTGACATTCCTTGAATAGGGTTATCATATATATCATAAACAGTCCTAGTTCCATCAATTTCTCTTAATAGAATTTAATTTCTGGGCTCCTGATGATTTCTGTCTCCCTTCTTTGAAATGGTTTCAGTTGTCTGAATCCTCCTTAATAGTATGGTGTTCAGAACTGGTGACTTGGAGTCTTACCAATGCAGAATAAAGTAGATACAAATTATAATTCTATTAATACAGTCAAAAACATCATTTGCCTTTTTTTTTTTTTTGCACTCTGTTGATTCATATTGAGTTTATAATCAACTACTGTTCTGAGATCTTTTTCAAAAGGACTGTTGTAAAACCAGCTATTACCTGTTCTGTACCTAGTATTTGATTTCTGTTTCTTACATGGAGAACTTTACAGTGGTCTCTGCCAAATTTCATGCTATTGTTTTCACTCTATTTCTCTTCAAAATGTATTATGAATTCTACTTGTCTTCTACCATCTTAGTTAGCCCACCCAATTTTGCGTTATCTGCAAATTTGGTAACTGACTCCCTCTCATTATCTATAACATTAATAAAAATGTTGACTATTAAGGGCCAAACACTAGACCTTGTGGTATCTTTTTTGATTATCCCTCCCCAGTTGGTTTGTTTATTTATCCATATATGTATTTCACCAATTCCTTTTGATTCAGTTTGATAAGAAACAATTATGATCACTCTTTGAATATATAAGTATTTTTCCTCATAGTTGGTCCTTGTTCCTATACTCAATCTTAAAAATCCCACAGCAGACGAAATAACAAAAAAAACCCAGTTACATCCATTCCAATCATATTACTGTAAACTCAGCAGAAGATTGGGAGTCTCATATCTATGCTAGCAGAACTCTCCATTGGCATATCTTTGGGATTAAGCAAAGGAAAGTTGCTACATGCTGGCAGAAAGGGATTTTTGCTGGCAGAAGAGGATTACTTATTCCTCACCCAAATTCCTTACAGCCAGCATATCTCTGAATTAGGTTTTCAGTCTTACTAGGTTGCAAAGAAGAATGGTACGTCGGCAATCAAGTTCAGCAATATTCTATACATTTTCCTAAAGAAAAATATATGTTTTACATTATATGAAACAGAGAGACTAAGTGCTATTCTTTAGTAATGTATGTTACAATGTGTACATATAATTTTGTAAATTTTATAAGATGCTCTGCCTACTGCTTAGTATCTCTATTCAGAATTGTAAATTTAAAGAATTCATCATGCCAATATTTATTATTTGTTGTTGTTCATTTAAATACTAAACTTATGTATTTTATAAGGTAATTGGAATTAAGTATTTTACATAATATATACCACATGTAGCTTTCCTTCACAATAGCCTCTTAGAATCAGTAGTATGATAAAGCGTGACTGCTTGTTCAACTATCTTGATTTCTAGCAGATTAATTTCCAGGCTGAAGATAGAAGATTGAACAGTAACTAATCACTGAAATTATTACAGTATACTTAACTGTTATGTTACAAGAAAGTAGAAGTTTTTTTGAGACTCTCCCAAGTACAGTTTTCTATATAAACTTTTATATTCATTATTAAACTGTTAGCTGTGGTTAGTTCTGTTCTTGGTGTGAAAGACATTTTTGCTTCTTTTGAATAAAATCTAGAAAAATGGAAGGGTTTTTTTAGAAACAAGACATATGTTTCTATATCATATAAATTTCATTTAAATCATGAGAACTTTAGAAAGTACAAAAGGTAATGGCATTTTTTCATATTAATTTTCCTGGGAAAGTGAACACTTCAAATGGGTGCCAGAAAGATTCTAATAGAGATGCCAATACATCTCTTTAGGGAAGACATTCCACAAGAGGGACGTCACCCCCAAAGCTCTTCCTTAGTTGCTTAGTTGCTTTCAGTAACAACATTTGGACTATGTCCAGATATAAGCATTCTCTTGTATTTAATTATATTGGCTGCTTATGACTCAGTGTAATTCAGCCCTGGTATGTGTCTTACTGTAAAGAAGCCACCATATACACACCAATAGCAAATCATTAAAGGCTGTGCAATATCTCTTTATCACTCTGATTTGTTTTGTTCAGTCTTCCCAATCCAATGCTTGTGAGCATGTACTCTGTATGTATATGTGTGTATCATTTTTAAATAAATAATAGGAATTCCTGAATTTAAAATACTGCAGATATTCAGTACCCTTTATTGACTTTTCCATTCATAACATCAGTATCACAATGAAGGAAACTATATTTCACAATAAATGTTTAAGAACTGTATGTGAACATAGTTTAATGAGTAAAATAATTATCCTTAAATGACAATGATACAGCCTGGAATTTCTAGAAAATGATTGCTTGCAATTTGCATCATTTTCTGTTCCTCAAGTACTATAATATTTTTTTAATAATATTTTTGAGCTAAATAGCCCACTTCTGTACATACTCAAATAAAATGTTTCTTCTATTCATAAGGGAAAACATAAAAAAGATAGAAACAAGGGTCAGAGCAATTTATCAGATGGTAGACACATAGTAATTTGAAATTCTGGAGCTAATTTTTTTTCTGCATTCTTGGGTTGTGAGTAGGGCAGGAGTGGAAGGGTCAATGTTGATGTTGAAGTCATCCCTCCCTAAAAAAAAAGTCCACTGGAATGTCATTGGATAATTGCATTTTTATTCTTTTCCTTTCAAATTATCTGAATTTTAAAAAATGGCAAAAAGATAAAACATGAAATGGTGACTAAATGATAGCAATCTTGGTGCCCTGTAAAATTATCAGAATGAACTATTGTAAATGCAATGAAAACATCCATCTCAAAGTATTTTGGAGAAGAATTTCAACAAAAGACAGACCTTTGGATGGTACTTAGGATACCTTCCTATCAATGGAACAAACTTAGAGTTTCTGAAAGTAGTGATGTCAACAACCAACAGTTGTCCAATTCAAGCCAAGAATTCAAGCCCTCCACTCCCCAGTCTAAACATATTCCTTTCCCTCATTTTTTTCTTCATAGGTCTTATTTATAATCCCCTAATCATCCTTACTTACCTTTTGTAAAGCCTTCCCACTCCTTTTGGTAAAGCTAGAGACAACACTCAAGGTGGGGTCTGTACAATATTGACTACAGTGAAAGTTCCTATTATTTTGAAATTATATTTGTATTAATGCAGCCTAAACTCAATTTCCATTTTCACAACCATGATGTCTTGCTGATTCGTAGTAAGTTTGTAATCAATTCTAGTTCTGAAATCCTTTTCACAAGTAGCATTTCTAAGCCATTTTGTGACAGGTGGCAGCTTTCAAATCCTAGAACTTGCACCCTGCCAGTAAAACAGTGTTATATTTGGCCAATGGCACTTTTGTTTAGGGGGACGCGGTGGCGCAGCGGCTTAATGACGCTGAAAGTGCCGGCCAGAAATGGCTGAAAGCTTCAGCGGTTCGAGTCCAGCCTCGCGTTAACAAGGTGAGCTCTTGTTTCTATACCCGCAGCTTCTGCCAACTCAGCAGATCGAAAACGTACGTGAGTAGATAAATGAGCACTCTCACTCCGGTGGGAGGAAAGTGCTGGCAGCGGCTCCACAGAGAGATGGGACAAGTTGCCAGTAAAAAGCGCGAAACCGCGCTCGTCCGAAAAAGGGGCGCGAAGCAACGGAAATCCCGCCTCCTGTGCTGCCAGCTGGGCTGATGCTCTAGGAATTAGGCTCTGGCAAAGTCTAATTCCGAAACAAGAAAGATGCAATTGCCTTGAAAACCGCTAGGGGGCGGTCACTGCAGGGTCAGTAATGACTGTTAAGCAGATTAAAAAAAAAACAAAACTTTTGTTTACTTATTTTTAGCATGCATTGACTCTTGGAGCTCATCAGTATCATGAGGAGTCTATTTTACATGGAAGACTCCCTATACTCTGATCAGTAGTGCAGCTATTCTGGCTTTTTGTCCTTTATAGTTTCTTTATTTTGTAGAAAGAAGACAGGTGGAAGAAGCAGTGGACACAAGGTGTTCCAGCCAGAACCCTCCCCTTCCCCTTAATCAGTTTTATATATGGACAACATACTTATTCCTTCAATTCAAAGATTCCAGGGATAACCCCAGAGTAAATTATATGATATACAGAAGAATGCTACCAGGAGCTACTGCATTAAATAAAGCACTGCTACCTAGTTTAAAAAGGTAGTCATTATAAGTATAGTTAGAATAAAGTCTTACCAGTTCCCAGCTATAACTTGCAATGGCTGTCCTTATTCTTGTGTTAGAGGATTGAATATCTGAAGAAGGAAAGAATGCTTATAGGTATTTCATGTGACCGAGAATCCTCATTCATTCCATAAAGTTCTAATTGATTCATTCTTATTGTCTGAAAAGGGCTTTAGATTGAAATAATGTAATTATTGATCTAAGTATTTGCACTAGTGTGTTTATCATGAGAGTTGCTGATACCTGATTGAGCTCTGTGCTATTATCTTGGTATAATTTATTGTACATTCAAGTTGGATGTTATTAAAAAATTTGACTTTTTCCATAATTTTACATTTACAGAACTTCAATTTCTATTCATTTTTTAAAAATTATCTTTCAGTATAATGTGAAGCTGTTTTTCAGCTGAAAAGCTAAAAAGTATAACATAATGTTAGGAAATCACATCCCACTTCTGCAGCTTACAAGGAGTCTCTATGCAGCTTCACAACATGGCAAGGTTGACACTTAGCTAGTCATTCAAAGATAAATGAATATTATTCAAATGTTATAATTCTGTGAAACGAATAACCACCGAAAAGGGAAATTCAGACTGAAGAACCTAATCTGATAATGGGACCTTCAGTTTATCATAAGGCTAAACTATGGGAGGTATGATCCTGGAAAGTATATCCATGTTGGTTTGAATATATATAGACATCATCTAATGATGGGAGAGAATGTATTTTAGTTACATTATTAACAGTACTTTTCACCATGTGCAAAAGCATTAAGTATCTGTTTTTAAAATCAATAACAGGATAGAACGTTAAAATAATCTGGTTATAATTTGTAAAACAAATGTTCTCCTTCTTTAACTACACAAATAAAGATATAATCCTTTATTTGTTAAATTTCTGGCCTTGTAAATATTTAAATATCAGTATTATGGCTATACTAAATTTTTTCTCAAATGGTCAACTTTTTTCACATGAACATTTTCTCAAATATCTTATTCGTATTAATCATCTTTAACCTGTGTGTACATATGTATATATATTAAAGAAAATTGAAGTAATAAAAAAGCAATAGAAGAGAATACATGTAGCTCAGGGTTGAACCGTGGAGTCCTTGTGGTTCTCTGAGCTTGACTGTTTTCTTGCAGACGTTTCGTTACCTGGCCAGGTAACATCTTCAGTGCTAGAAGGGAGTGGGCTTTGTTCTCTGTTTATATATAGTAGCTTGCCCTGTCAATGTTGGGGGGGGGGGGTATGGTTTTCTTCTTGGTAGTTTCTTGATTAGGCTGTTGTTTACTCCTTGACTGTCTGTATGAGTTGGTAGTTTCTTGATTAGGGTATTGTTTAATGCTTGATTGTCTGGTGTTAATCCTGGTGTTAATCTCTGTTTATCTGGGTGTTTATTACTGGTGAGGAGATATTCTGGTCTTTTGTTTTCCTTTTTATTGTCTCTTTTGAATAGTGTGTAGATGTTGTTTATCTCTATGTGCCTGTTGATGGCTGACTTATCTGAATACCAAGCTTCCAGGAATTCCGTCGCATTTTTGGATTTAGCTTGATCTAAGATTCTGACAGTTTCCCAGTTGAAACTATGGTTAAGTCTGTCCATGTGTGGTGAGATTAAGAAGTTTTCATAGTATCTACTCCCGGCTGGTTGCTGTTCATGGATGCGTTCTGCTAGCCGTCTGCCTGTCTGTTCTACATAGTGGCTGTTACAGTCCTTACTCTGTATGTTGTAGATGACTCCTGTTTTTTCGTCTTGGGCTACTGGGTCTTTTACTTTACTTAAGATGTTTTGAGAGGCTTTAGTTGGTTTGTGTGCTACAGAGATGCCGTGTGGTTGTAACAGTCTGTTGGTTGTTTCTGAGACGTTTCTGATGTATGGCAGTGTTATTCTTTTCATAGCTTGTGTTAGTTGTGCTGCAGTAGGTTGAGTGGTCAGGCACTTTTTGATAAAGTTGCATGGATATCCATTTTGTTGGAAGATGTATAGGTGGACTGTTTCTTTTTTCTGCTGCTCTGGGTTACTGCAGTGCATTTGTGCTCATTTGAATAATGTTCTTACACAGCTGCTCTTGTGGGAGGTTGGGTTGTTGGGTTGCGGGAGGTTGGGTTTTTTTGTTAAAAAAGCAATGTTCTGAAATTTGGCATACTGTAAGTTGTATGATACCTCTTATGATAGCAGGGTATTTTATAGTGGAGATTTGTATTAAGTCCTTCTGTTAGTTGAAAAGATAGACAAGGTACACTAAGACTAGAGTTTCTTTTAATTTTTTGGTGCTTAAAAGGAAAATATAAAAAATTCATGCCCTTGGACCTTAGAGATCACTGGTTTATTGGGACATGAGCATTAATGGGGAACAGATTATTGCATCAGATATCTGAACTAGATTGAAAGATTCTCTGTGTTTAGACATATGGGATGGAACACCACTGCCCATGCCTTAAAATGTTTCCTTTTAATTTCCAGATTATAGAACAGGCCCTTGTTTTATTCAAGTCAGCAACCAGATGTGTCAAGGCCAGCTAGCTGGTATTGTTTGCACGAAGACTCTTTGTTGTGCAACTATTGGACGTGCATGGGGCCATCCTTGTGAAATGTGCCCTGCTCAACCCCAACCATGTCGTCGTGGTTTTATCCCAAACATCCGCACTGGAGCATGTCAAGGTAAGCCAAAATAGTTTACTGACATTAGAAATTTCCCTGCTGTGAAATATCTTAGAACAAATTATTCAAGCCAGATGAGATTTGTTCCTTTGTATACTGTTTACTATAAGTTTAAAATAACAAATATTTGTTTAAGTGTCAAGTATTTATTAGGTTGCATTGATGCTATAATGAAATTAACGTGCTTGGGAAAGAATGAAATTAGATTCACATACTACAAAGAAAATATGAAGCAAAAAGAACTATATTGTGCATTTGTTAATTAAGATAGTTTTAATTTCTGCATTATAGACTTGTGCAGTATTCTTGTATATTTATTATTAGAGATGTGCAAAATGTTTCAAATTCAAATGGTCCATTTCAGGTTTTAACTATTGTTTTGAGTTTGAAACAACTTTTTGCATTTAAAAAGGCTGTCTCAATCATTTTGGATATGTTTCAAGCTCTAAATTTTAAGCAGGTTGAACTAGAAGCATTTTGTACACTACTACTCATAATCAGTTTTCCATGTATTATATTTCCCTTTTATATAGTTCATATGCTCTTTGAAAGTAAATTAGGTGAGCAAATGATACTAAACTAAAAGATGATTCCTTGGTGAACATTTACTACACAATCACAGCTCCCTGATTATTATTATTATTATTTTATATATAAATAATAATTATATATAGCCTCCCAGAGTCATCTTCTGGGGAGATGGGTGGCATATAAATTTAATAATAAATAAAATAAATAAATATGCCTTAATGGGGCTAAAAAGTATGAGACAGATATTACCACATGTCCCTCTGAGGAACATTTCTAAACATAACAGCTACTTTTGAAGGATCCCTTAATAAATGGGGACCAATGTCTACTGTGTTTATAAAGTAAACAAATGCCTACTACCAATGAACAATGTTATCATTTCAGGAAAAGGATAAATCAGTAGGATGCCAGAGACAGTACACCTGTTAAGCGCACCATTGACGCTGTCACAAGATGGCATAATGTTTGGCAGACTTAACTAGCAGTATGTCAGACCTTATATAATATATGGCAAACACATTATTTTGCTTTGCTTTGACAAGCTATTTTTATTTATTCTTTAAGACTGTTACTACTGTGCAATTTAATATACATGAAGCTCCTAATAAGAAAAAAACAATTATTTGTAGTTTCTGTAAGGATTCTGAATGACTGGACAGCATTCTTTCACTTTAAAATATCACCACCATCACTGCTATTAAAAATGTTACAAGGTTAATGAGTCATTGAACAAAGAGACTGTGCTCAACAAATTGGGACGAAGAACTGGAAACATGTTTAAATCTACAAGAAAGAAGTCAGTACAAATGGTAAAATGATTTTAAAGACTCTGTGTGTATAAAAAGGGGTGACGCCAAATTTGTACTGATTTCAGCAGTTTCCAGTTGGATCTGGCGATGGGGGTACAGAGGAAGAGAGCAACACAAAAACCGCTTATTTGTATAATGCAGTTTTATGCCTCAAATGCTTCAGGCATTGAGACCCAATAGACCTAAACATTCAAAGACATGAGAAAGAAGTAAAAGCATTTTGAAAAGTGCACCCATTGGAAGCTAAACTTGATTAGTTTTGCAGTTTTGTTTTCAGGAAAATTATATTTTTGAGAGAAAACTCCAAGTTTGTATTCTAAAATACATTAATGGATTAAATGTTTATGTTAGTTTGTTTATTGGGAGCTGTCCTTAGAAACAGAACCATAAAATGTTCAGTACCTCTATTTTTATATTGTCTATACTGTATTTCTTTCAAATATAGGATAATTTGATTAGCCCTTTCAGCTACAGCTAGAAGCTTTTTCTAAGTTTCTTTGGGTTGTATCTTTATGGAAATAGACATACCATGAAGGAAGAAGGGAGGGATCAGGCTTCATAACAGGATATCATATCTATAATAATTCTATGCAACTTGAATCCTAAAGAGTAATTACTCACTGACATTTACTTCTACTTAACTAAAATGTGTACTTCCTTTCTCCAATAGTTTTTCAAGAATTGTATTCTGTACCTGACTTAGCTTTCATTTTTGTGTATTTTTCATGATGCACATTCTTAAATTTCATTTCCTAAAATCTATAATAGCCCATGTTGCTGAAATAATGAGGCCTTCAGTAATGCCTTCTCTTTTCAGTTATATCAATAATTTTTTATTTAATTAAGAAATACATTATTAATCATCATTATTCTAATCTTTTATCTGTCAGATTCCTAAAGCTAGTTTCCCTAGCTTTGCTAATAGTCTGATTATAGAAAATGTAAGGATTCTGTCCACCAGAGTAGTTTAGGGAAAACTAAATCTAGTAATTACATGTGTTGAGCTGATGTTATCATATAGGAATATATACAGGAACAGAATGCCATACTTCGCAGGTTGATCATAAAATGGATATACTGGTACTTAGGCTATAATTAGTCTCAGATCCAGTCCCTGACAAGCCATGATCAAAGGTCAAAGTTTTTCTCTGTTTGGTGAAAGCGTATATATAGCAATTGAGAATATGCCTGAAACCCTGGAAACACGCTTCCAATCATTATAGAGAATATTGAGTTAGGAAGAATAGTGAAGTGGTATAAGATACAATGGAAGGAAACATGACATTTCTAGAAGATAGCAGAAGAAGCTGCCCCTGTGCCAGCCCTCCCAGGCCCTCCCCCAGTCTCTTCTGACTCGCACACAGCTTGTGCTGGCCCTCCCTGGCCACCCCTACCCTACCTTGGCACTCCCACGCTCCTTACCTGGGACTCCTGCCTCTTCCTGCTTAATGCCCGCGCATATTGGGGTTCCAATGGTAAACGGGACTGCCTGGGATTGTTGTTGCTAAGCAATGCAGTCATGTGACATTGTGCTTTACAACCACATCACTTAGCGATTGCAATCCCGGTCCCAATTGCCATTGTAACCAAAGGACTACCTGTACTTGTAGCAATGGAAAACATTTCATTTCCTTCTGTAACCATCACAAGATTAGCACTATCAAAACTGTAACATTCAGTCCTTAAAAGGAAATAAAGTAGAAAGAATAAAGTAAGAATTAAAGAAAAAAGGCCACAATTCTTCTGTATTTGGCACTGAACAATTGTTAACCTTTGAAGGTAGGAAACTATAGCACAGCATTTGACAACGTATGATGAACTATCTGATATTAGATAAAAGTTGTTAGTGTTGCCTAGGAGTTCAGCTAGTGGAGACACAATAAGAATAGATTTAATAAGAGGACTATAGAAGGAGATGAGATAAAGATTCTGCTTGATCAAACCTGCAAGGGCAGATATGATTTTTCATTTATATTTTCTGGTAAATCTCTTCTGTCACTGCTGTTGCGAGTACATCATTGTGTAAATCTGTCTGATATGTCCAGATATATTTTAGAGCTAATTTATCTACATGACTATTAAGAGGTTCTCTAACTTCAGGTCATAATATAGCAAAACTATTTTTTTTAATTTCCTGATCTGTTTTCAGTAGAGCAGACTTAACATAATGCAAGTCACTGCCTTTCCTCATTTAGAAAAACAATTTTTTATTTTTATAATTTGGTCAGAGACTGAGAATCATTAACATTTCTTCAATGCAAAAATATTTTTATTTCAGGGAAAAAGGGAAACTTAGCATATTTTTGTTTCCTGTGAGTACCAGAATTCTTTTTAATTATTTAATAACTTCATTTCATTGAACTGTGTAACAGCGTCTTGTGAGGGAGTCAAACAGAGACCTCTTTGTAAAGTAATTGTCACTAGAGAATTCATATATTGCTGTTTGCACATTAATTTGCTACTTAACAACATCTGTAAATTGTTAGTACTAGCTAGTGCTTTCCTGACACACTTGGCTGCATTGAACAGCAACACTGGCAGATAAAGCATGTACTTATACTCAGTAACTACATCTATTAAGTGCCCATTGAAGCATGAGTCCAAAACAGAACATTGCTTCTAAGAAATGAAAAAAAAAAGGTTATTGGAAATATTGAAATTATTACGAATACTATGCTTCAGATAGGATCAAGTTTGGCTGTATCATATTTTATAGTGTTTTAAATGCACAAACATCACTTGGCTTCTTGCCATTTTGTTGTTTAATGCTGTTTTAAACTGATTATTTCTCCTGAAATGTTGCTAGTAAGTATCTCAATGATTTTCCATCCATTAAAACATTCACTTTGAAGGTGACAGGAAAATTCTGCTTGTGCATTTACTGTTTGATGTTTATTCATACATGTAAATCATCTTACAATTTGTCAGTCTTTGAATGATAAACGTGCATGTGTGATTGGAATCATAGAACAAGAACATATTTGCTCATGATTTTATCTTGTTTCCAGGTTGTTATTTTATAAAACAACAGAAAGCAGTACAAGGAAGCAATGGTGCAATATGGTATTGTTACTAGCACACTGCACTACAGCAACTTTGACAAGACGTACAATATGTGAAACTGCATTCATTTTTCAGACACAATAGAATAAGATGGGGCTGTTCATAGGTGCTTGATGGGTTGATTGTTAATATACTAAATTTCCGGTATTACTGACATTTCTGAAAACCTTGGTAGCCATATTTCCAGATATTTAATGGTGGAGAGAATGTTCATCAAATTATCACTGTTGCAACTACTATATGACAAAATACTAACACACTTATTGAAGAGACACTGAACTTTTTCAGATAATTCCATTGTAGACCATCTCCATGTATAAAGTCCTCTACTTAGGAAAGATATTAATTTTATTAATTTACCCTGAAGCATCTCAAACAGCCTAGACTCTGTATCAAAATGAAAATATATTAAAATAGTAAGCCTTAAGAAAACAGGATATGAACATGGCTTTATCTCAATTTTTATCTAAATTATACATTATGGAGGCTGAATTATTTTAAATAAATCCAGTAGAGTTTCAATAGAACATATAAACACTTCCTGCAATTTTATTTAAAGCTAAAGTTTGGCATTCACTGATAAACTAGATGTTTCAAACTCTTTTTGTTCAAAAATACATCTCAGGATGCATATGCACAGAAGTTTATAAATTAAAACAAATAGCATTTTTGAAAACTCTAAAATAACACTTGCAAGGATATGTTTTCTAAGATTTATAGAAATCTTAGAAATCTTCCATTGACCTTTAAAGAAATTTCTGTATGAATTCTGTATTCTGATTGTCATCAGCAGGAAACTCCTCCATGTAGGTAGTATTTGCAATCAAATAAGACTTATTTTGAAGAACAATGGAAAATTAATTTTTAGAGTCTTGTCTTATTTTATTTACAGATGTAGATGAATGTCAGGCTATCCCTGGAATCTGTCAGGGTGGGAATTGCATCAATACAGTTGGATCATATGAATGCAAATGCCCTGCTGGTCATAAACAGAATGAAGCAACTCAAAAGTGCGAAGGTAATGTAATGGCTTAAAAGAATAATGTAGCTGATGTTCACTGCCTTCTGGAAGGATAGACAATGCAAAGCCTACAATTGGCATGTTGTCTGGAGTGACCCCAGATAGCAATTGTGGGATCCCTAAAATTAAAGTTAACTTTATTTTATTTCAAAATTAAAGCTTGTAAGTTTGTGAAATTTTGCATGATTTCATTGTTCTTGCCCGATCCCTTTGGCACTTCAGATCCTGTTCTTTTGGAATAGTCACAGGACTGGAAGCAGGCATTCTTAGTGGCTACCCCTACTGTTTGGAAGTCTTTCTGAAAAGAACTTTGATCTGCCTCACCCATTCTAGACTGCAGGAAAGCCTTAAAGACCTAGTTGTTCTTCATAGAAGAAGGGCACTCTTTGATTGGATGTAGGGTTGCAGGCATATAATACTAACATTTACTTTAATTTTTGTTTCTTATACTTATATGTACTTGGGCTTGGGGTATTAGGGTTAGGGTTTGATCTGTGTGTCTTGCATAGAATCCTAGATGTCTGCTTTGTCCCCAACATCATCACAGGCCCCAACAATTTCACGTACAGGATTAGAGGCATCTTCACATGTTCTTCCTATAATATGATATATGTGTCATCTGCCAGTTATGTCCCTCTGGATTCTGTATAGGACAAATGGGACAGACTTTACACAGATGAATGGACACAAGTTGACATCAGGGACAAAGAATATCAGAGTACTTTAACTGTCCAGTCAAAATAAACATGGTGGAAAAAAGAAAGTTTGCTAGCATAAATGAGCAAGAGTTTGCTGAATTCACATTCATCAAAATGTTTCAGGCTATCTCTGAAGGTCTCAACAAACATATGTATTTTAATAGATTACAACTGCTGATTAATAAGGTACTTTGTAATGTGTCCACATGTAACCTGCATCTGTATAATTAATCTGTCTTTCCCTCCTTTTCCTCCTACCCTATTTAAATCCCAATTTAAATCTTATAACACCATGGCCACTCCATTGTGTCTGATGAAATGAGCTGTAGTTCACAAAAGCTTATGCCTTTTAATAAAATGTGTTAGTTGGAAAAGGTGCTACCACACTCCTTCTTGTCATAAGAAAATAAAAGATCACTGTACCTGCAGACAGACAGATCCTAGAAATTTAGCAGATGTTACGTATTATTGGCATAATTCAGCTGTAACACAGTATATTAAATGCTTTAATATGCAGGGAATGTGAATACAGATAAGCCCCAGTTTAAGAACGAGTTCTGTTCTCAAGGTCTGTCCTTAAGCTGAATTTATATGTAAACCGGAACAGTATTATTGTATAATATGTATAAGTACTATTGCATAATTAGGGTTATTAACTCGAATCATTGTGTATTTAACTCGAATCATTGTGTATTTAACTGGAATTTTGCTACAGTAGGCTCCATTCTTAACTATGGGTCATCTGTAAACCAGGCTTTCTTAACCCAGTGACTACCTGTACTACAAACTTAATCATATTGATCTTGACAGATAGGGTGAGCCATGAAAAGCCTAGTTCCTCATTTAAATGTAGAGTTATTCATTTCCTTTAAATACATATTTCATGAATTAAATCCAACATTACATGAACAGGTAAGTATGGCTGTTTCCTTGTACCTCTTCTACCACCATTTATCCTTTATCCATCATCATTTGTCACTTCAGAAAGAAAGAATTGGGCAACATATAAATTTAATAAATTATTATTAAACTGCCCAGAGTTACTGGGAGTCAGGCAGCATATAAATTTAGTAAATAATAATAATAATAACAATAACAACTATTATTATTATTATTATTATTATTATTATTATTATTTTAAGACATCAGTTTCATATAGTTTCATTATATAGGGTTTTTTTTAAGTTGATTATGTGCCATCAAGTCAGTGTCGACTCTTAGCAACCACATAGATAGATTTTCTCCATGATCTGGCCCTATCTTGGTCTTTCAACAATACACCCATCACTATTGTAACTGAGTCCAACAAGCTTGCTGCTGGTCATCCTCTTCTCTTTCCTTCCACCTTTCCCAGCATTAGAGCCCAACATTTTTGCATAATCTGTCCAAAGTAGGATAATTTGAACCTGGTCATTTGTGCCTCTAGTGAGAACTTTGAAAATGGTTTAAATCAGGGGTTGCAACCTACGGCCCATGGCTTACCACACAAAATCATCCGGCCCATGGTCCCAAAAATATTTACATGGCTTGCAAAAAAGAGGGTGAAAGCATTTGCCACCTCCTCAGGTGGCCACTTTGGTGATAGCTTCACCAGCCATCTGGGAATGGGTGGGGCAACAAGCCCCCCCACCCAGTGCTTGCAAGACGGAGCCCTGACATGGAGAAGGAGAGGAAATAGCAGCAGTGGACTGGCCTCTGGCCCCTACGCAGAAAAAGATTGCCAACCCCTGGTTTAAATGCAATTTTTAAATGTAGTTTAACATATTTTTATTTATGATGGTCTGTTCTTATGATATTTGTAAAAAAATAATGCTATTTGCCCCCCACCCCAAAAAAAACCCTCCAAAGGTACATTACTATTTGATATTGTCCTGGACATTTTAAATTGAAGAAAAACATGTTTTATCTTTATCACTATAAATACATGAAATAAATACTGTTCTGCTCCCAATCCAATAATTGTAGCACAGAATGCAAAAAACTTAGATATGTAAATATTAATACAGTTAAGCTACATACAATATATATGGAATCTACATGTAATATATGTGAAAGTAGAAATAGCAACTTCATTTAGAAAAATAATTCTATTGGCAGAAACTTCTATTTTGGTGAAACTTGCAAAGTTTTTTTCACCAAAAATTGGGAAATGCCCATTTACTTTCAAACGCTAATGTGGAAAAGAAAATCTGTCCCGAGAAGAACGTTTTAAATCTTTTTAATGCATATTATAATGCTCTTGAAACAAACATTTAATTTGCTTAAAAAGACATTTATTTTCAAGTTCCAAAATATAACATTACTGACATAATTGGACACTGTTTGAGGTTAAGGAAAAATAATTTCTTTCAAGTTGGACCTCCTTTTTTCAGAGAGGGAGAGAGGGAAAGGGAGAGACGAGGGGTAGAAGTATTCAGTCAATAGATGAATACTTATTTTTTTCTTTAACATAAGTGATCTCACCAGCAAATACCCTGCCTACTCCCTTCCTTTCCTGATGTGTGCAAAGCCAGTTCAAACATTGCAAATGGGCAAAAGTCTTATAGACTATACCCAGGCAAGATGCCAGTTTTTAACAGGAGTGGTATGACTTTGACATTAATGATCCAAGTTTCTTAACTAGAAAGCATGCAGTTTGAGTTATGTTGTAGCATGCTTAAAATATTTTTTCCTACCAATAATCTGAATAAGTATTCTCATTATACTTTCCCAACCTTGCTAACTAAAACTGCTTAAAAATATAAAACACAAGATTTACTGTAACTTAAATTACCTAAAAATACAAAGCCTATTGTACTTGTTCTGTAATTGTATACATCTATATATTAATTTTCATTTTATTTCTGAAAGTTTTTAATTTACTGTAGTCATATTGTAGTATTAAGGGAAAACTATAGAGCCTTAAAGGTTTCTTAATAATCTCATATCTTACATTCCTTGTGTTTTTGGCATTACTTTAAAATACTTATTAAAAGCAACTGGATTATCTACTTTCTCTACATGTTTACTCACATATTTTTATTTCTTATTGCCTTTATTTAATTAAATAGAATGCACACACGTATATGTATGTGTGTGGGGGGAAAGAAAGGCATATCATGTTTTTTATTTGTACACACACACACACACACACAGAGTTTTATACAAAGGTTTCGGTAAACTGACCATATTTCAGCATAATTCTTCATACATAGTGTCTGTCTGTAAGCAATTTATTCATAAATTTCAAGCAATATCAGATTTTCAGTCTATTATGTGATTTGGGCCGTAAATTTATCTTTTCAGTATTATTCAGACATAAGTTCAGTTGATTTTAGTAGATCTTACTCCTAGTAAGGGTGAAAAGGGTTGTCATCTTTAAGGAATAAATATAAGATGTCCCATTCAAAAAACATTCAAAATTTGCTTCAGTATTTCAACTCTAATCTACATAAAAATCTTTCAGTTCTATAAAAAAAGAAATGAATATGTGCTTCATTATTTATATAAAGTCCTTTGATTGTCTTGACCATGTCAAGCTGTGGAATGTTTTTAAGAACATTTCATTGTCCTCATGCAAGACTGGATTAAGATTAAATTTAAAGAGCAAGCTAATGTTACTAGTATAGCAACCAATCTTGGAAGTAACAATGAAGATATTGAAATCATAAATACCTTCTACCTTTAGAATTAACTATCAACAGAAAAGGAACAGCAGTCAAGAAATATGCCACAGACTAGCACTTGGTAGAGTAGCCACGAAGGCCCTGGAAAAGATACTCAGATGCTGGGATTTGTCTATAGTTAAAATGATCAGAATTGGGCAGGCAGTTATTTTCCCTGCAACACTTTAGGGCAGGGCTTCTCAACCAGGGTTCCGTGGAACCCTAGGTTTCTGCAAGAGGTCACTAAGGATTCCCTGGGAGATCATGATTTATTTAAAAAATTATTTAAAGTTCAGGCAGCACACTCTTACAGTGATGAGCAGAGACCGAACAAAAATCTACTTACACCTCTTTCTGAGCTCTCTGGAAGTGTGCTATAAGACTGTGTTTATTTGGTTTAATCCATTCTTAATTTTTGATGCAAGATAGGGGAGACTATTGATAACAAGTGAACACTATATTGCAGGAAGGGAGGAATATATTGCAGGGAGGGAAGGGAGAAGTGGATTTTTCAAGAAATTAATGGACTCATCCAACTTAGTCTGTGACATCAGTCTCTCCCTCCTGCATCTTTTCCCTGCAGCTTTCCTGTAGTTATCCTGTTATTTTAATAAATTTCTTACACAGTTATTCAGTTATGTCTGAGGGTCCAGTGTGGCAATTTTTGAAGAGGAGATGTGAGAGAGAAAAGGAGGATTCTAGAACGGACAATACCAATAAGTTTAATGATAATAATGAAGAATTTAAATCTTAGGCATTTCCCTGCACTGGTACATCAATGGACTCAAAAAAAAGTTCATATTTAAATGAAAGCAATTTATCAATGAGTTTTACATGGACTGGTGATCCAAGTTGTCCTATTCCATTGTTCCTCATCTGTGACAAACAACTTACAAATGCAGCAATGGCTCCAACAAAATTAAAAAGACACTTAACTGCAAATCACGACCGTATAACAAGTAAAAGTTCTGATTATTTTAAATAGCTATTGGAATCACAGAACAGAGTAAAGCTTTTGTTAATAAAATGGCAGTCAGTGAAAAAGCCCAAGAAGCAAGTTATTTAGTGGCAGAACTTATTATACAGCAAAGAAAAGTCATGCTTTGGGTGAGAAAGTAATCATGCCAGCATGTAAAGTAACAGTGGGAAAAATGCTGGGACCAGATGCAGTACAAGAAATTAAAAAGGTTCCACTGTCAAACAGTACAATAAGTTGACGTATTGATGACATGTCCCATGATGTTGAAGAGGTTTTTTGTGATAATCTGAAGAGCAGCAGCTTTTCTATCCAATTTGATGAGTCAACAGATTTCACCAATGTCATGTTATGGCATTTGTAAGATTTGTAAATGATGATGACATTCAAGAAAACTTTTTCTGCTGCAAAGAACTACATGTAACATGCAAAGGCCAAGATGTATTTAATGTTTTGTCTTCATATCTGGAAACAAAAAGTCTGTCTTGAAGGAACTGTGTTGGCATCTGTACTGATGATGCTCCATCAATGGTTGGCTCCATGAGAGGTTTTGTTTCTCTTGTAAGACAAGAAAATCCTGATGTGGTCACAACACACTGCTTTGTTCACAGAGAGGTGATGGTGTCTAAAATTCTTGGAGATGAAATGAAAAAAGGTCTAGATGATGCTACAAAAATGGTTAACTTTATTAAACAAAGACCAGTTCACTCAAGAATGTTTAAAAAACTGAAAACCTGGACAAAGAGCAGAAGTCTCCTGTTACACACAGAAAAATAGTGGCTCAGCAGAGGAAGAGTTCTCAACCAGGTATTTAGGCTGAAGGCAGAATTGCAAGGGTATTTTCTAGAAAGTAGTATTCTATATTTTGCTGAGTGCTTTGAAGATGGAGAGTGGTTGCAGAAACTAGCATACTTAGCGGATGTCTTTCATCACATGAACCAGCTGAATAAGTCTCTGCAAGGCACTGGAGAAAATGTTTTGACTTCAAGTGACAAGATTCTTGGATTTAAAAGAAAACTGAATGTTTGGAAAAATCATGTTGTAAAAGGAAATATTGAAATGTTTCCACTGCTGCTTGGGTTTGAGAGTGAGGAAGGATACCAGAAAGTCTCAAATCTAATTAAAAACCTTCTGGAAGTACTACAGAACAAAATTGATCAGTACTTTCCCTCCCTTTCAACACAAATGTATGACTGGGTGAGGGATCATTTCTCTGCATCTTCTGCTCAGCCTGAGAACTTCACTTTGAAGGAAGAGGAAGAACTTTGTGAGCTGCAGTCTGATTGTACACTCAAGATTAGATTCACTGATCTGCCCATGGACAAGTTTTGGATTTCTGTGAAAGAAGAGTATCCTGCCATTCATAGGAAGGCATTGAACATTTTGCTACAGTTTTCAACTCCTTACATGTGTGAGCAATCTTTCTTATTTAACAAGCATCAAAAGCAAAGACAAATCACCTTATTTCAGTTGAAGATGAAATCCGTGTGTGCCTATCTCAGGTTTGGCCCAGAATTGATTATTTGTGCAGCAAAGGTTTCACATTAAAGAGGTAAGTTTCATTCTTTATTTTTAGTTTAAAACACTGTTAATGCATATATACAGACCTATACATGAAACAAATGTAATAATTTTGTAACTTCTGGCCTATATTTGAGCCTGAATGTGCGGGGGTTCCCTGAGGTCTGAAAAATATTTCAAGGGTTCCTCCAGGGTCAACAGGTTGAGAAAGGCTGCTTTAGGGAAATGAAAGTTGGACTTTGAAAAAGTAGGATAGAACAGAATGTTAATGAACTCTAACTTATTAGAGAAGACTTCTGAAAATATAATGGATAGCCATGAAAAGAAACAAATGGATCATAAATCAATCAATCTAGAGTTCTCACTCAAGGCGGACCAGGCTCAAATTATCATATTTTGGATGCACGTGAAGGCTTATTTTCCTTTAAAGTCCATAATGCTGACATCTGGGGAAAATGGTGGATTCAATATAGCTCCATTTTTTTATGGAGCTGATGACCATGGCAATTAGAAGAGCTGGCAGTTGGTTTAGCTCTTCGCAATCACCTAAAGGAGAGTGACAGGATCACCCACAGGTTATCCTTACAGAGGCTCCCTGTGAAGAGATTGCAATCTAGCAATATCAAGTGGGTGGAGCACTCTGGGAGTCAAGGGAAAAACATCAAGCCCAAGCCATGGTGCAGAGCCTTCAAAAGGACACTAGATTTGCTTTTACTTCCTCTTTTAATTAACATCATAAACTGTCTATTCATGATTTATTTGGCAGTTAAAAACCTCCTGAAAGACAAGTTGCTGTATACTGCGAGAATTTCCTTATATCCTGGGAGAAAGAAGATCAAAGTATATTTAAAGATTAAAAAGAAATATTTTAACATTTGGAAACAGTGAAAGGGAACTAAGAATGCTGACTGGGGACAGTTAAGAGGCTAGATGGATTTGAAACAGCTTTTTAAAGGATTGTTTTAAATGTTTAAGAAAATACAGTAAGTATTTGAGTTTGGATTTAACTGCAAGAAAATCTGTCCTGGGAAAGTTTTGCTTCTGAAAATAAACACCAGATAAGACTGAACTTTGAAAGTCTTCAGTCTTCTTCAGAACCAGACACCAATTAAAGGAAAAGATATCTTTTAACACAAAGAAGAATTGTTAGCTGTTTGGAATCAGTATGTCCAGGAACTATTTTTAAAATTGGGACTAACAGAGGTTGTAGAGGAAGAAAAGTTTTTATTGGATAATATGGACGTTGAGGATGACTTGAATAAAGACCTTAAAATGGACTTTTAAAAATACCAGATTATAAGAGAGGCATGGAAAATATGGAAAAAGATGCTGTGAATCTGAAGATGGACTTAAAGTTGCTTGATTATGAAAATGATGTGGAGAAAGAAACTGCAATGGATCAGAAGAGTGACTTTGAGAGTTATCTGGACCCACAGAAGGGAAACATCAAATCTCTGAAACCTTTTCCGAAAACAGACAGGGAGAGAATGATAAGAGATTACTATTTGGGGTTTTATTTGGAGAAGAGACTGAAGACTGAGCCTTCCAAAAAGAAGAGAAAGAAATTCAAAGTGGATCTATCAGATCAGGGTTAAATTGTCTATGTTTTGATCTTGGATTGTTAATATTGGATTTTCTTTTTCTGACCAGGACTGTAAGACAATGATTTATACCTGTAAAAGTGATCTATTTGGTTTAGTTTAAAATACATATGTTATTATTATTGGACTTTTGTATGCTTAAGGGGAGAGAGCTTTTAGGTTTTACTTTTTTAGAAAAAATTAGAAGTTAAAATGTAAAATAGACATATTTGTTTAAGCTTAAAATATATAGTTTATTATCACTGGCACTCTTAATACGTGTGCTGATTAGATTGATCATTGAATATTCTTCATAATTTGGTTATTGTTTAGGGATGAGAAAGGGAATGAAGAGGGCTTTTTTTAGTAATAATAGAGAAGGTGTTAAGTTACTGTTAATGCATATACTTGTTTGGAGGGAGGGGGAAGTCACCTTTTATATTTCTTTCTCTATTCTCTTCCTTTTCTTTTCTTTTCTTTTTTTTTTGTAGGTCTCTTAGTTTTGTATTAGTTTTTATATATATAAACTTTAACAAAAATATTATTAACTCTTAAAGAATTGCTTTCCTTAGGGATGATGGAATCTGTGCAAGTTTTTAAATAAAATCTTTGATGTTGGGCCCTTAAAAAAAAGTCCATAATGCTGATAAAGATGGAAGGAAAGAGAAAAGTATGACCATCAGCAAGGTGGATAGACTCAGTTGCAGGAGTGATGGGTGTACCATTGGAAGTTCTGAAGGGCCGGGTTAGGGACAAATCATCCAGGAAAAGGCCTACCCAAGTGATCACTAAGAGTAAACATGGACTTGATGGCACAATTAATTAATTAATCAAAATATATTTAATCAAAAATTAATTAATCAAAATATATTTAATCAAAAATTAATTAATCAAAATATACTTAACTTGGAATCTCCTGCTCTAAACCTTGTTTCCTGTCCAAGATTTTTCCCAAAGAGAAACAGCCTTTTCACTTAAACTCAACCAGAGTAATATATTTTGAGTTACCTCCATTTGGATATTTGATTTGAGGTTAAAACTGGAGGAGATATTATGCTGGATCACAGCATTTCATTTCTTGTTGCTAATGCCAAAAATTACTGAAGAGAAATGCTCTTCTTTCTAGATTGAGTTCAACAGTTGTTGAACAGTTAGGAAAAGCACTTCTTCACAAAGTCTCCATAAATTCTAGTTAACCTAAAAATACTGATTATAATGATGGAAAGGTCATCATGTTTTGTAGTTCAGTCTAATCTTCACCAGTAGTAGCTTCCAGACTTTCAGAATTACCCTATAATTGTTAGTACACAATTCTGGGAGCAACCAGGTTGCGAATACTGGCTAAGTCCTTTTCTGGTTTTATTGGAACTGTTAGAATAGGCTTTTTAGACATTTCTGTAAATGAGATCATACAGTTTTGGATGCTTTATTGATAATAATACCAATGCTGCTAATAATAAAAAGAATATACTTCATTTGTATGCATATACAAAATTATTCTAGTATATTGCCAAGTTATTTATTATATCTTATTCAATGTAACTATTTTAGCAAAGAGTAATTCTTGCTCACAAGGAAGGAAGATGTTTTTCTTGGCAGGCTGGCTTTTTATTAACTTATTCCACAGCTGGGAATTTACAATCCATTTTATAGCCCTGTCTACTCCTGTTTTTGATGCCCAGTCCTTAAATATCAGTTCTTACATCCCTAGCCTTGTTTGAACTTAGAACAATGACACCATTATGTTTTCTCCAGTTAAGAAGTTTGTGTCTGTTTGTTAATGTTTGGTAAATAGTACTATTTACATTTATTCTGGAGGTTTTGTAGAAATGATGGATGAAAATCACACCATCTGCTAGGGGTCACTCCCATGTAGCCAACGGATTTACTGCTTAATACACCACATATTTTAAGTGAACACTGCAACGTTTGAAAGTGTAGAGTTTGCAAATAAACTGTGTCTAGTAAGTCATGTTTGTCTGAAGTGTCTTCAAACATACCTTCTACATATTTATAATTCAAATTTTGTTTTAATGTATTAATGGATAATACAAAATTGAAATAAATAAATATGGTTCTTGCTTGATTGCTCACAGCTGACTTTTCCTTATCAGCAGAATTAACTAAATAAACAGAACCTTATGAATCTGCCTTAATGTAAGATCTGTATTAGACATTCTTCTGTTTATCCTACCATTAAGAAGGCTAAATTTATGGGAATATGAAACAAGTTTCTTTTTTGTGGTTTCACTCCCCTTGCATACTTTATTTTATAATGTACATTTAACACTTTTAAATGGTGTTAAATGTACGAAAACTATTTTTTTAAGCATTTTTCCTTATTCTTAATTTTGCTGTATAGTTGTTTAAGTTATTTAATTTATTGTTTTTATAGTAATTTTATTACAGATTACAGTTTACAACAATAAAAGCTAATACAAAATTTAAAAAAGAAAAAAAATAGAAGGTCTTTCTATTTTTCCAATTTATTGTTTTAAAGTTTAAAGTTCTGAAGTGTATTTAGTACCATGTTTGTTTTGAGCATTGGTAGCTCAAAAATACTGGCAAGTAAAACAAATATCCTTACTGAAGTCTACTTCACATTCTAACATAGTGTCTAACTGCATACAATTTTTCACATTTTTAATGGAAGAAAATAATAGAAAAATATATATTATCTTAAGATCAATAAGAAGAATAAGGTTTGGGGTAGAGGAAAGGACTCCAGTACTATTTTACTACAGTGTAATGTGATTGTCGTGGAGTCAGTTCATAGATTTGATATTATCAGGATTGTATATACTTCCTGTGGAAAGAAATAGAAGCTGTTTGTACTGCACAGAATCCAGAAACTTAAATATTTTTTCTTAGCCTTGTTTCCAAATCCTACAGCTGTGTGGTGTTTCCTTTCCTTTCATCAGCTAGCACAGAAGCAACAATGCATGTATGACAGTGGATTGTTTAAATTCATAGGGCTGACTACAGTTTTCAAAGACAGGGAAATGTAATTTGGATAGGAGGATCAACATTTGGAGTGGGATATCCACTATTTTACTAATAAAACTTTTGCTTGTCACATGAACTTCACATGCATGGTTATTTTTACAAGCTTACACAGTACCAAAGTACTATATCTACTGTAATGGGGATGTAGAGTAGGATAATAATTTAATAAAGTGCAGGATGTACATAGTGAAATATTCTTTAGTATTATTGCTTTATAAATGATACTACTAATATTGCTTTCCTGCTAACTGAAAGATTAGAATTGTGGCTATGATCATATTTTCAAGTATGATAGTCCTCTACCTTCCTGTAGACTGAGTATTGGGGTGGGGGTAAGAGAAATGTTAGCAGTATGCTATTCCTACTTGGCCTCAAGTAATTGTGAAACTGGTTCGTTTTTTTAAATGCATACTTTCACCATAGTCAATTACCAGATTTTTTGTGCTCAAAATGAACATAATTGAAGCCATACAAATCTGGCTACCTGCTCTATCACCTGAAGTGATCTCTGAGAGATAAGTTCTGGATCTTATAAAAAAATATGGATGTGCTTTCATTGGATGCGATAATTTAAAGTACTATGAACTGTCCTGCCAATGTGGGCACAGGGATGAGATGCTGTGTATACTGTATTGCTGAGTGCAATAAATATATGTTTATGATACTGAGTGTAAGAAAAAGATAAGGGTGATTAGAAAGTTATACTCCTGTACAAACCTCTTAAGTACTTAATTAGCTTGATTACAAACATGAAGTCCCACTCATCAGATAATGTATGTGAAATTGACATATGCTTATTTATTTATTTATTAAATTTGTATGGTATCCAGTACAACCCCCCCAAATCTAGATTTCCAGAAAATTCTACATGTGTATCAACTTTATCTGTGTGTAGAGAATGGTATTAAAAATGACTCTCCAACAATACATTTGATAACCACAGGAACATGTAACAATGACATCCTTACCTTGTGCTAAACAAAAGCATTCTTCCTAACATTGGATAATTCCTTCTGAATAATAAGCTACACTTTCCAAAGTGTGTGGTTCTTTATTAGAATGATATAGCTAATACAGTGTGACGTGAAACTAATAATTGTCCTGATAGACTTTCTTAGGAAAATTTCAGTGTTTAAAATGCTATTAGGAAACATTATCCATATGAGATCCATAGATAAACCTTCTTCCTCTCTCTTTAGACAGATTTTCACTAAATTGCCTTGTCTTTTCTACATTTACTCTTTAATATATATCTGAGATTTCTGCAGCCGAAAAATCTTTTAAAACATAGGGGGTCAAAAATATAAATAAATTGAAGACATTATTTTCAAGAAAGCTATGGGAGATATATATATATATATATATATATATATATATATATATATGTATATATATATATATTTTGTCTGCGCTCAGTCATTACTGACCCTGCAGTGACTGCCTGGATGAATCCTTGCAGTTTTCAAGGCAATTGTTTTTTGGAAGTGGTTTGCCAGATCCTCCTTCCTAGAGCATAGCCCAGCTGGCGAGCGCAGGAGGCGGGGTTTCCGTTGCTTCGCGTCCTTTTCGGGCGAGCGCGGTTTCGCGCTTACCGGCAACTGGTCCCGTCTCTCTGTGCAAGGCGCTGCCAGCATTCTTCCTCCCACCGGAGTGAGAGTACCCATTTATCTACTCACGTGAGTTTTCGACCTGTTGGGTTGACAGGAGCTGGGGAGGAAACAGGAGCTCACCCTGTTAACGCGAAGGCTGGACTCGAACCGCCGAACTGTCAGCCATTTCTGGCCGGCAACTTTCAGCATCATTAAGCCGCTGCGCCATCGCGTCCCTAAATGGGATATATACAAATATTTTATTACAGGAGAAAAAAAATAAATAGAAATTTGATTGATTACATATCCTCCCTGAAAGTTTACAGTGGTTTACAATTTAAAATAAACAACAGAGTTGTAACTTTTACATAAAAACAGTACATCATCATAAAAATTACTGATAATAATTATTAAGTCTACCATTCCAATAATGAACTTCTGTTCTCTTCTTTTTTCTTTTCTCTGTACTTCTTGTCACCATATTTCCTGAAGGCTCTTAGCAGTTTATAATCTAAAATAAAACAAAGTTGATGTAGCAATTACATAAAAACAATCTATTACAAACATTACTTATAATTACTAAGCAACTTGTTCCAACAGTGATCTTAACAGTTATTTAAATATTTATTAGATTTAATTTAAATTATGGACAAAGACTAAAAGGAAAGCAATAGTACTATATAAGCCAATAAAACATGGCAAATTAACACATTACTAGAACAGATGTTAGTGGCAACTGGCAATCTTCTATTCAAGGCATAAATTTTCTCAGACCAGCTTCAGTATAATTTAGGCCTATTGTGTTCTAAAAGAAATCACACTTGACCAGGATTCGGCAACTTTCATAGAATTTGCAATAGATTAATTTTCTGATAAAAAGTATTTTGGGAAATCTACAGAGGGTGAGAAGCATTGACTCCCCCCCCCCCCAATTTTCCTGTGGGGGAACCTTTAATTTTCCTATGTAGAACATGTGAACTGGACAAGTAGGTTCTATCTGAAGCAGATGGTCCTACAGGTACCTCACTACCAAAGCATATAGGGCATAATTAGTCAAAACCAGCACTTAGATCATCCCTATCTTTATATAACCACTTGGAGATCCTCAGTGTAGAACGAATGTATTATAAAAGAAAAGAAAATACTAATCTAAATGTTGGTCTTTCCTTCTGATCTATTAGAAAGAACACTTACAGTCGTGTGGAAAAAAAAGTACACCCTGTTTGAGTTCTGTGGTTTTATGTATCAGGACTTAATAAAAATCATATGGTCCTTAGCAATTCTCAAAAGTAGGTAAATACAATCTCATATGAACAACATATGACATATTACACCATGTCATTTATTTTACAAAAAGCCAAAATGGAGAAGCCATGTTACTGCTTCCATAGGTATGAAGAGGCTAAGTAGCAGCCAGGTGCTGCTAATCAAATGCCCTTGATCAACTGATCATCAGCAAGTGTGACTACCTCTAAAAAAGCTGAAGTTTGCTGGTCTTGAGCATTGAGGTGTGTGTTAACACAATGCCAAAGAGTAAAGACATCAGCAATGATCTTAGAGGACAATGCAACAGGACAATGATCTCAAGCACACCAGCAAATCTACAACAGAATGGCTGAAAAAGAAAAGAACCAAGGGGTTGCAGTGGCCCAGTCAAAGTCCAGACCTCAACCTGATTGAAATGCTGTGGTGGGACCTCAAGAGAGCTGTGCATAAACAAATGCCTGCAAACCTCAATGAACTGAAGCAATGTTCTAAAGAAGAGTGGGCCAAAATTCCTCCACAACGATGTGAGAGACTGATAAAGTCATACAGAAAACGATTACTTCAAGTTATTGCTGCTAAAGGTGGTTCTATAAGCTATTGAATCATAAGGCGTACTTAGTTTTTCACACATGGCTTCTCCATTTTGGCTTTCTTTTTGTAAAATAAATGACATGATATAATATGTAATGTGTTGTTGTTCATCTGAGGTTGTATTTACCAATTTTTGAGAACTGCTAAGGACCAGATGATTTTTATTATGCCCTGATACGTAAAACCGTAGAAATCAAAGAGGGTGTACTTTCTTTTTCACATGACTATATATTTTCACTTTGTAATAGTATTGCAGTTTTTTAGTTTTTTTGTGATGGGAGACGTAGGCCTTCCCCCCCCCCCCATGCTTCTAGAGATCTTTTGTATCAGAGTAGATTTTTATCATAGATAAGATGCATTTTTTGTAAATGAGATTTAATATCCTTTTTCACGTTAAAGTGTCTGACCTCCGCCCCACAGTTTAGCTTTATCTTGTATAAATTTTCTATAGCGTAATGAAATTTGCTTTCAGTTGCAGACAGCAAATTGCATAGGATTTCCTATACTCTATAAAGTATGCTCCATTACTTGCTAACTTTTTTAATATGCTTGCTAATATTATTTCTGTAAATCTGATATAGAAGTGCAGTAAATTTCAATATTTGTGGATATATACCAAATAATCAGAATTCGAGCTTGCACAGATAGAGCCTATGATAGTACCATAAGTGATGTGATATATATATAATAACATATTAAACCTATCTTAAAAATGATTTCATTTTGTGGAGAAGCATATAAATATATTCTTCATTTGTTTCTATCTCTAGATATTAATGAATGCAGCCTCATTCCAAGAATATGTGATGCTGGTGAATGTTCCAACACTGTGGGAAGTTATATTTGTCTTTGTCCACGTGGCTTTGTGACATCCACAGATGGCTCTCATTGCATTGGTAAGCTACCATTCCAAAAAGTAGCAATTTTTACCCTCCTTTCTACAGATCTTTCATTAAAGTTACTAGTCTCTGGAGTAACTTTCTAATCTTTGCCTATTCTGCAACTAAGGTTACTTTTCTTGATGTGTCCATATGTAATGTAGTTGTGATCCATAAGCATTGACGAGAATACAGAACTTACAGTTATTGCTTTACAGTTTTACAGTCATTTTCTCTTTTAACACTTTAGAAATTTATTGTTTACAAATTATTTGGAGCCTTCTATAAAATAACATATTTCATATATAATGTATTGATTGAGATTCTACAGAATTTTCAAAATGAAAGTCATTGATTTTCATTAAACCTCATATTAATTATTGATTAATATTTTGACATTTGTTTTGGAATTGTGAAATAATAAAAGCTTATGTATTTGTTCATACAAAGCTAGAGAAAAATTTGCTTAATTTGAAATCTGTCAAAAAGATTGATTAACTCCAGAAAACGAGATCTTCTGACATCAGATGGTATGCAGTGTTGCATTTCCAATTATTTTTGCCTTATAAAAAGGAAACATTATGGTTTCATACACTGTTGTCTTTTTTCCCCACCTTTCTTTATAAGAGATAATTCTGTACTCTTCTGACCCTGTATCAGAAAGCTACTTCAGCAGTAGGTATGCCAGGTCTCAGTTAGTAGCTCCAGTATAACTTGGTGGACTTTTTGGTACAGAAGGCAAAAATTCAGAGAATGTAATCAAGTGTCCATGATAACAGACAGTATGGGGGCTAGAGAGAAGAAGAAATCCAAGTCTTCTCTTTTGAAAGGGTGGTTCTTTTCTACGTCATTCAGAGTCACTTTGTTGAAAGTGGGCAGCCATATAAGTGCTATAGTTATAAGTTCTGTAACTAAATAAATCATTTCTTCCTTCCACTGTTAATTGCAGAG
Organism: Liasis olivaceus; assembly: GCA_030867105.1. NCBI lineage: Eukaryota > Metazoa > Chordata > Lepidosauria > Squamata > Pythonidae > Liasis > Liasis olivaceus. Next base: position 205,739,297 of record CM061348.1, read on the forward strand.
AAGAAGGAAAAGTCTTAAGCAGTGACTAAGTGTGGCAAAAGCAAGTTGCTTGATTTGGGATGGATGCAAATCTCTACCCATGTTTTGTCTTTTCTTTTTGGTCTGTGGCCTTCCCATACATTCTTAGCTATGTTCACAGTAGTGGCAGTCACAAGTTGCAGAGTAAAGTATTGCCTGTTTCACTGATTATATTTGTATTTATAATGGTTAAAAAAAAGTTTTTACTAAGTGCTCCATGAGTGATTTTTTAAAATTAATATACAGATCAAAGAGCAGGCACTTGTTTCTCCAGTCTGCTGAATGGTCGCTGTGCACAAGAGCTTCTGGGCAGGTTTACCAAGATGCAGTGCTGCTGTGATTCTGGGCGGTGTTGGGCTCTTGGATCCATCCCCGAAATGTGTCCTGTTAGAGGCTCTGGTAAATTTCTGAGCTTGTTAAAATTGTTGGAATATTGTTAAACTCATTTTAACGTCAATCCTGAAACAATGAAAAAGTTTTGTTTGGTTTAAGTATTTATCCATTTATAACCCACTACCTCTGGTTTGTTATTGATTGAGCTAGTTTTTCCTATTATTATTAGAAACATTTCTTCAAATCAAATTTATTTGGAGGAATGATTATTCATTTGGATTTAATGAAACAGCTTTCATTTCATTACATTGTTAAACTGACTGAGTAGATGACAAATTTTTATGTCTTCATTCAGTGGGAGCTTTGGAGGATGAGGTTACATACAGAAACAAAACAGATAATCAGCAATAAAATTTTGTTATTTTATGAACTGCTTGTTTGCATTAGAAAAATAATAATTTCCTACATTCTACTGTATATATATGAGTTGTTCTATACAGAAGTCCCTCTTTTCTTTTTAAATGATTGAATTACAACTTCAACATCTTCAGTTAGTAGCCCATCGACTTGCTGAGTAGGACAATAGCATTTGTAGTGGCTGAATGGAGAATATCAATTTGGGAAACAATGCAGAATTATTCTTTGTTCTAATGTTGCCTCTGTTATCTGCATTCCTTTATGCTCTGGCTCTGATTGCTTCCCTTGGTTGTTCCATTTACTTTGATTAGAAGAATATTTTGCTTATCGAAAGCCTACAATCATTTCTTGAGAAATGTTGTCTTAGAATATGATTATCCTGGAGGTGACTTAAATTTTATCTAACACTTAAATGTTCACAATTATTGCCAATATTTATCATTTAACTAACTGGAACTAAATTTTGAACTAATAACATTTATAGTAATTTTATACCAGTCGATCTACTCAATAGTCACTCATTTTTATATATAAAGAGTAGTAAATATTATAGTGAAATGCTGTTTTTCAAATCAATGCACTGATGTCTGTTTGCATCTTTTGGGAAAATATGTGATTATAAGTTTCTGTGTTGTTTTAATTTTTATAGATGAATATCGTGGACTTTGCATAGATGGCATTCCTGTTATAGGTGGTTCCAGGCCTGGGGGCACAGGAGGAAATGGCTTCATTCCAGGTGGAAATGGAAATGGCTTTGGCCCAGGAGGAACAGGATTCATCCCTATTCCTGGTGGAAATGGCTTTTCACCAAGTGTGCATGGAACTGGAATAGGGACTGGTGGCCAAGGTCCCACAGGAAATGGCCCCATCATTACAGGACTGAGTAAGTTGCTTGATTGCATAATTATAGAACTGAAGGCTCGTCCAGTAAATATTTTTATACATACTTTCCTACTTAATGCTTAAAACTAGTAGGGTTTATTTCTATGTCTGCTTTATATTTTTCTCAGTGAAACATTGCAGACAATATAAACTTGATTTTTCTCAGTTCTGCCCATTGTTTCCCAAGTTGTTTTACATTACCAGCATAATTGCTTTTATGCACTTATGAGCCATTCAGTATGATATCCTTCTTGCAGACTGAACATGCAGTATTTTATATTTATGCTTGATCAAATTATTTGTATTCTCCTTACATTTTTAAGCCTATACACACATCCAATGACTAATTAAATTTATGTAAAATTTCTAATTCATTTTGTAAATACATACATACATATCATTTCTATCCAGTTAATTTCTGATTAAAATATTAATTGACCTACATTTGGCCTTTCCATGTTTTCATGCACTATGGGATCTCTTTCCATTTTCTTCCCCGACAGAGAACAGAACCTGGCTGTGGTATCCATAGTATCTAACTGCTTTCATCAGAATGATGAAAGAAGTAGCTCAGTGAAAACTGTACCTCTTTTGGGCATCTGAGCAACATCATAAGACATGTAGAACAGGGATAGCACTTGCATTGCGATGTTGTGATGCTGCTTTCATCAGTCTGACTACTCCCTTGTCCCCCACTGGTGGAAGCCACTGGAACCTGATTTCCGTTTCCAAAACTCTAGGCTTTTTCACTGTGATACAACCATGTTTGTATTCCAACACAGTTACATATACACTTCTTGTATGAGCCATGAGATTCATAGCTTTTCATTCCTTACATATACACTTCTTGTATATGAATGAAAAGCTATGAATCTCAGTGTTATGTAAGAGAGATTGCAGTTCTACTAAAATTAAGGGAAGAAACCAAGCAAAAACTGAACTACAGGAAAAAGGAAAATAAATCCCCATAATTTATTGTTAGCTGTCTAACATCTTAGGAGAAGGAGGCATATGAATAATTGTATAGATAAATAATAGTTATTAGCATCCAAGACACTAAAGTTAGGCTTTTTTATGTCAAGATTATGAATTCTTTTTTGCTGGCTGGCACAGAGGCAAGAAGGTGATGTCTATAATAGGACTTGCTATTAGATTTGGTAATGATGGCAGCAGCTCCCTGTTGACCTTCTCAACTGGTCCTTTCTGTCATTACTGAAGAAAGAGGAAGAAGTGAAAACATTGAAACAATATAAACTGAATTGAGCAGGAATTATTGTTTTTTTTTCTCCTTATCTTCTAAATCCAACCAGCAATACCCAGGTAATCAATAAAGATTAATTATTTTTAACAAAATAACTTGAGGATTCATTTTGAAGCTTGATTTAAACATACTTTAAAATAAATAATTAAATAAATAGTTAAGTATAAAAATAAAGTATAGTATAGCATTATATCAATGCACCATGTTCTGTCCACTTGAATGCTGGAGATTAACATGAGTGGACAGTACATTATTCTAACAACTTAGATTAGAACATGGAAATATTCCATAAACTTAAGTCAAATTGTGTTATTTATTTCCTATAAAACATTAAATGTGATGTGGCACATAGCTTCTCTTAGTGCTAATTTAATATTGCCATTTATAGGTAAAGTTCTTAAGTTAGATATAGGCTGTATAATTTTACACATATATTCCATCTTAAATGTAGCATTTTTAATATGTAAAAGGTAGGCTTTTTAAATATGAAATACAGTGTTGACTAATCCATATTTATGCCATGTATATTGTCTAAAACTTCTTTAAAACACATGTAATTTTTTGTACAATTTAAATAAGAGAATATATGTGCTGAAGCTCTTTGGTCCTAGAGCTTTCTTAAAGTTTTCAGTAAGAGGTTCAGTACCATAATATAACTGCATATTGAATGACAGAACTACAACGCTTATAGACAAAAAATATTGTTTTTCCTCCTGTGTCAATTGAAAATTTCACCTAGTCCTTCACCTAGTTTCCACCAGAAAGAACTCCTGAAATAAGTAACAAGCCCTTATCCTGGCTGAGCTACCTGAAATCCTTATTGCCTGGTCAAGTCTAATTTGAAATGTTTCCAGAATCTTCCTACATTCCATTCTAAGACAGATTCCACCTTGCCTGTCAAAAAGTGCTGGTGACTTGAGATTACCTTAACTTCACCTAATAATACAATATTTTTTACTTAATGTTAAAATAAAAGTCCGCTTTTTTTAAAAAAAAAAAAAACTTTAGAGGTAGCAGTCCAGACTTCTAATAGTACCCACATTTTTCCATAGCAATACTCAATCAGACAATAGATATCTGTAAGCATCATCCAAATTTATGCTTAAATGGGCGCTGCATCCCAACTATTTCCAGTTACCGGTGCGAATGCAATATGGGATATAAGCAGGATGCAAATGGAGACTGTACTGGTGAGTGCAACTTCCAAATTCACCCTTTTTTCCTTACTATATCCTTCTCTAAAATATCACTCTTTTAGAAATGGGTTTCTAATTCTAGTACATTCTTGCAAGATCCGAGGTCTCTGCTATAGCCTTCTTTACAATGAAATGTAGATTGATATGACTGATATGTTTTAAATGAACTGATAACATGAAAATGATTTTTATTTGTACTTATCACATTGACTTAAAGCTTATAATTGAAGGAAATGTTTTCTGTTGGAGAGGGTGTCTGTGAGGGTTTTTGTTTTGTTTTTTTACAAAATTTATATAAGTTAGTAACATAATTGCTAGGTAAAAAGTAATTAGAATATAAAGATTAAAGAATTTCTCCTCCATCCTTCTGCATCTCAAGACTTTTTGGAAAAAAGAAAAATAACAGGAGTCTTTGCAATACCTGGGTAATCAGATGATTAAACAAATTTATATAGGAAGTATATACTGAACTATTAGAACACACTCCGAAGCAACTCCTAATGGTTCAGTGGCTACCTCCATATTTTGAACTGTGTATTTATGAATTGATCCATAAAGCTCTTTATTGGAATATTGGTTTTGAATTAACTGGCTTGTTTGGAGAAAACAGAATAGTGTTTTGTAATCAATTCCCATGTAAGTTAGAACATTAAAGAGAATACCTGGGATATTCAGAGAGTAGGAAAGTGTTCATAGAACACTGTACAGTAATAGGATAGTTGGAGTAGTATGTTGGGCAAATTACAAAGAAGTCAAAGCACAATGTGATTTCATACAACTCTTGCTGGGTAGTCCTTTACTAAAAAGACAGGGAAGATTTGATTTTATTTCTTTTTCACCACTATATTAACTGTTAATTTTATATTGGTTGATCTGAATAGAAAGAAGAGATTCTTTCTGTCAAATTCTGTCAAAGTACTATACATAAATTGAGACTTGCTTATCATTAAATATAAATATATTTGTATGGAACATAAAGCAAATATTTATAAAACTTATTAAAGCAGGTGTTCTGTCTTTCATCTCTAAAGAAATATTAGTAAAATGGAGATGAATAATGTTTGTACACACACACACACACACACACACATGCATAGCTGTCTTATTCCTTTTTTGAATAAGCAGAATTATACAGTGAGGATGATGATGATGATGATAATAATAATAATAATAATAATCCAAAGAAATAAGATAGGAGGTAAGAAAAGGAAATACAGTTCAGTCTAGTTTCTACCATTACCATTTGTTCATACCTTTCTGTACTTTTTTATCTTTGCTTCTCCCATGTCCATGCTTTGCTTTATTTTCTTTAACCTTCTCACATCTCTCTTCTGAGGATTTTTATAATTTTATCAAACCACAACTTCTTTGGTCTTCTTTCTCTGCTCCATTCACATTCATATGTAAATATGTTAAAAATCAGGGGATATTCTTGTCTTATTCCTTGCAGTGTTAAGCAGCATGTCATTCTTGTGCATCCTTTACTTCCATCATATACCATTCGTACTGCATTGAGCACAAATGTTCAACTCTATATTCACACAATTTCATGAGTCATATGCTTTCTTTATATCATAAAACTTAATAAACTTTCATTCATACCTTTGTTAGTGACCTTCTGAAGAGCAAAAATCTGGTCAGCATACCCCTTGCCCAATATCAGGTCTCACTGCAATTCTTAAATTTTGCTCTATTACTACCATTTCAGTCCAGATTCTGCCAGGCACCTTTAAGAACACACACCTGCAGTTTTTGCATTCATTGTTGCTACCTTTCTCTTTAATTCATTCAAAGTAATTTCATTAAATTCCTTCTTAAGGATGCTCATTATTTAGCTCTTTTTATCCACCTGCAGAACAAATTTTCTTTCTATAAAAATCACTTTGCATTTTCTCTGCTACTTTAATCTTAACTGTTTCCTGTTCTCTTTCATTCTCACATTTTTCATGCAATTGCCTTTTTTCTTTATACATTATATAGTATCTTTCTCTCATCCTCATTTTTCTGCAGTAATTATTATCTTATATGCATTTTTCATCCGCATCCTGATCCTTCACCATTCAACCAAGCATCATTTTTCATACTTCCTAGTAGTACAATTCCACATACTTCTGTAGCACCCTGCAAAATAATGCTTTTTACTTAGATACAAGTAATGCTTATATCTTTTTCCTTACATTCACTTTCCTTTAATTCTGTTGGGGGATTAACCTGTTTTCTAATACTCTTCTCTTCCTGCAGTCATTTTACTTTTACTTTAGGATTTTTTTTTTCACTTTTTTATTTGTATATCCATTTCCCCCAGAGTTCATTCTTGACACTTCCAAAAAAACAGTCTGTCCCACATTCAGAACCTCTCCTCATCTTTGTATACTTCATTAGTTCTCAGCCTTTAATATAATGAACAATAAAATAACCATGCTTTTATATTTCTTTGACACCTGAATGTATGTATAGACTTAGGTTTAACCCACATATTCAAACAGACCTTTTTCTGAGCAGATACTAATCAACTAGTATTCTTATTCATTTTCTGAAAGGCCATCACTTTTGCTGTACTCTCTTCACTGCCACCCATCATGGCTTTCATATAAGCTTTTAGTAAGACAGAGAAGGCATAGACTAAGTTACCAGACTTAGACATACCTGTATATGTACAGTACAGGTAGTCCTTGACTTAGTATTCCCACATCAAGCCAAGTATTTTATTTTTGTATGAAAAATGAATAATATAGTTACAGTATTAATTAGGATAGTGCTATAACTGTTAGTTTTGATTTTGACATGCATACTGTATGTCTACTAAAGTGAACAAATGTCCCTAACATCAGATTCTATAGAGTACAGGTAGTCCCCAGGTTAAGAACACCCGGTTTACGGATGACCCATAGTTAAGACCTATATGAGACTGCTGGGTGAGCTCATCTGTCGCCATGGGGTGAGGTATCTTCAGTATGCTGATGATACTCAATTGTACATCTCCGCCCCTGGTGACTTAAGTGATGCTGTGGGTGTCCTATCTCAGTGTCTGGAGGGTGTGGGGATATGGATGGGGAACAACAGGCTTCAACTGAACCCTTGCAAGACTGAGTGGCTTTGGTTTTGAGCCCTTCTGGTTCTGGGATTTTACCATCTTTGGTACTGGATGGGGTTGCTGCCCCAAACAGACCTTGTGCGAAATCTGGGGGTCCTCCTGGATTCACGACTCCTGCTCGAAGAGCAGGTGGCAGTTGTGGCTAGGAGGGCCTTTGCACAACTTTGTATTGTGCGCCAGTTGCACCCATTCCTAGATCAGAGGGACCTACTCATGGTCACTCATGCCCTGGTCACCTCCAGGTTAGACTACTACAATGCGCTCTACATGGGGCTGCCCTTGAAGAGTTTCTGGAAACTTCAGCTGGTGCAAAATGCAGTGGTGCAAGCAGTTATGTGTGTTTCTAGTAGAACACATGTTACACCTATGCTTCGCAAGCTGCATTGGTTACCAGTTTGTTTTCGGGTCCAATTCAAGGTGCTGGTGTTGACCTTTAAAACCCTTCATGGCATGGGACCGAGCTATCTGAGGGACTGCCTCTCCCCAATTCATCTGCCCATCCTACCAGATCCAGCAGAGAGGGCATGTTACGGGTTCCGTCGCCTAGGGAGCTACATTTGGCAGGCCCCAGGCAGCAGGTTTTTTCTGCTGTGGCCCCTGCACTGTGGAATCTTCTCCCCCTTGAGGTAAGTTTGGCCTCGTCATTGTTGAGCTTCTGGAGGTCCCTTAAGACTTAGTTATGCCAGCAGGCCTGGGAACCCCAGGGGATGGGAGAATTAGTGAGGTGGCTCCCTTATTTTTAAGATCCTTTTATTCTCTGTTTTATTTTGCTTTTTATGTTTTTAATGTATTCACTTATTGTTTTTAGCTTTGTTGTACGCCACCCAGAGTCGCCTGTGGTGAGATGGGCAGCTATATAAATTGGTTTAATAAATAAATAAGAATGGAGCCTATTGTAGCAGCAAAATTTGAGTTACTTACACAATGATTCGGGTTAAATACACAGTGGTTCAAGTTAATGACACAATACTACTTATACAATATTATACAATAACCCTGGCTTACAAATTTGACTTAAGGACAGACCTTGTGGACAGAACTCCTTCTTAAACTAGGGACTACCTGTATACTATTAGAAGGATAAAAAAAGTATTAGGGACTTGATGAATAAACTTTTTTGTGTACAGGATTTTTGAAGTCTGTTTTACATACATGAAGATATTACCAAAACAGCTATAAGCACCACCACAACAAAACTTCATAGAATCAGGTTTGTTATCACAGTTATTTGGACGCCTGTGTTCCCATGTGGACCTTAAATCTGATTCCAGACATTGAGAAATCTTCCATAGGAGTAATAGGAGATTTGGGAATTATGCTTGCTGTATGGAACAGTGTTGTTTTAGTACTCCATGCTATCATTATCTGAGGATGCATAAACTATCTGTCCAGTACAGAAAAGAGTTGGCTTGAGACAGAAAGATGAAAAGCAAAAGTATAAAAAAGATACAGAAAAGGAAACAAAGGGAATATGTGGTAGATTAAATTGAAAGACTGAAGAGGTCCGATATTTTCATACTGAACTAAATAATTAACTGGAAGAAATACATAGGAATAGGCTGCAAGCATAGGTGTTTAGTTGGGAGTTTCAAGAGTATCTTGGATATATTCTCAGGCCATAGTAGGGCTTTCTCTGGGCAGTAACATGCACTAATGGAAATTCAAAAGAGATTTGGGAAAAGGAGTTGCAAGCAAGCTTTCTCCTTTTAGTAAACTGAGGGTAATTAGTCTTTTAAGAGAATAGAATTTATACCAAAAGAAAATTCCATAAAGTTAATATGTGAGTCTGCAGGAGAATTAATGTCTGCACTTAGTGATGTATAATTAATGTTACAAATTTTCTTTATTATCAGGCAGCGAATAGCAGGTGTTTTCCTGGCTAGTTTAAAAGATCCATTACTGTGCTATATTTAGGGCCTAGGAATTTCTTATTTCCATTTCAGGGGAGAATAGACACTAGTGATAGCAATCAAATATTATTGCTATTTACTTAAAATGAAACTGTTCAAGATAATAGAACGATCATTCTTCTCTAGAAGTGAAATTTTGAAGTAGTTAAGACTCCTTAATTTGTTTCACATCTGCAATGAAATTAGGATTATCAGATTATGCTGCAAAAATCTGGATGACCATGAGATGGCACCAAGAAGTGTATCACTCTTTGCTACTAATGTTGATCAGATTCTTGCACTCTAGATCCGGTAGCCCAAATGAAATCATCCTTGGGAATTTTGACCATTGCTTAATTGAGGGGTGAGCTTTTATCCTACATCTCCAACACCACTGTGGCAAATTAATAAAGGAGTTTTAACTTGTTGGCTAGTTTGAAATCAACAATGAAGGATAAGTGCTTTTTAATTTTACAACTTATAGAATTCAGCAACGGAAGTATTCTTTAATTTTATAACCTGCAGACTCCTCTCATTTCAAGTAGGTATCTATACTTGTCATGATCTTGGTCTGACCAGGAATGCTTCTCATTTTGTTGTATGAATATCTGTGCCTTAAACAAAAGCTTATACTGTATATGTTATTATATGTTCAAGCTTTTAATGCATTTCATTCAAAAACAAAAGTATAAATGGATATGGAAACCAATGTTCATGAAAAACATAGGATTGTATAACAAATTCATATGTGATCCTTTCTGGGCTGATGCAGGCATTTGATATTTTGGGAAGATGCTTTGGGTTCTCTCACAGATGTGTGCACCTTTTTGGACTAGGCACACATACTGATTTTTTCTAGGAATACTTTGTTTAGAAATGGGCACACTGCCAAACAAAGCTTTGGGCTAGTCACTTGTAACCTTTACTTTCAAAGAATATCTAAGGAGCCATTATTTTTTGTTCCACAGTGCTTCTTGGCAAAGTACTGTTGGAAAAAAATAATGCTGGATGCTCTAATAATTGTAATTTGCTCTGCAGAATGTCAGTTGCTTCATTCCCCTTTTAAAAAAATGAAGCACCTTAATTTTTTAAGTCAGGTGGAGCAGAAATTTGGCAAGAACATATCTCTGTTCTGTTAGTGTCTGCAGGGACGGTGCTGCCCATAATTACTTAAGCAATAGCTTTTCTGCAGAATAAGGACCTATGACTAGGGAATACTTTAATGTTACCTGACTTCTGTGATATTGTATTTTGGTTTGTTTGTTAGTCATATTATATTAAAAACAGCCAAAATATTTAAATCTCTATAACAAGATCACTAGAATCAACAACAGAAAAAAAATATGAGAATGTACTCAACCTTAATAATTAGTGGTATATAAAGTTCTATATTTGTTTGTTTCCTTTTTGAAGATTTTATTTGTATGAAATAAAATACTATTTTCTATTTTTGAAAAAGTGAATGGATAGTTTATATTAAACATATTTTAGTTTGACAATTATGATTCAAGAAAACATTTTTATAATGGTGCGTTGAATGAAGTAAGCTAATTGTATTTATTTATATTTCAAATTTGTCATCGCCCATCTCATTGCAGAGTGAATATGTTTATGAAATGTATTTTGTGAAAAAGATGATGTATAAATTATGAAATCTGATTGTATTGTTTTCTGATGCCAATAGATGTTGATGAGTGCATATCAAATCCATGCTCTAATGGAGACTGTGTGAACACACCTGGCTCTTATTATTGCAAATGCCATACAGGTTTCCAAAGAACGCCTACTAAGCAGGCTTGCATTGGTATGGAAATGTTATTTGCACATCTGTACATTCTATGTATGCTTATATTTGACCTGAGTCTGATCCTTCTTCAACTCTAAAAACAAGATTGTTTTGTCAATGGTTTAATGTTTGCAGGTATCTAATTAAATTTATGGTATAGTGCAGCAAAATTTGACAAACTGTGTGTACCATGCTTAACTCCAGTGATCTACACACACTTTTCTCATTTTGAGAATGAACAATGAAAAATTAAAGCAACATTCCACATGCACAGAATATATTGCAGTTCCAGTAAAACAGTTACTGGTTCTGTTAACAAGATTTCAGTGATCCTTTTTTCCATCCACATTTTACATTGTTTACAAGTTAATGCTTACTAGAAAAGGACCAAAAAAGTTTGAAGAAGCTTCTAGGCCTATTTTGATCCTGATGATAGGATCATAATTATAGCCCACAGGCCTACTGATTCCCAGCATATATTGGACTCTCTCTGCAAGGTTGTTTCTTAGTTAATAGCAGGCGATAAAGAGTATTCTGCTGGCTGGGAGAGCTCAGATTTCAGTATGACATCAGATGTATTCAGGATAATATGAGTCTTCAAAGATGAAAACTTGTAACCTTCTTGCTGCCTTGAGTGCTCCATTTAGATAATAATAAATAAATAAGTTGTATTTCTGTACATCCAGCTTCTTTTCAGCATGCCATGATTAACTCTGGAAGTTTTCAATTAATACAATTTCTCATGGGTCTGCACAACAAGCATATGGTCACTGGAACTAAATATTGTTTTAAATCTGGTCATCTGTTTTATTCCAAAAGTTATAGCCAGAGGGGGAATTCATATTAAGCAAGGTTCAGCAGAAGTCCATGTTCAAGACAAGAACACGTGTTTAAAATAGTTCTCAAACTACTGTTTCCACTGGGGGAAAATGGTTTGGGGGAAAATGTAGCAATCCAAATTAGGGCCTCAGTAGTGGGCATTGATTAAAGAGCCCTGATTTGAATTGTGTCACATGCAGCTACACATTATTTTTAAGGCTATGAAGGCAACTGATACTTGGAGTATGGCATCTTGGTCCTTGGCCAGGGTCATAGCTTAGTTTTATGTAGTTAATGTTGTCGCTATTAGAAAAAGATACTTAGGCTCCTTCTTAATCTGCCAGCAACTTTTGTTCAGTTAAAATTTGTGGTTTTAAAGGTGGATGACATCAGGAGTAAATTTATTTGAAAAGTTGAAGGGATTTTTAAAAATGTGTTTTTTGTATTAGATACCCATTTTATGCTTTGCCTATATCCATTTTCTTTCTTGCTGCTCCACCTTTGACCTCTGTAAATCCCACATCTGGCTCTTGAGTCAGAAAATCATTGGGTACCCATGATTCATAGAAGAAGGTAGTCATAAAACTCTAGCAAAGAAAATAATAGCTGGTTATTGAAATGTTTACTTTTATTTGCTTTTCTCAGATATTGATGAGTGTATTCAGAATGGTGTCCTTTGTAAGAATGGTCGTTGTGTGAACACTGATGGAAGTTTCCAGTGCATTTGCAATGCTGGCTTTGAACTGACAACTGATGGGAAAAACTGTGTTGGTATGCATTTCTTATTTTATTTTATTTTTTAAGTAAGTTTTGAATTAATTGTTTTGTTTTAGTTATAATTGCTCACATTTACTACTAATGGGAGATGCAACTGTCCTGATTAAAGCTTGCAACTTGCACTGCTAAAGATGCACTCCAAGGATTAAGAAATTCTATTGGATACTGTTAGCTTTTGGAGTGTGGGGTAATGGGGATTGGCACAAGGAAGAAAATTAGTAAAAACTGCCTACCTCTTTTTGTCCTGCATCAAGAGCTTCCATTAGATCAGAATCCTATCTCCTAATAGAAAAAAAAAATCTTTTAGGATTTAAAAAAGGATTTCAGATTTTATTTCAGTTGTAATCTGTAATGCATTATTTTCCAGATCATGATGAATGTACAACTACCAACATGTGTTTGAATGGAATGTGTATCAATGAGGATGGCAGTTTCAAGTGCATCTGTAAACCTGGGTTTGTCCTGGCTCCTAATGGGCGTTACTGTACCGGTACACATATTATACCTATCTTGATGAGACCAGTATTTGTATTAAAAAAAAGTTCTATACATAGAACAACACCACCAACAATAATAATTAAATTAAATTTATATGCCACCCAACTCCCAGTGAACCTTATTATTTTTATGTGTTTCTGAATTTGAAAGTGTAATGGAAATATTTATTATTTATTGCATGCATATGCTACCTTTTTGTTGCTAAAATGTTTAATAAAATTGCAAAATTGAAACCAGACACATCACTATAGCTACACATCACTATAGCTACACATAATGTTAAGCCAGACTGTTTTCAATAATAGTTGTTGAACGACCATGGGGAATTAGTTATACATAACACTAATTTATAGCATAAGAATACTTCACAGTTCTTAGACAATCTTTTTGTGATCTGTCTGGGATTGCACCGATCCCCAGGACCCCACTGATAAAATTCAGTAGAAAATCAATGGTACTTTTTTTTTTTCTTTTGGGCTAGGGAACAAAATGCACTCATTAAGATTTTGGATAAGTTTCATCATTTAAAATAGCAGAAGGAAAAAGAAGCCCAGAAACTTCAAGTAAAAGAGATAAAAATGGCTCCATTTACTTCTAATTCCTTTATGATATTATGGACCTGCTCTTGGCTGCAGAAAATAGTTTTTTAAAAAAGTGGTCCCAAGTGCTGAACCACATTAGGGTGTAGGTTATATGATAGTTTGAGGATGTAGGATAGCGAACTGTTTTAAAAATGGTAGGAAAAATCTATTGACTAATAAAAGCCACATTATCTGTTCATCAAGCAATCCTATATACCTCAGTAGGATTCTTGATTTTTTTAAGCAATAAGAGCCATTGGTGTTCACATGAGTACAATTTTCTTCCTTTCTTAATAGATATTGATGAATGCCAGACTCCAGGTATTTGCATGAATGGCCACTGCATTAATACAGAAGGATCGTTTCGTTGTGACTGTCCACCTGGACTAGCTGTTGGAGTTGATGGTCGTGTTTGTGTAGGTAAGTATTTTTTTCTACTTTAAGAAAACATTTTAGGTCTAGCCTATAGCCTTGGGATTTACTAGTGGTTTCCTATTCAAGTGCTAATTGGGTCCAATCCTGCTTAACCTGTTTTCACATTAGCCAAGATCAGCTAAGTATTATCACCTGTTACAACAAATATTTCTTAGATTATACATACATACATACATACATACATAAAGCAAAACATGGATTCTTTCATACCTGAGATAGCATGTTTTTCTCCAGGAAATTAACTGATAAACTTTAGTATGATACATAGGAAATAACTTGTAACATAGATAGAATGCCCATTTAGAAACAGTCCTTAAATGTAATTACATAAACCACGGCTGGATGTTAATAATTGATTGGTATGGAATTTTACAAAAATTAAGTTTTAAATTCCATATGAATCCATAAATATAAGTTGTAAAAAATTGGATTCATTTTTTAAAATGAGAATACTTATTTATATCATTTTGGAGTAAGACATTTTATGTACTTCTTTGTTTATCTTCTCTTAGATACTCATATGCGAAGCACATGTTATGGTGGAATCAAAAAGGGGATATGTATACGCCCTTTTCCTGGAGCAGTGACAAAATCTGAATGTTGCTGTGCCAATTTAGACTATGGCTTTGGAGAGCCATGCCACCCATGTCCTGCCAAAAATTCAGGTAATGGGGTATCATTGTGGATTTCATACCTGATACAAATACAGGCAGTCCCTGGGTTAAGAATGAGTTCTGTTCCTAAGTCTGTCTTTAACTCAAATTTGTATGTAAGTCAGAACTTGTACTTATGAATGGGCTTCCTATTACTAAAAATGGCAGACAGCACTTCCTCGAGCTGACAAAGCGCTGAAGCCATACAATGTTTTCATGAACTACTGAAAACAGGCTGTATATTAAAAATGTGCAGCTTCAGCAGTTCATGAAAACATTGTGCGGCTTCAGTGATTTATTGGCTCAAGGAAGGAGAACACTGTCCACCATTTTTAGTAATAGGCAGTCCGTTCGTAAGTATGAATCGTCTGTAACTTGGACTTTCTTAACCTGGGGACTGCCTGTAATAAATTATAATCAAATGACAGGTTATAAATCTGTATTTTTATAAGATCTTATATAAGATCTTATAAATCTGTATTTTTAAAAGCAATTTTTATTGTGAAGAATCTACTGCCTTTTTTGTTAGCAATGCAAACAAAGAGAGGAAAAGGCTTCTTTCTTTGTCTCCCAAAATACTGTATTATGTGTCTTGGACATTTGTTTTCTGCTGGGCTTTCAATGCTGTTTCAAATCAGTTTCATATCAAAGTATATCTCTTTGTTTTTTAGTGGGAGTTTTAGTACTTATGTATGTTTTTCTATAGGAAACATTATTTGGCTTTAAACCACTAGTAACATACATCCCTGTCTCCCTTTAAGGTTTATATTGCTTAGTGCATTACACACTGCTTATATACAAAGAACACACTTTGCATAAAAAGTTCAGAATGGGTTGAATTCAATTTCAGTAAAAAATAGAGCACTATACAGTTCACATTGAAGGATAGCACAAAATAAGAATGTGGAAAGCAAAGTGCATGTACAAAAGACATTCATAATAAATTAATCCAAACATTAAATGAAGTTGAATTGAATTGGATTCAGATGGTAAGCTGGATTCTGTTCCAAAAAGCTTATTTACTCATATTCTATAACAGTCTCATGCAAACAGCTGTGTATTTGTTTATGGTAGAACAATTGCTCTGATTCTGGTTAAGTATTTTGGTCAGAAAACATTTTGGAGATTAACAGTAACAGCTGTTAATTTTTTAAATATAAAAATAGAGGATATTGAATATTAAACCAATACTTTCAAATTTGTTTTTAAGGCAGTAATACTTGCATTCCACAAAATTATATTTTACCAACTTTGCCAATGGTAAAATTATTAGTTGAGTTACTACTCTGCTGCAATGTAGTGTAATTGTCCAGGGATTTTGGAGTGTGTGGAGTTGGGGTAGTATGTAGTACACAGTAATATTGCAGAGTTGAGCAAGATATTATTCTGCACTGTAAATGAAGATATAATCTATTGATAGTAATAGAAGGCTTGCTTCCATGTAAGTAATATGTGTAATGAGTGTGTTTATCTTATTTAGAATAAGTATAGTCACATAAAAGTAAAATTATGTTGTTGTTATTTTAAGAAGTCTTTTTGAAGTTGTTTTATTTACATATGAATGAGATTATTTTGTGTTGAAGTGTGTGTGAACAAAAGCAGAACTTTCAAGGAATTTAACTCCATTCTGCAAAATGTTTTAAAATATTAAAAGTTAATATAATTGCTCTACTTATGTTGTGCTTCACCATTTTTATTTTCTCATGAGAAGCTGAGTTCCATGGCCTTTGTAGTGGAGGAGTAGGAATTACTGTGGATGGAAGAGGTAATGTTGCATAATAATATACACATGCAGAAAATACTTTAAGTGCTCTTGTGCAGGTAAACTGTTATAATGACTACAGACTTTTCTTTAGAACCACATATTATTGATTCCATTCTAATATATTGTTATATGTTGAATATTTTGATGATGCTATTTTTAAATAACAATGTATATGTCCCTAGATTTTTAACTAAGATGATTCATCTATTGATGCTTATATTAAATATAAATCAATGCCGACTTTATATACAATATAACTTTGGGTTTTTAATAGAAGGTGCTGCAAAAATGTACTCTGACCAATTATATTATGATTGCAGATATAAATGAATGTGCTTTAGATCCTGATATTTGCTCTAATGGGATTTGTGAAAACCTACGTGGCAGCTATCGTTGTAACTGTAACAGTGGCTATGAATCAGATGTTTCAGGACAAAATTGTGTTGGTATGTTATATATTCAGTATATATGAACAGTATTCATTTTGAGACTTAAGATTTGAATACACAGAAAGAATATTGGCCTTTACTATGACATCACTTACATCACTTACTATCACATTATTGACTATATATCATATAAAAATTATCAACAATTATTAACTGTATATATTATATTTAACCATATAATAACTATCTTCCAACATTATGGGGAATCATTCCCCTTGTGTAATTCCTTTTAGCTATTCGGTTAAACATTGCCATCTTGTGAGAAGTAGGAAGTGTGCCTTCTCTGCCGTAGCCCCCACCCACTGGAAAAGCATCCCCCCGGAGATGCAGATGGTGTTCTCTCTCCTGGAGTTTCAGAAAGTCCTTAAGGCAGTGTTGTCCAAACTTGGCCACTTTAAGATGAGTGGACTTCAACTCCCAGAATTCCCCAGCCAGCCATGCGTGCATGCACGCGCTCTCTCTCTCTCTCTCTCTCTCTCTCTCCATATATATATATATATATATATATATATATATATATATATATATATATGCTGGTTGGGGAATTCTGGGAGTTGAAGTCCACTCATCTTAAAGTGGCCAAGTTTGGACAACACTGCCTTAAGGCTTTGGTCCCAATCCTGGGGTCAGTGTGTTAGGGCCATTGTGACGGGGCCATCATGCTCTGTTTTAACGGTTGTTTTTAGTCTGGTCTGTTTTGTTTTGTCTATATTTTTGATTGTTTTAAGTTAGTATTACATTTTGTAAGCTTCCCAGAGTTTGGTGCAGTAGGCAGCTATACTAAATTTAATGAAATAAATACAAATTTCAAAATACAACTTTTTTCCCATGGAAATAATCACAAGCTCATAAAACACTGTTATGTATAAAACTAAAAATGTAAATATTTGAAGGTGATTTACACATTTTATGTTCCCTTTTTTAAGTTTTACATTCTAATTGATGGATTTTTTGAGAAAATATTTTGCAGTATGATACAGATAAAGCTGTACTTATTTTATGTGTAGACATTTTGTTGTTCAGTCGTTAAGTCGTGTCCGACTCTTCATGACCCCATGAACCATATTGCGCCAGGCCTTCCTGTCCTTCACTGCCTCCCTGACTTTGCTCAGTTTCATGCTCATTGCTTCAGTGATGCTATCTAACCATCTCATCCTCTGCCGTCCTCCTCTCCTTTTGTCTTCAATCTTTCCCTTTTTTCACATTATTATGAAATATGTTGCTACTTTGGCTATTTATTGGACTTTTGGATATACAATACTATGCAAAAGTTTTAGGCAAGTGTGAAAAAATGCTGTAAAGCAAGAATGCTTTCAAAAATATATATTGTAATTGTTTATGTTTATCAATTTACAAAATGCAAAGTGAGCAAACAGAAGAGAAATCCAAATCAAATCAATATTGGGTGTGACGACCCTTTGCCTTCAAAACAGCATCAATTCTTCTAGGTACACTTGCACATAGTTGTTGAAGAAACTTGGCAGGCAGGTTGTTCCAGACATCTTGGAGAACTAACCACAGATCTCCTGTGGATGTAGGCTGCCTCAAATCCTTCTGTCTCTTCATGTAATCCCAGACAGACTCAGTGATGTTGAGATCAGGGCTCTGTGGGGGCCAAACCATCACTTGCAGGACTCCTTGTTCTTCTTTATGCTGAAGATAGTTCTTAATAACATTGGCTGTATGTTTGGAGTCGTTGTCCTGCTGCAGAATAAATTTGGGGCCAATCACACACTTCCCTGATGGTATGGCATGATGGATAAGTGTCTGCCCATATTTCTCAGCATTGAGGACACCATTGATCCTGAGCAAATCTCCAACTGCATTTGCAGAAATGCAGCCCCAAACTTGCCAGGAACCTCCACCATGTTTCACTGTTGCCTGCAGACACTCATTATTGTACCGCTCTCCAGCCCTTCAGCAAACAAACTGCCTCCTGCCACAGCCAAATATTTCAAATTGTGACTCATCAGTCCAGAGCACCTGCTGCCATTTTTCTGCACCCCAGTTCCTATGCTTTTGTGCATAGTTGAGTTGCTTAACCTTGTTTCCACGTCTGAGGTATGGCTTTTTAGCTGCAATTCTACCATGAAGACCACTTCTGGCCAGACTTCTCCAGACAGTAGATGAGTGTACCCGGGTCCCACTGGTTTCCACCAGTTCTGTGCTGATGGCACTGCTGGATGTCTTCCGATATCAAAGGGAAGTAAGCATGATGTGTCTTCCATCTGCTGCATTAAGTTTCCTTGGCCGACCACTGCATCTACATTGCCTGTTTCTTTGCGCTTCTTC
Organism: Liasis olivaceus; assembly: GCA_030867105.1. Lineage (NCBI taxonomy): Eukaryota > Metazoa > Chordata > Lepidosauria > Squamata > Pythonidae > Liasis > Liasis olivaceus. The sequence goes on from CM061348.1 coordinate 205,758,442, forward strand.
AAAAGAGCTTGAACAGCACATCTTCAAAGAAACCCCAGTCTGCTTTGAAATGTTTGCCTGGGAGAGACTTGCTGGTGCAGTCTAACTCCTTGTGTCTTGTTGCTGTGCTCAGTCTTGCCATGGTGTATGACCTGTGACATGAAACTGTCTTCCACAACCTCACCTTAGAAGCAGAGTTTGGCTGCTCCTCACCCAGTTTTAAGCCTCCTCCACAGCTGTTTCTGTTTCAGTTAATGATTGTGTTTCAACATACATATGAAATGGTTGATCATTAGCACCTGCTTGGTATAATTGGTTAATCATACACCTGACTCTAATCCTACAAGATCCCGGACTTTGTGCAAGTGTCCAAAGTGTGCAAGTGTAAGAATTGATGCTGGCTTGAAGCCAAAGGGTGTTCACACCAAATATTGATTTGATTTGGATTTCTCTTCTGTTTGCTCACTTTGCATTTTGTAAATTGATAAACATAAACAATTACAATATATATTTTTGAAAGCATTCTTATTTTACAGCATTTTTCACACCTGCCTAAAACTTTTGCACAGTACTCTAAATACATTTTATATACATAAATATCATAAGGGAATATGAGATTTTTTTTCTAAAATCAAAGCTAACATCTTGTCAATCTATTATTACTATTTTAGAGACTGAGTTCTAAAAAATAAAGTATTAAGAAAATCATTGGTATCTTATATAGATTATGTGCCATCAAATTGGTGTCACCTCTTAGCACCAATGTAGATAGATTTTCTCCATGACGATCTGTCTCTAGCCTGGTCCTTCAAGTCTTTCAATGATGCACCCATTGCCATAGTAACTGAGTCCATCTACCTTCCTGATAGTCATCCTTGTTTTCTCTCTCCTTCCAACTTCCCTAGGATTAGAGAGCTAGGTCCTCACACAATGTGGCTGAAGTATGATAATTTGAGCCTGGTGATTTGTGCTTCGAGTGAGAATTCTCAGCTGATTTGTTTGATAATCCACTTGTTTGCTTTCTTGGCTGTCCATCATATTCTTAGGAGTCTTCTCCAACACCAAAGTTCAAAAGTGTCAATACTCTTCCTATCCTGCTTCTTCACAATCCAACTTTCATTTTCACAATGCTTTAGGAAATACCATTGCTTGCACTATTCTGAATTCTGTAGGTGTAGACACAACACAGCATCTGAATATCTTTTCCAAGGCCGTCATGGCTCCTTTACTAAGTGCAACAGTCTGCGGCATATTTTTTGACTTTGTTCCTTTACTGTGGAGGGTTGATCCTAAAACACAGAAGCTTCCATTTCCACTTCAGTATCTTCTTTGTCAGTTGTAAGGCAGGTTGTTGTATCCATTGTCTTCTTTATATTTAATTTTAGTCCCATTTTTTCACTGTGTTCCTTTACTTTTCTTACCAGAGGTACAGATCCTTTGCACTTTTGGCTATCAGATTAGTGTCATCAGCATAGCGCAGGTTATTGATGTTTCTTCCTCCAATTTTAATACCACATTCATCTTCTTTTATGCCTGTTGTATGGCAACATCAACAACCAGACATCCTGAAAGCTTTAATGTAGCTACGTGATAAACACCATTAGCACTCTGAAAGATATTCAGCTCTTCCTCAGTAGCATGTTGATTGCCATCCGACCTGAGGGGCCGATCATCCAACCCTATATTATGAATCATTTTATATTTTCTATCCATGTGGTTTTCTTGATAAAAATACAGGAGTGGTTTGCCATTAGCTTCTTCCATGCAGTGTGAATTGATGCTTCACCATTGTCCCTAAAATGTTCATCTGGCTCCTGCATCTTCCTGTATCGCTGCTGCCCAATATAGGTGCCTGCTTACTTTAGCTAGGCAACTGGGAATGACCTTCATGCCTTTGATAAGCCTGCTGTTGTCTAAAATTATCTGTTTATGTTTGTTGCAACTATTTGTCTTGATTTTTTTCGGATACATAACTACTTAGAAGTCCCACTTAACTATAACCGCAGAGGGCCATATTGTTGGCAAATAATTAATTGACTCCAGATGTTCTCTTCTGTATGGACATATATCACTTTACCATGTGAGAAAAGTGGAACAAAATAAGATTTTTGTTGTACAAATGATGTTTATATAAGCTTTTGAAGGTCAGTTATTGATTATATTTCTTCTAGCTCAGTACTACCCAGCAATCCTATTTTTAGATAGGGAAGAGAAGAAATATTTCCTTTGAAGATCTTTGGATTTATAACCTTGCAGGAGATGCAGCAGGAAATGTGATTCAGCAATAGACCAGAGGAAATGGAGAATTTATCTTATTTGTAAGCTTATTCCTCTTACAGGTCATTGGCTAGATCTTTAATTTCCCTCCCCTGAAGTAGACTTTCCTAACAGAATCTTTTATAGAATAGGTCCTTCAGGCTATCGTACAGATATTGAATTCACTGCTACTTTGTAATAGATTTAGAGGAAAGTCAAACCATGTCAAGTTTCAAGATAGATTGAATGGATTTGGGTGGGTGGAGGGTTCAGGTTATGTTATTTTAAAATATTTTTTTCCATTAGTTTATTTGCTTGATTTTTAAACTACCCATCAATCCACATGTTTTCAATAAAAACACCCCTTGGCACCTCTTGAGAGTTCCATTTTGTTCCTGGGGTTCTCAGGGTCTCCTCAGGAATGAAATTGTTTTTTGAATCGCCAACTTCTTCCTCTTCTCCATCCTTTCTGAGAGGTTGGGCTACATCACCCCAAATCTGTTACAGATATATGCAGGAGACTCTATACTTCCATACCTTCTTACTAGTACTAGAATGGGAAGCTGCAAAGGCAAGTAAAGACTTTATTCTCCTTCAGTGAATATCATTTCTAGTTCTACAAACAGGACTCCTCCTTTAATTTTCATAATATATTAAGCAGAATCTTTGTCAACAAAATTTAATGAAAGGCTTATCATTTTCCACATTTTGAACCCAACAAGAACTATTCATGAGAAATTGTTTAGTTTCTATATTTGTATAATATCTACTGCAATAAAAACTAGTTCTGGCAATATGTATAATACAAATAAGAACCGTAACTCTGCACATCAGAAATTAACTAAATTAAAAGATAAGCTTTTCTTTTCACAATTATATTTCAAAATGAGACAATCTATTATTGAAAAACTGCATTATTTAAAGATTTTTTATGAATGTTTGATGGAGGTATAGCTTGCTCAAAGAGGAACAAATTCTGTAGCATATAAACTAATTTGAACTATTAACTTCTTTTCTAGACATTGATGAATGTTTCGTAAATCGATTACTATGTGACAATGGCCTTTGTCGAAATACACCTGGAAGTTACAGCTGTGTGTGCCCAAAAGGATATATATTCAGCAGTGAAACTGACACATGTGAAGGTGATAATTCTTCATTGAAAAACAGGGATTCTGTTTAATCAAGTCTCTCATTAATTTTAAACCTGGTGTTAATAGATGCAAAGTACTTGATTACAGTCTGAATTCATCCTTTTTAAAAAAATCTAATGCTAAGTGCCAAAGCTGTTTCAAGTCTCTATTTTAATTTAATTTTTTAATCTTGGAGACTAGTTGAAATAGACAAATTCTATTTTAGAGTCTGATTCACTAAATATTAATATAACTTTTTTGGACAAGCAGGGCATATCTGACACTAAACTGGGAGCTAACTTGTAAAGTTTAATTAATTTTTTAGCAGTTATGGGCAGATTGTTTTATAGAGCAACTATACCTTTAAATGCTGTTTGCTGAAGGTGGGACATGCCATATTTGCCCAAATATTCTGAAGCATGCTTGTATTATTAAATGAGAACTGCATTACTGGGTTTGAATTTTGGGCTATAATATTTTGGAAATATTATCATGTACTACAGAGTTAGCCTGATCTGGATGGCTTTCTAAAATATTATCTGACCTTAACATTTGTTGAACTTTTACAACATGTGAAATCTGCATGCAAAAATAAAATGTGATGTGAATTGTCTTGGACATATACTTAGCAATAGTGGTTTAAAGAAAAGCTGCTTCAACTCCAGTTTGAGATAGTATATTGCTGTAGAAAAGTAAGGCACCTCCAGTTGATAATGATGAGGTGCTTCCTTCACTTTGCCCACTGCTTGGTTTCAGCAGAAATGTGTTCTGTCTATGCAGATGAATGTGCAGAAAACCAGCAAAATCTACTGAAGTGACCAAATCAGTGAAGTGGTGGCACAGCAGTTTTGTTGCGGGAGCTAGAAGTGGAGGGGTACTTTGTACAGTTGAACAGGAATAATGTGCTCCTATAAGATTATCTCTATTTGTAAAGAACAAGATGTCTTGTTCTAGAATTGCTTTATGATGACCAGTGGAATAGATAATCTTAGATACCATTGTACAACAAATTGAAAATGCCTTATTGGAATCTACTTTCTTGTTAATAAAGGACTATTCTATTTATCAGGGACATACAGTAGCCAATAGGAATTCACAGTTCACTTGCAGGGACAGTTCAATTTTAGTGGTGCCACCAATGAAGCAGCACTTCTCAAAGTCCTCCCAAAAGTTCAGTGAATGGAACTTCCCTCCTAATGATTTCCACATGCCTTATGTTAACAGATATTCTTTAGAAATGTCTGCATTTTGGTTCTCTCTAAACAACCACAGTTTCCATCATAGTCAAGGTAATTTTAATTCCTTGAACACTTACTGAAAATCTTGCGAGACTTTTAAATATCTGTGTAAAAAATATATGGGCATGTTTTCTATGTAGTTAAATAGATATAACAAAGAATTACATTGCAATAAGGGGTTTTTATGTAACATAATTCTGTTCAAATGGAAGTAGGTTCTGTTGAACTCTGGGAGACTTGCATTAAATAAACATGTTTAGTATCATACTGCATGTAATATTTCAAAAGCTGTCCACCAGATGGATAAATTTCTCTTTATAGACCCCCAAATCTGCTTCAGAGAGCTGAGGAAAACTTCCAGGGTAGATTTGGTGCATGTAGAAGAATGTAGAGAGACAGAGCAAAGGGAAATCAGTTTGCAGGATATTGGAAATTGACCTTTGTTAGGAATTCAAATGTTTGTGTATGTGTTTTAATATTTTAGTGCTATGGGGAATTTGTTAACAGCTGAAGGCTGAAATAGTACAACAAAGAGATGCTAACTGTATCTGTTTATCTTGATATTTAGCTTCAAAGAACAGCTCTAGCTATAAACATGTTCACGCTGTTATACATGAATACAGAACACAAACAACAAAACATAAATCATTGTAATGTAATCACAAGGGACATTTCGAATGTTGGCTTTGACTCTCAAGAAGTAAAAAAGCAACACAAGTTACTTTTACAGAAGGAGACAATTCAGCTAAACCAAGTTTTTTAATGTAGAAATTAGAGTGGAAAAATTTGTTGTTTATAACGTTTAACCTTAAAGAAACTTTTCAATTTTTCCTTAATATTTTATTAAGTGAAAAATCTCCCAAAACTACTTCTAAGCAAACATAAATCCAGATGTTTGTCAACCCTTATAAGGGTATTAAAATATTGAATAATCTGTATTAAAATGTATGAGAAATAGAAATGAAAGTTGTCATAAAATATTTTTTATTTCAAATAATGTTATTTAGTACTTATCTAGCCTACTGTAGCAAATATATAAAATATACAAGGGCACATTAAAACAAAAGAAAATAGAGTGTTGAAAAATATAGCACTATAGGCCAAATCATATAAGAATTGGGTTTGTCTTAAATAAGTTTGTATACATTTGCCCTAAGTAAATAATAATAATAGTAATAGTATATTAAATTTATATGGCGTCCAATTCCCAGCAACTCTGGGCGGTTTACAAATAGTTAAAAACTTTAAAGCAAGAAACCTCACAAAACGAAAAAAGAGAACAAAGATGACAGAGATAGCAAACCCAGATGGGAACAAAGAAAAAGAAGAAAAGAATCTAACAGTCATGCTCGCCAAAGGCCTGGATGAAGAGCCAGGTCTTCAGGGCCTTCAAAACACGAGTAGAGTGGGGGCCATTAGAATGTCGAGGAATATCATTCCAGAGGCCAGGTAGTGCTATGAGAAGGTGCATTTCCAGCACCCAATAGATAGCATTGTTTAATTGAAGGAACCTGGAGTGCACCAACCCTGCCAGCTTGGATCAAGCATGCAGATTCAATGGGAGACAGGTAGTCCCTCAAGTAATCAGGCCCTATGCAATGTAGGCCTTTGTGAGTAGTGACCAGCATCTCAAATTGCACCTGGAAGCAAACTGGCAACCAGTGTGTCAGCCCTCCTGGGTAACCCAGACAGGAAACATGACCAGATGAGCTACTTCTACTTTATTGTTAGGTTACATTAACGGAATCCTGCAAGTCTGAAAATACACATCTCCCACTGTCCCTGTTTACCACCTGATCAGTTAGAAGGGTCCTTTCTAACTATCTTTCTCTGTCCGTTATTCAGTTGCGGGCTCCTCCCCATTTTTTTTGATCATTTACTTGGCAGCATCTTTTCCCCCCATCTTCCAAGGTCAGTCTCACATTCTATTACACAGTGCAACTCGCAAAGCAGAGGTGTTACAGAGGCATGCCCATCATTCCTTGTGCCACTGCATTTTGGACCAGTTGAACCTTATGGGTGGTCCAAGGGCAGCCCCCCATAGAGTGCATTACAGTAGTCAAGCCGTGAGGTGACCAGGGCATGAGTAACTGTCTGAAGTCCCCCCCGCCCCCCGATCTAGGAAAGGGCACAACTGGCACATGAGATAAAACTGTTCAAAGGTGTTCCTGGCCACAGCTGCCACCTGCTCATCAAGCATGAGCTGTAAGTCCAGGAAGACCCCCAAATTGCCCACCACCATTGAATGAGGAAGTGCTAAAGATGGAATATCCCCAGATCTAGATGGTTCTAACACCCCCATCTACTCGGTCTTGGTAGGATTGAGTTGAAGACTATAGTAACTAATTATATGTCTAGCAGTGTAAAATTACAAGAAGACAGTCACTTACAGTTCATTTAAACAGCAGGCATATTTAAAAAGGGTAAATTTTCTTTACTCCCCTGACAATCAACTTTTAAATTTATGAGAGTTTCTAAACACTAAATATGTGTAAAGTTAGTAGAAGGGAGAAGGAGAAGGCTGAAAAAACTTCCATTCACTTGCCACCAGAAAAAGGGAACTTGGCCAAAGTCACAAGACTCACTTTGTAATTATTAGATATGACTACAGGACATAAATCCAGATTTCCCATCTCCACCTATCCTCTTGGATAAATTGCCAGAATGTTTTCTGATATACTTTATAGGAACACAGATTCATTTAGATTAGGTAAAACAGAAAGCTTTCAGCACCTTCTCCAAGTTAATTTCTTTTCCGAATTGAATTGCTGATAGAATTTAGGGATGGATGGATGGATGGACAGATTCTGATCCATGTTAATGTCTGGTGCATTAAGTCATAAATTTTCTTTGTTGTTTAAGGTATATACAAAATATTCTGAGCTCAGAATGGTTGTTTCAAGGATTTCAAACTCAGAAATCCCCTTCTCCCATATTCTGGAGTTTCTCATAAGCTTAGGATAAAATGCGACATTTTGTTCCATGTTGTTTTGAGTGTTCCACCAAAAGGAACAACTGGAACTTAGAAAAAACCTAATGGTATTAAAATAGTTGGAATAGTGGTCCATGTTAACTGTTATGTACCCTCCAAATAACTGAAAAATTGCTCATGAGGATAATGTTAATTTTAAAAAATCTGAAAACATTAAAAGATTGATCTGATCTGATGACAAACCAGAATACATTAAAATCATAGTAAATCATAGAGACAGTATTAATCAGGAATACACACATTTTGCATACTGCCTATATGCTGTTCAGGTGCTTCCATAGACTACTGACATGAAGTATTAATCATGTAAAAAAATTAGAAAGGTGCCAAAATTATCCCAAATATTAAGTTTAATTAAAAACATTTGATCAGTTCTTGGATTTCAGTGCTATGGCTGAATGGCTAGACAATTGAATGTACTATATTATTGGAGGATGCAGGTAGTATTAACACCTACTGTCGTAAGCATGAAATAATAATAAAAGAACTTCTGTGGGGATCACTGCCATCTGATTTTCTTATGGATCACAATACATTCTCTTCAAGAATATCATATGAAGTATGAATGCTTTTTTTTTATGTCTGCATGGATTTATTGATTTATTGATATTTTATTACACAGTGGGAAAAGCTTTAGCTCTTTGTGTATGTCCGTCTAATTTTAGTAGAAAAAGATCTTGTTGAATAGAAATATTTCCATTATGCAAATTATAAATGCAGAGAGTTGTTTCAAACATTCTTTGTCTCACCTCAGAGTCATAAAATTGAACAGATATCTGGAAAAACAAAATTTGGGATGGGATCATATAGAATACCATATGAGATAGTATTCTAGTTATTAAAGATCATGAATATTTTATAGTTCACATGGTATCATGATATAAGTTATATATGCCTTATAAATATTTTTTAAATGTAATGTGTATTTGTTATATTACTCAACAGTTTTTCTGGTTATATTCAAAATGAGTTTCTAATTCATTCTTGAGAATATAATTATTTATTAAAATGTATTCCATTCATGGGCCTCAGTATTATCTCTCTCTTTGGTTTCATGCATCTACATTTAATGTTCATTTTAAAATGATAGTTATAAAGTGAAAATACATGTGTATGTGCGTGTATATAATACTACTCTTGAGATAAGATTTTTAATACTCAAAATTAATAGAGGCAATACATCTAATAGGCAAAGAGCAACCATACAAAACACTGCAAACATTTAAGTTCGGGAAGTATTCATGAGGCCAGTTGATTAATAAGGAAGCAAAAAAAGGGGGAGGAGGAGAATGAATGATCTTGAAGTCATGTCCTTAGTAATGTGCATGTTTAAATGGATTAAGAGAGGACCTTCCGACATGTACAATGGTGGTTACTAGGTGCAGACTCAGGCTATGTCACAGCACAGCTCTGTACCTAGTAGATACCAATTTGAATGTCTGAAGGTTCTCCATCGTACCATTCAATCATGTAGACTGGTACAGATGTACTCCACCTAGAAGTCAAAAAAACATACTAGAAAAACACAGCATGTGTATTATTGCCAATAAAATCATATAACAGTGTCCATAAAGTCACTAAGAACCTCTGTTATTTACTTCTTACAGCAATTAATATCAACTGTCAGATGGTGTGTCTTCACATGGATCTGCTTAAAAACAGTTGTAAAAAAAAATGGAGGAGAATATGAAAAAGAAAATATAGATTTCCTCCCCCATCCCCCCATACTTGCAATATTATTTTCCAAAATGTGGCTGGATCAGTGGAGTCACAACACCATTACATTTAGTTTCTACAGTTTTTAAAAAATATCTTAAAGCCATATGGAGCCATAATTGATTCAAATTTTTGGACACAGCATGTTGTTGCATGGAACATACTGCTTCCATTAAAATGGATTCTTGATTTTTCACAAGACAGTTATTCTGGAAAACAGTTTCAGTTGAAATTCTTGTATATTTCTAGGTTATATGATGCAACCAATTAATTAGCAGTTACAAAACTATGCAAGCCCTGTTATCTGCTTGCCATACATTCTCTGCATTATAAATATTTAATTTAACTCTTTTCTTAGATCAGTGAACAGATTTTCCAGACATTCTGGCATAATGTGGTTCATGGCAAGATTCATACATTATAATATTTTCCAGAAACATCCAGTGAGTCTGACACGTTTCCTTCTGGATTATAGATATAAATGAGTGTGAAAGCAGTCCTTGTGTCAATGGTGCTTGCAGGAACAATCTTGGGTCTTTCATCTGTGAATGTTTATCTGGCAGCAAACTAGACTCTACAGGCTTCATCTGTATTGGTGAGTCTAATGGTTTCTTCTTTTTGAAAAATCATGAATTCTTTAATTTATGTTTAGACTACAGTCCTTAAAAAAGAAAAAAACAGTACATGGCAATATCCAGGAAATAATATAGCTAAGTGTACTTCATACAAGAAATATCTTGCTTGGCAATATTCTGATCAGAATTCATTGTTCTTCAAGAGAATGCTATTGTACTTCAGAAAAAGTTTTCAATTATAATGTTGCAAAAAGAATTTGTCTTTTATTTAGTGGGTCCTAAGTACACTACTGAGAAAAATAGATTATAATTTGCTGTCGATACATTTATTAAATTTGGAAAAATCCTAATTAAAAATTCACTCTTCTTCTGCTAGCTGAAAGTATTGTCTGCTGTCAGGAGAAGGATGAATTTTTAATTAGGATTTTTCTAATTAAGATTTACTGATCAAGGTTTCCTGATGAGCTATGCCAGCAGAATACTATGCTAAAAGACTGTGGGAGGCTCACAATAATTGAAACCAAGAAATTACAGGAAAACCAATTAAAAAGAATAAATAATATAAAAAAATGGCATGAACAATAGTCTGAATGGAATGAAGCAAGGAGTCTCACTTTCCCTCACCAAAGGCCTGGGTGAAGATCCAGGTCTTCACAGCAATTCTAGACAACAGCAGAGTGGAGGCCACCCAGATCTCCGCTCTGCTGTTCTTTAGAAGAGCTGTGAAGACCCGGGCTTTTAGTGGGAGAGTGAGACCCCTTACTTAATTCCATTCGGTCTGTCATAATTATACTAAGGTATTACCATATACTACATAATGAACAAATGTTAATTTAATAATGTTGAAAATAGAGTAAAAGTTCAAAACCTTGTCCTTGTGTAAAAGGCATAAAAGTAGATGGATTTTTTTATATTCTTCCATAGAATATATATTCTACATTCTAATTGGGAGAGACGGAGGAGATGTTTTTGTACAATTATGGTGGAGAAGAAAAGAAAGGAAGTGTCATAAAGGAAAGAGGAAGTGGGCTTTCAAAAGACAGACTGCTAGATGTACTTTGCAAAACATTTTTGGAGTTTAAATAGTCACCTCACTTTTAGTAGCAAAATTTGGCAAGCCACTTTGCAAAGCTATAGCAGCACATTTCTGCAAGATCAGTTGGGGTTCGCTATTTTGTATTTATTTACAATAAAGATGTTTTACTATAGAAGAATTAGATAGACCTAATTGTGTTTTAATTTACTGTAGATAGTCTGAAAGGAACATGCTGGCTGAACATTCAAGATAATCGCTGTGAAGTGAACCTTAATGGAGCTACTCTGAAATCAGAATGCTGTGCTACTCTGGGAGCTGCTTGGGGTAGTCCTTGTGAGCGTTGTGAATTTGGTATGATTTCTACTTGATAACATTCTCTAGCTCCTAAGCAGAAATATATATAATTAGATTTCAACTTTGGTAGAGCACTACACCACACAGAATTTAGTCTGTGTCAAAATTATAGCAATTTGATCTTATTTGTATATATGAGTATAAAGGAATACTTTCATTTTGCCTACATTTTTAAACATATTGATCTAATTCCAATTTTTAGACTTCTTTGCAGATTGAAGCAAATTTATCCTTGATTTATCCTTCTCTGAATATTGTAACATAGTTCTCAGTTAAAATAGTCTTTATGTGTTTATATTTTATTTATTTTTATTTCAAATGCTTTTATGCTGTTTTATTCATTCTGACTTTTGGCAGCTTACAGCAAAACATTGTAGTACAGTAATACCAAAATATCCCTCACTCTATAGTCCCAATTGCTTTTTTAAAAAGCTGAGTTTTTAGCAGCTTCTTAAGTATCAGGAATGAGGCTGCAGGTATTTGAATGTTCCTGAAATGATTGTCTTCAAGTCCCTTCCCATCATATCTCATGGGAGGTGGTGACTCTCAGCAGACACTCTGCAGACATGCCTTGGGTAAGCAGATACTATCTTGAGTAAGTGATCTCTCAGATAACCAAGTCCTAAGTCATGTATTGTACATGGAACCAATTGGCAGCCAAGGAAACTTCTCCATTACAGGTGTTTTGGCCTTCATGCAGTTACATCTGTACTTTCAGCATTTTCAGAATAGACTTCAGGTCCATGTAGTGTATGATATCGGTGAAGTGATAAGATCACGAATGACCACTGCCAAAGCTTGTGGGCCTGTATATATACCAAATTTTGGATTCAAAGGGAAAATGTGCTTCATAACACACATGAGTGCACATGTGGCACTTGCCAATAATTCTGTAAATCAAAAACAACCTTCCAGGATTGTATGGCAGCTGCAGCTGCTTTAAGGAGTTATTGACAGATGCTGCATGCACCGCCCATGTGTTCTAGAGAATATTTTTATATTTCTATGTTATATATTTATACATTTAATGAATATTTTTTCTCTTTGAATCTGAAGTCCTACCTAACCTTGATATGCACATGTACACACTCATACAACTATATTTGGTAAACTTATATAAAAAAAGTGTATATTAGTGGAAGTTGCTGAATACACTTCCAGTTTTTTTTGTAAAAAGTGAGAAATGGGATAATGAATGAATACATGCAAATCTGACATGAATTGGATATGATTAATGCATCTTTAGTTCATATAGTGTGAAATAAACCTCTTGTTATTTAGGGTGGTGGGATGTGCAATATCATTCTTATTTCTTAGTATTCCAATAATCACTGTCTAAGTATATTTTTCCCTAATACCTCTAGTAGCAGATTTTTCCCTTTTTAAAACTATGGCTTAGCCTGTTCTAAGATAAGTGTGTGTGTGTATTTCTCCATATGTTCCTATTGTTTTCCTATAGATACAGCATGCCCTAGAGGATTTGCAAGAGTCAAAGGTGTTTCCTGTGAAGGTAAGTTTGTTAGCTATTTGACGGTTATTTTCACTAACAAAATAAAATGAAAATATTCTATATGATCCATATTGCTGTTGTAATCTACTTATTGTTCTCCAATGAATGATATCCTCTATATTAGAATAATAGTAAACTTTCCCTCAAGTTGATTCCAACTCATTCAAGTTCCAGTTATTTCCTGGCAACAGAATAGAAATGGTTCTTCTGGGAATATTTTACAACTTTCCAGTCTAGCCTAGCGCTACAGTATTTCTTGGTTGTCTCCCACTTAATTATGGACCAGATCCAATCCTGCTTAAGTTTCTGAGATCACCCATGGTTGGCTACATCCTGCTGCTTCACCAAGGAAGTCATAGTGGCTTATTCAGGCACACTCATGAAGTTTTCTTGTCAATAATATGGAAGTCAATGATACTGCTTTCTTCCAGGACACTTTTGAAAATAACAAAGCTATTTTCTCTCCTAATTGTTGTCATGACAGAAAGCTCTTTGTTTTGGAAGAGTTGGAAAGAACTTAAAGCAATAATACCATAACAACAAATTTATTTATTTATTTATTTATTTGTGTGTGTGTGTGTGTGTGTGTTTATTGAAGAAATTGTATACTGCTCTTTCCCAAGACTTTGGGTGGTTAAAACATTAAAGCATATAATAAAATAACTTAATGGAACAACTAAACTATATCAAATGATTAAAGCAGCCAGTTAAATAAATGTAAATGTAAAGATATTTTCCAAAAACTAGCATAAAGCAGCCCAAAACGTTCAGTTGAACTTTTTTAACCACCTTCCTAAAGCTCAATGGGATAGGTGTCAACTGGACTTCTGGAGCAAGCCGTTCTATAGTGATAGAGTAGCAACATAGAAGCTCTGGCTCTGGACTCCCACTCTCCATATTTCTTATAAGGTCAGATCTTGAAGCATCCCCTAAAGGATTGCAGAGGATTGTTCTGTTCAGAGGAGATAGTTCCAACAGTAACCAGGAATCAAGTCATGTAGGGATTTGTAGGGCTACACCACCACTTTGAATTGTCCTCAGAATCCTGCAGTACCCACAAAACTCGTGTTAACTTGCTAAAGCAACTGTCAGCAAGTAAGCTAGCTGCTTTCTGTGTTGCTTGTAGTTTCTGAGTGGTCTTCAAAGGCAGAATGTTGCAACGGTCTAATGTCAAGGTGTAAGGGGAAGAGTCACTCTTGTAAGAGTTTCATGCTCCAAAAAGAGCCACAAGTGACACACCAGCCAAAGCTGGTCAAAGGACCCCCTGTCCATAGTTTATACCTTTTGATCAACAGTCCAGAAGCAGACCACTTCTTTCAGGGAGAGTACCAAATCTACTGAATGACTGACATTTTTAAAAATGACTTTAGCTACGTACTTTTGGGTTAAGAGATATTTCCTGAGTATATGTACTATAACCCAACTCTTTGCAGTTCAAAAGTGATATGAAAAATCCATTTTTAATACTGATTTCAGCCACAATCTATAGAAAACAAAAAACTATGACTCCAACAAAGTTATAGCCTTAATCTCAACTGATATCTTCACAATCACCTCTCATTTTTTAAAATAATTCAATTCAATATTGACTGTGCAGTTTTACACCTATTTATTCAAAGTAAAGTTTCACTGTTTAGTAGAGCTTACTCAGATATAGGAGTACATAGCATTATAGCCTTATTTGTATTTGCATTATCTTACTTGGAAAAATACAGCTCTATAAATAAAAATGTAATTTATTTGTAAGAAATATACTACATTTCTGTTATACAGTGTGTCTATAAGAATATATTGTAAACCTTTCTGCATATTTTATATCAGATGTAAATGAGTGTGAAGTTTTTCCGGGGGTGTGTCCCAATGGGCAGTGTATCAACAGCAGAGGCTCTTTTCACTGTGAGTGTCCCAGCGGTCTGACATTGGATGGATCTGGCAGGGTGTGTTTAGGTGAGCATTCAAGATATTTTCCTTAAGCCTCTTTCTACCTACATAAGCCACTACACAGGTTACACAGTGAAAGAAACCCACACCTTTTATCACTCATGCATATGTTAGTCTTTTCCAATCTGTTGTCATCCAAATGCGCTGGATCTGCAACTCTCAGAATCTTGGAAGTCTTCCATAACAGAGGAAAAATGGGATAGAACAGATTTTTGGGGGTTTTTTGCATCTATTATGCATGTATCCAGGTTTAACTTCTGATTAAGATCCATAATTAACTTCAGGTTTGCTAAAGACAAGAATCACAGATGTGGTTAAAAAAAAAATACAGTAATAGTGGTAGTAGTAGTAATACTTTATTGATTAGCCATTAGGCCATATCAGAATACAAAATATAAACAGTAATAAGACCATATGTTAAAAATACAGTAGGTTTTATCTGTTGTTACGTCTTAGATTAATGATATACGGTATTTTAAAAAATACTATATTTTGAAAAAAACACCAAACTAACTTTGTTTTCTTTGTAGAAATAGCAAATTATACCTCTACAAGATTGCTAGAATAAATTTGCAAAGAATGTGCGATAGATAGATAGATAGATAGATAGATAGATAGATAGACAGACAGACAGACAGACAGACAGACAGACAGACAGACGATAGATAGATATAGATATAGATATAGATATAGATATAGATATAGATATAGATATAGATAAAGCGGGACGCGGTGGCGCAGTGGCTTAATGACGCTGAAAGTTGCCGGCCAGAAATGGCTGAAAACTTCAGCGGTTCGAGTCCAGCCTCTCGCATTAAACAAGGTGAGCTCTTGTTTCTCCACCCGCAGCTTCTGTCAACCCAACAGATCAAAAACTTACGTGAGTAGATAAATGGGTACTCTCACTCCGGTGGGAGGAAAAATGCTGGCAGCACCTTGCACAGAGAGACAGGACTAGTGGCCGGTAAAGCGCGAAACCGCACTCGCCCGAAAAACGGGGCGCGAAGCAACAGAAATCCCGGCTCCTGCGCTCGCCATCTGGGCTATGCTCTAGGAAGGAGGCTCTGGCAAAGACTACTTCCGAAAAACAAAAAGATACAATTGCCTTAAAAACCGCTAGGGGGTGGTCACTGCAGGGTCAGTAATGACTGAGAGCAGACAAAAAAAAAAAAAAAATAGATATAGATATAGATATAGATATAGATAAAAAACCTCTCACCCTTATGGGTGGTATGTGTCTTCCTCAATTTCGGGTCCTCTACCAGAGGCCTGGGAGTTTGAGGGTTCCACATAGTATCTTAGCTGTTCCTAGCACTGCACTCTTCTAGACAGAGCTCTGATGTTGTTCCTGGGATCTGCTGGAGCCACTCTCCCAGCTTAAGAGTCACAGCCCCGAGTGCTCCTACTACCCTTGGGACCACTTTGGTCTTTACTTTCTGCATCCTCTCTAGTATCTCCTTTAGGCCTTGGTACTTCTCCAGCTTCTCATCATCCTCCTTCCTGATGTTGCTGTCATTTGGCACTGCTACATATATCACCACTGCCATTTTCTGGTCTTTGTCTACTACCACGTTGTCTGGTTGATTGACCAGTATCTGCCTGTCCATCTGGATCTGGAAATCCCATAGGATCTTAGCCCTGTTATTGTCCATGATCTTCTGTGGAATCTCCCTTCTGGATTTGGGAGAGTCTAGCCCATACACTGTGCAGATGTTCCTGTACACAATGCCAGCTACTTGGTTGTGCCGTTCAGTGTATGCTGTTCCTGCCTGCATCTTACCCTGCCACTATGTGTTTGACCGTCTGAGGCCTCTCTGCACAGTCTGCACCTTGGGTCCTGTCTAGTGTGGTAGACCCCTGCTTCTGTGGACCTGGTGCTTAGTGCCTGTATATCATATTTACTGGAAAGGAAGTCACCCTTAACTAAATGGAAATTACTTCCATCAAATAAATTTCTAAGACTGAAATGCTCAGGAAAAATATATAATGCAGTGGCCTTTGTTTTGTTTTTATTGGTTCATTTGCAGATGTACTTTCCACCCACTTCTTAGAATTTCACATTATATTTGTACTTGTTAGATGCCAATATTTTATGAAGCATCTGTAAGCATACTGAATTAATTTTACAAGACAACTAAATGACAATAAAATTAAAACCAGGGCTATGCCTCTCTCACCACAAAGTTAACAAAATAACATGTATAAGTTTCCTCACTCTTACAGTATAAAAATGCATTCAGAATAGATAATGCTTCTAAGAATTGCTTCTAAAAAGATAGACATCTGCAGGAGTTTGCTGTTTTTGTCAGGAAGATGAAAGCAGCATGGTAGTGTTACACTGCGAGCACTGCCCCTTTTCTACATGCATGTAATATTATAGTGCATGTACAAAAGAGTCAGGTCTTATAGCCAAACCTGCAATGCTGCTTTCATCATTCTGCCCACCCATGTATATGCTGCTGTGTAGTAAATTTTGTGATATTGAGAAGAGACTTTTTTCCTTAAGAAGTATGTAACAGTCTCCTATAATGTATTATTTTTTTATTCATAAGGAAGACTTTCAAGCACAGTTTTGGGAGAAATAGCGTTCTTTTGAATTTATATTTAATTTGGGTTCATTTTAATTAATATTTATTATATTTGACTTACGTACTAATAGGATTCTTTCGTATTTCTTTTTCATATTAATTTTCATATGTGCTCACATAATGAGCATCATTTATGCCCATTATGTGAACACACATGTTGATTAACATTCTCTGTTACTTTTAACTGGCAATAAACTAGTCAACACATCTGAATATAGTTTATGCATGCAATGTATAATAATAATGCATATTAATATTAAGGATTTCTTTTACTCATTCCTAATATTTTTAAACAGTCTTTGCCCATACTAAAGGTTCTTGAGATAATCCTAGTGAGCATTTCAGAATTAGGAGTTTCTATTATTGATTGATTTGATTTCATTTGATTTGTATGGCTGCCCATATCACTGTAGCAACTATAAATGGCAAACAGCATATAAAAACACAATACAGATAAACACAATAGGAATACTTCCATATATGATGTTGCTTTTAATGACCCATGTAGATATCCGAATGGAGCAGTGCTACCTGAGATGGGAAGAAGATGACTGTGTTCAGCCTGTACCTGGAAAATTCCGTATGGACACATGTTGTTGTGCTATAGGTGCTGCTTGGGGTTCAGACTGTGAGGAATGCCCTGAGCCAGGCACGAAAGAATATGAAGACTTATGCCCCAGAGGGCCAGGCTTCTCCAACCGTGGGGACATTTTAACTGGAAGGCCATTTTACAAAGGTAAAAACTAATTGTATTTCTTTATACTTTATACATATAAACTTATATACACCATTAATATTTTTTAAAGTTCCATTACTAGGACTCATAATCCACCAACTACAGTTTTAACAGATAACTTTCGGTAAATATGAAGTCCTTATTTGAGATATACCTATTGTTGAAATGATAAACATAGGTCCAATCTCTTCCCTCCTTTGCTGTGCTTGGAGGATCTTTTCCAAAGCACAATAGGAAATATTATATACCCTGTATGATGCAATTATTGAAGCAAGTAATAAATGAGCATTTTCTTTTTCTTTTCTCTTCTTTTGAAGCCGCTACAAAGGATTGTGAATTTGGTGAGAAATGAAAGTTCTTTCCCTTAGAGATATTTTCCACTCAAAATCATATTCCAAAACCATATATTTTCTCCCCCAAATGGGAAATAGCTGAGAAAAGGGCTTTTAACTGGTAAAATTGTTAGAGAAGAAACATTTAAGCAACTCCTCTGCACAGCATTCCTAACAGATGTTTTTCGTTACAGATGTCAGGAAACTACTAAATACATCTGCCTTGTAAGGCCTAATTTTACCATTGTATAATTGAAAGGAGAGTGTGGAAAGTACATATTACCACTGTATCCAGGATGACAAAAGGTTCTTTCAAAAGTTGTGAAATATACAAGTTTTATACAATCCTATACATGGCACTCAGTAGCACTTACTTACTTCCAAGTCTTTATGTATTGGATTGCAGCCAAAGAGATTTTCTTCAGTTCAGTATTTTTTTCCTCTGGGTTTTTGAATCAGATATAACTATGATGCTATTTCTTTATACACTCCAGTGAATTATTGAGCCTAATTTTCTGTGAAGGAATGATATTATTTTGTAATACACATTTATAATTCCCAGACTACTGTCTGAATAATCAAGGGGCCCTCCCAGAAACACAAGACTTGGCCACGCAACTTTAATCTCTATCCCTTTGTCCTTTATTCTGTTCTAGGCAGTATTTTTAGAAATTGTTTGCCAGTGCTTTCTTCCTACAGCTGAGAGGTCAGTCTCTCACCTGACTTCTTTGCCTAAAGCAGCATTAGAATTCAGGTCTCCCCACTCAAATCCAGTGCTTTAACCACTAAACCAAGCTGGCTTTCCTTAGAACTTCGTTTGTTGGTTTTTGTTTTCTGTTTTTGTCTGTTACTAAGTCTTGACTCCTGGTAAGTATATGGACAAGTGTGTGCAGTTTTCTAGGCAATATTCTCAGAAATGGTTTATTGTACAAAAACATTCCTTCTGCATGTGTTGTTATTCCTTTAATGATGACTTCCACAAACTTGCTTAGTAATTTAATCACTTGATTGCCTACATCAAAATAAATCTATATCTTTCCTTCTTTAATCTAAGTGATATGTTACTAACTGCCAGCCGTAAAGAAGCACAATGCCTAATTTTAAACTATGATGTCATGTTTGCTTATCATATAACGAAGCAGAAGTGAAACAACTGGAGCTTACTATGCACTAAAATAGATGTTCCAGAATGGGGGTTATTAATATGTATAATCATTCTGGCATTAAAGTTCACAGAATTATTTTTTTTTAAAACCCTGATCCACTGTTATATTTAAATGCAACAATGGGGTTGCTCTTGTTCATTCTGTAAATATGAAGTATGCTATTTATTTATTTATTAAATACAGTACTGTGCAAAGATTTTAGGCAGGTGTGAAAAAATGCTGTAAAGTAAGAATGCTTTCAAAAATATATATTATAATTATTTATGTTTATCAATTTATAAAATGCAAAGTGAGCAAACAGAAGAGAAATCCAAATCAAATCAATATTGGGTGTGACCACCCTTTGCCTTCAAAACAGCATCAATTCTTCTAGGTACACTTGCGCAGAGTATTTGAAGGAACTCGGCAAGTAGGTTGTTCCAGATATCTTGGAGAACTAACCACAGATCTCCTGTGGATGTAGGCTGCCTCAAATCCTTCTGCCTCTTCATGTAATCCCAGACAGACTCGATGATGTTGAGATCAGGGCTCTGTGGGGGCCAAACCATCACTTGCAGGACTCCTTGTTCTTCTTTATGCTGAAGATAGTTCTTAATGACATTGGCTGTATGTTAGGGGTCATTGTCCTGCTGCAGAATAAATCTGGGGCCAGTCACACGCCTCCCTGATGGTATGGCATGATGGATACTGTATATTATAATCAAATGTGTTACAATGAAATGACTCTTAGCAACTTACAGTATTTTCCAGTACATTATATTAAAATGTCTTTGATACAATATTAGTTAAAATGCCTATAACCATAACAGCATCATAAAAACAATAAGTAATGTGGGTGGGTGGGTCGGTGGATTGGTGGATAGGTGGATGGATGGGTGGATGGGTGGGTGGGTGGGTGGATGGATAGCAGCAATCCCAATCCTAATTCAAACAATCTTCTAAAGTGGGACCTGATTATATATCTGGAGAAAGAGTATTCCAACAGAAAAGCAGTGCTTGAGTAGTAGGGATCCCTGGAAGGTTCTCCCAGGACGTTTGCATTGAGTGGGTCAATATTGGTTGGGCAAAACAGTCCTGAAGGTACCTCACAGCCTGTACATGTACTTGCATGAGGATAATCAACCAGCTTCTTGTGGCTGTGAATTTGGAGATGACATACCAGTGGAATACCAGCAGACTGCTCTCTTTATGGGTAGTCTGAAAGGATATTGGCAGTAGACTTGTGAAAAGAATTAACCAACTCAGTAAACCACTTTGAAGAAGTATGGCTTCATAACAGTTTCATGATGGTCTGAATCTTCTTTGGAAAATTATTTTGTGATGAAAAGTTCTACAAAATAAGTACAAGGTATCCAAATGAATGGAAACTTTAAAACTGTTTCTCACTTGTTTGTAATCAAGTTGTTCAGTTTTATTCCTTTGCTTTGTTATTTTTTTAAAGGGGGGTGTATTTTTCTGTTTGATAAATAACCTCTTGGACCACATAAAGCATGCATCTGTTTTGTTATTGCAGATATAAATGAATGTAAAATGTTCCCTGGCTTGTGCACAAATGGCAAATGCAGAAACACAATTGGAAGCTTCAAATGTAGATGTAATAATGGATTTGCACTTGATATGGAAGAAAGAAATTGCACAGGTAAATTTGAGATGGGATTCCATAACAAAAGATTGTCTTTCATTGCTTAATCAGTTGGGAGACTCCTGTTGCTACCATCAGATTCTCACTACTGATCATGTGCAGAGATTTTGCAATAAGTAAAGTTTGAAAAGTGTATCTGATAATGTCAACTTCTGGTGTTCAGAAAGAAAGCTAAAACATTGTTTTTGTCAACATTCCCACAATCTAAATTTAGAAGGAGGAGGCTGTGTGTAATTCTGAATGGTAAAATAGCCAGAGAATAAAGGCTTGAGTAGCTTTGCTCCTCCTCCCAGTTTTCCACTAAAACTAACAAGCTTGCTTGTACACTTTTCATTTTAAAAAATATTTTGAAAAATATTTATACTGTAGCCTGTCCACAGGTGTGTAAAATCTGCAGTGTGGGAATTAGATGCTTGTAAGTATGGTTGTGCATGCTTTGAAAATAATTCAGAAGTGCTTTGGACGTCTCATGCAAACAACACCTGTTTGCTATTCATTAAAGCAGGCTGACTTTTCAGGCTGCCATTGAGAGTGTGCTACTTTAAGAGTGGGAAAGTTGTGCTACTTTTATGAAAAGCAGAAGAGAATTCCTTCCGAATAATTCAGCCTTAGAGGTAAAGCAACTTTTGCTTTTCAATGGATGCTAGCCTCCAGCCCTTGGGGCTTCCTGCCTTAGTCTTCTTCTTGCAGTCGTAGATTTTTTGCCCTTTTAAGGACAACAGTTAATGAGGGAACAGGTAGAAGCAATACACACAAGCTCTTTTGTCTCTGATAGATGATGCTAATATGAAGAATGCCTATAGAAAATATTTATTTCCACTTTAACCCATAATGCCATAGTCCAAAAATGCTAAGCCCATTTTGCACTATAGTCCTAGGTTCCAACTTTCTGTCATTATTATACTTTGTGTGTCTTTTTAAAAATACAGATTTCATCTTTTTGTGATGTAAGGAGGAAAACATAGGTAAGAATCTTGTTGACAGTGGAGTGCTTGGAAAGATTTCTTAAAATTACAGTTACACTACTGTACTTAAAATAATAATTGTACTACTGCACTGTCAAAAAAATTGAAAACTTTCACAGAGGCATGGGGAAGGGCAGATTACCTAAATCATCATGCTGACCAAGTTTGCTTAAATATGATTTCAACCTTTCTAAATAAATCATTGTCCAACATTGTTCTGAAAATAAAAATAATTCTTCAACTGCTAAAAAATCTGAAATTCAGTTAGTGACTTTATACATCTGTGATGAATAGCTGATTGCATTGTGGGTGGCTGCACATTTAAAGTGAAAAGAAGTTTGTTCTGGAACAGTAGAAATGAAATGCACCAGAGTGATATAAAATGTGTGTGGCAAGACATGTAAATCAAGGTTTTCTTGGTGTTAATATTGCTGTAGCAGTTATTTCCTTGTTTATATAATGATTGTTTTCCTTGTTTTTATAAAGATTGCATAAATAGAAATGTTCTTGCCAACCTTAACTGAACGTTTGGAAAGAAAATGTTATCCTGAATTCTTACGCCTATCATGTGTCAAGAGAATTTCCTTTTCCTTTGACATAGATTTACCTCTTCAGTGGAAGAAAGGTCAATTCTCTCATTAGGGGAGGAAGTGCCAATTTCCCCCAATCCAATTGAATCTTGTGGATATAATGCATTTAAAAAAAATAGAACCCCACATAACTGTATACTCATACTTACACATTTATACACATTTACCTCCCTTTCTTTTTCCTCATAATGTATAATAAGGGATTGGAATTTCAACTGAGAAGGTCAAGAAGAGGCTTTGAATCCTGTTCCTGGAGACTTCTTGACTGTTCTTTCCTCTGTGTCAGAACAGTGCACAAGCTAATTCCTTCTTCCTGTTCTGCCTACTAGATTGGGGAAAACATATTGAAACCTTTCCTCAGTCTTAGAATTTAGATTGGCTTGTCTTACTTCCTCTGCTGTCCAGCCAATCTGAGAAGTAGCTAAGTACCTATCCTCCTATAACTTCATTAGCTAGGGCTGGGCAAGGTTTCTGCCATTTTTTCTCAGTTTTAGGGCAGAAAAGAAAAACAGCAAGAGAAAGCTTATTGTTACCATACTTGCCAGTCAGGTGTTCTGTAGATCACAGAGCAGCGTGAAAGAGGTGCATTTCAATAATAATCACGGTGTGTTTCAATTATTTGCTTCTTGCTGCTCAGTGAAGTGGTTATATTCAGTCAAGCCTTTGGTTTTCCTCCTGAGGATATCTGTCTGTCTGTCTGCCTGTCTATCTATCTACACACATATACATACCATATCTATACACACACATGCACACACAGACAGAGCAAGTTATAAAATTGACATGCATATTACAGCTAAGATAGAAAGTACAAAAAGGTATATTAATATCAACATAAAATCAAATCTAGGTTAGGTTGTGATGATCATAAATGCAAATGCTGATTAACATTACTAGGGCCTCCAGGGTGAACACCAGTTCATTTTACCTGTTTCCAGATTCAGGATGTAGTCTAAGTATGAGGGTGGATGGCATAGCATAGAACTAGACCACCCATACTGCAGACTCCATGACATATCTACTTGGAATACTTGTGGCATTATTTTCCACACAGCAGAAAGTATCCTAGGAACCCAGTAGAGTTATGGGAGGAGGTCATTTGCTTACAAATAATTCCAATAGAAAGAGGGAGAAGTTTGAGGGAACAAAAAAGGATAAAGCATGGTAGACTGTCAATAATCGTAGAAATTACTGCTTACAGTACAGCATCCTTTCACTATATAAATATCACCTTCTTGTTTCAGTCATCATTCTTCCAATCATTTTCAACGATTGTAAGGCTCCTGATGCCTCTGTATTTGAACTATATTCTTGACTCACTTCATTGCAGAACAAATTTATTGGATACTTGTGTTATCAGTAAGATGTTGTTTACTTTTTTTGATTCTGGAACTAGATATTGATGAGTGCCATATCTCACCTGATCTCTGTGGAAGTGGCACCTGTGTCAACACTCCAGGAAGCTTTGAGTGTGAATGTTTCGAGGGCTATGAAAGTGGATTTATGATGATGAAGAACTGCATGGGTGAGTGGTGGAGTTTTTGTGCAGTTTTTCCCAACTTCAAATTCTCTGTATGTGTTGGACTGAGCATTCTGACAAATTGGGGTACAACAATCATATATTTATATATAATATATTTTACATGTATTTTAGTCTTGATCACCATTTAATTGTTTTAGTTTGCTTTAGTGGTATGTGTTATTTCTATTTTGTATTTTTATTTGATGATTTGGTACACCACCCAGTGTGTGAGTGTGTGTATTTGTTTTAGGACAAGTAGCAATCAATTAAACTAAATACTGGGCTAACTACAGAAAAAGATCACATACCGCTTGTGAAAAGCATGTGGGCCTTTGCATCTATGTTGCTGCTTATAGTCTAAAACAAATCTGTTAATATATAATGGTGGGACATGACACTTTTACATATGATAGTAGTATATAAAAGAACCTCAGAAATAGCAGTTAAAGGAAATCTCAGTATAACCCTGAGCTTCATAAATTTTCTTCTATTATTTTTATAGTTTTAATTTTATAGTTTTAATATAGTTACATTAAAACTATATGGTTTTAGATATGTATTAATTGTTTTAGCTTGTTGTATGCTGCCCAGAGTCACTTGTTTTATGAGATGGGTGGCTATATAAATTAGACAAATAAATAAATAAATATTGAGTTTTTAAATGTCATGATTTTTATAAGTCTAAATATGATTTTGTAAGTGCCAAATTACCCAGATTCCTTTATTATTTATTATGAAATATAGAGGAGATAAGTTGTCATTATTTTTATAAAGAGGCTCTTTCTCAAAATGTAATTGTCTCTTATTGCTTCCATATGTTGGCATTTAAATTGTCCCTTAAAATCTTTTCAGACATAGATGAATGTGAACGTAACCCGCTTCTTTGTAGAGGTGGGAAGTGCTTGAATACAGAAGGAAGCTTTCACTGTGACTGTCCTCTTGGGCATGAATTGTCTTTATCACGTGAAGAATGTGTGGGTAAGTTTCATGCACCTACAAATAAAATTGTCTGTGAATAAATAACTGATAATGTTGCAATAACATAATATAAATTTGCCCATGAATGCATTAAAATTATTTCACCTGGAACATTTGGATTGCCTATATACCCATCCTGCTCTTTACTTTTGGGAAAACCAATGTTATGCAAAGTGCATAAACAAAGAAAGAGATAACAAGCAAAAGAAAATAAAGGCAAGAGATAAGAGAAAATAAAATAAAACTAACAATCTAGTTTACACTAACACCATTCACTATAATTTTCAATAATTTTCTATCCTTGCATGCCATTTTTGCTTCCACCAAATCTATGCACTGATTCATACACTATCTTTGTCCTTTAAACTTCTCATAACATTATTTTTGAGCATCACATCAAGTCCATACATGAATTTCTTGGTATTCCTATTTTCAACTCATTTAATTTTCTTTAATATATTTGTTTTGTGATTATAGCTCAATCTAGTTTACAGCAGCAGCATTCATTAAACCTCTCCTTATCTTTCTATCACTGCAAACCATCCTTGCATCAGAATTTCAAACATTACTTCATACATTGCTTTTTATTCTTTAACCTTCTCACACCTGTTTTTTGAGAATTTCCAGTTGCATCAAGCCACGAGTTTCTTGGTCTTTCCCTTCCTCCCAGTCCATTTAGTCTTTATGTTTGTTCTGAGAGTCAATTCTCATTCATTCTTTCTGTACAACCATACCATCTCACAGTACTTCTTTCAGATTGGTCACTCACTTTTGTATTCAATCCATATTTGTTCATCACCCAGTAATTCTTGACCATAACATTGCTTCTTAATTTTCCACACATGTTTCTTGAGTAACCTATTTCCATTACATTCAATTTACTTTTAAATTTCTTGTGATATACCAAGCATTTATTCCATGCAATGAAGTGGGCATAGACAAGCATTTTCACTTCTTTTGACAAACATTCATTCTTCACTGCGGATGCCATACCACCACTAGTTTACTAGCAATCTTTGCACATCTTATTTTTTTTCCATCCATATTCTTATATTTAGTAAATATTTGCTTGCTCTGATTTTTCACTAATTATATATAACTTACAGGTTGTTTCCTCCATTTTTGTCAAACACAATTATCTTCAATTTTTATAATTAATTTTCAGTTCGTATTTGTTGTTACATCGTATAATCTATCCAACATTCCCTGAAAATTATTTGATTCTTAGGCAACAATACTAGATAATCTTCCTACAAATGTGGACACACATTCATATCCCTGACCAACTCACTTCTAACATCACCAGATTTTTTCCTTAAACATGTATCCATATTTATATTAAAGAACCAAGAGATCATCACATATCCTAGTTTAACTCCCTAGTCAGTGAGGAACCATTTTCTAAGCATTCCATTTACTCTCACACATTCTTTACTTCCATTATGTACTGCTTTTACCACATCAGTAACCAGCCTTCAACTCCATACTGTTCTATAACTCAGGCTTTTTCATCCTATCTTAATTCAAGAAAATTACAATTATTTTTCTTAAATAATTATGAATATGTTTTTCTTAAATCAGTTATGTATAAATGTATTAAAAGCAAAATCATGCACATATATGTCCGCCCAGAATAAAGCTTCATTGCAGTTCCCAAAGTTTGCTCGGGTCACCCCTCATCCTTTGATCACAATTTTGCCTAATGTCTTCCCAGTTACACTTAATAAATGCATCACCATGTAGTTTTTGCATCCATTCTTTCCACCTTTTCCTTTTAAACCTTTGTTCCATCATCAGGCAAGATGCAGCCTTCACACACAAATAAGTTGCAGAGTCACTGCATAAGCAAACTATATCCATATTTTAGCACTTCTCTAGTTGTTTCATCTACACTTGCAACATTCTCACTGCATTTATGACTTCCTTCTCATCATTTTATTCTCAGACACTAATATATAAAGAGTATCAGGTTTCTGTCTGCCTGTTTATCAAGCTGTTTGTCAGTGGGATAACTGTCTGAAAATAGAACAGAACATGATCAAATTGGTGTGGTGGGAGAAACAGCGAAAGAAAGATAAAACTGGAAAATGGACAGGGTCCAGCTGGGGGCTGTAGAGAAGAACATTACTGGAAAAAAATGCCAACTCTCCCATTCTAAGCTCCCTTTCTTTCTCCCTCCCTCCCAGATCCATGACCCAGAAAAGATCATATGCAACCATTCTCAGTTATTCCTGGGTTACCAAATGGGCTAGTCACTTTTTTCCTACCCTCTTCTCTTTTCCCACCTGTCTATTTATGCCTCCCAAAATAATCACTTGGCTATGAAACTGCATTCACTCAGAATGTTGCACAACTTTTTTCACCAAACTGATCCTTCATACTTTCATTAGCACCTTTTTCTGGAGCATAACTTTGCAACTATCACCAATTTATGATTTCCTGCTGTTATATTAATGCACAACAAAAATGATACTTCTTGATATCATTTTCATTTCATTTGTAATGAAACTTGTAACTTCATTTTTATGCATTTATTCAGTAACTTAATTCCACAAGATCAGACCAACTTCATTCATATCTATTACAACCTTCCCCTTTCTCTTACTTTCACTTTTTGGATTAGACATGTAAAATGAAATTCTTTTTATCTACTGAGAGATCACCCTGATTAATCAGCCTTGAAGATACATGTGAATTTTGTTAATATTAAGCTTGCATTTGATAAAATTGTCATTTATCTGTGTTAATGAGCAGATCTGAAGGAGCACTTGCATTTTTATTTTCTGAAGAAGCACAAGCTGATTTTTATTTTCATTCATGTTCTTGAAATACTGTATGTTATTTTCTGGTTTTCTTAGCCAACTTACACTACAGAAAGATGGAATAAAAATATTTAAACAATTAAATAGGTTGTGCAGATATCTGCTATGCTAAATGTCTGTCATTTTCAATAGACAATGAGCAGACTCCAAGTCTGGATCTTGCCACTGACTAATTGCTTTCATATGGTTGGATGTTGTAAAAATGCAGTCATATATATATTATGTATATTAGGACTGGAATTTGCAATATAGCAATAATGTGATTGCTATTTTTCCGTGGCTGCAATATTACCATTCTCATAACATTAAAGCATAAAAGTACTGGCCCTTAGGTGTTGAAATGTTAGCGTTATTTTGACACATGGCTATATTAACATAAGGTTGGAACTTCATGTCAGAATCCATTTTCATGGCATTGCTAGATTTTTGCCCATTCAAAACCTGACAGTAGACAAGAGCTGAAGCAAGCAAATTTTCTTTTTCAGATATCAATGAATGTTCTCTTAGCAATAACCTGTGTAGAAATGGGAAATGTGTGAATGTAATTGGCATGTATCAGTGTTCCTGTAATCCTGGGTACCAGGCAACTCCAGATAAGCAAGGCTGCATTGGTGAGTACTAGAAATTTTAATATCTGTCAGTTTCACAATAAATTTTTAAATGTGTTCTTTTCAGAACTTTAACTTCATAACAAATAAGATGAAGCTTATTTCAAGATCTATGAAGGTGAACCACCCTGCTGTACAAAAACTACACTGTTACTTTTGTTTGTTTAGCTATAATTTATATTCTAATTTTAGTTTAGTTTAGTTCGTTATCTTACATCACAAAATATTGACATAATTAATTCCTAAAAGTATTTGCGTTCTTCTGCTGATAGAGATAGAGAAGAAATGTGAAAACTAAGGAATAAACATGCAGATTTTAGAAGCAAAAAAAAAAAAGTGATGCTTTATAAGGTACATGTCTAATCATTTGTCCCAAATACACTCTCCTAGATATTGATGAATGCATGATTATGAATGGAGGCTGTGACACTCACTGTAGTAATTCAGAAGGCAGCTACGAATGTAGTTGCAGTGATGGATATGCTCTGATGCCAGATATGAGGAGTTGCGCAGGTAAGATGATGCAGTTCAACTCTATTTCTTATACTGCATCTGCAAAACAATGAAAAAAAGTCCTGTACACAAAGAAGCACTATAGTAAAATGGCTTAGAGAATGAGCCATGAACCATGAAAGCTAGAGCCAGGAGGATGCAGTGGTGAAGATACTGGACCAGCAGTGGATGGACCCAGGTTCAAACCCACCCTCAGCTACAGAAGTCTCTCTCTCACAGCCCAACTACCTCATAGGGCAATTGTTATGGAGGAAAATTGGAGGAGGGAATGCTATGTACATTACCTTGAGCTCCTGATTGAAAGGTGAGGTATAAATCTAATAAATAATAGTTTTTTTTAGATTTTATTATATTTCACTTGTTATATTCTATTATCAAGTGTAACTAGGTACTCACTTGTGCAGCCCAATTCTTTCAGTAATTTCCTTATTTGCCTCTAAGCTGGCACACTAGGATTTTACCTTCCACAGTAAAATTAGTATGAATTATGATTCTAATCTATGGTTCCAGTAAATACAACAAAGTAGCAGTATAGTTTTCCCACACCAAGTATCAGGTAAAAATCAAAATACAGAAAGGAAAGACAATCCTTACAAGTCCAAGGCTCACATTTGTAATATCAAATGCCCCCCCTTTTTTTTTACATGAATGGATCTCTCTCCCTCAATTTCTCTTTCTCTTAAAAGCTCTAAATTAGGAAAATACTTCCGATAATAAGTTTGCTTAATATCTAAGGTAATAGTTTCCTCACAAATTCTAGTTTGAGCATCAGAACTATTCGTTTTAAACAAGAAATTCATAAGGTTGTTTTCTGCAGGCATCAAAAATTAGTGCTGAAGTATCAGGGAAAGTCAAGTCAGGAATGAAACTAAGTGCATGGGCATCCACAGCTTCTGCTGCTTTTATCAGCATGACAAAAAGAGTGTCACACTGTCAACCTGCAAGTTCTGCCCCTTTGGGACATGCACATAACATTTTAACCCATGTACAGAAGGGGCAAGGCTTTGGTGTGGTGCTGCTTTCATCAGATTGACCGGCTTGACCAACCCAGCAGATACTGCTGGATTAGCGACTGCTTCATAAAAGGGATAAGAGAAGTATTTTTACAGTGTAAGGATCACTCCAGATTAGCATAGCTAGGCCTGGGTAAAGGATTTCAGGTCCCTAGATAATGGAATAAAATAGAGATGGTGAAGTAAAGAAAAATAAAAGTGCAAAGAAAGAAAAGAAAAAAGGGGAAAAAATAAGAAAAGGAGAAATATAAAAAAATGATTCTCCCCTCCCTCCCAACAAGTTTAAACAACTTCAGTAACTTAACACCTTCTCTAGTATTTCAATAATTGAAAAAGATCTCTTCTTCCCATATCTCATCTCTTATCAATAAACAAACTGTAAAAACTCATCATGCAGTCCTATTCAGCAAAAGCCCATTTAAGAGCTACCAGAAATAATAACATATATATTTTAACCTTAATCAAATAAATTCATTTTGTATTCCAATTTATCACTCTCTTTGAGGAATAAAGCAAATGAAATCTCTCCCCAATTATAAATAAATCTTCAAAGCTTCATCATTCAGTCCTGGTCTAGAAGAAATTCCATTAATAGCTACCAGAAACCACAACACATATATTTTAACCCTGATCAAGTAAATTCACTTTATAGTCCTTCTATTTACTTTTAAAAAGCTTGGTCTTTAATCCCATCAAGTAATATCCCACAAGTTGATTTCTTATCATTTTCTCTTTGTCTCCTCAGGAACAGCTTCAGTAGTTTAACATGTCCCTTTTGTAAATCCAAGATAAGAAGGCTATCCAAGTCACTCTTCTGATTTATTACTTACATGTCCCATTTAGTTATTAAAACATCAGCCAGTTTCATTTGTAAATCTGTTGTGGCATCTTTTTCCATATTACTCTTATAATTGGTCATTTTTAAATCCATTTTCAAATCCATATCATCTTTTTTCCATATCACTCTTGTAATCTGGATTTTTTTTCAATCCATTTTTCAATCCACATTCAAGGCAGCCTCAATCTCTGTTTCATCCAGTAAATCTGTTCCTCTTCTGTAGCCTCTGTTAGATCCATTTTCATAGTGGCAGACAATCTTAAGAGTAATTTCTAGGTATATTGTTCCCAAATATTCTTGATTTCTTCCATAGTCAAATAATATTGCTCCATTGTATTAATAAGTCTATTCTCCTTTAATTGTAATCCCTAGTTCTCTCTGGTTCCCTCTAGTCAACTCTCAAAGTCCCCTCTTATCATATGTTTATTTTCCAATCAGCAAAGCTTTCCCACAGGAGGATTTCTTACAGTTAATTTCAAAATTTTCATATATATATTTATAAATTTTTAAACAAACCTAGCCTCTTAACTTTCCAAAATCAACTTTCTAGTCCTTTTTTGCTGTTTTCCAAAAAATTTATTTTTTTTTCTTTTTATTCCTTAAACTTATATGACACTTCTTTCATCCAGGATGGAAGCTCTCACGGCATAATGAAATTTGCTCTTCAATAACAAGCAATTTTCTAAGGTAGTTAAGAGAGGAAGTGGGCAAACCCAGTGTCGATTTGAAGGCACCAAACCATGACTTAGGCAGGAAGATTTTCCCCTGGCTCCCAGAGCTCTCAAACCCATCGGAGATCACTATTTTATGGTCTCTTCACTGGTGAGCCTCTGTATGGAGCAAACTTGTTGGTGATCCTAGTCCTCTCCTTGATCTGGAGAAGGGTTCCAAGGAGCCGATCCATTCACTGGCTTCTCTTTCTGCCGCAGCCATCGGCTCCGTTGTCATGGAGCCATTCTCAGTCCACCATTGCTTTCCTGGAAGTCAAAACTATAGAATGTTTAACAATCTACAGTCAAGGTAAATAAAAAAATATGTGCCCCCATGAGCATCTCATAGTAGATTATATAATGATGTATTTGAACAATTTTCCTCAATTACTGTTCAAATGATATGTTTGAACAATTTTCCTCAATTACTGGGAAAAAAGCCTTTATATGATTTATTGGGGAAATGAAAGATTAAATATGATGATATCGATAGCCACTTTTTTTCAGACATCGATGAATGTGAGAGTAACCCAGATATCTGTGATGGTGGACAGTGCATTAACATTCCAGGAGAATATCGTTGCCTTTGTTACGATGGATTCATGGCTTCTGTCGATATGAAAATATGCATTGGTATGTAAGATAGTTACAGATTTTAGAGGTTCTGTTTTATAAGCTAATGTTATAAAAATAATAACATACAAATAGGAAAATGCTTTTGATTTGTTTTTTCTAAGTGGTTAAATTGTAATTTTAGTTGAGATAGATTAAATTGATTTCAGTTTGTGAAAATGCAATATATCTTGACTTCATTTGTACCCGATGACATTTTAATTAGCAAACTAATTATGGATGGGAAGATGACATATCTGTTAAGTTGATTCATTGCTGGTCTGAATTTTCTTGAATGGTTCCTCATCGAACTGGACTGAGATATCAAGTGGAATACCATGGGAGCTAATGCTGGGCCTAGTATATTTAACCTTTTCATTTATAATTTGGATGAAAAAGTGGAGGGAATGCTTATCAGATTAGAAGTTAAGACAAAACTTGGTGAGATGGCTAATACTTAGAAGACGTACTATATATAAAATTTAAAATCTGCTCAAAAACAGTTTTGAAGGAGTGCTTTGCTGGAATAAAAGCACCGTTTTACTCTGTACCAGGCATGATAATAACATTAGACAAAAGTGTTTTGGAGCTGAAGCTGATCACAAGCTGAATTTGGGTCCATTGTAAATTGTGATGTAAAAAGGCAGTGCAGTTTTAGATTGCGACAGTAGGAGTTTCCAGATCTCATGAAGAAATAATTACAGTGCTGCATTGCTCATATTCCAGTGGGACAGTGTGCTGTTCAGATGCCAAATTTAAAAAGGTTTCAGAGAAACTAGCATAAGTTTATAGAAATAAAATGGTGGTAATAATGGACCTGGCTATGTTTAGCCTTGATATATGATAGTACTTTTCAGGTATCTAAAGGATTGTCACAAAGAAAAAAAGCTTGTCTCAATCATCATCCCAGAGAGCAAAACACAGAATAAAGGTCCTGGGTCTTAAAGCAGTGTGTGGTTAAATGTTTAGAAAAACATCCAAACAGTAAGATCAATGAACTGTTGAACCAATAAGAATGGGAGATGATCAGGTCCCCTTATCAGGATGGATTCAGGTAGAGGCTGGACAATCATCTATTGGGGATACTTTAATTTGCATCCCTGTGCCAAGCAGGAGATTGGACTCACTGGTTTAAATGGCTTTTTCCAATTCTATAATTCTGCATGTAATTAAATATTATGTTTAAGTAATTATTTCATTAATGTATAAATCAGTCCTTTATTAATTGATTCTCCTAATCAAGCACTATTAAATGTTAGACAAAATATAGAAGACATTTTATTTTTTAATATTTCTTTAGTTAATTAAAGCTATTTTATTGGAATAACTAGGTGATTATAATAAAACACTTGCACTTAATCACTGAACTTTATGAATTTATAGATGTGAATGAATGTGATCTGAATTCGAACATTTGCATGTTTGGAGAATGTGAGAACACCAAAGGATCCTTCATTTGTCATTGCCAGCTGGGTTATTCTGTCAAGAAGGGAACCACAGGGTGCACAGGTATGACACTGCTTTTTTTTTAAACAAACAAACAAAGAAACCTAGATTTGCCTCTGTGGAGAGGTGCTGAATATTTTTCATTGTTACTGATTTGGGCTCCCTCCTCATGGTAAAAGGAGGATGCAACAGCCTTTGTGGGGGAATGCAGGGCTGTCTGTTTGCTATATGAGAGTTCCAGGCTCTTTACTGTTATTCTAACAGACTGACCTGCACTTTACTGCAGAAGAGGAAATAAGAATGTTGTTAATCAGCATTGCTGAGAATATTACAGTTCTTCAAGGCATGTAATTTCTATAGGGGTTTGGGGCCCTCCATGGTATCACACAAAAGTACCTTCATTAAACAACAAAGAGCAAGCACAAGGAAATCCATCAAAGCAAGTACAGGTAAATACATCAGAGTATGAAAGTCATGTATTAGGCATATTCATCAGATACTAGGTACAGCAATTAATAGCTTTAATTTGCAATCTGTAGGTAAGTTCTTTAAAGGCGAACAACATAGTGGATTTCCCCTAGCTTCATTTCCCTTCCCATGAAACGTCATCAGCCAGTGGAAAATATCCACAAATCACTATCTCTAATTTGGGGTGGAGCTGGGAAAAGAGGTGAATTAAAACCTGATACCAAGACAGCTAATCTGTAGAATGAGTGGGGATTGCTAGTAAAGCAGAGAATCTCTCTTTGCCTGCTATATCAGAAGCTTGCAACTCCATCAAGTAGTAGAACATCAGGTAGGCAGTGGTTTCATCTAAACATTAAAGAGAATGATGGAGAGATCTAAGCCCTAAGACACCCATGTTGGAGCGACCAAGGGCTCAATCTCCCTTTCCTCACCAACACCAATTAAAACTGCCACTTAGGTGGTTACTATTGCAAAACAGTGTACCCATTGTTCTAGGCAACCTCATAATTGATGGTATGGAACACTGCTGAGATGTCAAGCAAGATAGGAGGGATGCATCTCTCACATCTGTGGTATGTCTTGCTACACAACAGTGCTGGTTTTAACCTATAAAGCCCTTTATGGCTTGGCACCGGGTTATCTGCAGGATCACATCTTCCCACAAGAGTTGCCCTTCATGCTGAGAGAAGCTGCTAGTTGTCCACCCATTTCCAGGAGGTCAGGGGGGCTGAAGCTTGGAAACATTTTTCCGCATTTTCAGCAACAGGGCCAATCCTCTGGAATGGTCCCCTGTTGGGGGTTACTTTGTCTCCAAATTATCTGCCTTCCAACAGAAATTGAAGACAGAGATTTTCCGGAGAGCTTTTGGATCCTGAGGTTAACTGTATTATGTTATTACATTGTACGTGCTTATTTTTGTGAGCCACCAAGAGTCCTTGTGATTGCAGTGGGATATATATTTGATCAATCAGTCAAATAAGTTTTTATACCATGCCCAGACCTGGCCTGGCTGATCCAGATAATTCACTTCATATAGGACTTTCTGTAACTGTTGTCCTACTAACCTGCTTATCCACCTTCTGCCAAAAGGATGGATTGGAAATGAGCAATAGATGCCTAGGTTGAACTGGGTTGATGGATGACTTCTTGAGGAAGGGGCAGACTTGCTACTTTTAAGGTTGGCAGCACCACCCACATTCTCAAGGTAGCATTCACCATTGCCCAAACCCAAGGACATTGCCCAAGGATGTTGAAAGTAGTTTACCTTTTCCTCAACAATATTTGTTTAATAGTTCATATCTCATGTCAGACATATTTTAAGTTATCCTAAGAAAACACACCTTTACTCCTAAACTATTAAATATTGTAACTATTATAATATTCTGTTGTCAGGCATCTTTATCAAAGTATACATTTCAGAGGTAAATTTATGTACAGGTAATCCTCACTTAACAACGGTCATTGGGACCAGAATTTCAGTCGCTAAGTGATATCACAAGGGGTGACATCACATGAATGCATAGCTTAGTGAAGGCACTTCTGTTGCTGTCATTAAGTAAGAACATCCTCACGACTTCCTTCCAGCTTCCCACAACCAAAATCAATGGGGAAGCCAGCAGGAAGTCGCAAGTCCCAGGCAGCTCGCAGGCAGGCCAGTGGCAGGTAAGTGGCTTCTGCTGGGTGGGGGAGGGTATCTGGGTGGCTGGTGAGGGGCGGCATGAGTGCAGCTGCTGCCAGATGGGGGAGGATGTGTGCAACTTACTCGAGCAACTTGTGACCTTCCGTGCCAGCTTCCTCAATGACTTTGCTCATGGGAAGTCGGCAGGGAAGATCATAAATGGCAATCAGATGACCATGGACACTGCAACTGTCATAAGTGCGAGCCAGATGCCAGGCACCCAGATCATAATTTTGAATAGTCACTGAACAAGTGGTTGTTAACTGAGGACTACCTGTAGCTGAAATCCCAGTATTTGAAATCTCTGTGCTTTGTTTTCTTTAAGAACAAATGTCTGCTTATCAAAAAATCTTATAAGGAATTTATGGTTTTCACATGCTCATTTATCACCCATTCTTGCTCTGATTTCTGATAGATATGATGACAATGGTAGAAGTCGGACAAATGTGTAATGCTTTCTATCAAATTTGCACATCAGTTTCTTTTCCTACCTTTAATTCATCCTTTCTTGCATTTAATTCAATCATAAGATTTATTACTTTGCTTTTCTTGGAGATTTTTAATATTTGATTTACTGATATTTTTACTGGAATTAAATTGTACTTCTGTCACACCATGAACACGAAGAAAATGTAACACTGAGAGATGTGGCAGGTTTTCCTTTGATGTTATATTGGCTCTTTTATACATGTTGCTACTTTTCTATGATGAATTGTTTCATAAATATATGTAGATATATCCACTGTCTTTCTTTCTTTCTTAGGGTTTATGAAAGAAATAGCCATTATATTTAAATCTATATTAAATCCACATTTTATGATTTATAGTAATTATCTATAATTATTTTATCAGATGCTTTATAAAAAAGAGGAATAATCACAGTACTTATAGTATGTGGTACATTAAAACCGTGATCAATATTACCAGTTTAGCTAACACTTAACAAGTGAGCTGAAAGGTTTAATATTTTAATATTTAACATTTGTTTGTTTAGACGTGGATGAATGTGAGATTGGTGCCCACAACTGTGACATGCATGGTCTATGTCTCAATGTCCCAGGAAGTTTCAAATGTAGCTGTAAGGAAGGATGGATTGGAAATGGAATTAAATGTATTGGTGAGTAAAGATAAATTGATATAGTTTCTTGCCTCATAAAAAGGCATACATAAGTTATGTGTTCATTTTAAAATTGATTTTTTAGATTGATTGGTCACTGGGGATTTCCTCTTGTCTGTAGTAGAAAGTAGGGGCAGCTAGCTAATTGACTCTACAGTAACAGAGTCAGTTGTATATATACTGTTGGGAGATGGATCTAGAAGAATCTCAACAAATTTCAGACAGAATCTTTCTTCTCCATATAGGCTAGTCAAATGGTTCCATTTTATATGTGGGTATATTAGTTACTTTCACAGCAAACATCATAAACAGTCATTTTACAACTTTAAATTTATCAGGATCTCCTATTCCAAAAGATAATTTCAGACAACTTCTGCAAAAAGTGTGACCTTCACTGTCAGCTGTAAATTCCTTCCTAATATATTTTAGGCTGTGTATTCTATACAAAAATTAAATGTAGCTCTGAGAACTTCAGTAAACCAACCCCATTATTTCCCCAGTTCTCCCCAACATTTCAGAGATAGGAAGCAGTTATGCCCATCTTTATTCACTGCATCCTGTCTCAAGTTTCAGATGTTCTTCTGGTTTCAAAGCTTCCTACCCTCACTGGTATTTTTAAAGTACATCTGTATATTTCACTATGTTTATACATTCAAATATAACCATTATCCATAAGACAATAGGTGATACTTGTATGATCACAGGTGTTTCCCTGAGAGGTACCATCTGGTGGGGTCATAACCATTCCCATCCTATAGTGTTCGCCAAAAGTTTTTATGGCCTTAGTAGCAGGCCTGAGATAGCATTTTAACAAATTCATCAATTTGCTGATGTTTCATAAATAAATATCAAACTATGCTTTTTGCTATCTATCTGAACCATCTTCCCAATGATAGCCCTTCAGGTATTAGAAGATTGCCATCATGTCTCTCGTTATCAATAAATATTGATAAATCATTTCTGGTAATCTCTCTATACTACACTTAAAGATACACTGATGATCATATAAGACTCTCTGCATTTAATTTCTGGCACAGGACTTTTGCTGTCTTATTTGTTGAGGTGGAAATGCCAGACTGAACTTGGAAACTTCTGAAATATGACCAATTGTTTTTCAAGTGAATTATATCCTAATGATTGAGAGTATTAATACTAATAGACTTTAAGCCAACTTCTGCAAGAAGTTCTGTGAACTCTGGAAAGCCAAATGATGGTTACTTTTAACGCGTTTATGATTTTCCTCTTTCTAACTAATTGCTTTAATAGATCTTGATGAGTGTTCTAATGGAACACATCAGTGTAGCATAAATGCTCAGTGTGTGAATGCTCCTGGATCATATCACTGCACCTGTGCAGAAGGATTTACTGGGGATGGATTTACTTGTTCAGGTAAGAGAAAGATTTAAAATCATTTTGCGAAAGAATTATATTTAATTTAGAAGTAGAATTCAGAACCCCATGGGACAATGGACTGATTAAGTGTTTACTTTTATGCAAACCTGGATATGGAGTTTCATCAAAGCCCTAAACTTTCCCATACATAATTTCCAAATACAGATTATTTTGAAAATGGTATATATATTCATCAGAGGATAAAATTGACTTTTCTACTAGTGACCTTTAAGAAAAAGTGAATGAAATTTATTTCTAAGGTACAAATGCCTGATGTTGTAACATTTTAAATTCAACAGATATTGATGAATGTGCAGAAAATATTAATCTGTGTGACAATGGACAGTGTCTTAATATTCCTGGTGGATACCGTTGCGAGTGTGAGATGGGCTTCACTTCAGCTTCCAACAGCCGAACTTGCCAAGGTAATTCACCACAACTCTAACCTTGTTTTGAGAATCTGGATCTGGATCTGGAGATATGACGAAGTAAAATACAAGTACTGTCAGAGCTTTTGGGTGATGCCGAATATACAGCATATGCTTTACATATAAATAGCTGTTTTTCTCAAGCAGAATGACTTTGCTTCAGAAGCTCTAGTGAAGGTTTGTCTTAACTTTGAAGTTTTCAAGGCTTTGCACATAAAATGTTACATTGAACAGTGGATTGACCATTTTTGTCAATTAACAAATAGCATGCAAAAAAATGTGCTGGTCACAACTTTGTATATATATATATGGAAGTATACATTGATAATTGTTCTTAGAGAAGTAAGCAAAAAATAAGAATTTTGTATTTGTGGTAATATATTTTTCAGTAGATTTCAAAGTAAAATGAACCGTTTAATTTAGTGACATGGCTGTAGTCTGCCAAGGTGCAGATGTATCATATCCATCACATTTAGACCTGCTGTGATATTTTAAACTTTCTATTGCAGCTCCAGGTGTTTTATTGTTTTTATTGCTGACTTTATTTTATAAGTGTTCTAATATATGCTTTTATCAGTTCGTTTAGCACACTGTTTAAATTATTTCAAATTTTTTGCTTTTAGATTAGATTTTTTTTAATGGAAAATGATATGCAAATATTTTCAAGTAAATAGTTTTCAATTAGTCTTCTTTAAAGTTTCATATCATATACAGATATTGTATTCTAAAATGTATACATTCTCTCCTTATTGTATAGTGTAATTAATACATTCAGCTCCCTCCCAGTAAAACCACAAGGAACCATAGACACATAAGACTTAGATATTTCAAAACAGATTTGCATCTGATGCATTTTTTTTTTTTTTTGTCTGCGCTCAGTCATTACTGACCCTGCAGTGACTGCCTGGACGAGTCCTTGCATTTTTCATGCTTGGACGAGTCCTTGCAGTTTTCAAGGCAATTGTTTTTCGGAAGTGGTTTGCCAGAGCCTCCTTCCTAGAGCAGAGCCCAGCTGGCGAGTGCAGGAGGCGGGGTTTCCGTTGCTTCGCGCCCTTTTCGGGCGAGCGCGGTTTCGCGCTTACCGGCAACTAGTCCCGTCTCTCTGTGCAAGGTGCTGCCAGCATTTTTCCTCCCACTGGAGTGAGAGTACCCATTTATCTACTCATGTGAGTTTTCGACCTGTTGGGTTGACAGGAGCTGGGGGGGGGGAGACAGGAGCTCACCCTGTTAACACGAAAGACTGGACTCGAACCGCTGAAGTGTCAGCCATTTCTGGCCGGCAACTTTCAGCGTCATTAAGCCGCTGCGCCACCGCGTCCCCTCATTTGATTTATCATTTGCATTACTAGGAAATAAATTATTTGGGGTATGTATTGTATTCATTTTGGTATTATTCTTTGTTTCAGATATTGATGAATGTGCCTTCCAGAATATCTGTGTGTTTGGTACTTGCAATAACTTACCTGGAATGTTTCATTGTATTTGTGATGATGGCTATGAACTGGATAGAACTGGAGGAAATTGTACAGGTAAAAATATATGTGTGTATGGGGTGGGGGCGGGGGTGGATGTGTGTGTATGTATATGTGTATAACCAATCCTTTGTGTAAAGAGGACAAAGCAGGAACATTGAAACAAGCAGAAAGCTGTTACCACTATACTACTATTTATTGATACTTAATAATTTCTTTTTCATGTGGACTGTTAGCAAATATTTCCACAAATGCAAAATTACACATTCTTCCTATTAATAGATCATTAATCATAAACAGTCTTCAAAAGAACAATATCAGCATAAAAAAAGAGAGATGTATACAACACTGTTTACTAACAGAATAATACGCTCATCTCTATCCATGATTTTGGGGAGCAGGATAAGGGTTGCTGAGGACACAGTAAATCCTGTTCCAAAATCAAATGTCTGCTGTTAACACAATATTGAATGTTGCCTGGTATTATCCCAAACTAATAATAAGATGAACAATAATCATATTGTCAATTATTTTCCTCAGGAAAGAGGAAAATAATTGATAAGAGGAAAAAGTGAATAGAAGCCAGGCTTATGCATACACTTACTTTTTTTAAACAAAGAATTGTATGGGCGTGACTGCAGATAGTAGCTTGAACAGAGAAAGTTTTCCTAAGAGAGCAATTGTATGCATGTGGGTAAAGGGGAATTTATGGTTGCGGAACTCGCTGCGATATCCATCTTGGTTCTGCTTGTTAAAAGTTTCCCACTGATTAAAAGTAATGCAATGGAAAATCAATACGCTAGTTCCAAAGCTACCATACGTTTTTGCCCTAGTGGTGGCATGTTGATGGAATGAGAGAGTTTTGAACCCTGCAGTGACCTGTCTAGCCTCTCTTGATCCCAATCCATAATACCCTTGATATGTTTATTTTCCTCAGTGCAATCACCAGTAACAAAGATTCTTCTGCCCAAAATGAAGGGATCAGTAACCTGCAGATCTCTCTGAATTGAATTTGGATAGATTAGCAGTAAAAATGCTTCCTTTTTTTTGCTTCATTTTTTTAAAGAAGAAGCCATCTAAAAATGCATATTTTGAAATATTGGTGTGTGAAGAAAACTGAAGAGATTTTAATACCTGTCTCAGGACTTGAGCAGTCAACAGCTTCAAAATCTGTTATTTGCCTTCTAGATTTTTATTTATAAAATTATATGGATATTAGATTACCATTGGGAATCTGGACCTGGATTGGGATTTTTTTTTCCAAGATAGGTATTTTAGTTCAAACCTAACTTAGTTTCAGTAAATCTAGTAACACCTGATAAATTACAGACAATATTATAGTACATCATAATGTTTAATAAAGATACAGCATGAATCATTCACATAATTATAATAATAAACATGCCCAAGAATAAGAAATTTGTTTTTATTCCAAATGATAATTATAGATATGATATAATAATGCTATAATGGCTATGAAATTGAATTAGATTGTATGTAATTAGATTTTGGTTAAAGAAATAATTTAATGTTTACTTCTTTTTTTCATTAAACTAATGGTTGCTAGAATATAGCTATGAAATCAAAATATAATGAAGTGTTGATTGGTTTAGCATTTCAGAAATCAGTTTTGTTCTGAAAGTAATAGGTTTTATGAAGTAAACAGTTAAGAAGGAAGTGTGTTGAGATTTTTTTTCATTATGAAAAAAATAATGAAATGAATATAAAGGCTTAACTTAATTTTCAGATGCATATTTCTTACTTTAGATATTGATGAGTGTGCTGATCCTATAAATTGTGTCAATGGCTTTTGTGTAAATACTCCTGGAAGATATGAATGTAACTGTCCTCCAGATTTCCAGCTGAACCCAACAGGAGTTGGCTGTGTTGGTATGTAAGATTATAATCATTTTACATAAGTAGAAAGGGAAGATTACCC
Source organism: Liasis olivaceus (assembly GCA_030867105.1). Lineage (NCBI taxonomy): Eukaryota > Metazoa > Chordata > Lepidosauria > Squamata > Pythonidae > Liasis > Liasis olivaceus. The sequence continues at coordinate 205,800,747 of CM061348.1, forward strand.
CAGGGATGTCTGTTGTGGGAGGCAAGAACAAAAATTGAAAACAAATATTTCATGATGCAAATGGTTCAACTTCATTAAATGCACTAATCCAGTGGGATTGGCTGGCAAAAAGGTTAATTTCTAAAAGTCATGCATTGTGTTCAAAGTGGTTCTTGAGGAACAGATTTACAAACAAGAAATTAGGGGGTTATAAAGGAACTTGAAATAACCACAATTATAGCCCATGACTGCACTGTAATTGAGCTTTCAAAAAATCTACTACAAGTAGTTCTTGCTTAACGACCGCTCATTTAACAGCGGTTCAAAGTTACGACGGCCTCGGAAAAGGTGCTTTACGACCTGTACTCAGACTTAGTGCCGCAAACCATTGCACCACCACCCCCATAGTTGTGATCTGCAACCTTTTTACGATGGTTGTTAAGTGAATCACGTGGTCATTAAGTGATTTCTGGCAAAAAAGTTTATTGGGGAAGCTGGATTCGCTTAATGGCCATGTGATTTGCTTAACAACCATGGTGATTTGCTTAAGGACCATCATAAAAATGGTTGTAAAATCGGGTCTGGTCATATGGTGACTTGCTTAACAACTGCCCCACTTAATGATGAATTTTCTGGTCTCTGTTGTGATCATTAAGCGAGGACTACTTGTATTCTGCACTTAAAATATTATGCATTGGGGTATGTGATATATGTTCACATTATAAACACAGTAATATTGTATGGTGTGTTTTGTGATGTGCCTGGTGATTTCAGATGAAAGGGAACAGATATTTAGGTATGGTAGCTAGGTTAGGTGAAAAAAAAAACAGCCTGATAGTCATAGTCAGTGCTTCATAGTCATTAACAATAAACAAGCTGTTCCTTAGCCTATTTATGTAAATCTTATTGGGTTTCTTCATTAAACACATTTCTGGAATACTGTAGACCTTCCTGTGTTGAATACATCTCCACACCCAGCAAATTGTTTCCTTCAAATGGTACAGAATAGAGGAGAGATCAACTCGTGTTCTACTTTCCATCTCTGTTCTGTTGCTGTTAGGTAAATACAAGGGTTAAAGCTAGAAAAACCAAAGGCCACTCTCTTTGGGTTAATTACCCTCAGTATTGCTTCCAGTGGCTGTGGAAAATTCTGTGCCTTTTGATAAATATATGAATACTGAAAATGTAGACTGTTGTTTTTAAGTTTCCTTTTATCTTTTGCCTGTTTTCCGTGTCTCTCCCTGCTCTTGCCTATCTTTTTTCCTATTTTGGCAGTTAATTGTTTTTTTATGTTTGCTGATTTTTAATTAATAAATATCAAGCTATGTTTTTTGCTAGCTTGGTATGCTCATGCTTGTGTGCTTGCTTTGATCTGGATTTAGGGACTGACTGGGAGTGTGCTGGCTGCAAGCCAAACTAGAAATTACACACAGTCATTTTCCAACATTCTGCAAATAAACATAGGCTAAATTGTGTAACCTAAACTTTGTTTCACAAGCTTGTGGAAATAATGAAATGAATGTATTGCATCCTAATCTGAATGGAATACATGAGGGGGTGTAGGAGTAAAATACATAGTTATCATTTTGCAGTCTCTATATAATAAATAAAGACAAAAGGGATCCCCTCACCACCGCAGGAGTATACAGCATACCATGCAGCTGCGGGCAAGTATACATCGGGACCACAAAACGCAGCATCCATACCAGGATAAAAGAACATGAAAGACACTGCAGACTACAGCAACCAGAAAAATCTGCAGTAGCTGAACATGCTCTCAGGCACACTGGACACAAAATCCTATTTGAAAACACAGAGATACTGGACAACACCAACAGCCACTACACCAGGCTATACCGGGAAGCCATTGAGATTCACAAACACCAGCACAGCTTCAATAAAAAAGAGGAGAGTCTAAAAATCAACAAAACCTGGCTACCAATCCTGAGAAATACAGCCTGCAAAAGGTCAACGAACTCAGCTCAACCAGGACATGCGAACAACTCACACAATGAACATGCTAATCACCCTCAGCAGCCACTCGTTAACAACTCAATAGAAGAAGGGACCCTGCCTGGCCCACAGGAAGATACACAGATCTGCTGATACCAGGGCAAGCAGCCACTCATTAACCCACCCCCAATCCCCCCCCCCTTCAGATCTCTATAAATACCCACAAAAGGGTCACACCATCCTGGGCACAGAGAGAACTGCCCCTGTCTGTGCTCCTGCACTCTGAAGATGCCGGTCACAGATGCTGGAGAAACATTAGGAAACAGAACTTCCAGACCACGGCCACACAACCTGGAAGATCCACGCCAGCCTTCGTATGCCGGCCGTGAAAGCCTTTGACAATACAAATGTGAATTCATTCATTCATTCATTCATTCATTCATTCATTCATTCATTCATTCATTTTGCCTTTAGCCCAGTAAAGAATATTTATGGTGTTAATAGCCTTACATTTAAATTACAACTCAGAGGTTTTAATTTAATTTAATTTAATTTAATTTAATTTAATTTAATTTAATTTAATTTTAACTGAAACAACTTCCTGATATTAATAATAAGGATAAAATTAAAACTAGTTACCATAGTTACATGCTATTTATTTATTTATTTAAATTTGTACACTGCCTGACTCACAATGAGTCTGGGCAGTGTCATTTTAGATGACGCACTGATCAACACAGCTTAATTTTCTTTTGTTCTGTACAGATAACAGAGTTGGCAACTGTTACTTGAAATATGGACCAAGGGGCGATGGGAGTCTCTCCTGCAATACTGAAATTGGTGTTGGAGTCAGTCGTTCTTCCTGCTGTTGTTCTTTGGGAAAAGCCTGGGGGAATCCCTGCGAGACATGCCCACCTGTAAATAGCAGTAAGGAAATGACTCTGTTAGGTGGGAGGACAAATAAGTAATATAATAAGGAATAAAACAGATAACATTGCTATATACACATAAGTCGTAAGACTTTCTGTAAACCAGTGCTTATGAGGAAACAAACATTTCTCAGAGGTGATACATCAACTTGTCAAAGTTCCTTGCTATGCTTCTGCCACATTTCAGACAAATCCTCATGCCTTTATTTTATTCTTGGTTGTCCTTTTATTTAATCCCTAGGTGAATATAATACCCTGTGTCCAGGAGGCGAAGGTTTCAGACCAAATCCTATAACAATTATCTTAGAAGGTATTTTTTTTCTTTCATTGTGACCACTATCGGTTTTGCTGTTGGTAATGTCAGGTTTGATAAACTGCCTGTAAAAGGGAGATTGTCAGACTGAGTTTAGAGAAAAAGTAGATTCAAATTTAGAATGAGGATATGAATGAACAAGTGCCTATTGAAAGAACATAAACTACAGTAAAATCTTTATGTATAGATGGGAAGATAGATAAAAGTTAGTTCATGGTAATAATCCATCTTCTTCCATTTATTACAGTTTTTCCACCAATTCACAATTTCCTTTTAGAATGTTGAGGTCCTTAGGACTTCTTGTTGGATTTGGGAGGTTTTACTGTTAAGAGGGAATAAGGATGGTATTGTTACATGAGTTGCCCACATTTTATTACTTTTGCTAATTTCACCATCACTTCAGCAAAAAAAAAAAATAATAATTAGAAATATGAATTGTCAGCTCTCTACTTGATTATTAGTTCCTGCTGGAAGGTAGAAAAAGTCTGAAACGGAAAGGTTACTGGATTTTTATTGAAATACACTGCGAAAAGCACTGTAAATTTGACTTGGTTAAATCAAATTAATTAAGCCAGACACTAATACTAAGTATGATTTAACCACAATGATTTCAGTAGGGGAGTCAAATGTGCTTAATATTCTAATATAGTACTTAATATTTTTCCATCCAAAATTATGAGAGTTAAATGTTCTTTAACTTCAGCTGGATAATAATTTATTTGCAGCTTTTCCCCCAGATCTCTGTCATAATAAAGTAAGCAGATTTAGAATAAAAAGTAAAAGCATAAGTTAATCATTTAAAAGTGGTCTGCTATAGTCTTTCATGTAATTTTCATCAGCCAAAAAACATGGCCTTCTTTTTCGTTGCAGACATTGATGAATGCCAAGAATTGCCTGGTCTATGCCAAGGTGGAAACTGCATCAATACTTTTGGCAGCTTCCAGTGTGAATGTCCCCATGGGTACTATCTCAGTGAAGAAACCCGAATCTGTGAAGGTAAAAATTCTTATTTTTTCTTATAGCAGGAAAGGAAAAACAATATTCTTAAGCAATGTTTTGCCCCACAACTGTTTTCCTCCTGAGAATATTATGTAGGTATTTAATGTGGGGTCGTAAATTAAAGCTTGTGGGTTCTAGCTACTCTACAGATCAAATTACTGAATTTGTCATAAATAATAGAAATTGAATCCTGCCTTCTTTGCATTCTGATATTAGCCCAAATAGTTGGATGCAAATTCTGTCCTTTCCAATGAAACTTATTCAAAAGTAGGTTCAAGTAGTAAGTTCAAATATGTGTTTATGTCTCTGCCTTACACACACACACACACACACACAGAGATCTCATATAATTTAAGAAAGGTTCAAAGGACTTAAAATGATTAATTTATAGTAATTATGGTATAATTAACTGTAAAGTACAATTGATGTACTTAAGTTTAATCTATGAATATACAAACTCTGAATTAATTTTATTTGATTCAAATTTGGCATGCCTGCTTGATTTCTTTTTTCTCTTTTGACGTAATGGCAACTTCATGGAACTGATCTATACTGGATCTGAAACAGAGAAGGAAAAGTTAACTGTAACAGTATCCTGAGACACTGTTTTTCCAACTGCATATCTGTCAGGTTCAAGCAGTGATTTTCAGTGAGAATGTAGCATAGGGAAAACATTGTACTACTGATGCAGCTTGTGAATCATGTAGTTACTGATGATTTTTAAAATATGAGTAAATGAGTAAAATGAGTAAATGAGTAAAAGAAACATAGGATTAAAAGATCTATTTATTGTTACTTTGAGAACTTCATAGTAGAGTGTCTCAATTCTGAAGTCAGTTCAGTAAATCCAGCTCAGCTTCATTTGAAAATCATTTTCATTTCTTCGATCTATTCTATGTTTAATATTTGCTCATTTGTTATTATTTGTCATTTTTACTTATTGAAATTAATTTTGGTGCTTGATTTTTTCCCCAGATATTGATGAGTGTGTTGCACATCCTGGTGTGTGTGGTCCTGGGACATGCTATAACACCTTAGGAAACTATACCTGCATTTGCCCCCCAGAATACATGCAGGTGAATGGAGGACACAATTGTATGGGTACGTTTTCATATTTACACAGTGCCATATTGACTTTCTAAGACTCCTAAAATTTAGGACCAGTTTATACTGATAGTTGTTTCTATGCAAGTATCTTAACAGCAGGCAAAGACTATAAGCAGGATTTGTACCAAAGCAGCATTTATGTAGAAGCATCACATGTGGCGAGGTGTTTCACTGGAAAAGTGAAACAAGTCCCTGAAATTTTCTTGGCAAAATTTCAGAAGTGGTTTGCCATTGCCTGCTTCCTAGGGCTGAGAGGGAGTGGCTAGCCCATTGTCATTGGCTTTGTCTCTAAGGCAAGACTAGAATTCACAGTCTCCTGGTTTCTAGCCTGGTGTCTTAACCACTACACCAAACTTTCTCATCAGCTAAATTTGGGTATATTGGTTAAAACAACCTAAATCTTGGCTGTTATTTTTATTGTTTGCTAAATATTCCCTTTGAAACATACAATCTAATATTAAGTAAGTTTACTTGGAAGTAAGCTCCAGTTTTCAATGGGATTTACTTTCAGGTAAATGTGTATGTTATATGTGTATATATTCATATTTATTATTAATTTGTGTGCATATGTAGACACATGCACATACAGATGTCCCCCCGAAATTACGTATCTACTCTAGATATCCCACACATAAATTAAACCAAACTAAAACACTTTCTATACTTTGTTCTGTCCAAATTACTTTTGAATGAGTACTGGAAGAAACATGTTTAAAGTAAAGGTATATCCTGGGCTTTGCAACACAGAGTGCCCTTCCATACTATTATTTTTTTCTTTATTCCTACTTTCTTTGATTTTGTAATCATGCCGTTTTTTTGGAGCTATAAAAGGTCAGATTTATCCAATATGAATAAAAAAGTTACATGAATCTTAGCATCCCTGATCTCGTGATACAGTTTTTCTTCTGGAAATTTAAGATTTACAAATTAACCAATACCTCTATCATGGCTGAGTTTCCTACCTGTCCAGTTCTTCTCCTCATCTACTTGAATAAACCATAGGATATAAATATAGCTTGTCTAAACCATCTGCTGTGTTTTAGACAAAATTCAGCTTAGTTAGCTACAAAATCTCTTAGCATGGTATGTACGGAAAAAGTTTCTAATTCAGAACCAAACTTTTATTTCTGAAATATTCTACAGGATATTTTTTAAAGTATATGATTTTTATATCTTTAGATATGAGAAAGAGCTTTTGTTATAGAAGCTACAATGGAACATCTTGTGATAATGAACTTCCCTTTAACATTACCAAGAGAATGTGTTGCTGCACTTACAATGTTGGGAAAGCCTGGAACAAGCTGTGTGAGCCATGCCCAGCTCCAGGAACAGGTAACAATTCATGTACATTTTCTTGGAGCAATTTATATTTAAATGACATCTTTGATACTCGCTTTAATTTATTTAGTGAATAAGTGTAGGTATCATGGCAGCTTTAGCATAAGATGTTAGCTTGACTTTCAGTTTCACAGCAAGGAAGAAAGTAACTTTTTAGCCCTTTTTTCCTTCCAGTATTGTGCTTTATTTCCTGTACAATCAAACTTGTTAAAAATAAGAATTCTGATTCTCAGATAGCAATGAAAGAAAAAGAATTGAAGTGAGAATGCCGTCCTCTTTCAGTGGTTAATGCTTTCCTCTCCTGTTGCTGCATTTTGATGGGAGAACTAAATAATTCAAAAAAGGCAGGAATTCACAATTACTATATCTTTATGCAATCCTATCTTGCAGTGATCAGTCACTATTACAGCTAATATCTGGATTATATAATGTGCTTAATTTTGGCTGTAGAAAATATTCCTATATGGAAGGTAGAACAGTGCAATTTGTAATGCAATATTTTCTTCAGAATTATTGGTTTTTATACTTCCTTGTTTCTTCTCCAATTCTGGTTTTTCATTTGCTAATCCAAGGAAGGCAAGTATTATATTAATGATGTGAACCAACTAGTTTAAAATTACTGAAATATAAATGTACTACTTTTAGAAATAATGGTATATCTGTCTAACTCTTGCAATGGATTTTATTTATTTATTTATTTTCTATAACATGTATGTTCTTTTCCTGTGTATTAAATGTATTATTTAGTTAACTTGGGGAACACGGTTAGTGTTTATAGTATTTTTATTATAAACAGTAAAGAATTATATTAAGTGGCTTGAACAAAGAGGATGAATAAAAAAAATATTCTATATAGATGTGCATTTGGCATATGATAAGAATAATATGGGAATCCTCTGCAGTGGTTTTATGAGATATCATATTGTGCAAAAAGAATAATTAATTATTTGAAAATTAAATATACTTACAACTTAATAAAATACAGTATGCCTATACAACCAGAAGTATCCCATCCTTGTTGACTTTATTCATATATTGGACATCACAAATCTCAAAAATAAGGGTGGTGTCTCTCTAACTCACTTCAGATTATTCTGGAAGTGATCTGATTTTCTCCTCATACCAGATAACGCAGACATTCTTTTCAAGTCATTTGAAAACTTGAAAAAATGACAGCTAGACAATAGCAGGAAAAGAATGAGAAAAGGCTCTCCATCTAGAGAAGGACCTGAGAATTAAAAGACGTGCTTTTATTTGAGATGGGTGTCTACAAGCCTCTGGAATTGTACTCATGCTTGGCTCAGGAGAATTTTTATGCAAGTGATAGTACAGTGATTAATTAAATAATTACAAGGATTGTAAAATAAAACTACAAAGTATTTTTAAATGAATTGAAATCAATATAAGTTTTCCCCTTTTTGTCACTTAAGTTGAATTCAAAACATTATGTGGAAATATTCCTGGTTTCACCTTTGACATCCATACAGGAAAAGCGGTTGGTAAGTTTGAAAGCTGTTGCGTTATTTAAACTACATAAGCTGAGACTGAGACTGTGATAAGCAATCCTCTTTCATTTTTAATTACCTTTTAAAAATTAAGTCATGAATAAAATGTTGACTTCTCTTCCCTACTGCTTTAGATATTATGTGTTTTCTCAACACCCTCTCCCCGAATTATATTTTAAATATACACTGAAATAAGTTCAGATATTTACATACGTAGATATGCACAAGTTTCTGTCAGCTTGGTATCCCTCATTAAAGTGAGTCACTTATTTGCAATAAAATACATCTATATAAACATCTCCATATGTATGTAAACTATTATTACAGGGGAAAAGTCTAGTCTGATTCCCTATGCTTGTACTGTAGCTTTTTATGGATTTATTTTCTCTTGGAAAAATTCCTAAATGTGCTAAAATTATATTAATTAAAATGAAATAATGCTTGTTACCATTTTAAGTGCCATGCAATATTTTATATGTCTATATTTTAGTAAAATATTGTGCAATTTTTATTGCTTGGATAGAAGGAACTTGAGACCACACATGGACTGTTGGCAATATTAACCCAATGCATTTGACTAATGAACATTCATTTTTCAGATATTGATGAATGTAAAGAGATTCCAGGTATTTGTGCCAATGGTGTTTGCATTAACCAGATTGGGAGTTTTCGTTGTGAATGCCCTACAGGATTTAGCTACAATGATCTGCTCTTGGTCTGTGAAGGTGATATACTTTCTTGTATAGCGTGATTGTCACCGCAATTGTATGTGTTTCAAGCTGGTGCAAATAGCAGAGTATATGCATTGACAAGTATATGCAGATTTTACACATTTGCACTGCCAAATCACCATTATCCCACAATGATCGACTGTGATTGAGTGGGCCAGAAAAGAAAAAAAATGCACAAGATGAAGTACTTATGGAATGTTGGTACATATTCTCCCACAGAAACTTTGTGAATGTTTCTTTAACACAGAGCCTAATTGTTAGAATATATAAGAATTTTAATGTCTGTTGAAAAGATAAAAGGATGCTTGTCTTTGAAAAATAGATTTCATTGCATTTCATTGAATTTCTGGCTTAGTTTTTGCAATATTAGTCTTCAGCTTATCCATTAACTTTTAAACCTTATTATTAGTTATTCTTCTTTTCCTAATATAAGCCAGTCTGTGTATTATCTTATTTCACAAGATAATGTTTATCTTGCTAATTTGATTTCCTACTTAGAAAAAAAAAAAGGTAATAATTCTCTTGTAAGCATCAATGTTGCTTAGGAAATGTTATGTTTATGTTCCTGTTATTTGCTATGTTAGAAGCAAAATGATAGATTTATTCAATAATTTTTAATCCTCCTGATAATTTTTCTATTACCTTAAGTTATCATTTTAAAAATATATTTGGGAACATATGAGTTTCCTTCTTGACAATGTTGTAATATTTTAATTAAAAATAAATTAAAATGCTATTTATGACTTAACATACCAAGTGTACTGTAAAATACTAGGGATATATATTGATAATAAATGCATTTAGATTTTAGATTTCAACTGGAATGTAAAATTCATGTTTAAATTGTTTGATTAAAATTAATGGAATATAAAAGTGCTTTAACTGATTCATATTCACTGTACCTTGCTCAGTATAGAAAATACCTGAATGTTTCATAGTGGTAAAACACATATATTGACTCTTAATCATGGATTATTGATTTCACAGATATTGATGAATGTAGCAATGGTGATAATCTCTGTCAACGAAATGCAGATTGTATTAACAGCCCCGGTAGTTACCGCTGTGAATGTGCTACAGGTTTCAAACTTTCACCCAATGGTGCCTGCATTGGTAAGGAGTCACTTGTGATCAGCATTTTGCTTAATATTCATTTTAGCTACATATTTTCCAGATTTCTATACTGAATTTACATTTCGTTTCACCATTTTTTAAATTCATAAGCAGCAAAATGTAGTAGGGAAACTGCTCTTGTAATTTCCTTCAGTATAGCTAATATATTGATTTTAACATGCACAGAGAAGAAAGTTTTTCCAAAGGATGCTGACTCAGAGAATAGAGCTTTTTCTTAGGACAGTTTGGTTCAGAGAGTAGACTTTAGCTTTAATAATCATTAACAGATTCTAGAAGTGGAATTATGAGTAATAGATAAATTATCACACCATAGATAAATATGTACATCATGTGTTTTATATTTTGTTGTAGATCGCAATGAATGCCAGGAAATTCCTAATGTATGTAGTCATGGCACATGTGTGGATAAAGAGGGGAGCTACTACTGCATCTGTCAAAATGGTTTCAAGGCATCCCAGGATCAAACTATGTGCATGGGTATATGAATAAATATATAAAACACTTAAATTATAAATCTAGAAAATTGCTAAACTGAAGATTGGATGGCAGTGGCATAGATCTCAGGGAACTATAAGTTCCATATGCACAGATAAAATGTAATAATTAAAAACTGTCCTGTGTTAAGCTTTCTACCTGTTACTTATTAGGAGTGTTGAGACTACAACTCTCAGAATTCCCAGATAGACAAATATTGGTTAAGCTGTATTATATGAATTAAGTCAAATCAAATGAAATAACACTGTTGGAACTGAACATCAATTGTCATGGAAGATTAGTGTATTGATAATACCCAGTTACACATCTCCATTCTGGCCTAACTGTAAATCCAGTTGAAATTCTGCCTTGGTCCCTGCAGGATTTAAGGGTCTCAGTGAGGAGGAGCAGGCTTAGCCTCAATTCCTACAAGATATGGTGGCTCTCGATGCAGAAACCAACAGATTCTAATAGCATTTCTTCTTTGGCCCTGGATGATGTTGTGTTCTCTCACATCTAACAACCTGGCAGTATTCTTGGACTCATGGTTCCTGCTGAAAGAGCTAGTGGAAACCTTGGCCATGATGACCTTTGCATGGTCTCATATTGTACACCAACCACAACCATTCCTGCACCAAGAGATTTTGTAAAAGGTCACTTATATCAAGAAACTATCTTATATTCACTTATATTCAGAAACTATCCTAATTTAGAATGCAGCCAGTTGAGTAGTCATTGGTGTGTCATGGCTGGCCCATGTGACACCACTAGTTAGGGAGCTGCAATAGTTGCCAGTTTGGGTTGAAGAGCAATTCAAAGAGCTGATCTTTTCCTTTAAAACCCTTTAAATTATATGGCAAAAATTGTTTGTTTGTTTGTTTGTTTGACTGGGTTTACAGGTAGTCCTTGGTTAACAGTGGTAATTGGGACTGGGAATTCTGTCACTAAACAATGCACTTGTAAAGCATGATGTCACGTGACAACACTGACTTAAGATAGCAGTTCCGGCAGTTCCAGTTGTGGTCATTAGGCAAATCTTGCACGATTGTTAGGTGTGATGTTAGCAATGGAACAGCTTGCCTCCTGGAGTTGTGGATGCTCCATTGCTGGAGGTTTTCAAGAAAAGATTGGAAAACTATTTATCTGAGATGGTATGATGACTCCTGCCTTGGACAGGAGGTTGGACTAGAAGACCTCCAAGGTCCCTTACAATCCTGTGATTCTATGATTGCCATTTGCGACCTCCTGCCAGCTTCCCCATTGACTTCGTTTGTTGGCAGGGAAGGTTGCAAATGGCAATCATGTGACCCTGGGATGCTACAACAGTCATAATTGTGAGCTGGTTGCCAGGCACCCAAATCACAATCATGTGACTGTGGGGACACCGTGATGGCCGCAACTTCAAGGACTGGCTGTAAGTCTTCTTGTTCAGTGCTTCGTAACTTCAAACAACCGCTGGCTGGCTGGCTGGCTGGATGGATGGATGGATGGATGGATGGATGGATGGATTGTTATTAACCAGTGGCTATCTGTATAAAGCTGCCGAACTCAAACAATGTGGCTCTCAGCAGCGTACAGCAGAATAACAAACAATACACCAAAAGAACCAAATAGAATATATACGTTATATAAATATAAAATACAAAATATAAAATGGTGACCAAACACAATAATAAAAACAACCAAAAGGGGACTCCACTCAACTAGACCCAAACATTGGAAGAAAAAGTCATGCTTAACAGCTTTCCTAAAGGTGAACAAAGTTGGAGCCTGTCATATATTGGGAGGGGGTGTGTGTGTGAAATCATTCCAGAGCACAGGGCCAGCCACCAAAAAGGCAAGATTTCTAGTTCCCATAACGTGACAAAGCTTAAAAGAGGGAAACTGGAGCCTACCCTCCCTATGGGAGAGTATGGGCCAGATAGATGTTCTTGGGAGAAGGCGGTCCTGCAGGCAACTCAGTCCTATGTCATGTAGGGCTTTAAAGGTGATAACAGTGCAGCTCACAGAGTAGCAGTGTTACATGGGTAATGAGCTACACCAATAACAACCTGTGCCACTGCATACTTGTTCCATTGATAAGTACAATTATATGACAGATTATGATTATGACTTTATTGCTGCTATAGTTTTGTTGTTCATTTATTGTTTTTTAATCCCAAAACTGTAATTAGAAGTGTAAGCTGCCCAGAAGCATTTTCTGAGAGCCATATAAGTGTTAGTAAAACAAACAAGCAAATACAAAATTAATTTTTATCATGAATAATTTGTTTGGTATTAATGTTTTCTATCTGTAGATGTTGATGAATGTGAAAGACACCCTTGTGGAAATGGAACTTGTAAAAACACAGTTGGATCATATAACTGTCTGTGCTATCCAGGATTTGAGCTAACTCATAATAATGATTGTATGGGTAAGAGAATGAATATTATTTAGAAAGAGTGATGATATAATACATTCAAACAGAAACATGTAAATGCTGTAATATTTATTTCAGTCCTATAATCAGAAAAAAGTATGATAATCTTTCAATTTCATGGGTTTTATTGAGAAATGTCATTACGATTATTCTTTTAACTAGTCAGAATTAGCATAAATAATTTTTTGGTTGTTATTTCACAGTTATTTCTTTGTTGTTGTTTTATGTAGCCTTTTCTTATTCTACCAATTTGTAGCCAAACACCAGCCCTTGATAAGAATGGTAGATAATATGAGGGTATTCTACCAAACTTTCTTATGAGTCAAACTCAGATACACTGCCTTGCTTTTAGATCAAACATAGAAGATCCCTAATTGGCTCACGCTTGAAGTAACAAAGACTCTGTTCTTTTCTAAAAACACCTTTTCTGGATTTGGAGATTTTCTTCTAACCAATTATAAATAACCTTCCTACTTTTTTTTTTTTTTTTTTGGCAAGTCGCTCAAGAATGTGATGGCTAAGCAGTTGCAGTCTGGGTTTTGGGAGATTTGGGGACAAAATTGGCCCTAGTTGCTCTCACAGGTTTGGAGAGAAATGGAAGGAGTGCTGTGTTGATCCTGCATGAACTTTTAGCAGCTTTTGATACCCTCACTAACTGCAGAATCTTCTGAATAATTTCTGCAAGTGAAGATCGTGATGTTTTACAGTGGATCCATCAGTGTAATGGTTTCAGAGAGTAGAATTACATGGTTGCACTTCTATTCTCTGGAATCTATATTGTAGAATTCCACAGAGTACTATCTCCACTATTGAGTTAATGTATTATCCTCTGATTCATAAATCAACTCAAAACTATATTTGTTGTCCCCATTGCCAATCCACGTCCTGTCTCTGTTGCATCTATTTAATGTCACTGCCAAAGTGAGGTATCTTGATTTGTGAGTGTGTCAGCCAGCTAGGCAAGTTGATTGGGTTTATCCTCTTATTTGCTGCTGTACCCCTCCAGCATATTCTCAGCTAGCAAATATCAACCAGAATATAATAGTGCTATCCATTTCCCCCATGCATGCCTCCCCTGAAATTGGAAGATTTTCTTTCTTCTGCTAAACTGAAATGCTCTACTCATTTTCCACTGTCTAGTAGGTGAATGTGAATGGGCTGTTTCAGCTCAATTTAACTCTTCCTGCTTCTAGCATTTTCATGAACTAGATTCCATACCTGGGGCTGATACCAGCTATTAGGACTGTGTGCAAAGACTTGAAGAAGTACTTTGCTTCAATCAAAGACTTACTCAAAGCAACCTCCCTTTGACTCTCCGCCATAAAGTGCTGCAGCTATACTGGCTTCTGTATATGCACAAAAGATGGAGATCAAAATTTATATACAAATATTTCTGGTCTTTCTGAAATATGTTTCTTTTGTGTATGAAATATTAAAAGGTAAAGATTTGTCTAGTAATATATGTTCTTTAAATAATCTGTGTCTTAAAGTGCTAGAAAGATTGCTTTTCACATACAAGGACCTCATTCCTTACCAGCTATGTTTTGTCATTTCCATGACACTATCCACTGGGATGTGTTTATACCTTAATATGGTAACTCTGTCTGCATATGCATTCCATTATATTGAGCTCATGAGAAATACCTAGTTTTTTCTTGCTTATTTATAGATATTGATGAGTGCAGTTCCTTCTTTGGGCAGGTGTGCAGAAATGGAAAATGCTTTAATGAAATTGGTTCTTTTAAATGTTTATGTAATGAAGGTTATGAACTTACTCCAGATGGCAAAAACTGTATTGGTATGTATAAAAGCAATTATCAAGTGTGAATGTGCCTTATGATACAGTGTAATCCACTCTTAATAAACTGCACTGGACATTGCGGGATATACTTTTTCATACATTTTATAATATTCCTCTGGGTTTTTAGGCACCACATATAGTATTGTGTAATTATTTTGTTTATTTATTTGTATGTATGTATGTATTGGCTGCCCAACCCCAGTGTAATTATGTATGTGCTTACTTAGAAATAAGCTGAAATCAAATTAATGTATTTTTAAAAATTATTCATTATAGATTATAATCATGAGGAGAATGAATTCTGGGCATAAAGTACTGAGAATGAGATGTTATATTAATGAAAGAAATGGCAAAGGTTCAGTTATACTCATATTTTTAAAAAATTAAAATTAAGGAAACCCAGTAAAGGGACTTCAAGAATGCTGTCAGTGGATAAGTATACCTGCACTGAAGGGCAATCAAGAACTCAAGAAGTGAAACAAAACCAGTTCTCTATTTCTCTCTCTTCCTGACTCCCTTCCTTTCCATGAAAATTTTGGTTTGCTCTTAGCTATTTTGGTTGCAGATTTGAAGTAGCTATCTTGATTTCTGTAGGATAAATTGACTATTAAATTTCTATGCAAGAGATTTGATTATGCTCTATCTGCAGGAACTGATTTTAGAAACATTAGACATAATCCTTTCACCTGAAGATTTATCAGTTCTTCCAGCCATGATACTTTCTTGAAGATAACAATTTTATATAAATGAACCTATTATAAAAGAATCCAGCAGATCAGCAATAGAAATGAGGGAAGTGCAATCAATTCAAGTGCTGTGCAATATTTGCATATTGTGCCTATGTATATTAGTATGGTGTGGTAGTGAAAGTATTGAACTATGACCAAAAATTAAAATCCATCTGCAGCTGTGAGAGCCACTGGGTGATTATGGGCTAGTCTCTCAGCAATACATACTTCTACTTATTGTTATGGAGAAATAACAAACATTATTTTCCAAGATGAAAGACAGGATATAAATTTAAAAAATAAATTCAGCCCAGAATCCTTAAATCTATTTATTTATTTATTTATTTATCAAATTTGTCACCGCCCATCTCGTTAGAAAACAACTGGGCAGTTTACAGGAAAAATAAATATTAATTAAAAATACAATGTAACAATTAGTCCTAAGTAAATAGTAAGTAACTTCCAAGCTAATTGATGTTAGCTAAAAATTATTAGGCTCGGGGAACATCATCAGGGCACCACCCATGCCCAGGGTTGATTAAAACTCTTGCCCCACGCAAGCTGGCAGAACTAGGTCTTCAGTTCTTTCCAGAAAGCCTGGAGGGAAGAGGCCTGCCGCACTTCTGGGGGGAGAATATTCCAGAGGGCGGGGGCCATGGCAGGGAAGGCTCTCCTCCTCAGCCCCGCCAGCCGACATTCTCTCTAAATTTCCTCTTTTGTCTCCATTCTGTTGAGATATTAATGAGTGTGTGGTGCTTCCTGGCTCATGCTTTCCTGGGACATGTCAAAATTTGGAAGGATCATTCAGATGTATCTGCCCACCAGGATATGAAGTAAAAAGTGAAAGCTGCATTGGTAAGGCTGCCTTTTCTTTTTGCACATGGTTTACATGGTAGCAATATTATAAAACTGTTTATAGAAAATTGAAGTATTGTGCTACACACAGAAGCACATGTATATGTGTATGCGTGTGTGTGATTGTGCTATGATACCAGAAACATACAAAGCCTTCGTGTTTAAGCAACACAAAATTTAATACAAACTTAAAAAAACTTATGTTTTGTGATTTAGAGAATCCATGTTGAATTACATTCAAGCAAAAGTAATGGTTTTGAGTGAGATGAATTTAAACCAGGATTTGTTGAAAAAGAATGTCAAAATATGGCATTTTTACATTACAATGAGTAATACTATTGAACTATTCATCATTTAATTATTTATCATCCTTCTCCTCCTTTTAAGTTATATAGGATGATAATATGTGAGATTTGCATATTCTTTATTAGCAACTTGATTTTAATTTGATCACTAATATATTCTTTGACTCCTAGCATATCCTATTCTATCATTTTTTAAATTTGTATTTGTTTTAAAGTCATATTTATTAATCCTTCTTTATTTCCAAACAGAATGACTGTCAAAACAATTTCACTGTTCCATTGTGTTCCTTGAATATGTGAAAAAAAAAAGTAGTGTTGCATTCTCAACCCATGATTTCTGGTGTAACTCTTGAATATATGGAACCTTATTGTATAGGTAGCTGAAGACGGAATGCATTAGTTTTTGCATCAGTGGCTGGGGAAGGAGATTTAGTACTTTTGTTTTTCTGGGGAAACGGTCATAACTTTTTCTACAATCTTAGTGTACCGGGGTATTCAGTGCCTTCATTGTTGCAGATAAACCTTATTTATCAAGGGTTTATTTCAAGACTAGGAACTAATATAGTGGAAACTAAACATGATATAAAAAATTATTATTATTAGATTTTTTAGATTTTTATCCCTCCTTTTTCATGAATTCAATGATAGATGCTTGCAAAGAAAAATAAACATTATGTTTTATGGAATTGTATTATGAAACAGATTTAAGAAATCATTTTAGCCAAAATATTGAAAAAGAAAATGAAGAAAACTTCTATATGTTTTGCTATATAAACATGAAAGAAAGAGGATGAGAAAGGCTCTAATTAGCATTTCTCGTCCTCTTTCTTTCATGTTTATATAGAAACTGGCAAGCAGGGTCCCTGGTATTTCTGCTCTGAAGTAAGTCCTGTGAAAGTCAATAAAATTATTCTAAGAAGCAATTAAGTTATTCACACTTTTTAAAAATGTAAATTTTATTTTTATGTCTTATGTGAAATGACTAATGATTAGTAAAGTTAATTCGTAAAAATTTTAACATTATGTAATTTGCAAAACTAGTTTAATAAACTATGTGAATAGTTTGTGCAGCTTACAATGTGCTGTTAAAATGCAGGTCTGTAGACTATATGATCATACATTTTAAATACTAGTTGCTAGTGGATAACAGGAAGAGTTTTAATAATGTTCAGTCTGTGTTTTTAAGCTTCCCAAATGTTTTTGATTGGCCGCTGTGTACTAGACAGACCATTGATCATGAACTGCAGAACCTTTCTTATGCTGTTATGTACAGAAAGTTAATTCTGTGAAAAACTGGCTGGCAAGTTAGAGACTGTGATCTTTCAGATGTTGTTCCCATGCTGACAGGTCTTCTGGAAGTTGTAGTCAGCAACCTTTGAACCATCACAAGTTTTCCATTTGGTCTATATGCACATTAGTTACAGGTGGCCTGTTTCTTGATGATGACTTCTTGGAAACTCAGAAAGTTGTAACTATTTTATAAACCTATATATTATTTTCTATGAACAATTTTTCCTCCTAAATGCTGGATCTGGATTTTTTTTATCAACATGAATGGTATTATTTTCTATATTCAGCAAAAACTGTCTTTGCTAATTATCTATGAAAACAGTATCTGAAACAAACAGAAACAAAATTATTTTTATCTAAGATATGTATTGTTTTAAAACTTCTTTTAATATAAGGTACCTTAACTGTTGCAACATTTTCCATCCACTCTCTGGCACAAAGGATTGCATTTTGGAGAATATTTAATGATTTAATTACATTTTCAGATATTGATGAATGTAATGAGGATCCTAACATCTGTCTGTTTGGATCCTGCACTAATACTCCAGGAGGATTCCAGTGCATCTGCCCCCCAGGTTTTGTGATATCCGACAATGGTAGGAGATGTTTTGGTAAGCATAATGGTTGTAACAGGCAATAATAATAAACCCAAAAATTATGAGTGACTAAATTAACAATATAATATGGAATCCTGATTCTTATTGAATAAAACTATTTCTGTCTCCCCTTTCCATTTAAAACTTCATCAAACTGGTTAACAGGATCATTTAAATAATAACAAATTAATTATATAGATGTGAAGAGTAAATTTAACAAATTCAGCCATATATGCCTTTTAAAAACTTTAGCAAATCAACACCTAAAAGAAATCTCAGCAAGCTTCATGATACAGGGTTGGATATAAAATTTGTCATTGCTAATTATAATAAGAGTCTAAATAGGAATATTCCCAAGTCAGAAGCTTGGATTAATTCATTCCTAATATGTGATTAACTACAGTGGTATGACCTTTGCTTTCTCTCTTAGATACTCGACAGAGCTTTTGTTTCACTAATTTTGAGAATGGAAAGTGTTCTATGCCAAAAGCATTTAATACCACCAAGGCAAAATGTTGTTGCAGCAAGATGCCAGGAGAAGGTTGGGGTGATCCATGTGAACTGTGTCCTAAAGAAGAAGAAGGTAGTGAAAACATTGCAAAACTTTTCAAGAGAAGCCGAAAATGAAAACATGAAACTAATATATAGTGTCTCCAGTTATAAAACCGCGCTCATCAAGTCATCATATGAAATTGGAAGTAGAAAAACATGAGTTGGAACATACAGTAGAAAAACTTTCTTAAGTTGTTTTTATTACTGGCTTATACTAGATGCTGAATAGCATTACAGCTATAGCTACTGATTACATTTTGGACGTACTCTCGTCAGCTGTATTCTTTATCCAAGAGCAATCAGAAAATTCCTGTGGTAGAATTTGTTTACATTTTTATTTAAATTATTGTAGACAGTTTAAATGACTGCTCTGTATGTTCTCTCTTTAGTGATGGTGTTTCAAACATTCTCTTTCACAGTTGCTTTTCAGGATCTGTGTCCATTTGGCCATGGAACTATACCTGGAATAGATGATACACGAGAAGGTATTAATTTCCTTCATTACCACTCCACTAAATAGCTCTATTCACTTTTTGTTTTATATAATACTTAAATGAAATTGTGTTTGGGATGGAACTCTTAAAATGTGATTTATACACTTTATTAAGGAAAGTGAGTATAAATTTTATTTCAGGAAAGTTCTCTGCCTCTAAGTGCAGAGTTATCATAAGGTAGCACAATGTTGTTTAATATTATTATCATTATAGTTAATGCTGGTTTATATCATTGATAAATATATCCCATTTATTGTTTTAAAAATTAAAGTTGCTTAACAAAAAAAAAAGTCTAATAAAATGTATAAAAACAAGTTTAATAAATATTTAAATATATAAATCATCATAAGTTAAAATGTTGATACCAAAATACTAAACAATTATCACTTCACATTTTAAAATGTAAAACTATACAGGTAGTCCTCACTTAACGACCATTCATTCAGCGACCATTCAAAATCATGATGGTGCTTAAAAAATGGATTTAGGACCCGTGCTCAAAGTTATGGCTGTTGCATGATCAAAATTTGGGCACTTGGCAGCCTGCCCGCACTTACGACCACAGGGGTGCTGCAACTCCCCCCACCTGCCTATCTCTCGTCCCCATCTATGCCCTTTTGGCTGCCCTGCACAGCAGCACTCGGCGGTGCAGAAGCATTGGGGCTGGAGCTGAAGTAGTGGCCCAGGGCCTTTGGCAGTCTAAGCCAGCTACCACCACTCCCCAGGCCTCTACTTGAGCCCCAGCACTGCCGCTGCCACTGAGAAATGCCACCTCAAGCCCCACAGTGCAGCCAGCCACCCCAGCACCATTGCACAAAGCCCGAGTTGCCCTGCCATCCTGCACTCCACAGGCTCTGCCATGCCTAGCTGACCTTTGCCACTTTCCTTCCACTGCTGACGAGGTGCGCCTGGCCTGACCCTACTGTATGCGTGGCATCTGCTGGCTGTGCCAGGCCTTCTTCCCAAGTCCACTCACACCATTCCTTCTCCAAGTCACACGTCCCATTCTCATGATCCTTTGGAAACTGTCAGGTCTTCCCCAGGTCTCACAAGAATGAGCATGTTATCTGGAGAACAGCAGGAGCCCCAGTCTCACAATGATTTGGAAGACCTCCAAATTCCTTCTCCAAATAGTACACCTGGTCTCATGAGACCTGGGGAAGACCAGAAGGATGTATGTGTTATTAAACAACTTTTTGTGCATTATTTTTATAGCCTCTCCCACCCCTTGCAGCACCCCTGTGCTCCTTACCTGGGACTCCCTCTGCTTAACAACCCACGATTCTTGGTTAACGATGACAATCGGCAGTGCTGGGATTGTGATCACTAAGCAAAGCGGTCACATGATGATTTGCTTTACACCCACATCATTTAGTGATGGAAATTTGGTCCCAATTGTGGTTGTTAAGCAAGGACTACCTGTAAAAATAATGCACAAAATAATTGTTTAATAACACATATGTCCTGTGTTAACATCCAATCAAATTTAAATTATTTTCAACAAATGTCTAAAGAGAATAAATCTGGCAAGTCACTGAAAGGATATTCTTCTATGCTCTTGGCACTGCTTTATGAAGGAAATTTTAATGGAAATGACAAGCAGACTTTAATGTTTTAAAATTTGAGGTATGTTAAAAATGTTCCCTTTTTTACTCACTATTTTTTTTAACAGACAAAAAGTGAAATTCTATTGTTCGATAATGGTATACTACAGTCTCGATAGAGAATAAAAGATTTGGCATAACTTTTTTCTTTTAGATGTCAATGAATGCCTTGAGAATCCTGGTATTTGTTCCAATGGGCACTGTATAAACACTGATGGATCATTCCGTTGTGAATGTCCCTTGGGATACAACCTTGACTACACTGGAGTGCATTGTGTAGGTGTGTGCTCTTTCTGTACTATGCATTGTTTATATATTGCACGTATTGTAATCCTTAAAGTTCATAAACTTGGGTTGCATCCCAATTTTCAAACATTTGTTCTGCCTGTTATATCCTAGATACTGATGAATGTTCCATTGGTAATCCTTGTGGAAATGGCACGTGTTCCAATGTGATTGGTAGTTTTGAATGCAATTGCCTAGATGGATTTGAACCTGGGCCAATGATGAATTGTGAGGGTAAGTTATAGTTTTTTTCTTCTGAGCATATTTCAACTGCCTGACTGCTCTGGATACTTATCTGAATATTCAAAAGAGAAAAGGAAGAAAATAGGACTGTAGCATTTTTCTAATTAACTATTTTTTAACTGCCTGGAATTAATTAATTCAGCTTAGGATGGCCAGAAGCCCCACAATATTGCAGGGACACAAATAGTGACAATAATCTTACATTTGTGCATTCCTGCATGTAGAGTGGGCTTGAGAGAGTAAAATATATGAGTGACAATTCTTTGGAATTGTCTATGTTGCTCCTCACCCCACCATAATATTTGACATCTATAGAACATACAAGGCATGTTTTAGATATCATTGATTTTCTCACCCAATTTTATACATGAAGCAATTAACTCAATTGGATGATGTTGAAACTCCCAGAATTCGTTAATATGGCTTAGGAAAGACAGTCATAAATCATTCTTATTTCTAACCACCCTGACTCAGCAACAGATCTTTAAGAAGGACAATTATACGCTTTTTAACAGCTTTTAAAATCTTTTAAACTTTAATATTATTTTGTGGTTTTGATTATATTTTGTATTTTTTACATGTTATTGTTTTATTCTATTTCAGTGTTAATTTTGGTTTGTTTTGAACATTAGAAGCTGATTTTGATATTAAATTCTTTCATAAACACTTTAATAAAGTTGATTAAAGTGTACAAAGAAAGAAATTGAGAGAATCAATGTTGAATATAGCAATTTATATACAGATAAGTGAAAAACTGTTGGAAAAAATATAGTGGTTGAAATGGGAAAGGGATAGACTTTAAATATATTGCTAATCCATGGTTAGCTCTTCCCGTATCTCCTCCCCAGTGGCATTTTAATCTGAGAGAGGGCATTCGAGTTTTCATCTTATCATGGGGAAAGGAAAGAGATTGATTTTACAAAAGATGCTCCATCAGAAAATTAATTCCACCCACCCCAATTCCTGTTTACACTACTCTCTGCTACAGACATTTGGAAAGAGCATCAAATTGGTGTGATTACAGCAGTTTTAAGTATTCTGGGATAGAAATACTTTTAAAAAGTCTTTTTAAAATACTTTTTCCTATTTTTCATAACATGCTCTACATTTGTAAGAACCTACTTGTTCCCATTTAGATCACTTTTTAATGCATATGCACACATTTATCAGAGTGGATGGAACTGAAAAATCAATATGTTTAATAAAATATAATATTACACAAGCTGTGTCCACGTGGGGACATGCACCATGTTGCCTGGATGCTGCCTGGCAAAGTTTGGCTAAGAGTAAGAGATCCACGTATGGCCAGTACACTAAAGCTTGTGTGTCGAAGTTGGGAGAATTCATTAATTCCTATCCCAATCTCTTTCCACACATAACTGCACCACACAGTTAGCATTAAGAAATGTGCAAAAATTATTAATTATAATAATAATTATTATTATATTATAAATATGCTATTAAAATGCAAGTGTATTGATTCTGTTTTGTCTTATCATTTAGATATAAATGAATGTGTACAAAATCCTTTGCTTTGTGCTTTTCGTTGTATAAATACCTATGGTTTCTATGAATGCACCTGTCCAGTAGGCTATGAATTAAGAGAGGACCAAAAAATGTGCAAAGGTAATCATATTGATATCTTAACAGCACTTTTGCCAATACGATTTCTAAAGAACAATTTATTCTGTAAATTTTTTGAGTGTGAAGCATGACAATTTACTGTAGAAGAAAAGGCTATTATTATAATTACAGTATCTTGTATGAAAGATACTTGTATGTAGAGTTTATAAAATCATAATAAAACAAGGAATATCTTCGGTATTATTAATTACAAAATGTTGCTGTTCATAAATTATTTAATTGCTATGTTATATTTCATTTGACTTTTTATAAGGTTAAGAAAATCAGGATGCAATCCAATTCCCATTTAACTCTGGTATTAAGAAAAAAATAGATGTGTATTCTAACATACATATTATTTTGCTTTCTAAAAAGATCTTGATGAATGTGCAGAAGGTCTACATGACTGTGAATCTAGAGGCATGATGTGCAAAAATCTGATTGGAACCTTCATGTGTATATGTCCCCCTGGAATGACTCGGAGACCAGATGGAGAAGGTTGTATTGGTAGGTATTGAGACCAGGTACTCTGTTCTTTGTAATTAAATCAAAAGCAAACAATTTGATTTAATAATTCATTGTTATACAGTGGTTGCTTTTAATATGGTGTATTTCTGATAATTATTGCTAAGGCACTATAATTGTGCACAATTGTCATCAGATTATTAGACATACTGCTAAAGATTACAAATAAGGGTTTGTAATACAAATGCAAAAAAGGCTTGTTCAAGGGCAGTAGCTGGTAACAGGGCTAGTACAGGTAATACAGGAATATATTACCTTCCACACTCCAGAAACTAAGGCCAGGCAGCAAGGGCTTAATAGTGCATAACTGAACAGATTGATGCAGAGTTGCCTATGCAATATATATTTTTCCCTGGCAACCCTGACACTATAGTTCCTAGGATTACTGTGGAGGAGAACATTGCCAAGTCAATTTAGAATTATAAAAATAAATAATCTATATTTCACAAAGGAACCTCATAATAAGAGGCTTACATACAATTTGACTGGAATGTGTTGACACGTTAGAAATTGTCATGTGAGAATAAATAGTAATTACATTATCTTACTAATAAATCAAGGCAAACAAACTGATCTGGTATATTTTATTAGCTGTTATAGGTAGTCCTCAACTTACAACCATTTGTTCAGCGACTGTTTGAAGGTACAGTGGTGCTGAACGACTTACAACCAGTTCCCAAAGTTACAGCTGTTGCAGCACCCCCACGGTCATGTGATCAAAATTTGGGCGCTTGGCAGCCTGCCCACACTTACAACCACAGGAGCACTTCAACTCCTCCCACTCACCTATCCCGCCCCATCTATGCCCTTTTGGCCCCCTGCACTCTGCGGCTCCTGCCATCTTAGCTGACCTTCACCATCTTCTTGCTCCCACTGCTGACCAAGCATGCCTAGCCTGGCCCTTTGCAAGGCAGCTGCTGGCCACACAAGGCTTTCTTCCCAAGATCACGCATGGAACTTTCCTTGCAAGACCTGGGGAATATGGCCTCCCGTGGCCAGGAGCTGCCTTGCGAAGGGCCAGGCCGGCCATGGCAAAGGTTAGCTGGGGCTGCGGAGCACAGGGCAGCAGGGGCCTTGGAGTGCAGAGTGGAGAGGGTGACTGTGGCTAACATCATCAGTAGTGGTGAATATGAGGTTTGCTCCCTGTTTATATACTGTAGCTTGCCCTGCCAGTGTTGGTGGGGATGTGGTTTTCTCCTTGGTAGTTCCTTCATTAGGGTATTGTTTTCTGCTTCATTGTTTGTCTGGTGCTGGAGAGGATGTGTTCTAGTCTTTTTTGTTTCCTTCTTAGCTTTTTTTATGGTTTTTCTTTTATTTCGATGGACAGTCTATTGAAAGACAACCCACACTAACCGTGTTCCATTAAGCAACAACCCACCCTGCCACAAGAGTAGCTGTGTAACATTATTCAGATGAGTACAAACACACTGCAGCAACCCAGAACACCAGAAAAAAGAAACAGACCACCTATACATCATCTTCCAACAAAATGGATACCCACACGACTTTATCAAGTGCCTGACCATTCAACCCACTACAGCACAACCAACCCAAGCCATGAAAGGATAACACTGCCATACATCAAAAACATCTCAGAAAGAGCCAACAGACTATTACACCGTAGTACACAAACCAACTAAAGCCCTCCAAAACATCTTAAGTAAACCAAAAGACCCAGTAGCCCAAGAAGAGAAAACAGGAGTATGTTGTAGATAATATACAGTGTAAGGACTGTAACAGCCACTGTGTAGGACAGGCAGGCAGAAGACTAAAAGAGTACATCCATGAACACCAACTAGCAGTCAGAAAACACCGATGAATACTCCTTAATCTCACAACACATGGACAGACTCAACCATAGTTTCAACTGGAAAACTGTAAGCATCCTAGACCTAGCTAAATCCAAAAACACTAGGGAATTCCTGGAAGGTTGGCATTCAGACAAATCAGACATCAATAGACACACAGAGATAAACCACATTTACAGGCCATTAAAAAGAGATAATAAAAAAGCTAAGAAGGAAACCAAAAGACCAGAACACATCCTCTCCAGCAGATAAGCAGGGATTAATAGCAGGCAGACAATCAAGCAGAAAACAACAGCCTAATCAAGGAACTACCAAGGAGAAAGCCACACCCCCACCAACACTGGCAGGGCAAGCTACTGTTTATAAACAGGGAGCAAACCCCACACTCACTAGCACTGACAGTGTTACCTAGTCGGGTAATGGAACGTCTTCAAGAAAACTTCAGGCTCGGAGATCACCAAGGACTCCACAGTTCAACCCTGAGCTACACATATTCTCTTCTATTGGACATTCTTACATTGCATATTTGTCCTCCTAGAAAAACATTCTCTAGAAGCCTATATTGGAGATCAGTGTGTTTGTCTTTGGTTCGCTTTATTCTCTTCTTTAGTATCCCGGTTTCAAGTTTCAACATTTTACCCCTAGCTTACGTGCTTTTTAAAATGTAAATAAATAGGATTGGGGACCTAAACAGGATTGAGACTATAGTACGTGGGGAGAGGTGCTTTAAATCCTTTCATACTCCCACCATTCACTATGATAGAAAAGTTCTTAAGAATTCTTCCCCTGGAAATAGCAAGTGATTAGGCAACAGTTCTGATGGAGAGCTGGTTGGCACATCAGCCTGCAGATCCCTCTGATACAATAATTCTTATCTTCCCCTCCCCCCCCCCAAAAAACCACATTGAATTGCTTTTAGAAATGCAAGCATATAAGGACTAAGAGCATAAATCATATCATTTATTTTGTACTCAGTATAACTTGTTTCTCAGGCTAGGATTTTTTAGCCTCAGTGGGATTTTTTTTTAATCTGTTGTATCGAAAGTGTAGCTTTCATTTCAAATTGTGGGAATTGTGGTTATTCTGTTCGCGTTTGTGCTATTTCATTGTTTTGTTTTCTTTCGATCAAGATGAAAATGAATGCCACAGCAAGCCTGGTGTTTGTGAAAATGGCCGTTGTATAAACATTATTGGAAGTTACGTGTGTGAATGTAATGAAGGGTTCCAGTCAAGCCCATCTGGAACTGAGTGCATTGGCAAGTAAATTTATATTCCCTGGTTTCTGCATCTGTTTGAAACAGAATAGTTTTGTTTTTGTTTTTTCAAAAGATCAACCTTTACTAACTTTAATCTGTATTATGAGGATCATTTTGTAAAATTTAGTTTGATGTAAGAGATATAAATTATCATTCCAATTGATATGTTTTCAACAATCAAAGGATTTGAGATAAAAGTTATTAAACGTGAAATGCTGATTAGCGCTAAGCTGCTATTGTAGCTAAAACCCTAATTTTATTTCATGAAATATATATTTAGATGTTGTTTTAATGAAAATAAAATCTTTTTTTTCCCAAAACTAATGCTACTAGGAATCACGACCGAAAAATGTGAAATTATTTTAACAGAATCAAATGCTTCTTACTTAAATGTGTGTTATTTCTCCAAATTTATTACACAGACAACCGACAAGGTTTCTGCTTTGCTGAAGTCTTACAGACAATGTGTCAGATGGCCTCTAGTAGCCGTAATCTTGTCACCAAATCAGAATGCTGTTGTGATGGTGGAAGAGGATGGGGCAATCAATGTGAGATTTGCCCGCTCCTAATAACAACTCAGTACAAGAAACTATGCCCACATGGTCCAGGGTACACCACTGATGGGAGAGGTATTCTGCATGGAACCTTAGGACAATTTTTTAATATTTTTCCTAACGGTGGGGATGGGGGGTAGATGGTGTATAATATTACCTTTAAAACTAAGGATACTCTTGATTTTGAAAGCGGAAGAACATTGTGGTATAATTTAATTGTACTGCTTATCCAACGACTTCATTTGCAGATAAATTTTCCTATGCAGTTAATAGTTTAAATGGATTGTTTCTATTGATTTAGATTATAGAGAAGATTATTCATTGATAAGCAGCAAGAAAATCCATTGTTAATTAATTGTCCAACCTTCCCAGTCTCAAGAGAACGTACAGCATAGTCTCTGTAGGTTAAAGTTTTAATAATATAAATTATTATTACAAAGTTTAATCTAAAATTATACTTTTGTAGGTTAAAGTTTTAATAATTACTGTTGTCTAAGCATTACCCATACATGCACACATACACACACTCATACTCACTTGCTCCAGTACACACTGGCCAGGGAATGCGCAAGGATTGGGGAAGACAGGAGGATTCCAGAGATGATTATTCTGGGCCAGGTAGAAAGGACACTCTTGAATACAGTGGTGGGGGCAGTGGTTAGGGAAGTGGGGAAAGAAAGGCAGTGGGATGTTCTGGGAAGGGATGGGCAGACCAAAAGGATTTTTGTGCTGAATTCAAAGAAGCTGTACTGACAGTCATAGCATATCCAACCAATCTGCTCACCCCCCTTCACTCCAATCTTCCCAGCACCTCCCTTTCCTTACCTCTGTTTAACTGCTGCTTCTACTGGTCTTGCCTTTTCCCCACTCCCCACCCCTACCCCAAATCACTTCTGCCTAAAACATGCATGTTTCTATAAAGACATGGACCATCCAAAACTGGCAATTCTTTTGCACATCCTACGAAATATCATATTCTAGTTTCATTGAAAACATTGATACTCACTGTTGTGTAACAATGCATTCTCTAATTCTCAACAAAAGCTTTTGGGCCAAATAAAATACATTCTCTAAAGCATCCTCAACAAATGTACTTATCATAGTAGCATACTCTAAAAATCCCATTGAAATAAATAGAAGTGAAAATAAGTAAAAATAATACCTTCTATTAATATTAATAGGCATCACAGTTTGAACAGTGAAATTCTTAAACCATTAATAGAGCAAACTATTGGCTGTGAGTGAGACAAAAGTAGCAAGGTTCTACTGAGATTTGCTGGGAGGGGAGGAAAAGGGGCTGTTTTTTTATAGAAAAATTTCTCCCATTTGAGAGCAATGGGTAGAACTATAATTATAAGAGCCGTTACCCTTCCAAGGGCTGCTGGGACAGTTACACTGAGATTTACTTACTTTATTTATTTATAAAAATTATACCCTGAATTTTTCAATGGTTTTTAATTCTTAGTATGCCCTCATTTTCATTCTGTCTGTAACAGTGTTGGCTTCTCTATTGGTGAATCTTTTTGTCCATGGACAGGAAGGTACAGAAGGCACTTTGACACCTAAAAAAACTCCTAAACTTGTAGGATTATGGCTATTTAATTTGTGTTTGTTTAGTGGAGTCATGTGTTTGATTAGCTGTAAATAGTTACATGCCAAAATAAAAAAATACAACATATTTTTTATTCCATAGATATTGATGAGTGTAAGGTCATGTCAAATTTATGTAGACATGGCCAGTGCATAAACACCATGGGTTCCTTCAGATGTTTTTGTAAAGTTGGCTATACTACTGACATTAGTGGTACTTCTTGTGTGGGTAAGTTTTATCATAGCCTTTACTTTTACTTCTATATTGAAACTATCCTATAACCTGCTATATTTTCCATTTTATAAGTGATTAAAAATATTTTGATGTAAAGTCTCAAACTTTTTATTTGCTTTTCCTCCAGATATAAAAAGTTCTTTACAATTATATTCCTGATTCAGGACAGTCTCAACTTCTCATGTCAACAGGAATAGTAACTTCTGCCTTTTAACATAATCCCTGTATTTTAATAAAAAATAATGTTCTTGTTTTGTTTTGTAGAGATCCACAGCCCCTAGTAAAACTCCTTCTTGAATTTTATTTTTTCTTATATTTTAACTCTCTTTCATTCTTTCTCTTACTGTATCATAGCTCAAACTGGAAAAGAGACACACAATAGGGATTTTTTTGAGGCTGTACAGTTGACAGTTGTAGTTCAACTTCCCTTGGGAAATTCTCCATTTAACTTGGTGAACAGAGCAAAAAGGATTTTCATGAAGTGGGAATTGGGAAGTAGGGTTGATATCATAATTTACTCTAAGCAAGGTAGTATATTTGCCTTTGGAAATGCCTTTTTATGCAGATTGGAAAGTAGTGATATCACTGTTTTATAATGTTATAATTTGGAACTCAAGCTTGCATAGCTTCCTATATGAACTATAAACTTCATATTGTGAGTTTAAACTTTCTGAAATAATTTTTTCTCAATCAACTTTCCAAATTTGATTGGAAATGCTTAACTAATTCTGAATTACGCTGAAGGATTTTTTCCATTATTAACTGAGAACTTAGAAATTCTTACTGATTTCCAACTTGTTTGGCCTTTTTGCACCATGAAGAATCTTGTCTTTGGTTAGAGCTGAACATGGTTTTTAAATAAGCATTATCAGGCATTGTTCACTGGCTTCCAATAGTATTGGAACAAATACTATTGAATAAATTAAACTTGAATATGAATTGTTGTAATTAGATTGATAATTATTATTATAATTAGATCTTGATGAATGCTCCCAGTCTCCCAAACCATGCAATTTTATCTGCAAGAATGCTGAAGGAAGCTACCAATGTTCATGTCCACGTGGCTACAGCCTCCAAGAAGATGGAAAGTCCTGTAGAGGTAAAAGATTGAGTAACTCAATGGATTTTCTAACCAATTAATTTATTCTTATATAATACAACAAAGCTAATCAAAACATTAATAACAAAATCTGGCTCATTGGATTCAATGTTCTTGCAAGGGCGTTGCCTCTACTGCAGTTAGGGAAGAAGCAGGCAGGATCAATCCTGGAGTTCCTGTCATTTGTGAAACACCACAGTGGTGGTGTTAAAAAATGTTTTTACTCTGAACATACGGCAAACAGTACAGTACAATTTCTGCTTGATTGCAAGGCATGCTGGATAAAATAGGAAGTGCTGAAATGGCCGTATACTTCAGTGAACAATAATAACTAGAACTATAGAGTCCAACTGCATCTATTGGATTGTTTATATATTGCAGTTCTGCATGCAAATGTGTAAAGACTTTGCCATTATTCTATTCTTACTGAGCATTTTTGTGAGTTTTTAAAGATGCTTCCCTATACACAAATCCTTGGGGAAGCATTGCTCAGAGACCCCGGTAACTTCCCTTTTATGCTTTTGCAGGGTTGCCATTCCCTTCACCCCGCACCCATTATAAAGAAAACCCTCACCAAAGTTACTGCCTGCCCAACTGACAGCAGGACAGGCCTGTTGCTTCTCTGAAAGCAATACTGGACAGCACAGAATATGGAGTCGTAACAAAACTAGGATCCTGAGAACTCCAAAAAAAAAAAAAAAACAATCTTTGAGAAAGCTACTTAGGGTTGAGTCTTGATTGGCACGTACAGTACTGTGCAAAGGTTTTAGGCAGGTGTGAAAAAATGCTGTAAAGTAAGAATGCTTTCAAAAATATATATTGTAATTCTTTATGTTTATCAATTTACAAAATGCAAAGTGAGCAAACAGAAGAAAAACCCAAATCAGTAGTTGGTGTGGCCACCCTTTGCCTTCAAAACGGCATCAATTCTTCTAGGTACACAGTTGTTGAAGGAACTTGGCAGGTAGGTTGTTCCAGACATCTTGGAGAACTAACCACAGATCTCCTGTGGATGTAGGCTGCCTCAAATCCTTATGTCTCTTCATGTAATCCCAGACAGACTCAATGATGTTGAGATCAGGGCTCTGTGGGGGCCAAACCATCACTTGCAGGACTCCTTGTTCTTCTTTATGCTGAAGATAGTTCTTAATGACATTGGCTGTATGTTTGGGGTCGTTGTCCTGCTGCAGAATAAATTTGGAGCCAATCACACGCCTCCCTGATGGTATGGCATGATGGATGAGTATCTGCCTGTATTTCTCAGCATTGAGGACACCATTGATCCTGAGCAAATCTCCAACTGCATTTGCAGAAATGCAGCCCCAAACTTGCCAGGAACCTCCACCATGCTTCACTGTTACCTGCAGACACTCATTATTGTACCGCTCTCCAGCCCTTCAGCAAACAAACTGCCTCCTGCTACAACCAGATATTTCAAATGTTGACTCATCAGTCCAAAGCACTTGCTGCCATTTTTCTGCACCCCAGTTCCTATGTTTTCGTGCATAGTTGAGTTGCTTAACCTGGTTTCCACGTCGGAGGTATGGCTTTTTAGCCGCAATTCTTCCATGAAGACCACTTCTGGCCAGACTTCTCCAGACAGTAGATGGGTGTACGTGGGTCCCACTGGTTTCCACCAGTTCTGTGCTGATGGCACTGCTGGACATCTTCCGACGTCAAGGGAAAGTAAGCATGATGTGTCTTCCATCTGCTGCATTAAGTTTCCTTGGCCGACCACTGCATCTACATTGCCTGTTTCTTTGTGCTTCTTCAAAAGAGCTTGAACAGCACATCTTCAAAGAAACCCCAGTCTGCTTTGCAGTTTTTGCCTGGTAGAGACTTGCTAATGCAGTCTAACTCCCTTGTGTCTTGTTGCTGGGCTCAGTCTTGCCATGGTGTATGACCTGTGACATGAAACTGTCTTCCACAACCTCACCTTAGGAGCAGTTTGGCTGCTCCTCACCCAGTTTTAAGCCTACCCCACAGCTGTTTCTGTTTCAGTTAATGACTGTGTTTCAACCTACATATGAAATGGATGATCATTAGCACCTGCTTGGTATAATTGGTTAATCATACACCTGACTCTAATCCTACAAGATCCCGGACTTTGTGCAAGTGTCCAAAGTGTGCGAGTGTAAGAATTGATGCTGTTTTGAAGGCAAAGGGTGGTCATGCCAAATATTGATTTGATTTGGGTTTTTCTTCTGTTCACTCACTTTGCATTTTGTAAATTGATAAACATAAACATTTACAATATATATTTTTGAAAGCATTCTTACTTTACAGC
This sequence comes from Liasis olivaceus, assembly GCA_030867105.1. Lineage (NCBI taxonomy): Eukaryota > Metazoa > Chordata > Lepidosauria > Squamata > Pythonidae > Liasis > Liasis olivaceus. Next base: position 205,833,359 of record CM061348.1, read on the forward strand.
ATTTTTTCACACCTGCCTAAAACTTTTGCACAGTACTATATGCATAATTTGTGAAGATCCCCTTCAAGAGCTGCAAGGATATACTGTAGCCTTTCATCATCTCTAGTCCTTACCCCCAATTTTTGCAAACAAGACTTACATACATTAATCTCCCTGTCCATCATTGCCCACCTGCATAATTGCTTTAGTGGGAAGTTACAGGGCTATTTGTTTGAAAAGAAGTAGAAGAAACAACAGCATATTGAAGGAAAATAGCAACCAGGATGATGAGGTGGAAAGTGCATCATGTGAATCACGAATAAGAATGTTACCATGCAAAGAAAAATCCTTTGTGAAGATCTGCCTGTGCACAGAATAGCCCACACAGCAGATCTAATACTGATTACCACAGAGATTGGGTCTTCTGGGCAAAATGGGTAAGGACCAGAGATATCTATGATGGGGTGGGGGTGGCTGAACAAATGATGCAATGAGTGTTATGCCATTGCAAGGCAAGCTCCACCCCTCTGATATATCAATTGTGATACTGCATGCATGTTTGTAAGGGACAGCACTTACATTGTGACACTCATTGTGTTCAGTCAAAACAAAGGGAGATATGAAAGCCTTTTGGCTAATTCGCTGCACTTAAAAACAATTTTGATTGCTCTAACAATGTTATTAAATATTAGACTAAATAATCATGTTGCCTTCATTTTTAAAGAAATAAACACCTTATTTTTTCACTCCTAGATCTTGATGAATGTCAAACTAAACAGCATAACTGTCAATTTCTTTGCGTCAATACCCTTGGGGGATTCACATGTAAATGCCCACCAGGTTTCACACAACATCATACAGCCTGCATAGGTAAAATAAGTTTTTTTGTTTTTTGTTTTGTTTTTTTTGCTTTCATAAAAAACATGCAACATCTGTCAGAACTCCCTAGCAACAATCAGGGCTAGTAATGAATCTCTCTGAGTTCAGATTAATAGGATTTAATAAGAAAAAGATTGAAATGAGGACACACAGCTCCCAGTAGCTTTGCTTTCAAATCTGGAAATATAAATAAATAGTTCAAAGCTGTTAAATTCTGACTTTCTTCTTCCTGTGCTTTTAGTATAACAGGGAGAATACCAATTTCGTCTGAACAGGTAGACCTTCCTGCACCTGAGTTTCATTTACATAATGTTACCAGTAACAATAACACTGTATGAATCCTCTCGTACAACATTTGAACTTTGTAGGTTTAGAAACAGTTTGTGCTATAAATTAAGATGGTTGTTATCCTAGTATTACATTTTACAAATTCCAGGAAAAATTGTGTATGTGTGCGTGTGTACATGTGTTAAAAAAAATCAAAACATTTTAGTGAACATTTTATGAAGTTGCTAAGTACTATGTGTAAATCTAACATAATTCCACTTGTTCAAGGCTAGGACAAATAATACCTTTCCACTTATTGACCTTTAGCATATATCTATTGCTATTTGCAAGCTCTTTCGCGTGGAGGGAAATTGTGAAACGTTCTAAAAGAGAAGCCATAATTTTCCTATATTGTCTGGATCTGATAGCATGCAATAGGTACAAATAGTTTCCATTATGTATTGTAACTAAAATCCTTGATAATATTCAAGATTGATATCAAGTCTTTATGATATTGAGATATTAGTTATGAATACAGTTGTGCAAAAATTCAAACATAGCATTCTTTATTTTTCTTTTGGTATCTGATTTATAAAAATGAAATACCATTTTGTAGATAACAATGAATGTGGATCACAGCCTTCCCTTTGTGGATCAAAAGGAATCTGTCAAAATACTCCTGGAAGTTTTGCCTGTGAATGTCAGAGAGGTTTCTCTCTAGATTCAACTGGATTAAACTGTGAAGGTAAAGTTGAACATCATAAGTTACATACAGAGGAGGCATTTCTGGAAATTGCCAGGTCATTACTTAATAACAATATTTATGTGTGTTAGGCTTGTATCATAAATTCATGTGATCATTGGAATCTTTATTATTCAGTGCAACTCTTTTTAACTCTTAGTGTGCTTGGAATTGTGTAATTTATGTTGTGGCAGAGCTCCTGGCTCTGGAAGATGATTTTGAATTTTTGATTATGTGCCATCAAGTCATTTTCAATTCCTATTGACCACATAGATAGACTTTTTCCATGACGATCTATTCCTAACCTGTTCTTTCAAGTCTCCCAATGGTGCACTCATTGCCATCCTACAGGTGAAACTCGAAAAATTAGAATATCGTGCAAATGTTCATTTATGTCAGTATGGCAACTCAAAAGGTGAAACCAATATATGAGATAGATGCATTACATGCAAAGCGAGATATGTCAAGCCTTACTTTGGTATAATTGTGATGATTATGGCGTACAGCTTATGAAAACCCCAAATTCACAATCTCAGAAAATTAGAATATTACGTGACATCAATAACACAAGGACTGGAAATAGAACAATATCGGACCTCTGCAAAGTATAAGCATGCATATGTACTCAGTACTTAGGTTGGGCCCCTTTTGCAGCAATGACTGCCGCAATGCGGCGTGGCATGGATGCTATCAGCCTGTGGCCCTGCTGAGGTGTTATGGAAGACCAGGATGCTTCAATAGTGGCCTTCAGCTCCGCTGCATTGTTCGGTCTCATGTCCCTCATCTTTCTCTTGGCAATGCCCCATAGATTCTCTATGGGGTTCAGGTCAGGCGAGTTTGCTGGCCAATCAAGCACAGTAATCCCATGGTCACTGAACCAGGTTTTGGTACTTTTGGCAGTGTGGGCAGGTGCCAAGTCCTGCTGGAAAATGAAGTCACAATCCCCATAAAGCTCGTCTGCGGAAGGAAGCATGAAGTGCCCCAAAATCTCCTGGTAGACGGCTGCGTTGACCCTGGACTTAATGAAGCACAGTGGACCAACACCAGCAGATGACATGGCTCCCCAAATCAACACAGACTGTGGAAACTTCACACTGGACTTCAAGCATCGTGCATTGTGTGCCTCTCCATTCTTCCTCCAGACTCTGGGTCCTTGGTTCCCAAATGAGATGCAAAAGTTGCTCTCATCAGAAAAGAGGACTTTGGACCACTGGGCAACAGACCAGTTCTTTTTTTTTTTTTCTGTAGCCCAGGTAAGACGCTTCTGACGTTGTTTGTTGTTCAGGAGCGGCTTGACAAGAGGAATACGACATTTGAAGCCCATGTCCAGGATCCGTCTGTGTGTGGTGGCTCTTGATGCACTAACTCCAGCCTCAGTCCACTCCTTGTGAAAGTTCCCAACACTTTTGAATGGCCTTTTCCTGACAATCCTCTCCAGGCTGCGGTCATCCCTGCTGCTTGTGCACCTTTTTCTACCACACTTTTCCCTTCCACATAACCTTCTATTGATGTGCTTTGATACAGCACTTTGGGAACATCCAACTTCTTTTGCAATGACCTTTTGGGGCTTTCCCTCCTTATGGAGGGTGTCAATGATGGTTTTCTGCACAACTGTCAGGTCAGCAGTCTTTCCCATGCTTGTGATTCCTACTGAACCAGCCTGAGAGACCATTGAAAGGCTCAGGAACCCTTTGCAGGTGTTATGGATTCGTTAGCTGATTAGAGTGGGACCCTTTGAGCCTAGAATATTGAACCTTTTCACACTATTCTAATTTTCTGAGATTGTGAATTTGGGGTTTTCATAAGCTGTACGCCATAATCATCACAATTATACCAACGTAAGGCTTGACATATCTCGCTTTGCATGTAATGCGTCTATCTAATATATTGGTTTCACCTTTTGAGTTGCCATACTGACATAAATGAACATTTGCACGATATTCTAATTTTTCGAGTTTCACCTGTAATTGAGCCTATCCACCTTGCTACTGGTCATCCTCTTCTTTTCTTTCCTTCCACCTTTCCCAGCATTAGAGCCTTTTCCAGAGAGCTGGGTCTTTGCATAATGTGATTTTGAATTAGAAGACGGCAAATTAGAATTATCTATCCCGTCTTGAATGCAGTACATTAAAAACTACCTCAAAATTTTCCATTCAGCACCAGATTCAGGCTGTCTCCCAAGACAGAATGCAATAGTAGGAGAATATTTTGTGCATCCAGCTCATATATATTGAAGAATATATCTGGATTTCAGTTCATCTCACTCATGCTATGTTTTTAGAAAAAAAGCTGGACCCCCTAAAATTTCTGATGGACATAGCAATGGAACATAGGAGATAACACCTCCTTAGATAGGAGGAGATAATACTCCTTAGATCACTGTTGCTATATCTAGTTATGATTACAATATTTTAAGAAAAATACTTCAAATTGATCTGTTTTCTGAAAAATAGAATGGGCAAATACCATCAAACATGGTACCCTTCTGGTTGCAGGGTTATAAGATATGTAGTGTTACGGTGGTTCTTTTCCTTTCTCTGCAGTCAGTTCCAATTAATGTTGAGGGGAGGGGAATGATCAAGCCCAAAGCCCCTGATATGCAGAGTGACTCAGAGCTTAATGCTTTCTCCCCTCCTGTTCAACAGTTACATGAGGCCACTAGGGGAGCTCATCTGTTGCTGATGACACTCAGCTGTAACTCTCAGCCCCTTGCTTGTCAAGTGATGCTGTTGAGGTCTTGTCCCTGTGCCTGGAGTCTATAAAGGTCCAGACAGGGAGGAACAGGTTTAAGCTCAACCCTAGCGAAACCAAGTAGTTGTGGGTATATGAGGCCTGAGTTGGGTGGCACTGCCTTGCTTGGGATAGGGCACAATCTGGGGGTCTTCCTCAACTCTCAACTCCTACTCAAGGGGGAGCAGGTGTCAACTGTGGCCAGGAAGGCCTTTTATAGAAACAGCTTGTACATTCATTGTGCCTGTTCCTGGATCAAGAGGCCTTCCACATGGTTACTCATACCTTGATCACCTCATGGTTTGATTATTGCAATGCTTTTTACATGGGGCTGCCCTTAAACACCATTTGCAAAGCACAGCTGGTCCAGAAGTTGGCAACATGAGCAATGATGAGCAAACCTCATTATGCCCACATAGCACTCCTGTTACATGAGTTTCACTGGTTGCCAGTTGGCATACAGGTGCAATTTAAGGGGCTGGTCATTACCTATAAAGCCCTAAATGGCATATGGCCGAGCAATCTGGAGGACATCTGTCTCCCATAATGTCTGCCCATTGCCCATTCTGTGCATTCCAGCAGTGTTGACTTACTTCAGGTCCCTTCAATTAAGCAATGTCATTTAATGGGGCCCTTCTCAGTCACAACTCCTGCTCTTTGGAACATGGCTTTCACTTTGCCCCATCTTTAAGTGTGCTTTAAAAACCTGGCTTTTTCCACAGGCCTTGGGTTAGTAGATGGATGGGTTCTGGGCATTATGAGGAACATGGAGAGTTTTTGCTCCCTGAATGGATGGTGTTTTGATTGCTGTGGTTGTTTCGTGTTTTACTGTTGTTTTAATTTTGTAAAGCCTTCCAGAATAATTTGGAATGGGATGGCCTATAGATCCAATGAATGAATGAATGGGAGGAAATAAAGGAGAGTGGCTGAAATTTAAAAAATATTTAATAAATCTTCCATACTTTCATTTAGCTGAGTCATGTCCTGTTCCTCTTCTCGGTAGCCAGTAAGCAAACTGAACATTTTAACTAACCATGTGCAGCTGTTATGCCATCCCTAGAAAGAACAGCTGCTTCTCATTAATACTATTTAACTGAATGGCTAAGGGTAGGACTGTTGTCCTGGCCTTTGATTCCTTCCTATCCTTAAGTGAGGGAGGGGAAAAAAACTGAAGCACTACCTTCCTGGCTGTAATGGTTGCAGAGGATTTTTACAGCTTGAAAATACTTCCCTACTAATAAATTTTTTAATAATAATACAATCCTATGCATAATAACTCAAAAGAACATCTCATTGGGTCACATGGAATTGTTCTTCTATAGATGTATACACCAAATTTAGCAAATTATTTGCTATTTCATTCTTTTCTCTTTTTCTTTACCATAAATCTTTATTTGTAGATGTGGATGAGTGTGAAGGAAATCACAGATGTCAACATGGCTGCCAAAATATTCTTGGTGGCTATAGATGCAGCTGCCCACAAGGATTTATCCAGCATTACCAGTGGAATCAGTGTGTCGGTAAGAAACTCATTTTACACAGAGAGTTCCAGAATTAATGATGTGAGGTAAAGAAGAAAAATAGTGTGCAGAAACCCAGAATTACTTTATTTTATATCATTTGTTCCTTCATGGGGTGTGCCTAAATGTAAAAAAATTAACTTTTCCACAAAGACTTCCACAAAGTTTTCTTGGCAACAATACCAAAATAATTTACCATTGCTTTCTTCTGGATGTCTAAATAATATTATACTACAGGTAGTCCTTGCTTAGCAACCACAATTGGGACCAGCAACTTTGTTGCTAAGTGCCATGGTCACTAAGTGAAACAACATGATTGCAACAGGCTTACAACATCACTTTCCATTTGGTCATTAAGTGAGTTGTTAAGCAAGACATCACGTGACCGCGACTTCCAATTTTACTGCCACCTTCTCCACTGACTCTGCTTGTCGCAAGCCAGTTGTGAAGCACACAATTGGCAATCACCTGACTGCATAACGCTGTGACTGTCATAAATGCCTGCTGGTTGCTTCGTGCCCAAATGTCGATTACGTGACTGTGGGGATGCTGCACGGGTCTAAATGTGAAGACTGGTCATAAAGTTACTTTTTCAGCTCCATCGTAACTTCAAACGAGATGATCAGTAAGCAAGGACTACTTGTAACTCTAAAATACTGTTCTGTAGCAAACATGATCATATGGTCCAAAATTGCAGTAGATCCAAGGACTGGCCTGTGTACATGAAGGAAAAAGTTTGACTTGCACAGAATAGTCAGATTTTGAGCCAGGAAGCAATGTTTGCCTCTACTTGAATAGTTGCCTCAGGTGAAGCACACACCTTAGTTTCTACTCTATAATCAAATAATAGACTATTCCCCCCCCCTTCAGTTGACTTTTGTGATGACAGCAAAATCTCTCCCTGTTGCTTAGGTGTTATGGTCTCCCTGGCATGAATTCTGCCATAAGAGACTATTGCACAAGGGGGTGCAATAGTATCTTTCTGTTCAAAGCAATAGTGATGCACTACATTTGCCTTCCAGCTGGGGATATTTGCACTTTATCCTTTCCAGTACGAAACCCTTTCTGTCATTCTTTAGAGAGAAGAAACATACTGCACAACACAACACACACACACACACTGTGAAACAAACAAACTTTCACTTATCCATCATATTTCAGGATTCAGTAAAATTCTGAAATAGATCATAGGTCCTAGGATTCTGTGCTGGGAGAGAAGAGGATCCTCTGGAAATGGGAATAATAACCACAAGTTCTATAATGAAGCATCAATGCAGTAGAAATCATTTCAGAAAGATATGTAGAATTACTGCATGTTCGGAAGAGAACTTGTAGCCTTCCAAGTGATATACTTGTGCTGAAAAGAGAAAAAAAGCTCAGTCGCCCCATCACGTTGTTAGGTGTTATACCAACCCCTACTATTAAAATGAAATATACTTAATCTATTATTCTGTGTTCTTTAAAATAACACCCACTTCTCTGTTCCAATCTTAAAAAGAAAACCTGGAAATACATTTATGAGCATTTGGAATTAGTCACTGTTTTGACAAGTTCTCCCTTGATAAAATCTGTATACTTAAAAAGGTGTGTTATCAATTGCCCAACAGATGAAAACGAATGCTCAAGTCCTAGTATTTGTGGCTCAGCTTCATGCTACAACACTCTTGGAAGCTACAAGTGTGCATGTCCCTCTGGATTCTCTTACGATCAGCTCACAAGTGCCTGCCATGATGTCAATGAATGCTCCTCTACTAAGAATCCCTGCAATTACGGCTGTTCCAACACTGAAGGCGGATACCTTTGTGGCTGCCCCCCGGGATATTACAGAGCAGGGCAAGGGTGAGTAGTTGACTGTGACAGACACATGCCTGCATCTTCTACAAAACTGTGAGTGACCAACATATTTTAATATGAAACAATTTCTATTGTCTTGGGAGAGTCAAATCACAATTAATTAATAAATACTAGTTTTCTACTAGCACAATAACCTTTGTGACCTCTGATTTTATATTATGCTTTCCCAAATGGTAGAATGTTTAAGACAGCCTTGAAACAGTCAGTACAGAGAAACTATAATATTTTTGTTGTAATCTATTCCTCCACAAAAAAGGAATGTATCTGTAACATCTGTCTAACTCATACCCAACTCAATGCTGATTATCATCAGGGTTTTTTTTAAACAATGGTACCAGCCAGTTACAGACTCATTTGGCTCCACTGTTCTCCCTTTATCAAACTTGCACTGAATGCATGTTATTCCAGCAAATTTTAAGTTTTTCCAAGCCAAATCCTATACCTGTTGCTTAAACATAAAATGTCTTTATTTATGAAACTGAATAATATGGCAGCTGTAGTGATTTCTTTACAATTATACGGAATCTAAAAATTCATGTTGGATGAAAATTAAATACCGAGGTACTCCAGGGTAACACCTCTATTGACAGAGTAGCTCTTTTCAGCAGGAGTTTTAATCAGTAGAGTTTTTCTCTGCTGCCTAAATTAGGGAAGAGATTATACTCTTTTTTCCTATAGTATCCTGTGTCTCCTTTCCGCCATTGTTCCACCAGTTGAACAAGTCACATTGGGGATAGTCACATTGGTAGAGTAAAATCCCATCTCTTAATGTCTTATAACTACATAGAATACTTTCAGTGCTACAGGTAGCCCTAGGTGATGACCACTTGTTCAGCAACTGTTCAAAGTTACAATGGCACTGAACAAGGACTTATAACCAGTCCTCAAAGTTGTGGCCGTTGCAGCATCCCCACAGTCATGTGATCACAATTTGGGTGCTTGGCAACCAGCTCATAATTACGATGGTTGCAGCATCTCGCAGGCACAGGATCACTATTTGCGACCTTCCCTAACAGCTTCCCACAAGCAAAATCAGTGAGGAAGCTGATAAAAGTTTAGAAAGGAATAAATCCCTCCTTGAAACTAAAAGATTCAAAACATAGAGAAGGAAATGCGTAATTAAAGTCTGGAATTTGTTTGCACAAAATGATTACAACTTGGGTTACGATCTGATGCATAACACATCATGAATTTCTCTTATGAACTAGCAATATGGCAACAAAAAGGCTTCTTTCTTCTGGTGCTAATATGATTATGTTATTCAACAGACACTGTGTCTCAGGTATGGGGTTTAGTAAAGGCCAGTATCTACCAGTGGATCAAGGTGAGGAGAATGCTTTGTCTCCAGAAGCATGTTATGAGTGTAAAATTAATGGATATTCCCAAAAAGACAGCAGGAAGAAAAGAAGTCTCAATCAATCTCAGCCTGCAGAGGTAAGCAAAAACTGCATAGCTGATTTTCACTTGCTGTTCCAAAATCAGATCTAAGAAATGCTTCCATTGAATTTGTCAGAATCTTATGTGGCTTTGAAAAGAAACTACTAATAATCTTGCATTATTAGCATCAAGAACGATATCCTTTTGTCTACTGTGTTCTGTCAATAGCAGTTTCTTACATGAACTTGCATAGAGCTATTACAGAATGCATAATAGTTATGCATAGTAGTTCTGCCCCTCCAGTTTCAAAGAGATTTTATATATACAAATAGAGCAAAACAATAGGATTGAAAATAAATTGAGGGATCCTAGAAAAACTCTATCATATGATTACTTTATTAAATTTGATGTAAGCCATCCAGACTCATTTTGGAGTTGTGGCCTCTAAGTTTCAGGAATTAAAATAAAATTACTGATTTTGTTCTTGTCAACTGATTCGCACTTTTAATTGACTGTTTTTTCTTGTTTCATGGTTATTCTCACCAGAGTAGTCACTACAATTGCAATGAAATTTCAGGGCATAATGGAAAGGATGTTGCATACAATGGACCAAATGTTCACTGCAGTTTATGTAATTTGCCTAATTGTGATTATGCAAATGTTATAAATGTCTTAATGTGTGTAATGGCCTCATTATGCATATGTAATGAGGTCATCACACAAATGATGTAAAATGAGATTTTGTGCCATTTGATTATGTCATCACACAAATGATGTAAACCTCCATGATGATATGCTTTCCAATTTATTAGATATTTGTGGATAGCGCACACACTCTCCCCACAATTGTTTTATTGAAATGAAAAAACAGTGAACTGAGACTTTCTCATCAGGGGCGGGGAATTACTTCATGTTAACCTTTCTCTAGATAAATTGGACTTCATCACCCATGTACATTTCTCCTACCAGCCAACAAAACACAGGAAATGAAATCTAACACATCTGAAGAGCTGCGTGTGGGGAATGTTGCTTTGCTGATATGATAAAAGTATATTGATCAGTATTTCCTAGGACCTAGGAAATCCTATGCAGATTCTGTATTTTCCTATTGAACAAATCAACCAGTAAATTAGCAGAGCACAAAAGATCGTATTTGTATTTTGGGAGAGTGGTAGATGTCTGCTTGCCTTCTATAAATGCCTTGAAATGCAGCTTCTGGACCTGAGCTCTTGGTAACATTCTAAACCCAGTAGCAGGGAAGCAGCAATGATGAGAAATTAGAATAATTAATAATCCATGGTAAAAAAAAATATTGTCTTAACAGAAATTGGGAAGTTTGCCTGTGCCTTTTGCACTCACCTTTTATTTCTGCTTTAACAGATCAGTTTGGAAAGTTTGGACATTGATCTTCCATTGAGGATGAGGTTCAGCATATCTGGCCTTGGCAATAACAAGCATATATTAGATCTCATGCCCGCAATACAGCCCCTCACAAACCACAACCGCTACGTTATCTCCTTTGGTAATCACAACAGCACCTTCCGGATACATCAGAAAGATGGGCTCAGTTATCTTCAAGTTGCTAAGAAAAAAGCCATGGCTGGTATTTACACACTGGAAATAGTAAGCATTCCTCTGTACAAAAAGGAAGAGCTAAAGAAGTTGGAAGAAAGCAACGAGGACAACTACCTCCTAGGAGAACTTGGAGAAGCTCTTAAAATGAGACTTTGGATTGAACTCTACTAAAACCTTCCTTCCTCGCCCCCATCATGAAGGATTCCCTTCCATTCACATATCTTACCATACTTTGGTTTTGAAAGCTTTAAAGGGGTCAATGGCTTACTTTTTCAAAAGACCAAAAATTGCAAAGAATAGTGACCTCTGCATCTTTCCATCCTGAACAAGACTGCAGGATAGACCTTGACTTTTCTGTGGCCAAAGGTTTGATTACAATGCCAACAATCATGGTTACTATATTGTCTACATAACCTCAATTTTAAGTATACTTTAAAAAAAATGTGCTTAAAAGATCATATATGGCACTAAATGGCACAAAACATGAGCTACTTTTTTCCTATAAGCAGTCTAGCATATTGGGTATTTTGCTGTAGTTCCTAAATTAAAAATAGAGATTTTATTTATTTTTAATGCAGTAATATATGGAGAAATTAACAATCTGTGTTAAAAAAGAAAAAGAAAACTCTTGTTTTTCTTTGCGATTTTATGAATTTGAACTATCACATGTATTAGGTATTTTAGGAAAAAAAAGGACAGAAACTAATAGATTGACAAAGTTTCCTCTCAGTATTGTGCCTGTTGTCCATAAAACATAAAAAACAAAATGTCAAAATGTCACATGATCAAATGAGTACTGTAATATGCTTCCCCAGGGCTTTCTTTTTGCTGAGCAAGATATTTATCTTAAATAACCATGATCAGAATTTCAACTTTAAATTCGGTGCTGATGCTCAACATGCACGTCATAAAGACTAGAGTAATCATGGAAATGATGCGCAACCACTGTAACAAAATATCTGGATGGCTTGTGATGTCCTTAGTATTGCAGGCCAACCCGTACTGTATTTCCTTCAGGTAACCTCGCTATATCACACAAACCTCATTCACTACAACAAAAGGTGCTCAACATACTTGCATTACTGTACAGGTGAAACTCGAAAAATTAGAATATCGTGCAAATGTTCATTTATGTCAGTATGGCAACTCAAAAGGTGAAACCAATATATGAGATAGACGCATTACATGCAAAGCGAGATATGTCAAGCCTTACTTTGGTATAATTGTGATGGTTATGGCGTACAGCTTATGAAAACCTCAAATTCACAATCTCAGAAAATTAGAATAGTGTGAAAAGGTTCAATATTCTAGGCTCAAAGGGTCCCACTCTAATCAGCTAACGAATCCATAACACCTGCAAAGGGTTCCTGAGCCTTTCAATGGTCTCTCAGGCTGGTTCAGTAGGAATCACAAGCATGGGAAAGACTGCTGACCTGACAGTTGTGCAGAAAACCATCATTGACACCCTCCATAAGGAGGGAAAGCCCCAAAAGGTCATTGCAAAAGAAGTTGGATGTTCCCAAAGTGCTGTATCAAAGCACATCAATAGAAGGTTATGTGGAAGGGAAAAGTGTGGTAGAAAAAGGTGCACAAGCAGCAGGGATGACCGCAGCCTGGAGAGGATTGTCAGGAAAAGGCCATTCAAAAGTGTTGGGGACTTTCACAAGGAGTGGACTGAGGCTGGAGTTAGTGCATCAAGAGCCACCACACACAGACGGATCCTGGACATGGGCTTCAAATGTCGTATTCCTCTTGTCAAGCCGCTCCTGAACAACAAACAACGTCAGAAGCGTCTTACCTGGGCTACAGAAAAAAAAAAAAAGAACTGGTCTGTTGCCCAGTGGTCCAAAGTCCTCTTTTCTGATGAGAGCAACTTTTGCATCTCATTTGGGAACCAAGGACCCAGAGTCTGGAGGAAGAATGGAGAGGCACACAATGCACGATGCTTGAAGTCCAGTGTGAAGTTTCCACAGTCTGTGTTGATTTGGGGAGCCATGTCATCTGCTGGTGTTGGTCCACTGTGCTTCATTAAGTCCAGGGTCAACGCAGCCGTCTACCAGGAGATTTTGGAGCACTTCATGCTTCCTTCCGCAGACGAGCTTTATGGGGATGGTGACTTCATTTTCCAGCAGGACTTGGCACCTGCCCACACTGCCAAAAGTACCAAAACCTGGTTCAATGACCATGGGATTACTGTGCTTGATTGGCCAGCCAACTCGCCTGACCTGAACCCCATAGAGAATCTATGGGGCATTGCCAAGAGAAAGATGAGGGACATGAGACCGAACAATGCAGCGGAGCTGAAGGCCGCTATTGAAGCATCCTGGTCTTCCATAACACCTCAGCAGGGCCACAGGCTGATAGCATCCATGCCACTCCGCATTGCGGCAGTCATTGCTGCAAAAGGGGCCCAACCCAAGTACTGAGTACATATGCATGCTTATACTTTGCAGAGGTCCGATATTGTTCTATTTCCAATCCTTGTGTTATTGATGTCATGTAATAATCTAATTTTCTGAGATTGTGAATTTGGGGTTTTCATAAGCTGTACGCCATAATCATCACAATTATACCAAAGCAAGGCTTGACATATCTCGCTTTGCATGTAATGCGTCTATCTCATATATTGGTTTCACCTTTTGAGTTGCCATACTGACATAAATGAACATTTGCACGATATTCTAATTTTTCGAGTTTCACCTGTAGGCAGCTGATTACAAATCATGTATTCTTCGAAGCGAACACTTGATATTTCATTCTAAGTGGTGCTGACTCGGATTCGTCCTGAAATAAACATGACTGAGCTATTGCAGAATTGCCATATGTGTACACTATTCATGCTGCATGGAAAAAATGCGTATTGGAAAATAAGAATGTTCATTAATGCTGTAGTTATATACAATATGTCTCATTTTATCATAGCCTATTTTATAAGAGTTACCTTTGTACAATGAGTTGGCATTTAGTTTTCTTTAGTGTTTTTTGTTTGTTTTTTTTAATGTGCCATTTAATAAGTAAGTGTATGTCACCATGGTGCTATAAATGACAGCTGGTACTTGTTACAGGTCATATTAAAAAAACTCCTCACATGTGAACCAACACAAAGCACATTCCATGTCTGCTTTTCCTCCTTTTTTTTTAATTTCTACTTGTGCTGATCAAAAATTAGCCAGGAGTTATGCTCCCTGTTTTGGTTCATATTCTGTATTTTCTGTGTATTTTCTTTTATGGAAAGAAGAAAACCTTGTAAATTACATTTTGAGAAGAAGCAATATTATTTTGTTGGTCTTTGTACTAATACAGCATCACTTTTCCTGAAATAAAACTTATTTTCTGGTAGCTGTGTTGTTTTGATATGGGAGATGGTCAACCTTATAAGATTAGGAGTGAATAATGGTGAGGGTGTGTTTTCTCCCCTCATGTTTTGCAGAACCTGCACAGGACTACCGTTGCTTCCTGACTGGATTGTAGCACTTTCCTGAGATACAACCAAAAATGTGACTGTGAAAAATGAGGCAGGTGGAAAGTACAAAAAGGGGCTCAATTTGCACGTTGTGTGTCAAAGTATACTGAGAAACTGAATAATGCATTCAGTTAATGTCTTAGTAATCTTTATTTAACAGACTGTATTAAGTGGTGCCCCTAAATTAACCACCAGTGATTAATTTAATCCAAGCAGACAAAAAGAGAATCAGAGTGCAGTAATTTCCAGGCTCCGAGACCTTTCTGTCCCTGCAAAGCACCGAGGAAAGGGCAAGAGCTGGGTGGAGGAGGAAGGGACGCTCCCTGCCTGGGTTGGGTCTCAACATGCCTTGCCCCAGCACTCAGTGGCATGACAGCTCTGGTCCCCCACCTAGATGCCATGAGCCCACGCACCCACCTACAGAATGGAGTTGAGGATTGCCCCCCCCCCCCCGAGGCTTCTGGGTGGCTGCCCTGACAACTTGATTTTTAAGAAGACCTTTAAAAAAGGCTTTTTTTCTGAGACAATTCAAGGTGCTGATGGCCTCCTTACTACTATTCTGTTTTTATTGCATGGGGTAGTAAACCGCCTTGAGTCCTGGAGGAAGTAGGCAGTGCATAAATCAGTGCATACACACATGACTATTTTTGGCAAAGCATTGTTAGACTATAAAAAGCTGCTGCTAGCACTTGTCTCTCTGAGGGCCAGCAGAGCCGCCGGCAGGAGGAGGCAAGGCTTCTGGGACCCTACGTTTATCGTCTAAAAAATGGTGCTAACAGACTGAGGCCCTCAGTCCCTGCCTCTCCCTGAACAAAAACATCCTCTGTATCAGTGTTTCTCAACCTTGGCAACTTCAAGCTGTGTGAACTTCAGCTCCCAGAATTCCCCAGCATGCTGACTGGGGAATTCTAGGAGTTGAAGTTCACGCAGCTTGAAGTTGCCAACATTGAGAAACATTGCTCTATATTCTGGAGAAGAAGAGATGGCCAACCAGGCTTCAAGGTCAGCAATCCTCTTACGCTGGTGATCTCAGTTTGGCAGGAAAATATTTACGTAATTATTAATAACAGATGCAATGAGCTGTTAGTGATTAACACTTCCAATTTATGTACATCTACAAAACATATTTAGAAGTAAAGTGGCTACAAGCTGTTCGTTATGAGGTGCCAAAGTATACCAAATCATAAAATCAGTGCTGGAGATTCTTTTTAAATATGCTTTTTAAATATCTGTTTTTAAAGAACTGCTAATTTTGTTGTTTGGATACGACAAAGCATACGATCAAAGATGCTCTGGTCATGGCTGTTTGAAGGATCTTGCTGCTTTTGTCAAAATGACGAGGTAGTGTGGCACTGTTGTGTTGTGAACTCCCCCTTTTCGTAGGTGCATGCAATATCATGTCACACAAAAAAGGGGTGTGTGCTTGCGTCACAAAGGCATGATGCGGTTTCCATCTTTCTGCCACTGCACGCACGCGCGCACACACACACACACACACACACACCCCACGTCCCAGATGCTGGCTCTGACAGTAGCCCATGAATAACAGATTGGAAGCAGATAAATTGATGGGGCATTTTCAAAAGAGGGGGGGCTTATAAGGAATTATGCAGATGAACTGATCATCAGGAGGTAAAGCAATGTAAGGAATCAGTCCCTGGTCTTTTCCATAAATACTTACAAATACTTTACTTTAATGACCAAGTATAAAATATATACAAGGAATTTGTCTTCGGTGATGAACAGAAATCAGAATGAGACAAAGCAAATGCTAATCTCTTAACCCCTGGGTTTTCCTCTACTCCCCCAACCAACTTTTCTGACTGGGGCCTGACTGCAAGGATCACTCTAATTTGGATAAAACTTCAGTACCATTCTTCTCTCCCCAATATGGCATTTTAGCTAGATATTAAAATATTTTTTTCTCTTTTGGTGCAGCTACTCTGGCAAATAAGATTGGAATTGGAATTTTGTAGAGGCCAGGCACCAGGCTGGCAGGGCTCAGACCAATTCTCCTCCATTCCAGGTAAATGAACATTGAGTCAGAATGTATTGTCGAAGGCTTTCACGGCCGGCATACAAAGGCTGGTGTGGATCTTCCGGGCTGTGCGGCTGTGTTCTGGAAGTTCTGTTTCCTAACGTTTCGCCAGCATCTGTGACCGCTGGGCACAGAGAGAACTGCTCCTGTCTGTGCTCCTGCACTCTGAAGATGCCGGTCACAGATGCTGGCGAAACGTTAGGAAACAGAACTTCCAGAACATGGCCACACAGCCTGGAAGATCCACACCAGCCATTGAGTCAGAATGACCCTACTCTTAAAAATTAATCCCAGATTTCAACCGGACGTGTTGTGCACCTATGGTGGAACTCTTACACCTGTTCCTGTTGCACTGAGTAAGCCTGAACGTGTGCATTTGCACATGAAAGTGTAGCAGACTGACTATACTTTTTAGTATCTGCAGCGCTTCAAGGCCCATAATTCCCAGATAACCTGGCAGATTATCATGCTGGCTAGGGAATTATGGGAAATATAGGCCAACCTATATGGAAGACATCAAGCTTCTGTGCTTCGTTCTTATTTTTTTCCTCTTATAGTGCATTCCTTACCTTCAGTTCAGTTGTCAGATTGTACACAGTGATGTACAGAATCAGGTTCTACTTCATTCTTCCCTTCTTCAAAGACTGTTAAAGTAAAAGTAGTTGGCTCCACTTGGCCCTACCTTTATTTAAACGTGTGCCTGCTCTGCTTTTGAAAGCAGCAGAAGGAAGGTTGAAAAATGCTGGCTTGGGGATTTAAGGGCCGGGTGTCTTCAGCATCTTCCCCCAAAAGCTGGAGAAATTGGGGTGGGCACTGCAAGCAGTTTCCTACACTGCAAATAATGTTCTTGGAAGTTCTGTTCCAGGAGAACGGTTGCATTATTTGGATTAAGAGCTTTTTTCAATGACCCTTCTCTCCAATGCTTAATCTAGTGATGCTGGCAGAAGCGACTCTTTTATGTTCTCGGACGTTTTCCTCCTGAATGCGTATGCATTGTGTGCCTCCATCAAAAAATGATAGACTATTTTAGTTCCAAGTGTAGCTCTTGGTTTGTTGAACATGCATATGGGTTCCATAAGGCTTCGGAAACAAAAAAGCTTTGCATTAGAAACTGAGGAGGTTTGGGGAAATCATCACACATTAAATGTCTATATTGCAATGTATGTTTTGCTGAAAGCACAACAGAAGTAAATCTTGCCAGGTCTGTAGAATTAACACATTCAATGCTGGAAGGAGATTTTCCTGAATGTTGTGCAGGTAATGCTGGTGCTAAAAAAAGAGAGTTTCAATGTGATGACTGCTGAAAACCTTATCCAGATTATAATCCAAAAGTCTAGCAGTCAAACAGACACAGAGGTTCATTGCATTGAAGTATTGAGGTTTTAATCAGTGTGTGGCAGATACAAAATGTGCCAGCTGCAGCAGTCATTTGGGCCAGATAGGTTCTATAATTTGATATTAAAACGGAATTCTCAATAATGTATCCTCAACAACTTCCCTTCCCCACCATGCTCCGAAAGCAGGATCTGCATGATTTCTCTGTGGCCACGAGATGGCGCTTGACCATTTCCGTATGACAAAGGTGTGCTCTCAATCTCTCTGTTTCCCCCTTGACACATCTGGTTCCATTCAAACTGCTCGCTTGCATAGACAGGAATGGAGAGGCCAGCTGAGGTGCTTCTAGCAACCTTGCTGGAAGGAAAAGCAAACTGGAGGGAGATGAAAAGGACTTTTCCTGTCACTTTCCAGAAATATTCTCACTGCTAACTCTGCTATAAATTGACAATAAAACAATACTGCACATTGAAAAAAATTGACAAGCTTGTACAGCCCAGATAGCAAGTTCATACCTGCTCCTTTTTTCCTGGAGGAAAGTAAATGCAAAGGAAGACCAAGTTGTGGGGCTAAATTCTAATCTGACAGAAGCCTAGATTCCTCCAAAGATAAGTCGAGGCTTGAACCAGGACATTGGAGTTCAGCCATCATATTGCAATTTCTGCCATACTGTCTTCCTCTCCTCCTTTATCCTAAAATAAGATAGAAGAGGAGGGCTAGCGAAGTCTTTTCTCCCAATCACACTCTGGCATCAGTAGTGTGGTTATCCAGCCAACTCTGTGGCCGCATAGCTCACATACTCGTCCCCCCCAGGAAATTGTCAGCCCTAGTGACCACTTTTTGAAAACATGCAAACCAGCCAGCCCTGCAGTGATTGCAGATGCTACTCAGCAAAGGGCCTTCAGGTTGCTGCGAAGGCCCTCAGCTGGGGCCAGAGGCCCTGTCTGGGGAATGAGGCGGCCAACCTATGTGGAAGGTTCAAACCCAAAGGCACTGACACTTCAGGACCTCGTGGTCTATTGGGCACAAGGTGTCACTATGGGTAGTAAGAGAGTTAGGGATTTCCTCTGTGTGTCCTTTGCCTATCAGTCTGCCTGCTCTTTGTCTAAGAAGTGGCTAATGTGAGGTTACTTCCTCCTGCCTTTTCTCTCAGGCACACGGGCGTGGAATGTAGTTAGCTCGGTGCTGGGCTCTGCCTATCCTTACAATGCATTTTCTGCTAGATTTAAAAACCTGTTTCACTAATTATTACTCAGAGTAAGATTCCCACCCTCGGGAATGCTCACAAGGACACAGAATGCTGCAACCTCCAACAAAATGCAGGTGGTTAGAGTCAATGTTCCTATGCACGTGCTGCTCTTTTCTTAGGGGGAAAAGGAATAAATAATAAAGAGCAGCCCACTTCTCCCTAGCCCAGCTTAGTATTTGGATAGGAGAAGGAAGATTTGCAATTTTAGATTCAGAGCTGATGATTGGAAAAATATCCTATCCAGAAACCTGTTAAACCAAGGAGAACCACCCTGTCCAGAGCAGAAAAGGCGATTATTCCCAGTTCTGTATAGATTCACGAATCATCAGGAATACTTTGTTGAACCCCTTATAGGAGCAAACTAGATGCAGAATTAAGGGCTTTTTGGGGGGCATCTTAATGTGCAGAACTGTTTTTTGTTTAAAAAAAATGCAAATTGCTTCACCTGAAAATGACTGAAACTTGAAGGGAGAAAAACAAGCAAGAAGAGGGAATTCTGCTTTTTATTAACAGTATCACATACCAAGAAAAAAAAAACTGATTACAAAAATGAATGTAAAGCAACCTGGGTTTCATTTTGCCAAGATTCCAATAATAAAATAAAGCATGATTATAGATCAGCTGAATTGCTAAAAAACATTAAGATTTTATATGAACTGCATAATCAACTACCAGATCCTGCTTAGTGAAGCTGACGACGAAGCTGGGGAAGGGGGCGGCTGCAGTGCAACACGTACCAAGGGCATCAAGCCGGGAGGGCTGACCATGGATCTATCTCAGCTGGCCCGGCCCTCAAACTGAAGAGCAGCCTAGTTCCAATTAAGGTCAAGACAGAGGATTTTTAACTGGAATTAAATAAAACTGAAGGAAACCAGTACAGCAATGGCTAGAAAAACACTTTCCTGGGACCTGCTGTTTGCTGAAGACCCTGTGTCCTCTTTATAGGCTTGTAAATGAAGCAAACTGTGATGGCTCTAGAAGTCTCAAGTATTTCTTATTCATGGGATCTAAATTCTTAAGTTTACCCACTTTCATCTTGCATCTGGATATGTTCTTAACTACTGCCACTCATCCATAAACTTGGAAAATAGTAGGGATGGCACAAACCATGTAATATTAAAACTACGTCAAAAAAAAAAAAAGTATCTCAATTTCTAGATGTTGTAAAACCATGAGAAGACCTGGAAATATATGAAGGACTTTGCCTTTATTGAAAAGGCAGCAGATTAGTCACCTTGGGTGCAAGTGGAGTGCCACCGCAGAGGACGTTTCAAATAGCAGGTACAGCCAGAATGGAGCTTCTGAGGTGGTCTTAAAATGTAGGTAGCCAATACCGAGTGCAGCTGATCTTTGATACTTAAGGTATTGGTACTGAATGAGGTACAGTTTGGAAAGATCTATGCAGGAACAGTGAAGAATTCTGTGGCACCTTAATATCAAAGCACCCATTTTTATGGATCACAGTCCTCTTCCTCAGATGCATGGAGAATAACCTTGAAAAAAGGAATATTCAGTATATACACTGGAGTATGGAACACCATATTCTATTTAGTTTAATGAAATTGCTGCAATGACTGGAATGTTTAGATAAATTCATGAACAGATCTATCGATGAGAAACAATATGCATAAATCACTTAGAGGCAATATAAAAATCAATTTCTGTACATTAAGAACCAAGAGAGATGGCCTATTCAATTTCACTTGCTTGCGAGCCCAGGATCATTTGGAAAGTATTCCCAATTAATGAGATTGCCACATTTCTGATGAACTTAGCATAATTCAACCAAGCCAAAATCTGTTTGTGTTTTCTCCAGTCTTGTAAATAACTTGGCCCCTTCCAGCTCTTTTCTTAAGCATAAGTGCTAGCAACACTGATAGAAGAGCAAATGCCAAGCCAAGAACATCTTTTCTCTGGAAATACTACAGCCGTAAGGCTTTTGATGCAAATGAGGGTTCTACTGCTGAAATTTTATAGAACAGGGGACAAAGACGCACCATGGAAGAGAAATACCATCTGCTGTGAAGGTGGGTGGGTAACTGGGAAGAATGGCACAATTATCGTTTGGATGGGGCTAGCTCTTTCTGAGTTTAAATTTACAATTTTAAAATGTAAGAATGAGTTCACAGATAAACAGAAAGTAAAAGAGTGTGCACTTTTCTTATCTCTGACAACCAAGACTGCTGGGCTAGGCTGATCCTACCAAGTAATTCTTATTTGGCCTGTGTGCAGAAGTTGGAAGCAAGTAGCTGTTTAGGCAGATTCTCCTGGAGAACAAAGTGGACCAATTATGAAACATCAAAGTTCTTTGATCTGGAGACAACAGAAATAGTGTAAATAGTGCTTGAAATATTAAACCTGAAATAGCCAAAGCAGATGACATGACAGGAAAGTAGACAGAGCCCCATGGGGCTGGGAGCGGGGGGTGAGTGCAATCTAAAAAAATAAATTATTTAGACAAAAGTATTTAATTCACTCCCATTTATTGCAGTGATCCTTCTTCAGTACAGTGTAGTAACTGCAATACTCAATGTTGTTAAAACATTAGAAAAGCCATAACTGTGAGTAACAGTTACAATACATTATCAAAATATGACATAACATTTTCAGACTGTGGATAGTACCAACCAAAGCTCAAGCTTTAAATTAAGACCATAGTTCATTTTTAAATAAACAAAATAGCATATAAAAGAATTGTGTAAAAAGGAAAGACAAACATAATGAAACAATAAATAATCAATTTGTTCAACTATTTTCTAAACACTTCCAAATTTCATAAAATAAAGTTAAATTTATAAAAATGGTATTGCTGAGTGTCAATGGAAAACTATTTCAAGTCATTACTGAAACTTTTAAAAAGCGCCCAAGAGAAACTTAGATTTATATTAAATAGAAATTGGAATGGCTAAATTTGCTAACAAGTTAATAGTTTATATTACCTGGAGAGCTTTAATAATATTATAATTGTGATTTGGCATTTTGCATTTGTAATATTGGAAATTCTCACTGGATGAAGAACTTTAAGTCACAGGCTACATTTGGTACCCATCAATAGATCTAAATGTTAAAATAATTATTTCAGCCACCGTGCACCAACAGAAATGCAATTTTCTTTTGCACATCACAAACAATGGCTGCCCTGAATGGACCAAACTGCTAAGTGTCCCAGTGTGTTTCTTCTGGATGGCAACACCGTTTTCTACAGTACTCTACGTCTGTACTAAACAAAACGAGGAGAGGAGAGGAGAGGAAATTCAACCTCACTGAGTAATTTTACATCTTCTCTCATCACCGCAACAAACCACCAACCTGGTAATAATCAACACTCTATTTGCAATGTGATTTTTTTTTTCAGTAACAATAAACTACTCTAATTATAAACTTCCAATTTCCTTTGAAAATATATCCTGGCAACGAGTTACTCTATGTGACAGCCAACTTGTATTGCACTTCTGAAAAAAAAAACCATAATCAGCACTGGAGCTGTAGGTTACTGAAGGTAAATTACAATATGCAAGGATCCTATTGTCTCATTAACCAGATCTTCCCCAAAAAAGTTATTTGTTCACAGATTTTGATCTCACTTAGCAAGAAAGCTGTGTTTTTATATGCTATGTGTTCACTTACAAACTCTGAAATTATAGACCTTTGATCTGATATGGCGCTTTGTATTAAAGCCAAAAGTTAAAAAATATTTTTAGGCAACTTACAGGTAACAGGTATAAGCATTATTACTAATCACTGGATAAAGCCTCAAGAGATTCTTCTGTAAGCAGTTCGTAGAATAAAAAAATATAAAGCAATTAAAACACACACCCACAAACAGAGGGCACACAAACGGGCAGTTTTGAATACACCATCTGTCTTACCAAATTAAAACGCAAGCTCAAGAGAAGCAAACCTGAGTGTTTAGCAGGACTTTTAACAGATTTTAAATAAACTGCCCTTGAATGCCTCGGACAAAATGTGGTCCACAGAACTGCTTTTTATTTATGTGGCCCCCCCAAAGTGACATGACCAGAGGGCACACACGGTATCATCCCCAACACTGACAGCATCCTGTGACAGAAGCGCCCTTTGACAACAGAGTGGCACAATAAAAGCTGGCCGGTTAATCTTTAGTCATAGGAGCCCAATGAAAACATAGGATGCAATGGAATTGGAGAAAATTAGTACTTCCCAATCAGTACATCTTAACAATATTCAGTAGTAAATATTGAACATTATAAAGTCCTCAATGTTAACTGCATAAATTTGTTTTTTGTAACAGCCAAGTCATCCCACTTACCTTTTTTCAGGTCTAACCGATATCTTAAACAGACACACACACACACACACCACAGACACACCACAGACCCACACAAACACCCTGTTCCAAACAATAAGAAACATACAATAGTCCAAACTAATACCTTGATGGAAGACCAGAATGCAGCATCTTTATTATTATTAGATGGAAGAGTCTAGAAACTAGAGGAAGTTTGATCTAAAGTTTTAGCCAATGGCAGATTGACTTTTTTTTGTATAAATTTACAAAACGGTATATGGATGAAATTTGGTTAACTTCAGAAGGCACCTCAAGGCTAAAAGGTTTTTATAAATCTATAACCCTTTCATTGATCAAAAATAAACACTTTTATTGCTGCCATTCAAGTAGCAAAGAAAAACCTGTTTATTTATTCTTTACTAAGGAATCCTCCCCCATTAAGCAAGATTAAATTACAGAAGAATTAGGAAAAAAAAAAAGGAACTTCCACAACTTTATGAGTGTAGTGACTTTCCTTATGTGCTTTCAAGTCAGGGGAATAGTTAGAGAGTTGTCACTTTTTGTCTCTGCTTGAGTTTAATATTTTAATCAAATATCCCAGTCCCTTTCCTTTAGGCACTGAAGTACCATTTCTTCCCAGTTGCATCTTGCACAAGAGAGTTTATGAATAGAAGGTAAGAACACTTTGATGATTTCCACGGACAAGAAGAATGGGTGGTAGGTCTTTTGAAAGAGCTTCTATCCAGGCCATGTACAGTGCACTCGATACTGCACTTTTTCGTGCAACTGGCAAACTCCTATAAAAAAGAGGTGAAAAAATCTGTTTTTATTTACAGGTGGACAGGACTAGAATTGTATTAAGTAATCTAATACAATTAGATTTAGTATTTTATTTACTAAATTGTATTTAGTAATCTAATACAATTAGATTACTAAACTGATCTGCCATCCAAAATACTTCTGACGTTAAATGGTGGTTTTACTCAATAGTGCTCAGCAGAAGTAGTACTGACAAACAAAAATTCCTGTGGAAAGCAGTTTTCAAATTATTAGATTTACTGCTTCTACTAATCCCCCTCTAAGTTATTCAGTAGTAAGACCTATGCTCAATCAAGAATTCACACAACTGAATGATTAATTTTACTGCAATCCACTGTACTATATTCTTTCCACCATCTCTCAAGTTCTTATGGTATTCAGGCATACTTTGGCCAATGTAATTTTAATTAATTATCTACTTGCTTACTTACAATATTTGTGGACCTCCCCAATCCCAGAGAATTCTGATCTTTCTTTTTAAAAGAAAGCAAAACCAGAGACAATAGAACAGCATAAAAATGAAGATTACAAATACACTTAGGACAGTATGCACAATCAACTCAGGCCAAAGGCACCCTAGAAAAGAACCGTTTCTACATCCCTGTGAAAAATGCACCTCCCACGGGAAGCGTGTTCCATAGGTACCTCATGAGAAGGGGGACTCACAGCAGGCATTTCCAGATGTTTGTACTAGATGGGTAGATTCAACCTGGGCAAGGCTCTGCATCATGTATCCTCATGCCACATTGTGTAGGCTTGAAGGGAAATGAATTGGGCCTAGAAGCCTATCGGCAACCAGCGGAACAACCATACAATTGGTATTATTCTACAATGAGGTTGCCTTGCCAATGATCTAGCTACCATCTTCTGTACCAGATGCAACTTGAGTCATCTCAGAAAGCATCTAAAGTATAGTGCATTACAGTAGTCCATGTAGCTTTTTATTCACATAAAAAGTTTAAAAGTGAAGTAATGGTTGCTTAAGAATTCTTGTAGTAAGTGAATTGCCTCTGGACAAGAGCAGGATTCTGGCTTTTGTGCAGGATCAGAATACATTTTAAGAAATAGATTTCTGGAAACAAGTATCTTTCATGAAAAAAATACATAGTATTGATGTTACTGTAAGGATTCTAGCATTAATTTGAAATACCATTTTTCTTTTGGAGCATTTTCTTTACCCTATGAAAATGCAAAACTGTATGTTTCAGACTTACTAAATTCTAGGAATGAAAGACCCGCCATGCATCATAAATAAATTGCCTGCAATAAGTCACTAAATTGAATCAGACTGAGAACACAGCTTCTTTTTAAGCATCAAAAGTACAGGTAGCTCTCAGTTAATGACGGCATTCGGGAGTGGAATTGCCATCGCTAAGCGATGCGTTCGTAAAGTGAAATGTCACATGACTGCATCACTTAGCAATGGCAATCCCTGCAGTCCCCACTGCCGTTGTTAAGCAAGGATCATGGGTCGTTAAATGAGGACCTCCTTGCAACTTCCTACCAGCTTCCAGTAACCAAAGTCAGTGGGGAAGCCAGCAGGAAGTTGCAAGTTCCAGGCAGCTCACAAGCAGGCCAGCAGGCAGGTTAAGTGCATGAGTGGCTGGTGAGGCACAGTGTGACCAGAGCAGATTGGCAGAGGGTGAGCGAGGGAGTGAGAGTGGCTGCTGAGTGGGGGAGGGTACACAAGGGTGCAAGCAGTGCCAAAGCCATGGCAGGGCAAGAAGCCCCAGAGCCTCCCTACATGGCTGGAATGGTGAACTCAGCAGAGGGGAGGCAGGTGAAGGTGACGATCAGCTTGGGGGGGGGGGGGGCGGCAGGGGATGGTGGTCATAAACGTGGGCTGGTTCAAATTTTTATAATGTGACTGTGGAGGCACCGTGGCAGTCATAAGTTCAAGGACCAGTCGCAAGTCCATTTTTTCAGCACCAATGTAACTTTGAACAGTCACTGAATGAATGGACATTAAGCGAGGACCACCTGTATAACATTTTCTAAGTAATTTGTTATTTCAAATACTTACTGGAAAGGATGCCAAGAACCACAGAAAGGAGTACTTACATAACAATTAGATTAGCTGTGCTTGAATGTTCTTTCAGTAATTCATTTAATCTAATCTGACGGTGGCTCTGAAAATAAAATAAGGGGATTACTGATGTATGAAAGGCTAATAGCCATTTTAAAAATAATTTGGAATACTGATGCAAAGAGCAAATATACGTATGTATGGGAAAGAATGCTATATACCTTGGTTTTATATAACTCAATTTCATTATCTGTGATTCTCCAAGGTTCATCTTCTTTCATTTTGTCTGCAATATCTTGCTCTTTATCATCTTCATGAAGTCTGAATGGCTCAATCATTTCTTCAAAGGCTGCAATGCTGAAAGTTATTTGATTATAGAATTGGAATACATCAATTCTCAGTTTGCTAGCTGAAATATCTGTAGTAAGACATGTGACTAACATGTCATGATGCCATTAAAAACTGCAGGCCTAATAACTGGAATCCAACAGCTACTTTATCTTTGCACAGAGGTTTCATAGTTCCTAGCAAATTTTTTCCAGCCCTTAGGCAAACAATATTTTGCAATTTACCTCTATTAAAAGACACTAAGTCTTCCCAGGTAGTGTAGGGACTGGCTTGAGAATAAAAATAAAACTGCTGTCCATAAGATTGGATTTTTCATTAATTGAAACCTTAATCCTGCTTATTTATATTGCATTTGCAATGGTCATAGTGTCCTATGGTCATGTGATTACCATTTGCAACCTTTAGAGCTGACTTTGACAAGCAAAGCCAGCAGGGAAGCCGGCAGTAAGTCGCAAGTTGCAGTCACATGACATTGCACTTAACAACCTGTGGTGATTTGCTTAATAACTTCAGAGGAACTGATGTAAGTCCAGCATGGTCATGTGATGGTTCACTTAATGATCATGTCACTTAGTTGCTGGTCCCAGTTGTGGTCGTTAAATAAGGACTACCTGCAGCTTTCAATATCACTATGTCTTTGCAGATCGTGGTTTGAGAAAATCACATTAAGGGTTATTTATATAATTAAGAAATCATATTAAGTGATTATTTTCATTATTCATGTACTGCGGTTATAACTATAATTAAAATGAGTATCACACTGAAGTTCTATCTAAATAATAGCACGACATTTGTATAGTCCTTAATGATTCTGTTTTTAATGGCAATTCAGTCCATTTTCTGTAAAAGCTATTTCTATTTAGTACCTATGCTTTTCTTAATAATTCTATGTAATATCTCATTTAAATTCCATAAAAATTAATACTGAAAATTAGCACTGAACTTACTTTTCTTTCTTTGGTTTTGTATTGATATCACCAAGGACCATGATATCTGAAAAGTCTATCCGAAATTTGCTGAGCAATGTTGCCATCCTGAAAGTTAAAGAAAGACACCATAATTAACTGTGGAAACCTAGAATATTGCATCCAATTCTGGATTTTAAGGACATTGGTAAGCTGCAGTGTTCCAGAGGACAGCAGCCACAATGAAACATTTATGAAGGAGGGTTAGAGGCACTGGGCTATAGTTAGCCTGGAGAAGGAAAGGCTATGGGGAACCTTAATAGCTGTTTACAAGTTTCTGAAAGGCTGTTGTGTAGAAAACAGGGCAGAACAATAAAACAGGACAAGAAACAATGGCTTTAAACTATAAGGAACCAAATTTCAGGTGGACATCAGGAAAAAAATCTTAACGGTAGAAACTATTCAACAATGGAATATACTGCCTTGAGAAGCAGTGGCTCCTCTTTCACAGGAGGCATTTAAACAGTGACTGGATGGCCTCTGTCAGGAATACTGTTAATAGTGGATATTTTTGAGTATGTTCTAAATCTAATAATTAAGTAAGAAATATATAATTTTGCATTAGTTCTTCATCCCACTATAATTTCAGAAGCACTTCCTTATGAGTACTGAAGTGCTTACGAGATCAGCAAAACATAGGTGTCATTATATACAAATACCCCTTCATGGATCACTGCCTTGTCGTGGCGAAGGGGCTTGTGTAACTCAGTGAAGCCATGAGCTATACCGTGCAGGGCCACCCAAGACGGACAGGTCATGACAGAGAGTTCTGACAAAATGTGGTCCACTGGAGAAGGAAATGGCAACCCACTCCAGTATCCTTGCCAAGAAAACCCCATGGACAATGTTAAAAGGCTAAAAGAGATGACGCCGGAAGATGAGCCCCTCAGGTCGGAAGGTGTCCAATATGCTACTGGGGAAGAGCGGAGGGCAATTCCAAGTAGCTCCAGAAAGAGTGAAGCGGCTGGGCCAAAGCCGAAAGGACGTTCAGCTGTGGATGTATCTGGAAGCGAAAAGAAGGTCCGATGCTGTAAAGAACAATATTGTATAGGTACGTGGAATGTAAGATCCATGAACCAAGGCAAGCTGGATGTGGTCAAACATGAGATGACAAGATTGAACGTCGACATCTTGGGAATCAGCGAATTGAAATGGACGGGAATGGGTGAATTTAATTCAGGTGACCACTATATCTACTACTGTGGGCAAGAAACCCTTAGAAGAAATGGAGTTGCACTCATAGTCAATAAGAGAGTGGGAAAGGCAGTAATGGGGTACAACCTCAAAAATGACAGAATGATCTCAGTGCGTATCCAAGGAAAACCATTCAACATCACGGTAATCCAAGTCTATGCCCCAACCACTGATGCCGAAGAAGCTGAAGTTGACCGGTTCTATGAAGACCTACAACACCTTCTAGAACTAGCACCAAAAAAAGATGTCCTTTTCATCATAGGGGATTGGAATGCTAAAGTAGGAAGTCAAGGAGTAATCGGAACAACAGGCAAGTTTGGCCTTGGAGTACAAAATGAAGCAGGGCAAAGGCTAATAGAGTTCTGTCAAGAGAACAAGCTAGTCATAGCAAACACTCTTTTCCAACAACACAAGAGACGACTCTACACATGGACATCACCAGATGGTCAATACCGAAACCAGATTGATTACATACTTTGCAGCCAAAGATGGAGAAGCTCTATACAGACGGCAAAAACAAGACCAGGAGCTGACTGTGGCTCAGATCATGAGCTTCTTACTGCAAAATTTAGGCTTAAATTGAAGAATGTAGGGAAAAAAACCACTAGACCACTCAGGTATGACTTAGATCATATTCCATGTGAGTACACAGTGAAGGTGATGAATAGATTTAGAGGATTAGATTTGGTAGACAGAGTGCCTGAAGAACTATGGACGGAGGTCTGTAACACTGTACAAGAGGCAGCAACTAAAACCATCCCAAAGAAAAAGAAATGCAAGAAAGCAAAATGGCTGTCTGATGAGGCTTTACAAATAGCTGTGGAAAGAAGGAATGCGAAAAGCAAGGGTGAAAGGGAAAGATATAAGCAACTGAATGCAGATTTCCAGAGAATAGCAAGGAGAGATAAGAAGGCTTTCTTAAATGAACAATGCAAAGAAATTGAAGAAAACAATAGAATGGGGAAGACTAGAGATCTCTTCAAGAAAACTGGAGATATCAAAGGAACATTTAATGCAAAGATGGGCACGATAAAGGACAAAAAAGGCAGGGACCTAACAGAAGCAGAAGAGATTAAGAAGAGGTGGCAAGAATACACAGAAGAACTATACAAGAAAGATCTTAATGTCCCTGATGTCCATGCTGGTGTGGTCACTGACCCTGAGCCAGACATCCTAGAGAGTGAAGTCAAGTGGGCCTTAGGAAGCATTGCTAACAACAAAGCTAGTGGAGATGACAGTATTCCAGCTGAGTTATTTAAAATACTAAAAGACGATGCTGTTAAAGTGCTGCACTCAATATGCCAGCAAGCTTGGAAAACGCAACAGTGGCCACGGGATTGGAAAAGGTCAGTTTACGTTCCAATTCCAAAGAAGGGCAATGCCAAAGAATGCTCAAACTATCGCACAATTGCACTCATTTCACATGCTAGCAAGGTTATGCTCAAAATCCTACAAGCTAGGCTTCAGCAGTACGTGAACCGAGAACTACCGGATGTACAAGCTGGGTTTCGAAGAGGCAGAGGAACTAGAGATCAAATTGCCAACATTCGCTGGATCATGGAGAAAGCACGAGAGTTCCAGAAAAGCATCTACTTCTGCTTCATTGACTATGCAAAAGCCTTTGATTGTGTGGATCACAACAAACTGTGGCAAATTCTTAAAGAGATGGGGATACCAGACCACCTTACCTGTCTCCTGAGAAATCTGTATGCGGGCCAAGAAGCAACAGTTAGAACCAGTCATGGAACAACCGATTGGTTCAAAATAGGGAAAGGAGTACGACAAGGCTGTATACTGTCACCCTGCTTATTTAACTTATATGCAGAGTACATCATGAGAAATGCCAGGCTGGAAGAATCACAAGCCGGAATTAAGATTGCAGGGAGAAACATCAATAACCTCAGATATGCAGACGATACCACCCTAATGGCAGAAAGTGAAGAAGAACTAAAGAGCCTCTTGATGAGGGTGAAAGAGGAGAGTGCGAAAGCTGGCTTGAAGCTCAACATTAAAAAAACTAAGATCATGGCATCTGGACCCATCAATCCCTGGCAAATAGAAGGGGTAGAAATGGAAGCAGTAACAGACTTCATTTATTTGGGCTCCAAGATCACCGCAGACGGAGACTGCAGCCACGAAATTAAAAGACGCTTGCTCCTTGGGAGGAAAGCTATGGCAAACCTAGATAGCATATTAAAAAGCAGAGACGTCACCTTGCCGACAAAGATCCGCATAGTCAAAGCTATGGTTTTTCCAGTAGTAATGTATGGCTGTGAGAGCTGGACCATAAAGAAGGCTGAATGCCGAAGAATTGATGCCTTTGAACTGTGGTGCTGGAGAAGACTCTTAAGAGTCCCCTGGACTGCTAGGAGGTCAAACCAGTCAATCTTAAAGGAAATCAACTCTGATTGCTCATTGGAAGGATTGATAATGAAGCTCAAGCTCAGATACTTTGGTCACCTAATGCGAAGAGAGGACTCTTTGGAAAAGACCCTGATGCTGGGAAAGATGGAAGGCAAAAGGAGAAGAGGACGGCAGAGGATGAGATGGCTAGATAGCATCACTGAAGCAATGAGCATGAAATTGAGCAAACTCAGGGAGGCAGTGAAAGATAGGAAGGCCTGGCGCAATATGGTTCATGGGGTCACGAAGAGTCGGACATGACTTAACGACTAAACAACAAAATATACAAATATAAACTTTTCATCCAGTGTAGTGCCATCACTGATGATTATTCTAAAGCAATTTATGAATATTAATATAAACTATATAATAAATATATGAATGCACTGATTGGATACATCAGTATTTTGATTTTTCATCAATTAAAATAGAAAAAAATCATTTTAGCCAAGGGAACTTCATAAATCATTAAACTCACGCTCTTCGGTCATGGTCAATTCTATTTATTTTTCCACCAATGAACACCCTGATCTTGCAGTCTTTCCATTTTTTCTTGGTTGTCAGAAGATATGGAATCAAAAGTGTTAAGCCTGTATAAGAAAAACAAAAACCAATCTCAGTTTGGAGCCAGTGTCGGAAATGAAAAACTAGATAACATTTCTAATTTTCTTGTAATGTTTTTTAAAATGTCTTACCTCCGTCATCAAAAAGCCACCAAACATCAATGTAATTTTTGCCTTGCTTTTTCTGAAACTGAGAACTTGCATCAAGCAGCTTTTGATCAGCCAAGTTCAGAGGAACAGACAGGCCCTTAGGATCTGTAAAATTGAGAAGTGACATTTGGAAGAAAATGAAGTCCAAAATATCCGATCAGCCATCTCCATTCAAATGCAGAAGCTGGTTTACAAGGAATAGAAAAAAAATAAGAGATAAAGAAGATATGTTCTAGAATACATGGACCTAGCATCACACTTGACTTTTTTTTAATATTATCACATTGCACGCCCTTGAAAATCCCCATATGCAGTGCAGGTGGCTGCTGAGCGGGTTGGGAGTGTACATGAATGGTCAAGCACTTTTTGATTCCACTATCTAGAGATTGGCCTATACCTGAAATACTTAATATCACTTTTATTAGCTATTTGGTGCAATGAAACATATGCACTGCAATAATACCCTTACATTTTTAACACTGTAATCAGAAATCATTTAGGAAAACATATTATTGAAATTCATTCAAAAAATTACTAAACCTATCATGGCCAAAACAACCACCCAAATTCCCAGTAGATAAATTATTATCTTCTACTTGTGATAAACAATGCGATATACAAAATAAGATATGAAAGAAATAATAAATGGACATTGACAGAAAGGAAGATGGATTAAACACAAAAGATGGAAAATGGCCTGCCTTTTTTCAAAAGTGGCTGTGTTGGAGTCTTGGTATCTTCTTCTTCTTCTGGACAAGTTTTAAAAGTAAACAAAAAAAATCAAAAGGTTATTTGCAATATTAATGATAATGGATCACTGTTTTCACCATTCTATGGGAAAAAATCAAATATGAATTAATACATGCCATCATGAATGTTATTGATTAGCATGTCACACCTTTTCTTTATATCACTACAGTATAAAAAAAAGAAATATAGATTCTAGTAGCTGAAATAAATGTTCTATATATCCCTCTTTCTTCGCACCAGTGCACGCATGCACGCGCACACACACAAATATTTTTATCTGGGGGAGAAAGTACTGATAGAATTTAAAATTCTACATTTTAGCCTGAGATGGAAAAAGAATGAATAAAACCCATGATCAGTCCCACATTTGCCTCAAGACAAGCTGTGCTACTAGACAAGTACTTAAAATAGGCTAGGCCTATAAGTGACTACAAGCACATGTCTTAGACATGGCAGAGCTAATATATTTATCTATTAAGTTTAATCCACACTACAATCAACAAACTTGCCATAATTGTAACAGCAACTCTTTTGATGCAGTACCTCAGTGCCCCAAAGGCTTTATTTATTCATTTAATTTGTAATAAATAACCTTCAATAATCCTCTGTACCAACTAAATTGAATACTGCTAGTTGTGAAACTGTCACCAGCTTCAAACTTTGCAACATGAAACAGAATGTAATAGGAAGGAAAAGACTAAGTTAACAACATATACCCCTGCATAAGAAATTTGACTAAAAAAAAAAAAATCTGCACAATAATTCTGTTATATAATAAAGAGTCTTAAGTTCAAATACCCACAAAACTATGACATTCTGATCAGTTACTATTAGGAGTCAAATCTGTCTTATAGGGTTGATATGATAATAAAGTATGTGTATGTATGCTAGTTTGCACACATACACATATGTGTGATGAACTACACATGCTACTTTGAGTTCCTAGAAAAAAAGATTAAGTATAAATGTACTAAATACATAGTTACCTTTATGAATAAGTCCTTTTTCACTAACAGGCTTAGAAGTTACCATATCAGTCTTCTTGCTGTAGTCTACATTTACTATAATGTCTTTGGTTACTGGTGATTTCTCTTGGGATGACAATAACTCTTCTGTGAATATTAAAAATATATTACTGAACATTTATGCAAGGATAGGCTGCTATTTGAAACTGATTCTTTCAGTAGTCATTTGGGCTTTTGCACACAGGAATTCCATATCTGCACAGGTGTTTCACTAGAATCTTCTATAACTAAGATTTTTAAATGGGAAGCATGTTCAGAATGTGCAATAATTGCCAGGGCAGCATTTGCACAAGGAAAGGGAGGTTGGTTGTGTGAATGTGTGGATAACTAAGTGAAGAGCTACAGTCACAGGAAAATAATCTGTTATCGTTCTTCATAGTCTCTATACACTAAATACATGGATGTTTAGTAAGCTTATTACTGGTGATGGTCCAGGCTAGAAAAGAATGGATGTATAAGCATCTGTTCAAAGGATGCAAAAACATAAATTTATGAGCATGATAAAGATGGCTATGACTGTTACAGCATTAGAGCAGGGTTCCACAAACTCTTCACTTCATAAACTCCTTTATAAAGCTTCAGATTGTTTATCGATCCCCAAACATTTTATGAAAATAATTTAATAAATACTACTTTAGCTAATAGTACTATGAATAATAATTATAACAGCAGCAGCAATGATGGATAGTCCCATCAACCCTTGTGGGTTGATACTGACCACTCTGGAGTACCCTGCGTTACATACATCGGTAATGGTTTCCCATGACCAAAGACAATCTATTGTATATGGCATTAGCCCTTGTAGAGATATCCTTTAGCCTGTTGGAAGTGGTCTGGCTATAGCTGGTAAAACAACTCAACTTCATCTGTGATCCACATGAGAAAGTGTTACAGACTGGCCAATCCTTTTTAAGGAACTGCATAATAAAGAGAAGTTTTTGGAACTGCCAAAAGATGGCAGTGCAATTCATACAAAAGGTTAGCGCTCACCATTCACTTAAGAAATAGCCTAGAGAAGTCCAAGGGCAGATAAAACAATTGGTCAGTTTAGGTAGAGCTTGTAAACTATCTCAAATGGAATCAGAATCAGTATCAGTCACAGTTATGTTAGTCTTCTGAATACATAAAGGAAGGATGGTCAACACTAAAGGGACCCTTCTTATAGCTCTGGGGCAACTGTCCATGTTTGAAGGTGGCTTTTCTGGTGGTTGCCACAAGTGCATCACAGTGATCAGCTGGAAATACAAGTAGTTCTCATTTAGCGACTGCTTCATTTAGTGACCATTCGGTTATGGTGGTGATGAAAAAGTAGTTTTGTGACCAATCCTTATGTTTACAGCCTTTGCAGGTTGGTAAAGCAAAGGAAAGCAGAAGTAAGATTGTAAGCACAGTTACAGTTTCACTTAGCGACCGCTTCATTAACAACCTAGTTTCCAATACTAACTGTGGTCACTAAATGAGGACTACCTATAAGAAATGTAAAAATGAGAGACAAGCATTTAGACAATTAGAAAATCCTTAAAGACTTCAGATGTGACAGGAAAGAAACTGAAGTGCAATCTGAGACAGGTACAGTGGAAAAAGCAGTAAATATACTTTAATGAAAGGAAGTCTAGGACTTTGATGTAAGGGTAATTAAAAACTGGAAAACAAATTCTAAGCAACAGTTACTGAGCATATATACTGTATAATTCCACTTAAACAACGAATTCAATTAATAACCATAGGTTTTTCAAGTTGAAGGTTTACATGCTGTTCCTAGGAAATTTCTTCTCTCTACTGAAAACGTCTGCTTGGAATGAACCAGGTTATCAGACAGATAATGCAAATCCAAATGATACAATTAGCCTTACTCTGCATCAGAAGACTATCTCTAGCTGGTTAGCACAATAAGCTCCTTCAAGAATGACAGAAGGATGGAGAATCACAGCTGCTTCAGCTGAGATAGAGTGACCAGGATACAAAGAGCATTGCATTGCATTCTAAGAACGTACTGAAAATGTTTGTTAACAGTGTAGAAGGAAAAGCATATTAAGAATGGCTCATAGCAACTAATCAGATCCACATCCCTGAATGATCTATATTCATGGTCTATTGCTGCAGTATCTAGGTCTTTCTGTGTTTATTGCTGAGACAATTATGTAATTGGCTGGGAGTCTCAAAAGCAGAAGAGATCACAAACCATGGTTAAGTGATGCATTGATTCATATGAAAGACCTTGGGTTCAACTGAAGGAATCTCTTGTCAAAACTAGAGGGGTGCACACTATTAGAAAGATATTCTGAAGTATAGAGGATCAGGTCTAGCTTACTGCTTATACAGATACCTGTTACACAGTAGTGCTGCTACTGCAAAGTAAAACCTAAACCTTATGGATACCCATTCAGGGGACTTTGCATGCAGTGGACAAACTCTCAGTTTGATATGGTTTGCTGACTTATTCCTTGTTTAGGTATTTTATTTTATGGCTGCCCATCTTATGTGTCACAGCTCTGGGTGGCTCACAAAACAATAAAAACCAAAGAGAATAAAACCAAATTGTCAATATATCCCAAAAAACAAATTTGAGAGCCACAAACAATGCTCTCTAACCCATTAACAATTGGGGCTCCAACCTTATCCCAATGCTTGAGGGAACAACCAGCTTTTTAAGACCTTCTGCTAAGAGAATGAGGGCTTGCTGGATCATCAGGAGAAGGATGGTGCCACTACAGAACTGCACTACTTTGAAGTGCACCTGGAAAAGAATTGGGAGCCAGTGCAGCTCACACAACAGTGGTGTAATATGAGCAAATTAAGGGGCACTCAAAACTGCGCACTTCTGTATGAGCTGTAATTTTTGGATGTTCTTCAAGGGGAGTCCCATGTAGAGCACATTGCAGTAATCCAACTGGGAAGTGACCAAGGCATGAGCGATTGTGAGCAAGGCTTCCCCATCCAGGGATGAGTGCAACTGGTGCAGAAGACAAATCAGTGCAAAGTCCCCCCTAGCTGCCACCTGCTTCTTCAACAGGAGCCATGGGTCCAGGAGGACCCCCAAATTGTGTACCAGCTCTAATAAAGTGCTATTCCATCAAGAGTCAAAGATAGATGAGTTTTGGCCCTCCAGTGGGGCCAAAACCCAAAGCCAGTCCATCTTGCTAAGGTTAAGTTGTACCTGCTCCTTCTCATCCAGACCCTCACAGCCTCTGAGCACTGGGTCAGCACCTCAGTAGATTTAACAAACACTCCTTCCCCAAATAGTCTACAAAACTGAGATTGTACTGATGTTCTGAATAGGTTCAAAGGATGGGTTCAAACTGCCTTGAAAACGACAAGCAGTTCAAAAGGAACTGCAATAATTTTTCACTGAGTGTCAAAATTAATGAATAATTAAAACCCCATAGTAATTAATGCATCAGAAATGACTTGACAAATTGGGAGTGCTAGAAAAAAAAGGCAATGTCACTTGTAAAGTTAAAAGTGAGTGACATACCAGTGAAATGACCAAAAAAAAAAAAAAAAAGCACTATGGTAGATCTAGGTATGGAGAGAAAATAGCAAAATACCATTGTGATAGTGGGCAGAATACTGATGAATATCTTCTGCAATTACGGAGAAAAGAAAATGCTTTTCTTTTCTCCGAAAGGGAGGAAGAAGCCTTCACTTGGGCAGATGTCAAGTTCCATGCCTATAAACTGGAGATGCTTGGACAGTCAAAGGAATGACTTCTCTTTGCAAAGCTGAGATTATGGATCAAAATTAGAATCAAAACCAATCATCAATATAAGGATGGATTTCGATTCCTGAAATGCATGCATTTGCCATGCATGTTATGAATCTTCTGGTTTGGTGGAAAGGATGTAGAACTGGAATAATTGTTTCCCATCCCAAACTGAAGGTATTTCTTGCATTGAAATCAGATCACGAACTGAAAGTATGTGCTTTTGAGAATGGTGGATGCATATTTATTCTCCTGACAGAGCAATGGTAATTTCACACTGAATTTCTTGACACATACATAAATGTTTAGATTCCTCAGGTCTAAGGTAGATCATATGCCTCCATCCTTCATATACAGTCCCATGTATCTCATGAGTAAAGAATTTATGATGCTTTTTAGAGATAAATTCCTAACCCAGGATTCAAAGTAACAGCCTACCAAATTGTAGCATAAGGGACAAACCTGGAATGGAACTGGTGATTTTACAATCTGTTAATCTCTGTTTTGACTTTGATTAAGGAATCAAAGGAACACTTAGAATAGCCAGGCATCTGTTTCTCAAACTGAGGTGCAGAAGACTGGGCAATGCAAGCAGATGCCAAAGCATGGGACCTTGAATGATACTTAGAGTAAAACTGTTGTGAATGGTGAGTTATATACAGGTAGTCCCCAGATTAAGAATGCCTGGGTTACAGATGACCCATAGTTAAGAATGGAGCCTATTGCAGTAAAATTCAAATGAAATATTTTTAATGATTTGAGTAAAATACACAATGGTTCAAGTTAATTACACAATAATCCTTATACAGTATTATACAATAATACTCTTCTGACTTACATACAAATTCAGCTTAAGGATAGACCTTGGGAATGGAACTCGTTCTTAAACTGGAGACTACTTATACTTAAGAGAGGGAAAGTTCCTATCCAAAGTTTCTTTCATTACTGTGCTGTGACTATTTTGGCATCAAAGAGGTGATCCTCAGTGCAAGCACAGGATACATGGGACAGGCTAACATGTCACCTAAGCACAACAGAACCAAATATCAAATTACAATTATAATCAGCCACAGGCTTAATGGTGTTCATTTGTTATTTTAAAAAAGAATGTGCTTATGAAAGAACAGATGCTTTCTCCAAAAGGAGAAAGAAGCCATAAAATAACACTTGCATCCCATAGTGTCCAGTTTATGACCTCTACCCCACCAGAGCCGTAAGATGCTGAAACATGCTTTGTGAACTATTATGATAATAAAATAGTGCTGAAAAAGAAACTAGCAGTCACCTTTTTCTTAAATACTATATTGTTTTACTGAGCAAAACAGATGAAGGCCTTTGTCAAGCATCTCTAGCTCCTTTTAGGAACACTGGTAAGATCAAAATGACTACAGATCAAAATGACTACAGGTGTGTATCCTTCTAAATACACCAGCTAGATAATTTATTGAGGAGTGTTCTTACTAACAGAATCCAACTAGTAACCTGGGGCAAGTAAGGTCTTGGTGAATGTGGAATCAAGCATTAAATGACAGAGTCCACTGGCTCTGAAGCAAAAATTGGAATAACTGCTAGACCTGAGCAGACTAAGCAGATGTGATAATCGTTAATACTTTATATAAGGTAACTGTACCTTAGGAAGTCTAGTGAAGGAAATATGAAAAACTGCGTGGGGCAACCAACAACACATTCACTGAAGCAGGAGTGGTGCATATCTTGATACCACAGCACTTATACAGTTACATCCCAGTTGCTTTCTAACAAATGCTATTGCTCTCAATTCTAAAACAGGAAAAGGGAGGAGCACCACTAATGCATATCTTGATGCAAAACATCTCAATAAGATTGTGTAACCAAAGTCTGATGAATTATTTGATCATATTATGCAATAATCTCCATGCTGAACCTGGGGCTACTGACCTAGTATGTCACAGAGACACATTATTTTCAATCAGAGAGATAATGGGGTGGGGAGTGTAATCCATAATTTCATGCTCTTAATTCCTGAAGCCAAATTTATCAAATGAGCAATGATAGATGGCACAGATCAATAGAAATTTGCCAATAAGTAACTGGAGAAGATGCAGAGCAAGAATCAGTAGCTCCAGGCTATAAAAGAATAAATTGATGAATCACTGGTGCCAAAGTTATTATGGTGGATTGCAGCAGAGAGCAAGGCTATCAGGAAGTAGGGGGCACATTCCAGGAAGGGCAAGGAGACAAAAGACAACACAATCCGGGAATGAAGCATGGAAAGCATAAGGGGTTCAGGATAGCCACTCCCTAGAATCTCCCAGGTATATCCATTAGTTGCTGGCAAGATTTTGTCTATATGGTGCAAGCAAATAAAGGAACTGAACCCAACTGGACTGTTTCACCATTGTTCTTGGGCTGGGCCTGACAGTTGTGTAAGGAAAGAAAGATCCTTTTGAAAATGTTTCTTATCCTTAATTGTTTTTAGGCTTTAAAAAAGATAAACTACCAAGAAGCCAGCATCAGAAGCTGTGATACAAGGCCCAAGAATGAAACAGAACTGAACCCAACTCAATTCTAGTACACAGGCTACAGTGGGCAGACAGCAGGATGAAGTGCAATGCTATTAACGGAATATCACAAGGAGCTGATTTTTTTCCCTCAGCTTTACAAGGGTCTGATGCAGACTCCTATGCAGGTGCAGAATTCATATATGTGATGCAGAGACCATGAAACAGTTTAATTTTCACATCAGAAATCAATCAACTTGGCTTATAAATAAATGTTCATGGCTAAGTGTAATGCAGTTAAGTGTAATAATGGCATCACTGAACTGATAACTTAAAACTATGCATTCAACCAATTTCTTATAAGTAAACATTGTCTATCTTGGCTATTACCGAAAAAAATATTATCCAGGAAGACTATTACAGGGAAAACTGGAAGAGTGGTTGCTGTTGTAAAGGGAGAACATAAAACTAATATTCTGAATTCATATTAAGGATTACCTTGTCCCTGAAGATGAGATATATCCAAACCTTCCCTCAGACGGATAACAACTACTCCATACTGAAAGTCGAAAGCATCGCTGTAATAAAGTAAGGTGGGGAAACCAATAAGCAGTCAAATTTGGGTAATTAGTACAATTAACCTGAAAGGACAAGCAAGTCTGATTAATAAAATCAGAAAGGAGATGTCTCCAAGGGTCATCCTAC
Source organism: Liasis olivaceus (assembly GCA_030867105.1). Taxonomy (NCBI): domain Eukaryota; kingdom Metazoa; phylum Chordata; class Lepidosauria; order Squamata; family Pythonidae; genus Liasis; species Liasis olivaceus. Next base: position 205,873,765 of record CM061348.1, read on the forward strand.
GAAACAAAAAACTTAAATACTGATCTTTCAGGGAAGACTCACCCTAACTTCAGCTTCTTATTCGAAGACTAGCCACTGCCAAAATATTCCTTTCAACAGATGAATTCACTTGAACATGTGGAAAAACAGGAGCTGCCCCCCTGCCCACTAACTTCAACAGTTTTATTTTATTTTATTCATTTCATTTTTCTTTGCTCTGGCTTATGTGCTGTTCTAGTCAGAACTCCTGTTCACCACAAGCAGATTAACATACAGTCAGTATCACACAAAAGAAGTAAAAACCATAGTACATAATTACAGTATTATAATCCCATATGCAGCGCCACTCCTCCAGGAGCAATCTGTCCTTCCACATGATCCTCAAAGGCCTTTTGGAAAAAAACAGGTCTTGTTCACATTCCAAAACAGTATCAGGGACATGACCGCTCTCATCTCCCTAGGTTATATTATTCCAGATGGAAGGAACTGCCACAGAGAAGGCTTGATTGGGACATGCAGTAAATGTCCTCTTTGGATTTCACTGGAAGGGCAAATTCCATTTAGAGAAGGTAGTACTGGAGATATCCAAGTCCTGAGCCATAAACACTTTAAAAGTAATGACCTTTAAAAGTAATTACACCAAGATACCTTCTGACAACCAATGCAGTTCTTGTAGTAGACATGTAATCTGAGTAAACTGATTTATCTGCTGCACTTTGGAGCATCTGTATCTTCCAAATGGTCTTCAAAGGTAAGTCTATGTATAGTTAATTGCAGTCATCCAAGTGTGAGGTAACAAAGGCATGACTAATGGTCAAGAAAGCCTCCTGGTACAGGCCTAGCCATATAAGATCGAGCTGTGCTGAAGGTCCTCCTGAGTATTGCCTCCACCCTCCTTTTCCAGCAGGAGATGTAAGGACAACAGGACCTCAGATTGTAGATTTGCTCTGCAAAGGGTGCACAATTTAGGACCAAAGGGAGAATTCTATTGAAATCATAAATTTCTGGACCCACAGCCACTCTTATCATGCTGGGATTACGTTTAAGTCTGTTTGTCCTCATCCAGACCTAACAGCCGCGAAGCATTGAAAAAGAACCTTGTTTACATCTCTTGTTTGACCCAGGGTGGAGATATATATATCTGAGATAATGACATCTCATCCTATGCCAGTGGATAAATGCTCTTAGTGGCTTCATGTAAATATTAAACAGGAGAAGGGGAAGAGTTGGGCCCTGCAGCTTGTCACAGCAGAGAGCTTAAGGTACCTCTCCTCTACTGATGGATCACTTATACAGTGTCCCCCCACTCTCAACCTTCAGATAGTCTAGAACGATAGTACTGAAAGCAACTGGGAGGGTCTCATTTCTCCTATCTTAATTCTAACCAAAGAACACCCACAAAAGTGACCAATTTAGTCTCAGTCCTGTATCCTGGCCTGAAACCCAAGAGAAAAGGATCCATATAATCTACTTCATTCTGGGTGCTCACCTTAATAACTTTCCTTGAAAAGGAGAGTTTGGAGTCTCTCAGTAAACAGTCCAAAGAGGAGCTATACTTGCTTTCATCTGAAGGTATGTACAGTTGTCAGTGCAATCCAGGACCCTGCTTTATTGAAGTCCCAGAACAACCAGAACAGGACAAGAGGGGGAAAAAGGCTCCTCTTTCTTCTATTCTCCTGGCATATGGTCAAAAGGACTCTGAATGAAATATGTTACCCACTTCAGAACCACCAATATGCCTAGAGGATTGGTCCATAAGTCAATATTGTACTGAACCATACCCACAATTTCAGAATATATTAGCAGAAAAGGCTGTTTATAATTCTTTTGAAAACAATGATAAATTGATAAGGCAAGTATAGATACTCAGTTACAAAAACAATACCTTTTTAATTACTATTACTTCTACTCACTGTAGTAAGTTGATGTAGATGTCAACATCATTCATATCAGCTGATTGCCAATCTTTCTTAAATCCAAGAACGAGAATATTTGGCCTCATTCTTCCTAAACCTGCAGCCTAAAAAAACGTACATACAACACTTTGGAATAGTATGTCTAAACTTTATTTGCTTTATTTAGACTAGGTAAAAACACTGGAATTTTTCTACCCTACCCATACCTGTGTTTCACTGGGAACGATCTGATAACTCTGGCTGTAATTTAGAAGCACTCTAAATGCCTCAAGATGAGGAATGAGGTAAAAACTAACCTTGTAAGCAAATTTAAGCCCAAACATATGTCTTTCTATGTCACAGCACTGACTAGGTTAGCATCTGGATCACCAGATCCTCTCTTAGAACCTAAGGACCCTTCTGTCTTTGGAGTAATTTCTGCCTGTCATTGAGTACTTTTGCTTTCTACTAAAGATGTACAGCAAGATATTAATACTGGTATGTACAATCTATGGTTGTAGATAGCATATATCTCCTCAAAGCCTAGGTTAATGTCTCCAAATCTCTTCCAAGAATTTTAATGGGACATCAGCATAAAATTATTAATATATACCTAGACCTTCTACCGATATGTAATGAATAATTACATTTAATCAATATTTTTATCCAGACTGTCATGCTTTTTGAAGTCACTATGTCACTCAAAAGTACTCCATGAGAATGGCTGTGGGTAGTACTGGAACAGCAGCATTCCCCTCAGTCTAACCTAATTACAGTATGCACAAACAGAATAAGCTATAAACAGATTCTGAGAATACGACCTGTCTTCCTAATGAAATCATGTACTTTTGTGCAGGTTTTGCAGAGTGCTTCCCAACTATCCTTTAGATCCCTCTAATGAAATTCAGCAGGAAGGGTATAATTATAAAGGAGGCCAACAGAATTCTCTCTGTACAGAGACCTAGCCTTTTCCATTATATCCTGGATGACATTCTTTCTGCAAGGGGGGAACAGAAGAGTGATCCTGCCATCTTGTAAGACTACACAGAATTTTATAGCCTTAAGACTTACTTCAAATCTATTGTCATGTCTTCTTCTAATGAAGTTAATATTTAAATATCAATTTCATGAATACCTTTCAAAAACATGGCAGAGTAGATGAAGGAACTCTATAAATTGTAAAGGGTTAGGAATTTTTAGAATGGTCTCCAGCAAGTGAGTGACAGTTGATGGTGATCCAGCTTCATGATGCATGAAACCCAGCTGCATGAAAGCTAGTTCCCTGCGTCTACTATTTGGTACTCAAAACCAAAAGAACTTCAATTTCAGACATGAAATACTGTTTCTGATGTATGAGAAACAGTATTAATCTATTCCTGACCATTTTTATTTTCTGGACATTACTTTAACTATAAAGTAACTCTAAAACATGAATAGATAATACCTATTTATAAATGGAATTTATTTATTAAATTTATATAGCCTCCCTATCTATCAGAATGTGTGGTATATAATAGAAATTATATTTTTCAGGAAATAATTACAAAAGACAAAACCTCCATTTTAGAATGACTACCTACCTGCATTAAGTACTGTGCACCATCTCTCAGGTCTTCTGCATGTACTGGAGAATAAAAAGCTTTCATTTTGTTTTTAATAAGCCACCGTTGGTACCTGGCTAAGTCAGCTGACAGTTCCTTCATGGCCTGCCTGCGAGGACCCTAAAAGAGGAAGGGGGAATGTAATTACACACAAACCGTTATCAAAAGTTTTGGAAGAAATATTTAAATGTGTATTCCTCACTGGGGACCATCTACTGCTCTTTCAAAAGACAATGGTATCACTTAGATTAAACAGAGAAAATATCCTAAACACAAGTTATTTAGACCAGAGGCTAGCTGAAGAAACTATAACCATAAATTATGATTCCCTTTTACCACAAAAGCTAAATTTAAAAAAATCCCTTACCTGCTATTGAGAATTATTTTCAAACAATTTAGACATCTCACACATTCTATCAATGAGTAACATACTATGATAATTTTTATGTAGTTCATGCACAAACTGCATACCTAAAATGTACTGTGTTTCAACAATTTCTGCGCACTGTGATATTTGAATTTTTATATAGGCTAGGCTTGCCACAAATTGTTCCCCAATAGCTAACAAATAGAACTCATTCTCCAGGAACATACCATCTTATCTGCATGCTTCTATTCTGCCAATTACTACATTATAAAGCTTACATAAGACAAACGTTACTCTCTATACAAGCAATAGCTGGTTACAAAAATAATATAAGAATGGGAAACATTCAGAAATATAGTAACATTTTACTATTTTATGGCACATTATTGAATCGTAACCTCCAGCAGCAAAAGAACTTAAAAATAAAAATTGAATTCAGCCCATGCTTTGAATTAAGATTATAGATTTGCATCATACTACAGATATTAATTATAACATTAAATGACAGGATCTTTACCAGCAGTATTCTTTGAATGGTCACTGTAATTATTTTACATAAAAATAAAAAAATAATAATTTGTCTGAAAGGAAGAGGACCTCTTGCATCTTTACCTTTACCTCCTTTATCATTCTTAAGAATCAAGATGTACAGTCATGTGAAAAAGAAAGTACACTCTCTTTGAGTTCTATGGTTTTATGTATCAGGACATAATAAAAATCATCTGGTCCTTAGCAGTTCTCAAAAGTAGGTAAATACAACCTCAGATGAACAACAACACATGACATATTACACCATGTCATTATTTATTTTACAAAAAGAAAGCCAAAATGGAGAAGCCATATGTAAAAAACTAAGTACATCCTTACTGCTTCCATAGGTATGAAGAGGCTAAGTAGCAGCCAGGTGCTGCTAATCAAATGCCCTTGATCAACTGATCATCAGCAAGTGTGACTACCTCTAAAAAAGCCGAAGTTTTAGGAGTTTGCTGGTCTCGAGCATTGAGGTGCGCGTTAACACAATGCCAAAGAGTAAAGACATCAGCAATGATCTTAGAAAAGCAATTGTTGCTGCCCATCAATCTGGGAAGGGTTATAAGGCCATTTCCAAACAATTTAAAGTCCATTATTCTACAGTGAGGAAGATTATTCACAGGTGGAAAACATTCAAGACAGTTGCCAATCTTCCCAGAAGTGGACGTCCCAGCAAATTCACCCCAAGGTCAGACCATGCAATGCTCAGAGAAACTGCAAAAAATCCAAGAGTTACATCTCAGACTCTACAGGCCTCAGTTAGCATGTTAAATGTTAAAGTTCATGACAGTTCAATTAGAAAAAGACTGAACAAGTATGGTTTGTTTGGGAGGGTTGCCAGGAGAAAGCCTCTTCTCTCTAAAAAGAACATGGCAGCATGGCTTAGGTTTGCTAAGTTGCATCTGAACAAATCACAAGACTTCTGGAACACTGTCCTTTGGACAGACGAGGCCCAAGTGGAGATGTTTGACAATAATGCACAGCGCCACATTTGGCGAAAACCAAACACAGCATATCAGCACAAACATCTCATACCAACCGTCAAGCACGGTGGTGGAGGGGTGATGATTTGGGCTTGTTTTGCAGCCACAGGACCTGGGCACCTTGCAGTCATTGAGTCGACAATGAACTCCTCTGTATACCAAAGTATTCTAGAGTCAAATGTGAGGCCATCTGTCTGACAGCTAAAGCTTGGCTGACATTGGGTCATGCAACAGGACAATAATCCCAAGCACACCAGCAAATCTACAACAGAATGGCTGAAAAAGAAAAGAACCAAGGGGTTGCAATGGCCCAGTCAAAGTCCAGACCTCAACCTGATTGAAATGCTGTGGTGGGACCTCAAGAGAGCTGTGCATAAACAAATGCCTGCAAACCTCAATGAACTGAAGCAATGTTGTAAAGAAGAGTGGGCCAAAATTCCTCCACAACGATGTGAGAGACTGATAAAGTCATACAGAAAATGATTACTTCAAGTTATTGCTGCTAAAGGTGGTTCTACAAGCTATTGAATCATAAGGTGTACTTAGTTTTTCACACATGGCTTCTCCATTTTGGCTTTCTTTTTGTAAAATAAATGATGACATGGTGTAATATGTCATGTGTTGCTGTTCATCTGATGTTGTATTTACCTACTTTTGAGAACTGCTAAGGGCCAGATGATTTTTATTATGTCCTGATACATAAAACCATAGAACTCAAAGAGGGTGTACTTCCTTTTTCACATGACTGTACTACTAAAATTATTAAACAACTCTTCCTTTTAGATAACACAGTATCACTATTTTCTTATATCACTGCCATTATTTCCCCTACAAGATCTGATGACATGGACTCTAGTCCACAGAAGCTAATATTACAATAAAATATATGTATGTGTATATGTACTGTATATGTATACAGCAATTCGCATTATCTTAGATGGTCTTCTACAGAAACAGAGAAAAAAAAGGAAAAAATTACAGCAGGCACTGAAATAATTTTTTGAAAGTACAACCAATTATTCAGACACTTACCATATGTACATGACCACAGATCATCAGTCCTACATTTTTGGTGAAGGCATGGACCAGATGAAGCAAAGCTGGACGTGAGTTTGGAGCACCACTCATGACAAGGCATTGTGGCCTAGTTTTAGATTCAAACAACAGTTAACATGTACATTTTTGCAATCCAATCTGAACTGTTGTTAAAATGTTGCCATTAAGTAGTATCTGCACATGAAAACAATACGGAATTAGCACCACGTTTTTCATGTGAGTGGAATCACCACTTGTTATTCATTTGTTATATCAAGACACCATGATATTGGCCTTGAATAATGTTGGCCCAAGTGAAAAAATGGCCTATATATATATATACATTTACTAAAATAAAGTCATGGATTCTGGACTTATCTATTGGTCAGGGGTTAGACTGAAGAGCATCAAGCAAAGGAGACAAATAGAATTGTGATGGGATCAGAGAGCTAAGTAACATTTTGGTGTTATCCTTAAGCCATCAACAACTATTTAAGCAAGTTCCCCAAGAAAAAAAATAGCTCATTCCTAACTGCATATAAAAGCTGACTTATGAACCTTTGCTGCATATTGGCTTTGCATATTTTACTTGATATTACCAACTCTGGGAGACTGCAATTACTAAAAACATCACTGAACAAATTTCAAAATTCTTGTCCTGCTATTCCCTCTAGAAAAATATCACACAGTGGATCTAGAAACTAAACTTCTAGCCACTTATATATTCTTGGTCAGAGAACATCTGGTCCAAACCAGCAATAAGAAAGTACATTAAATGAGTTCCATAATCTATGCATATTTCAAATTATATTTACCATATCACCAATCAAGTCACTTTAAAATTTCTGAGGGAAATGGTAAACAGGCACTAATTTGAAAGATCAAGTAAGGCTACATCACTCTGCATGAAATCATCAAATACCAATATCAACACATTTTAAGCACACCAATTCAGTGTTCGAGCTGACTCTAATTTTCCAAACATCTGACTTTAAGAATGTCAGTTTTTCCCCCCAGACTGCTGTTCTTATACTTCAAGTCCAGCAATATGCTGACTATTTTTTTCCAAGTTACCTGAAGTTTTTCACATGGTCTTCCACACCAGTAAGGCGGACAGCATGCTGCAAAGCATTCAGATAAGTCAAGGCTTGAGTTGAGGATCCCCAGTTGACATCTGTAAAAGATTGCTTTAATGTTGAAACAGAAAATGCCCTATAGCAATCTTAATTTCAACCAAACATAAACAATTGAATGATGTCAATAAATCAATAAACAATTGATACTCCCTTATCATGCAAGCCACAACCCAAGTAGTTTGATAACAGGACTCAAGATTTCTATATTAAGACTAATTATCTCAGCACTTCATTAAGAAAAATAATAAACCACATAGGCAGTTTCACTAGTAATTTACTTGATCCTAAAATGTATTTTTATGATCAAATACAGTATCTTATGAAGGCTTAATATGTTCACTTCAGGCAAGCTCCAAGAATAATAAGATATGCAAATTCTTGATACTTAAGGGTCCCTTTATACTTTTCTAGCTAAATAAAACATTTTAATATAAAGATTGGTTAAGAATAGTTGCCATGTACAGTTATTAGAAAAAAGCTTTGAGTCAAGATTTTAAACATGACTATAAGAAATTAAAGTACAATATTAATTGGTAAAAAGAATTAGAATGGCATTTCTGGCCAAACTATACAATATAGATTGAAGATTAAAATTACTGATAAGTAACAGTTTCAGAAACTGATGAGTTAGTCTGAGGTCAAGGAAAAGATATAAGAACCCTGTTTGAAAAAGTCCTAGAGGTCAGAACTAATGAATGAGATGGCAAGAAGCTGTACTGTGAGGTAATGATGAACCTTCAGGTAGAGAGTAGAGCATCAGATTTCAGTTAGAGTTACGACAAAAGAAACTTAAAGAAAAAGATATGGAAAATGAATTAATCCTAAAATCCAGATGTAATCAAGAAGAAAACCTGTACTGCCTCTCTTCAAAGTTGTGTGAATTTTGCTGAGATGGAGCTTAAGGAAGTCTGGTCTGAAAGAAAAGCTGTTGATAGCATATTAGCTGGGAAAGTCTTGCAAAATAAAATTGCTATATAACCATATAATACAATAAAATGATTAAGCGATTTAATCTTATTTGAAAAGTAGTGCTTTATTTTCTTTTGTAACTGACTTCCTTAGCAAAAGTATTACTCTGAGAAGTGAAGGTTTCAATCTTTACCATACAGCCAATCCTCATTTTAATTTACTTCACCTAAACTTAAGTGTGTACTTGGTGTGAAGTAGCACTAAAGGGAAAAATCACATATATGTAATAGACTAAATAAGTCCATCTCAGTGGCTGAAAAAGATGTACCCACCTGGCTTCTTGTAAGTTACATAAATGTAGAGTCCTAGAACGATGACATATGTGAGGAGTGCTGCCCACCAGTTAATAACAAACATCACTATGCAGCAGAGAATTGCTCCAACTAGAGATACCCACATGTTGTAGTATTTAAAAGCAGGACGCCAGCCTATTGAAAAGCAAATAGAAATTAAAGATATAAACAGTAACTTATCCTTCAATGTGTACTACCACACTGTAGTATGGTTTATAAATAAAAAAAATTATTACATAAATTTGCCAGCATACACATATGCAATTGCCATAAACTTAAATATCAATAAATAAAAAATGAAAGCAAGAAAATACATAGTAATACTATGCCTTTTCCCCCAAAACTTCAATTATGATTCAGACTGCTATCTGCAATTTGATTAAGCTGGAAAGTTTATGTTTTTTAATCGCTGTTGCTATTTATAGTTTTAAAAATGGATGTACAATTAGTGTTGTTTAAAAGTAGTTTTAAAAAGACACTGTGATCTCACTAGGACCAATATAAAATCCATACCTGGTGATTTTGCCAGTGAAGCATGGAACACGGAAAAATTAATTAAAGCATAGGAAGCCAAGAAGAAATTGGAGATAATTGGAGCAATTACATTCAATTCAGCTGCAAAGACAGAAACACATAATTATATTGATTTTTACAGTAGACAGCTGTGGAAAACAGAGCTGCTTACTTGTACTGGCGGTTCTTTTGATTTTGTATTCTTTGTAGCTTTTCACCAGTGAAGCATTTACATGAACTAGAGACAGAATTTCCAAGAGGGGTGCTGCAGATTAGAAGGACTGCCTTCTTCACATATGCAGAAATATACAATCCAGATTAGGGTGGCAAAAGTGCTTTTCTGCTAAAGCTTCTTGTACTAATTGAGATAGCAGGACGAGACAACTCCAGAACTGAAATGAAGCTGAACTACCTCCTACTAAGAAGATAGCTAGAGAGATGTAGGACTGCACAGAATATCTATGAAATAGATACAAATAATTCTTTCTTCCCTCAGTACTGGTTCTGCACAGCTCCTCCCAAACTTTAAGAGTATGCAAAATGTTTTGAACTAGAAATATTTTAAGTCTGAAATATTATGAGCTTTCTAGAAGCATTCCAAAACTCTTTTTATGGAACAATTAGAATTCTCCTAAAATGGATGGAATAATATTGGAATACTTCTGGTAAGTGCTTGTACAGCTGCTCTGAACTCAGAATGGGATCTTTTTGATCATAAGACAAAGTATTTGAGCTTAGAGCAGGCCATTTTTAATAACAAACTATTTTGCATACTATGACAGTTTAAGTAAGTCAATTTACACAGGAACCTTATTCTGCTTTTTCATAGTGTAACTGCAAGATAGATTTACTTCTTTGCATTTATTAACATTGAGGCACTGGATTACACAGAAGGATTCTTCAAATATTTGAAGAACAAGAAATTCTACTGACAAACCATTGAAGTGTAACTAGTTAATGTGATTGATGAAATTAGTCTGTATCTATAAAACACATGAGGCTCAATTCAGGCATTATATTATTGTATTTTATTTCCAAATATGCAACAGTTAATAATGGGCCATCGATTCAAACTTCACAACAAGTCATAACTGAGTTTCAGTTATTAAAGATTAGCATGGTGACAAGCAGATCATGCCAAATGCTTCAGAAGATCTTTAAAACAAGTTTTTTTAAAAAAAACAAACATATGATTTAAACTAACCAATTAATATGAATCCAAGAGCAATCAAAAAAGTGAGAAGATACCCTCGTAAAGGTTCATTATTTTTCCCATAGCCTTTAGCAAACATCAGGAAACCAGGATAGATATTGTCTTTGCACAACGCCTAGGACCAAAAGAAATGAGCGATTAAACTATAGACATATAGAGAAACAATCAAGGCATCAAGTCTTAAAGACATAGGGCTGAGCGTGCATAGGCAGTAGGAAAAAATTCAGTAATGTTGAAACTGTACAGATCATCAACTCTAGTCTGAAATGCCATGAGAAGACTATGACTGATGGACAGAAGCAGGCAGCATTATTAGATATAGATATATTGTAGGGTTTTTTTTAATGAAAACACTTATTACATAAATTATGAGCAAGTTGAGAAAATATTTAATATTTTTTTAATATGGAACATTTTTGAAGACATTTTCAGTTATCAAGGTTATGAAAACAATCCTTCTTACCTGAAAGATTTTAGGTGCGCTGACAAGAGATGCCAATGCTGAAGAAAGAGTTGCAGAAAATATACCAGCTGTTATCAGTGGGGCAAATCCTGCTACCATGCTCATTACCTGTATATTGAATATAAAATAGAAAAAATAGTTTGTACGGAAGAATTAATGTTGTGAAAATGAAATCTGTATCAAGACTTATATCTATATTTTGAAAGCAATGCCTATGCTGCTTGCACTTAAATATTTTAAACAATTTCATACATGAATTTTTAATTTTTTTATGGAAAGAGCTAAATTCAAGTTACCTAGATGATTGAAACAGCAGACAGACAGACAGAAAACATTCCTTTTAAAGTCATGTCTCATATGATGAAGGTAGTTTTAATTTTCCTATTTTAAACAATATTCTTGTGTTAAACATTATTTGTCAGTCATGTATTGGAATGGGAATGATAAAGACTCACCACTGTGGGTTCAGGACTCTTATAATCCTGGCAAGCCCTTCATTCCAACTACAATACAAATTTGGTTGACTTTCCAAAACTGAAGATGGTCAGATTTATTTGAGCTTTATTGGACAGATTTAAATGTATTTACTTTTTCTCGTGAAAAATTAATACTGTGGAGCAATTCTTATTTTGAAATAGCTGTAAGATGGGCTGTTAATGAGAGTATTATTCTAAAGAACTATTAAGTAATTATACCTTTAAAACTTTTAAAATTTTACAAAAGGAATACAATCTACTTAAGTGTATGTACTGTGTGGCAATACATACAATTAAAATATTTGTTATATACTCTGTTTGGCGCCAATGCCCTCATAGTCTCTGAAAACCTGAAGGCATGGAGAAGTGTTTACTGAGACTAAACCTACAAATTATTATAACAGGTAGTCCTTCGGATTCGAAGAAGACATGCTGTTATGCAGGTCATCAGAGGTGGCTCTGCAGTCCCAGTCTGGAAGTGCAGAGTCTAGCACAATGGGAGCATTGGAAGCCCATTGTTACAATAACTGTAGGGGTTACTCTTTGATGCTGCTCACGGATTTCCATCATTTTTTGGCGGTGCCTATCTTCAATGCTGGTGTAGGCTTCATAGCACAGGGTTCACCAGCAGGTTCCGTCAGCAGCTGCAGCTTCTAATTCCCTTGGTTGGATGTCACAATAGCATAGGCTTTCCTTCACAGAGTCTTTGTAGCATTTGCATGGACGACTTTGCGATCTCTTTCTGGTCTCCAGTTCACCATGGAGCACTGGCGAGGCATACGGTGGTCATCCATTCCGATGACATGTCCCACCCACTGCATCTGGGTTCTGATGATAAGGGACTCAATGCTGGTGGACTCCACACGATCCAAAACCTCCAGATTGGAGACATGGTCTTGTCAACGAATGCCAAGGATGGAGTGGAGGGCACGCATGTGAAATTTCTCCAGTTGTTTGATGTACTGCTGGTACAGAGTCCAGGACTCACTTCCATAAAGGATAACCACAACTCTGTAGACTTTCAGCTTTGTGGAGATGTGGACATTGTTATTCAAATAAATCTAAGTTAACTAATAATTAAGTTAACTAATAAGTTACTCAAATAAGTCTGACCACCTTCAGTGATGGAAAGTCAATGCAAACAAATTATTGGGAAGGGAAGGGAAGGGAAGGGAAGGGAAGGGAAGGGAAGGGAAGGGAAGGGAAGGGAAGGGAAGGGAAGGGAAGAAAAGGAAAAGGAAAAGGAAAAGGAAAAGGAAAAGGAAAAGGAAAAGGAAAAGGAAAAGGAAAAGGAAAAGGAAAAGGAAAAGGAAAAGGAAAAGGAAAAGGAAAAGGAAAAGGAAAGATACATTTGGTGAATATATAAGAAATTTGGAATATAGAACTGGAGTATCTCATACTACCCAATCAATAGCATAAGGCTTTAAAGACTGTTAAATATATTTCTCATGACTTAAAAACACAATTAATATAGCAAAAATCTATCTTTTGGGTATACTGGACCCCTGAAAGCATGTTTAGAAAGGTTGGCTCTTAGCTTTCCTAGATTGGGAATGTAATAAATCTGAAGGAACTCTGATACATTTATTTATTGAGAGTACTTATAACCTGCCTAAGTACAGTACTTAAAATGCTTTGACTTTGAGTGGCATACAACATTAAACAAAATACTGGTAGTAATAATAGTTAAATCAGAACAATATCAAAAACAAAGAATAACCACAGAAAGCAAAGATAACCCCCCATAAAACCCATGATAAAGTGTTTGTGTTATCAGCACGCTCATCTATAATTCCTTAATAATTATATAGTATTCCTATGGTAAATCAGGTACTTGGAACACAGTTAAGGATTAAATATGTTAATGTTTTGTTAAATTATATTTTCAACATCTGGAATTGTTCAATCTATGACAAACTTTGGATATATCAAGCTTGGACTGTTGTAAAAAAGGATTAGATGCAAATGTTTTTTTTCTTTTTGTAGTTGTAATGGTGTTGGTTTGTGAGGTTGATTTTTGTTTGGCTGCTGGGTGTGTTGGAGCACCTATCTGTGGCTGTGAGGTGCCAGGGAGCTCCAGGCAGCAGCTATTGAGATTGGGAGTGGGAGGCACTAAGTTGCAGTGTTTCGCCTCCTTCCTCAGTGGTCAATCTCAGTTGGTGTTGTTAGGAGAGAAGAGCTCTCACCCATGGCGCCTTCACTTGTGGAGTGTCTCAGGATTTAACTTTCTCCCTTATGATCTACATAAAATTGCTAGGTGAGGTTATACAACAGTTCAGGGTTCTGTACCATCAGTATGCTGATGATACCCAGCTTTACATCTCAACTCTGGGATGTGCAGGTAAAACTCTCAATGTACTGTGCAGGGATATGCAGGTAAAACTCTCAATGTACTGACCCAGTGTACATCCGAGCCTGGATGGGGAGGAACTGACTTAGGCTCAATCCTGACAGGATTGAGTTGTGTGACTGATCGCCCTGGGTCGGAGATGTTTCCATTGTTGTTCTTGGATTGGGTTGCACTTGCTCATGCAAGACTGGTGCACAACCTGGGGGACCTCCTGGACTTGCAGCTCCTGCTTGAAGAACAGGTGGCAGCTACAGCCAGGCAGCCTCTGGACAAGTTCATGTTGTGTGGCAGTTGCACCCTTTCCTCAACCAGGAGGCTCTTCAGATGGTCATTCATACTCAAACTACCGCAATGCATTCTACATAGGGCTGCCCTTGAAGACCATCTGGAAGCTACAGCTGGTACAAAATGCAGCAGCATGAGCAATAACAGGCACCTAACATTATTGTTTTGTGACTGCTATGTGAGCCGCACTGGTTGCCAGTAGGTTTCTGGGTGCAATTCAAGGTGCTGAATGTCACTTATAAAGCCCTTCATGACACAGGGCCATAAGGACCGCCTATCTCCAATTGTTTCTGTTCACCCAGTTTGTTCAGACAGAATAGGTGTCCTCCAGGTCCCTTCAATTAAACATTGCCATCTTGTGCACCTTTTCTATCGTGATCCCTGCCATCTGGAACAACATCCCCCAGAGATACAGATGGTGTCCACTGTCCTGGGGTTCTGAAAAGCGCTTAAGACTTGGGGCTCTATTCCCAGGCCTGGGGTTAATGTGCTTGTGCCTATGTGGGTTTTAACTCTTATTATTTTGGGGACTTTGTCAGCCATGCAGGGTCTTCTGGAATGGGTGGCCATAACAAACCCAATAATAATAACAATAAATCAAACTGAAGGAAGTCATAGCTTCTTTTTCTGCCTTTATAGATTTTTTTCTTTTATATTTAGAATTTGACATCGTTTAGGGTTTTTTTTTTTATTAGTTTTGTTCATCTGCTTTTTTTTTAAATTTGTTTCTTTGGGTTTTTTTGCCCTTTAGATATAGGGTCCCCCCCCCCACATAATCTAGCTTTTTATATAATTATATTTATTCTTTAAATAACTTTTTATACAATAGTAATATAGTCATATATATAGTTTATATAAACCAATAACTAAAGTTTTTTAAAATAAATATTTTAAAGACATGTTTATTAAAGCTTAATAAAATTATTTTTAAAAATAGAAAGAAAAATCATTTCTCAGCTCTGTAACTAAGTTTCTGGCTTCTATGCATATATTATTGCCTAAATAAGGACTGGTATTAATATCTTGACTGAATTATGATTTTCTTGCTATTATATTTGCATAAGAGCATATGTTAACTTTTTTTTAGCAATGACTAATAATTTTGTATGTATGTATGTAAAAAACTCAAAGCGGTGAACATGCCTAATACTCCTTCCGCCTCCTATTTTCCTCACAACAACAACCCTATGAGGTGAGTTGGGCTGAGAGAGAGTGACTGGCCCAAAGTCACCCAGCCGGCTTTCATGCCTAAGGCAGGACTAGAACTCACAAACTCCTGATTTCTAGCCTGATGTCTTAACCACTAAACCAAACTGACTCTCATTTGTCTTAAACATTTGTTTTTAACTTGCAAGTTAGGTGAATCACATCAAATTCAGTTAAATCATAGGTTGTAAACCTATTTATGTCTCTGATGATAAATCCAATCTTGCATTCAATCTTGCATTCACTGATTTATATATTTATTTATTTATAATTATTTATTTATTCAATTTGTATGGCCACCCATCTCACCAAGTGACTCTGGGCAGCAAACAACATTTAAATAAAAACAATAACAATAATACAAAACTTAAAATACATAGCAGCCAAGAATGATGGATCTATAATTGCACTCTTCTATAAAGTACTTTCCAATGCAATATCAAAATCTGTTCTGAAGGGCCCAGTAAAGCTTTGAAACAATTTAAACACACATCCCAAAAAGGAAAGCTACAGGAGTCTTATTGCATGCTCAAATCACTGCATTTCAACCACAAATATTTAATTGGCTATTCTTATCACTACTACCTAAAGTTTTTTTCCATTTCATCTAATAAAGAACAAAAAACAGTAACAAACCAAAACCAAACAATGTAAGAGCAAATGAAAGCTGTGCATGTTGTAATATGATTCAAGAGGAAGAACATTATCTTCTCCCCAGCAACTAAGAACAAAAAAGAACTTCCTCCTTTTCTCAGATAAACTCAGAGACTTGAATGATGTCTCTACTGTGCAGGTTAAAGATCAGTATAGGTGTTAAAAATCCCTGGACATACAAATTTATTTACTATTGATTTTATCAGCTATTATAAATATGTACAGTAATTCAATTTTTTACTGTTTAGGACGAGGCTACATGTTAAAGAAAAAAAATATCTACATACAGTGAGGGACTGGGTTAATGTTAACTTTAGAGTTCTTGGTGCTCTCTGAGCTTGGTGTTTGCTTGCAGACATTTGATTACCCAACTAGGTAACATCATCAGTGCACTGCTGCCTGTTTATACACAGTAGCTTGCCCTGCCAGTTTTGGTGGGGGTGTGGTTCCCTCCCTGGTGGTTTCCTTGATTACAGTATCCTTCCTGTGGGAAATACAGTTGTTTGGACTTTTGCAAGACAAAATAAAGATAAACAATTTTAAAAATTGGACACTAGAGGGAACTAAAGATTTTAGTTAAAGGAGAAAAATACACAAGCCTGATTAACAGTTAATTAAAAGTGATGTATAAAATGACACAAAACATTTTAACACTGAAAGTACTGAAGGACACTTTTGAAAAATGGGAATCAGAAGTTAGTATCAACAAAGTCAATAGCGATGTTTGTTTCTATGGATAGATTGTGTCCAAAAGATACCATAGAAGAAATGGCAGATGAGGAACAAGTTTTACTTGACAAGGCAGATGGCATCGAAAATGGATCTACAATTGACAGGTTACAAGAATGACATGGAAGAGGATGTCTCACTGGACATACAAAAGAAACCAGTTGGTGTTTTAAAAATCGAAAGGGAAGTACAAATAATAAACCAAGAGAGTGACCTGGATAATTCTTTTATATTGGATTTACAAAAGAGGCTTGCTAAAGCATTGAAGAATGAAAAGAAATCAAATTCTACAGCATTTTTGGAATGGACTAAAGATTAAGACTATTAGAATTAAAAGGAAGGAATATAAAGTTGGTTTATTCGGTCAAGGTTAAAATAAGATATGTTGTTATTTCTGGTAACCCTTAATGGTTAACCCTTTTTGCTGATACTAGGATTGAAAAGATGATGCTTTATGGATTTGTCTATAGATAAGAGATGTGATATGGGATGAAGTGATCATTGATTGTAAACTAAGAGGGGTGAAGAGTTACAAAATTTTTATACTTGTAAAGTCACTTTTTTATATATTTCTTTTCTCTCTCTTCACTATATTCTTACTTTTCTTTCTTTTTTCTTTCTATTTTCTATGTTCTTTTTTCTCTTTTACACCTTTCACTCTTTCTATTCTTCTTTCTTTTTCTAGTTTGCATTAGATTTTACTATTGTAATTAAAATCCTTAATAATATTAAGGAGGTGACAACAGAATGCAACCACCAACACAAAAACAGAGATAACCATGGATTTCAATCAAAGGTCCACGAGAGAGACATTTTCCATTTTAAATATCTGATTTCAAGTAATTGTAACACAAAAGAATCTTTTTCCACATTTATAACGAACAGTTTACAACCATTTCTAAAATCATGTATTGTATGGAAAATATCTCAAAGATTTCCCAGGATTAGAAATGGTGCTTTACCTGGAAGTTGTTCATCAGCCCATAAGAACAGTCTGTTGTTTCACAGGAGGAGAAATCAAAATTCAGCTTACAAGCTGCTGATGTACAATTTGCCAGCTCATTAATAATTGTATCATTAAGGTTCCCGGTGGCATCCCGAACAACACAAGCACACAAGCACCTAGAACAAGCAGATAAAGAAGAGATGACCTACTAATCAGAAAAGCATACTGCATTACAGCTATCTTAACACATTCTTACAAAGAAGGTCCATTGGGGTTTTGTTGAAAACCTTCATAAATCATATTAACAGCTTAAAATTAAATCTTAAAAATAGCATTTAACACACCATTAGTTAATACCAGTAGTTTTTACAAAAGCTATGTAACTCCCTGCTGAACTTCCTGTTTATGGTACTTATGTCCTTACATATATACACTGATACAACATAAGTAATTGACTCAATTCCTGTTACAAACTGCCAGATTTGTTATCATAAAACACTGCAAAACTAAAGTACCTTTCATTGGATTAGAGGTTTTTAAAAAGTTTGGGAAATCAGTTGAGAAAATGACATAACAAAGAGTTTTAAAAACTGTACAATCAATGATAAATGTATTCAAATTAACTGTATGAGCTACACGCTTCCTAACCAATTACATTCATTTGAACAAATATCTGAATATTGAATACAGATGTTTAAAATATTGTATTTCTCCTTAACAGTAGTATGCATACACATGTGTTCTAGGATTATGCAAAACATTTTAAATGGAAACATTCAGATTTCAGAAGAGGTGCTATGAAGGCTCCATATGTGTTCTGAGAATTTTATTTAGAGATCAGCACAAAACACACTACTTTATTGTGAAACCTAACTTTGTTTCTCACAGAGCCATTTTGAATTTTTCAGCACTGTGACTGTGCTCTTGTTTGGCTGCAGTTTGCAGCCTATTTTGCAAACTGTTCCAGTGTAGTTAATATAGCATAAGGGCCAATTATATTAATTTTTCACAATGGACACCTGGGGATAGATCCATTTTTAATATAAACTGTCCATACAAACTATGGTCTTTTCCATGCCATTGTTTCCTTTACAAACCTGCTAAGCCATACACCTATTCACAGCAGTCTAATAAACATATGTCTGCTTCTCCAAACACATTATTGGAACTACATCATCAACCCCAGGCAGGATGATGAAGATAAAATGGTAAATGTGGATTTCAGAAAAGTTATATGTAATTATTTCTGTCCATCACAGCTCCAACAAATTGATACCCAAATCCAACTATTACTCACTTTTACTAATGTCATATTGACCTTTTTTATACAAGTACAGGAACTGTTGTGAAGAGACAGCATTCCAAATCCTTGCCAACTAATATGACAAAGTCTACCAGAAAAAAAAAGTACTACATGCAGTAAGATCTCTGAATATTTTCCTATCCAATTGTTGACCTGCTAGATCAAAAGAAACATCTTATCCATTACAAATACTGTAATTTGTATCTAAGAATTTAAGATAACTTTAAACATATACTGAAGTATGTTCTATACCTGAGACTCAATTGTTCAAAGATAAATTTCTGCAGGGATCACACTTATCTAAGAATATTTTAGATATCCTACTGATTACAAAAAAAAATAGCTTTCACATAATTGTGTTTGGAATTGTTCACAAAACTGTATAATTTAAATGCACCTTTTTTCATTAAGTCAGTTTTTGTAGTATTTCCATGCATGTTTTCCCATAACCCAACACAATGATAATCATATTTAAGCCCATTGATTTCAAGCAACATTGTTCTCTTCAGGATACCAATGTATATAAATGGCATTTTATATCCCATTTCTCCTTGAACATTAGTGTAGCGGTTCTCAAACATTTTGGTTTCAGGACCCCTTTACATCCTTAAAAATTATTGAGGACTCCAAAGAGCATTGGTTTATGTGGGTTAGAGCTATCAATATTTACTGTATTAGAAATTAAAACTGAGAAATTTTAAAATGTTTATTTATTTGACTTCACGGACCTGCTGAAGGGGTCTTCGAGAACCACTTATTTAGTGCATTACTAACTATAAAAATAAGTGTAATTGTTATAGTACTTAAAGCAAATCAACTCAGTTATGTAGGACTTTATGATTTAAAGCAAGGATAAGAGGTCTTTTGATGGCCTACAACCACTTCGGATATAATGGCCCAAAGTGGATGTGATCATTTTCACAAATATAGATGGGGCCAAGATTTTCAAAACTATAACTTTATTGCAGAGGATTTTCAATAATTTAGGTATATATAAAATACGCTGGAACACTTCCAGAATGGCATGATCTACAGGAAAAAAAATGAATGTTTTGCATGTATCTATTTCAGTTCACTGGAGTTTGGAAGGTATTTCAGGGGGATTTCTTTGTGTTGTGTTTCCTGCTTCCAAATGACAGAAAACCATACTGATTTTTAACAGTTGTGGTTGAAGGAGCCCTGAAGGGTGTAAACAATTACACGTGGCTCTGGGATATTAGGTTATTCTTTGATTTAACAAGTCAGGTTTAGAACACATGATAAGAAGGCTACTAAGGTGGTAACTCCATGCTAATATATCAATATGCACCACTGAAATTTGCATCCAAATAACAATTCAATGCTATTAGCCTTGGTCACAAATATATCTTATGTTACTTAAGCAAGGAAATTCTCCTTAGCTTGTGCTCATGTACAGATTAGCTCCTTTCCCTGGAATAACAACAAATGAGGCCTGAGAATAAAAGATTCCAAACATCTGACAGCCAGGAGCAGGGGCAGGGGAGGAAAAATAACAGCCAATTACACTGCACACTAATTTAGCTCCTGAAATACCAGTAAAGACCCAGATTTGTAAATTACGGTTTTTCTAATTAAAAATACTTTGCAAACTAGCCTTTTCCCTTCTTTAACTGATAGTATATTATATCCCCTAGACTTCTGTGAAAATTATGGGAGCTGAATCCCAGCCATCTGAAGAGTTCTAATAAGACAGTTTATGGCAGTTAAACAAAAAGAAAACAATTTAAAAATAAGTACATTTGGAAATAATCTTTTCTTCCCAGTATTTAAACTTTGGAACACTACAAATTGTTAGCCTTTACAATACATGCAAAACACTGGAGTTGGGTGGCTAATAAATTCAAATAAATAAATAAAACATATTAATACAAATATAGAGCTGGAAAGGGGGAAGGAAAATTGACAAATCCCTTGCTTCTCGGTGTCCAGTGATATTATGCGAACCCACACACACACCCAAAACTGCATCTGTGGAGGTTGCGACAGCACATCATACACCATGCTAGAAATAGTACACTGTTTGCTTGTTCAAAAAGAGTCCATATCCAGAAATGGCCTTATCCACGAAAAGGCAATTGAATCTATTAGATTTTATTCACGGAAAGAAAGGGAAGGAGGGAATTTTTGCAGACCCTATCTTCCCACCTTACCTTCTGTCCTGTTCAACTGGGGAAACAGAATTCTGAAAATGTCTTATTCTAGAATGATATGATGCCATATGAGCATCAGTAAGCATAACGTTTCATGCACTAGGTAGAAGAAACTTGTTACCAACATATTTCTAACATACAGGCATCAGATTAACTTAGTAATTAACACTGTTGCTCTTCATAAATCCAATTTCAAGCAAGTTTAGAGAAGCGACAATTTCCACAAATATAAAAAAAACCTGTTGACTAAACTCTGGTAAAATTAGGTTTATTTTACCTAATTTTACAAAGTATTTTTTGTTACATAACAGTTTGCCTTTTATGTTATAGGGGAGGAATATAGGACTTCAGCAATGATTCTTATTCTGTCTTATTCAACTTTTTAATCACTTCCTACAAAAAGATGGACACTCAGTATGCTTGGCTCTAGTATCCAATACGGGTAATCTGATATTTTGGAAAGCTAAGGACTGCTCAGAAATCCAACTAGATGACATACACTGTAAATCAATGTATGTGGCAGTATAAAAATCTAAATAAGTAACATAAAACATACATACCATAAAAAGCAAAAGCAAAAATAATGTTTGGCTTTGGGGAGAATTTCTACTTAAATGGCTATTATGATTTGTAAGAAAAAAGGATAGGACTTCAAAATATCTATAATCCATTTTTAGAAAGTTTTAACAACCAATTTACCTGTACTGCAACCTGGGTTTTCTTGTTCTTTTTGTTCTCTTTAAAAGTATATACAAGATTTATAATACTTGTTCTTGCCTTCCCTTTTTTTGCCCCTATAGAGGTATAAACACTTGGGGATACCAACTGGACTAGAGGGTCAGTTTAAGATGGCCCATAGTATATAGGTACAGAACACTGATTTTATATTTGGTAAATTATAAGGTGACTGTCTCTATAAAAAGAATAAACAATAATTCAAAGTATAAAAACCAACCCAGGAAAAACTATGCATACATGTGCTGAAAATCTCAAAAAGTCACTATGCATTCTACCTTAATACACAACAATTATGGTATACAAATATAGTATCAAGTCACCTCCAAAAAATTTATAAGTGAAAATTGCTTACCTACTGATACTGCTACTCCCATGTAAACCACTGTAGTGATTAAGATGGCTAGCAGTGTCCCTTTAGGTATGGCTGATTGAGGATCCTGGAAAAAATTGGAATTTATGAACCATAAGAACAGTCCAATGGACTGAATAGCAACAAAATTACTAATGATCACTCACCGCAAGATCACCTGAGATATTTGCACCAGCTAGAATGCCTGTTGCAGCTGGGAAAAATATAGCAAATACTGAGAAGAAAGTTTCTTCTTCTCTGAAATCTGGTCCAAAATTTTCTGAAAATATTTCAGCTATTAGGAAAGAAAAATTTAAAAAGAATATTTTAGCATTCTGTTGTCCAATAAAGTTCATATTTATTATTCCACTGAAGAAACTACAATGAAGCTAGAAAAATTACATATGGACTGAAAAAAATAAACATAAACTGAAAGATATATTTTTTAAAGATGTGCTGTGATTTTTTTTTAACAAATACAGCATATCCCAATGCATCTTCCACCAAGTTATGAAGACAGCATGTCCTTATATTGCATATAATCTTTCTCCTATCATTAACTAAAACACAGATATTAACTAAATACAATTATAGATACACAAGAACTGCTGTAGTATTATACAAGACATATTGACTGAAAAAACAAACAGGTAGTCTTCACTTATCAACCACTCGTTCAGTGACCAAAGTTACGACAGTGCTGAAAAAATAACTACGGACTATTCACAACCATTTACGACTTTTGCAGCATCCCTTAGTCATGATCACCATTACTGTCAGTATGCATTGTCCTGTGCCTGCCTGACCTGTTATTTTTTTCTTTTTTCCCACCTCGCATAGCAGAGAAATTGGAGAGGGAGGGATTGCAAGAGAGTACGCGAACGGAGGCAAAATTTTGCAACCGGAGCTGTTCATGAACCGAATTGTTCGTGAACAGAAACGTTCGTGAACCGAGGTACCACTGTATAATGTTTTAGTTAAAAATAAATGTGATACTAATATAGCCAATTCTAATGTAAGTGAAATAACAAGTTTTAAACTACATTTGGGAAAAGTTTTATTTTATAATTTTGTCTTACCTTTGTAACCAAAAAATCCTTTAGGCTTCTTGTTCTCAAATGGAATAAATGTTCCTATGATGAAGTCAGCAATAGCTACTAGTAGTATCACCAGCAGAACAATCTGTGCCTATAATTTTGAAGGTGTTAATATCAACATCATTAATACAAAAAAATTCTTCAAATTAAGACCAACACTATTTGTCAACTAGTTAAGACTGAAACAGAAATGAGAAAGGTTTGTGATTTCTATTTTTAATTAGTACTGTCTGCTTATTCAAAGTATCTCTACATCCTGAAGAAATCTAAAAGCATAGCTCACCTTTTTTCACTATCAGCTGTAACCTAATTACTCAAAGGTGTCAAAAACCTGCCTCAGAGACAGATTTTTACAATAGAAGAAAAAGTTAAAGTCATCATTCAGAGACTGGATAATGGTGTTATTGCCATTTGGATCACCATTTTATTGCTTTATTGTTTCATTATTGTTTGTAGATGTATGTATTGTGGATTTGTAGTCTTTATGTTAGGTTTTGTTGTGGGGGGGGGGTAAGCTGCCCAGAGTCACTTTGACTGAGTTTGCAGCCATATAAATGTTATAAATACAATTCTTTAGATATGCCGGTCTCTCTTCAATTAAGCCACATTCGTTTTTAATTGAACACATTTTTATGAACATTTTTTTCCAATGTTCCATGTGTTGTACTTGTTCCATATGTACATGGATTAGCTTCAAGGTATGATCTCCCCTTCAATGCACTGGTAAATAATGTCGATGGCTATCACACTGTGCTAAAATGTAATTTTTAAAAAATCTTATGAATGTATCTTACACAATAGTATAGTGTTTTTAATGTAAGCAATGCAAAAGTAATGCATGTTACAATATGTCTATATCAGCAAATTCCTAGGTGAATTGTCATCTCTGTTACAAAACATTTTCAACCACAAGCATTCTTATTTCTATTAGATGAAAGTAAGCGAAGTAATATTGTGAACTAAATCGTATTAAGATCTTAAGTATTTTAAAAAAGGAATATAAGAATGGTAAATTTTTTAGATTTATAGAATGAAAATAATATATCCTTATACAAAAGTGCCCTTTCAGAAGGCATGCTGGGGCCGTGGCATTCTTTTAAATAAGGAAAAAATACTGTCTTTTAATACATACATATTTAAACTGCATTTGTAATGGATTCAAAAGACTGTGGCTTGACCTGAGTAATTTGATTAAAGTGAAAATGATATAAATCTTCATAATCATACATGGATGATGAAGAATTCATATTCTGTAGGCAACACTTGCTACCAGAAAAATGCACTGACCTGCATTAAAAACTGGGCTAAATGAACTTGGGACTGATTTACAAAACTGCTGGCTCAAAGAATTAGAATGCCTTTTTTTTTTTGACAACACCTTATTACGAATTCAAACTGTATATATGGACATAAGATATATGTTTAGAATAATTTAGCATTAGAGCCAGTTTGGTGTAGTGGGTGGCCTAGAAACCAGGAGCCAGTTTGGTTAAGGTGCTGGCCTAGAAACCAGGAAACTGAGTCCTACGCCTCCCTTAAGCATGAAAGCTGGCTGGGTGACTTTGGGCCAGTCGCTCTCTCTTAGCCCAACCCACTTCACAGGGTTGTTGTGGGGAAAATAGGAGGCAGGAGTGTTAGGTATGCTTACCACCTTGAGTTATATATACAAAGGCGGGATAAAATAATAGTAATATAAAATAATACACTATTAATCTTTTATCAATATTGATTTGGGGCTGTATTTCTATTTTCCAGGAGGTTTGTTCATATCTTTCTGTGCTCCAGAGCAGGTTTAGAGACATTACTGGAGATATGCTAAAATGTCTATCTCCCTGCACATTAACAAGCATGTTCAGATTATTGAAGTCTACAAAACTGGATTATGCAAATCTTACATCATACTGCAGTTTCCACACAATTAGCACACAAGAAACTCTTGCTAAATTCACAACTGGCTCATTTATACAGTCAACAAAAATGACATATCTTCACTGTTTATTTTTCTCCATTTAAAAAATATGTGCCAAAGTATCTTTTTTTATTTTAGTTACAATGAGGCTGCAGTCCTATGCACAATTTTGTCAGCATTAAAAGAACAGTACTTACTTTTGAAAAGCCTTCAATAGGATTATACATTTCCTTTTTTGGGGCACAATTCTTTAAGAACTGTCACAAATCTTACTGCTTGTTCAGATTATTTATTCACAACAAAACTCTGATAATTGTGCTCTAGAGGACTAGAACAGTCATATTTGAATAATCCTCCCCTCCCATCACTTTAATGGAAAAGCTACGTTAACAGACAATGTAAATAATCTCTATATTGTAACTATATGATGGAAAGAAATATTATTGCAAGAATGCCCTGTTGCTAGATGTCTGAATATTAATTCTAGCAGTTTCTGGAATGTATGCTTATTGCTTTGCACATCTTCTTCATATATTACTTATTTAGAATATCATTTTTAAAATCACAGTTACTTACTTTAGCTTCCCATTCCATTCCTGCTAACGAGATGCCTAATAAAACAACAATTGTAATTGCTCCTATAATTCTGATATCATTTTCTGGATCCAACATAAGTATATCATGTTCCTACAAAAAATTGAGACAATTGTAACAGAGTTAAAAAATATTTTTAAAAGACTGCAATAAGCTAAAATCATATTTTTCAACAAAGATTAAAAAAAAAAGATTAGAAAGAATATTAGAAAGAATATTAGAAAGAAAGAACACAGAACTTCATTCTAGTCTGTCAAATATAATGAATTCCAGAAAATCCTGCTTGTACAAATGTTGAAGTTTATTTTTCTATTTTATAAGAATTACTTTCATAGAGATTAATGTTAAACTTTTCTAACTGCACTGTATTTGAATTGATTATTAACTTTAAAAATTCAAGTCACAGATTTAGAAATAAATCACCAGTATACAGGTTCTATATTTTCATGCTGCCTTAATTTTCCCTTAGGCAGGCCATCAATGAAATATGGCTTGCCTCTGCCCTCTAATCCAGATTGTTTCCAATTCTGGTTTGGAAGGAAAGCACAAACTACAGTCATTAATAATTAGTAAATGAAAAATATTAAATGACTGAATAACCTTCACAGCATCAAATCCCAGATTATGATTATTTCTAGGGTTGTAAAGACCTTAAAAAGGGTACTTCACAAAGGGGTTTTGAGTGAACAAAGAAGTCTCCTGGAACTGTGAAGCAGGCACATCTCCCATAAGGCATGGGGTAACTGGTTCAAAGGCTTTACACAGGTCTATAAACAGCATTTCTACTGGGACCACCTAACTTTTTTGATGAGTCAAAGACCTCCATAGGTTTTCCAATAAACATAATTAAATTATGATCTAAGGCTGATCTGAGCTAATATTTGTCAACTGCACTTCTAACACCATCAAATCCAAGCTGACTTACATCTCCCTTAAAAAACTAGCTACTGGTTATATAGTAAGAGATTTTCTATCAACACTTGCAGTATATTTGACAGTTCTTATAGATAATTCCAGTGTAGAGTTGTGCTGAAGAAAACACTTAGTAAAGTTCAGACTGTGAAATAGAAAGACAACAAACAGCACACTAGAAGAATTAGTTTACCTTAAGTAGTTCAACAACAGTCTCTGCAAAACCAACTACATACATGGCTACAGCAACAGCATTAGCAAATGCAAAGATCAAGCCTATTGCACCACCAAATTCTGGCCCCAAACTTCTGGAAATGAGATAATATGCACCTCCTAAAGAAGAACAGAGAGTGTAAGCTGGGGGAAGTTTTGATATAAATTATATTTTTATACACAGAATTTACGCTTATGTCCTACAAGCACTGATTAACATTCCCAACTGATATTACAAGGACAGGATGTCCTGAATTATATGTATGCAATCTACTTCCAAACATTTCAAAAAAATTAATATTTTCCCCATTCTTTTCTATGTGAGGTCAAGTGGCATTACATTCTGAATGGCCAGCATGTGTTCATCTGAATTACTGATGTACAGTAAATACTGCTTGACTGTCCAATCATATTTCTATTTCTAGCCCACTGTTTTCTGGCAATGCAGGCAATAAATATAGAAAAATTCCTTTAAATATCTACTGAAACACTTTAAATCTGTTTGCATACTAATCAAGGGCTTTTAAAAAATGTTATTTTCCAAAAATGTCACATGAAGGAGTAAACTGTATGACAAATGCACTATTTTAAAAATGCAAAGAGCAGCTACTAAGTAAATATGGCTCAGTCCCTACAACCTAAAAATGCCCCCAGAGACAAGAAAAGAACCCGGACCAGTCCAACAATACTTTCAAGAACACCTATTGGCCTTAAAATTGCACTGAGAGCACTAATACAGTACTGCAAGGAAGACCAGCTAGAACTCAATTATCAGAAAACTAAAATCACAGCATTTGCCAAAAGACTTAAAAGCCATTCCTGGAACATCGATGGCCACAAGATTGAGCAGGTCTTCTGATTCAAATTCCTTGGGGTAGTCCTTCATTCTGATGGCAGTCGGAAAGCCCATGGGGACTACCTTGCTGAAAATGTATGGAGGAACTCATCTGCCATCCTTTAATTCCTTAAGACAAGGGGTGGCCGCAGCACTCAAATTATTTGAAGTCAAGCCAATAATACAGGCTTCTTTATGGTGCCCAGCTGGGCCTTCTTCAATTTGGCACCATTAGATTTGGCACTTGTACAATCCAAATTTCTAAGATCAGCCCTTCAAGTCCCACACTGTGTCTCTAATGCTACCCTGTGACTAGAAACAGGCTTCATGAAAGTGGAGGCTAGAGTGTGGATGACCATACTTAACTATTGGCTCAGACTTTCTTTTTTTCCCCTTGGCCTTGCCCCATTAACTATAAGTGATGATTTTCAACCCACATGGAAACAGGCAGCAGCAACTAAAATCTTATCCCTGGGCTTCTCTCCAGGTCTTCTGCTCAGCATGAGATATGATCAGGCCAAAGCACTTACTAAACAGCATGTAGAAGACGCAGAGTGCTAACTGGATCTGGCCAAGACCCCAAACTTTATTGCCAGTGAATCCAACAGGTACTCTGCCTCCCCCATGGCATATCTAACTAAACCCGAAATACCTAAACACTGAAGGGCCTTTACTCTGGCATGATTTCATGCCCTCCCCTCAGTTGTCCTCAAAGGCCAATATAGGAAGATTCCTTACTCAGGGAGACAATGCCCCTGTGACTCTGGACAGAAAGAAACAACAGAGCATGTGCTTTTCCAGTGCCTGTACTTTAGAGACATTTGTACTAGCCTCATCTCACCATTACTGCATAAATACCCAGAATGCACAAAACAATTTTACACCACCCTGCTATCAGATACCAGCCTGCTACAACATACAATATTGCCAGGTTCTGTGCAGCAGCACTCAAAATCCATAGAATGATGACCTGCGCTACCTGTACCTAGTTTGTGATACAGAAAGTCCTTGCTTAATGACCACAGTTGGGACCAGCAAACCTGTCACTAAGCAATGTAGTCATTAAGAAAGACAGCAGTGATTTTACTGCTGGCTTCTCCATTGACTTTGCTTGTCAGAAGCCGCTGTGAGGCACGCAGTGATCATCTGACCATGGGACACTGCAACAGTTGTAACACCCACCAGTTGCAAACCGCCCAGATCTCAACCACGTGACTGCGGGACCTGCGATGATTTTAAGTGTAAGGACAATCATAAAGTTAGTTTTTCAGCGCTGTCATAACTTCAAATGGTTGCTAAACAGCGCACTTGTTAAGTGAGGATTACCTGTATTAGAGTGCTCTGTAACTTGATATAGTCTTCCACATACTAACCTTTTATGCTCCTCTACACCCATCTAATGCTCCTACCCCTTCTTTTAGATTGTTTTTTATATGTACTTTGTTTTTAATTAATATATTTGTATATCTTATAGCTTTTTATAATTTTTCTAGATTTTTACTCTGATGTATCCTCTATGCTTTTAATGACTGTACCTCAACCCTCCTTATGCTGGTCTATGACCATAATAAAGCTTTTGATTTCATTTGATTAATTCTTGTGACTACAAAATGTGAAAAGGGGAAATTCTGAATTTTATTCATTTACAGTCTTAGACCAATAAAACACAACAAATACAGAACTTAAAAAATATATGTTAAATCAGTGCTGAAATAGTAACAAAAAGGAGATACCAACTTCTGCAAGCCATAGTTATTGCTAAAAATTTGGCAACTTTTGTGGTTTCCTGTATTTGGTCTTATAGGAGAAGTTACAGACTTTGTCCTACAAGAGCATTCAAGTATAACATGACATAAATGCTGGAACAAAATTAGTCAATTAGCTAAAGCAGGCAAAAAGTTTACCAGGCCAATTCTACTGCCCAGGAATATAAAGCAGAATAGAATCCAAAACCATCTTTAAACCATGAAATTATACTCTTTCTCCTTTATGCCTTCTACTTTGCATTTCTGCCACAGAAATACCTTCAGTGGCCTACCCAGTTACAAAAGAAGCAATCCAATTCCTATGTTCTTGAAATCCATCACCTTTAGGTATATAACATTGTAAAATGATTTCTTTACTCTGAAAAATTAAAAACTGTGAAAGCTTCATCTTGCTGAAATATAGAATCCTTACCATTAGGTAGGTTAGCTAATTTAAGCAAAACAATATTAATACAAAAAAAATTAGAATTCTACCTGTTAGAAGGTATTAAGCATATAATATTGTATTTATAAAAATTGGCTTTACCATATTCAAACTATGTATATTCATTTTTATTTAATAAATCTTCAAGGATCATAAATTTATCTTCCAAATGAACAGTACTGTTATACAAAGTACGTTTGACTATAGAAAATTATTAAAATTACTAAAACTATATCACTGATTGAAAAAATTAATAAGGTGAAATTCTACTATTTACAAGAAATGTTCCTTATGAATCATCCTCTTAATTTGCAATTCCATACATGCTTAAATGAATTCCAGTGAAATTTAAGCGATACCAAACATATTTAGAATATTTATATTTTGGTACTATTTGTGGATTCCAATTCTGATATTCATGTGCAAAAATGAAGTCTTAAAGAAGCACAGTATTAATATCATTTTCAATATTATTAATCACTTGTAAGAAAATGTCTGCCTCCGTTTATTAAGTGATCAACACTTAATAGAAACCTAACTCTAGATAGATAGACAGACAGAATCACAGCAGCTAACTGTACTGATATAGTTTCTAGAACTTTCCTTACAACCAAAGAACTATAAAACTGCAATCAAGTAACTGCCTGGCTTACTAAGCAAAACATTCAGGATGAGCAGAGGACTTTTATAACAAGTCACCAAAAACAAGTTTTTTGAAACAAACTGACCCTGACAAGCTAGCTTAATATTTTGTTCTTGCTGTTGCATCAAATTGCTGTTGAATGTACATCAATCATATATTCCCTAGTCTTTAACATTTCTTTAAATTACACAGAAAATGCTTTCTATGAGGAAATTTACATACATAGGGCATTATCACATTTATTATTGTAAAAAATCTTGATATAAACATTGAATTAAAAATCATTTATATCAGCTACATTTGTAGACTACTAATCATGTAAGTATAATGAAATTTTACCTCCTCTCACAAAACCATTGGTGGCTATTGCTGATGTAGACAAGCCTGTGATAGTAGTTACAACAGTGGCCATTGCAATAACCAAGACAGCAAGTCCTGTAAGGAAAAAATAATTCTTATGATTATTTATAAGAACTATAAATTTCCTACAACAAATGCATATTATTTAACAAAGGCTAACTACTGATTTCAAACAATGATGGATAGAATGTATTGAAATTCTGAATAACAGTGATGTCAATATCCAAGTTACCTTAGAAGATAGTCCCTATTTACAAGAACCTTTAGTACTAGATGATAACATTAGGTCAACAGTCCAGTCACTATCAAGCTGAAAGGCTACATGATCTGATGGAATATTTACAGAAATACAGCAAAGCAACAAAGAATTATTGAAGGTTCTAGCCTATACCAGCAAATCTGGGGAATGACACAGTGGCCAAGAGATTGGAAAAGATCAGTTTACATGCCAATACCAAAGAAAGGAGGCTTAACATGGTCGGCAAACTGTTGCACAGTATCTTTAATTTCATTGCTAGCAAAATAATGCTTAGGATCATCCAAAACTGAATAGATTATCTTATATGGAAAGAGAAATACTATACGTTCAAGATGATTTTAGAAACAAGAGACATTATTGCTGAGGCATGCTGGATAATTGACAAAGCCAAAGACTACCAAAAATAAGTCACTATGTGCTTCATTGATTACAGAAAGGCCTACAATTGTGTCACGCTGTGATATGTACTTGGGAAATTGGGAATCTCAGAACATCTCATTCTCAAATCCAAAAGCCACAGAACAGGAACCCACAGTTCAGATGGAACATGGCAAAAGAGATAGGCCTCAGGTCAGCAAAGGTTAAATTCTCTCTCCTATTTAGTCTATATGTCAAAATATACTGAAGGAAGCTGGATCGGAAGATGATGAATATGGTTTTAAAACTGGAGAAATAAATACCAATAATATGGGCTATGTTGATGACACTACTCTGAAAGCTAAAAATACAAATGACAGCAAGATTTAGCAATGAAAGTCAAGGACTTCAATGAGAAAATGGGAGTATAATTAAATATAAAGAAGACCAAACTAATGACAACAGGGACAGTAACCCAGCCTTAGAACTGAATAAACTGAAGTGGTGAATATCTTCTGCATTTTAGGATTGACTATCAGCAGTACAGGATCCAGCAGCCAATAAATATGCTGCAGACTAGCACTTGGCAGGGTAGTAATGAAGGCCTTGGAATATGTCAGATGCTATGACACATTTCTGGCTATAAAGATCAGAATTGTGTAGGCAATTTTTTTTTTTTTTTGTGACACTCATGGAAGTGAAAGTTGGACTCTGAAGCAGGATAGAAAAGTACTGATGATTTTGAACAGGTGTTGGAGAAGACTCTTGAGAATACCATGAATAGCCAAGAAAACAAACAAATGGAACACAGAACAAATCAATCAAGAGTTCTCACTTGAGGTACAAATAACCAGGCTCAAATTATCGTATTTTTAGGAGTCCCTAACACTGGTAAATGTGGAAGGAAAGAGAAGATGACAGTAAGTAGCAGCAAGGTGATGGGACTCAATTACAGCAATAATGGATATGCTGTTGGAAGACCTGAAGATCTAGGCTGGGGACAGATCAACCTGGAGAAAGTCTATTTATGTGGTCAGTAAGAGTTGATGCCAAGTTGATGGAACATAGTTAACAACTGAGTTCAATATATAAAAGTAACAAAAGTAGCATAAATGTCAAACATGCAAGCATTTGTTTAAGAATGGGACTATAAAAGATATTGCTAGTAAATAACAAATGGAACACGTTCAGCAATTGCTCTGTATTCTTTTCAAGTGAAGAGTAAACTTCAGCTTTTGTAGAAATAGCAGAGACTAATTTCTAATAAGGAAAGAAAAAATTGCTACCTGTCTACATAATAGTCTGGGAATCAAACATAGGACTAATCTTTCAGGTATATTATACCTCCACTTTTCACTACAGAAACAACCCCTCAAAATGGGAAAGATCTGCAAAAAAACCATATGTTTAACCTCTCAGTTCTCCCTTTTTGAGAAACGTATGGGCATTTAGCAGCAATTCAATTCTATAATTCAGATTTCTGTCAGATGTTAAAAGTCACAGGGCTTTTAGTAGTGGCCAAAATAATATACAGATGTGGTGTTCAGAAGCAATTACCTATGCCAGCTTGTCCTACAATCCAGGATAGTCGAATGAAGAGCATCACACCCCAGATATTCAACATACATCGTACCTATACCAGCATCAGAGTAAAAACATTTATATTAAAATTAGATTTTTGAAGTAATTGTAACAGTTCATCTTAAACATTTTCTACAGAAGAACCAAGCAACTCAGGTTTTCAAGCATTCTTTCCAAGATGCAACTTGGAACCCACCTAAATTTAACCATACATACAGCTATGTTTTTCATCAAGAAAAGTGCATTATAATAATATTTTTTTAGTCCTAGGTTGATGGCCAAATGAAGATATTGTTTAATCTCTTCCTTTTTTTACTATACAGTGAGAACCTCACTAGAGTTGATGGCTTACAAGTTGTAAAAAGCTACTTTATATAAATATAAATTGATGTCTTACTATAAAGACACTGTTCATTATCTTATATTCTTAAGACAGAGGCAAAAGTTTCTACTTTACACATAAAAATAATTAATTAGAAAACAGAATGCAAGAAGATGGCAGCTTTTAAAGCTAGTTGCAAACTATTTAAAGCTATGATTATTAATAGCTAATCAATGGATTATATACAAAAAAATGTATTACATTTCTAGATTTCTAATAGTAAGAAAAAACATTCACCAACAAAAGACTAATCAGTGTTTATGAACTGAAAACGTAGTAGTACAGCAAACATAATATATAATGTCATTCCAAAAAAATACATTATTTGTCGTGTACAACCAATTGGAGCCGTTTGCTTTGTATGACTAGAAGAAAAGCATGAGTACAGAGCCATAGTTTCTCAAGATGCCAAACTGGAAACTGTTTTGTAAGCAGTGTTTAAACCATAGAAACCCATCTGAAAAGGTACAATACTATCCTTGAAGCCAGCATAAGTGGACAGGCAAGGAGAAAATATAAAGAGAGAAGCCTCAATTTAGCATAATTCAATAAATAAGTTAGTAAGATGCTAAGTATGTATGACTAAGCATAATGTTGCTTATTGCACATTTAAAGTGAATAATATAAACTGTATGCCTTTTACTATTAATCATATAGTTCTATTTTAGGAACATTTCTTTAGTAGAATGATCTAATCAGTTATATGGTATTTGGGTTTTTTTGTAAGTATTCTTTGGATTATAGTAAAGCAACGAACAAAAGGTAAACAAAAGAGTATTAAGAATGAAGATACACAAATGAAAATATTTTCATAGCGTACTTTTATCTACTGATCTTACTTTTCTTATCTACTGATACTCTTAAATTTATGTTTTCCTTCTTTTAAAAAAAGAATCTTTGGGTTAATGATTGTGAAAACAACCAGATACACAGACAGGGGTCTCCTGAGTCATTTTCTGTGGCCTGTAATGATACTTCATGGACGCTAAACAGCAAGGCCAGCGCACTGAATGCTCTGAAGATGTGAAAGCTGGGCCACAAGAAAAGCTCCTGGAATAGAAGCAGTTTGGAAACAGTGGCCTCACAACTTTCCTCAGTCCAACCTGGCATATTTTTCAGGCATAGGGAACACTATCGGTCCTGCAAGACTCCTTGTGATGAGCAACACCACCGAGAACCCCCACCTGCTCTCACACCCTCTCCACAGAGCAAGGAGAAAGACAGCAAACACACAAAAGATATCTCTGCTAGGCAAAGAGAAGGAAAAACTCTGCCAGGCAAAAATAGAGAAGTAAAGCAACAGCAAATGAGAAAAAGACTGATGAAAAGAAAGATGTTTCTGTTCAACAAGAAAAGGTAAGGAAAAAAACAGGATTTGTGCAGCTTTTAGTGGGATGGGTACCCTAAATCATCTCACCCTAGATATGAACTTGAAAAAATTACATATCAAACCAGTAATAAAACCAAATATTGGTATTCTGGTAAGTGATAAACACTGTGAGCTAAGTGACCAAAGTGAAATAGCTCTATTTCACAAGTAGCTTTGTTCCATCCTAAGTTTTTTTTTTGCCGCTCATGAAATTTTGAGTCTCTATTCAACATTTAATACCCCTGATTTAAAACATTTGTTAACACTAAAGAGAAAACAAGAATTACTTGAAATACCCAAGTCCTACTCACCAATACACCTTTGATCCAACCAAATTTGACAATCCCTTTACTATCAGCAGTGTATGTTGCAGTAGCTTCTCCAGTAGGAGTTCCTTCTTCTCCATTTGCATAGCCATCTTCAAATAGCTCCTACAACACAGTAACAATCAGAAGGGAAAGGGAAGTTGCCATGAAAGACTCTAAACTACTGAATGTCTATTTAATGTTGATAGTGCTGTACCTACCAAGGGTTAAATGGCAGAACACTTTGATTAATATTAGAAACCCAGAAAATGTTTCTGCTTTGGAGAAAAGTAGTCTACCGCTGTATGATAACATCTAGTGAAGCTTTATATTAACTTAATGTTT
This sequence comes from Liasis olivaceus, assembly GCA_030867105.1. Classification (NCBI taxonomy): domain Eukaryota; kingdom Metazoa; phylum Chordata; class Lepidosauria; order Squamata; family Pythonidae; genus Liasis; species Liasis olivaceus. The sequence continues at coordinate 205,909,301 of CM061348.1, forward strand.
TATATGTTTCATTTATTAAATAAATAATTTTAACGTAAAGTTGCTTTGCATGTCATATAGAATATAATTAAATAATTTCCACAAAAGATTACAGACAGTTCCATAGCAATTATATAAAGCATTAATATAATGTATTGTACATACAGAAAGTCCTTAACGACTGTCCTGTTTAGTGACTGTTCAAAGTTACGACAGCACTGAAAAAGTAACTTTACAACCAGTCCTTATATTTATGACTGTCATGGTGTCCCTGCAGTCACGTGATTGAGATTAGGGCGCTTCACAACTGGCAGTGTTTACAACCATCATAGAGTCCCACAATCATGTGATTACTATTTGCACACTTCACAGCTGGCTTCTGACAAGCAGAGTCACTGGAGAATGTGGCAGTAAAATTGCAAGTCGCTGTTATGTGATGTCTCGCTTAACAATTGTGGTGGAAATGAGGTTGTAAGTCCATTGTTGTCACATGTTATCTCGCTTAATGACCATGTTGTTTAGCGATGGAGTAAGCGAGGACTACCTGTATACATAATTCATAGATACAATATACTTTTACATTCAGTCAAAAGGGTCAATGTTCTAGACCAGCCTTTTTACCCTAGAATCTTTGAAGTAATTTTCAAATCTCAGGGAACCCCTGCATAAAAATCACAACACATACTGTAAAAACTTCACAATATAATTCACTTTTAGCTTAAACAATCCATGTTTACAATGTTCATAACATCAGCAAAGCAGCAGGCCAGGAGCTGAGTTGGGTGCGTAAAATCTCCCACCACTGTGAGTACTAGTATTGCATGGTGTATAAAGTTCAAAAAACAATGTTTATTTTTTTCAATCACAATCTCTCACAGAGCCCCAAGCAACTTCTCGTGGAACCCCAGCTAAGAAAGGCTGTAGATTTTAATGTTTAAAAAAGCACAGAAAACAATAAGAGGTTTAATGAAAAGTAATGCCTTCATCTCCAAAGTATCTATATGGATATTTTAATAAATGAAACTAAAAATAATCCTTGACATGAGCTCTATTTTTTACCTGTATTTACTTCTCTACATACTCACTACCATTCACTACACATTTCTGCCAATGATGAACAACTTTTTTAAACCCATCACAAAAGAACTCCATACTTTGTCGCTTCAACCAGGTCCTGACAGTCCTTTCTACCTCTTCTTTTGAGTCCAATAGATATCCACAAAAGTATTTCTAAATTTGGGGAAAGGTGGAAGTTGCACAATACCAAGTTTGGACTATATGATGGATGGAATAAGATTATGAGAACCAACTTCACAACTACCTTTTGGGTGGCTTGTGAGGTATGAGACCTAGCACTGTCAGGTTGCAACAAAATTTCCTTCTTTTGCTTCTAAACTCTGCTGTTCCAAAGTTTTGAGTGTTTCAGTATAATGTTCTGAGTTGATAGTAGTGCCAGATTCAAAGAAATTTGTGTGAATAACACCATCTGCATCCCAAAAACTGTAACCATGAGTTTTCCTGCCAAACCCTAGATTTCGAATTCTTTTTTTCACAGGTGAGACTTCATTATGATATTCCATGGACTGGCACTTTGTTTCTGGGTCATAATGATGAAGCCATGTTTTGTTGGTTGTCATAATGCTGTGAAGAAATTTCTCACATTTATTCTTGTAGTATGACAATAATTGCTGGCAATTTTTGAGTCTTGATGTGAGGAAGACTCTTGATTTGCACAAACTTTCCAATATCATAGAACTTCAGTAACATGACCCACACATTCCTATGAAATGCCAAGCTTGACAGCAATTTCAGGTTCATCAATCTTTCTTGTGTGAAACTTGTCAATTGCTCTCACAGGTTGTTCACTTCATTTTTGATCACAAAATCAGCACTTCCCAGTTTACCACTTTGGCATTTTTTGGCTCAGCAATGCACAATACATCAATATCACCAACATCACCATCAACAATCCAACATTTGGCAGTGAACTGCAATTGGAGGAGATCCCTCACCAGCCAAAAATTCAATCACACATGCCATCTGTTCATAATTTATAACATTGGAGGCATTACTTTTCATTAAACCCTCATATACACTATTCTAGTAATTCTCAAGTTAGATACTATAAGATTAGTAGATTGAAAGATAGATTTTTCAAGCATCTATTGCCAGAATGCTCTCTGGCAGAAGAGATGCCTTCTACTCAAGTGATCCTTGATGTTTTTTCATTTCCTAATCTGATTAATGCACAGCATATTTACAATCAGAAGTATACAATAAACCAAAATATCATTCTGTATTGTAAGGAAATGGAAAAAGTAATCCAGTTTAGTAACTAAGAATGCAAGAATAAACTCTTAGCTATAAACTTGCTCTCTTCCCAGGAAAGTTTAAGGCAAGCAATTTTAAGCTGTGTTCACATAATATATTAAGTCATTCTACTGTTAATCTTGGTTCACTGAATAAACTATGCTCACTGGTCTTATATAATACACAACCACAATTAAACTCAGTATACCATCTGAATCAAAACTTAGCCCTCTCTTCATCTGCCCAAATAATATAGATTACTTTAAAGTATTCTAAGGAATAATGAGAAAATCCATACTTTTAATATAAAATGTTACTGAAAGGATCACAGCTCATGCAACACATCAAAGCCCAAACAAATGCCAAGCTGATTAATGCATCTGCTACTGGGAGAAGGGATGGAGAAGGAGTTTTGGTTGAACCTTCTTATAACAGCAGCTGGCTTGATAGCAATAAAGCACTTGAACAAGTGCTATATGCATAACCAGTTTCAAGGAATCACTTAAATCAATTTTTAAAAAGCTATAAAGTTTTAGTATATTCATTAAAAGAGGAAAATCTAATCTGTTTAGTTATTTAGCTTTAGGTATATTAGTGTTAAGCACAGTAGCTTAAACTTACTTTCTCACTTATCCTAGATAGTAATTTCAGTGATTTTCTTTTCCAACAGCAGAACAATCAAAGTAATTCAGAACCAATGTGACCAACTGAATTGGCGCAATTCATTTTTGCTTAAGTTTTCATTAGCTATATTTCTTTAGTTATCTATAACAGATTTTCTATTGGTTACTTTCAATCTTAAATTACTAGATAACTTAGTAATTAGCCAGGTGATTAAGCAGCTTTTATGAGTCATCTAGCTAACATTTCAGCTCTTGACCTCACAGTAATCCTCAAACATGCCACATTTGCACGTAGCTCTGTAGGCCAGTCTGCCTTCACACAAGCAACATAACCACAACTACTCTACCTATAAATAAAATATTTTGTTCTAAACTACAGAAAAAAAAAATCCTCTGCCTCCAAAGTATTTCCTTAATACTGCAAGATCTCTTAATGAGTAAGTTGCATGAATCTTTCACACAGAAACGCTAACAGCCACTTTCTAAGCAGGATGATTTAAATTAACTTCAATATTTTAAACTAATAACAAATTATTTAAATTCTTATAAAATATCCTATACTGCTGCCTAGCTAAGATTGTTTCTAAATGTCTAGCAAATTATTTTTCTAACTTCATTAAAAGCAATTTTAAAGTGTACTTTTAATGGACAATATTCATTTATTTAAAAATATTTGCTTAACCTGATTCATTATTTCTTTCTATTCAAGACAGGGGACTATCAATACTGTTAAAAAGATACCCTACTTCTTCCATAAATACATTCTATTTATTTAGATTCAAATAAAACACACTTAGCATACAATTCCTGAAAAAACTGAGATCTAATTTAGACAATACTTAAGACCAATAGATTTTAATAGGTCTACTCTAAGCTCTAAGACAACTCAGTGAATTCTGATGTTAGCAGAGTTCCACAATTCTTGAAATCTGGAGGGGAAGAGGTACTTCAGAACATGCTCACAAAGCTCCTGCTTTTCCCAGGATTGACACGCTCTCATTTTCTGCAAACTACACTTTTCTAAATTGGCCATCTGTTTAAAAAAACAGAATCATGTAGTTTATCTACTTATTATGGATTTTAGTTAATGCTCATGCTTGTTTATCACTCTATTGCTATCTATTCTCTGTGAAATGCTCCTTACCCCCCAGTGTGCCTCACATGTGATTTACCAAAATGGCTTTTGAAGGCTATTTAGAAACCTAAAGACAGAAATCAATATTTATGAATGCCTCTCCACAACATGACATTATTGTTCTTAATATCTCTAGCTGAACATTAAGTATGTTTCTGCTACGCTTCTTGGAACAAAATGACAGCAGCAAACAAAGTTTGTATAATACCACTACTCTGTTTCAACAAAGCATTGTATCTTTAAGATTAATGGTTGAATTTTTGAATATTTATATTTTCAATAGAATAGAATTTATATTTATATTTTCTTCATCATCTCTAAAATGATAGGATTGGGGCAGCGTTAGGTCCAATTCCTAAGAAAAGATTCAAATAAAGAAGTGTGGTTGAGAATTGCACAGCAATAAAAGCAGGAAAGAACAGGCTTCACTCAAACAGAAGTGTTCAGCACAAAGGTAGCATATGTTTTATTGCATGTATAACAAACATTCAGTCCAGCCTGATTTCATAGCTTGACTGGAGTTAGGAACCACATAAAATGGTATGTATATTAAACACTGACAGCATATTTCCCATATGTTCACCTACCAACATTTGTCTCAAGCAACATGTTAAAAATTATAACTGCATAACTGCAACCTATGCAAGTGTTTGCTTGGACTGAGAAAGGCTGTCCAAGTAGTCTACAAAAGAATACTGGAAGGCTCTTATACCTAATTAAGACCATTGGTCCATCTACTTCAGTCCTATCTACATAGTATTTATTTAAATTTAAATTTATTGGCCGCCCAGCTCCAGTGGACTCTGTTTAGGTTTAGTACTAATTCTGTTTAGGTTTTCTGACAGTGTTGTTCCAAGGCCTAGAAAAGAAAGGTATTGGGAATCTCACGGAATAATAAACATTTCCAATAAAGCATTGCTGTTTTCCTTTGATAACAAAGGAACAGTATCTCTCTCTCTAGGAAGTAGCAGTATCCATTCTCCATATCACAGCACTATTCTGTTGTCCTTATCTAGACAGGATAGTTAACTCTGGATTCCTCACACAACTGTAAAGCAGTTGACACTAATAGACGCTAAAGAAAATAAAGGACTAGACACATGAAATGTAGTCAAAATGCTCTGTTCCACATTCAAAGCTATTCTGACCCTACAAAAAGTGTTCCAGGCTTGAAACAGCACCAATTTTGAAGTACTTTGATTCAAAAACATTCTGGAAGGCTAGGAAAATCATCAAAACACTTCAAGTGACATTCCGGATAGTAAACCGCTGGTAAGAAATGGGATTGAATTTTAACAGCTGCTCCCAAAGGAGCAATCTGAAATATAATTGTGAGTGAAAGAAATGTAAAATCTACACCTTGCCATAGACACAGAATTAATTAGGTCATTCAAATCAGTAAGAGATATGGTCATAAAGCCAACCTCCTTTAAATATATTCACAATCTTTACTATTAACATTTCACTATTCTGTGTTATAATTACACTTTAAAAAAATCTGTTTGAGATAAAAGTGAACTAACAAAGGAAATAAAGCATATATGTCATGCAAAAGCAGTTTCACATCATTTTGAAAGCATTATACTACCACAAAAATTTCAGCTGCTCTTACCAAAGCAAGAAATTTCTCCAGATACACTAGCAATTTAATTGCATCTTATCCTTTACTCCTTGGAAGGATAAAACAGGCAGCACATACATGATAAACCTTGGTTTCAATTTTAAGCCATTACAACATGCATGTTTTGTTACTGATAGTAATGTTCTAATGGCATATACGATGCCAAATATGAGATTAAGACTTAACCAATGCTAATGATAAACACAACATATATTTTTAAACTTTACAGGAAAGATTATTGTTGAAACCCTAAATTATTATGCATTCTATGAAGTCTGATGGTGATACATAGATTCTTCTTGTAAATATTAACTAAGTATCTGAGCTGGAATACCCAAATATCTGCACTGTTTTTGTTATTTACCTATCAACAACAATTGCTTACAAACCATGGAACCAAATGCCATGTTGAACTATTATTTCTATAGTTCAGTCATTATGAAATAAGATGAAAACAGCTGCTAGATCATGTATTTGTAAAATACAGTATTGTATGCAAAATGCAAATAATGTTTAGTTGCAAATTCTTGCTTTAACTATCTGAATTAAAAGAAAAGAGCATTTATATTCTACTAATATAATTGTTATTCCACATTACACTATGCAATAAGTAGATTTTGGAGTAAGCTTTTATTGAATAATGTACAATACGTATTCATCATGCCAGATTTTTTCCCCCATCAGCTACAAATGTTTATATCTTCAAAAGGCTCTTAACTCCAGTAAGACGAAACCAGAATTCCATATATATATATGTTATTACATATTGCTTCAATCAACTATCTAATCTTTACACTGTACTAATTTATCAAACAGGTTTTCAATGGCTTAGCTTGAATGTGCAATTCTGTTTTGGGAAATCTCAATTTTTTTCAGTAAAATCAGAAATATTAACAGTGGCTTATCATAACATACTTTTACAAAACAGAATTCCACTTTAAATATTAATATCACTATAAACTGGTAGTCTTCTGTAAGAATATGTTGGACTTTTCCAAAAGACAGAGGTCAGAAAAGTATCAAAACCTAATATAAATAAGCACTAATAAAATTCATAATTAACTATAACTCTTTAAATATGTTTCAGACATATGTAGTTAAGGAACTTAAACTGCTGAGGTTAAATTCCTTTCATCATGCTGCAACAAATGGATATTTAATTCTGACATATTGAGAAGGCACAATTTTAAAGCAGCCTGTATTATTATTAACTTTTTTAGCTTTGACATAATTTATTAAATATGTTATTCTGAAAATAACCTCCCAAACATACATTATTTATCTACCTATAGACAGCTTATAAATCCATGAACACTGCAGTAAGTCTTGCCAGTGAACTGACAAAGATCTTTGCATCGGTAAGTAATCTGAACACACAGGAAAGCAGAAAGCTGGGGTTCAAATGAATATGGATGCTTGCTATAAGAAAGAGATAAAGGGATTTCTTCTGGCCTATCTCAAGATGGCCCTTGATTGTTCCTACACCATGTAGAGACTTTACACTGTGTTTCTCCAGCAACTACTTGACCCCATGTCCTAACCTAAAATGGACAGAGAAAAAAATGTGGGAAAGGGGGAAATGAAGAGTGATAATACCTTGGACCAGACATCAAGTACTAGTGTTCCATTAACTTTTACAGACCTATAAGTATACTTGCACCATGCAAATATAAACATATAACAAAGACAGAAAGGTGAAAGTAAATATATTTGCAATGTATATCTATAAAGCCAAAGTCCATGCACAGAGAACACAGAAAACATGAGTTTTAATAGTTAAAACTCATCTAGTTTAGGAAAGCTACAGTATTTTTCTGCTTCTATATTACAAGCACAACACTGCATCAGCCTGATGTCCCATCTTTTATTCAAAACGGGGTTGAGATGTTCTCTACTTGCTCACCATCACTCACCTTGTCCAGCTCGTCATGCAACTCTGCAAGGCTTGGCCGAATAAGTTTCTCTCCTAGACCAGCAGCAGTTTGTCGATAATAGTCTATCCTCGGTACGGCATCAATGGTGTTGTGGCCAAAGGTGCGCAGGTAGTATGTGTTGGTATGAGTGTCATAATAGTAGTGATGATGTCCCCCTGAGCCGCCCCCGGAATGTAGGCTCCCTTCGCTCAGCACCGTGTCACCACCGTTCTGGAAGCTGACATTGCAGCCTTCGGTGCCCCCACCTCCAGGTTCACCAGAGCTGTCATCCCCAGCAGAGGGATCCACAAAATTCACCCGGAACCGGCCTTTTGCTTCCTCGCTGCTTTTCCCAGACCCATCACCAGATACTTCAAGAGGTGCTTCTGTCGTCCTTGCCTCTTCAGTCACAGTAGTACGGCTCAAGTTTTCTGCCACCAGGTCCACCTGAAAGCGGCTCTGGCTGGGTGTGGGACCCAGCGGTCTGCTCAGCCCATCTCCAGCAGCTGCAGAGGCAGGAGCCAATCCGCTCCCGGGTTCCGAGGAGGAGCCGCCTGTGCCAGCCGGTGCATCCCCGTCACTTGCCGGCAGACGAGATACTTCCTCCGCGCCTGTGGATGCTGCATCGGCGGCTCCTCCTCCTCCTCCTCCTGCAGCTTTGAGCCTCGGCGAGCCGGAGCGGGGCGGTGGGGACGCCGCGCGAGGAGCTTGCGGCAAAGGCTTTGCTTCCATGGCTTCTCCTCGGGCAGCGGCAATGCGGGCCGGAGGATGAACAGAGCTTCTTGCGGCTCTGGCTGGCTCAGTGAAGTCCCTTCGTTTCTGGCAAACAAGCAAACAAATAAACAGTCGGCTGCCGCTCGGGGCGCTTTAAACCACCAAATGGCGCCCCGTCGCTGCCGGGCTCCACTATGCCGCCCTCGAGAAAAAGCAAGGCAGCACGCCGCACCTCCCAGGCAGACAACCGCCCTGCCCCGCCCCTCCCTCCTGGTCCCTCCGCCCCTGTCCTTGCAGCGCCGCCGCCGCCGCCGTCGCGGCAGGTGATGATGCTCCCGCCGCTGCCGGCCGCTCTCGCCCTCCGACTGCGGAGATCCCCCTCCCCGAAGTCCGAGACAAGAGAAGAGCCAAGGAGGTCTCCCCGTTTCCGCTACTCCCTTGCTTCCCGCTTCCTCTTACCTCACGCCTCCTCAGACAAGGACCACCCTCGCTCCGTCTGCCGGAGTCTCAGGGCGGCTGGAAGCAGCAACGCCACACGCCTTCGTTTCTCTGCTTACGAGGCGACGACGCTCCCTGGGGCACCGCGGAGGGGAGGAGGAAGCCGGCTGGCCGGTCCCACACGGACTTACGCTTTCCCTTCCTCGGTCTCGATAAGCCAAAGCAGCTTCGACACGTGTGTGCGCCTCGCCCTCGCGCCGGCCGCTGGCAGCCGGCCACAAAGCTTCCGCCGGGCCCTCCGTTATCCCCCAGCTCCCCCGAGGCAAGCGAAGCCGGCGCCAAGGAGCGAACGAGAGCGGGCCGGCGGCAGCCAATCGCCTAACAGCCGCGCGGCTCGGGGACGAGTCTTTAAAGCATCCGCTGCGAGGGGAGCGGGAGGCGGAGGCAAGCCCGAGCAGGGAGGGATCCGGCCCAGCGAGGGCGGAGCAGCGCTCAGGCTCTGCTTCTGGAGCCGGAGGATGCTGGCCCGGCGCTGGCTCAGGCGTGCCTCGAGGAAGAGGTCCCTGCTGCGTTGCCGCCGGGAGCCAGAGCTGGCGAAACCGCCTTTCAGAGAAAGGAAAACAGCGAGTCCGCGGCCCACCGCGGCCCGCTCTCCCCTGCCGGGCGACCCAGCCAGCAACGTCTTACACTCGTCGCCTCAGGAAGGAGGCATCTGCCCCGCTGCCCCCGCCTCCTCGCGACGGAGAAGTAGCTTTCAGGCGCGCGCGGCAGATGGCGGGTTATAAAACTGACGCTCGGCTCAAAGCGGGGATGGGCGGGCCTGCGAAGCAACTGCTCCCCCGTGGGCGGACGGCTAGCCGAGCGGCTAGGAAACTTCCCCGACTCTTCTGTAGAGGAAGAAACCCAAGCCTCAAGATCTCGCGAGGAGGCGCGCAGACGCCGCTGAGGCTGCAAGAAGCCCAGGGAGGCTTTACGCCGAGGCGGGCAGCTTAGAGAAAGAGGGAGCGATCTCCTCTCGTGGGGGGGAGGGGGAGGGGGAGGGGAAGGGGGGTTATCCCTTCGATTCCTGGGAAAAGCTGCTCAGAACTTCTCAGTTACCAAAAGATAACGCTTTTTATTGGTCCAAACCTTTTATTGGTCCAAACCTTTCCATGATGTCCTACACTGGGAAAAAATCCAATCCCGACACAAAAATAGTCCACACAATACAAACCGAAAACGTATTAGATGTGCAACATCTGCATTGTGATTAGATGTTATCACAATTCTGAGACGTGAGTTGGTGGCTGTTGCTGATACAAATGCAGGCACTGCGCAGGAGTTAACTGAGTTACACAGGAGAATGGTGTGGTACTTACCTGTTTTGAACTGAGCATCCTCCAAAACACCCCTGAATCCCAACGGTGCACAGGGATTCCTTGGCAGACAAAATTATGTGGAAACTATTCCCTGAAGGCCTAAGGTTTCCACATTCAGGGAGAAGGAGTCACATTTTTGCATCCAGGAGCTTTCTACCACAATACTATTTATGTAAGGGTCCTATTCTCACAGCGCTTTCAACTGGGTCAAGGAAAGTTGGCTAACATATGTTGAATTCTATAACCTATTCAGCAAAGAGGGTACCTCCAACTCAACCATGTCACATAAACATGGAAGAATAGCTTAACTCCGAGGTAACTCTTTTCCTGCTGAAATAGATTAAACTTGGAGCAGCTCTACAAAACCTAGATTTTTCTATACTTTCTGTCTCTGCATCTACATGAAGCATAAAAATGGTGGGAAATGGATAGGGTCTGCCATCCTTAGTTGGACCATCATGGATTTTCAAACAACTTTGTTCTAATATGGAAGATTGTTTAAAAAGAAATTCCAAGGGATGAGGGGAGGAGATACTGACTGGGTCTGCATATCACATTGAGCCATAATCTGATTTGCTTGGTTTGGTCTTAATGTGTTGTATGAACCCAGTCATTTAAATCCAATATGTGTGCACCCAGTCATGTAGCTGATGTTGAAGCCATGTCTTCAATATCTTACGTTCTTAGATAAGATGGATAACTGCCAAATTTGCAGATTGACACAGAGATTGTATTAACATTCTCAAAAGATTTTAAGGTCTCTAGAAAGATGAAAACAAATAATTGATGTTCCCATTTTTAAAAATATAAAGTCCCTTTTGTACAAATTCTTTAGTACTGTAAGTAGAAAACAAGAAAAATCAGGCAATCTTTATATCAACAACAATACTGAGTTGTAAGTTTAGATACTGTTGGAAAACCTGAAGGACCATGTTAGGGACAGATCCTCCTGGAGAAGATCTATTTATATGGTTGCTAAGAGTCAACACCAACTTGATGGCACATAATAATTTTAGGTAATAAAATACCTACTAAAGCCACTTTAGATGGGTATGTATGTATGTACACACACACACACACACATACACACACACACACACACACACACACACACTAAAAAATTCCCTTCTCACCCCTATGGGTGGTATGTGTCTTCCTCAGTCTCGGGTCCTCTACCAGAGGCCTGGGAGTTTGAGGGTTCTGCGCAGTATCTTAGCTGTTCCTAGCACTGCACTCTTCTGGACAGAGAGCTCTGATGTTGTTCCTGGGATCTATTGGAGCCATCCTCCGAGCTTAGGAGTCACGGCCCCGAGTGCTCCTGCCACCACTGGGACCACTTTGGCCTTTACTTTCCACATCCTCTCTATTTCCTCCTTCAGGCCCTGGTACTTCTCCAGCTTCTCATGCTCCTTCGTCCTGATGTTGCTGTCACTTGGCACTGCTACATCTATCACTACCGCTGTCTTCTGGTCTTTGTCTACTACCACGATATCTGGTTGACTGGCCAGTACCTGCCTGTCTGTCTGGATCTGGAAGTCCCACAGGATCTTAGCCCTGTTATTCTCCACGACCTTCTGTGGAATCTCCCATCTGGACTTGGGGGGCGGTCTAGCCCATACACTGTGCAGATGTTCCTGTATACAATGCCAGCTACTTGGTTGTGCCGTTCAGTATATACTGTTCCTGCCTGCATCTTACACCCTGCCACTATGTGTTGGACTGTCTCTGAGGCCTCTTTGCCCAATTTGCACCTTGGGTCCTGTCTAGTGTGGTAGACCCCTGCTTCTATGGATCTGGTGCTTAGTGCCTGTTCTTGTGCTGCTACGATCAGTGCCACAGTGCTGTCTCTTAGTCCGGCCCTTTCCAGCCATTGTTAGGATTTCCCAGTGTCAGCCACCTCAGCTACCTGTCGATGATACATCCCATGCAGGGGCTTGTCTTGCCATGGTACTTCCTCCACTTGAACTTCCTCCCCTGTCTGCTGCTGCCTCAGGCATTCTCTCAGCAGCTCATCTTTGGGTGCCATCTTACTGATGTACTCCTGGATGCTCCAGGTTTCGTCCAGGACAGTGGCTTTGACACTCATCAGACTCCGCCCACCCTGTTTGCAGCTGGTGTACAGTCTCTAGGTGTTGGACTTGGGGTGGAAACCCCCGTACATTGTGAGGAACTTCCAGGTCTTCACATCAGCAGCCTCCATGTCTTCCTTTGGCCAGCTCACTATACCAGCAGGGTATCTGATGACTGGCAGGGCATACATGTTGATGGCATGGATCTTGTTCTTCCCATTGAGCTGGCTCTTTAGGACCTGTCTTATCCTTTAGTGGTACTTGGATATTGCTGTCTTCCTTGCCTCCTCCTCATGGTTTCCATGTGACTGTGGGACACCAATGTATTTATAGCTGGTCTTTATGTCTGCTATGTGGCCCACTGGTAGTTCCACTCCATCGGTCTTAACTACCTTCCTTCTCTTTACTATCATCCTGCCACACTTCTCCAGTCCAAATGACATCCCAATATCCTCGCTGTAGATCCGTGTCAGGTGGGTCAGTGAGTCAATGTCTCGTTCACTTTTAGCATACAGCTTGATGTCATCCATGTAGAGAAGGTGGCTGATGGTGATTCCACTCTTGAACTTGTACCCATATCCAGACCTTGTGATTATCTGGCTGAGGGGGTTTAAGCCTATGCAGAACAGCAGCGGAGACAGCACATCACTTGATGCCGCACTTGATGGCCACTTGTGCGAGCTGTCTTGAGTTCACTTCCAGTGTTGTCTTCCACAGTCCCATTGAGTTCTTGAGGAAGGTCCTTAGTGTCCTGTTGACTTTGTATAGCGCCAGGCATTCACAGATCCATGTGTGTGGCATTGAGTCATAGGCTTTCCTGTAGTCAATCCAGGCTGTGCTCAGATTGGTCTGCCTAGTCCTTGAGTCTCGGGCGACTGCTCTATCTATGAGTAACTGGTGTTTTGAGCCTCTGGTGTTGTTCCCAATGCCCTTCTGAGCTGTGCTCATGTACTGGCCCATATGGTCTTGTAGCTTGGCAGCTAGGATGCCTGATAGAACTTTCCATGTTGTGGGGAGGCAGGTTATTGGCCGGTAGTTGGATGGTGCTGTTCCTTTGTGAGGGTCTTTCATGATTAGCACTGTCCTTCCTTGTGTTAGCCAGTCTGGGTGGGAGCCTGCTGCTAGCAGTTGGTTCATCTGTGCTGCTAGGCGTTCATGCACTGCTGTTAGTTTCTTTAGCCAATAGGTGTGGAATATGTCTGAGCCAGGTGCCATCCAGCTTTTCATGTTCCTGACCCACTGCTGGATGTCTGCTACTGTGATGGTGACTGGTTCCTGTTCTGGGAGATTGCTATGGTCTGCTTTTAGGTCCTGCAGCCACTTTGCACTGGTGTTATGTGTCTTCTCTTTCTCCCATATGTTCTTCCAGTACTGTTCTGTTTCCACTGCTGGTGGCTCAGCTGTTACTCTGTGGTTGCACTGCAGTTGGGAGTACACTTTGGATGGTTCTTTGGAGAACAGGGCATTTATCTTCTTGGCCTCTGCTTCTCTAGTGTATCTCCTTAGTCTGGCAGCCAGTGCTGTGAGTCTTTGTTTAGCAGTCTCTAGGGCTTCAGATGGAGTCAGGCCCATATATTTTTTCAGTAGCTGAGTCTTATCCTTAATCTCCACACCCCTCTGTAGTTCCACCAGCTGATTGACTTCTCTCCAAGTTGCCTTGATCTTAGTCTCCAGTCTCATTTTCCAGGGTGAGTATGTACTGCTGTTCTTCTTGTTCATGTAGCCAAGCATTTCCAGGATTACAGCAGCTGTAGCATATACCAATTCATTGGTTTCAGTTATGGTGGTAGTAGGGGTTGTTGGCATCTTCTAGCATACTATCTGATGGTACTTCTCCACTGAGCCTTGGTAATCGGACTTGAGGGTTGACTGTAGCTAGTTTATCCATGATCTTATGCCTCATATCAGCTGCTGTGCTCTGTAATGGAAGGGGTGGCAGTGACGTTCCAGCTTCAGGTGTTGGCTGCACATCCAGTTGTTTTTCCAGGTTGTAATGTGGGGTTGGTCTATCTCAAGTTGTGAGAGCAGCTTCTTCTTCACTATGTTGAAGCGCTGGGTAACAAGTTGTTTCTCAGTGTGGATGTAGGCCTTCTGTCTATCCATAGTTCCCTCATACGTTTCATATATCCCCTCTCATTAGGTCTGCTGTTGTAGTAGCATTCCATCAATGCCAAGTTCTCTTGTCTCGTCCATGTATGGTTTGTTCCAGTAGCCCACTTAACATCAGATTGTCCTGGTTCCCCAACATCTGACGCAGACCTTGTTAATCCAGGTGACATCCGAGCCAGCATGACTCTCTTAGTTCATGTCACTCTCATATTTGAGGTAGGCAGGTGAAGCATTAGGGGGTCTTTGCCCAAGGACCCATACTGGTAAGGTAGGTACCAGCCGGGATTTGAACCCCAGTCTCCTGCATCAAAGGCGGTGTTCTAACCACTACGCTATCCAGCCAGCACATACTGCACACACACACACGCATTCTCCACCAGAGATGTTCTAGTTCAGCTAACAATTCTGCTCATCCCATTTTTCTCAGTAGAGATATTAGATCAAGGTGGTGGTAAAATTAATCCAGCTTGTATATCCTATGGTGTAGTACAAAATACTGATTCAGAACTGCCTGCTTTTATGTTTGCTGAAATGGAGGATTCAGTTTTATATTTTGTTCCTGAATGGTAGATGTAATCTGTTACTAATACCTACCTTTAATTAATGATTCAGTCTACAATTAGTTTACAGTCTTGCAACTGATGTTAATTTGCAAATCCTATAGCTAAAACAGCTGGGTTAATTTTTGTACTTCTTTACTAGCATCTGTTGGAGGGCAGGGTATTCTCTTGTACAGCTTTTAGCCCCTGTGGCAGTCACTGAAAATTTTCCTCATCCCCCACTTGTTGTATCATCCTGATGAACAGTTCTGGAGAACTCAAAAGTTTGCAGACTCTTTTGTTCCAATAGGATTGCTTCTAATAAAGGTTTTGGCTTGTCTTGTTTTTATTGTTGCTGTTTTTGGGTGGGGTTTTTTTGGTCATTTGTCAATTGCCCATTCAGTTTACGGAGTTCTTTTTACATTTACAAACATAATACATATGCTATTTTAAGCTGAAATCCTGGATACTTAAGTTTATTTTTTAGTAGATGTGCGTAGGATTTATTGCTCATTGTTAAATCCAGAAGATACATAAAATTTCCCATTTACTTTAATATTATTTCTTTGGTATTTGAAATTGATACCAGCTGACTCTTCCATTGATTGTTATGCACTAAACATGACAGTACCCAAGTGTATGAATCATAATGTTTTACCTAAACCTGCTTTTAAATTGGTTTTTGGTTAGCAAATTACAAGCTTAACATAGTGTCACAACACTAATTCATCTTACTAAACTGAAAAAGTGTTCTCATGTATTGAATTTAAAATATTTGAGACCAATAGAGGAGAATATATGTAGCTCAGAGTTGAACTGTGGAGTCCTTGGTGCTCTCTGAGCTTGGTAGATTGCTTGCAGACATTTCATTCTTCAATTAGGTAACATCATCAGTCCAAACTGATCAACCCATCAAGCTCAGAGAGCACCAAGGACTCCATAAATATTTGAGAATTGAAGTGGGTTCAAGGAAAGGTAATCAACACTGGATACATGTAAACAGTTTCAAAATAACTTAGTTGTATAAGAATGAATTGAACAAGTAATCGGAAAAATACATCTATGACTTCCTTGTTTTTGAAGTTCCAAACTGATGGGTACCTAATGATCCATAATTGCTATTAGTTTGAATCTGTTTATCATATAATAAAAACAATGTGTTCTAGTAGGAACTTTGGCATGGAGAATTTACCTTGTGAGGAACATTCAGATTGAAATTCATAAAATTCTCAAAAAAAAAAACCTGGCTGAATTACAGCTTTTTAAAGAAATCTAATGTGCAACAATTGTCCTGTAATTGTTAATATTTTTAGGCCCATCTTAACTTCTGCCTTTTGGCATTTAATGTTATGACAAAAATGGAAAAATTGTGCAAAAGTTTTCTTTAACTGGTAAAAATATGTTGCATATTTCTAGTTATATTTCAGTGCTCTGTTTTAAAATACTTATATAACAAATAATACATGCTTTGGTCAGAGGCTTTTATTTAATGTGTAATTGTTCTACTTTATTCACGTAAATTTTCAGGGGCCCAAAGGTTGCTTTAACTTTGTTTTTTTTTCTGTTTCTTCAGAACATTCATGAAGAATGGGTAAAAGGAATATTTGCACAATTTATTTTGACTGGTAGAGCTAGAAGCCTGTCATCTAGAAACAACCCAAGTCATATAACACACACTTTTTGACAGATTTGAGATTTGGTGGCAGATCTGCTTTCTCACTACAAAATGACATTAAGAAGGCAGATGGCATTTACTGATGAAGTTATAATAACCATGATCCATCATGCTGAGCCGTGGTTTGCTTTATAGATCACAATGAGTGGATTTTTACAATAAACCAAAACCAAATAAACCATGCATTGTGTGAACCAGGCTGGGACTTTGCATGTTTTTTTATATGTATGTAGTGAGGAAAGAACTGTGGCAACTTTATGCATTTGTGTGTGAAATTTTGCCATGTGATCTATGTAATTGGGTGTAACATGCTGTCCTATGGGTCATACAGCTGCATTTATTTGCAACATATTGTGTCAACTTGCCTGCATACATATTTGTACATAATGCATTACTAATTGCATACTTTCCTCTGTTGTTAAATATTTATTCAGCTAATATAAATACCAAATGTTTTCTTATATTATTCTAATAGTTCTTATTTTTGTGCCAAAGCATTTCAATAGCTTCTTCACTACAAATAAGGGTTTAACTTTGGGTATGAAAAGGGTGGCTCAACTCAGAGAATGATTACAGAGTTGACCAGGATGTCATAATTCAAGAAACTCTTGCCATTGTTGAAACATTAAGCAATCACAAAGCTTGGATTGTTTCTGACAATGCCAAGCTCCCTACAGACATGGATAATGCTCCCGCTGAGTAACTGTATGAGCTGGCGTGACTAAGAACTTATGCCAGCCTGAGATCCATGCAGCATCTGTTAGTACAGTATCCCAAATTAAGTTTTATTCCAAATTTGTTAAGATTTTATTTTACATTGCTACTGGAATTGCTGATATTTGGATTGGTACATTAATCCATGATCTCTATAACCATTTAATATAATATATCATCACATATAATTATACAGTATTGTATTAAAAAAGATTTCCGAACTAAAACATTTATTTGAGAATCCAGATCTGAAGTAATAATATGGATTAAGTTAAAACAGAACATGACGAAGTGAAGAAGATGGAAAATATAAACCAGAATATTTGGACCAGCATCCAAGGAAGAGACAAGTAAATACAAGAGGTTACAGTAAGTGCTTTGCATTACAGTTTTATTGCTATCAGAATTTGGAATGAAAATAGAAAGTTGCAACAAAGTCGAAGTGCTTTTCTGTTGTTTCACCATGTTCAACCCATTTATATGATATACATGAGAAAGGATCTTACTACAGTGGTACCTCAAGTTACGAACTTAATCCGTTCCGTGACTCTGATCACAACTTGATTTGGTCGCACCGCGAGGCAAATTTTCCCATAAGGTTCAATGTAAATATGGTTAATCCGTTCCGCCCTCCGAATTTGGTCGCGGCGCGAAGCAAATTTCCCCATAAGGTTCAATGTAAATACGGCTAATCCGCCCTCTGAATTTGGTCGCGCCGCGAGGCAAATTTCCCCATAAGGTTCAATGTAAATACAAACAGTTCTGAAACATATGCATTTTATTTTTAAACCACAAAAACATGAAAAAAAGTACGTACAGCACAGTATGAAGAGGGAGAATGGGGTGGGGAGGCAGTTATTGTTTGGAGGGAGAGTCCTCTCTTCTTTGCCTCTTAGCTGCAGGCTCAGTTCTGGGGAAAAACCTGTCTAAAGTCAGTTGTTTTTTCCTGCGCTGCATAACCCTCCGGAAATGAGAGACCATGTTATCGTTCATCATGTTCAACGCTCTGTTCGTTACAGTTACGTTGGGGTGGTGCTTCTCAAAGAAGTCCTGGCACGCATTCCATTGTTTCATAATGGATTTAATCTCGGCACTGCTCACCTCCTCCCTGTCTTCCTCTTCCTCAGTGGAATGCTCCTCACCAAGCGCTTTCTGTTGCTCACTCTGGAGCTCAGCAAGTTCTTCCGTGGTCAGCTCCTCCTCATGGTCCTCAACAAGCTCCTCTATGTCTGCACCATCGACAACCAGACCCATGCTCTTGCCCATGGACACAATCTCCTCCACTACCTCTGCATCAGACCCTTCACGGTCACGTTCAGCGACACATTCTGGCCACAGTTTCCTCCAGGCTGAGTTTAAGGTCCGGCAGGTGACATCTTCCCAGGCTTTGTCAATGAGGCCGATGCAGTGGAGGACATTGAAATGTTTCTTCCAAAACTCTGCCAGAGTCAAGGATGTTTCCTCAGTGACATTGAAACACCTGGTGAAGAGCGCCTTTGTGTAGAGCTTCTTAAAGTTGCAGATCACTTGCTGGTCCATGGGCTGCAGGAGAGGTGTCGTGTTGTGGGGGAGGAACTTGACCTTTATGAAGTCGTATTCGGCGTCCATATCATCCACCAAGGCTGGAGGGTGTGCCGGGGCATTGTCCATCAGAAGAAGGCACCTTTCAGGCAGCTGGTTCTCGGAAAGATATTTTTTAACGCTGGGTGCAAACACCTCGTACAGCCATTCCATGAACAACTGCCTTGTGACCCACGCTCTTGCATTGGCCCTCCACATGACAGACAGTCTGGCCTTGTTCACATTGTGTTCCCTGAACGCACGAGGGGTCTGGGAATGGTACACCAGTAGCAGCTTAATCTTCAGGTCGCCGCTTGCGTTCGCACACAGCAAAAGGGTCAGTCTGTCCTTCATGGGCTAGTGCCCTGGCAGTGCCTTTTCCTCCTGCGTGATGTAGGTTCTGTTTGGCATCTTCTTCCAGAAGAGCCCTGTCTCGTCGCAGTTGAACACTTGCTGGGGGACGTATCCTTCCGCCTTCATGAAGTCCTCAAATTCTTCCTTGTAGGCTTCTGCAGCAGCCTTGTCAGAACTAGAAGCCTCTCCATGTCTTGCCACATTGTGGATGCCACTTCTCCTGCGGAATTTCTCAAACCAGCCTCTGCTGGCTTTAAATTCCTCACTTGCTGCGCTGGTAGAGGGGTTTTTCTGCAGTAAATCACTGTGCAGTTTCCTGGCTTTTTCACGGATGATAGCTTCACTCACACTATCACCTGCCAGCTGTTTCTCATTCAGCCACACTAACAACAGCTTTTCCACCTCTTCCAGCACTTGTGTCCTCTTCCTCGTTAACATCGTTACTCCTTTTGCCACATCAGCTTCTCTGATGGCATCTTTATTCTTCAAAATAGTCGAGATGGTCGACTTCGCCATCTTGTACTCCGCAGCCAGATCAGTCACACGAACACCACGATCGTGCTTTTCTATAATCTCCTTCTTCAGTTCGATCGTCACTTTCTTCTTCAAACCCTTATTCTTGCCAAGCCCGCTCTGCATTTTCTTTGGAGCCATGCTGACAAGCACACCAAAAACCTTCCAAACGCCACAAAACACACCACAAGCCTCACCGAATGTCTCCTTGCTACCACGATCTCGCCCACAGGAAGCTGCGACCACGTGGCAGCAGGGCAAATGGCCGCGGATCCGGTTCGTAGCGCGAGGCGGAGGTCGCACAGCGAGGCAAAGTTTTGCAGCCAGAGTTGGTCGTATCTCGAAATTTTCGTAAGGGGGGGCGTTCGTAACCCGAGGTACCACTGTAAATGGAAATGAAGAGATATTAAAGAAGAATCATTAGGGGGAAATCATTGCTGAATAACCTTGAGTGATATTAAGTATTCATGCAAAATTCTCCATTTTTACTTGTTTCTGGCTAATGTGGAAAAACAGTATTTTTTATTGGAATGAAAAAAAGACTGAAGTGAAAGTATGTATCAGCTGGCAGTGTATTTCTCTGCAAACTAATATGTATGTATCATCTGAAAACATTGTCAGGTACATGCCTTTTTTAAAAGCTAATTTAAATTTAAATCAAATTGAAATTAATATAAATACAATTTTTTATGGTAATTCCTGTTTTTACCAATAAGCAACACAGTAATCTTACTGCACTTTTATGCTACAATATGGACAGTGACATTTTGATTAATTTATTTGTTTGTTTGTTTGTTTATCAAATTTGTCACCACCCATCTTGTTGAAACGATTCTGGGCGGTTTACAGAACAATTAAAATCAATTAAAATTACAATACACAATAATCTTAGATAAATAGAAAATAAATAGATTCAAGGATAGATGTTAAAATTAGAAGTCACTCAGGGAGCGTCATCAAGCCAGCCACCCCCAAGATTAGGTAAAATTGTTGTCACCCACGCAAGCTGACAGAGCCAGGTCTTTAATCCTTTCCGGAAGGTCAGAAAGGTAGAGGCCTGCTACATCTCTGAGGGGATAACATTCCAAAGGGTGGGAGCAACAGCAGAGACATTAATTAGTATCCAAATAAAATTTAAAACAGCTGCCTAATAAGAATGAGTGTTTTGGAAATAATTGAGTTTATTTAACCCAAAGTTATTAAATTAATCTTTTGTTGTCAAGAAAATGCAAACAAGTGTGAATAAATACTTAAGAATCATAGGTCTAATGTTTTACAGATCTGATTATAATGTTTTTTTTATATATTTGATTATTTTAGGCTGCACTGCAGATCTAAGACTATTGAGATCTAAGACTATTGTGCTTGGCATAGGAAGGGGACATTACTATATACAGTTGTAAAATAGGGATTGTCCTTCATGGATGGATATGTTTGTTTTGATTGATTTATTTTTATTTTTTGATGGGTGAAATCTAACTGAGATACTAAACACCTTTTTTTTTTCAATTTTAAAACTTGTAGGTTGAATTGTGAACTTTCTTGATTACATTTGGTTTTGTTTCAGATATTGATTTCCTGTCTTCTTTCCTGGTTTTTTCTAACTATAGTTTGCTATAACTGTTTTTTGGAATAAACTTCAAATTACAGTTGTTAGATTGACATTAAGTTTGATTTGTGGTTCCAAAGTCTGTGCGGAGGTAATGGGACAATTGCCTTAAATTTTTACATATAAAAGGGGCCATATGCAAAGTATAGTTCAATATCTGATATAATTAGATTGATAATTTCTTTTCATGTAAGGCAATAAAACAAATAAATCAAATCTTAACCCCAAAAATTATTTCAGTAGGTCAGGTTTTATAGCACATTTCTCTTTACTGGGCCATTGATCTGCATGGACAAAATCACATAATATGCCTTTGTTAAAAGAAGCAGTGACAAAAATGGGAGTAAAGGTTCAAATGAGCATTCTGTTTCAGGGCTCAGAGTTCCCCAAAGCTCCTAGGTGAACCTCATGATAAAAAAAAAAAAATGTATCTGGAAATAGAAAACAGGCTAAGATAGTAAAAGGGAAAGATAGATTTAATTTCAATACTTTCCATACCCACTGGCCTATTTAGGCATTAAGCCTAACGCATCCTGCTAGGCTATGTTAAGGTCTGGCTGTAGTATAGTGTTGTGTGTGAAAATAGTCTCTGTCAGGGACTGGGAATGGGACTAGCATGCCCTGCTCCATAGTCATTATCACAGATAAATGCATGTTCAGGCTCAGCCCTAAATCTGGCCAGAATTTTAGCCACAACTCAGTTCACAGAAATCCAGTTAAAAATTGTATTGCGACTTTTGTATCTTAAAATCAACAAACGCTTAAAAGATCAACGAGGATCTCTAAATATTTTCAGTATTGAAATCAGTGAGACTAGCAATCCAATTTTGTGCTTTTTTGAAGAAAATTCAACTAAGGATAATGGGATTTCCTTTTGTGAAAATGTGAATAAGAATGCAACCTTAAAAGTCAATACATTTGATCATATTATGCCATTTTTGTATTAAGTGAAGTGAAAATTTTCACTCCAACAACAAACAATTTTGTATTTAGGCCATGTTCAAAATTTAAATTTATTTTCATGAAACTTTTATGTCTTGAGAAAAATTTGTGCCATTTTATAAAAATAACTCCCAGTCTTATATTTTCCATTCAAAAGTTCGCTCTGCTTTGATGACTTATTTCCCTTTTGTTACACAATGAATGTACACGGATGGGCAATGTGGTGTCATTGTCTCAGTGTTAGAAAAAGGCCTGCTTTAGAAGCAGCTATGTTTCCTCTTGAATAATGGATAAATTATTAGGTAAATATTATGCATTAATGGAATGCATTTGTATAGTAAAACACTACTATTTATGTTGTTTTTCTACAGTGACGTAGACTTCTGAAATTTTGCCAGGCAAATTCCATGATTAATCCTTTCTGGACAAAACACTTTAAAGCAATTTGCACTGCTTGTTTAATTCAGAGGCCAAAAAGCTCTTTTCAGTGTAAAGATGTGATGTTTATAATTGCTACTATATCTTCTGCTTTCCAGCTCTATTAATGTTGGTTTTTAGTTTGCATGTTGTAGTTTGAATCAGGACCACAGTTATTAAGTAAAAACTGTTCCTTAAAATATCTTTTTAAAATCTGAGGTTTATACCTTATGTCTTCTCACATCATCAGATATCCCTTGTGAGCTTAATTAGCACATGCTTAGATGAGCCCAACTAGATACTTTTGTCATACATTGTGGAACTTGAATCAGTAATCCCAAGCATCTGGGATTGGTTCATGGGACCCCTTGTAAACTGGCATCTAACCAGAGGAAAGAATAATAGTTTATAAACTGATAAACCTGTAATTTGTAGAACCCTGCTGTCTTGGAAAATAAGGAAATATCTATACTCCAAACCCATGCTACTAATTGATATAAAATCGACAAACCTACTACATTGATTCAGTCTCTTCAGGAATACTTGCTTCTCAGAAGGTTATGACTCTGTTGCCTACTTACCTAATTTAGGGCTGGAATGTCTGGCAGAACTATAGCCATTAGCCTATTTGTTGAGGCTAATAAAGGAATTATAAATGTAAATCCAGCCTATATCTATATGAAGATAGTCCTCAATTCATTCATGATACTGTCCCAGGTATTTACATAAAACCTACCATTAACCACCCCAGATTCTGGGAATTTAATGACATCACCTCTGGAGGGCACCGGGTTGGGGACAGCTTATCTAGATGAAGTTTTGCTCAGTATAAGCTACATTTCCATGAAATATAAAACAAAGTCTAAATATTTGTTGAATGGATATAATTTGCAGCTGTTGCAAAGAATCCAAGCCATGCCACGTAGGTACTACTGTAAGTTCCTGTTATTTGTCTCTGAAGAAAAGCATATCAGAATTTCCCACCTCAATATTTTTATCCTTCTTCTTTTTCTTCAGTACCAGCTGAGCTACTATTGTCGTAGTTTTCATTTACAGAGATAGTCCTGTCAAATTCATTTATGTCCTGCCTCAAGTTCATTGTTGTTGAGTCAACAAATGTATGGAATTGCTTTCCAACCACTATTGGCTTGGAAACTATGGCATCTTCAACGTCTGGGATGTATTCTTGTTTGCATGCCTTAAACCCCAGTGGTTATTTCAACCTCATGCTCATTTTCTGCCATATCTCTTGGTTCCATAGACAGCTGATGCTGGCCCTTTCCCATATGTCTATCCGTGTATTTTAAAATTGGTAGAGGAGGCTCTTTATCCTTTTCAGCAAGTACCTTTTCTGTATTATTAGTTTTAAAATTGCCACCTTGAAAAGGCATACTTGACTCTCTCTTGGTGACTAAGAAAAAGTTATATGTGAGCTCTTAATGGTTGTGGAAGTATTCCTAAAATGCTTTCTCATTCTGCTGTTTTAAATATGAAATATTTTAATTTTATCATATTTTATACTGCCATACAAGAGATTGAATTCAGAAGTTTGCCATCATAGATTTTACTAATGGAAAGCCCCCCCCCCCCCAATAATATATTGCAAAATGCACTGGGTATGTACGCAGTATTTTCTAAAAGTAAATATCATTTATATGTATACATATTTGGGAGGTACATTAACACACAACACACACACACACACACACACACATGCATGCAGCATTCCCCTGGCATGCACTATTCAAAAGTGTTTCATTCTCATTGTTACCCGAAGTGGAATATAGAACTTAAAAAGTCAGTACTATGGCTTTATGGAGTGAACTGTTATACTGTCAAAACAGTAAAGCAAAGTTTGAGTCTAAGATTTCATATTACTAAAAAATAATTTCATGAAAAGTATAACTTGCCTTAAAAACCACAACTGAAAATGTGAATGATGGTGACAAACAGCCTTCCCCATCATCCTCAGCCATTATGGTCAAGATCTATGAGTATACAAAGGGTAATTCTGCACAGCAACCTAAGCCACTCTTCTCCTTTGTTGTTCCTGGCTATTCCTAAAACCAGTATTAAAAACTCCAGTCTGGACTGCAGTGGTTTGGTAGTAGAACCAGACTGGTGCTCAGGATGGATTATGTCCACTGCAGATGTTGACTGACTGTTCCGCTGCTTTTTGCCGTTCCCTTCAGTGCAAGGAAGGCTCTGCTGGTTCATTCCTGTGAGGCTGAGTCCACCAGTCCTTCTTCCTTTTCCTTATTCCTGAGAAATCAGCCCTAGGCCATATGGCTTGAAAATAGGGTACTAGAAGATATTCACTTCTCCCCAGAAATATAGGAAGAATTTGAATAAATATCAACACTGGTTAATTAGCTATTTCTATGGGCAGGTAATACTAAGGCAGAACCTAAAGAGGTTACAGAATTACAAAACACACAATAACCTAATATAATCTACTAAACAGGACACTTTAGGCAGTAATTCCAAAGGCTTGAGAGGAAAAACGTGAGTCTTCTTGGAGAAGGTGAGAGGCCTAGCAGCCTCTCACTGAGTTTTTGCTATGTCAGATTCTATAAAGCCTGGCTGCCCACAGCAGAAGGTGAACCTGAAGGCATGTGGGAAAATGGTTTCTCCTTACTTTCAACCCTTATCTCACATACTCATATAACTGGTGTTAATATCTTTATCTTTTGTGTAACTTCTGAAGAAATGTTGGCAGATAAGAATTATAATAACCCTGAACAATGCTAAATATTGTGCTTTGTGCTGAGGTTTTTCATTAGCATTAACAAAGCTTTTACTAATCCTATCCTTGAGTTATACCTGCTGGGCGTGGACAGGATTGCTACAAAATTCCACTATGTTGGCAAAGTCTGAATAAATCTTGTCATAGCATTACTCTTACATCAGTAATAGGCAACTTTGGCCAGCGGATGACAGAAACTAGTAGTGCAAGGAGTAAAACTAATTATTACAGTCCAAACAGGGGAATGGTGGTGCTTAAGTGGAATCCTATGCTTTCTCAGAAATTGTCCCCTCAGTGATGTTGCATACCATCACAACCTCATGCTTTTCAGATACATTTGAGGGACACCATATGAGGAAGGCTAACACCCATGCTTGCAAAGAAGATAGGGTTCATGAAAGTCAGTTCAGAGGCTGACTGTTTCCATTTATTCTTGGGTTGAAGCAATACATTGCTTATGTTTATATATGTGATGGAATGGAATTATGAAGGCCAGACTCAGAGAGGGAAGCATCCTCTTTTGTCTCCTGAGGGGTGGGGAAGAGATAAGAGGATGAGGCTGGAACCTCCCTGAGGAATTCACTCTGTTTTGACTGGCTGACCTTGGGAACTAGTTTCAGTCTGGGAAGATTCTTGCTAGAGGTTGTAGCTAATAAACATTGCTGAACTGAATCTGCATGGTCTCCTGGAGTTCCTTGGGCTAGGCCTGACAATATAGTTCTTATGTCAAAAATGCATAGCTGGGGCTGAATTTGTGGCATCTTATCTATTGAGTCTTTCCAACTGAATCCCTCTCAAAGACAAGTCCTGGCACTTGAAGTTAAAAGTATCAGTTATCTGTCCCTCCTTCCCTACTATGTCATTAGGTGTGTTAGATGAGATGATAAGGGCAGCAAGCTGGATTCTGTGGATGGAATATAGTGAGCTGAATATTGAATAGATTTTCCATGTATGCTTAAGTGGGACATCATGAGCAACAGTATCGTAAATGATGGGTGATGATTGCAATGACTATCATTGCTCCTTTCTTGAAAGCAGCTAATGACCCCATTTTTTATTTTGATTCATGGCAGTCATTACCATGGACCCTGGAGTACCCATTCTTAAAAGCGATAATGACGTAACATTCAAGGCAGTATTTGATTATTTGACAGTTGCAAAGAACTCTTCTATAATTTCTGATGCAACATCAGAATATTTATTGCATTCTATACTGATGTTTGCATAGAAATCATAACAGTTACTGTAAAAATAAAAAAGCAATTAAACAAAGCATGGTAAAAGAAAAATGTATAAATCTAGCAATTAATAAATAACTATAATTAGGGCTTATTAATTGTTGTTATCGCAATCGTTCTGATTCATATGTTCTGTAGCACAGAAATATGAGCATGAAAATATTAGGAATAGGAGTCCGATTGGATTTTGCTGGATTTCCCAGAACATGGAGAAGAGCAGGTACATGTAGGTATCCTCTTCTCCCCTGTGATGCCATTGCATCTCCACTATCCTACATAAAACTAGAATGGTATAATTTTAGCCTAAACACATCAGATTTTGTTTATGTATGGGGGGCATTTGTGTATCTCTCCATATATACACAGGTTAAATAGGTAAAGATAGATGGTATACACATTTGTTTCTTCTGTGTAATGGCTCCACAAAGCTAATGCCCAACGCAATCCAAACCTTACCCTTCCTCCCTCGTCTCCTCCCCTTTCCTTTAAAACTCTCTCAGTACATTCTGAAAAATGCAGTCTTTCCAAGAAATTCATGGTAGACTACATAAGCACCTGGGGAGACTGAAACCTAGGCCTTTCTGATTCAAATATACTGTCTCATATTCTTTTTCAATTGGTACCTTTTTATCCTCTGTATATAGATTCCTCCTACTAATAAAGTTACAAATGCTTCCCCTGTTCTCATGAATGCAGATTGGCTTCCATTCACATCAGCATCAACTCCAGCTTTTAATTTTACCAAGTACTGGTATCTGAAGGAAACCCCATAATGTCCACAAACAATCTTTTTAGATCAAATTTTAGGCCCATACAACTGACCTAATACCTTCGGCTTTTCTTGCTGAAATTATGGTTTCTATGCAAAAGTATTAAAGTGCCAAACAAACCTATTTATTATTCTTTGAGGGGAAAACAGTTCTGTATCATTACAATATATTTCCTATATTTTCCTTGAAATTTAATTTGTGTTTTAAATAAACATCATATATTTACTTCTGTACTGGCTCAGTTGAATCAGCTCACAGTAATGTTCCCTAAATTTGCTTGGCTAGGGAGTAGGAACAGCATGTTCTTAGTTTTAGGTCACCAACACTGGTTCTCTTTCTTACTTCTCTCTTTGGTAAGATTTTCTCTTGTCCCCCTTTCAGGTACATATCTGTTTTCCTGTAAGGACAGTTTGGATTTGAAATTACGTTGGTTTGTTTGGCTTTTAAGATACTTTTCATAACTGCAGAAAGACTTATCAACTTCAGTTGACAAAAGATTCTTTAATAGCACTGTAAATGTATTTAATGCGTACATCCACGTCAGAGCTAGAGGAACAAAGGCTATGATCCTTATTCAGTAGCAATCCCATAGATGTGAGAGTTAGTGGTTAACTCAAAATCATTATTTTATAAAGAGAAAAAAGATGTATCAACTCTTACCACTACAGGAATAGGGGTCTTATAACCCTCAGGTATTATGCAATTAGCCTTCCAATAGACCTGGTTAGCACTGTCAGTGATAAGGGGTGCTGGAAGTTATTGTTCAGTGTGATCTTGAAAGCCACAGGTTACCCATTTCTGTTATAGGGATATGACAAAACTCTATATGCCTACTTGAGAAGTTAATGTAAACAACCAGCTGCTGAGTAAGCAGCACCAGATTCCCACAATCAGACTTAGTACACATAGCTGTTCCTCGAAAACAAGAACTTCAGAATTGGAATGATGGTGGAGATATATCCTATAACCCAGGCTGATTAAATCCATAAGCTTTATAAATAGAATTCTTGCACGTTCCTGTACCACTGACTGGGATTCATGATTTTTTGGACCCTGGGAATTCTCAAAAACAACAAACTCCCTTTCACAGTTTTCAGTCTGGAAGCTCTAAAAAAAACCAGAGAGACGACTGCAATCAGCTTTATAAATTAAATCCATAATGTAAAATTTGGCAGTTTGGTTAGGATCAGCACTCATGGAGAAAAAGGCACATGTGACACACTCAAAGTCAGCTTTGGTGAACTCACAGTAGTTATAGCTTCAGTCAAATAGCAGATTTCAAGCTTGTGGGGTTTACTTTTCTTTTTTCACAGTAACCCATAAGCTTGTCCTGTGAGAACCTGATACAAAAAGGTACAGTTGGAAATGAAGAATTCTGAGCCCAGAAATGTTATAACTGAAAAGAATTCAATCCCTCCACACAAAAATCTACCCTTGGGTTTTCTGCCTGAACTTTCCTAATTTCAGAATGGAATAGCATGAAGAATGCTGTTATTGTTGCAACTGTACAACAACATAGGAATCAAAAATTCTTGCTGATCTCTACAGGTCCAAAAAGTTTTGTTCTGTATCTTTTTTCACATTCCTAATATCATCAAATAGAAGAACTCAGGGCATGGACCAAATTGACAGGTTTTATGCTGAATGAGACAACTTTGTAAGCATGGTCCAGTCATCCTGGAAAAAGAGGGAACTTGTTACAGCAATAAACCAGTTTCACTGGAGCAATAGCCCAGCATAGCCATCAATAGTGAATGGTGACTCTTACAATTTTTGACATTCTTCCCTCCTTGTCAGTGGCATTTTAGAGGAAAAGAAAACTCTTAACACAGAGATTCTGAGTAGTAGACCAGAGTAGTCCAACATATGTTCAGGACAACAGGTTGGAAAAGGCTATCATAGAGACATTCACTAATTCTGTCTTGTGTTGAGAAGCTAAATAATTAAATTTGGGTATCATGACTTCTGTAATCTAATGTTTATCTAATGGGACAATGGTCCTCACATAAACAGGGTGCTTCTTCAAAAGAATTTCTGTATAACATCTATTCAGAAATTATTTGCTGAAAATTCTGTCATCCAAAATATGCTTTACTTTTCACAGTGGGACCAGGCCTAGAGGTTTGAATGGCAGACAGTGAAAATAACAAAGCTAAACAACTTTACTATTAGTAATGTTAATGTATGCGTATCTTTGTGTTTTATTTATAAACTGTCTAGCTGATTAAACATGTCAGAAGGAGTGAACTCCTGTAGTATTTGTTTTGATCCTGTCACCGACTTTTGTGGGAGGATTGATGATTTGTGGATTTATAGATTATGTTCATTAATTTAAGTATGTTCTAGATATTAGGAACTGCTTCAGCCTCTTAGTTTTTCTAGCCTTAATATTTCTGAATGTTCAGTACACCATATTGTTGACGGTGGGGTAATTTTTCCAGAAAAAAAATAACCTGACTTTCATTAAGCCTTTGAAAACAAACAGCTTTTATGACAATTTATTTTTTCATCTCCATGTACTGCAATTACCATTCCAAAATTCTTCATATCACTTGGTATGAGGGAACATTGCAGGCAAACAACAATGGAACACTGTTGCCTTCATACTTGAAGAGATCCAAAAATATTGCTATGACCAATCCTGGAAAGAGAATAATAAGGTGGATCTTGAGCCTAACTAAACAAGGTTATTCCTTTATTCTTAGCACTGTTCTGAAACAAAGTATGTTCCCTGAGCTGGTAAGCATTTTTCTTTTACTATCATATTAAGATAATCATATATGTAAGGTTAACCTGAGTTTTATATACTAACATACTGTAGATTATTATGAGACTTTGGCTAGAAACAGAAGTTTCACTTTAAAAAGCATCAGGCTACATTCCCATGTTTAAACGCTTGATTTCAATATGGCCTATTCCAACCGAGTAAAATGGTTAGATGAGGTCATAGGTTACATATTTCAGGGGAATGCTTCTACTGTTTCCCTCTCCCAAGTTTTCTTCTTCCTAATGAATTTCAGTCTAGCATAGTCACTAGCAGACTCCTTGGCCATTGGTCCCATCCAATTTCAGAAGAAAAACAAAGCATTTCCAGGAGCAGAGAATATTCCATACACTCTGCTACAGAACATTCTACCCACTAATTTAATTTCAGTCAGTGACTAAGTAGAAGTATGAGGGACATAAGTAGTATATAAAGAATATAGATCACAGAAATGCTAATGTGCAGGGAAGGTATCCTGAGCTCCAGCTGTTTAGGATTTAACATGTACAAATCAGCACATTAGATGAAGCCTGGAAATGCAGTTGACTGGTTTGAGTGGTTGGTCAAATATAATTTCCAGAACAGGGAGGGACAAGGGGGAATGACCAAACATGTATGACAACATAATATAAATGCTGCAACTTACATATTTGCATCTGATGTTGGGACACTAGTACACGATGGCATTTGCATAATGACTTCAACATGCACAGGATGTCCTTTTGGCATCATCACTTTTGCTTCAGATGTTGCTGCAGAGGAATTACCATGTTTTACTCTAGTTAAATTTTATAAACACTTTTCACAGGCTGCTGCACATAGTGCGTTACAATAATAAGCAAAACATAACTAAATTCTGGATCACTTGTATTTTCATCCCACTTGTATTTTGCTTTATTTTTGCTCAACTCAGGGTAGTTCAAGGCAGCATACATACCTAATGCTCCCACAACATGTTTTTGGTTTTATTGTGTTTTTGTTTTGTTATTGTATATATTGTTTTTATTGGTTGTAAGCTGGCCAGAGTTGGTTTTAAGATGGGGAGCTTTATAAATGTTTTAAATAAATAAATAACCCTGTGAGGGGGGTTGGGCTGAGAGAGAATGACTGGCTCAAAGTCGCCCAGTGGGCTTTCACACCTAAGAGAGGCCTAGAAATCAGAGTTTCCTGGTTTCTAGCCCAGCCCCTCAGCCACTACACCAACCTGGCTCTCTATACTTTTATGTTTTATTTTTGATCCATACTTTCAGAGATACATATTTCTGCTTTAGTCGTTCAGCCTAAACAGATTATTCTTGAAGAGAAAGAATGGACAAAAACAAACAAAATATGAGCTTTTTCTGAACCTAACTAAGTCACCACTACTGATTCAAGGTTCAATTACTGTACACAATGCCTGGAGTCTCTCAACCCCACCCCATCCCACCTGCTAAGGAGAGCAGTTGGTAGCTATCTCCTTCCCTAAGGCAGATGATGCTAGGTAGACGGGGAAAAGAATCCACAGAATCCACCAATTGCTGACCTGAAACGGCCCTGCATTAAATTTGCAAGAGCAGCACTATTTGCCAGCCTTGCTGCTGAGGCACATAAAAGCTCAGGTTGGAGGCAGCACGACTGATGTCAACAGACGTTTCTGCCAAATTGCAGATGCGCGAATGCTTGTGAAAACAGCACGAAGGAAGTGCCTTCAGTTAGGTACTTTGAGTGGGTACAGGGCATTGACATTGAGCCCACCCTCTAATTTTTCATTTGTTTCTTGAGAGGCAACCATGTCACTTCCCAACATCTCAATGAAGCAGGGCAGTTAGTTCTGAAGAGAAAGCTCAGCCGGTAACTACTGATAGCAACAACAACAAAGAGGGTTGTGGCACTGTATATTTGCTTGTCTTTACATTCAAATACTTTCTGGGTTTTTTGGTTTTGCTTTGTTTTACAATACCCAAAACAAAACCAAAAAACCCAGAAAGTATTACAGAAGTCCATTTTGCCATTTGATATTGCAAATATGAAAGTAGAAAATAGACCCTGTGGCAGAATTCACACAGTTCAATAAAGCAAGATTTTGTTGTTTTGTTGCACTGGCTGCAATTGGCTAAATTCATAGATTGAACTCAGCCATAAACTGTGGTTTACCCACTCACATTAGCCAAATTCACACCAAACTAAGTGAAAACCAAACCACAAGATGGCTCAGTGTGATATCTGAATCAGGTCACAGAATCTTTAATATGTCTACCAAAAAGCTAGGAGGATTATTTTTTCTAATGATTTCAACAGAAGACTTGATTATTTCTAATCTGCATGAAATTCAGTATGTCTTAGAGGTACTTGTGCCTTCTGCTACACAATAAAAGCTTTTAGCTGTGTAAAATTAAAGAACAAAATCAGTGTAGATAGTTACAGAAATGAAAGAAGTGATAAAATAGGTGGGAAAAAAAGATTGGGTGACATATGTTATATTAGTAGTACAAGAAACTGTCCATTTGCTTAAATACATGCCTGAAAAGAATGCGAAGATACAAATGGCATAATTACTAAAACTAACCATACAGTTAGAGTAACCGTTGGTTTGATCCCCTGAGAAAGTTAATATGCTTAGATGTATTTGGAAAAAAATCAGATTCTTTTGTTTTTATTTTGGAAGGAAACAATCTCTTAGAGGAATTGCATCCTCATTAAATTAGGGTCCAGAGCTAAGGCTATATCCATCACATAGGTTATTCCATGGACAAGTGCAGTTGCCATCTTCTGTCTATATCCTCTAAATGGAATGGAAGCTTCACTTCTGGTTTCAGATACTTCAACAAAAAAGTTTAGTAATATTTACTGTTTCCCTTTCAGCAGCTACCATTTACATCTTGATCCTGAATTTTTCATGTCAGATTGACTGTGAAGGAATGCCACTTTTTTTTATCAACCTTGTAGCTGTGTGTAATATATTTTAATGGAACAGATTTTTATTGGTATTAAAAGACATGAATTATTTAATGTAAATGTTTACTAACAGAGGTGAATATGTGTAGCTCAGGGTTGAACTGTGGAGTCCTTGGGGTTCTCCGAGCTTGGTTCTTTTCTTGCAAACATTTCATTACCCAGCTAGGTAACATCTTCAGTGCTAAAATAGGATGGGGTTTGCTCTCTATTTATGTGCTGTGGCCTGCCTTGCCAGTGCTGGTGGGGATGGGGTTTTTGTTTTGCTCCTCTGGTAGTTCTTTGATTAGCATATGTTTACTGCTTGATTGTGTACCTGGTGGTAACCTTTGCTTATCTGGGTGATGATTGCTGGTGATGATTGCTGGTGATTGATTTGGTTTACTTAGGGTATTTTGGAGTGATTTTGTTGGTTTATGTGCTACAGAGATGCCATATGGTTGTAATAGTCTATTGGTGGTTTCTGAGATGTTTCTGATGTATGGCAATGTGATTCTTTTCATAGCTTGTGTAGGTTGTGTTGTAGTAGGTTGAGTGGTCAGGCACTTTTTGATAAAATTACATGGATATCCATTTTGTTGGAAGATGTTGTATAGGTGGTCTTTTTCCTTTTTCTGCTGTTCTGGGTTGCTGCAATGTGTTTGTGCTCACTTGAATAATGTTCTTACACAGCTCCTCTTGTGGGAAGTTGGGTTGTTACTTTGGTAATGGAGTACTTGATTGGTGTGGGTTGTCTTCTGATGAACTTGGGTTTCTAATTTCCTGTTCTTTCCTCTGCTGATGAGGATATCCAGGAAGGGGAGCATGTTGTTGTTTTCTTCCTCTCTGGTGAATTTTATTCCTTTGAAGATGCTGTTAATGGTTTCTAGTTGCTTCTTTTTTATAATAACAAATGTGTCATCTACATACCGGATCCATACTTTAGGTTGTATGTGGATAGTGCTATAGCTTCTAGGTGTTGCATTACAATCTCTACTATGAGTCCTGACAGTGGTGATCCCATGGGTGTGCCTATGATTTGTTGGTATATTTGTCCATCAGACTGAAAATAGATGGTGAGGCAGAGGTTGATGAGGTCCATGATTCTGGGTATTTCGATCTGGGTGTATTTGGTTAAGTCGGGTGTGTTGTGTAGTACCGCTGATATGGATTCTTTCGCTAGTTCTGGGTTTATGGACATAAAGAGTGCTGTGACCTCAAATGAGACAAATGTTTACTTCTGCACTCAGTACATATTTTTCAACATTGTTGTTAAGGAACAGGATATGCCACCTCAAGAGGGCATCTCCTAGATAAATAAAGAACATGAATAGGGTTTTCTCATGCTTCATGTTTGCTACCTTCAGCCTTGCATTTTTTATAAGATTGTTTCACTTAAATTCAGTACCAAGAATTAACTGGCTGTCAGGTTCAGACATAATGCTAAATCATAGTTTAGTATTATATGCACAAACTGGGTATTCATGTGCCTTCTCCTTCCTGCCCTTATGTGACTGCAAAAACCAAACCAAACCAAACCAAACAATTAAAAGGATTCATTTCTGTTTTTAAGTGTGGTTTCTCACTGTGAAAAGAAATGGTGGTGAGGTGAGAGATGCTGTCATACACATTGTAGTAAATAGAAGAGGGAAGGATAATGAAAGATCCTATCCTTCTTCTCAAGATGTCTTCAGGGAAAAAAAAAACTTCTTCTTTTCCTGTCTGTCATTATTCTTTTCCTCAGGGGAAAAAATTTTTTTTAAAAAAAACTTGGGTATTATATAGTGGTCTCAGTAGGTGGCAGCACCTGGCTCACTTTGCATGGGGTTTAGAAGCTAAGCAGGGTCTGTCCCGGCTAGTTCTAGAATTGGAGATATCCAGGGAACACTAGGGATCTAGGGCACACTGGGAAGTTGAAAATAAAGTCCACAAGAAAGCAGTTACAAAGCATTTCTATATTGTTGGTACAAAGACTACTTGGCTATGTTGGTGAAATCAACTGGAGTTCAATTCAACTCAGAAGAGACTTTTCTTGAGCATGGAGTATGGATGGTACAATCAGACAGAGTCAGTTTGAAATATGCCAATTGCTAAAATTATCCCTCCCCACTTTCTAGGGAATATTTCCCAAATTCCATACCAAAGCCAAATTATTTTCTTCCAACCTTTATTTTCCATCCCTGCTTATACTCAAGCCTAGGATGGTTGGTTCCCAATACAGCAGATTTGTCTTCTACTCCAAAATGTTACACATAGTCACCCTACTGGCCTGATGCCTCTGCTGTTGTCAGACAGCTACCAATCTCATTGGCACCATACTTTACAGAAGAACTTTGCATCCTTGGCCTCTCTCCAGAATATTTAGGCCAATTAACCCTGGAAAAGGCCAAATCAATAACAGAAGAATGAATTAGGGACATTGATCACCAAAATGATATCACCAGTGCTCCTGAATTCTACCGCCAATTGTTACATAGCCGCAAGCCCTCTACTGTGGGGTAACTATACAATCTGACCCTAAGCAAATATAGACGGGCCTTTTCCAGAGCCCGCTTTGATGCCCTCCCTTCAGAACTGCTAGCAGGAAGATTTCATGGGAGTCCTTATTTACAGAGGCGTTGCTTTTGTGGATCCAGGGAGGTAGAAACTCTTCCTCATGTCCTTTTACAGTGTCCTTTTTATGATGCCCCAAGATGTGCTCTAATCTTTTCATTCATCTCCAAATTTGAGGGCCATACTAATAAATGTTATGTTTATTACTTTTTAAGGGATGCTGACCTGACACTTACATACCAGGTGGCCAAATATCTTTATTATGTTATATAATTGCACAAAACTTTTAATTAGTTATGTTGCTTTACTGTTTTACAGTTTTCCTCCTTCCCTGGTAACAAATTGTTGTGTTGTTTATTTTTACAAAGGCTGGTCAAAGACTGTAATAAAGATATTTGAATTTGAAATTGAAATTGAAATTGAATTTACACAGTCAAAATGTTACATATCACATTTTTATACCTCTCCTTCCAACCCTTCAATTTTGATCAGATCAGGAAATAGACTTCTCAGGAAGACTAGAACTACATTTTATTGAGATAAGCCATTGTAACAGAATCTTGCAAGTCTGGTTGCATTTTCCCTTCCCTCCCTCTTATACCTCAATAAGTCAGGGAGAAGTCTGTCTGAATCTCTTCCTAACTTTTTCCCTGTTTCCATAGCTTTTGCACATGCTAACAGTTACGTTGTAACTGTCTCTGAATAGTTTCTCCGACGTAATTTCTGTGGCTCTCTACATCTTTTGATCAGCGAGGGTATGTTTAGAAAATGTTGATTATTGATTTTAGAAATTAATCAACCCAATTCTTTAGTCCCTTTCATGTAGGAATTACATGAAGAATGCAGTAATCATATGATTATCAGGAAACAAGGCTATGATGCTACTGATTTTAATGTTTATATGAATATTTGCACTGAAGAATCTTGTGCATTTATACATAGGTTTTCATGTGTCAGTTTGATTTCTGCAACTAAAGAAACATTTCTTGGTGATTCTAAAATGTTTCCTTCCCCATATGAGATGTATTGAGGTATATACAGTAACTCCCACCCTCTTCATTCTTTTACATATCTGGATTGTCTTGTTTTATGTTTGTGATGGCCACTGAAAATGATGTCTCTTACAAGTAAAGGCTACTTCATCAAATGGGTGATGAAAGAACTCCCACATCTTCTGTTCTGTTGCTTATGTGGTTTGGCTTGTTTCCAGATGGAATACATCCAATAACAGGGTGACCTTCAAAACCAGGGTCTCAAGTAGATGAAAGCCATCACAATGTCCTGTTTTCAACTTTCCTTAGCATTTATTTATTTATGAAGCCTGTTACACTGTGGACTATTAACATCTTTTAGCAGTTTGCAATAAAAAAGGAAGATAAAAAGTGAAATCTGAACTTAGAAACTTGTTAAAAGAAGTATTTGAAGGATCTTTTAAAAAGTTAACAGTGAGGGTTCCATTCATCAGGAGGACATTTCAGAAATCTTGGCCCTGAGTAGTCATGAGAGAAGACCATGGCAGCTATAAGCGAACCTCTTCAGGTGATCTCATTTGAGGTCAGAGATTTCAATCTGATGTCAGAAACTATAAACCAAGTTCTAGCTTCCAATCTGTCACTGAAACATTGAGGAAAGTGAGTCAATTAGTAGCCCAGTTCCCTCCCATTTTTAGAGTTTTGCTTTAATTTTGAAGATACTGTGTTGATGGAAGTTACACAGATAATTCTGTTTGTGAATATTTGCACTATAACAGTGTTGTCCAAACTTGGCCTCTTTAAGATGAGTGGACTTCAACTCCCAGAATTCCCCAGCCAGCATGGCTGGCTGGGGAATTCTGGGAGTTGAAGTCCACTCATCTTAAAGTGGCCAAGTTTGGACAACACTGCACTATAAGATTAAGGTTATAATATATTAATATTGCATTAACTGATACTTGTACTGTGCTTGTCATAAATATTGTTTTTTTCTTTATAGATTTTCCTAAATCAAATCATTGGGGAGAGATCACCAATTTAGACAGTTTTAAAAGGGGATTGCACAGATTCATAGGGGCCTGGCCTACTAACCTGTATGGACTTATTGTGTCCAGAATCACAGGCAGTTTACTTTACATAGCAACTGTTTTCAAGAAACAATGGTAGTTTATTGTTCTACTGCTTCATGTTGTGAATTCCATGAATGCATCTTGTTGGCCACTATGTGACACAGAATACTGAACTAAATGACCCATTGATTTGACCCGTTCCTTTTATGTTCTTATTTTTTTTATTTCTGGTAGATAATACTTTTATTAAACAATTATGTCAGCACAAATTTATACTCTAGCAATAGATGTCCACAGGAGTGGGGGGGCAGGAAGGATTAAATAATGTTACATATATGTGATGGAATGGAATTATGAAGGCCAGGCTCGGGGAGATAAACATTTTCTTAGCTCGCCGGAGGAGCATGGGAGCTACAAGAGGATGAGACTGGCACCTCCCTGAGGAATTCACAATGTTGTGGCTGGCTGGCTTGGGAGATGGGGTTTCAGTCAGGGAAGATTCTTGCTAGAGGTTGTAGCTAATAAACATAGCTGAACTGAATTTGCATTGCCTCTTGGAGTTCCTTGGGCTAGGTCTGACAATATAGTATAATATCATCATATATTACATCATTTCAGTGTAATTTTGGCTTCTAACAGGTGCTTATAACTCTAGCCTTATTGTAACAGTCTTAGTCAGCAGTACCAAAATTGAACTACAGTAGTGATTATCAGTATAGCACAATATAGTACCCCACTGTCTTTAGAAGGGTTTACAGATAATTCACTTGCTTGTCAGATAATCCTTTCCAAGAGAAATAAAGTATTATTTCTTCATGACTGATAAACTCTTACTACTATCTGACAGCTACTGTTCTCTAATGTGCTTGATCAGCTGATATCTAAGCTGTATTTTATTCTATGGTGACTTCATGGATATGTCCACTTAGTTTTTTTTAGCAACAATTTGGAGGCAATTTCCTACTATCATTTTCCAGCAGTCCCCCCCCCCCCCCCAATTTCCCAGTCTAGCCTGAAACAGTTCTGAAATTTTGTGGTGGTCTCCCCATCAAACACTAATCAGGTTTGACCTTGCTTAGTTTTTCAGGATAAACCAAGATCACTAGGCACTCTAGCAAACTGGTGTTTAATCTGATTTCTTATCCTTGACCCAGTGTGCAAAATCTATATCAGTCATTGGTACAGTTGATTTGTATGGGCGGTGTCCAGAATTATTCAAATAAAGACATAATTATATATAAAAGTAGGTGTGTCATTGAATTAAAAATAAAAATGGAGCCCAATAGCTAGTATTATATATCCAGTCTAAGAACTCTGCTTTGAATTCTTCATGATTCCCCAAATAATCAGATTTCATTATATTTCAGTATACCTTGAGGCATGGTTTATCCTTATTACTATGAATATTATTATTCACTAATAATATTCATATCCTCTTTGGCCTCATACATCATGCTAAGCCAGGACATCTGAGCATGATGTGTGAACCCAGTCATTGGTGTTTATAAGCTCCAGTGCATTGCATAAACTTTACCAATTGTGGCTTACTAAACAAACCTTTATTTAACAAATTATGCTAATCAATCAATATTCCACTGCTAACTTCTCAGCATGTATAAAAGCCTTACATGAGCAGCAGCTATTCAGCATAGTTCTGTTCCCCATTCCCACAATGACTGGTTTCACATATGGGTTAAACCTTTTGTTTAAACATGGTTATAGTTTAAATATGGTTTATTGATTAAATATAGTGCATTATAAAAATTAACTGGGTAAAGCAACTGCTAAGTTCGTAGTCTTCTTTTTTTTTGCAAACCACAATTATTGATTTCATAAATATCTCATTCAGTGTCTTTGTTGTTTGATATAAAAACAGGTTTTAGTTATGCCAGCAAAGACAGAAAAGAAGATTCATTTAAAAGATCCTGCTTTCTCAC
This sequence comes from Liasis olivaceus, assembly GCA_030867105.1. Taxonomy (NCBI): domain Eukaryota; kingdom Metazoa; phylum Chordata; class Lepidosauria; order Squamata; family Pythonidae; genus Liasis; species Liasis olivaceus. The sequence goes on from CM061348.1 coordinate 205,948,852, forward strand.
TGCTGCTTTTAAACTGGGAGAAACACTCCTTAGTTAGGGAAATGTATTTATTTTAATTTATGTATTTGTTTTATTTACTGCCAGAATCAGCAGGAATTCTCAGTGGTTAATCTTACAAAAACATGAACATACAACAGTAGAAAAACTTATGCAAACAATAGTAATCACCACCACCAATCAAAGACAGTGCCAACCCAATTACTCTCCAAAGACTCTTTAAAAATGCTCCATTTTAATAAGTTTCCAGGATGTCATCAAAGTGGCTACCAGCCTGACTTTGGGAAAGAGGCTGTTCCATAAAATAGGACCCATCACTGAAAAACACTATTTCCAGGCCTCAGACCTCTCCCCACAAAATTGGGAAGCTGCTTGTAATTTCTTCCGGGGCAAAGGAACCAGGTGGGCACAGTCTAAGCGGATGAGGCAGTCATGCTGAAACAGGATATCATTTTAGAATTGATTTCCTTTTTTTGTTTTTTTAAACAAACTTTTACTTCTACAAATACTACTTGGCCCTTGCTACACTCTGCAGAACCTTCCCCAATGTGACATTTTCCAACTGAATGGGGGACATCAAATCCCCAAATTCCCAGTCAGCAGTGCCAACTGAATTTGAGAACACGTCTGTTTGGGGAAGCCTGCATTGTAGTTTCATGTAGCTGTAATGGGGATTGGAGCTTTTGTTTCAGCTATAACAAAACATGTGTGTGTTTGTACAGATCCAAGATTTGCAATCAAAAGCAGTAGAGAAATACTATTTCTAAATACATTAATAATAAACAGGGTTAGGTTAGCTTGCTGGCTGATAATGATGGTTGCAGTCCAAGACAGTTGGAAGCAGGTGGATTCATTATGATCAGCACAGAAATCTATGCAGTGTTTTTATGCCTTGCATAATTTTTTCAGATGCCCAGTGTTAAAAAACCTTTAATTTGGAAATGTCCTTAGTTGTCCAAAATAGGAAGCCACTGAATCAGAATGTTGATTTCCTTTAAAGCATATATTGCTGATTAGTATCAGCATATATTAAAAACTTTGAATTAGAATTCTACACATTTTGTTCCATGCTATGTCATCAGTACAGTATAGACTCTGAATGGGACAAGCACAATCCAGCCGATGATTACCTTCAAATGAATAGTTTAGCAAAAGTTGCTTACAGTTCAGTTAGCTGTGACCAATATGAAAATAACCCACTCTTATCATTTAAAAGCTTCCATGCAGAATTCACTATGCAGCAGCACTGATCCTGCAATCTGTAAATCCTCATCCAATGGCTGTCTTTGCTGGGCCAACAGACATGTGTAGACATAATGTTAAATTAAAATTTAGCATTATATGTGCACGCCTTGAACTCCGGAGCTCTGCCTTCTTCATTCATGCTCCCACGCTGTCTTAAATTCAGAAGGTTTCACTATGGTTTTGTCATAATTTATGAAGCCAATGAAATACTGTTGATGCTTATCTATAACTTAAAATAATGTTGAACAGCCTATAGACCCTGAATTCCATTTTAATTTCCCCCATATCCTCATCTGGCCATACCAGTTAATTTTGGTAGCATTAAAGATGAAGATTAGTGGGATGGTTCTCTGCTATTTTGAGGAAACAAACAAAAATGATTCTGCAAACCTTAAAATAGCTTAAACATAGTTTAGAAATCAATAGAAAACACATCACAATAAGAATAGAATCAATATAGGAAAAAAAGTAGCATTTCATACCTAACACATATCTATCATACTCACTACAGTTTTATGTTCTCCAAAATATTAAATCCATCCCCTGGCCTAAAAAGATTGTCTATCCTGATTTAAGGGAACAAAGTAGCTTCAAATCATGGTTTCTGACCCTACTTGTTTCTTTAAAGTATAGTTAGTATTAACTACAGTGTGAATTAATTTCTAATGATTTTAATCCCACTTTTGTTTAATTTTTACAGTTACAATTTGTTTACCAAATTGATTTTTTTGGTTCCAAGTCAGCTGATAAATATAAATACATTCATTTTGAATGTGAATATCAATTACCATAAAACAGATTTTACTGATAGTAAAATGTACAAAGTGAAGAGTATTTATTCATTATTATATGCAAATTCTGAGCCCTGGAAGATAGGGCATCAGTCTCTTAATGGTTTTAACAGTGAGTGATATGGCCAGGCTAAGAACCAGTGGGGGCACTGATGGGGCTGGAAATCAATAACATTTAGAACAATTTAACACACACACCCCTTGGGTCAATCTAGAAGTGTTGAGACTACATTTTGCCCATCTCTGATATAAAGCTATATTATACTATTTTCTTCCATAATTGTCTTTTCTTGATGAGTTACGTCAGCTTATAGGTGAAGAGAAAGCATTGGAGGACAACCCCTGTGTTTACCAGCCACTGTCTTAGCGTGGAAATGCCAATGTGAATGTATAGGATTGTGATGTGATTGATTTATAGCTCCACCAGTTGCGGCATAGTGTGCTATGGGTATAACGGAACCAAGGCTGAGCCTATGATAGATAGGTAGGTAGGTAGGTAGGTAGGTAGGTAGGTAGGTAGGTAGATAGATAGATAGATAGATAGATAGATAGATAGATAAAGTATATGCCCACATATATGAATGGAATCAGTGTGAACTGCTCTGGGAGCCCAAACGGAAGAGGAGAACAGAAAATTGGTAAAGTAAAATAAAATGAAACTGAAGTTTGATACCCCCGAATGTTCATCTTTAGATCACTGCCAAGTAGGAAACTGATTCATAGTTCCGTTCTTCAGAGAAACCAGCAGGGCACGTTTAAGAACTGGCAAGTGTAGCAGAGATTGACAGGTCCACATGACAGAGCATTTGCAGGTAGCCTCTTCCACAGAAGAAAAACCAAACCCTGACATTTTATACAAGAGACTGTATGAAAAACCTTATACATAAAGCAGTATGTGTGCTTTGTGCTACTCTGGGCATTTCCATACTTAGGTTTTGTTTCAGAGAAGATTTCATGCATGCATGATTTCATTAGATTGTGGCTGTGCTGCCAGTTCCATAACATGAGAGAAAGAGGTGAGAGTTTGTCGGTCTTGGACAACCTTTTGTTGCCATGATGTGTGAAGAATCTTCCTGCCTTCTTAGAGCTTTTACATGGAAGCGAAACCATATGTTAAATATGGTTTCAAATAGCACATTCTTTTAAGTGCTTTGTTGAATTTGGGCTTAACGTAACTGAGTAGAAACTAGATCTTTTAGCAGGAAATCTGACAGAATAATCTTAAATGCTTCCTTGGAAATAAGATACATAGGTTGAGTTCTCACGTTGCACTAAGCCAAAATGTGGTTTGTAGCTTACATTATGTATGAACCCAGATCTTGTATTATGGCTTCTTCAACAAATGATGGTTAAAACAATTTTTTGCTTAACGTGCCGTATGAACTCAGTAACTAAGTTTAAGTTGAGTGCGCCTTGGCTTTGAGTCAACAACCTTGATTTTTTTAGGTCTTATGGTGTAATGAGCAAAATCGCTTGACAACTTTGTCAGATCTGTAGAATATTTTTAAAGCTGGAAAACTGACTTTTCTTGTGTCAGACCATTTGTCCATTTATCCAAGTATTTTCTAAGATGACCAGCACTAATGTTCCACAACCCCATCTGGAAATGTCAGAGATTGGATATGGAATCTTCAGATATGAATATATGAATCTGTCATGTATATTTTAATTCAATTTCTCATTTATACATACTTAAGTCAATTTTGTTCCATTTTGTTCTGCATTTCTACAAAGTGATTCATACTTGTTTTCTTGTACAGGTTATCTAATATCCTAAAATATTGTGTGTGAACCATTTCCATAATATAATGTACGCAGTTTTCATCAGTATGTGATTTTTTTTTGCCATTTTCTACTAAAATATGCAGTTTAATTTTTTATTCAGAAATGTCCATTGCAAAAGTTGAAAACAATTTAATAATTTAATGATCATTTATCTTGTTTCACATATAGGTACACTGAGAGTGAAGTTGTCATATGTTCATATTAAAATGTGAAACAAATTAATTTACCCCATACTGTATCCCCACCATCAAAAAACAAAACCTGTCCTCTTCTGCTAGAGTTCTGGCCACTCCAGTATCGTCTTCTGTAGCTGACAAGACACTAATCATTCCTCAGGCAAAGTTCTTCCCCAACCCTGCTACCAAAGATGTTTAAACCTGAAAATGCAGACAGTATTATCCTGTGCCTTGTGATGCTGCCTTCAAAAGACATATTACATCCCAGACAGGAACAACAGGGAGTTTTTAGTAGTTTCTGATGGTACAGCAGCACACACAGAATGACTATTCATATTGTACTGCAGTAGTTTTCAAAGGCTTGAATGATAATTACCAGATATGTATTGTTATTCAAAAGATTCTTAAAGTGAACATTAAAAAAAACCCAGAATTGTTTCTACTAGGTTTGATGGAGAAAGGATTGGAGAAACATGGAACTTTGCTTTTATATATGATCAGAGCTGTAGGATTGTTATACACGCAAAGATGGAAAGACTCACAAATACAGTGGAAGAATGGATTATTAAATTAGTGGACTTGGCTCAAATGACGAAGTTAACAGCTTTAATAAGAGATAATACCATTTCTAGGTTTGTCTCCTCATGGCAACCCTTCCTAAATTATGTGCTTGGGTTGGGAAAAAATGAAGCTTTGATTGTGGGATTTAATGATCAGATGGTTTGTGTTGATATAAATAATGTGAATTTGGATTAATTAGTGGTAAGAGATTAACTTTTTTCAAATTTGTACTCATATCTGTATTGGAGATAGTCAGAAGTCATTTTCTGTTTCATCTTTCAACCTATTTTCACTATTTTAGTTTTTGTCGTTTTCTTTTAGTTCTATCTTCTTTCTTTTCTTTTCTATTCTTTTTTATTTGTATTTATTTATTTATTTGTTTGTTTGTTGATTATTTATTAAATTTCTCCCTCACTCATATCCCCCCAATGGGGGAACTCTGTGTGACTCACACAAACATTAAAACCATAAATATATATAAATACATAAAACATCAATTTAAAAACATTACTAAAAAGAAAAGGAGAGTCCAAGAAATGAAGAATCTGGGGCTGAAGACAGCAGGCCTCTATTTTATTTGTACTTTTTATATATCTTAATAAAAGTTCTAATTAAAAAAAAAACCAAAGGCTTGAATGATAATTGAAAAGAGTTGTTCCCAATACAGACTTTTCTGTCTGACGCTGCTGGTAGCAAAACAAAACAACCAGACTGTATTTTTATAAAGCTGTATGAGGCTTCAGAATACACTTCATGTTAGAACTTCTTTAATCTAACAGAGAAGAAAAATGGGCAGCAGTTCAGTTGTCCAAATTCTTGCACAAATATTGATAACCATCTTTTTTCTCTGGCCTGTAATGGCATTTAGTCCATTGACAACATCAAGCAACAGTAAATACTATGACAACAGCCACCATTTTAACCAATTTTAGAAGGAAGTTAAGTTGATTAATATAAGGATCTAACTAAAGGGCTGCTAATCATGACGATGCTATGAAATTATTGGGTTCAGAATACTATGTCACTGAATATCAGTTGCTCAGAATTAAATGGAGCTCCATTTGCCGGATGATGTGATCAAACTTTATGTGGCTTTATTTTCTTAAACAAAGGCAGGGACCATGGGTATGTCCCAAGGGGGTACGAAAGGAAAGCAAATGACAAAATGTGCACTGCAACTTTACAATGCAAATTTTGTCCCTTTTGTTCTTGGAACATGACATTGCACCCAATTACACAAGGGGCAGACGTTCTGTAGTGACATCACAAAGCACGTGTTGTTATTTTCACAAAAGCTCTGTTTGCTGTGGACACCTATAGTAGAGACTGGCTGATTCCTCAGATTCTAGATGGTTTGGTGGGAAAATAGAAGGTATAAGGTTGAAAAGTATAAGATGGGCTCCCTGAGTCAGTCAAGGCAGATAATGTCATAAGCCTATGTGAGATGGCTAAGAGATTTGTGTGCAAATGACATCATAAAAGAGAACATATAATGAAAGAGAAAATGTGCAACCACAATGCTTTCATTATGATTGACTCTGCCTTTGAATAGACCCCCTTGCTTCCTAACAGGTTCAGCCAGGTAATGGATGAAGCTGAATATAACAAAGAATTATCACTTATGTCCAATAATTTTCTATGAATTCAATCTCCACTATTTAGACACTACATTTTAGATTGTGAAATTAAATATGTTTATTTCAGATAAGAACTTGTAAATCAAGGAGTTTATTTTAAGCAACTGAAGCAGGCTTTCAGAGCAAGATGAAGTCTATTTTGAAATGCAAAATAATAATTCTGGAACAATGTTCAAAGATTTTTAGCTGTTTAGGGGTGTTGAATTCATTCCTATAAGAATTTCTTGCCACTAGTAGAAAAAGAGGCAGAGACCCCAGTTTTGAACCACACTATACCTCCTCGCTTTTTAGCCTCAGTCTCAATGGAACATTTTAACAATGGAACTCTGTGTAAAATGTTATTTATTGTGCCTCAAATGCTAATAAACAAAATGCTTCATTGCTAGAGGAGTGTTCTTTCAGCAGGATTAACATTTAAAATAAAGAGCAGTCACAGTCTTCTTAACTTAATTCTAACTGAATTTCCTGTCATTAGGAAACAGTAGATTTTGACTGGTCAAAGGTAAGCTTGGAATTAAAAAAAAACAAAACTATTTACTAAAGAATCTCAAACATTTAATAAAATAAGACCTATGCCTTTAGCTGCATTAACATAGCAAATTGCTTTATTCAGTTCGTGCACATGGCTTCATGTCGGATGTGGTCAGTCAGTCACCCATCTTTGCAAAGTAAATCAGATTGTGAAAAGTCGGTAAAGTCTAACCAGGTATTTTGACTTTTCTATGGTTAGTCATTTCTCAGCCCTATTTGGCCTGCACTTAAAAACCTTTTTAGAATGTCTGCCAAATTTGCAAAAGAAACTGGCATCTTAATTGTTCTCTGGTTGTCATGTTGCTAAAATAAATTATGCTAATAATGCAGCCAATTCTTGACATACATTCATGCATGGATACTCATCACATTATGCAGAGCACAGAAAAGAATTAAGAAATACTAAGCAAAAGGAAAGTAAACTAAAATTAGTTTACTCCAAAACCATTTACTGTATCACTCCATACTTTTCTATATTGCAAATCATACCTGTTTCCATCACAATCATAAGCTAGCTTTTGTTCTTTAAACTTCCATTGCTTCCTTTTACAGTATCTTATGAACCCTGTCCAATTACAACTTTCTTGGTCTCTTAACCTGTTCATTTTTCTTTTATATACTGTATTTGTTTTGCAATTCAATCCTCCATTATTTCAATGTACTTCTTTTGTGTTGGTCACTCACTTTTACATTCCATCCATATTTATTCAACAACTTATCTCTTCTTTTATCACACCCACATTTTAAATAATCCATTCCATTTTCATCCTTCTCCTGACATACTCATCTTTCACTTCTATAGAACACTGCCGCTGTCACTGAGAAGCAGCACCTTCTGGCCTCAGCTCCCCACACCTCCTGGAAGTGTAGGACCACAAGGAGTTTCTTTTTCAATGTTCAGGTAGGTTAGGCCCATGTAGGCTGGAGGAAGAGATCCTGCAAACATCCAGGTGAAAAGCCACAAAGGGCTTTAAAGGTTAAAACAAATACTTTAAATACCAGAACTAGTTCAGGGACAGTAATATAGGTTTTATATGCTCCCAATGTCAGAAGCACATTAAGATATGGGCTGCTGCATTCTGGACCAGTTGTAATTTCCAAGTAGTCTTTAAAGCATATTGCAATATAGATATTCCTTGGTTAACAGCCACTTGTTCAGTGACCGTTCAAAGTTACGACGGCGCAAATGAATGGTAGTTACGACTGGTCTGGCCATCCCAGCACCCCTGTGGTTCACGTGATTGCGATCTGGGTTACTGGCAACTGGTTTGTGCTTATGACGGTTGCAGCATCCTGCAGCCACGTGATCATGATTTGTGACCTTCCCTGATGGCTTCTCACAAGTAAAGTCAATGGGGAAGCTGGCAGGGAAGATCACAAGTTGCTCAGGTAAGTCTCCCCCACCTGTGCACCCACCCACAGCCCCTCTGCGCTCGCACTGTACCTCACTGGTCACCTGCCCACCCTTGCGCACCCTCCCCGAGCCGCACTGAGCTAGCACCACACCTCCCCCACCACCCGCACACCCTTGGGTGCCCTCCCCGAACTTGACCACACCTCCCCATCCACTCAGGCACCCTCTTGCACCCTCCCCGAGCCTCACTGCGCTCATACCACGCCTCCCCTGCCATTCATGCACCCTCACATACCCTCCATGGACCTTGCTGCACTCACGCTGTACCTTCTTTGCCACTCACACACCCTTGCAAACCCTCCGTGAGCCTCACTGCACTCGTGCCGGCCTCCCCTGCCACTCGCATACCCTTGCACATCCTCCCCAAGCCTCATTGTGCTCGCACCATGCCTCCACACCACTTGCGCACCTTCACACACCCTCCCCAGGCCTTGCTACACTTGTACCATGTCTTCCCCACCATTCATGCATCCTCGCGGATCCTCTCCAAGCCTCGCTGCACTTGTGCCACACCTCCCCCACCACTTGCGTACCCTCGTGCACCCTCCCCCACCTGGCAGCAACCATCTCAAGCCTCATCACACTCATGCTGCGCCTCCCTCACCACCTGCACACCCCCGCATACCCTCCCTGAACCTCACTGTCTCGTGCCCACCTCCTCCGCCACCCGTATACCCTTGTGCACTCTACCTCGCCTGGCAACAGCCACCCCAAGCCCCTCAGCACTCATGCTGTGCCTCCCTGCCACTTGTGCATCCTTCCGCACCCTCCCCAAGCCTCGCACTGACGCTGTGCCTCCTTCACCAAGCCTCAGTGCACTTGTGCCATGCCACTCACATTCTCTTGTGCACCCCGCCTCACCCTGCATCAGCCACCCCAAGCCCTGCTGTGCTCATGCCGTGCCTCTCTTTCCATCCATGCACCCTCATGCACCTTCCCCGAGCCTCGCTACGCTCATGCCACACCTCCCTGGCCACTCACGCATATTCCCCGCCACTCACACACCCTCACACGTCCTCCTCCACCCAGCAGCAACCACCCCAAGCTCCACTGTACTTGTGCTGCCCCTCCCCGGCCACCTGTGCACCCCCTGCACCCTCTCCCACCTGGCAACAGCCACTTGCCTGCCTACCAGCCTCTTGTGAGCCACCTGGGACTTGCAACTTCCTGACAGCTTCCCCACTAACTTTGGTTGTTGGAAGCTGGCAGGAAGTTGTGGGGAGGTGCTTGTTTAATGACCCATGATCCAATGGGGACTGTAGGGGACTGCAGTGGGGACTGTAGGGATTGCCATCACTAGGCGATGTGGTCACGTGATGTTGCGCTTTATGACCGCATTACTTAGTGATGGGAATTTCAGTCCCAATTGCCATCATAACTCAAGGATTACCTTTGGTCTATCCCAGTGGTGATGAGGTTGTGTATTACTGTAACCAGATCCTTCTGCACCAGGTAAGGCCACCATTGTGCACAAATCAAAGCTGGGCAAAGTCCCCTCTAGACATGACCTCTACCTACTGTTTAAGCAGGAGCTATGAGCTCTCAAGGATCCCCAAATTGCAAATCTACTCCTTTCCTGACTATCCAGAGAGAACACTGGAGTTGATGGATAACCCTGATGTACAAACAGCAACTCCATCTTGCTTGGGTTCAACTTTCAATGTTCTCTCCCATTCAGACCTCAAAGCACTGAATGCATTTTCCCTCCAGCACTGAACATTGACAGCATTTCCCCTATAGTCAGGGATGGCAACGTACAGTTGGATATCATCAGTAGATTGATGATATTGCACCTCAAACTGTCAGACAATTTCCCCTGGTGGTTTCACATAAATGCTAAAAAGCAGGAAAAGAGAACTGACCCCTGCAGTACCCCCTAAATGAGGGGCCACCAGGCCAATCTCATATCCCACCATAACAGACTACAACTGTCCAATAAGAAAGGAGGGGAACCACATACCCCTTAGGTAGCGCAGTAAGATACCATGGTCAATCTATCAAAAGCCACCAAGAAGTCTAAAAGGACCAGGAAAGGCACACTACCCCTACCCAGATTCTGACAAAGGTCATTCAGGACAGTGACAAAAGCCATCTCAGTCCTTTACCCTGGCCTGAACCCTGATTGAAAAGGCTCCAGATAATCTGCTTCTTCTAGAGTACTAAAGATCTGCCACCATTGTCTCAACAACCTTCCGCAAAAAGGAAGGTTGGAGACTGACTGGTTGTTATCAGGATTCAGAGATGACTTCTTCAAAAAAGGGTACATCACAGCCTCCTTCAGGATTGCTGGCAGCTCCCCTTCATGAAGGAGGCATTAACAATCTCATGGATCCAGATGGTCACTTTTCCACTTGTTCCTTACAGTAGCCAGGATAGGCAGGGGTCCAAATTGTATATGGTAGTAGACAATCTAGACAGCACCATATCTGCTTCCTCATATAATATGCCCCATATGATATGGCAAGATGGTGCCATAGTCACCATCAAAGACTTTGCCCATGATGAATCAAGACTGATGAATCTGAGCGACTTTGTTGGCAAAATGCTGTGCAGTTGATTACAGTGGCTGGTGGGAGACCTCTATAATGACTCTTCTCTAAAAGGGAATTGGTGACCCTAAACATGGTTGCTAGACAACTGTCCATCAATTGAATAAGGGAGGAGAAGTGAGCCCTTTTTACTTCCCTTATTGCCATTGTGTAGGTCAACACATACCCATGCTTGGTTAGATTTGCTTTTAATCTTTCTCCATCGGCACTCCAGGTGTTATTTCTGGTGCTTCAGTTCCCCAAAGGCCTCTGTAAACCATGGCACCAACTTGAATTGTCTTTCAAAAAAAGGTAGCTTGGGGACAATTGAGTCCAGTGCCCAATTTGCCAGTTGTTTACCAGGAACTGAACCCACTGCTCTCCAGAGAGCTGGGAAACTCCCTAGGTGCCTCTAGAAACCAGTAATGGATATTAGGCACTTGGGGCAGACTATCTAAACAACTCTCATTGCCCTGTAGAAGTCATGGATGACTCGCAATCACAATAGAATCAGCTTGTGGTCTGATCATGACAATAGGTTGGTAGAATTGCCCTCTGTCTTCAGATCGTACAATAGCTGCTCCAAGAGAAACCAAGGTCTAATATATGACTCTCTACATGTGACAGGCCTGAGATTATCTTACACAAGCCCATGACTGCCATAGTAATCATGAACTCTAGGGCTTTATGTGAGTCAATCCCAGACCATGGAGGCTGAAGTCCCCCAATGCCTGGAGATCAGCTGCAAATGTCTGGAGATCTTGTTGGGCAGCAAGAGTGGCTGGTATATCAGTAAGATCCCAAACTTGTCTTTAAGCTTAACATAATGTATAGGCACTCCACCCTAGTATCTAATGAGTAGAATCCTTGATCACAGATTCAATATCTCTTACAATCAAGGCCACCACCTCCCTTATTTTGGCATTGAGCCTGATGAAGCATCTGACATCCAGGTAAGCAGATTTCAGACAAGGCAACATCATCTGCCTGGTTTCAATAATGCATGCCAGGTTTGCTGCCTCACCCACCACCAAGTTGTGAATGAAGGTGATCTTGTTGTAAACAGACATGGGATTAACTATCAGCACTTTGAGGCCAAGATCTCCAGCAATCCAACACTTAGCCTCCAGAATGAAGCCATCAAGTTGGAAATTGAGATCTCTACCAAATTGGAAATCTCCTTTCCTCTGTAAAACAGCCCACCCGATACTCCACACCATTATCTTCCTCATCCCAATACTGGGCTGAGAGAGAATGACTGGCCCAAAGTCACCCAGTCAGCTTTCATGCCTTAGGCGGGACTAAAACTCACAGTCTCCTGGTTTCCAGCTTGGAGTCTTAACCTCTGGACCAAACTGACTCACCTGCTTACTGGGGCAACCACCTCACATTCAGCTTTATATCATTTCTCTTTTTATTATTTCAGTTTGTATTCCTTGATGCTGGATTTTAGGACTGAAGCTTCTTCAGATTTTTTTTTTTTTTAACTAGTTCTAGGGCTATGCTAAGGTGGTTGATTTTTTGGAGTGTGGTATTTTGGGAACCATTTCCTCCAGTGTAATGGAAGAGCAACTTCTTTCTTTTTCCAAAGAAGCTTAAACTTTTGATAACATTATCATGGGAGAGGTATAGGGTTTTGCACCTGCCTTAGTTGTGAAATGGCTGAGAGATGTGTGCGAATGTATAGGCAGTTAGAGAGGCGTCAGAGAAATAAAGAACACGATCACAATCTCATTGTCAAAACAACTCACAGAAATAAAGTACAGTAAGCTCAAAACTACATTCAAATAAAAGTAAGGCACTTAGAGAAAGAGTAGAAAAATAAAGGCCTGTTTCTCAGGGAAAGAAAATATTCCAGAAACTAAAAGATAGATAACAGGGGCCAGTCTCTCCCAGATTGTTAAAATAGCTAGCATTAGATGGGTGCAGACTTCCATGCATTATTACTTATCCTGGCATGCTTGCCTGTCCTTCATGGTAGCAAAGGACTCATGCAATCCCTCAACAAACCTAGAAAAATAAAGAGAAGTGACCTAAGAATAGTTATGATTATGTATTACAGCAATTTAACCATCCAAAAATGCCTAAACAGAATTTTCAATAACTACCTGTACAAGACTAATTTGTATACCAAGAGAAGCTGAACTGCTCCAAAAATTAGCATGGTGTAGAATAACATCTCTGTTCTGTAGGATAACATCTGACTATCCACATCTGGTGAGTCCCAAATAGGATGAAATTGGTCACATGGAGCCTGCTGGTGATCAGTGTAACAAAACACCATGCAGGATATTCACAGTGCAAAAAGAGAGAAAGGGGGTATGTGTGGAAATCATGTAAAACCCCATACACGAAGGCATGCCATAATGTAACATCTGTATCTCTCTGTATGAGTGCTTAAGGGAATGTGGGCTATATGTACCATTCTGATAGATTAAAATAGTGTTTCTCAACCTTGGCAACTTGAAGATGTGTGGACTTCAATTTCCAAAATTCCCCAGCCAGCATGGGAGTTGAAGTCCACATATCTTCAAGCTGCCAAGATTGAGAAACACTAGATTAAGGAAACACAACATAAACATTAAGCAGGTATATTTTTATTTCCAGTAAGAACAGGCAAAGCTGAGGTAAAGCATCCTCTCTCAATCTTCTATCCTCCTGAGAAAGGGGCATGACTTGAATGAGAGAAAAGCCCTCTTTCCAGAAGCAAGGGCTACAGTTGAGATTCTACAGGTTGGTGCTGCAGGCTGTCCTGCTCACTCTTCTGCTTCAAGATCTTGTCATGCTTTTTTGCCTTTCCCCAGTAGTTCCATTTTTCTGCTCCCAGTTGAGTTCTGGTTCAGCTTGCCAGTAAGGAATATTGGTCTTGTCTGAGAATTTGGGACATTTATTTTGTTTACTATAGTGAAGCTGCATAAAGGAAACTTGAGTTACAGCTGAAAACTCTTTTATAGGACGATTTGTCCTAGCCAGGACTTTTAGCAGAATTTGTGGGGGAACAAAAGTGTGAGTTACTGTGAAAAAGAAGCAGCATTTAATGCAGTTTGTGTATACAGGGCTGTCCTGTGCTGGTTTCATCTCCTGTATTTGCAGAAGAAGAAAGTGAACTTTATGGTCTACTCTTGGCGGGCTTTCAGTATATCAAGCTGTTCCACTTTTAATTATTAAAACATACACATGTTCTTGAGAAATTGCAAACAAAAACGTTTGCAGCATAAATGTATTAGAAAAGCATTTCTGAAAACCTGCAGAGACAGAAGAACTGAAATTCTTGGGGGGCGGGAGACAGCCTGAAAAAAATATCAGAGAGCTGAATGGATTCTATGGAATCTAAATTGAAATTATGGCAGTGCTGATAATTTTGTTAGGCTTTTTCCCAAGGCTTTCCCATAGAAAGAGAGAGAGAAAATGAGAAATTAACCCATCGATTCCCCTCCCCCTATGAGGTGTAGGAGGAGGAGTGATATTTTCATGGTGTATTTTCATAACATTTTTTTAATATTTGGCAGAAAGGGTTATTCTATTCCTTTTAACTTTCAGGCACTATAAGCTGGCTGACTGGTATTTGTTCTTGCTTTAACTATTGCGTCTACTTAGAGTTTAATTTCAGTTGCTGTGTCACAATCTCCCACAGTGCTTGGAAGGGTGACTCAGAATACAGCTTTCTAATTATTTTCTAAGAACAGTGTCCTAGAAGCTTTTTAAAGATTCGTGCTAACATGAATGACCCATAATTTAATGGAAAGATAAAGCATGAATAAGAATGCAAATTTAAAAAAAAAAACAGAAATCAACAGCAGCATAGTAATTTTTAAAAAATGAGCTTAGATGAGAACCGCCATTCACTGAAAGCTTTTCTGAAGAGACATGCTTTGAGCTGTTTGCCTAAATACTTCTATATAGATAGGAAAAGAGTTCCATAGCCTGGGTATTATTGCTGAAAAGCCTTGTCCCCAATTCCATGCAGCACAAAAGACAAACTATAACAGAATTCAGAAATGTTACTTTCTGATTTTATTGGGATAAATACTCTGACCCCTGTTTCTCATATTGTTATTATCTATTTGTTTTATTTTCTTTTATCTGAATATTTTGCTTTCCGGGAACTGGTGGGGCAGAGGGATGATTTATAAACATGTCAAATAAATTTTATCTTGTCATCCCACATCTAGATCTTCACTGATTGTCCACTTCCGACCCTTTCAAACTTTCCTAGAATCGGATGGCAGGTCAGGATGGAGCTGGCATATATGGTGATATTGTGATTGCAGACATCACCCCTGTTTTCATGTGCTGATATACTTTGTCCTGTCTACATAGTCCCTGAATTCCTGAAAAAGGGAAAGAAAAGGGGTATGTCTCTATGTGCATCTGTCAGCTGAGGATATTTCATTGTCTCTAACCTAAGAGAGCTTATGTCACAAGTTACATGTTAGATTTTAAAGTTAAAAATTCTCTTTTGCATTTGCAGCATTTGATTCACTGGAATAGGTCTCCAGAGGGACTTATTTTTGCCCCATGAGAATGAGACCTCATTCATGGACCCAACCAAGCACAGTTTGAATTACTACATAATTGATGTACTATAGTGTTTTGGAAAGTTAATCTGAGTGAAGTTATTGTGGCCCTTCCTTGGCTAATATCGTTCATTTTTCCTCTTTTATTTTTCTCTATTCTTAGGCTTGGCTAGATAGTTCTGCTTCGGTGCTTGAGAAGAAGATCTGTACAAAAGAAAACAATATGCAATTCACAGTCAAGGTTGTGTTGACCCCTACTGAATGTATATACCAGATAAGAAAGCTGCACAGTACCTTCCAAGTGCCAATCCTTAGGCCATCAAACTGACAGGTTTGTGTATCTTTTATTCCCTTCCTGCCCTAGATAATATTTGCCAATCCACATACAGCTAATAAGGAACAGCATACCTTTGTTTTCACAAGCTTTCCTTCTGCTTTAGATGTTTTGCAATTTTGAACTACTCTTACTGAAGCCACACTGGTAGCTTTTTAAAACAGTCCTGTTCTGTAACTAATGTTAAAAGTGCATAAGGAAAATAGTATTTAATTTCCATAGCTTGGGCCTTGACCTAGATTTTTTTAGAGAAAGAATGCCTCATGGAAAGAGTTATAATAACTGCCCCTAGCTCTACAATCATGATGTATATACTGTAGATAATAAAAAATAAATGAGTCATCCTAGGATCCTACCACATAACATATACTTTAAAAAAACAGAAAAAGACTGTGTAAAATATTTAAGCAAAATAGTAAGACCATAAAGGGGGATATTTTATTTAGATGTTTAAGATGGGAGAGTGAATGCCATAAACCAAAATATTCCAAATACAGTAATGGATTTATTGTTTTCTATTCCTTCCTGATCCAATATTAGTATTTTTCCAATAATGACATTCAGTGGCTGGGCAGCTTATAAGTGTTTTGACATAGGATTGTCTAATATTCTCCCTAAAGACTTTTCATGGAACATAAATCCTCATGATCATTTTTAATGACTGCATTTCAATTCTAAGTGCTACACTGCTCATTCCAGTTTATTCTACCCAGCTGTACAGATTGAAAGAATGTATATTTCCAACATTAAATCTTTTTTATATTTACAACTTATGCCTAATTATTCCTAATTGTGAATCTTAAATGTAAGACTAAGGTTGGCTTCCAAGTATATACATTCACAATGCAAGGCACATTTTATAATTTCTAGCTGTCAATATCTATACACTGTATGAATTAGACTTTTATTTTCATAAAACACTATTTGAAGCTCCATCAGCTTAGTAGTTTGAATTTAAGAAGATTAACAGTTTAAGTCGTGTGTGGAATTCGCCACATATTTATCATTAAAGAGGAACTTTTGTCCTCAGTTAATGACTATTATCCCAAATTTCCTATATTCTGGCAATACATATCTATGATTCACCCCCAGTATAATTTGCCTGAATGTCATGTATGCAGCATGAATATATCCCAAGGTTATTTGTTCATCAAAATGAAAATCCCATTTTCTCTCATCCACCTTTAGTTCTCCACACTGAAAATTTCTTTATTTCAAAATTCCTTTATTTTAATGTTTTCTACTCCCTGCTGTATCTGGCTGTTAATATATCTACATCCTTGCCTGCCAGTCCATGTATTCATAAATGAAAGTATTTTCAAAGCTACAGTAATGCAATTTTAACATATAATGAGCATATTCTTCTTTAACCACTTAATCTCTAAATGGTTGTTATCCTTTGTTTTTCCACTATTGTAGCACTAGTATATCATCCAATGGACTTCACTGTAATTATTTTAAGATTAACTGAAAACCTTCTGTGGAAAAAGGTATTTTGACCCAGGTTTTCAAGCAGCATTGCAAAAACAAAACAAAGAAAATCTGTATTTTTTCAACCATTAAAATATGGTAGTCTTCTCCAGTTTGGTATTTTCTAGGTGTACAGGGACTGCAACTCATGGAATTTTCAATTAGTATGGAGGATGTTTGGTTGGAAAAACTGCCAGAAAATATAGGTTTGGTTGAGAAGTATAATAGAATGAGTGTCCTACGGTACAGTGCGCACAAGCTTCTCCCAAAGATTACAAGTTTAGATAGGAACATTTTGGGAAATTAAGCCTTCACCTCCCATCCTTAAAAATAAGTATATTGATTGCTTAAAGCAAATGCTTTTGGGCTTAAGCCTTGGAGGTTTCCAAAGTAATACAGGAAGCTATTTTGCAATGCTAGAAAAATATACAGTAATTAAAAAAGAGATCATGAGATTTAAGAAACTTGCTGGCCAACTTGTTAATGAAAAGGCACACTTCCCACACTTAAACACCTGCTACTATAATCTCTTTAAGAATGTAGTTCCTAATATGATGCTTCCTTGTCATGTAGTTAGATCAAGTTGGATCTAGATTTGAAGCTAGAACAAAAATCAAAGAACCAGGCCTATGGCAGTAAACAATTTTGTGCAGAAGAAGGCAACATTTTTCAAAGACTTCTAGAATGGTCTTTAAAATGCTTTCCGATGTCATTTCTATTATGTCTGTTTTTTATCATGAAGCAATTGAACCATCATAGGTAAAGTTGTAAAACTGTGTCCAATTCTTATTTAGATCATTAGGAAAAGTTAGAGATTTTTAAAAGGACATTCCAGAAGGAAGTGGTACACTCCTATTGTTGGCCTATTCCCAGCTTCATGCTGAATCAAAACCATTTTTCTGTTAGAAGCATGTTAGAAGCAAAATAAGTATATTGATTGCTTCTGTTAGAATCAGAAAGCTAGCATGATGGTGCACTTTTAAAATTATTTTGCAGCATGTCCAGAGACTGCTGGAGGCAGGAAAATGACACACACACACACACACACACACACACATACCTGCCCATCTCACAACAATGACTCTGGGCAGCCTACAAGGAATTAAAACAACAGTAGCTGCAAACAATGACCCACGTTTTCAAGCAGCATTGCAAAAACAAAGCAAAAAAAAAAAAAATCTGTATTTTTCCAGCTTTCTTTATTCAGTTATATCAGTCTACCTAACCTTTTTATATAGATCTCAGGTAAGATATTGCTGTTGCCTTAGAAAAGAAAATCATGTAATATTTAAGGTTTAAATATTGTATTTTACAAAAATAGGAAGCCTACAGAATAAAATCAGTTGTCTACAAACTCAGCACAGTCCATACTGGTTGCGAGTGGCTTTTCAGAGTTTCAGACAGAAGACTTATTTTGCATATCGATGTGGAGAAGCTATGAACTGAACCAGGTGACTTTCATGCAAAGCATGTGCTCTGTATGTACTTTTAATAGCATGCATTTCTGAGAAAAAAACATCAGCATAATTTTTGCCTAAAATATAGAATACTTTGTTTACTTTTATCCTAAAACCTGTTATGTAAATATCAGGTTTGTACATTCAAAAAGAAAAAAAAACATTGCTCTGGAGAAATCTGGGCTTTATTGGAAGTACAGCAAGATTCCTCCAAAGTTGTCCTTTTTTAATATAATAACTTTATTAAATTTTTAAAAAACAGAAAGATAAAAATTAAGAAGAACTAATAATTGAGGAAGAGGAGAGAGAAAAAGAAAGAATAAAGAAAGAAAGCAAGAGTGCAGAAAAAGAAAGAAACAGAAATACACCAAAAAAGAATGACTTCGACTTCCTTTATAGCAGATACAAGTAAAACATACATTAAACTCTTACTCTAAGATTTCAACTTAACATCCATTTTTTCTATAATCTGTTAATTTTACTAATCATCAAATCCACGTAGCATAATTTCATTTTTTTCTGTTTCCTGCAAAAAATTCAAAGGGGTCTTCCAATTAGCATTAAAGAGTCCTCCAAAGTTGTCTGATGTGCATTGGGCTACTTCCAGAATTTTGGAAGTAGATACAGAAGGGTATGTGTGGGTTTTTCAGATACAGTTAATTACAAGTTACAGATTTCCCCACAGTTCTGCATAAAAGGAAAATGGCAGGCAGAAAGGAGAGAGTGCAGTTTTGTAATCTAAGTTTCTACTAGAAAATAATTTTACCAGAATGTTTTTTTCTCATACTGTTTCAAAAATGGAGAGATGTAAGATGAAAGTTATCGGAGGATGTGGTGATATGTTTTGTTGTGACTGTCTGTCTGTGGCAGAATCAAGGCTAAGAGCTCCAAGAATAGAATGAGAACCATCACTAACTGGGAGGCATCTGAACCTACTACATCCATTTAGTGGCTGGATGCTGATCCAATTGTTTTTATCCAACTCCCCCCTGTGATGTATGCTCCCAAAGTAGGTATGTGCATACACACAAACACACACAAACACACACAAGTGTACATGTCCAGAAAGACCTATCCACAGAAAGGAAATCACAGCAGCAAGTGAGTTGTCCAATGGGAGAATGTGGCAAACTGAAGTCTGGACTGAATACCTTGCAAGTTGCTGCCAAAGCATCTCAGTCTGGACAGGGATTGTGTAAGCCAATTTAGAGTCAAGCCAGCATAAGCACAGAACTGGAGTGCCTTAAAGAGTAAAGCAGATCCACATTTTCTACTTGGCCCATTGCCAGTACAGACCACTCACCAATCTCTGAGTTCAGGAACAGATGATGTCATCATCTTCCCACCTCCAACCTAGGACAAATGCATCTCACACCTGTGTTTTCCATCTTTGATTCAAAATGGCTGTTTTGTGAACCTGAGCTGTCTTAAACCCTTCAGAACGGATGGTCTCCTGAGTTTTGCAGTAGCAGCCGCAGCATGGATTGGCTGTTGTGTCTGGCATGCCCATTGTTTCGAGACACCGCTGACGGCCTTGGGCAGCTATTTTGTTCTGGGCTGCTTTGCAGTTATTTTCTTGGCTGGTTGGCAGTTGCTGGCTTCTTGTAGTTGATCTGACAAGGCCCCCTGAATTCAATGCACTACCCTCCACCCTAGAAGCTTAGGCTCCAGTCAACCCTTACACCTTCCAGCGAGATGCTCCTTTGGTTTCTGTCCAGTCTGGGTGAAACCTGTTCCCCTTGCTTTCCCACTCTCTGCCCACATTAGTGCAGTTTCTCTTCCCTCCCCTTTCTTATTTTTTTACATCTTTAAGTGGTAACTAGGAACATAGCTTTGTTTCTAAAAAACTGGACTAACAGTTCTTCCTTAAAGTTTTCATGGGTCTACAAAGGAATGTAAAAATGAAAGAACAACTCGTTCTCTATTGCTTTAATTATTGTAGTAATGGAACTACAATGTTACCATAAGGGGAAAAAAGCAAAAAATAGAAAGTGTCTAGTATCAAAGGACGCAATATGTGCAAACATGTGGGAAAGCATCTGTGTGCAAACAATGTGTGCAAACATCTGGGAAAGCGAAGAAAAAGGCCCAAGAATTAGAAGAATGGAACAATCCCTTTAAAAAGGCAGGTACTGGTAGACTGATCCAGAAAGAAGCTAGCCAGGGAGGCTTGCCTCCTCTGCAGGGATGGGATGGACAAGAACCAGTTAGGTCTTGCAATAGGCATAGTCCAGAGTGGGCACCGGCCTGGCCCCATTGCAAATGCACTGTCCTCTGGATAGGAATTTCTGAAGTTGCCTAAAAAACAGGTAAGAGGAACACAGGAGACAAGCAGCTTAGGCTGTAGTACCCAGTTGCCCTAAGTTAAAGCAAGCACATGTTAGTTAGAGTAAGTTAGAATAGTTAGAGTAAGCAGATGTAACATAAAGCACACAATGGAGTAAAACACCCAAACTTCATAGAGATCTGAACTGCAAAGGGATCTTGAAGTGGATAGCTTAATGCAAATGATGAGATGTATGACGTTAAAAGGAAAAAAGAAAATCTAATCTAGCTTTTTTAAGAACATGGCTGAAAATAAAAGTGCCCTTATAATAACACCCTTATATTAGGTCAGTGCATGCCTTGAAAATTATTTGGAACAGGTACAGGATTTCAGAATGCACGGGAGCACTCCTTTAAAGCAGCCGTATCTTTTACTTATTTACATTGGCTTCCACATGAAAGACACATGTTTTTAGGAGTTACATTAAAGACAAGGCTGCTTTAATAAGTCAATTTATAATCCTAGGTATAACACATAATATCCTAAGACTTGGAATATCATGTATTAAAAAGGCCACTACAAAAATAGAAAAGGCGCAGAAAATGGCAATCAAATTGTGAAAGGGTTTGAGCAGCTCCATTACCTCATTTCCCCATAATTCTTAATATGACAAAAGGAGGGAAACTATTAAATATAAATGAAGAGTAACCATAAAGTGTATTTAATTACTTTAATTTTTTAGTTTTCTCCATCACTCCACCCATTTGTCAGAATTTGCCCTTAGCACTTCACTCACAGACTGAATTCAGCCCTTGGTGTGAAAACATTTCTCATTTGTTTTTCATTGTGATTAATATGCAAGCTCCTTCCCCAAGGTCTCTCTCTTTTGGGACATGAGATCTAACAAGACATTATTGGTGGTATGTTTAGGCACTTCAGGAGGTGTGCAAGCCTTCCTATCTCATTATTTTTTTCACACTAATGTTATTGTAGTTCTACGAGTTCTATCAGGGCCAGCTCTATCATTAGGCAGTACGTGACATAAAGATACCAAAGTATTTTCCATAAGGTGACCCATCAATCCCTATGCTGCCTGATTTTTTCTCCATGATTATTATCTTCAAGAAAAAACCTTATGAATTCCGCTTTTGTTATACTCAGTCATCAAAATTAGGCAAGGTCAGTTTAGAGTTTGTATAGCTGATGGTCATATTCAGTTTTTCATGCAAATTAGTGGTTTGTTTGTTTATTGGAAAGTAGCCCTTTCAGTGGGATAGCTTGAAATGAGAAAAATTGAAGGAAAATGGTGTTGGAATAGGAACTAAACCCTGTCCTTTTATTTATAGGCTGAATGATTCTTCATTCTTACTAATTTTGCAGCCAGGCTTCATGACCAACATCTCTGGAAGGTGCCAAGTTGGGAAAACTGATCAACTTCTAGGGTTACAATTAAGAATCTTGAGGTTGATGTTAGTTAAAACTCAAACATCAGGTATATATTCGGCTTCTGCATTTTATTTGCATATTAGAGATAAAAGCCTCTTTCCCCAAATAATGTGTATATTTAATTTAAGGGAATCACTGCCAGGCTGTGTTTCATTCCACAACATACAGCCCATTGTGTGCTGGGTAATAAAAGCACAGTGCTGATATTTGGAAAGCTGATATGACAGAATAGTGAAGCCATTGATTCTCATCCAAGAGGTAAATTAACTAGACACATTTTCTTCAAACATTTCATGAATTAATTAATGCAGCTCAAGCAACTTTAGAGGCAGAAACATGTCTTGTTATTCTTTAGCTGTACATAAACATCTTTTAACCTAGGAAGATTATTTGCTCTATTGTCTAAGGGCAAGTTAAACTTAAGCCCTGAAATAACCACATTTCTCATCAATTGTTTTGCTGAGAATCAAAAGGAATGAAGTACCTTGTTTTTAAGTAGAGAACATCTTAATAGCAAAAGAACAATGTCTCTTCTCTGTATAGTTGCTATGGTCACAGGATGAGATGATGGCCCAACAAAGCATAAAGCAGATTGCCACCAATAAATAATGGAGTCTATAATGTATTGGGTTGAATTGTGAGAAATTTGTATAATGGTTTAGGTGGGGTTATGTCCTCTCCCTGTCCTTACAAAGAAAATGACATAAAGAAGTTGTGGGGCCCGTGTCTAGCTGTAACATCAGGTAAGTTCATTAGGGTGAACTTAACTGTAAGTTACTAGATTCTCATATTAATTCAAATAAATTTCCATGGATTGATTTAATAGTGTCCTATTAGACATCATAGAACTGGGGTAATTTTCAAGTTCTATCTGAACTATTGGAGAATGTCATTCTTTCTAAGGGGAGTTTTTGGCAAAATGGGCCTTCTCCATTTTTTTTCATGAATCACATAGAGAACTTGGAAACAGTTATAGGTCTAGTTTTAATATTGTTATTAATAATATAAAATATTATTACATAATATAATGTTAACAATTTTGAAGCAAACTGTGGACTTCTTGCTATTGCTTCCTTCGCTGATAGGCAACTTGTGGTTTCCAGAAAATTTGGACTATTGCTCCCACCATCTCTTCCCACAGACTTCTCCGCCTGGAGCTGACCACGCTGAAGTGGAGGCCTCCAAGTGGCTTAATGTTAATTTACCCCATCTACCAATATTAACTATAACTTAATTAACATTAAGTAATCCAGAATTTCTCAATTTGCTTTAACAGCCCCATTCAGACTATTGGAGAATTTCACTTCCCTCCTTAAAAAGTGCAGCAAAATACACCTCCCACACTTCATTTCACTACCAACAAACAGCTATTTTTCTCACTTAGAATCATAGAATCATAGAATTTTGGAGTTGGAAGGGACCACATGGATCATCTAGTCCACTCCCTGCAATATGCAGGAAACCAATTAAACCATCCCCGAGAGGTGACTGTCCAGCCTCTTCTTAAAAACCTCCAGAGATGGAGAACCCACAACCTCCGTAGGTAGACTGTTCCACTGTTGTACAGATCTAACCGTCAGGAAGTTTTTCCTTATATTTAAGTGAAATCTAGGTAGCTGCAGTCTTGCATGTCATATTCATAAATATAGCCACAAGGGGCAAAAGGGGAGAAACATTTCCCCCCCTAATATCCACATTATAATCAGTATTCAGACATTTAGCAGTAAAATTTAATCCCCTGAAATATGCATGTATATGGTAATTCTGTCCAAATATTTATCAGTAATGTCAGCTTACAGCAGTGCCTGCAGAGAGGCATCAAAACAGTCAAGATGGCAGTCACAGCATTTCAGTCCCTGTTCCACCCCTTTTGGATATGAGTTGATGTCACACACGTACATAAAGGGGCAGAATTTTAATCACCATACTGCAACTGCCATCTTGACTGTACTGACACACAGAGACACCCGCAAACATTGTTGTGAGCTGATTAAATCCATGGCCCCCAATACAGCTTCTTTCTTTAAACAGATCAACTTTCCATGGAGTTGGTATTCCCTTGGAAAGACTGATGGTGACTCTTCAGCATGTCCAAAATGCGTCTTTCTCAGCCCCAGCTAGATTGTAGTTACTAAGGCTTTTCTAGGCAAGAATAAAACAGAGGGAAGACAACATTATCAAATCTGAAGGAACAAAGTATAAAACAATTATAAATGAACAGTTTGAAACGCTGATGATAGATCAAGGAGACATTGGGCAAAAAAGGAGCTCCTTCCTGTAAAAACATATTCATTTTTAATACATAAATATAGTTTGAATGGCTCATCAACAGGAAAGTCTTGCCTGGCATATATCCAGGCCTTTTAAGCTCTTGAGGTTGTAGCTGCATAATAGTGCATATAGGCAAAGCGGGCTATTTCTAAACATATCGTCACTCTTATACTTTTATTTGGTTTTTAATTTGAGCTGTCTTTTTTATGTGGCTTTTTGTCGTGAGTGGTTTCAAATTGCATTACAGTAGTTTCCATCTTTACATTTTGTTTACTTCATTGATCTGCAAACCACTCTGAAAATATTTTCTGGTTGAATAAATAGATTTTTTTTTCTCCTATCAACAGCATTGTTCTGGCACGGTGGCTTGTTTAGATGGGTGAGTGGCCATACAGATGTTGTCATTCGTTTGGTGCTGCTCAATTGTTTGATATGGCCAATGCTTCCAGAATAGTTTTTATGAAAGCATGTAATCTGTCTATCAGTATGACATGATAGCATAACTTGTTATGCATTTTATTTGAACTTTTAACTTATTCTCATCTGTCTCATGTTTTTGCACTGTTCTATCTTACTGTTATTTTATCAAGACTAATATGATTTTTATAGAGCCAACAGGTTCTGGAGAGACTGAAATTCACGGTCAGCCTGCAGATCCTCTGGCTGACCTTGTGTCCATCATGAACTCTCAGATCATATGATCCCACAATGATAAGGGGAATAAAACTGAAGGAATACTTCAGGAAGGAGTACATTTGAGAGCCAGTTTGGTGTAGTGGTTCAGGCATCAGGCCAGAAACTGGGAGACCGGGAGTTCTAGTCCCACTTCTGGAACAAAGCCAGCTGGGTGACCTTGGGCCAGGCCGTCTCTCTCAGTTCTAGGAAGCAGGCAATGGCAAACCACTTCTGAAATCTTGCCAAGAAAACTGCAGGGACTAGTCCAGGCAGTCGCCAGAAGTCAACACTGGCTTGAAGGCACGCACGTGCGCACACACACACACACTACTATATGCTCTACATTGAGCTCATTAAGAAAAAGCAAATATAAATATAAAGACACACACACACACATACTGATATACACAGAGACATATATAATCAACATAATAAACATCAGTAATCAAAACAGGCAGATTCCTACATTAGTTTCACATGTTCAATAGCCTTTATTTTCACAGTAGGATGTGCAAAATGCTCCTCTGGACACAATTCAACAAAGGCATGCCTAAATCAGGGCTGCATCATGGACTCTGTCCATGCAGCAACATGGGGAAAAATTCTTAGTAGCTTCCTCAGATGAGATAAAAGCATGCAAACTAAAGAATCAATAGAAACTACAGGAAAGTCCATTAGTGTCAGAGCTAATTTTTGTTTGCATTTTCCACAAAGCCAGTGACCTCATTGAAAGAGTGGGGGAGGGGGACCTTATGGGACAAAAAAAAATCAACTCAGTAGTAATGCAAATCTAAGTAAGGGACATTTACTTAGGTTTGCAACCATTTTGCTGATGGTTTTTATCTCTTCAGAATGGTGTCCAGTAAAACCTTCCCACCAAAGATTAAAATACAAAGTTGTCTGTGACACCAACTGCCTTATTTAGGCACTCTCACAGCAGTGTTATTGTAGTACTGAGGGCTCCATTGTCCTCTCTGTTCGGGAGTACCCTTTGTTCTGGCACTTTGGTTGCTGACATGTATGCGCAGCAAAATAGTAGACAATGTGAATGATCAGAGCAGAAGGGTAGATAGGGCTCTGCAATATGAAAAGCTCTTTTATTGCTTTTCATAAACAGTAGGTGTCTAAATCCATATTCTGGTAATTGAAATACCTTTGTCTGGATCTGCCTTGCTGTATTGCATTTCAGAAGAATGATTAATATTTCAGAGTGCATGCTGTGTCAAGAAGGGTTTTAAGTTCAAATAGGTGTCTGCACCTTTCAAGTTTTAAACAAAAAAGCTTGAAAAACAGGAAATGTGGGGTTTGAATTGACCCTTCTAGGACACACCTTCTCTCTCTCTCTCTCTCTCACACACACAGACACTCATATACACACAGACTTACATACCCCTTTTAAAAACTATCCTTTGGAATAGTCTTTTATTCTGAATTTTAAGCTCTCACCTAATACAAATGTAAGGGAAGTAGGGCTGTTTTGTTGTTTTGGTTTTCTTTTAAAACTTACTATTATATGTGTTGTCCTTAATTTCCTTTTTACGTACAATCTGTCTCTCTCTCTGTGTACAAATGGCCTAGCAACATTCTTCATCCCATTTGTGAGCAATGAAAGTGGAGAGATCATTTAATCAAATTTCTGGAGGAGAAACAGAAATTCTCCAAAGGTTTCTAATGGCTAAAGTTCACCCCTTTTTTTCTACCACATCTCTTTTACAATGATCCAATCCTAATATTGTTCCATTGGGTACAATGAAACAGTGTCCACTATATAAGGAAATGTTGGAAAATATCCAGAGCTAATTCTGCGAAGTAGCTTTTTTTTTAAAACTGGATCTAGGGAAAGAACAATCTCATGTTTTCTCTAAGAAAAAAGGTGTTCTGAGGAAGATCTGCTCAGCATTACATTCTTATCGCCCCCCTTATGGCAGAGTTCTTAATTTATATTTTCTCAAAGGATATCTAAAAGGCATTAAACTCACAGTTGGAATTGTCTGTATCTGCTATGGAAAGTTTAGTGCACTAAAGAAAAATAAAGAGTCAATAAACTCCTCCTAGGTCACTCCATTTCAAGGACCTTCTTTGTAATTAATACCGGGAACTAGTGAATACCAGAAAAAAAATTACATTATGAAGAAAGAATTCTTGTACCTCCCACTGACATATTTCCTGTTTCTTTGTCTGCCTAGAATTATAAAATAGTAATAATAATAATAATAGTAATAATCTGGGACAATAGCTTTCATGTCAAGAAAAGGTTTGCCTGAGATTTTCTGACTCATGCCTAATTTCCTGTGCTAACATTCTTCCAAAGAATGTGATTTGTCATACAGCCTCAAACAAATAACGGATCGATGTTGCTAATGCAAAATAGCAACAAGCAGAGATTCCAGATCCCTTCAGCCCTTGACTCATGCCCAGATGTCATTTAATATTCAACTGCTCGTTCTGCAGAAACTTACAGGTTAAAAATAGTTCTGTAACAATTAATGCACTTATTAGCTTATTAGTAACTGCACAACATGGACATTTTTTCCCCTGCTCTCTATTTGCTTAATTCTCTGTCAATAGAAGAGAAGAGAAGTCAAGGAAAGCAGGCGTGGGAGGGAGAGGGGGGCGAAAAGAAAGGTTTTCTTTCTGAGGTTTAAATGAGGTCATAGTTTCATTTGAGAACACATATCAAGTGATTTTCCATGTTAGTTGGCAGACATTGTCCTTATCTATAGATCCCATACTTAGTAATATTAAAAATGCATAACATTTTACATCACCCAGTTTCAGATATTCTTCAAAAGCTTCACAGCACTGTAGAATCTTGCATTGTTAGTGGTTGTTAAAAATGACAGATAGACAAAATATATATACCTTACATAAATTATAATAAACAGATACATGATTCTCCACCCCCCTTGCCTCCAGATAACAGTCCATTAAATAGGAGCTGGCTTTGGTTGAACTCAATTGATGTCCTGTGTATATTCCCACAATATCCACATATTGTAAGTGATCTATAGAGCCCTCTGTCTGGATTGATGAGATCTCTCATTACAATACATTCTTTAAGACTACTCAGTTTAGAGATGTCTGAGTGTACTTCCATGAGACCTCATGTGCCTAGGCATTCTTAAGTCAGAAGCTGGGGTTCAGGGGTAAACCCTTCAGATCTATTAGAACTATCCTACATCCAACTCCTGCATTATTAATAATACAATCCATACAGATGTTGTTACTGGCGGTGGTGACTATTACATTTCTCAAGTTGTCTGGACAAGACATTTCTTAAAAGGGTTTCTTTATGAGGAGTTTTGATGAGCTAAACGATGTCTATGCTCCTGCATAAAAATGTTTCTATATAAAAGTTCCTTACAGCTTTTATCTATGTGCAAGATTAGGTAATGAAAAGATTAAGCTTTCATTGCAGATTTAATTGCAAATGTGTGTATTCAAGCTTTTTTCATTCTGCTGGGGGAAGGGGCTTTGGAACAGGACAATTCTAAGCAAAAAAGCATCAGAAAGAGGAAGAATTCAGTATGTTCCTTTCAGTATCCTTGTGTTCATGCATGCATACAGACACATACATCTTTGGTCAATTGTTCACTTTCCAATACTTTGTTTTCACTTTTTAAAAGCAGCTTTTCTGGAAAAAAAGAAAATGGAGATGGTTTTTCAAGCTCTCTGCATAATTAGGACTCATGATGGTAGCTGACATCCCGTTTACTCTCACAATTCATGCTGGCTGTGATTTGTTTCTTTTCAATGAGTCATTGAAAACAAACATCAGTTATATTTGATCATATAATATGAATTTTGCTGTTGCATACTTGTAATTTCAGCCATAGAATTTATGTTTTGCCAAATGCCAAAGCAATAACAGAGGTCAGAAGGGAAAGGAAGATGGGTTGTCAAATTGCTACTGTGGATAATTGTGTAGTTTCTTAAATCAAGGTGTGTTTATATTTGAACTAATTAAAGACAGTATAAACCAGAATTGCTCTTGCTATATGTTCTAAGGTGTGATTGCATTAGAATGAAGCTATTCTGGGTACACTGTATTTTCTTTTCAAAGTCTTATTTCTAACAGCCAGGTTGCTATTAATGAAACTCTGAAGGTCCTGTGAAGACACGTTCCTGCTTAGGTATATTGGTAGGCATTTCATGCACTGAATTCCATACATTTTGTGTGAGTCATAAGATGTAAAACTGAACGTATCGTATTTTCCTTTCAATGGTCTTAAGGCATCCTAGGGCCTGTGCTGTCAGCATTCCCTATTTGTCATTTCAAAAAACAAAGAAAGGTTATGGCCCTGTTGTCTGTCTTGAAACAAGTCTTTTGTACAAAGCTTGAATGTAAAAGCCATACTTAAAATACGTTTTAATATATTCCAAATCATATCAGCAGTGTAGTTTTTGTTCAATTAGAATTCCCTATTTAAGCAGACAGCATAAACATTTGCAAACTCATTTCACAAGAAGCTGAAGAAAGCTAATTATGTCTGTGTGCCTAGGAAAATGACTTTGAATGTTTCATTGTGTAAGCCTTACACCATAATACTGAACTTGCTTGGTTCACAGATGATTCCTAATTACATAAATTAAAAATCTACATATTTCTGCAATGTTGCTCCTTAACAATGAAATAGGCAGACCTCATTCTGCTAACGAATTAGCTGTTGCACTAGCATGCTAATCCTGTATTTGTCAGCCTGTTCCAAATTAGCAACATCCATCTGTAACAGACTGTCAGGAATTTTCAAAGACAAATGGCAGGGCAACACTATAATTTTCCCCTCTGCCTTCCTAAGTCACACCAATGCAGAGGAATTCAAATGATGATTCTGCACCCTAATATAACAGAAATTGGAAACCAGCTATCAGTTCAAAACAAAACAATCAAAAGCATGTGAACAGTATCATAACAGAAATGATGTTGCTTTAGATCTAGTAGTTCTGAACAAGATATGTAGTTTCAGGCCATGGTAGACCATAGCTTGCTTTCCTGTGATTGGATAGTATAGTTACTTTAGGCATGAGGAAACAACACTGTTTTCTGTGACTGTGGTGAGGCAATACTTTTGTTTGTGTGTGTGACAGTGATGTCATAATGTGGAAAGGGATCATGGGTTCTTTGAGGTGACGAAAAAACAAGTTATTCTTCCTCTTATGAAGTCTGGTCTCATAAACTACGTATTATAAGAAAATTGTACTATTTACAAAATTAAAAAGCCCAGCAATACACATAATATAAGTCAGACAAAAAAATGCTACTTCCAAAACTATAAAAATAAAACCTTGGTGAAAGGGGAGCATGTCCAGGAAAACATACATATTAAAACCCATTTTCCTCCTTCAAGATTTTCAATGCCATTTTAAATATTGTCATGGAGGGTACAAACTGCTCCATCCTTCCTAGGTTGGTCTATGATATACCAACACCAAGTTTTTTTTAAATCATCAAGTAAACAAATAATTGTATCCTCCTGATGCCTTGGGAAACCCTAAGAGTTACCTCTCCTCTTTTCTCCATTGCCACCAGAATCAATGCTGCTACTCTGAAAGAAATGTTTTATTTTGAATTTTTAACATGGCATTTGCACACACTTACTCTCTGACCAGGAAGACCCAGATGCCCTTTGAATACATTATTTTAAAACTACAGAGTGATGTTTACAATATCAGCCATAAAGAAGTTCATAGAACCCTAGATATGGAAGGGACCATTTAGGCATTGAGTTTTACCCCTGTCGAATGCAGAATCCAAATTAAACCATCTCAAATCAGATATCTGTCTTACTTACACTTGAACACAGCCATTGAAAGGGAGGCCCCCACTCTGTGGTTTAAAATTACATAAAGCTAAGACGCTAGAAAAGACCACAAATGTAAACCTGTAACTGAAATAGAATTAATATATTGAAAATATTATTTTTAAAAAACTATTTATTATTAGCACCATTTTTAATTCCTTCGTTGTGTGTATATTTACTCTGTGAAAGCCATCTTCTGTACCGAGTAATAAATCTGCTATAAATGTAATCGTTAAAACAATGTGTAATGTTAATACCTGTGCAGTCTGTGATGGCTGTTTCATACATAGAAATCAGGACTTGAAGCTGAAGTTATTGAGTGCTGAATGATGAACATGCTTTATTTCTTCAGTTGATCAAACTGGCCACACTTACCCGGAAACATTTTCACAAATGGCTTCACCTACTTTTTAAATAAAATAATAATAACTGGGAATTTGCCATCCTTAGTTGATAGCCAAAGTTTTCTACCTGAAATGTCCACCTTAGAGTAGAACATAGAAGCTTCCATAGTGACAAGTCACTATGGTTATTAGACAGGTCATTATCCATCAAACCCACTTAAGTCTATGTTCATTTGGGGCAAATCTTGAGCATCTATTGCATCATCTGTTATTTGATCCATTTAACTTAAAATCCTGGAGACTGACACTGGAAATTTCTGTTTGTAAAGTATGTGCTCTATAACCAGTTCTGGCCTGTTTAAATGTTCAGATGTTTCAGGGTCACACTTTTTTAAAGAGAGACTGAGGAATTGTTTTCTCACTGGTGTGGAAAATACCAAGTATACAGTAGCATGTCTATGCAGAGTGCATAGTTAAACAGATCTTAGCTGAGCTGTCAAACAAATCTGTATCAGTTCATTTTTAACTGCATCATTTGTGCATAAATCTGTACAATATTGTTAAGAACCATGTTGATAAACAATCATTGTAAAAAAAATTAGAGATCTTTATTTTTAGAATTTTCAAACATATGTTCTAATATGCATCTTTTCAGAATGGAAGGAACAAATTTCCTTATTTTTTTATCCATGCCATCTGGATATTAATACTGGATATTAACTATACACTAATGTACAGACCAATCTATATATACATATACATACCCACCAAACTAACTGGAAACAAGGCTTCAAGAGATGGAATAAAGTTATTATTAATTCAAATTATAAATTTCAGTCCTAGTTCATTTGAAGAAGGAGCTACAAAATACCAAGATACCAAAAAGCAAAGAAGCATGGTAATTTTTATAGACAACTGTCTTAGAAGGAGTTCCTAAAATGTGTTCAGTTTGTGTCTGCCCATTCATGGAAATGTGTCTGCCAGCAATGTGAACTCCCTTCTCTTTGGAAAGTTAGATGAAATTGGGGACATGCACAAGTTGTGCACAGAAGGAAGAGGAGGAAATGAGAGTATTGTGGTGCTGTAGATCACTTGGAAACTATCAGAATAGTTCCAGATTCTCCCAAATCTGCACCATGCGTAGCCTGTTCATATAACTGAAATGTTTTTAAGCTTAAAATTTTCCAACACAGTTTGGTTGTGTGTTTTTTAAACAAATATGTTGATTAATAATCAAACAAATAATACAGAAACAGAGAAGTGGCCATTCCAGTGGGCTTGTAGATTGAAGATTTCTATTGGCAATCCTTTCCTTAACAGGTAGCCATTTGTTAGCACAAATGCAGGGATTGTTGTCCTGTGAAGCAAATGTCACTAAGAAAAACTCAGATGAACTTGGTGACATGAAACTAAACTTCAAAATAACTATTTCTTGTTGGAAATGGTTGCCTTGTAGGAAAGCTTACAATAGTAGAGTATTAAATGTCATTCTTTGTGAGAACTATATGGGAAATCCTATCTTTAAGACAAAGGAGAGAAAGGAAAGGGATAGGCAGAGTGCCTCCTTAAGGGCCTGGCCAATTGGGTGTGGACTCTAAACAGAGTTTATGACTCATGTAACAGTGTAAGATTATTTTTACTTGTAAGCTTTTTTTTTCTGTAGGCAACATTCCTCAAAACTATATATGTAACATAGTCTTTTAAAGTCAGTAAGTATACTCCATAGAAATTGATCTAAATATAAGTCTTGGAATTTTACAAAAAATTATTTGAGAACGTACTGTATTTTTCCCAAGTAAATGTGATTAGGCTACCAACAGTCAACACTTCACTTTATAATGCAGAAATGGCCTACACCTTCCAGGTTTCTCAGCATGACCTTTGGGCTCACTTGCAGAGGGGCAACAACAGTAAAGGGAATTTTGGCATTTCAGAAACAGCTGCACTTGAAGGGAACACAGCTAGCTGCTAGGATGCTGACTTTCATCCTTGTAGTGGAGGGTTGACAGGACAGTAGCAACAGTCCTGAGAAAAACCTTCTGTGGGCAAACAAAGGACTTTTCTTTGCTGGGAAAGCACTCCTGAAGATGGGAGAGAAGGAGTCATGGAAAGGCAAGACACGTTCTCATGGTTAATTTTGAAGACTGGAGTTGAGTTTTTATTTGAAACATTACTCAGTTCATGCTGTATTTTATTAATTATAAACAGAAATTCCAGTATTTCATTTGAGTTTTCTATAACATTTTGGATAGGTCTGGACTCTCATTTTGGGCAGAATCTTCAGCTGAATCATCAGATGGATTGAATGTATCAAACTGAATCAGGTGCCTTCAAGTCAGTTTGAAGATTTAGTTGACTCTTGCATGTGCCCATATTTTCTGTTCATTCAAACTGCAGATTTGAAACAAATCTCAACTTCAAAACAAATTGAGTCCCCTCTTTGAACTGAATTGCCCATTTATATCAATCTTGACTAATTTGTATATCCAAAGAATTATCATTGAGAATTCAGCCATGTTGTTCAAGAAGTATTTCCACTTTGGAATAGTATCTTACAAGTTTTGATGTAACATTACAAGTAATGTTACATCTAACATTATCCAAGTGAATTTTCACTTGCTGTTCTCTGGAAGTTTACCAGTGTTGAGGAGCAGATTTGGGAAATACAGGAACAGTAAAGAGAAATCTGTTTTGCTAGCAGGTGCAGTTCAGTCAGTGGACAAATAAAACGGGATGCAAGCCTACTATTTTTCATTTTATTCATTTCAGTTCTGCCAGAGTTCTTTCACTTTAGAATGCAGTGTATACAAGTAGTCCTTGTTTAGTGACTGCATTGGACAGCGATCGTTTGAAGATATGATGGTGATGAAAAAGTAACTTTGGCCTACATTTACGACCTTCACAATATCTCTCAGTCACAGGTTCACCATTACAGTCAGTTAGTACACATTGTCCTGTGCCTGACCTTTTTTTTTCTTTTTCCACCCCTCGCAGAGAAATTGCCTAAACAAGCTATATCTTCCTGAGCTGCTTTTCTCCACAGCATGCCTCCCTAAAAAGTGCAAACTTTTTAGCTCAGCTCTGTGACCTTAATTAATTGATTAGAAACATCTGACAGCTGCTGCCTGAAATTGACAAGACCTTAATCCAGTGTTGTCCAAACTTGGCCACTTTAAGATGAGTGGACTTCAACTCCCAGAGTTCCCCAGCCAGCATGCTTCTGGGAGTTGAAGTCCACTCATCTTAAAGTGGCCAAGTTTGGACAACACTGCCTTAATCAGTTCACACTGGAGGTTTCTGTTTGCCTCTTAAGAAGGTGGTGGCTCATAACAGCCAGCAAGCTAGGCAAACAGCTTGTTAGCACATTCCTTTCGATGTGTCTTCCCCATTGTATGCCTGCTTACTCTCTTGTAATCCCTTCCTCTCCAATGAATATAAAAAATATCAAATATTTTCTTGCTGATTATCCCAGTGCAGGGGTGAGCATTCAAAAGGGTGTGTGTGTGGGGGGGGGGGGGCGGGCTATAAGATTTGCCCTTTTACCCAGCTTCCTTGGGAGTCAAGTTCTGGAAGCCTTCCCCACTGTTTGGGCTCTCCTGGCTGTTTAGTGTTGTATCCTTCTGATGCTGTAAAGCAAAGGAAAGCTGAAGTAAAATCATAAGCACAGTTGCAATCATGTGATTTTCACTTACTGACTGCTTCACTTAATGACTGAATTCCCAGTCCCAATTGTGGTCACTTAAACAAGGACTACCTGTAATCATAAAGTTTTATGCTAATGGCAGTCCATGATCAAACTGGTTGATGAGAGGCTCTGCTCTTTCAACAGGAGTACATTATAGTAATTTAATAAAACTGGACTGTTGGATTTCCATAGCTGGAGTAGTATTTTTAAAATTCTGTTCCTCATTGTTATCTTCTAGCAGGTTGAATTATGACATGCTAGGCATGTTAGGTTCTCTTTCTCTTTAGGGCATATTTTATACTCCTACAGTTCTTGGGCACTCTGTTCAGGGTATTGGTCACTGCTGTTTTTTCTATAATTGACAGAGAATCTAGGTTTAGTAAAACTTGGTTCTCCATCAGTAACCATCTGTTCTATTGCAAAGTGCATTATAGGGTGGCGATAGTTACAGATGGTCATTCCATAAACAAGGTTCATAGGAGAAATTTTCCAAAGAACTCCTCAAACCCTACCTATCTTCATGTGTTAACCACATCTCCTCAACTATCTGAAATCCAAAGTTGAGGAGATGCTTTAATAGTAAAGCCCTACTAAGGGCTTCCTTGGGTTAAATGCTTGGTTTCCAATTATAGTGTTATGTCAAATATGTGCCAAGAAAGGCTGGTGTGGATCTTCCAGGTTGTGTGGCCGTGGTCTGGAAGTTCTGTTTCCTAACGTTTCGCCAGCATCTGTGACCGGCATCTTCAGAGTACAGGAGCACAGACAGGAGCAGTGCCAAGAAAGTCTGAAAGCATATTTTGTCTTGGTGTTTTACAGGTGAAAGATTACTATGGAGAGCAAAACAAGATGTTCAATGCATTTCTCACGTAAATCTCATTATCTATTAATGAGTGTACAGTAAGTAGAAACAGACTAGGGGCTGCATACCAAAGAAACACACTGGGAAATGTTTTATACATGTCAACATTATTGAAAGCATTACCCAGGTGCTGTTTGGCAATAGGAGTACACTGAGCAGCCTCACTTCAAGTTGTTGATGCCTCTAACATAAAGCGTGAATGAATTTAACACTCTTTTACAACAACACTGCCATACTCCCAGTTCTGTGAATTTTATACTGCTGTATGTAGTCTTCAAAATGTATTAAGTAACAAAAACAGACACATTCAGAGAAAATGAATGGCATGTTATAGCAACATACATTATGAATCCACTATTTTAAAATATATACATTTGGTGAAAAAAATATTTTACTTCAACAACATTTCTTGCATTCCATCAAGGTGAATTCTCAGTTTACACTCCTGATGGATCCCACCTCAGTTTCTAGGCATCTGCTGTGTAGATTGTTTCTCCTTGTTCTTCTCTCAGCATAATAGAACCATTTGGGTTGTATGTGTGGCAAAGTTTGGGAATGATTGGAAAGCAACTATAGCTTTTGGCTGAACATTTGGAAAACTTTTTGGTTTCACATCATATGGTTAAAATAATCACTGCTCCCTAATAAAAAAGAATGGATGCATACAACTATGCTGAATAATAGATCATTTTGCATAATCAGTGACAAATATATTATTGTTAATATATAAATTAAATATGTGTGTGTGTATGTTAAATGTATAAAGAATATACTAGTAAGTTAATTAAATATTTATAGGTACTGATAACTTTAAAATAAGATGATCTTTGGAATGAATGTAGATTGCTTCTAAAACTATATATGTATATCCATATTCATATATTTTTACTTTATTTCCAGTAAGAGTAATTATGTCATGTGATAAAGAAATATAGTAATAGAAATCATAACCATCAAAGAATTACTCAGGGAAAAATTATTGATGAAGTACCAGACCACATCAATCAATAGAACTACTATATATAAAGCTTACTGAAGAAGGATAAATTAGGAAACTGCTGATGCTGGGGCATGATATTTGCTTATTCTGATGCATACAAATCTGGAAAGTGTGTAGGAAAAATAGGTAACACAAAAGAGAAGACTTCTGCAATGGATACACACCGGATGTGTTAGGGCTGTCACTCCCAGAATTTTCTAGCCAGCACAACTACCACATTCAAATTGTGCCAGGCTAGGGAAGGCTGCCATGGTGATTCTTTAGGCAATATATAATTGAGAAATACCAACTGGGAATAATGGTGGGCTGTTTGTGGGCTTCTTGGATTCTTTTGATTAGTCATTGTGGGTGGAAAAGGTACAGCACTTCAAGAACCATCAACTTCTTAGGTCCTTTAAGATTTTCAGGCTCTTGTATCTGCTGAATCCAGCTACTGTGGATCATCTTTTGCTGAGATTAAGCACCACTTAAATATTTTTAGCATTAATACATTTCCAAAGACTGTATGCGGACACATGATTAATGTGTTCCTGATTAAAATGTTGTGTTTGCTGTGGATTTACTCCAGATTAGTAAATCTTCTTTGAATCAGTGCAAACAATAAAGGAGCTTCTGGTAACTAATGCACTGGAGTCCAACAAAATGTCAAGCATGCTGATTTTTATTTATAAAAATGTTGGCACTGGAAAAATATTTGAAGACACTAATAAAAAGGAAATCTCATCTCATTCAAAAATCAGTGTATCTCCAAGAATCCTTCTCTCTTTGAAGAGATTTTCACCTAGCACAGCTAGGAAACATCTATATTGTAGGTCAAGTTTTGACCTCCAAAGCTTTGAAGCCAGATCGCCAGGCTCAGTTTGTGCAACAAGTTCCAAGCCATAGCTATTTCTCCTGAGCATATTTTGAACCACTCCTCCTACAGGTTTTTTAAACATTATTATTATTATTATTATTATTATTATTATCATCATCATCATCATCATCATCATCATCATCATCATCATCATTATTATTTATACCATCCTGCTTTGTCCCATATCTACATAGCTGATGGAAAGAAAGTGCAAAAATAGGAAGGTAGAGAGAGAGAGACAGGGATAAAAAATGTCTAATGCCAAAACACTTTTGCATGGCTGTAATGGAAGGGATTCAATTTCTTGCTTTTCATTTGTTCCATAACTTCTGCTAATTGATGATTATTGCTAAGCTAATAAAGTGGTGATTCAAAACAATTTGACAGTGCTTGGTTTCCTGCCCTACCATAACAAACAAATATCTACCTTACCTTTGCCCACACCCACAACTGAAATAAGTTTATGCTTGCCTAAACAGGGAAAAAGTTGCCCACTACTGTTCTATTGCTTGCTCCCTTGCAAAGAACAAGAACGTAGAAATGAGATCACAAAGCACCTCCTTATGATTTCATTTCTTATTTTACTTTTGCAGAAGTGATTTATTTATATAAGATTGAATAACATTTTCATTAATTTACTTTCTCTGTAGAGTTTATCAGGAGTGCAGTGGGTGGAGTGGTGATGTTATGACATCACCTGGAAGGCAGAAGCAAAATGTTCAGCCTGACCTTGCATTTTTTGTATTTTTGTTGGACAGGCATTGTAACCTTTTATTGGCCCATTAAGCCTATTAGAGTTTTAACCTTCCTATAGTCTTTAATTTTACATTTAAAATAAATGGAAAATCAGACCACTGTTATTCTATGGTGTGCTGCTAAATTTCATGTACAAACTTGCCGGGGGGGGGGGGGGGTGTTGCTGGGGGCTGCAAAAAGGATATGCAAACTATGTTCCCATGAATTGTGTTTTCCCTGTCCTAATTTTTTAAGTATATAGGTATGCTTTTCCTTGTTTGCCTGTAACATTCATAGGTGAGTGTCCTGAATATGATCTAAATTAGGGCTGACTATAATTTCACATGACCAGCAGGGTTAGGGGTACTTTATTTTCTTTTATATACATCAGTCACTTTCCTAACACAGACCATTGTAGCTTATATACTTGCTTTTTGATGATCTCTCAGACTCCTGAATTATTCAGCAGCTGTACTCTATTTCCATGTCACTGTTTCTTGCCCTGCATGAAAAAATAAAGGCCCAAGTCTTGTTTTTGTGAAGGAAGGAAGGAAGGAAGGAAGGAAGGAAGGAAGGAAGGAAGGAAAGAGAGAGAGAGAGAGAAAGAAAGAGAGAGAGAGAGAGAGAGAGAGAGAGAGAGTTTGGCTTCATCCGTATTTTGAAGTAAAGTCAGATATTTTACAGATTTTACTGTGTCCCATTACTGTAATTAAATATCAAATAAATACACTTTAGAAAGAGCTGAGATAACTCTTCTGTGTTTAGGCTCAGAGTTCACCTATGATTTGCCTTCCTCCATCCAAGAAACCACTTATTAACAAGTCTGCCCATATTGTGTGACTCACCTTCAACATATATTTCTGAGGCAATGAGATGTTTCTGAAAAAGTAAATTGCTGATAAAATGCTGAATTGGAATCAGAGCCTTTGTTTATCTGAGAGAAAAGTTAGAATTAACAACCATTACATATAGAACAGTTTATATATGTGAACTAAAACAGTAAGTGTTGGTATTTTGGGAAAAGTATGTGAGTATCATTTAAGTCTAGGTCTCTTGACCATAGCTTACATCTATAAATAAAAGGCTGACCACAGGGACCCGAACAGACATAACTTCAGGATTAAACCAGTGTTGGAGGAATGAAGAAGCTGATCTTGATTTCTGTTCCTATCAGCTAACCTGCAACTCAGAAGCTTTTCCTGTCTAGAAACAACAGGACTGTCATTTTGTTTCTTTGGATTACCTAGGAAGAACAGTTTAAAAACAACTTGAAAGTTACTATAGTAGCATTTAGCTGACCTTAGCTGATTTCAGTAAAGCTAAGCAAAATCAGACCTAGTTAGTACTTGGGTGGGAGATGGTCAGGAAATCCTGTAAATGCACATGTGGTCTTTTTTTAGACAAGAGAAAAACAAGCCAATAATTGTGGTACAAGACAAGGAATCCTTTTGCACAATGTCCTCAGCTGGCAGCCACACTTGGGTGGGTTCATCTCCTTCTTATTATTAACTCACATGATTGCGTTTCATTTCCCTTTCCCTCTGAACCAAATCCATTGAGTTCAGGACACGTGGAGGCTACAGCTTTGTCTCTATTATCCCACTGCTTTCATACTTGGACAGCTGTGCCCACATGATTGCGTTTGAAGTGGTAATCCAGCGCTGTGTCTACTATGAGTTGAGCTTTTCAAGTGACAGCACTGTGGGATGCTGGCCATGTTTCTGTAGTAACCTTATTCACGTCTGATGCTGCTGAAGTTAAGAGATGTATTTGCACCTCATGAGAAATGCATGTTTGATGGCAGAGAAAGATGCAGTAGATTGGGCTGTTAGAAGAGCATGACTAAGTATTCCATCAAGAACATGTTTTATATTTATATATAATTGGTACTAAATTCCTGTCGCAACCAATGGATCAACATTTAGTTGATCCAAAAAACAATGGACTCTGCACCTGCAAGAAAATTCTAGGAAGGAAAAAAAAAATGTTTGTATTTCTTTTTTTCCTTAAAAATTGTATATATATTTTCCCTGCTCTGTTAGGCCCCCCTTTTCCTAAAATTAAATAAATATGGTACTATGTTTCATCTAAACAGTAGCTATCCAACTAAAAATGTTTGAAGAGCGGGATATTTACTGCTAGGAAGTTCTACTGACTAGCTCTAAGCCAGACTTGACCAACTTTGTATTCTCAGATATGTTGGAATATAGTTTTCCTAGATCTCCATCCACATGATCAGTGGCCCATTATTATGGATGATGAATGGTAGTTCAGCATCTAGAAGAGGTGTCTGATTGGGAAAGGCTGTTCAAAACAAAAGATTAATTTAAGGTTAGGAACGATTTGGTTTTCCTAGTGGACCATGACAGTATAATGATGCTTAACTTTTCCCCTACTCACAGTTTTGCCATTCTAAATTGGTATCCTGGCATACCCTCATTCCAGGTTGCAAATGTTTCTCTGCAGGAACCCTAACCCTAACCCTAACCACTCCATAGCCATTACTACTTGGCCTGGGCATCACTTCAATAATAATAATAAAAAAACTGTGTTGCAGGGTGCCGTGGCTTGCTTTGCCGTTGTCAACAACTCCTTAAATAAGTGCGTCTTTTTCTAGGATTGTGCTATGAAGCACCTTTTCACTTTCAGTCTGAAACATTATACAGCCCTGATCACTACTCTCTACTGTTTTGTTTTTTAGATTATTTCCCCCTCTATTGGCACATTCTTTTCAAAATTGTTTAAAAAGCAATGGCCAGGCTTTTATTTGGGGATGACAAAAGGTACCGCACATTGTTATCTTTTAGGAAGTGAACTGGTTGCCAGTTAATTATCTTGGTACAATTCCAAGAGCTATTTGTGACATAAATAGGGGGGCCTTAGTTAGCTAAACTAACTAAATGTCTCTCTTCTTCAGATGTTCCCCTTGAGATTTAAGATCTTTTGAGAAGTCCTTGTTACATGTCTTCCTGTCATCTGACATATGACAGAGGTTCTCTGTATTTAGAGACTTCCCCACTGTGAGGTTCTGCAGCCTGTGGAACTGCCTGAAAGAGAAAGTAAATGTTGCATTTTAGGACGGTTTTTTAAAGACACCATATGACACCTTTTAAAAACATAGGGTGGGGAATTCAAAGAGTTGAAAACTATAAAACAAACTGTTCTGTCTGGTACGTTTGAAACTTTGTGTTCCAGGAAATGGGACATAAACTAATCTGATGAATTAATTACAACGTATTCACAGAGACATTTTCATTATTTGAATGCTACAACATCACTTGAAGAGAATTACATATTTCACTCCCTCTGGGAGCTCAGAATGGCATACAGGAGGGCCTCCTCTCATTTTATCTCCATAACAACAACCTTGGTAGGGAGGTTGGGCTAGGAGAGAGTGACTGGCCCAAAGTCACCCAGTGAGCATCATGGTCAAATAGAGACCAGAACAAAGTTCTCCCCAATTCCTATTAATATTTGCACATAACCAAATATCACTTCAAACTGCTTTACTGGAATACTTTCATTCATTTAAAGCATTCACATATCACACTATGCCTGTAAGACTTACTTAGTAGTAAACTTACCTGCATGCCCTCTGGGTTGGTCTGCAAGTAGTATAGTCCTCATATACACATAGACCCATTTGCCACTAAGCTAGCCTTAATGTAATGTCTGAATTAGTCCACTGAGTTTCACCGGTCTGAATAACATATTATGGAAACCCATGCGCATGCATTTTTGTATATAGAGGCAGCCCTAAGCATCTGTTTGCCTGTTAGTCTGAGGCAGCGTTTCTCAACCTCGGCCACTTTAAGGTGCGTGGACTTTAACTGCCTGGCTGAGGAATTCTGGGAGTTGAAGTCCACACATCTTAAAGTGGCCAAGGTTGAGAAACACTGATCTGAGGAATCTCTGAAGAGAAACTGGAGCAAGGCTCTGAATATTTCCAGAGCAAGGCTAGATAGTGAAAGTTATATCTGACTAACTGTATAGTGGTGGGCTTGCTACTTTGAAAGTTTCCCTGCAATTTAGAATACAGTATCCTCTTCCACACTCTGGATTTGTGTTACTCTTGGATTTGCACCAGACCTGTGTCTTCTTGTAAAACCACAAAGGTTTACAAGCTAAGCTGATTTCTGGCATATCTTCTGTTCTAGGGAAAAGGCTACAGTATTGGAGATGTCAGGCAGGACTTTTCTCATAGGTGAAACCCTCATCTCACCTCTAGATTCCTCACCTATCTTCCTTTCAAGGCAGTGTTGCTAATCTTGCTGCCTTTTCTTCATGCACCTTCTATGGTGCAGAAGGGTGGCCCTGCCACTCCTTCTAGGGCTACGAGGGTTTTTTATTTTTTTGCTTTTCTCCACTGTCAAAATAAATGAGAATGGGGAGAGGTTAGTGGTTCAGTACTGATTTTTAAGCACTGCCATTGATCAGCTGGAAAGAATGCTCATTGGCTCAGGAACAGCTTGTGTGTTGTGAGGACACAATTGTAAGAACTTGTGGGGTAGTCCAAACTTTCTTCAGATTCTCTGGGGAGTAAAATTGGGGATGATGAGGAAGTGCTTAGTGCCTGCTTTGTCATCCCACAGTGTGGAGCAATGTATATGTATATGGGGCGGGGAGGGAGGATATCAGAAATGGGGTTGGCTGGCCCCTTAGCGGCCTGGTGGGGCCCTATTGCCCTCTTGGAGTTTTTAGCTTTTTATTTCTGTAAATTTCTAGTTTTATAGTGTATAATTTTTAAACTTTTTAAATTTAATTGTGATTTTAGTGGTTGTAAGCCGCCCAGAGTCCCCCATTGTAGGGGAGATGGGCAGGGACAAATTAAATAAATAAATAAATAAATAAATAAATAAATAAATATGTGAATGATTAACATAAGTCTATATGTTTAGGACACATAAATATCACATAAGAAAATATAAAAGGGCAGTGTACAGTATCTATACATATATAGGTGCTCAGTCTCTGCAGTGAAATTAATAGGTATTAAAAGTAAAATAACTGGGACTTAAAAGAACCTGATTCAAAGCCTGTTGACATAGAGAAGGCATGTGCTTTTTTAAGTTCACTATGCTTACTTCTTAATTGCTTTAATAGATCTATGCCATGGTGATCTATCATAATATTGAAATTAAGCAAGAAATCTATGCTTTCTAATTTAAACTCTTGCTAGCCGCTGGTTGGATAATGGAACTGTAGCTTAAAGCATCTTTGCAATTTTCCATTTGAATATTCCTTTTCTTCCAAATTCCCATATGTAATTTAAAAAGCTTTATTTAAAAAGTTTTAATATTTTTATATTATTGATTATTTTATGTCTTGTTAGCTGCTCAAAGTTCTTTTGGACTGAGACACATTATAAGTACTGTGAATTAAATCATCGATTAATATGCTG
Source organism: Liasis olivaceus (assembly GCA_030867105.1). NCBI lineage: Eukaryota > Metazoa > Chordata > Lepidosauria > Squamata > Pythonidae > Liasis > Liasis olivaceus. Next base: position 205,992,634 of record CM061348.1, read on the forward strand.
AATTACATTAAAGCATTTAGTTTATTGGTAAGTTGCACTTGTTTCATAAAAGAGGAAAAAGTGGAGAACTGTAGCTATGATGTAGAAGATATGTACTAATGAATAATGATTTTATTTGTTTATTAAATTTTTCTAATGCCACAACCCTATAACTGAGTCAAATTATACAACTGCATCTGCATTAATTGCACAAAGATTTGTACTCTCTTAAAAATGAAATGCTAAACATTAATGCAAATAATAGCAGGATGTATTGTGGACTAAGGTATTTCCATCTGTAAAGGGCAACAGCATTTCATACGGAATCTTCAGGTGCAATCCTGCAGACATTGAGAAATAAACTGCACTGAAAGTAGAGATTACTTCTGAATATACATGCTTATGATTGCTCTGTAAGATAATGTCGCTCCAGAGCAATCCTGAAAAGCAAGTGATATAAAACTACAGGCATTTCCACATAGCCAATGGCCTTAACGTCTGCATCAGTTACAGGCTATGTGAGATCATGTAGCCTCACTGCTGCTTCTCCAGACTTTGGAAGAATAGGGAGGACAGAAATGCCCCTAGCTGGCCATTGGGAAGTGGAATAATTGATGCTCCAGCTAGTGCTCCCCCCCCCCCCCCCCCCATTCTCACAGTTTCCTCTCTGGGGAAAATGGGAGGTAGGACAAGCTGGGAATTCATATCAGTAGAAAACTGTTTTCCAAGCCACTCCTGAGAAAACACCACAAAACTGTTCTTGCAGTCTTTCCTCTGGAACAGCCCGTGAGTCAAAAGTTAATTGGCTCAGCCGGTGAAGACTTAAAATCACCATGCCGCTGGTGTGTGTAGCAAAGGCCTAAGTTGTCCTTGGCTTTTAAAATCTGTCTTCATATTATTCATCTAAAATCCATCCAGGGAGTCATAGGGAAGGGAAAGCAGGATGCAGTGGGGTCAAATGCAATATATATCTATTTATTTATTTTAAAATCTTCTGCTATTTAGGTCCATTTTCAGCATTTCATTTCCATGTTGTTCCTCAACATTAGAGTATCAGTCATCACTCATTTCTTTCCCCATCTCACAGGTTTAGGATCTGCTTCATGGAGCTTCTGATGTCCTTCATATCTGTATATTCATTGTTTACAACTAATCTTCCTTCTCCTCTTCATCCCACTGAGAACAGAAGGGCTTCTGCACCATTCCATCAAGCTCAGAGCTACAGGGTTTCTGTGCTGTTTGATGCCATGTTGGCAGGCTGCCAAGCTGCAGAAGCATTTCTGTTGCAGGTTTATAGATAGATAGATAGATAGATAGATAGATAGATAGATAGATAGATAGATAGATATAGCCTTGGAACTGCTATATCCAGGGAGCTTTATTTATATTTTGAATTTCCTTTCAACCATTCCTCACAGAGCAGCTCTCAATAGTTGTTTTTATTTTTTGTTGCATAAGGGATTTTGGTGGGGGGGGGCATCTGTCAGTAGGTGTAGATAACTCTTCCCCCTGAATGGTAAGAAGCTGCACAAATGAAAAACAGTCAGCACTATCTCTTTTTTAAAGATTGCACACCCAGGGATGTGGACATCCCTAAGTTACCTGAAAATGTATATAAAATGTTTTATAGCTTGGGAAATAGCTTGGCTTCATGATTCAGAGCTTACAAACCAATATTTCTCGCTAGAATGTAATGAGGTAATCACAGTAAGTTTTATAAGAAAGTAAATGTTTTAAAAAAAGTTGATCATGCAAAGTTAATTTTCTACAAATGCAGGTGTGCATTTTTAAGGTCATTGTCATAATATTTTTATAAGAATGTTCTGAAGGTTTGCTTATGAATGAGGAATACGTATTATTCTGACGTAAATGTCACTGAATATTGTCGCTGCTAACTTTGGGTGGGAATGTGCTTTTGTATGAAAAGTCAGTTCAGTGGATAAAGGTTACAAACTTGTTGCAGAGATCCACCCACATTTGCACTAGCTGTACAAAAGCCTGTTTTTCTAAGATCCTTTTGTGGTCATGGAGCTTAATTTTTTTAATTACTTCATTGGATAAGTCATTAGAATAGAACAGAACAGAACAGAACAGAACAGAACAGAACAGAACAGTTGGGCATACCATTATACTGCAAAAGTAATCTTTCCTTCTATGTTTTCAAAAAGGGTTGTCATGATTGTATTTTAGTATACAAATGTTTACTGAACATAATATAATTGGACAGAATTTTAAAAGAAGGTCACATGGTCATTTTATTGATTAGCAATAGCTCAATAAAATTTTATACTAACCACAAGAACTTCCTGTTAGTATTCCCACAGGGCTTGACATTTCTACTTTCAAAAGACAGCTGCCTAGTAACGGAGAATGTAATATTTTCCTCTTCCCCCTCCTTTCGTATTCATAGCACTTTATATAGTGTGCCTGTCTGTCAGCTTGGTTCTGTCTGTGTTTTCTCATCCAAGGTTATTAATTTCCCTGTTGGCTCTGTCGAGTGCTAAACTTAGGGCTAGTTCCGTGCTCCAGCCTTGTCTGCCATGTTTCTCCCACCTCTTTCTTAAGCCAACTCCAGAAATTCAGTCTGAAGTGCAGAAGGTTGGCAACAGAGCTGAGCTGATGCTCAGCCCAGGCTGTAGCCACCTCAAGACCTGATCGGTATTTCCTTTGCTTCTTGCCTGCCCCATCCCAGCAGGGAAGGCAAGCCTTGCTGGCTGGCTCCTACGTGGACCAGTCTATCAGTACCTCGTGCCCTTCTCACTTGTTCTCCTGGCTTTCCATTGCTTTCCCAGATATTTGCACACATGGGTGCCTTCACACACACACACACACACACACAATCTCTTTTGACACTAAAGCAGACCCTTTCTTCTTCTTCCCACCCCCTGTTATGGTACCATCATTGTTCTGATGTTAAAATAATCAAAGTAACAAGGAAGAGGTTGTTATTTTGTTCCTATATTCCCTTGTAGCAAGGAAGAAACTGATAGTTTCTTTGTAGCAGAAACTTTGTAGCAAGGAAGAACCTATAGTTCACTTTCGCAGAAACAAACAAGACATTGGAACTTAAATATCTTTTAAAAAATAAAAATGGACACTTTGCAGTACTGTAGCTAGAGAGTGGGAAAGTAAGGGGAGTATGGACCATTAACCTGGGCAAAAACCAAATGGGTGTCCACTGGGAAATGTAAGGGTTGACTGGAGCATGAGCTTCTAGTGTTGAGGGTAGTTCATTGACTTCAGGGGCCATTGCTGGATCAACCACAAGGAACCAGCAACTTCTGACCATAACTGCTAGCAGCCAAGGACAAAATAGCCACCCAAGGTGTGACCAGCCTCTGGAAAGAACGGGCATGCCAGACACTGCAGGCAATCAGTGGTGGGGCTGCTACTAGAATGGAAGAGACCACTCTGAAGGGCTTATGATGGCTCAGGTTTCCAAACAGCCATTTTGAATCGAAGATGGAAAACACAGGTATGGGGTGGGCATTTGTAATGGGCTGGAAGTAGGAGGAGGATGACATCATCTGTTCCTACACTCAGGAAGTAGTGAGTAGCCTGTGCTGGTGATGGGTTGAGTAGAAACTGCAGATCTGTCCTAAGTTCCTGTTGGTTAGGTCAAACTAAATGCTAAAAATGTTAAACATAAAATAGCTGTTAAAAAGGTACTCTAGTGCACATTTGTGGCACAAATTTGATTTTGTATCCATTTCCACATAATCGATAGACATTAGTGCAGAAAGCCTACCTACATAATTCAAACTTTGGGGGATTTTGTATTTTAAGTCAGAAACATAAGCTACTCATATTTTGAAAAATAAAGGACAGCCAACATGATTCTGCAGTCTTCAAGCTAAACCAGTGTTACCAGACTCTATTATTGATGAAAGGACCATGTAAAAAATTTTGGAGTGCTTAATCAGTTGTTCTAAATAGCTCTGACCTAGAATATAGGGCATTCTTTTGGTCTTTCCCAGATCAGTTTTGGAGGGACTAGTTAAGGTCTTAGGCTGCTGACTATCTATGAACCTATTGCTAAATGGTGATATATCATGACTCCAAAGATTGGCTGAATAGATGCTTCATCCCTATGTCTTTTTCTCATAGGGCAATGACAAACCAGTTTTTTTTCTCCCCCACAAAACTCCTTCAACCCATATCTGAATATTTTAGTTTCATTGTCCTTTTCTGTTATTTTAAGCACATTACTCCAGATAGTTAAACCTGAAGAGCTCCTGCCAGCTGCATCTTCTGAATTTCACACAACCTTAAAGCAATTTCCAGCTGCTCTTTCTCCTCCTGCTGTAGTGAAACTTGAACTGATGACTCTGTGATCAAACTAAGCCTCTGTCTCTGTCTCCTACTGGTGTGAGACCTTAGTAGGTCTCTGCTGCTCAGCACTCCTCCAAAATAAGCAAATAATGAGAAAAAGGAGTCTGGTCAATTTGAATTTGATTTGGCATAGCTGAGCAGTTTTCTTTATAGCAGTCCATTGTACATTTCATTTCATATTTTTTTACCTTCTGAAAATTGTTCAAAATGGCTGCAAGGGGCATTCAGCTATTGATTTAATTCTGGTTTACTAGAGAAGGAAAATGGAGGCCAGTAGAAAACTAGAAAAGGGTCCTCAGAGGTGCATTAAGAGCAATAGTTTGTCATAACACATTTCAAGTCATAAAACCCTTTTTTGGAATAACTTTCTATCTTCAAGTGAATACTTATTTCTGTGATTATCAGGAGAGTCTCTTCCCTTTTTTGTTCTTAATATGCAGGTGCCATCAAAAGCAACTCCCAGATAGGAGGTAGCTCTTGTAGAATTATCTCCCCAATATAATCATTATCAGATGTGAATCAAGATGTGGCAAAATATACAGTGAATCATTTTACTTGTTAAGCCCGTGCAATGAACATGCATATACATTTCATTACCTGCCTTCAAATAAGATCTTTCAAGAAACCCACTTGTTTCCCATGCTCCCATTTGAAGGTGATGTATTGTGATGCAGAAGTTGCTTTGGGGACACAATATTGATATTTCAGTTATCTTCAAATAAAAAGAAATGCCTCAATAACACCAGGAAAATATCTAGATTAGTTACATTCCAGGAAACAACAACCCAGGAAGTCATCTCACACCCAGTGATTTTTCAGATACAATACGCTTCCAACAGCAGGATGTAACAAACTGAAAAATGTATTGCTAAGTGGAGGTTGTTATGGAACATTAAACATCAGATAGGATCTTCTTTCCCACCCCATATGCCTTTAGTAAGGAACAAAATACCTTCACCTCTATTGGCTAGACCCAGATCTGCAAATGATTCAGAATCTAGGCCTGACCAGATGCAAAAAATACTGTCATTTTATGCTCTTGCAGGGAATTTCAGCAGGTTAAGTTCTCACAGTTGCTCTTCTTCTTCATAACTGTTAGGATTCAACATTCCCATCTTCTTTGCACCTGATCATTCTACATGCGTGTACAAAAATCTAGAGCTTCATTAATATTTCTACATCAACAAGAAAATAACTTCGTGTGTGTGTGTATGCACACGTGAATGCAGAACAGAGAGAGCTGAGAACGAAATCAATCGCCCATATGGGGTGTACTTATGCAAGATAATCTAGTATTTTTTTTTAATTCAAGCATATTAATTCAGCTGTCTCCACCTCATGTTTTTCTTCTGTCCCATAGTTTAATCCCCCTTTCCTCAAGGAAGACGAGGAATTGCAGATTTTTAAAAAGAGGTTAATATTATTTTTTTCAGCACTTTCATAAAAATTTCTGATGGACTGAAAAAACTAGGATTTCTTCAAGTAGCCCTAGGCAATCTAGCAATGTATTATTGCCTTGGGCAAAAAAATACCAAGCAGAACATTAGGATCACTGCTTTAAAACATCTACAGAAAATTCTGGGCAGTTAAAACTGTAAGTCATAAGGTTAGCTGGGCTTGCCCTGATATCTGTCATTGGCTTAACGCATCTCTACATTAGTACAGTTTTCTATGGACAGGTGCACTGGTGGTTCAGTGGTAGAATTCTGTGCACAAGCCCCTTGCACAACTTCTTTGATGGTAAGATTGCTATGCAAGTTGTATTTTGAGGAAATTTTGCAAACAGCTCCTGTTTAATCTTTCATCACTGTCTGCCCAATAGGAGAAATATCAAGACATGCCAAGGTCATGGTTATTACAGACAAGCTTTACTTAAATTTCCTTTACACATTTCAACACCAGATTTATTTTTAATAAGCACATGAGAGATTTGGGTAACATTAGATTTTTCTAATGTGTTACTCAGAAATGCTTTTTACCTTCTTAAAGTCAGATTAGCTTTAAGAGGTTCAGTCTCCCTGCTGGGCTCTTTGCAAAAATGATTCAGTTCCATGGCACAAAATCAGCAGCTTTTCAGGGCATTAAGCATTTTCTGCTATTCATACCGTGAAGACTGTTGCCACATACTACTTAGACACCTGGGAAACCATACTGACGAGCCGGTACATGGGTTGTGCCTTAAGCGAACAGCAGACTCCCAACTGCATTTTAAAGCAAACACTCTGACTCACCATTTTAAAGTATTCTCTGGAGCCTTTGCTTCTTCTGTGTACTGCTCTTCACAGATACATTTTTAATGTGCAAATAGTCTATACGTAGAAAATCAGTTTTGCCCATAATGACAGGTTGAAAGTGGGTCATCTGCAGAGATATGTATCTATCAATCTGGAAGGCACTACTCTAAGATATTCATTAAATATATTTCTGTACAGCCTTTAATTTACTTAAGCATCTTGAAACCATTCTGCTTTAGACAAGAGACCTATTTATTATCATGACCAGATCAGGTCTTGTACTCTCGAACATTACAAAGTGCTTTTCAAAATGACCTTTACTGCATGTTATAGCATTCATAAGAAATGCCAGCAAAGAATCTATATTATCTAAAACTCATAATTTGGATGAGAATCCTCCCACATATTACTATTCCTGTATCATTCCAGTCTTAATCTTTATTATGAATTTCTGATATGCAAGTATTTCTTCTTTGGAATTATAATCCTAGGTTTTAAATATGCTCCCTTTCCTACCATCAATGCAAGGTATCATGTGTTTCAGCATATCTCCTTCTAATTTTTATGTATATGCCAAAAGAGAGAAGAGGGGAATTATGATGCAAATTAATGTTAAAAACAATTTGGAAAATGGCTTTAAACTTTATGTCTCTGGGAAAACAGAATAAAATGTGCCTATGAGTTAAGTTTCAGCCATGTTGTTGTTGTTGTTAATTTAAGTAGATTAATTTAAGTAGCTTTTCACCTCTCCCCAAGATCTGTGTGCATCCACTCCTTCTGGTACTAGGAAGAAAAATGCTGCAAGATGCAACATTTCTATTTGGAGTGTTACAGAAAAGGGATGACAGACAACAGGAAGTACTAGTCATTTGAGTTTCCTGTCCCCCCTGCATTACATAAATATGAAGCTGTTTGTAAATACATCTGACCTGAACTGCTGAAGTACTAATTTCTTCAGTATTTGTTATATTGGTGATCCTGCTTCCTAGCAAGCATTAAAAAAAGAAAAGAAGCAAAATCAGAAGATAGTTATGGTGATACATTTTCAAGTCCATCGTCACAGAAAATCAGAGGCAGACGTAAAAAAGGAAGGGCAGTATTCTTCATATTTTGAATTCTATACAGTGATACCAAACTCCACACTTGTTTGGTGGGATCTCGAAAGCCTGAAACCTGAACACAATTTCCCAGTCATTCATTGCCTACTAGAACTCTTATTTGGACACAGACATATATGATTTATGAATGAAGTGATTTAAAGGAAGAATAATACCTGGATTATTCTGGTCTATTGCCTTTTGTTTCATACCCAAATATTCAGTCTTATAAGTTAAAGCATGGCCATGTCTTCTCAGATATGAGAAGGTGAATAGATATATAATTCAACACAATAGAATCTGAAAAAGTCAGTAAATGCATGATAATGAAAATAACCTGTCTCTTTCTGAACATGTACTCCTAAAATAGATAAATTTGCAACAGGTAATTCATAAAGTAAACAATTCTATGCATACTTACCTAGGTGTACATTGCATTAATTGCATAGGATTGCATTATTAACATAATAAATCCAGCTTTTCTAACTTTAATCCTTATTAGGAAGCCCTCCCCACAACACACAATAGAATAGGAACACTTTCTGTAAGATGCAAATATATGTTCCTACTAGTGTGTGCAAATCTCACCATTCTATGAACAAAACTGATCACTTCAGTTGTTCCCATATCCCTAACAGCCTGCTGGAAATAAAACCAGCAATAAGGTATATGGGAAAGATCCCTGGATTCAGCCTTACCTATTTTCTTCATATGCAAAAAGCAGAATAAAACAACTGCCAATTTAAGAAGGAGGGAAGGAAGGACAGTTGTTTTGCAATATTTTTTTTTTCTTCAACAGGGAATAAGAGTCACAGGAAGAAAGAGTGTGAGAGTTTTGTCAACTGTAAACATCCTGAGTCAAGAAGCTTTCCAGAGCCAGGGGCCATGTCCTTAGATTTCATCAAGAAGCACTGCTTTTCTTCTGTTGAATTTCTCTCCCGTCCATCCACCCACCCATATTCTCTGAGAGCTGTCAGAGAGTGTGATTTTGACTTTAATAAATAACTAACTATAGGTAACCAAAGTAGTGAAATATAGTGTACATTGGTCCAAAAATAGCACATTGGTCCAAATTATGCCTCTAGTATGCATAATTCCTCTGGTAACCCACAGATGCTCACTATTTAGCCATGCCTTCCAGTTTCAAACAGCCTGACTTATTTCTTGTCTTATTTTAAACAAGGTGAAGGTACTGTGAACATCCTGGCCTTATAATGGCATTTAGAAAGCTATGTCTTGAACTGAGACTGCCACCATGAAGATCTATCAAAATCAGAATTGGATGGTATCCAACAGAGTAGCTATTTATGAGAATGTGACCTGCAACTCCCTCTATGTTCCTTCCCACAGGTCATTGCCTATAAATCTTGTTTTGTCCTTTCTTTTGCATAAATGGGCACATTCCCACATTATATCCACCCATTATTTTTATCTTATATTTTTACTGGAGTTCAGAGATGTTCTTCAAAATAAAGATGATGCTGGAGCAGGGGAGAAGTAAAAAAAAAGTCACAGCTGTGCAGTCAAAGTCTTGTCTTTTTATACTTGCCATGCATTGGATTCGTGTAAAAAAGGGCAAGGCTTCAAATGCAGTCATGACCACCATTGTGATTTTTTTTTTTGAGACCTCCACCTGATGGATGCCCCATGTTGTAAGCTGGCACTTTGCAGCATGACAGCTTCCCATTTTTACATTTTATACAATATATTTGAAAAAAATGTATATATTGTATAACATTAACTCTAATTTGTTCATATGTAATTTAAAAAAGAGAAAACCTAGGTCCAGCCCACAATCATCCTCACTGTTACCAACCTTGAACCGCAGAGGCAAGCTGTGTGCCTGCAATCTGACCAATAGGAGGAGGCAAAAAAATGACATCTAACCAGCACTCCGTAGCCATCTATAGTCTATTTGGCTTGGCGTTTAAAACACGGAGAGTTTACAATCTGCCCATCAGCTCACTGTAGCAGCCATTCCTCCATCAGTTTATTAAAACAGCAGAAAATGACAACATAAAGCTAAGATTTGTCCATGAGGATGGGATGGACCCTAGGAAGAGCCAGAAGGCAGAGCGAGATGAGAGTTCCCACTCACAATAAAAGCCTATCCTTAAATTATGCAGAGCTCCAGTGCTTCTACTGCAAAACTTGATTTAAAGGACCATAGGACAGATGGATTGAAAAGGACCTTCTAGGTAATCTACTTCAATCCCCTGTTCAATGCAGAAATCCATCACAGGTGACCATCCAGCTCCAGTTTGAAAACAAGGGAGAATCTTAACCATCAAGAATTCCTCCTCATATTCAGCTTGAATCTCCCTTCTTTTAATTTCAGCCTGTTTATTCCTACCCTTGGTTTTGACAGGTTGAGGGAGACAGCCTTTAATATTTCTGTTAGCTAAACATGCCCAATCTTCAATATCTTCTCTTTTGTTAACTAAACATGTCCAGCTTCTCTAAACATTTCTCATAATTTCCATATTTCTTATCAACTAGTAGTTTTCCTCTGAATGCACCCTCTTAAAGTACAGTACCCAGAACTAGGTACAATATTCCAAACAGAGTCTTAGCAATGCAGAAGTGAGTTGCAGGTATTTCTTGTTTAACTGCAACTGAGCTGAAAATAAATCGCCTCAGCTGCCATACAGAAACAAAGTTGGAGAACCATGAGACTGTGGAGTTGATCCAGGAGTTGCTCAAATACTGTCTGCCATATAGAAAATGACATTTGGTTGTTTCTGCTAAAGATCACTGCCTAAAAAGCCTATTTTTCCAATCATGGAGTTAATTAAGTCTTTCCACTGTTTTATATGAGTGGGGCAAAAATCAATACAAAGTGGGGTGTGTGTTTTTTTTTTAAAAAAAAGGCAAAACACTTCTTTGAAAATGAAAAGATAATAATTTACTTGTGAACTTGTGGCCTTTGAAGGCTGCCACAGGAAAACATGGCTCCACCTGATTCCAACCCTCCCATTTCTTTAAAATTTGGCAACTTATTGTTATAGCCTTGACTTAGGTTTATGAGGGCAAAGAGTACTGGCAGAGAGATCCATGATACTGTAATTTACAAAACATTTTAGAATATTGACTGTAGGTCAACAGAAAAGTGATATGAAGATTGGCTAGAAGGAATCATTATTCATGCATCTGTTTATTAAAATTGTTTTTCTTACTTTCCAACATTCAAAAATATAATGCTTAAGATAGTTGACAGCGATCAATTATAGGATAATGATTAAAGCATAATAAAGGAAAACATTAAAAGAAATATGTTAAGAAGTCATTATTTTAAAAAGTAACCATCCTGCAAAATATGAGCAGAATGAAATACCTTAAGCTGTCATTTGGATTGATTGGTGAGACCCGATTCAGTGCTTTTTCATTCAAAACAAAATCCTGCTAGGAGAAAAATAAGGATCCTTTTATCTGCATCCTGTGACTTTCTATGTTCCAGGAGCTGTGCATTTATGTGCCTGTGAGAACACTCAGTCCAAACTGCTCCCATATGGTAGGTCTCCCAGTACTTAGTTTGAACAAAATCAGGCACCTCCCTGAATAGTCTGAGGGGACAGTCTTTGTTATCTCCTTCTATAATCCTTCTGTAGAATGATGTATGCCTACATAAAGAAGAAAATCAAGCTAGTCCCTTAAGCAACCAAGTATGGTGAATATCAGGCTACCTATGATCTCAGGACTCTGTTGGCCATCTGTATAATGGAATGGAGACTAACAATCTTCTGGCTAAGGGGACATTCTGAAGATCGTTCTTGTATTTGGAGCATAAAATACTTGATTCCAACGGGTTTTGTTTGTTAATTGTTTGTTTGAACTTGAACTCCATATAAAAACCCACATCAGTATAGCCTCCTTGACTGAATGGAAAGACGCCACTAGGTACTGTCCTACTTAAGTCTGTTCCATAAGAGAACATTTTCCCCTCTTCAAAAAGGAATCTGATTTTTTTCTTTTATTCTGCTGATGTTTCTGAGGTGGCTGAATAAAATGGTTGTTGTTGCTTTTTTGGCTGTACATCTATCCAGCTCTCTGCAGCCTCCCACACTTTCTGATCTCAAAAAGATCCATGGGAGAAAATCCTTTATGATGTCTGCTGTTGAGATTTAGTTGAAGTATGGAAAGAAGCTGCTGGAGAGTTGAATGAATAATAAAGACAGAACATTCACAAATACAAACCGGCAGGCATCTCAAAAGTACAATAATCCTTCAATCCACCTATTTCTGGAACGAGAGTGATTTTATGGGTATGCAAATCAGCCTTGAATGGGTGTGAATTTCTAAAATGGTTTAAAAATGGTTTTAAACTGGTTTTAAAACTAAAATGATTTTAAAAATTAAATAGGTTCTATCTAGCTTGTTAAAATAATTCAGAAAGTCAAATTGTTTATATTCAGCCATTGGAATCAATTTGGAAAAAGTGTATTTGTGCTTGTACAAATATCTTTTGAGTTGTTCAATCAACTTGGGAAGCATTCAGTTCAACTGTACACAGAACTCTGAATCAAATTGTTAAATTGACCAGATTGTCTTACTGAATCCCTGAATTGTGTCACTCCATATTCTCTTGTGCCCAACTAGAAATACCAAGCATTAGTTTAAAAAAGCAAAGAAAAGCTCTCCACAATCCACTGCTGTAAGGGTACACACACAAAAATGACTAATTTTCTTCTTTTAAAAATCAACAAAAAATGTCAGGTGTAAAAGGCTTGCACGTACAATCATAGTAATCTTACTGAAATGTATTCAGACAAAAATTTCACCAATGACACAGTGAAACTATCCTGCATAAGCTAAGGCTGAATCTTAAATCAGTTTTATTTCAACCTTACTATAACACTTTGAGTTGACAGCTTGTTTCTCTCTGCAGACAAAATCCAAGTCTTCTAGTTGTATAATGCTGTGTATCATCTCTCTCTCTCTCTCTCTCTGTCAGAACAAGGAAATAAAAGTGCATACAGGTAAACAACAGGCTTAACTTGTCACTCCTGTTAGTTGTGAGGGAAATCTGGATCCTGACTTTGAGGTCACATTGTTCTATGGCGAACCTGGACCTGGCCAGAACAAATCTGTGTATATTTTGACACAGAACTAAATATATTGGAAGAAGAAGTTTAATTTACATCAGGAACTTCCATCCACTTCCCACAGAAGTAAACATATCTCTGAAAATTGGTATTTAATGTGAATGAAATTAGGCATCCTTACACAAATCTGTAAACACATATCTATGAATCACATTGGTGGTGTTTAGCCTTTTGCACATTTCTGCTTCCAGTTTAAACTAGTTTATATGAAATGGAACCCAGATCTTGGGAAATCTTCACTTTAGTCTTTATATGAGATGGTAACACTTCTTTCCTTCAAAAACAGGAAAGGCCAAGAGAGAGAACAGAGAAAAGTTGAATAAATACATCTACTATTAATCCCACCAGACTAGATGTTTGAACATTTGTCATTTATATTTAAATAAATGTGTTTCACGCAGCAGCCTTTCCTTTCTGACATCCCAGCCAAGGAGGGAAGAAGTCTGAAATCTGCCTGTGCCTCTGCATCCATTCCTTGCCTGCTACCTGATTGAGAAAACTTCTATGACACAGTGATATAAAATCTCAGTGATAGGCTTTGCTTCCTGTTTGAAAATCATTATACAATATTGCTATATAATTATATACCTGTACAAAAAAAAAGGCTTTAATATTCTTATAAGCTTATAAAAGTCAACATTTGTTTCTCATTTACACCTCAAGAAAAGTGACTTTACTTGTTTAATGGAAATAATTAAGCAATCTTTAATTGGGATTTAGACTTTACTTAATTCAGTATGACCTGATTTAGCCAAGATGTTGCGCTCCCAGGAAAGACGTAATTTAAAAAACCACAAGAATATGTTCCCAGTGGGTTACAGTTTGGCAGAACATTACAAAGCCATATCCATGGGGTCATGTGAAAAGTCTAGTTTGTATACGTAACTCAATATTTGAGTCAGAGAACAGACATCATAGAGAATTTCTTGAAAACCCCTTAATGGCATCACTGCGCCACCCAGCAGGTTGTGCCGAAGTGTCTATGACAATATGTTCATGTGACCTTTGGAAGCATCATCTCTTTAGCCAGTTGATGATTACCGAATACAAGATAGAACTGGAAGGGACCATTTTGACCAAGAAATTGTTGCACTCAACTTTCATATAATTTCAACCTTACCTTATTTGGGGTGTATACAACAACTTTGAATGTATATTGAAATGCTTCTATAGACACCTTTTAGGCCAAACAAGTTCTCCCAGGATAGAGTAAATTATGTAGACTTGCATAACTCTTTCTGTTTTTTTCCAGTATGGTTTTAAAAGAAGCAGTGTATGAGTATTTCCATGTCTTGGTATTCAGTATATCTGTGAAATAGTCAGAGTAGTGCAGGAATGACCTTGACATAGCTACTAATTTTTACCCTGTTGGTTGTGGGATAAGCTGCAAGGTCACCCTCTGCAGTCTTTTTCATCTCTTGAGAAAGGAGAGGATAAAAATGAAGGAAATAAAACAAATAAGCAAGCTATACAAGTTAGCTTACCTGCAGTCACTTATATATGAATAAGGATTATCCTTATAAACATACTGTAAATGGCTAGATTGTATCTAGGCTTTAATATGATGTTCTTACAAGTGGAAATTTTAACTTGAAGGTCCCCTTCACAGAGGAGAGAGGCTTAGATCTAGGTCAGGATTTCTGCATTCTGGATAGATTTTAGATTTTCCATAACAGTCAGAGGATGCCCTACAAAAAGGCCCCTCCTTCACTTTCATGGGAATGACAAAGGAGTGCTGATTTTTGCTGGCTTTTTGCAGGGGCAGGGAGCTAAGAATGCAGTATCTTTTTACTACCAGTGGGTGTAGAGATTGCAAAACAGTACTAACATTCAGAAAAGGGTGACTACTGTTTCCGATTAATACTATTTTAAAATCTGCTGGCATCTGCATTAAGGATCTGGGATGCACAAAACTGAATTATCACTGGATTGCAGCAAAAGAGATACAGAAAACCCTCTATGCTGCCATCTAGTGGTGGTTCAGATTTTTGTGACCAAAATATGGTACTGTATAAAACTTTCGCTGTTTTTCAGGTGCCCAAAACAAAAACCCTCACCATTTTTAATGTAAATGCCAGCTCTACTTCTGTTGATGGACCTTGAATTGTACCTTTAGGTGGTTTATTTTTATTCTCTTTACTCTGCCAATGCACAAAGTGTGGTTCTGTGTTTAGGATGTGGTTCACTCAAATTGTGTCCCTAGAGAATAATAGACAATAAAGAACACATAATGACATTCTTTCCTTGCAGCTGATACAGCTTAGAAAAGTCTGAAAAAGCTCTTTTGTTCTATAACAATTCTGCTTCTGTATTTTTTACATTTTCTTTTTTTTTACTGAAGGCATCTGTATCAAAACATGATATTTGTTTAAGGGTTCATCTGCCCCTTCCACTTAATTATACAACCAAAACACTAATTCTTTGCTTCTAACGTCACCGTGGGTTTACTTAGTGTCTTGCCAAAAAGCTGAGAGCTAGGACTACAGGTAGAGGATAAACAGAAGGAGCAGTTTCCTTCTTGAGGAACAGAAGATCCTTTTAAAATCTAAATATTTTCACTCATCAAGAGTGAGCAAAAGGAAGGACAGAAAACACATGACAAGTTACCGAGGTGCAGCTGGAACTTTTTAACAAGAACTTTGGCAAACTGAAGTGTGAAAATGTCCTGTCACTCTGGGAGAATATATTTTAAAAGCGTATTTCCATCCATCCATCCATCCATCCATCCATCCATCCCTCCCATTTGCATAACAAGCAGGAAATCAGCAAGTGGATTTGCACTGCTTCATCTATGTAACAGAAAAAAAAAATCTGTAACTTCTAAATTTTTGTCGGACCTGTAAAAGGCTCTGCTTTTTTTAAAAAAGGTGGCAAACCAAAACATAAATTAACACCACTTTCAGCTTTCCTGCATGATATCTACATTGATCTCAGGAACCAACAAAATTACTCTTGCTGTCTTTTAGCACTTTCATGTACTGATCTAGTCTAATCCTTACAAGATGCATTACACCCATGGTGACATTTTGTTGATCCTCTGGTGGCCCATGCTGGGGATGGTCAAAACAGACTCAGCATGAACCCAGGATGCTTTGCAATGGCAGAATGAAAAGTGCCTTAGAACAACATGTTCAGCTTAGACCTTGTATTGGAATACTATCAAAACTGACCCCTGGCTGTCAGGTGTTCTTGAAGATGTGTTTGTTCATACAGTATGTACTTTCTTAATTCTATGGATTATCATGCTGATGGCTAAACAGCAAGAGGCTGGAAAGAGATTTACTGGTAGCCTTGATAACTAACACTAAAGGGTTAGATTTTTGGATCTGCCATCACTCACTTTCCCCTTCTTGGTGTCACCCTTGAAAAAGGATGTTTTTCCTAATCCTAATTCCCTTTAACACAGATATTGTTTGGGCTAGTAAGTATTCCTCCCACCTATTTAAAGTCAGGACTGCCTTCCTTTTTCATTTTTTTAAATGTGTTTCGTACTGCTTGATACCTGTTATATTGCAGTTTACATAAGATAAGGAAAAGTACATAACCTTTTTTGTTAAAGAAATTATGTTTAACATCCTGCAATTTTTACTATTGGCAATTGACTTACTGTAAAAGAGCACTGATTAGCTACTTCAGTCATGGAGAACTTCATACATTCCTTTAGCTCATTAGTATGTGCAAATATGTTAGACAGCGGAAAGCAGCAGCCACCGGTCATATCAAGTAGTTCCCACCTACTTAGGTTTCTGAATATGTACCAAGGCCTATTTTACTAGGCAATAAGGTTTGGGAAACCATCCCTTTTTCTAGTACACCTCTCTTACAATGACACAAACACAGGAACCAAACTTTGTGGCAGACCCAGATGCCAATTCTATCCATATATTTTATCTCTCAGTGTTATTTTAAGACTTTGTCACATCAGCTACAAAATCAAAGGAATATAGAGTATTACCTTCCAATGTGAAATATGCCACTGTAAAAAATCTCTGCAGGGAAATCAGCTGCCTTGGAGAGCTAAATGTAAATACATCCCATGTAATTCCTGTGCTGGCTTGTTGAAACAGGACATCTTGGGTGCAGGAACTGCCCCAAAATTCTGCCATCAAAAGATAAAGAGTAGAGAGTCGTAAGTAATGGGAAAGGGAAAATAATGTATCTGGCCACCTCCCAGACCTGTGTTAGTATCTACAATGCTAACATGAGTGTACAGCATGAACATGCAAGGAACTGGCCAGTCTACTAAGAAAAATCTATTTTAATTTTATTCATGCTCCAAGTATTCCTTGGAGAGTGAAGTCAATGGGGCTATTTTGCTGATACTCTCAAGATGTGTGTAAGATAACTTTTATATTTATAGAAATATGATAATATTACCTAAAAAAAAAAAAAAGTCAGAATAATTCCTTGATATTCAGTAACAACACATTTAGAGGAATGTATCAAAATCTCATAAACTCTGCAGCTGAAACTGAGGAATTAAAAACAATGGTGTCCTAGAACAGAGTAACTTCAGGGCTAACAACAAATGATGCACGGCCTTTCAGTTGGGAATTCAGATTTCCATTTCTAAGAATAAACTAGGAAGGTTATTTCAGGTGAGCTCTCTCTTTATTGTGCACCTGCTACATTTGATAAAATAAGAACTGCAAAGGGAAAAGTTGTTCATGGGAGGACGTAAAGATATTGCCCCGAAGCTCCTACAGTATGATCTTCATTTTTCTAGAGACTCTACTCATCCTTAAAATAAAGAAGCCTGCAGCCTTCTGAGCCCCGTTAATTCCATAAAAAAGAAAAAATAACATGTGTACTCATTGGTTGAACAATGACCAGTTAAACAGTCACTATTTTTCCATGATGTACTTTGCTATCACCAGAAGAAAGCAAGCACAAAGATTCATAATAAAATAATCTTATACAATAAAATTTGCTTCAAGTCTGGTTTGTCTCCTGAGACCTTCATGGTCATGTCCATGGAGTTTTCATAGTCGCAGGAGGGAAGATGTTTGTCATTCCCTTTTTCCAGGATGTTGTTTTGATCTGCCAGACTGGCCTATGGCCCGAATATTCCCTATCTAAGTAGTAACCAGGTCCAGCAGCCTGCTTAGCTCTTGACCAGCCAAATTCTTCAATAGCTGATAGAGTATCTTAAATGAAATCATCTTGAGCTGTGCAACTGCAAATTTACTAACCACCGCTTCAAGATGCTCCTTGAAACTGCTCAAAGATAATGCAAATGCAAATTATCTGAAAGCAGTAATATAAATAATGCAGCATATTCCGTTACAAAATGAACATGCTAGCAGCAGCTATCAATCAACCTTAAAAATTCAGTTTTATAGATGCAAAGCACTGCACTTTTGGATGAAATAACATTTATGGATCTGCACAATCTCTCTGTGCCAATCACAGCCACCTTCCACAACACAATAAATGGATTTTTGTTATTCATTCAAGTGCAGGTTCTACCTAATGGTCCTCAAGATAGCTGATTTGTTGCTGGATGCATGGCTGTGTCATTTTGTGAGCACGTATAGCAGTCAGTATCCCTGGAATTCCATCAGGCCCGGCATTGTTTGCCATATTATCATTCCAGGTTTATGTATGTAGTAAAAGTAATGGACATTGCTCAGGTTCACTATTAGTGACAAATGATACAAACATACCGCACCAAACTTCTAACATTAGTTTTAATTTGATCTGTTTTATGGAACACAAAGAGAGAATAGAAAACAGAATAAAATAATAAAGCACACATGAGAAACAAAGGATCTAACTAATGTCAAGGAGATTATAGTTTTCTAGTATAAATATTAGTAAATTATGAAGGGTTGAATGTAATATATCACTTTAAATGGCTAAAAATCCCTGCCAAGCTTTAAGAAACAATATCAAGAACTTTGGTCAATACAGTATATAAATTACCACATAAAATTATAAGCTACAATGGATTGGGTCAAAACTGAGAGTCTCTTCTCCTTTGAATATTCCATGAAATAGAATATGAACTCCATACCTAAAAAACTCACATTCTGGTTGGGGTACAAATTTATGTGTTAAGTTATAGTCCACAAATGGTTTCCACTTTGAATTAAATTCAAAGTCAGATTTACTTTTAAGTTACAGAGTTATTTTCGATATTGAAACACACCCTCACAACTTGGTTGACCATTCTACCAAAAAGGGAATCAGACAACTTTTACAGTAAGAAGCATATAGTATCCTTGCATAACGTAGCATGTACAAAGCTGGTTCACTAGAGGGAATATATGGTTTACTAAAGTTTAATAAGAATATCACAGACTGAAATGGAATTCAACTTTTAAAATGTATTTCATTCTAGTATGAACTTTTTTCCAAAATTGTTGACTTTATAACATTGCCACCAAATATGAAAAAAATGATCTGATTTGCTTATCCATTTTAGCAATTAAGACTGGAGTGACAGTAAAACATGTTATACCAATTTTCTCTCATATGATATTCAATGTAAATTTAATATTATTCTTCCATTGTTGCATCTCTATCACTGCATTTAAATTCTGCATCTATTTAATCAGTCCTTGACTTGTTCAGATTCTGAATCATACTTCACCAACAATTTATAAATCAGGCCCAATAAATATTTTGAATTGTGTATTATAAAATTTTCAAATTCAGTCAAGTTTCTCAATATTCCCTATGTCTGCAGCATCCCTAAACCAAACATGTTTTTCCCTAGATGATACTACCTCTGTGGAAAGCATTTATGTGAACCTGGGAAAAGATGTAGTTGTTTTAAGGAATTGCAGTCCCCTGTGTGCTCTGCAGAACTTTTTTGCCTTTGAATCTGAAGCCAGAACCTGGGGTGTACAAACTACAATGGTTGGGTTCATACTTTTTTTTTTTTTTGGCCTTCAAGTCAGTTTTTGACTCCTGGCAACTGTCAGGACTAGTCCCTGCAGCTTTCTTAACAATGTTTTTTTTTTTTTTAAGTGGTTTGCCATTGCCTCCTTCCTAGGCTGAGAGAGACTGACTGGACCAAGGTCACCCAGCTATCTTTGTGCCTAAGGCAGGACTAGAACTCATGTTCTCCCAATTTCCAGCCCATACTGACTTTCTGCTTTACATTAAGACAAATCAAATAGCCATATTATGATTTAGCACAATATTTGAACTCAGGGTACAAGAAAAGAAACATAGAGCATTCCTTTTATTGTTCTATAGTGGTTGCACAAGGTTAACTAAACTTCTCTTTCATATTTGCTGCAACTACAAAAGGAAAGTCTTAAATCTATTAAAACAATGGGTAAATATGCACACTCCATGTTAGTTCATGCTGCCTTTGTGTACGATTTTATAATCTAGGCAGCAGCAAATATTATACCATGCATGAACTCACTTTGCTGGAGATTCATAATGTGTTAGGTCTCCAACAGAGAATGAGATGACATATACAGCCGTTACTGGATTCCCCTTGAACCTGCTATGCACTTGAAAAGTCAGTAATTAAATTGGTTTGATCATTCTTGGCTAGCTCATTTGCTCTGTTCATAAAGGTTTAGGACTAGGTAAGACCTCTGCATCTAGACAATCTTTGTCTCCTATGAACAAAACAGGTCTTAAGACTTTGTTTGTTTATTTTCCCTGTCTAAATAAAGCTGACTGTGACCGCAAGATAGTTGCAACACATGTTTGCCTTGCTCTTTTCTATTTACTTAGAGTGCAGCTCTTCTTACCCAGGGAAATACTCCCACCACATTTAAGATAAACACAGAAATTATGCAATGACATATTTTAATAGACCAACCACTGAAGATCTGATGAAGCCTCTCAGGCTGCACTCAAACCTTTTAAAGCAAACTAGGTTTTAAAAAGGTGAAAGAAGGCCTTGTTAAAATGTCCAGGTCAATTCATATTGCTTACCACTTGTTTATATAAATCGGGAGTGTAAAAGGTTTTCTTAGCTGGGGAGGAGGGTGAGAGGAGATCAACACCTTCAGGTTTTATTTATTCATGGGCCTTTGAGGACCACAAGGCGTCACGGCAGAGACACAGTGCCAGCATCAGAGATGCTCTTTTTGTTTTGTTTTGTTACTCAAAGTAGATGCATGAAAACTTTTTTTTTTTAAGGGAAAAGGAAAAAAACAATGCATCATTGAAAGTTGCTTCAGACTTTGCCTCAAATTTTGCCTCAGACTTTGGGCAGATCTAAGGGCAGGGCATTGTCTATCCCGGATAGAACTAACCAGGCTTAGGCCAAAAACTTACACTACAATCAGCCCTTAATGGGTATTTTGCTTAAGTAAGGATCAGGGGTTACCATTATCTTACATTGCTTTAGATAGTGGGAATACAGTGACAGGGTGTACTTAGTAAACTGGTGATCCTTTGTGGTGTAATTCTGAAGCTTAACAAAAATGTCCCTGGGTTACCTTTCCCGCAACTGTTGTTTTAGGATATTTAAAGTAGAAAATATGCTGTCTCTTTGTGCGCTGTGTCAATATAGCCAATCTTTATGATGATTTATGTCAGCTATAATACACCTCTAGATCCGTGAGGGAACAAAAACAGAAGCTTAGATTAATTTCAAAACTTCTCCTTTGTTGCCCTTATCATAAATGTGCTTTTCAAAGAAGCTGGGGGAAAGGAGGTGAGAGCAAAGGTTGTAGCTATCCAAGTGACAAATTCCTGGCTGTAGGGTTGTTGTTTTTTTAAAAGCAAACTTATACAGCTGCCCAGATAGAATTTGTTACAGACAAGACCTGCCAACACTTTTCCAAGTTTCAATCATTATCTTCTTTGTCACTTCAGATTGCCAGCTGTTTCATTGCATAATCAGAAATAAGGAGCGGAATAGATAATCCTGCTTGATATGTAACAAAGGCCTCTTGCAGATAATTGGAATACTTGCTTTTCGTACGGTTAAGTGTGTTCTGAGAATGCATATAGCCCTCAACAAGTTAATTCCATCCTACTTGAAATATCAGGCATTCCGGTGAAACATAAAACTGGTGCAGTTTTAAAAAATGCACAGCTCTGTTTCTTCTACACTGTGGTTTTAATTGCAACATCTGAAAAGATTTATTATATTGTGAATAACTGGAATTATTCTGATGCATAATCATGCAGTTATTAGTACAAACAGTGATTCTTGACTCTTTGTTTCAGGAATATTCAGTGGCAAATGCATCGAAGGGCCAATGCGCCAATCCATTTCTTGCTACGGGGAGAATCAGGGGTTTTGGGTAGCAGTAGACTTGCATTTCTCTTTTGCAAGAAATATTAATTATATTTCAAGCTTCACATTAAAAGTATGTGACTGACATGTGACTATACTTCTAAACCAAGACATGCTCAAAGAAACTGAAATTAAAATGGCACAAGGAAAAGACAAAACAGAAGGGATCTTTTCCCTAGATGACACTACCTCTGTGTCTCAAAATAATTATGTGACTCAAAATAAATTGTCCATGTCAATAGAATTTTCAAAGCTATGTATAAAACATAACTTTAAAAAAAAAATTTTTTTTTAAAAAGACGACTTTTGTCCATATTCTTTTCCTGCATTATGATTGTTACAGTTGGGATATTACAAAAATACCAGGCATCACTGTATGTAACATTAACACAATAAAAATACAAACTGCGAAATTCTTCATCATCAGTTTCAGGCATATAAAATTTCAAAAACCTTTCCTTCTATTATAGTTTGTGTTAATTGCTAAAGATTAAAACTCCCAACTTTCTCTTCACTTCAGAAGATACTTCTTCTAGGAACAAAAGATACTGTGTCAAGATGGGAGATAACAGCTATGAATTATATATATTAAAACATGAAGTTTTAATATAAAAACATTTATGTTTTTCAATTTGTAATACAAATCTACATCCCAAACATTATAACTAATTGGAAGAACTGTATAAGCCAAATAAAGGGTTGTTTATATACTAACTTCATATAATTAGAAGTCACTATATAACAGGAACTGTGGGAAGATATTTTCAAATGCTGTTTATGCACTTGCGCATGTGTGAAAAGACTGGCTACCATTCTCCAGATACAGGTAGTCCTCAACTTACAATCACAATTGTGATCGGAACTTCCAATGATAAATGATGTGGTTGTTAAATGAGTTGCATCCAATTTTATGACCTTTTTTGCACCATAGTTGTTAAGTGAATCACATGGCTGTTAAGTGAATCTGGCTTCCCCCATTGCCTTTGCTTGTTGGAAGCCCCCTGAGAAAGTTGCAAATGACATTCACATGACCCCGAGATGCTGCAACCATCATAAAAACATGCCAAGTGCCCAAATTTTGATCACATGACCATGGGGATGCTGCAACGGTCGTAAGTGTGAGGACTGGTCATAAGTCACTTTTTTCAGCACCATCATAACTTCAAACAGCTGTTAAACAAATGGTCATAATTCGAGGACTACCTGTATATCTGCGTAGCACAGAACAGAATAGAACTATTTTTTATTACTAAGTGAACACTATACTTCTGTTACTAGCAGCCCCAGAGATAGGTATCCTCATCTAAATCTTAGAATAAAAAATAGCAAAGTTGGAAGTGATCCTGCCAGGTTATTCTGACCCACCTCAAATTCTTAAGAATAGATTAAGAATTTCCTTTCCTTTCCATTCTTTTGATAAAGACATGTTTTACCTTAAAGAATTATGTCCTGGATAGGTTACTCTGTCAGTTATACTGTCTCCCAAATTCATTTACAATCTCTAGTACTTTCCATTCTATTTTGAAAGAAATGCATACTGAACAAAATTTATACCCATCTCTACAGTAATCACGTCTATAAAATCTAGCTCAGAATCTACTTTACTGGGCTGTTTTGTAAGGTTCATAATTGTCTTTGTGCTCTTATTCAAATGCAATTATCTATTTCATATGGAGATACAGTATCACTCTGCTATTAACTATTTCCTGGTTACAGATGAATATTTCTATCCTTTTTATGGAAAGGAGGAGGGGACAAACAAAGAAAAGATATACCAAAATTATAAGAGAGAACAATTTCATCAACAGATTGAAGAATGTTTTTGTTACTAATGAGCAACAGTGGCGTTCCTTCTTGTTTATGTTTTTATTAATACAGCAAAATATCCCTTATCCCCATACCAACAAGTCATCCGAGAATACTTCTGTGTCTATAAACATTTCCACTGACTGCTATCTGCCTTCTAGTAAGGCTGCAGTAGACCTGCTTACATTGCTTGTTCCCCAGATGCTGGTGAGTTAAACCAACAATCCACTCATAATCCCAGCAGTTTCTTGAGGCCAAAGTAACCTTCCCATGCCTCCTGTTTCCAACCCTCAAGATCCTCTACAAACGTTAATTGAATGTCATTAAAAATTTTGACCTTTCACTCAGTCCCAGAATCTTTCTTACTCCCTTGCTTCCTTATTTTTACTTTCTGGGAAAACTTGTTATGGAGTTATAAGCTTTTCACACTTTATTTATTCAGACTTTGGAGAAAGAGACTAATTTAAGAAAGGACATAGGCACATGCCTAGCATGTGTTTTGAAACGAATTAAATCTGGTAAAAGATTAGAAAGCATTTAAGGGTTTGGCCAAATGAAAGTAGTGGTTTCTTATCATCTTATTTTTGATTTAATGACAGGAATAGTCTTTGTAATGTAACAATAGGCCACTTAACTTTCATCTCTGAAACAAAGCACTACTGTTTATCTCACAGCATTTTTTATAAAGTTTATTTTTGCAAGCATAGAAGATTGATTTGTATGATTTCAGTCATTTGGCTTTGTAGCACAGAACTGGGTAGCTTCATTGAAATCTCCAATCTCTATTTCTATTTCTATATTCTTGGCAAGCATTTTTTTTCCCTTTCCAGAAGTGATTTGCCATTGCCTCCTTCCTAGGGTTGAAAGTGATGGGTCCAAGATCACTCAGCTGGCATTGTGCCTAAGGCAAGACTAGAACTCATGGTCTCCTGGTTGTTAGCCTGATGCCTTAACCACTACACTAAACTGGCTTTCTATTTTACATTCATATCATGGCAATATTAGCGAAAATATTTTAAAAGTGGACTTTTCAAGCATCAGGATACCTGCATTTCTCAAATATACTTTGTCTAAACCCTGTCTGCAGGACGCGGTGGTGCAGCGGCTTAATGACGCTGAAAGTTGCCAGCCAGAAATGGCTGAAAACTTCAGCGGTTCGAGTCCAGCCTCTCGTGTTAAACAAGGTGAGCTCTTGTTTCTCCACCCGCAGCTTCTGTCAACCCAACAGGTCGAAAACTTACGTGAGTAGATAAATGGGTACTCTCACTCCGGTGGGAGGAAAAATGCTGGCAGCGCCTTGCACAGAGAGACGGGACCAGTGGCCGGTAAAGCGCGAAACCGCGCTCGCCCAAAAAACGGGGCGCGAAGCAACGAAAATCCCGCCTCCTGCGCTTGCCAGCTGGGCTATGCTCTAGGAAGTAGGCTCTGGCAAAGACTACTTCCGAAAAACAAAAAAAGATACAATTGCCTTGAAAACCGCTAGGGGGCGGTCACTGCAGGGTCAGTAATGACTGAGAGCAGACCAAAAAAAAAAAAAAAAACCCTGTCTAGAGGTTTTTCCTCTCTAGATAGTTAACACTCTGTGGGAGAAATCAATACCATGTTCATTGCTTTCAGTGTATCTTCTGCTGCTTCCACCCCATGCAGTGCATATATTGGGAGAAGGCTTGTTGACATGAAACCTGCTGAATCTGTGTAGATTGTCTTTGTAAACAGGAACCTTGATTGCAGAGACTCTGCTCAGAGGAATGGACCAACGTGTATGGCCTTGAATTCTCTTCATCTCATGCTAAATTACATAGAAGGGTGTTAGTCTTCCCTCTTTTACATCCAATATAAGCATAAAATCTTTGGAATATATCCAATTATACACCATGATTGTTGTACCAGTACAAAGTTAAGTTTTAGTATCTAAATTTGGTGACCAAAATCAATGCCTTTACATGCAATCCATTCTTCCTTTTTTAATTTATGAAGGCTACAAATCTGTACATGCTTAACTTAGAACAAATCCCTGGAAATTAACAGTGTTTGCTGAAACATAGATAGGTAGAGAGAATTATGCTGTAAATTACTGACTGTTTGTATGCTTTCTAGTAGTATAAATATATATATTTTTTATGTTCAACAGGTGCCATGCAGCCCTTGGTTAACTTTCCAGCCACCACAATTTGGAGTATTTTTCAATCTCAAAGTGAACTGGTGGAATATATTATTTATGAAATTTGTTACTCACTTTTTATATTTTAGTCATATTCCCAAAGTGGAGAAGCCGTTTTTCCTTTTGGTCTTTTGTTCAGTAATACAGTCTTCTGAAGTGAGGGAGATAGAACTAGCTTTAACATGGGCACATAAACTTTGGATTGACTTTGTAGAATCATTTTTTTGTTTCTCATATTTAGGCACCAAATAAAATCACTCTCCTTTTCCATGACTTTTCAGGAACTGTTCCTTTAATTGTTGTACATCACTTTGGATACTTTTATTAGAAAGTGACACATAAATATTTGACAAGGAATAAATAACCAGTATGTCATCTTTAATTACTCAGTGCTTTATGTTTTCAATTTTCTCTAGCCTCTAGGAAATGCAATTAACAACTGCTGTCAGGTATATATATCTATATTTATCAGATTAAAGTCTATTTTAATTACCACACCATTTAGTGTTATGCCTCTGGCCAACTATCCTAATAGTAGCTATGAATTTTGCACTTGGACATGGGAAGCTGAGGTTCATGTAACTGTTTTGTTATGAAGATACGCCTTGAGCAAATCATAATTTCTCAGGGTTGCTGAGTTCAGAGGTCATTGGGACGGCAATATGTCACTCTCAATGACTCAGAAAGTACAAAATGCAATTAGAATAAATAAATACAAGCTGTGAAATTAAATTGTATGATCTTTGTAGCACCAAACATTGTATAGAAATAGACAATTCTCACACTCACAATACCAAAGGACTATAGAGGTATATGAAAATAAACTCTGCAAGACATGAGCCTTTTTTTAAAGGACCACAGATCTATATAAACTATAATGTGAAATGTGAAAGTAACAATATATTCCATTATATCTTGTCCTTGGTTTATGTTCACTTTTCTCTAAATTGATCCTGCAGAAGAGTTTATATAGTTGTAACATCCTTTCTTCCTGATATTTTATATACAGAAAAACTGACAGCTAAACCTGAAATTGTCGGCCAGTTTCCTGTTTTGCTGGTTTTACTCTTAAAATATTTGCTTTTCAGCTGAATGCTTCATTTGCTTTCCAACCATCTATTTACTTTGAGAAAAGTTGATTGTATAGCAAATAAAAATCTATGGTTTTATTATTTTAGATTGGGATGAATGTGTAATCAAATAAACCAACAGTACTTTTAGGGTCAAATGTGGAATGTCTGTGCTGGGATATCCTCTTTTCTTCTCTGGGCTGCCAAATTGCTCACAACAAAGACAGGAGGGGTATTTTCTTTATATTGTTCTCCTCCCTCTACCTTACTTTAGAGGTAATCTTTCATTTCACTTATCCTTGCTATGAGCAATTAGGCTGCATTTTAATTAAAAAAAAAAAAGAGGGTTCATCCTAAAGAAAGAGTTCATCACAATTAAATGGAGTAAAAACTCTTTAGTTTACTTCTAGTCAAGAAACATATTTATTTATCTCTTCATGAATATGCAAAATAAAGGATTTACCTTACTCATTAAAGATAAACAAGGTATTAGTTAACTGCTCTGATGAAGAAATACATTCCCTTTCATGGATCTCAACTGGAGACGGTACAAAATTATATTTTGAAACCATGATGGTATATCCTGATGAGACCAAGGAAGTATTTAAAAATTCATGGATGCCTCTTCTGTAAAACACTCTTTTTTTCAAACTTGGAATGAAAGAGATAACCTTATGCAGAGATGTCCATGGGTGGGGTCAGAAAATTCAAGTTAGATGCCATGGTTGTGTGATCAAAGTCCCACACCTTTTTCACATATATCATGGTACACCTAAAAAGGGGACAGGGTTTCAGTCACATGGTATCAGTTGCCATCTTTAATATTTTTACACCCTCTAAGGGACACCCTTGACTCTATGTGAAGCAAATTTTCCTTTGTTCAGAAGTTACTCCTGACACAGTTGCATTTGAAGAAGTAAGTTGTTCTGGTCATAATTTAGCCACACACTTTTTACTCTCAAGTTAATGTTCAAATCAGTATCATCTATCAACTCTAAATCCCAAATCAAAACATTTGAAAGAAGTATGGGAATACTTGGTACAGATATTTTAAGCTCTTCTCACTCATGTAATGGATATTACTAATTTTCTTTTATTTCTTTGAATCATTATTTTATAAGACAAAAGTAATGCCATTTGAAAGAAGAGCTGCTTCTACAAGAGCACAAAACAAGCTCACCATGTTCCTAAAGATTATTTATTTTCATCCAGAACAAATATATTATGTTTGGCTTCAAATATTGCAAGTCACCTGCCTTGAACAAATAATGCCTTAAAGATTAGGCCAGGCAATATACTATGTAGCACCACTGGAAGGTTAAACAGATCTATTTATACATTGATCTAGTGCAACATCTTGGCTGACAAGTTTACAGAATAATTTAGAAGCTGAGATGCAAAACTAGCTGTTGAATCCAGTTGGATACAAGATGAGGCCAGCTGGCAGTGAATTCAAAGAGTATCATAGGAGACACTGGCATAAATATTATTTTAAGGAACCTCACTGGCACTTCCATGAGATTCCATCTGAAGTCTAAGTTGTGTGCAGCTGCAACACATTTTATCACAGGATAGTTATGTCCAGCAACACCACCCAGTATTTTTTTCTTTTTTTTCTTAATTAAAACTGTGAGCTGGTTTGTGCAATTTTCAGGATTTCTTTTCAGGGATTCACACATCAATATTATCTGATGGTGCCAGCATCAGACTGATGACTCATATCATAAAACTTTAATTCCTCTCAAGCATTTTTTTCCAGGAGAGAGTGCAGACCATTTACATAGTTATGAAGTCAGTGATAAATACCAATTGGTACTCATGAATTATTACTCACACTGAACTGTGACCCTGTCCCTTTGAGGGCAAAAGTAAAACATGTTCTAAATTCAGTGGCAGAGCTCTCCCAGAGGATTGCCACCCTGACATGATGGAAGAGCTCAATAGCTTCCATGAACCTGAGATTGTGGTTGGCATGAGCTTTTGGTAAGGTCACTGAGCCAGCATGAATGAAAGGGAAGGTGATAATCCACAATGGGCAGTGAGGACAAATTGGGCTCTACAGGCATGAGAAAAGTCAAGCCACCTAGGAAAAGAATCCAAAATTCGAGAAGAAAGCAATGGCAAACCATTATCAGATTGTCAAGCCATCTGTATAGACTTGGCTGAAATATTTGGACAAATTTGGATGCCAGGTGATGACACCCTAGGTCAGAAGCACCCCACTGATTCCTGAGGAAAACATTGGATTTCATGAGTAGATACAAAACTGCAAGTTAATCTGTACAGTGATGAGGATGGTATTGCAAATGTCAAGTCTCAGTTTGTAGTTGAGAAATTCTAGGCTAATTTGGGGGATTTATCTGAATAAAAGAGCAGAAATGAAGAGAATGTAAACAAGCATCCATCACCAATGGACACTATGAGGTGGGACATAAGATAAATCCAAATGTTTTCTTCAAAAAAAGCAGGAGTGTAAGAAGGCACAAGATGTTTGAAGTCTAATCAGGTATAAATTCTGAACAACTATTCCCTGTTGCTCAGACAAAACCAGTAATCTTTATGGCTGCTGTTTCCTGCAATATAATAAAGATATAATTTATAGTCATGTTTACCTGTTTTTTTGTTGGAGGGCTATACCTGACATCTCCCAATTATGGCACAAACGTGCCCTGGCAACCAATTTTTATGTCATGTTATCTCATCTCCAGCCTACATCTGAGGTACTTTACAATTGTTTTAACTGTTCCAGTTTTGGAGTTATATTTTCCCTCTTCTCCTGACACAATTTTTGCTGTGGACACACTCTACCAATTCCTATTGGTCACTTTAGGTTGCGACCAACTCCACAGGCAACTTCCGGGCATTGCCAGACACATCCACTTGCTGCCAGATCTGCTATACCCTTGCAGTACTAGCTGAGGATGGAACTCACCCATTATTGATAGTTTTCTTCTGCTACACCCTACAACTTTCCTTAATGATTGTGACTTTCAGCTGGGCTATCTGGGGGCAAAGGTTTAGTTGTTTTTTGGAAGAGCACTAGACCTCTATTCAGAAACAAGTAACAGGCACAAAACACCCCTGCACATGTGACTTGTTAGTCGGGCAACCATTCAAAGTACCCACCTACACTTACCTTGTTCCTCTACAGATTATGAAGAGTGAATGATAATTGTCTTTCCTTCTAACAGATGAAGTTCAGGGAGAGATGAAATGAAGCCAGGTGAATCTACCAATTACTGGCCTTAACTTGTCCAAGATTGAAAAAGTAAGGAGTACCATTCTCTGGCCCCATTTCTGAGATAGAAGAGAGATTGGTGATTATGGCAACTCAATGTATGCTGCTCACTACCAGCTCAGAACTGTCTGACTGGTGCAGTGGGAGACACTGGGTGACACTGGGATGGGATGGAGAAGAATCCAGATCCTGTGTTAGTTTGTGCATTTTATAAATGGTCAATGAGCAAATGACAACAATTTTCTGGTATCTATGGAGAATCCTCAGTGACTGATCTTCCTATATAGACAGAAACACATGCAACCCAACTGAGGGTCAGAGGCCAAGAAGAGCAAAGGAGAAAAATTTCTGCTAAGGGATACAGAACACAAGATGTCTTCATTATCTTTGTGTCCTGTTGACCAAGGCAACCAGAAATAGGAAAAGGAAAGCTTGATGATAGAACACCTGGCAGAAAGCACTTTGCAGAACCAACTATGAGACAAGGAGATGACGAAAAATGTTTCCAGTTGCAGAGGGATTTCCCCATATTATGAGAGTTCCCTCCCCCAACAGCATTCTATTTTTTACTGTTTTAAACTACTATAAAAACTGTTTGGGGTGGGGTGGGAATACATATTGATTGCCCTGAAGATTGCTTCAGTATTAAGTTACATAACCTGGGCAATCCTTTCTCCTGATTTTAAGTTTATATCCTATAAAAATTCAACTGACTTCATTTGTTTTCACCCTTTTCTTGGCACTTGTTCCTTTTTTTACCCACCAAAATGTTTTTGCCCACCGGTAAGTTGTGTAATCACAAAAATATATTTGAATACATTCTACATGATATATCTGTACAATATTCATGTAACTGAGTTGTTGATTAAAATTTGTGTAACTAAATAGTTCATTTATAAAAGTTTGCAGCATCTGATTGTGTGAATTTATCTGCCACTGGGTGAAATCTTTTCAGACACATGATGTTATCACTAGTGGGCATAAAAGGAATAAGAGCCCTTTTCTTCAGTCCTCTTGAAATGGTACACTGAAAGGTACAGAATATTTATACTTCTTCATATAATCCTAAGACAGTCTTCCTGAACCTGAAATCTTCCAGACATAT
Organism: Liasis olivaceus; assembly: GCA_030867105.1. Taxonomy (NCBI): domain Eukaryota; kingdom Metazoa; phylum Chordata; class Lepidosauria; order Squamata; family Pythonidae; genus Liasis; species Liasis olivaceus. The sequence goes on from CM061348.1 coordinate 206,023,978, forward strand.
TGATTACAACTCCCAGAGTTCTCAGTATGACCAAAGGTGGAGGTTTCTAGAAATTGTGGTCATAAAAATCTGGAGGGTGCTAGGTTAAGAAAGACTGCATTATGTTTCAGAAATGTTCATAATTAAAGAAGGAAATGGAGGATCCTTGGTTTGTTTTTTGCCCATTTCCAGCACAAAATATCAGTGCCTTTAAGTAAATATTATGTACCCCTTCAAGCTAAACATTTGAAATAGTGTAAATAGAAAACAAAACTGTGGGGTCTGGGACCACAACTTCCATAAACAGTATTGAAACAAGAAACATTACAGTAGATGGTGTTGCTATTGGATCTAATTCCATGGGGCTTTATGAAGAGAAGTTTAAATATGGCAGCTTTTGGAACATGTGCATTCTTTGACTTATATAATCAAGGCGTATTTATTTAAAACTTCAACATTTACACCTCTGATGATAAACCCAAGCTGTAAAACAATTCTGAGCATGAATACCAATTTCTTTTATTAGATGGGGGTGGGAGTGGAGGGGTGGAATCTCCCTAAAAGAATGACCTACTCATTTCTATAAACATTTTTAGGCTGCAATGGTTGTTTGTACAAGGACTTCAAAGCATAGCCGCTATGATCATTGAAGAGTTAGCTTCTCTCTCCTTTTAAGAATTCCACTGAAGGGGCAATAGTGTAATTAAAGGATGAAAGGGAACATTTTTCTGAGTAGACATTCTAGTTCAAGGTTAGCACATCTCAGGACAGGAACAGAATTGAACAGAGATTGAGATGTCTAGTGCCTGTTTTTCATCCGTATGTTCTATCAATCCTCTGCTGCAGTTCAAAAAGCACAGATTGTTCATGAAAGATGTTTGCAGATTTCATGCTTTTGTTCTAAAGAGATGAGAGAAATGCGCTCCAATTTTAATATGATATGAGTCCTTTTTGGGCTTACTATATTTGAATCATCTGGAAAAAAAAAAGCATGAAATTTGCAAACATCTTTCATGAAAACAGCTCCAGTTGTGGAACAGGAGTGTGATTTCTTCCTGAGCTTGAGCAAACTGTACTGGCCTTACATGGAAATTATCTGTGATGTGCTTTATTTTTTTCATTAGATTTATATCTCACTTTTTTTAACAATTCAAGGCAATGCACATAATGCTCTCCCCTCCCCTGAGGTTGGTTGAGCTGAAGAGAGTGACTGGTTGAAAGTCACTCAGCCAGCTATGCCAAAGGGAGACTAGAATTCACAATCTCCCAGTTTGTAGACCAGTACCGCCTTAACCATTGCACAAAACTGACTCAATGTTATGTGAAGAGTAAATACATTTTATCACAGTGCTCATGTATATATTAATGTATGTCACTTGGGAGTTGGGCATTCTTCTACATCCAATAAAGAAGTAAACAAACAAACAAACACAGATGTGATCATTATTGGCCATCTTCCCAACTTGAGCCCTTCTAGGTGTGCTGGATCACAACTCCAATAATTCCCAACTAGATTGGAATTGTGGTGTTAGCTGGGAATTATAGTGCAATACTACAGGTTGCAGGGACATAACATAATTATTTTCTGATAATTGTTCTAAGAATGCAATTTCTTGGAGTGGAAATAGAAAGTTACTTCACTAAACTGACATAATGGAAAAAGTGATACATTTAAGTTAAATGAAATATCATTAAAGTCATGGGATACACCTGACTTCTTAGCATCCCAAGGCAGCTTGATCTTCTGCCTATGCAATGTTTTATTTGAGGTCCTGTAAGTGAATACATAACACTCATGGGGACTCAAAACATCAGCTGCTTCCTCTTTTCCTGTCCCTTCCAGGTTACTCTAAAGTTAGAGACGAGGGACACAAGATTGATATTCAGGTCTTGAATGGAATATTTATTTCCTGCTAAGGATGGACTATAACTATGTCCCAACATTGCTGATAGGAATATAATACTATTCACATATGTAAAAAGGAAACTGAAGCACAAAGCATCCCAGAGGTACTAGGACTTGAAGAAGACCTAGTCTCTCCTTGACAGGAAAGGACTCACCTGGTGGATCTTTTAAAGGAAGAGGAAGGAAGTGAAGGAACACTTGATGATTAAGTGCCTGAAAATTAAATAGGCCCTGTTGCCAACCTACTCATAATAGGAGATGAACAGCACTGTTCTTGACCCACAATCTATTCATACTACTTGTTGTTACAACACCTCCATTAAACTCCTTTTTGCCTCTCTAAAGCATATTTTGTAGGCCAAGGACTCTTTCACCCTGCTGCCATTTTAATCTCTCATATTCTCAGAAACAGTCTGAAGGCAATCTTTCTCTTGACTTGAAATGCTGAAAACAAGAGGTGAAAATTACTGCTCTACCCTGAACTTTTAAAGGTCTTACAGCTACAAAATTTCCCCAATCTACATTGGAAGGAAGGAAGGAAGGAAGGAAGGAAGGAAGGAAGGAAGGAAGGAAGGAAGGAAGGAAGGAAGGAAGGAAGGAAGGAAGGAAGGAAGGGGGGGGGGAGAAAAGTAAAAAAACACAAAACAAAAACAAAACAATTGTTTGGCATTTTGTAGCCAGCTACTAGGAGCAAACTGGCAAAACTTTTTCACCCCTGTTTGGTTAGTTTAAGCTACTGAGGGGAAGCTGAAAAGCCATCAGGCTAGCATTCCATTTCCAGGATCTGAAACTCAGAAACCAGGAGGGCTAAGGAATGAAAAGCTTCAGCATCATCCCCCTCGAGCAGCAAAAATCTTGCTTCACAGTGGTTTCAACTGCACTGAAAACAAGTCAGACATAAATCAGTTCAGCTCTTTAACAGTGTTGATGTCATGGAAATGAATTAGGTTTGGAGGGTCTTTCAAAATAGCTCAGAATCCTTATGTAGAAGCACCCTTAGTTCTCACTGAGATCATACCTTTGTATTTGGACTTTACTACTTCAGGCTGTAGGTGGAAGTGTTGACTGAATTCATCTACTTACAAACCTATTCTGTCCATAGTGAATTCTAACATCAGCAAGGAGATCAAATTCCAATTTTCCAATTTTCTTTGTGAATTAAAAAAAATGGTGGTTCTACCTAATATTTATTTTTCAATATGCAAAGACTTTTCCTAGAGAGGCAGATTCTGTCATATGAGGTCCACCTGCAGTTTGCCTTACAAGCCAGGGAGTGGCCTACTATGGCAGGGTTCACACAATACATCATTTCAAAATAAGGTTGGCTTATTTGTGACTCAGTATGATGGCTAGTTTATGGTTCAATGTACAGACAATTGAATTAATTTGATAAATCATGGTTAAAAAAACATGAGTTACCATGTTGTGAGAACACAGTTCATGTCATTCAGATAAAGCAACATTAGTAACTGGGTTGTATCTAAGATGGTTGCTTTCATAACAAAGGATAGTGTACAGGGATTCCAGAATCCCTGACCTGCAGTTGTTTTAACAGCTGCTGAAAGTGATCATACTGTATTCAGGAGCTTCTGTTTCCTTAGTTGGGAACACAAATTAAGAGATTTTATCCTATTACCCTCCATGCTTTGCTGGCGGGTGGGGATTGCCTTATCTCAGTGGCAGTAGTTGCTCTTAGGGGCAACTGGAAGGCCAAAATATGGGGAAAAACTTTACACAAGAGAAAAAGGAAAAGGAGCTGGTCCAAACAGAGATTATCTTGTGTTTTCTTCTTACAGTGATAGGCAGTATTATGAGTTGACATCAGAGACTTTTTTCTTTGTTGACTCAGTTAATCCTGACTGGTTTTCTGGCTATTGGCACCTGCTCATCCGTTCTGCTTTCATGTCAAGAGACCTGCCAGACAACATTGCTCTTGGACTATTGTTCTTCCCAGTTTGCCCTTGGGCATGGCTCTCCTCTAAGAGCACTGGGCCTCATTAGCCCTGTAGGCCTCATCTGAACCCCAGCAACCTCTGAGCTCCTTTGCTTCAGGGTCATGATTTAATGAGAGCTTTGTCCAGCCCAGAAGCCTTTCAAACTTCAAGGCTAATTGGTGAAAGAAAGGCTTTGATACTGTAGCTGCACTGTGGAATTTGCCACACAGCCTGAGCCTGCATGATGATGCTCTGAGATACATAGCTATACTGACCCCTAGGGGCTTCTCTGATCTGTAGAGCTCTCTTTGGTCTCCTGAATACATACAGCCCGTGTCTGGCTAAAGCCGGATAAAATGCCTCCCTTTCTCATTCCTGAAAGAGTTTCTTTGGGTGAAGGACCAAAGGGGTCCTATATATATCTGCAGAATAGTTTCCTTCCCAAAGGAAGAACAAGAATTTCATCCATGAAGTGGCAAAGCTATTCTGGTAGTTCTGTAACATGCAATCTTCTTTCAGTGAATTTGTGGAGTTGCAGAATTCAAATGATGTTTAGAAATGAAAAGAAACAGCTTTATAAAGATTTGTCCATCTAGCTTAACATGATCTGATTGGGAGAAGCTCCTTAAGGTCTTTCCCATTTACTCCTTTGGTCAGCAATGCCACAAATTGAACCAGGATTTTTTTCCATGCAAGGCCTGTCCTTCTGTCAGCATCAAATCTTTAATCTCTGTGTCTGCCTTAGTTTCTGTCCCAAATGCAATGTCTCTTCATAGAAACTTATGCTTATTTGATTTGGGAAGTTGATCCTTCCTCTAATGGTTCTTCACAATTGTCCCTCTGATGGTTGTATATTAAAAAGCATTTAAACTTATTACATGTGCATATATATTTGACAAAGGGATAAAAAGTAAAAACTATCTGGCAGTTTTGTCCCCTTATAAGTAGGCCTTCTGCAACTTAACTAGTCTCCTATACAGGCAGTCCTCACTTAATGACCACTTGTTCAATGACCATTCAAACTTACAACAGTGCTGAACAAGTGGTACTTATGACCGGTCTTTGTATTCGTGACAGTCGCAGTATGTCCCCACGGTCACGTGATCATGATCTGGGTGCTTGGCGACTGGCTTACAATTATGATGTCACAGCATCCCACAGTCACATGATCACCATTTGCAACCTTCACTGCTGGTTTCTGACAAGCAAAGTCAATGGGGAAACCAGCAGGAGGTCGCAAATGGTGACCACATGATGTTGTACTTAACGACGGTGTGGGTTTTGCTTAACAGTGGCAACCAGGTATGCCAGAACTACCATCACTAAGTGGCATGGTGGAAAGTCCAGTCCCAATTACCATTGTTAAGTGAGGACTACTTCTATGTGTAATGTAGTGTAGAAAATAAAGCAGGATACATTCAAAAGGGGGAGCAGGGGTTCTTGATTAATTTCCAATTAGAAATGGTCAGGCGATCCACACACAGATACTATTTTGCTTTTACAAATGAATTATAACCAGTTTATAGAAGCTATTATTGGCTAATTTCTTCCACACTGGAGCAACTAATCTCAGAGTGAGCAGATATATTCAACAATGAAAATGTAACAGTGTGGATTTTCCTTCCTGCCCCTTATCAAGAAAAGCCTTCCTTGTTGAAATCCAGCCTAATATGCCGGTGTTAAAATATGGCAGCTGTGGCAAGATGACTTTTCAAAGAAGAAAATAGAGAGACAGCGGGAGAAAGACAGGAAAGGAAGTGATAGCTATGAGGATTTAATAACACAGAGTGGAAAAAATAGCCCTAAAATGCATTTCACTTGGGCCCCACCTGAACAAAACAAAGTTCACTACTCTTCATCTGCAGTCTGTTTACAACACAGAGTAAACTTTGGAGTCAAATTGTTTAAAAGCTGCATACCACATTTAACTCCATAGTGCAGCTATCCCTATCCCTGCATTTATGGCTACAATAGAATTACCAGACAATCAGGAAATCCTTAGGTGGAGAATGGGAAATCCTATTGTTCTGAATTAATTTAGCAGGGAATTCCATTGTGGAAAATCAATGTCAGCTGAGAATTTCAACAAAGCCCACATGCTAAGTTGAAATGGATATTGCATTTTTGGGAAGCTTCTATTGTTGCTTGTTTGATATAATTTTCTTTCTTGTAGGTTTTTTTTTTTTAAATTTCAGTAAAGACACGCTTCTATCTGTGTTTCTAAAAATACAACTTTCTTCCCTTTCAGAAAGATGCTGATGTACATTTTAGTATTAAAAATTATTATTCTAGAGCAATTCTTGCTGGAATAAGTATACCCATTTTTTATGTTCCCCAAACAGTGATTGCTCATAATCTACCACTATGCTTGAGGTCCTTCAAACATTATTGTATTTCACACAATAATGAAATTAACATCAGTGGAATTGATGTTTTAGGATTTAGGAGAGGGGGTGGGGGGAAGGCAGCAAAATAGAGAACTATGAGGGTGCTATGTCCAAAAAGGTTATGCAATAAAAACTTCTAAATTTCAAAGTATGAAATACTAGGCATCAAGATAGTAAGTATTTAACAAATGTCTTTTCCATTAAAATAATAATAGCAATCTTGGTCCTCTTCTTGATCTACTTAAGATTGGGCAGTCTAAAGTACAAAAGATCCTCATAAATGTTACATGGTTCAAGATATTCCCACATTCCACTTTTTATTTTAGATTTAATCCTAAAATTCAACATAGGACCTCTAATGTACATATACTATATTACTGGCTCATCTGGACACCTACTACAGTGCAGCACTACACTGAAACAGAAAAGAAGAGGAAGGATTTAGGAGAGGGGGTGGGGGGAAGGCAGCAAAATAGAGAACTATGAGAGTGCTATGCCCCAAAAGATTATGCAATAAAAACTTCTAAATTACAACTTAAGTCTGGAATCTTTCTTAAGAGCCCTGTAAGAAAGAATACAACACTGAGAATTCTTCCTCTCATTGTGGATAAACTGTAAACTTTAGTTGACCAGGGTTTGGTATTTTATGGAATTCCATGATAGCATTTTGATGAGCCTAAATGAAAACTGTAATGCCATATCCTAAAATCACTTGATGTCTATCTAACTCAGTTAATTTTTACAATAAAATAGAAAAAAGGAACTTAAGGTTTGCAATCCTTGAGTTGCAACATCACAGAATAAAAAAAATATAAAGGGGTTTGGCTTAAAGATCTCTGAAATAATCTAACTTTCGTCCTGGTATCTCTGAGTTATGAAGCATCGCATAATATTCTTATTGTACTTTTCTTTGATTCATGGCCAAGCCATTACAGTAATTACTGCAAGCAATAAGTGCCATATATGAATGGAAACAATCAACCCAAATAAAGCAATACAGAGGGGGATTTTATATCATCTGACATCTCTGCAAACAGAATCTTTTTCAGTGGTTCAAGTCTTAAGCTATTCAGTGACATGCGTGTAGTTGAAATATTTATTGCACAGACTTAACTCTACATGCTGTATTAAGGAATATATAATATGTGCAGGTATGCATCCCTCTCTCTTAGAACAAGAGAGCAAAACCAAAGATTGTGTCACATGCTGCCTTATAAATGTTATTATGATCTGGATCTTCACTGATTTGATAATTCATTCCTTCACCAAATTCTAGGAAATACTGTACAGGAAGCAGGGGCAAAATACTAAACTCTACCTGTTGAAAGCCAAAGCAGCTATTCTTTTTAAAAAAATCTAAAAAACCTGGAATGAATAGCAAGAGTTGGCTTACCATGCATTTTACACGCCCCCCAAATAATCCATATTAAGGTACTTTTCGGTTAGAAGAGGAAAGAATGCTATAAACATCCACAAGAAATTCAGACCTTTTACATTTTGAAACTCAAAAACATATTTTAACATGTACATAATATAGGCATGACAGCTACATATTTATAAGGCACTCCTTATCAAAGGACTATGTCAACCTCTGCAACAACATTTTGCTTGAAATGGTCAACTGTGGAAACAAGGTGAAATAAGTTCACTTTTCCTTCTACCCAATGCCATTAAGAATTGAAGGCATATAGTATCTTCTCAAAAGTAACCAGAATTGGCAAGATTAGATCTCTGGATTTAGCTCAAATCAATGGTCTGAATGCCAGCTTAAAATGGCCTTTTCTAATGGGAAGAGTGATTGCCAAAGGAGTCCTGGAGAGGACATTTGCTATATGTAAGCATAATCTTTGCCACTCTAACAACCCAGTATTCTGCATATTGCTTTCATATTCATTTATCCAAGGATATCACTCTGTTTACTACTGATTGTTGAATTCCCCTTGGATTTTGGATTATGATCCAAAATTATCCCACGAGAAGGCATCCTTTTGAGGTTAGGCAGGAAGGGGTACTTAATTTGGAGTAGAGAGGCAGTGGGCAGAGCAATGGGACAAAGGGAGGCTGGCCATTTTCATGCATTTATTTATTCACTTAAGTTACATACTGCAGTAATGAAAAACAGACTCCTTGAATTTTTTTTTTTTATGAGAGACATGGTAGCATCTAACTTCATTTTTAAGATTATATTTATGACTTAATTATAGTCTAGTGATGATGGGCTTAGAGCCTGTTGGAGTGAAGTACTATAAAAATTATATTTTGAACAATTAAAAATTAAAAAGTGAGATTTATTCGTCAAACTACCAGATGAACATATCTTCCCTCTAAACTTTGCTGAGATAGTAAAAAGGCTTTTTAAAAACATGGAGCCTCAGAGGCAAGTATCACCCACTTTTCTTCACTCAAGCCTGGGAAACAGGCTTTCAACCAGAGTAAAAAGCAGCTCTTAAGGCTGTATAATCCTATGAAGCTGCCGTATTCCAGATAAAGCCAATGACTCACACAGTCTAATATTATCTTGGTATTACTGGTTTCTGCCCAAACTCTTTCTTATTATTTGCTACTTGATCCTTTTACCAGTATAAAGTGTCTGGCATAAATGTTTTTATACTCAGCAGACAAGCCTGCTTTATTGCTACAGTTTTGTTACCACAGATTACAACTCAGGAAGTTTGGAGAACCACTCACCTGGCTCAGTTCAGGACACTTTATTCAGTTGAATCAGTTGATGCAACTGGTTTTGAAATAAGTCAGTTACCACAACTCTTAAGGCTCCACTTAAGTTAAGCAGGGTCAGAACAGGCTAGGCTGGATGGCAAAGTTAAAAAAAAAAAAAATCTGGACAAAGGCAACTACATCTATCCTGGTGAGAGAAAACTCCATGTCACCAGAAGTCAAAGTTGACTTGAAGGAAGTCAAGTCAATTTTTTAACACAATCCTTTTTTTCTTTTATTACATTAGTTATATTTTATAATGAGGTGGGCTATCAGTCACATAAATTGTCTGGCAGGAATGAAATAATCCAGGCTTTTGGTCTCCTGTAGTTTAATGGCTGATTGCCTTTAACAAGCAAGCTAAGTGGCATCACCAATCCCATCACATGAAATCCCATCTCATTATGTCTCTCATCTTCCTCCCGGGATATGACAGAGAATTAGTGTCCCTTTCTGAACTGAAACCCATTGTTTATATCAGCTGACATTGCCCTGCAGTACCAAAGGGTTGGCTGAGTGCAGCAGGCCCATATCCCCCTATCTACTGGCCAGCTTATTTTTAGACACAGCACTTAGGGGAATTATTCTCTATGCTAATGAAACTACAGGGTTTATATTTTGCATCAGCAGCATCCCTGTGGCAACAGACCTAGGGCTGCAATCATAAACACACTTTCTAGACAAACAGCCCTTTTGAATCTTATGCGCCATCTATGTAAATGCATATCAGATTAGGCTGCAGATTTATAGCTGATTTTCTAAATGTTATTAAAAGATAGCATATTTTTTTCTAATTAAACTCAAGGTAGTGAGTGCATTTAGTATTCACATAGGTTTAGCTATATTATTAGTATACTGTGATTGTTTTCACACAACAGCCATGGCTTCTTTAACCATGATTTCTTGAACAACCAGAGGCAACCCAAAATCAGTCTGCAGATGAGCAAAGCAATCAAAGTAAAGAAGTGATAACTGCACTGCAGTTCACAGAGTGGTTTAAAAACACTCCAGCCAAAGTTGCTCTAGGGATGATCAATTAGGATGCACTGCCTAGCTCTAAAGCAGAAGCTTCTGCGGGGAGAGGGAAGGTAGGGCAAATGATGAAATCAGTGTCACACACTATCACAAGGCGTGCTCCACCTCTTTCGTATGTATGTCATGATGTCTCATGGAGGTACTGGCTTGAGTTGTGATGACACAACACTTTCCCACTTTGACAACAGCCTTTGATCCTTCAGACACATGTACCCCTAGAATGTGGTTTTCTTTTATATATGAGTGTGTGTGTTTTAAAAAGGAAGATAAAAACTAATACCAACTAATATAAAGTAAGAAAAAGAAAGAAATCTAAAAGAAATCTAAAAGTACAAGAAAGAGAAAAAAAAGTAAAAGAAAATAGATAACAAAGAAAAAGGATACAAAGAAGTAGGTTCCAATCCTCTTTACAGCAGTTATAAGTACAATTACAAATTTACCTTGTACTCTATGGTTACAACATAACTCTCTCTCTAATCTATAGAGCTAATTATAGAACTATAGTCTATAATGTCCAATCATCAAAACCATAAATTTTTTACTGTTTTACACAAAAGGTCCTTAAGGGATATCCAGTCAGCAATAAACATAGATATTGTCTTTTCTGTGATCAAAGAAGTCAGTTTCTCAGCAAGTTCCAGCATCTTCACCAACCATTCCTCCATTATGGGTAGTGTTGAATCTTTCCATCTTTGTGCATACAATAATCTAGTGCAGTTATCACGTACAAAAACAAAGTTCCATGACTTTTTTCCAACTGTTTGTCCATCAGTTTCCCCCTCCCACCCAAAACCCCTCTGGTCTCAGTTTTATATTAATCTTTAAAATCCTCTGAATCAGTGTGTGTATTTGAATCCAGAATTTTCTAGCTTTTTTACACATCCACCAAACATGATAAAATATCCCTTTTTGTTCACATTTCCAACATAAATTTGAAGTGCCTTTATACATTCTGGACAATTTCTCTGGTGACATATATCAACAGTACAGCATTTTATAAAAATTCTCTTTAAGATTATAACATAGTGCAAATTTCAATCCTTTCAACCACATATTTTCCCATTGTTCCATCTGTATATTATAAACAAAAATTTTAGGCTACTTTATCATACATTCTTTCACTTGTTCATCTGTTTCAAATTTCAATAAAAGTTTATACATTTTAGCAATTACATGTTTATCATTTGTACACAATTCTATTTCAAACTCAGTCTTACGATGTTCAAAACCAAAAATTATTTTGTTTACTTTAAATCTTTCTAATAATTGTAAATAAGAGAACAATTGACAACTATATCCTTCTGCCACCAGTTCTTCTCTTGATTTTATTTTACATTCCCCTTGACAAAATTCTAGTATCTAACGATAAGTTAGACATTCATATTTGCCTATTATTTTTCATCTATAAAATGCTTCTTGGGCTCAGAGCCACAAAGGTGTTTTTGGGCACAACCTGGGTTTGTATCTATTCCATATTCTCAATATGGCAAGTCTGACATAACGATTTTTAAAATCTACATTAACCTTGACTTTGCCATACCACAAATATCCATGCCACCCAAATCTCAGGTTGTGTCCTTCTAACTCCAAAAGCCTTCTGCTTCTCAGCAGCACCCACTCTTTCACCCAAACCAAACAGAAAGCTGCAAAATACAATTTCAAATCAGTTATACCAATCCTCCCCTTTCCTTTGCATCTGGTAACACCTTATATTTAACTTGTGTTTTTTTTCCCCTGCCACACAAATTTAGATATATCCTTCTGCCACTGTTTACATGGGGCATCAGTTGTCAAAACAGGTATTGTCTGAAACAAAAACATCATTCTAGGCAAAATATTCATTTTTATCATAGAAATTCTCCCCAGCAATAACAGTTGTAGTTTCTCCCATCTTAACATGCCTTTTTAAACTTCATTCCATGTTTTAACATAGTTATTTTGAAATAACATACAGTTCATATTTATCGTAATGATACCCAGATATTTTACCTTCTTCTCAATCTTAAAACCCGTTTTGTTCATCAATTCTGTTTGATCTTCTATTTTCATATTTTTTGTTAACATCTTTGCCTTCTGTTTATTAATCTTGAAACCTGCTAATGCACCAAATTCTTTTAATTTGCCCATTAATATTTCAATTCCCTTTAAAAGATCTTCCAGAACCAACACCAAGTCATCTGCAAAAGCCCTAACCTACAAGTTTTTAAATATTTACCCCCACAATCCCCTCACCTTGTCTTATATCTCTATTCATTATTTCAAGAACCAAAATAAACAGGAGAGGAGACAGCAGGCATCCCTGTCTTGTTCCTTTTTGTATCTCACAGGGTTTGTTAGATCTCCATTAACAATTCTTTGTGCTTTCTGTGAAGTGTAAATTGATCTTACCCATTTTATAAAGTTCTCTCCAAAATTCATATCTTCCAAAACCTTGAACAACAAAGCCCAGTTCAAATTGTCAAAGGCCTTCTCTGCGTCTAAGTAAATCAGTGTGACTTGTTTTTCAGTACGTTGCTCCAAATATTCCAAAATGTCCAACTTATTCTAACATTGTCCTTTAATGGTCCTTTAACCCACATTGATCCTCATGAATAAATTCTTGCAAAATTATTTTCAGTCTACCAGCTAGAATCATTGTGAACAACTTGTAGTCATTATTCAATAAGGACATCAGCCTACAGTTTCTTGTTCAAGTCAAATCTTGTCCCTCTTTAGGGATTAGTGCTATATTGGCCTCTTTCCAACTCTCTGGCATCTCTCCTCCCTGTAAGATATAGAGTTCATCGTGTTTTGTAAGGGTTGTAAAAGTTCATCCTCCAAACATTTATAATAAGAACTGATAATCCATCTGATCCGGGCAACTTTCTAGTTTAATCTTTTTTATAACTTCAGAAACTTCTCTTATTGTTATAGGTCTGTTCCTAATCTGTCTCTGTTCCTCTGTAATCCTTGGTAAGTTTTGTTTCATATATTCATCTATTTTCTCTAGAGAGATGCCACTTCCTCTATACAAATTGGAATAATATTGATGAAATGCTTTTTGTATGGCCGCATTGTCTATTCATACAGTATCTCCCTCTTGTAATCTCAATATCATTTTATTTTCTTTTTCTTTTCTTAATTTATATGCTAGCCACTTCCCTGGTTTATTTGCAAACTCAACATTTTTTTGCTTTACATAATTTATTTTATTTCCATTTCTGTTACTGTGAACATAGGTAATTGTTGAAAAAGCTTTGTTGAGAAATACTTATCTTCTCTGAAAATTTCTTTACTTCTTTTCTCTTTATTTCATCCTAAATAGCTTAGAATGTGCTTTTCATTAGGCCTCATCAAACGTTAAAAACAATAATACCTGAAGGAGGGAGCAATGTTTGCATGATTCACCCCCTCAAAGCTGCTTCAGGAAGCAACACAGTCCCCTGACTTCTTTCTTAGAAAGAAAAAGAGAAGCAGTTTTGATTCTTGGCAGCACTTTGCCTCTCTCTGCTCTGCTTCCCAGACCTTGCTCAGTTTCCCCTGGCTCTTGTAAAAGCGAGAGGAGGCCATTTTGGCTTTTGCCAGTGCTGTAGGATGCTTGGAGGAGGCTATAAGGCAAACTCCACCTTTTAGAATTCTCTAGGAATCCTTTCCACCTCTTGCAAGTACTGTAAGATGCTAAAGGTGGCTGCAAGCATTTGAAAAAAGCTTCCAGCATGCTATCCTCTGCAGGTTCCCCTTAGAATCCTTGTCCAACATTTGCAAATGAAGGAGAGATCCCAGAGGACATGCAAGACAATGGGGAGCCTAGAAGGCAATATGTAATGTTTCATTAAGGCAAATCACATCTCCTCTTTGTCTTGTTGAAGAGAATCACATCAACTCCCCAGTGAAAAGCTCTTCACTGAGATGAATTTAAGCTGCCTCATACAGGCACAATTGCACTTTAGAGCGTATATTGTAAAGACAGTGTTTTCGTAATTAGGTATTCTCTGTTTGGGCTCTGTGGCTGCTTTAAATGTCAATTGTATAGGATTTCTAAACATTTAAAGCTGCTTTTCAGATCTGATTCATTACCTTTACAAAATAATATGGCAAGTGTTATCATAAAACACTCAACTTCCCTGTGATCAGCAGCTTCAAGCAGACCATAAAATACTTTTATTCCTACAGTTAGGAGTGGTTTCCCATTACCAATTACTGCTACTTGTGCTTAACCTTTGTCTTAGCTGCTGAAATATTCTGTGCAACAGTAGCCAAAACAAACAAATCAAGTAGAGGGCAATCTTTTCCATATTAGCCTAATCTATTTTTATTATATCCAACTTAGTTCCTTTTGCCTGATAAGATATCCAGCACACCATGCAAAGAAGCTATAAAATATAATGACTATCTTTAAAATAGAATGAATTTGATATTGGGCAAGAGTTTCCCCATGTGGATACATTTTTTTTTTAATCAATTCTACTGTGTTTCTAGGTTTTAATTTCAGCTAACCAGACCTAGGAAGTCTGGGCATGTATTCCTTCAAGAGCTGCTCCCGCTTTTTCCCATAACCAACTGATTAGTCTCTCCTGTATGGAATCCTCTCGCTTTCTCTGTTGCATGTGGGGACAGAGAAAATCAGAAAAGTGGAAAAGAAATAAGTGGGTTTATGTGATGAGATATATATCAACTGGAGTGGATCTTTAAGAGTTAGTCAACCTCACTGAGAAAGCTCCATATTCCAGGGTAAAAGAATTCCATTGTAAGCAACCTGTTTTATTGCAGATGAGTTTATTTAATTTCATTTCCTTTCTAGATCAGTGCTTGTCATTCATCAGCAAAAGCCTCAAGCTTTGCACCTTCAGCCTGCTTTCAAATGATTTTAAATTGTTTTGTATATCTTGTAAATTTTTTAGGATAAATGTTTGCTTCCTGCCAGATTTCTATGTGAGGGAAGGGATTGTTTTCATCAGCTCTTGTCAAAACACCAATGCAGTTGAATTCCCATTTAATTTAATGTATCATCTTCTCTGATAGCAGGAAGAGGAAATTGATAGAGCTATCAGACCTGAGCAGTAAAAGTTCAGACAACCATAAAACAGCAATGATATACTTTTTCTGCCTTTCTTTGCTATCATCTACTGATCATCTGGATCATAGTCCAGATCCAGTAGACCTAAACTATGAAACCATAGGTGTGCCCACTAGGAAGTAAGACTCTTATTTCTATATAAATGTAAATAGGATTTCAGTATAAGCAGGAATGTCTTCTCAAAAATGAAGTACTAAACTGCTTTTCTTTCTTTCTTTCTTTCTTTCTTTCTTTCTTTCTTTCTTTCTTTCTTTCTTTCTTTCTTTCTTTCTTTCTTTCTGGAATTGTTTGGGAATCAAATGGGAACAATGACTTTTCAGTGTGGAAAGCCTTTGAATAAGAACACTGAGTTTTTGTGCTTTAAATGCTGCCTAACTTCTGTTTTCCTTAAAGAAAGCACTTTCTAATTTTATCATGTGCCTGGGAGGAATAGATAACTTCCTTGGATTAATGCTGGCTCCCTATGCTTACCATAATCTGGATCTGGTTCTGGATGGGGTGCAATGGATTTTGATTCAACCCAAGCAAGACTGAGTGGCTGTGGGTATTTGGGCCTTCTAGTGACAAGGTTTTTCCACCATTGGTCCTGGATGGGGTGGCACTTTCTCGGATGGATCCAGTGCATAATCTGGGGTCCTCCTGGACTCATGACTCCTGCTTGAAGAGCAGGTGGCAGCCATGGATGGGAGGGCCTTTGCACATCTTCAGGTTGTGCGCCAGCTGTGCCCGTTCCTGGACCTGGAGGCTTTATTTACAGTCACTCATGCCCTCATGACCTCTCGTCTGGATTACTGCAACGTTTTTTACATGGGGCTGCCCTTGAAGAGCATTTGGAAGCTTCAACTGGTGCAGAATGTGACTGCATGGATAGTAAATTGTGTTGGATATTTGACACATGTAACATGACTGCTATGTGAGCTTCATTGGTTGCCAGTGTGCTTCTAGGTACAATTCAAGGTTGTCACCTTTAAAGTCCTTCATGGTTTAGGACTGGGCTACCTAAAGGACCATCTTCTCCCAGTTGTTTCTACCCATCCAATTCGGTCTGGCAGGTCAGGCATGTTATGCGTCCCGTCAGCCAAGGAATGTTGGCTGGTGGGGACTAGGAGATGTGCCTTGTCTGCCATAGCCTCTGCCCACTGGAACATTCTCCTTTCAGAGATTAGGATGACCCCGACTCTGTTGGCCTTTCATAAGGCCATGAAGACCTGGTTATGTGCCCGGGCCTGGAGCCCTGAGTGCGTTAAGGGCCCTGTTTCTTGACTATATTAACATCTATGGCAATAGTTTTACTTGGCCACCATATATATCTATTTGTATTGTTTTAATTGTTTTATGTTTTTATGATTGTATACCACTCAGAGTCATGTAGGATTTTTTCTCCTTTTACTGAGAAACTCCACCTGCCTATTTAAACCCTTGTCATCACTTCCTTCAGTGCCAGTCATAAAATTACTATGGGGGAACAGACAGTATTCAGAGCACATGGTCATGCAATTGCTATGGGACAAAGAGGTATTTAAGTATAATGTAAGGGTAGGTCATCAGGATGAATTTCAGCATATATTTTCTACTGCATGAGTGAGTTATGGATGAACACAGATGGCAAATGCTACATTAAAATGCACTGAATTTTCAGCTGGCCATTAGTGTATGATTCTACAACGGAGTGAATAGAAATTGCTGAATAGAAAAGAGATGACAATCATAATGACTGCTGAAATGCACTGAGAGGGCTAGGAAAGAATAAACAGAGGCAGAAAATGGTGTGGCATGAGCTTTTCTATCAATCATCAATACCTTTACTCTTCCACATACTTCCTTCACTGAGTTACATCCATGTCCAAGCATTCTTTTATAGAACACCCAAACCATTTTTAGAGTGATGTATCTTATTTTCAGAATATTGCACGGCATATACAATTTTCTTCAGTTCTGAATTTGCAGAATCTCTAGCTAGCAAGAGAAAAAAAATCTTCTGTTCATTGTGTCACTATCCAGCTAATTAGGTATCATGTGTATTTATTTCACCTATAAATCACATGGATCTGATAATTGTTCTCCAATCTTGTAACCTCAGGAATCTTCACAATTCAGGAAAGCCTCCACATATCAAGTTCTCTTCTGGAGGCTTCCCTGTCTTAGATGTCCACATTTATGTCTGAATGGCAGAGCCTAGTCAAGAAGAGCCAAATGATTCAGGCACATGACTAAAGCTTCAACCCTACAGACTCTTTCAACATGCTACATCCCTTCACATCCCTGGGTCATAAATTGCAGGAGCTGGTTATACTGGCAAAATCACTTAGAAGCTCCTTCAAATTGCTTCTGTGGAGCTACTCTATATGGTTTCATTTATTAGTATATTTAGTATAAATGAATGTATGGATGGAGTCTATGTCAGCTGGCTCTACCATCAGCGTCTGTGACCCTGTAACTCAAAATCAATATATTAAAGTTGGACATTGGAAAGGAGAGCTTCCATGTTTATAAACTTAAGAATAATCATGGTAGATGAATCTAAAAGGCTTATCTATTCCAGCATTCTCTTCTCAACATTGTCAACTTGTAGCAGGCCATGAAAGCAGTTGTATTGTCTTATTTGTGTTCCACAGCAAGGAGCTTGAGGGACATGCTGCCTCTAGGGCTAGAGATAATGAATAGCTGTCATGGCTTGTAGCTGGGGATTAAATTACAGCCATCCAAGTTGGTAACCATCACTACATCTTGTGGCAACATATTTAGGTATATAACATATACCAGAAAGAAGTGCTTCCTTTTACTGGCTTTGAATTCAACAAAAGAACATAAGCAGTACCTTGCTGGATCAGACTCCTGGTCCATCTAGTCCAGCAATCTGTTGTCACAGTGGCCAGCCAACTGTACAAGGAAGCCCACTAGTCTCTCAGCAGCAGATGGCCTTCCAAGGCAATCAGCCTGCCATCAAGGCTAATAGCCATTGATCCCCATGACTTCCATGAACTGATCCAACTCTTTTTTAAAGCTAGCTTGTGATCCTGAATTCCAAAATTTAATTCAACTTAATTGAACAGGTTATTCCATATTTACTCAGCTTTTTTTCTAGGCTGATTTGTAGCCAAGTTGAGCACTGGTATTTAATTAACCCACTACTTAATCCCTGATGGATAAAAGGTGGATGTTAGCCCTATAACATAGAGCAGACTAAGAAACCAATGCCATATAGGTCAGGAGTCCTTTTATTGGAACAGCTACAGTATAGTAACAGAATATTGCAGGTCCCCTCTTCTTTACCTTTGTGTGAACTAGGGAGAAGCTTGTCTGAGATGTTTATTCAAATTAGTTTCTTGGAACAGCCTTAAGTCCTACTTGCCTGATTGTTGCCTGAGTTGTGACTCTTCCTCCTGTCCTTCAAGGCCATTCCCTATGTCCTCCACATGGGGTCACAATATGAGGAAAAAAATTAAGAAGTGGATTCCAAATGCATCTTTGCATTAAAGGAATTGTGTGCCTGATAAATAACTAAAAATGACCAAGATAAGCTATAGCTTTTTTTTTTTTTTCCCCAGTTGGACATAGAAATTTGGAGAGTGGGAGGTCAGGAGGATACATGGATATGGATGAGGGTGACAGGACTAAAGCCACTTCCCTTTCTATACTTATTATACAGAGATACAAAACCCTTCTATTCCTGAATAGGTGAACGTTATATAGGTAAAACAGAATGCAAACTATAGCATATTAATCGTTCATGAGCAAAATTACCTGGAATTCTGCTGGCTTCACAAAGATAGAAAAATGTGAAGTAAGCCATAGAAAGACATTTACTGAATAATTTTAAAAGAGTTTAGAATATGTTAAGGTTTGGGAATTTGTTTTCTCAGTTTTACTCATTGTGGCATAAACTTATGATGCATGCTGTTGCCTTAAGTTTCTTGGAGAAAAGTCAAGATAGAAATAAATATCCGTAAACAAATATATACATTTATTCTCCCTTTTTATGGATTTTGTTCCAGCTACTTTTGCTCATTTGGACAGGTTGGATCACGAATGTGTGCATTTTATTTACTGGAAGAACCCAAATCCAGTAGTGGGATAAAGAGGAGATAATACTTCCACCTAGTAATTCTTAAACCATAATTCTTCATAATTGAATTATGAAGAATAATGAATAATTTTGAAGAATCCATAATTCTTCATCCAGCCCTACTCTCATGCTTTCCCAGTGTTTTATAGGAGCTTCTGTAGAAGACTTCAGGAAGAAGGAAATATTGCAAAAATAATTTTCTTACTTCCTTCACTGTAAATGTCTTTTGGGATGGGGAACGAATGCCCCTTGGAAATCTGAATTCATTTATTTGGATTTTTCTTTTTGTTTATTATTATTGCCCAAATGAATATCACAGTCTAATTGACTGGGTGTTGACTACAATGATTCAGGTCCCAGCCAAGGACCTAAGAGTTACAGAGGTAACTCCTTAAAATGTATGCTGTTCCAAATAGGATTAAAAAAAAAAATTAGGGGAGTTATTCCCATTAAGTTTAAAACATCTAAGTGTTTGGTGAATCCTTTTGAGAGTGCACCAAGCATTCCAATTACAATAAGTATGACTTTTTTCCTCCATAATCTTTCAACCTCAATTTGCAAATCTCAGTATTTTGTTATTTTTTCCTGTTCTTGTTCATTGATCCGACTATCTCCAAGTACTATCACATCAATGAAAAGACTTTCTCCTTTTCTATAAGTTACGTCTGCCTTAGTAGTTTCCAAGTACTTATCAGTTTGAATTCTGAAATCTCAGAAAATTTTGAACTCTTCATTTTGCAAAACTTTCAGTCACATGGTCCTAGTAGTTTTCACAAAAACTAAAGCAACATTTTCTACATAATTTTCAGTGACATGATGATGATGACTACTGCTACTGAAGGCTGAAATAGGGGGTTAAATAAATAAATAAACAAAACACATTATTTGGTCATGTAGAAAATACTAACCCAACATGACACTCAGTTCTTCACTTTTTCAGTAGTTCCTCTAGTTCCATAGAAATGTGAGGCTCCCATGTAAAGTAACCAAAATAACTAACCACTTTCCCTGTGAGCTTGAAATATAACTTTGCCTGTACCATATGAATACCTTCCTGAAAAGGAAAGGCAGAGAAAGGAACAATTTTGCATCTGTTTAGCTTCACCTTCCAACTGTAAATAGGGAGGGAGCTTTTCTGTTGCCAAAATCCTGAACTTTTCTTTATTCCCTCTCATAGCTATTCTGTAATTTGTGGCAGTCACTCACTCAGTCTCCGTGTCGTACTAAGCAATAAATAAAATGAAAGCCGTGTACTGTTGGCTTGGCTGGTGACAGGCTGGCTGCTTGGCTGACTGACTGACATATTAAACAAAGAAAGGCCAGGCTTATTGTCTAGAGTCTGCCTCTTGCTTGTCTGAGGCAAAATCTCTATATCTTCCTGACCCATTTGAAACAAGTGCTGGAAAAGAGACCTTGGAAAGGAAAAAACCGTAGAATAAAAAAATGGGTACATTCTACTGTCCCAGCTTATTACAGTTGTATCTGTCTTCCGTGTGAGGAACTTAAGATGGCACACAGGAGATTTTCTTATGTTATTCTTACAATAACATAATTCCCTCTCAAAGACTGGGAATTTTAAGTCACCTCTCTCTCCTCAAGAGGAGCCACGCAGTGGACTGCAGTACACAGTCCTGCTCAGTTTTGTTCATGTAATGTTTTCTTGTGTATGCATTTTTCATACCAAATCTTCCTCAGGTCTGAATCCCATAATACTCTGTGGCAATCAGTGCCAGCTTCATTGAAAGATTTAAGGTTGTTTCAGAGCATAGTCCACACATTTGCTAGGTCAGTGAAAGTTCGCTGTAAACAAACCAGTCATATATGATATCAACTCTGTTTGATTTCCTGATTTGTGGAGTTCTCCCAGTCTTCTTCTATGAAGTTTTGGGCATTTATTATTCTTTGGGAGGAGAAGAAAAGAATTATGTACTAGTTTAGAAGGCGGTTCCTTTGGGATTCGTTAAGAGCATTAGTATTGCATATCATTTCTTGGCAAGACACATATTTTGCAAGCTTCACTTTTTTTTTCAGTTAATGTAATGGCTGATTGAATTTCAGAACCAGAACACTTCTACAACAAACAAAATCTGCATTTTGTTGCAGGACTCACTTAAAAGTACCTCCACTCTTAAATAATGCACACAGATTGATATTCTGTGGCAGGGTGGACAAAAACCAAAATCAGGTTTTAAAACTCTTTTCTAAAATGTTTCATTAAAATGATAGGCATTGCTTAAATATGTAATCATGAACATAACTTCTAATTATATTCTGCTCTATTTTCTAATATGGTAATGACAGGCCTGGTCATTTATCTGTTGCTAAAACTGTAAAGGCAATGAAGATCAATGAACAGAGAATCTGAGATAAGGAAGTATTTGTTGCAAGAAGGAGGATTCTAGATATAAATATAAGGAGTAGGAGGGACAAATAGAAAATGAAACAAGCCAAAAAAGAGAAAAAAAATGAACAGTTCACATTTCTACTGCTTTGAATATCTGCGGAATGTTTTTTGGTCCTGAAATATACCTTCTATTGACTAAAACCTAATCATGGCTGCATACCATAAAAGAGACTTCATTTGGGAATATTTTATTGAAATCTTATACTTGTGGATATGATCAGCAAGCACCTAAAATACTTATGTAACAAAGAAATTCAGGGCCTAATTGCCCACATGAAAAACCATTATGAAAAAAGGATGTCTGAATGTGCAGAATCTTTGTTAATCAACATTATTTATGTTATCATTTTTTTCCCTCAAGAATTATCTGTTACAGCTTTTAAGTGGGCTTCTCAAGTTTTCAGAACAAAAACATATTGGTACTGCATTAAAGTAGCTTAACACAGTTAAACAAAACAGGCATACATTTATTTTATTGTTCTATTTTTATAAGTATATGTACTCAATAGCACTAGACAAGCAGTAGATACACTAATCTGATTTTATTTAGGTGGATCCATCCTTAAAATATGAGATTCTAAGGGTTGCCCACCTGTGCCTCTTCCATGTCATAATCAGTATCTCTGTTCCAACAGAACAGAATATCTGTAGCTCAGGGTTGAACTGTGGAGTTCTTGGTGCTCTCTGAGCTTGGTTACATCATTGCCTGCAGACATTTCATTACCCAACTAGGTTATATCATCAGTGCACACCAACCAAGCTCAGAGAGCACCAAGAACTCCACAATAGAGTTGAAGTCCACACATCTTCAAGTCGCCAAGGTTGAGGAACCCTGGTCTAGGGGGCAGCTCTGTCACAGATATAACACTGTAAATGTATCCAAAATGAAGAGAAATGTAGAAGGAACTGAAGAAGTCCTGAACATAACAGCTGGGTTCATTTAGTACGGCTCCTAGCGAGATATTGGAAGCAAAACGTAATGTAGCAGATTGTAAGGTATCTTTGCAATTACCACGATAAGTAGCTGCTGTGATGAAAGCAAGAAGCAACAAAGGAGCTCTCCCAGAAAATAAAACACATTAAAGGATGGTTTAGAGATCTATATCGAGAATTCAGTGAGGGTATTTTATGAACAAAATTGTGAAGAAATAGATGGCTAACGAAAAACACTGAACACTTGAGAACTATCTAAAAGACTGTTTCTGTATTCCTGAATAAAGTACAGAGAAACAATCTGTTTTAGTTCTCCTGCTGTTGAGGAGGGAATAAACTGACTGTATCCTTGGAAAAAGAAATACAGTAAGCAAATACAGAATAAAACTACAGGAATTTAAAAAATGGAACAAACAGACTTTCCTGCTCATTTTCTTGCCAATATCCTCACTACTCAGTAGCTGGGCTAGGCCTTCACTGCTTAAATAATCAGTTATGATGTAGGCTTCTAGGACAATCATCTGTCCATAATTCCAACTAGAATAAAGTTCAGAGCAAAGGGGAGTCAATTCAAGAAATAGCTTTCTGATTATGCTTTGAAGAAGCTGGTGGAAATCACTTAAATGTTGGATTTGGAGATTCGAAGTAATAATCCAACTTTTAACAACAGAATCAACTTTTGTTGATGCACAAAGAGTATTTTCTTTCTTTGGGATAATTTATTCAGAATGGAGAAACAAGTTTGAGAATTAAAAATGCAGGAAAGTTTGCCTTTATTTTCGAGACTGTGAATAAAATAAAAAACACATAAAAACTGAATTTAGCAACCACAGAATATTTAAACTTTCTTGTGCTCCCTTGGCTGAAATAGAGTTTTTAAAATCCCTTCATTTATAAATTAAAGAGTTCATTCAAAAATACACCTGCTTCCTTTTTGGCTAAAATAATTTTGTACTCTTGCAGAACAGTAAGTGCTGCAACCAATTAATTTAGGCCAACGGACACAATGATAAAACATTTTGACAAAAAACCCCATACATTATCATGAGCAATAATGTAATCCCAGTGTTGGTAAAACTGAGTCTTGCATACTGTTTGCAAATATAAAGGATTCACTTTTCAAAACATTTCCGTTGGAATGAAATGGTTGCTAGTGTACAGGTGAAACTCGAAAAATTAGAATATTGTGCAAATGTTCATTTATGTCAGTATGGCAACTCAAAAGGTGAAACCAATATATGAGATAGATGCATTACATGCAAAGCGAGATATGTCAAGCCTTACTTTGGTATATTTGTGATGATTATGGCGTACAGCTTATGAAAACCCCAAATTCACAATCTCAGAAAATTAGAATAGTGTGAAAAGGTTCAATATTCTAGGCTCAAAGTGTCCCACTCTAATCAGCTAATGAATCCATAACACCTGCAAAGGGTTCCTGAGCCTTTCAATGGTCTCTCAGGCTGGTTCAGTAGGAATCACAAGCATGGGAAAGACTGCTGACCTGACAGTTGTGCAGAAAACCATCACTGACACCCTCCATAAGGAGGGAAAGCCCCAAAAGGTCATTGCAAAAGAAGTTGGATGTTCCCAAAGTGCTGTATCAAAGCACATCAATAGAAGGTTATGTGGAAGGGAAAAGTGTGGTAGAAAAAGGTGCACAAGCAGCAGGGATGACCGCAGCCTGGAGAGGATTGTCAGGAAAAGGCCATTCAAAAGTGTTGGGGACTTTCACAAGGAGTGGACTGAGGCTGGAGTTAGTGCATCAAGAGCCACCACACACAGACGGATCCTGGACATGGGCTTCAAATGTCGTATTCCTCTTGTCAAGCCGCTCCTGAACAACAAACAATGTCAGAAGCGTCTTACCTGGGCTACAGAAAAAAAGAACTGGTCTGTTGCCCAGTGCTCCAAAGTCCTCTTTTCTGATGAGAGCAACTTTTGCATCTCATTTGGGAACCAAGGACCCAGAGTCTGGAGGAAGAATGGAGACGCACACAATGCACGATGCTTGAAGTCCAGTGTGAAGTTTCCACAGTCTGTGTTGATTTGGGGAGCCATATCATCTGCTGGTGTTGGTCCACTGTGCTTCATTAAGTCCAGGGTCAACGCAGCCGTCTACCAGGAGATTTTGGAGCACTTCATGCTTCCTTCCGCAGATGAGCTTTATGGGGATGCTGACTTCATTTTCCAGCAGGACTTGGCACCTGCCCACACTGCCAAAAGTACCAAAACCTGGTTCAAAGACCATGGGATTACTGTGCTTGATTGGCCAGCAAACTCGCCTGACCTGAACCCCATAGAGAATCTATGGGGAATTGCCAAGAGAAAGATGAGGGACATGAGACCGAACAATGCAGCGAAGCTGAAGGCCGCTATTGAAGCATCCTGGTCTTCCATAACACCTCAGCAGTGCCACAGGCTGATAGCATCCATGCCACGCCGCATTGCGGCAGTCATTGCTGCAAAAGGGGCCCAAACCAAGTACTGAGTACATATGCATGCTTATACTTTGCAGAGGTCCGATATTGTTCTATTTCCAATCCTTGTGTTATTGATGTCATGTAATATTCTAATTTTCTGAGATTGTGAATTTGGGGTTTTCATAAGCCGTACGCCATAATCATCACAATTATACCAAAGTAAGGCTTGACATATCTTGCTTTGCATGTAATGCGTCTATCTCATATATTGGTTTCACCTTTTGAGTTGCCATACTGACATAAATGAACATTTGCACGATATTCTAATTTTTCGAGTTTCACCTGTATATCATAGTATATATGATGTAAGATATGGCTTCTGCAGACACTAAACCCTGCTGATTTTTTTGTTTGCCTGGTTTAGTAATGATATTCTGTCTCTATATATAACTATAACAGAGTCAATTGGTTGAGATGGGCGGCTACAAATATTAAATAAATAAATAACAAGAAAACAAATAAATGGATCAGAGAACAAATCAATGCAGAGATCTCAACTGAGACACAAATGACCAAGCTCGAATTATCATGTTTTGGACTCATTATGCAAAGACCTAACTCTCTTGAGAAGATGGTAATGCTGAGAAGAATGGAAGGAAAGACAAAAGAGGATGACCTGCAGTAAGATGGATGGGCGTTGACACGGACTTGATGGCATATAATCAAATATAACTACATCAATACCTCATCCTCAGATGAACTATAGCTGCAAATTAGCTTGTCCTACTGCTCTGAGCATATTGACAGCTTGAAAAATGGAAGCGCTGTGTAGCAAATCCAAAAATTTACTGAAGACCATTCAGAGTGCTCTTGCATGCCTAAGGCTGCAATTTAAAACAGCCTTACCTGGGAAAAAGGCCAACTGGATTTAGTAAAGTTTTTCTTCTGAGATGAGGCATACAGAGATTACACTGTCTTGTTAAATCTCAGCAGGTTTATAGGCTTGAAGGTGCTCTGATTAGATAAATACAAACTGTGTGGGTGGCTGGATTTTTTTGCATAGCTGCAAAACAGATTTATGAAAGAAGCAAAGATTCTGACTGTATTATCTAGAATCAATTGATGTGTGACTGAGAGGCTTTTGACAATGGTGCCTGTGAAAAGGCAGAAGGATTGACTATCCTTTTTCAAAGCAAGACTGGTGATTGGAGGAATAAGGCAATGATCCTTAGTGTTCTATACAAATTGTTAATTTTAGCTATTTTCCCTTCCTATTATGAAATATACCAATTAATATGGGCTGTGTGTGTGTGTGTGTGTAGAAGGCCACTTAGAATGGGATTCTAAGCAGGCCAGCTTAGAAATATGTCCTGTTGATTCTTCAATGTGTATAGCATAGGAATAGGAAATCTGCAGCCCTCCAAATGTTGCTGAACTACAACTTCCACTATCCCCCAGCATTAGCCATATTAACTGAGACTGCAGTTAAACAACATCTGAAAGACTACAGGTTCCTCCCTTGAACTGTATAGAATTACATCCACTGCCTTCCTTTCACATGAGTACCAAAAGATACCTGGGATCTATTCTTCCTCTTGCAAACTGACATACCCAAAAAATTCCTAATATCCATAGCAGATTCTATGGAACTGCTGCATTTCAGGTAACATTCAGTAAAATCTTCCTACTTTTTCTTTTATAAAGGAAATAAAGAATGGATTTTTTATATCAGAAGTACACAATGTTTTCTGGACCATTGTTGAGTTGGCTACTGGGTAGGGGTGGGGGGGAGGACATACTCCAAAGAATAATGAGGGGTGCCAGGAGCACAGTGAATTTAATTTTATTTATACTTAAGCAATATGTATGTATGTATGTATGTGTGTGTGTGTGTGTGTATGTGTGCGTATAAAAAAAATTCCCCTCTCACCCCTATGGGTGGTACGTGTCTTCCTCAATCTCGGGTCCTCTACCAGAGGCCTGGGAGTTTGAGGGTTCTGCGCAATATCTTAGCTGTTCCTAGCACTGCACTCTTCTGGACAGAGAGCTCTGATGTTGTTCCTGGGATCTGTTGGAGCCATTCTCCCAGCTTAGGAGTCATGGCCCTATATACAGTGGTACCTCGGTTCACGAACGCTTCTGTTCACAAACAATTTGGTTCACGAACAGCTCCAGTCGCAAAATTTTGCCTCCGTTTGCAAACGCCGGATCGGGTTACGAACAGGATCCGCGGCCATTTTCCCTCCCGTGACACGTGGTCGCGGCTTCCTGTAGGGAGGGGGACTCTCCCTTCAAGCAGTAACCGCCTCCCCACCCGCCTTCCTGTCCTCCACGCCAGAAGTCGCGTCGAGCAAGGTTAGCTTTCTCTCTCTTCGTACTGTACTTTGTGTCATATTTTTGCGGTTTTTTAAAAAAAAAACATATGGTTCAGAACGGATTAACCGTAATTACATTGAACCTTATAGGGAAATTTGATTCGGGACGTGATCAAAAATCGGTTGGCGACCAAATTCGTAGGGGTCAGAATGGATTAACCATATTTACGTTGAACCTTATGGGAAAATTTGATTCGGTTCACGACCAATTCGGTTCGCGACCAGAGTCGTGGAACGAATTAAGTTCGTGAACCGAGGTACCACTGTATATGATTTTTCTAGGCATCTATTTAATTACAATTTGGTAAGAGGTTTAGAATATATCTGGAAAACAACCTAAAGCTTTCTGGAGCTGCATGTTGTTCTTAGAACATCAGGACATGCACTGTATGAAGGCAAGCCTTAGATAGTTTCACAGGTAGTCATCATCTTGTAAGGTAGATGATAAGCAATGTGATACCCGTAGCATCTGGCATCATGTTTATCTGCAGCAATGCCTCCAGGCCTCACAAAGATGAGAGTCACATTGCGGTGATATAGCATCTTGGAATGTTACCTCAACTTCTGGTAAATGTTTTGTGACTAACTTCTTACAGCATGGCAGACATTTCGTGAATAAGTCAGTCTCCTGTGGCAGTTATTTTGTCAGTGTTCCTGCCACAGATTCCCAAAATTCCAACTGTGCCTTCAACTCCCAAGGGTTGTAAGGCTTAGGTGTGGGCAAGGGCATGAAAATAGTAGTGAGGACTAATTGTACGCAAACATTAAGTGTTCCACTCATAGTGTAAGTGAAGAATCAGAAAGCATGTTGATGTAAAAGAAGTAAGACTCATTGTAATTTGAAATGGGGAAAGTTTATAATCCTTAGATCCATAAACTAACATTATAAATGTTAAATTACATGACAAGAAACATTCACAAGATTCCCCATTATATTTGAGAGTCAGGTGGTATAGTGGTTAAGGTGCTGGATTAACAGAAAGGAGACCCAGACTTTGGGCCAGTCACTCACTCTCAGCCTGTCAGGCCTAGCCCAAGGAACCCCAAGAGACCATGTAAATTCAGTCCAGCAATGTTTATTAGCTACAACCTCTAGCAAGAATCTTCCGAGACTGAAACCCCAGCTCCCAAGCAATGCCAGCCACAACATTGTGAATTCCTCAGGGAGGTGCCAGTCTCATCCTCTTATCTTTCCCTCACGCCTCAGGAGATGAAAGAAAACATTTTTCTCTCTGAGTCTGGCCTTCATAATTCCATTCCATCACACAGTCCTAGACTGGAAAGTTGAAAAACCTCTACCTATCAACCAGCACTGGATTAGCATGGGAGTTTACAGTCCATAACCTTCAATGAAGAGACCTTGATCCTACAGTGGATTGATTCAGGCTGATAACAACAACAATAACAACAACAACAACAACAATTCTATTTTATTGAATTGCATATGGATAAAATAAACACTGATCTGTCTTTAGCAATCATTAACCTGCTTGAGCAAGTTTTAAATACAATTTTGTGCATAATAATTCATCTTCATCATAATTGCGCAGTTAATTAATTAATTAATAAAATGCTACTTGTGCTGCATGTTCAGTAGTAGATTTGTGTGTGTTGAAAGAAATCAATGGCATCATGCATAAATATCAGTCAGGGTAGAGTCTAATTTTCAGCATTTATCTCTGGGTTTGGGTCTTTAGCTTGTCATCCTGAGCAGGCTTAATTCCATGCAGGTGTTTGATTAAAGTATTTTTTGTGTGCTTCCACTGCAGAATTTATAAACCCAGGCAAGTGACTAATGTCAATACATTGAATCAAGTATTCAAGACACGAACATTACATAAAATGTTCTCATCCTTAATAAAATGAGCAAGAAATTTGGCCAGAGATATGAAAGATTTGTTAATCTGGGATTGTAGGAACTGAAATCCAAAATATTTCCATGTTGACAAAATAGGGAAAGCAAACTCGGCAATGGCAATATCAATAATATTGGGTTGCCATTACACATTATAATAACTGTGTTGCTCTCCAAAACAGCTAGAACATAGGTGGGATATCAACTTTCAGTGCTAAACATTAGAAACCAAAGTTTAGAAGTACCTGGAAACTTTCCTTTTTTTTTTTTTTTTACATAGTCAAAATATATGCTTGACTGTGAGATCACAAAATGTATAGCTTTTCCCCTTATTTAAAACAGTTGAAGATATAAAAATAAAACATATTTTAGCCATGCTGATCTGTCAGCAGAAAATCCCAAACCATACCTGGGTAATGTCTTTATTGAGCTCAACCAAAATGACACAAAATAGAAAGTTTTCAAGTTCTTTAGAACACTTCATGAGGGGGCATGTTACCAATACAAAGGTTGGGAAAGGTACAACCAAAGAAAATGGTTTTCTTTGTGTTGTAAGTTTGAGACCAGGGTTTCATGATCTATAGTTGAGCCTTAGTCACTCCTCTGTGCCAGCTCTTGTTCAATGCTCCTTTGTCCTTACAAAATCAACAGTGCTTGGAAAGAAGGAGCAAAACAGTACCTTGAACAGGAGGTTCACACACAAAAACAAATAGGCTCAGTGGCAAGAGATAAACAAATATCAGGATGAACTGAAGAATATAAAGTAATATTTTGTAAACAGTAATGTAATTCTAAGGAAATTAATGCCAGTGGAATCTAATTTGATGCCAAAGAAAAAAGCTCAGTCCTTTCTAGATAAATATATTGAATGCAAATATTACAGCAAGTTCAAACAAAGAACTGAATTTATCTAGCAGATGGTCATTCAATTTATTATAAAGTTTGCTTGGAATGGCTGCCACAAGTTGATGGACTAATGAGGAAAAGTGGCAAACCTGGCATTTACAAGATGCAGAAGAACTTACAAGAAGCAGGAAAATCAATAGAAACTCTTGGGTAATAGCTTAAGATTAGTCTTTCCATAAGTATGAGGAGAGATGGGGAAGCAGAACCAAATATGAAGATCACTCAGGATCTCAGTGATACAGACTGGGGAGTAGGACTCTGAACTTTTGTATTGCTCTTAATGGGAAAAAAATATCTGCAACATACGTTATATATTAGTATAATTTTCTAGGGCAGGAATAGGTAACTTGTGGCCCAAAGCCACATGTGGACCTCAAGTCCTCTTTTTGTATCCCTTGGAACCCCCTCTGACTATGCTTGCTAGCAAAGACAAAACAGTCTTCCACATTCCATGTGATGGGAATGAAAGCTGTAGTGGAATAACCTCTAAAATAGGCATACCAAGATTAGAAAACAAAATTGATCCCACCCACATGGGTGATATGGCTTCCATCTCATTGTGGTTATGAACCTCCCCCATTTTTGGGCATGGGCATATTAAAGACAACTGAAGAGAGACATCAGTTATCCTGTTCCAAGCCAGTCATAGATACACACGCAAGAGTTTAATTGCAAGATTTTACTTCAGGTCTGTGCAGTTACAAGCAAAGGCAAGCAGGCTGTGTGTGCAAGTGCACACACAGGGCAACAAAGTCCCAATCCCTAGGGAGCTTGCCTGCAAAGGTTCCAAGTAGTCAGAGCAAAAGAATTGTCAGGTCACAGCCCTGAAGTCCAAGAGTGCAAATGTAGGTTGTCAGCCAGTCTGGGTTCCAAAAGATAGAGTTTCTATAGGAAAGGGGTTCAGGAGAAAATGTACAGAGATCTGACAAGCAGAGTGGTTGTTTCCAACGAAGGGCTGCTGGTGGCAATCGTTCTTAAATAGTACCTGTTGCAGGTTTAGGCAATCAAGGGTGGGAATGCCCTTGATAGGCAAGAAGCTTTGCATGCTTGGTGCTCTGCACAATGTACTTTAAGACTGGGGGGAGGTCCTGGATCTGTCCCCAAAATGCCAGCTGCTTTGCATGTTCCCCTGCTCCATCAGCCTCAGGTGCCTAATTGCTAGGCTCTTCCTGAGGCTAGCATTCATCCAGGTCTCTGGAGCACTGCCCCCTAGCATTTCCTGGCATTTGTCTGGTGTATCAAAAGCACATCTCTCCTGAATCCAAGCTAGTCATGGCCTCAATGAAGTTGTGAGGATAGAGTTTGGGAACAAGACAACCTGGGCATCATTCAGCAAAATGAGCAAGCAGAGCTGGTGAATCACATTTTGAAATATGAGATGATGCATATTGCCTCTAAAGATCTCCCACCTGAGCCTGTACATTCAACCCAGAACATTCAACCCATCCTAAAGGATCTATTTAGCTTGGTGGCTGCACTGGAAGCAACAATGGATATTAAATTCTCTTTTTTATAAGAACTTTATTCAGTTATAAAAAGCATAAAGGTAAAAGCAAACAAGAACTAATAATCAAAGAGAAAAGTAGAGAACAAGAGAGATAGAGATAGAGAAAGAATACAAAAGTGATGGAAAGTAAAGAAAAAAATCACAAAAAGAATAACTTCTGACTTCTTATACAGCAGATATAGATAAATCATATAATAACCTCTTACTGTAAAATTACATCTAAACATACATACTTTGTATAATCTATTAATTTAACTAATCCATATATCATAATTTCATTTTTTTCTGTCTCCTGCAAAAATTCTCCTTCAAGTTATATATATAACTTGTTAGGTTTATTATACATCCACCAAAGTTGATAAGAAGTCCCTTCTTGTTGTTCACATTTCCAACATAGGTTTGAAACCCCTTTGTACATTTTTGATAATCTTTCTGGTGACAAATACCATGTATACATCATTTTATAGAAATTCTCCTTCAAGCTATAATACAGTGTAAATTTTAACCCTTTCATCCACATTGTTCCATTTGTATAGATATTAAATTCTCAGTGAAATGTCCTGTGTAGATTGTAATGCTACAGCTGCTTTATATTAATGTGACCTTGCAGGGAGAGGGAAATGTATGGAGCTGCTATCACTAAGCTGTTTTCAGGGATCCCTTGGAGGTATAAAACTCAGCAAGTCCTTCTCCTGTGGTATCTGGTAATCCCAGTCATTTTGGATTCTGTAAAAGTATGAAGTAGGGAAGAAAAGGCGCTTGCTTTTGCTTGCTTGAAAGAATTATATTTTTTTCAAATTTTAATATTCATTGAAACTACTTCCAAAGCCCAATATAGCATCAGACTCTTAAGTTGTACAAAGTTCAGAAGTTATAACCATACAACATTCCAAAAGATATGCCATAAAAATGGGTATCTAACAAAAACTATAACAGTTGAACTGCAAGAATGAGAAGGAAGCTTACCAATGGAAGTGGAAAAAGGTGTAATGGTGGGTGGGAATGACCTTGGGAGACAGGAGGGAGAGCTGCAGACTGGACAACCAGTGTGCAAAAGATATCTTAGCCCACAGAAGGGTGGTTGGTGTGGGAAATGTGTCAGAAGGGACCTTCCCTAGTTTACCAGAGAGTAAAAGAAAGGAGGGGAGAAATACTTTCAGTCTTGCAAGATTCTGTTAATGTAATCTTACAATAAAGATATAGTTAGTACTCCAGGTTGTTCTTGTTGTCTGGACTACCTCACAGGGCTAACAATAGGGACAAAGATTTAATGGAGAAGTGGGGTAGGGGGAATAATTGCCCTGGTTTTGATTGGGGACTGGTTTTAGTTCAGATCCAGTAAAAGGTGGGTGGAAAACTATTGATTAGGCTGAGAAACGCCATTAAGATGATGGAGGTTACCTTCACTATTAAAAACAAGACTGAAATGCCTTGAAAATGGATTTCCTGAGGAAACTGTTCTTTTTCACCCCAAAGAACTTTATCCTTAACAATGACAAACTCTAATCTTTGTTTTTGTTTTTTTCCCAAAAGAGTCAGCTCTCCTCTGTTCTGCCCTTGAAACCCTGCCAACAGATTCATTATGGTTACAGGAAAAAGAAGAAATCACACATTCCTTGTGCAGAAATACCTGGGCACACCTCTGATCAGATATGGCACTCTCTCCAAACCACTAGCAGGTGACTTCAGCCACACAAAACACTCTTTCACTTACTTCACAGTGGCTGTTTCTGCTGTAACAAATAATATGGTTTTTCCCTTGGAAATTGTTACATGAAAAAAGACTGCTATGAGCTGGATAAAAAGAAGCAATAAGGAACTCAATATTGCTGAAATCTTTTCTGCACATATTAAGGTCTGAAATGTTTGCATTTCCTGCCAACACTTAAAAGCAAGTATCAAAAAAGGTAGAGTTACAGCAAACAGATAAGGCATTATTCTGCTCTACATGTGTGCAGTCAGCTCTGTCAGATGCACAATGCAATATAATTTTATATATTTACCAGCACATTAACAAATACATTTTAATTTTCTAATAATCAGGTACTCAGTAGAAAAATTATAAAAAGGGATTTCTTTGCTATTTTATGAAAAAAAATATAAATCTAAAGTAGATCGTTTTACAATGCAGTGTTTAAACCTAAAAAGCTATCGAATCTCCACATGCCAGCCAGATGCTGAAGAATGAAATCTTAGCCATGGAGAATGAAAACAGGACACTTGGTGTCCAGCTGAGATATGACATCCCTGAGGAAAAAAAGCACAAAACTTTCTCTGTATTGTATATCTTTAAAAGGCGGACATCAGGGCCATCTTTGGATCAACTTAAGAATCTTAAAAGATGAAGCACTCCATTTTAGCAAAGGCATTTGCAGTAAATTATGTGGGCGATGGCAGCGTCTGGGAGGACCATGTTGTTATAAAAAAAATTCCACTGTGCTGCAATCACATTTTAATGTGTTTTGTAAGCATTCTAAGATTAACAAGATGGTCTGAGTGGTGCCGTCTAGTTCTTATTTAAAGTGTGATGTGACTTTCTCATTACTACCACTCCAATGCTAAATACCTTTTACCCTTGGAATTGTCTTCTTTTTCTCCAGATTGTGATAGAGTTTGGAATACATGCAATTGAATGTTCTTGTATGAAAAATAATGTTCTTATACTCAATATGTTACAGATAAGACTGGACTAGAACTTCAGAATATTGAATAGGGATGCTCAGAACTTCAACAGATAATTCAGTTTGAAGGAGATTCAACTGAATGAGTCCCTTGAATTGAAGCTTTGAATTGATTCAAGGCACTGAATTGAATCATGTCCTATCATATAACTTCAGAGGGATTCAAAAGCAAGCCAGAGATGTGATGGATGTTCCGGTATTTTCTAGGACAGTTTAATGCTATGATTCAAAGGGGATTCAGCCATTCACACTAAATTTTCAAATCAAATTTTGATTCAAATTTTGAATCTCAAACTTATGTGGAATCTTACATTTATAGATCCTGAAATAATACATTCCAGAAGCCATTTTAGATCTCAACAATAGCTTGCCAAAAACAAGTAGGCAGCCTCCTGATATCTCAGGACTGTGATTCTCAGAAGTCCCAGCCAGTAAGAACTGATGGCAGTCCAGAAATCCACAGGATGCCCATCTGGGGAAAGCAGGTCTAGAAGTCTTTAAATAAAAAGGAAGGGAATACTTGTGAGTAAACTAGAGCACTGCTACGTACTTATTAAGGTGGCATTGATCATCCAGGTTAACAGCAGTTGCAGGAGAAAGATGTTTGTGTGGGTGGCTGTCTGTGTCTGGGTCTCGGTGTATAATATGCATACAAGGTAAGTTTTTTAGTTCTGAAACCTAAACAGAAGGGTGTGAAAAGCATCCTCGACTTCCTCTTGATTGGAGAGCTTCCCCATTTGCCGTCTTCTAAACAGAAGCTCTCTAGGCTTGAGAAATCACCTCTTTCTCATTTTGGGCATGCAACAGTGAGCTGAGAAACAGTCAGGCGCACCGTTTCATAAGTGCTGCGAACACTAAGCAAATTCAAATTCACACATCAGGGTGAAGCTACTGTACATATTTATTTTTTTTTTGCACCTCTGTTATGGTGACAAATTGCTTAGAACAAATGCATTTGCTTAGAATAGTTCAGGCTTAAAATAAACATATCCTGCACAGTAAAATAGAAGAAGTTTTTTTTTTTTAATTATATTTTAAGCTTCTTGCAGCGGGGAACTACCTTATATACTGCTGGCACTAAATAAACAGATATTTTCTGTTGGGATGTTGCTGTACTGGTCTTCACTCCAAACCGCAGGTCACTAAAGTAATGACTTTATTAACCCAGCAGCAAACAAACCCTTGTAACCAAATTACTTAACTGAGCCCTTTTGCAGGCCAGAAGCCTCCCGTACAGAAACGACTGTAGCTCATTTCTTAAAGATATTGTAGCGCATATCACACAGAAATCTAAGATCATGTGGATGAAGGAGCTCAGTATGTTAGTTCTGGAGTAAACACTGTTAAGGGGCTAAACTTGAAAAGCTGTCCCTAAAAAACTAAACCCAAGCAAAACAAAAACAAAAACGAACCCCACAGAGAACAAAACTATTTCAAACAGGTTCTGACAGAACAGCTTCAGTTTAGAAAGCTTTGTCTAACATTGGGAACAGCTTCCTGTTAGAGAAAACCAGTTGGCAATGTGATGGCTGCTTCAGGAACAGGTGGCAGGCTCAATTTTATGAGCAGTTTTCCAGAACTTCCAGGCTCTGCTAGCTCCACGATTTGAAATTCCCAGCTCTACTTTCTGATCCAATAACTAATCCTTCTCTTTAGAGTAGCCAAGGCAATGCGTGGGCAGACTAAGCATCTGTAGAAAGAAATCTTCCTTTTGGGTAAATATGGCATATCAAAAACCCTTTATTAAAATCTTTTAAACTTCAATTGTTTAAAATTTCCACATGCCCTTCATGACATCTGCAACAACTTCTGTCTGTTCATCATTTTCAGTTCCTTCAGGAGCATCCACAGGAAGGGTCAAAATAGTCAAGGTGGCAGTTGCAAGATAATTGTAACACACGTAAAAAGGGGGCAGAGGTTTGATTGCATCTTAACTTTTTGACCCCCCCCATCCCGCAGACACCCCTGAATCATTTTTCAGAAATAAGTCTCTAAAGTATTGTCATGTCACATGTGCTTTTCACATGCAGTCATAGGAATGTCATTGCTTTGTAGCAGTCTGCAGGGCCTACTGCACTTCCAGGTATCTATTACAGTCCGGTGTTTATCTTGCACTCCTTTGCAAAATCTTGGGTGAAACAGCATTGTTTCTGACCCTTGAATGAACTACAAAGGGAAATATGGTCTTAAAACATCAGAATGACATGTTAAGGTAAGGACTTAGGGGCCTTAATACCCATTTCCTTTCTGAAACCACACAGAAATAAAAATGCAGGACCCGTGAACCAGAAGTGAAAATACAATATCTGAGAAAGAATAAAAGTGGCTGATAGGCAACTGGAATCTGTGGTGAACATCTGTTACTAGGACTGATTAAGAGCCATGCCTAGAATTTGTTTACTGTGAGGCTGGATGCTCAGTCAGTTTGAGGAGTTAATTATATAGGTGCAGATTAATTTGCCCATAAACGCTGGGCTTTTGAAAATGTAGCTTTCTTTTTCTCCCTCCCGTATTAGGTATTTGTGATAGTGGCATTCCGCTTCACTGAAGCTTTGATAACCACTGCTTATCTGGAGCACTATACTTGTAGTATCTGTTAACAAAAATACAACAATCTGAATTTCTGAGTGAGTTTAATCAATGTAGGTTTCACATAATACTGTCCTATTAAGCCTGATTCTTGGACATAGTTAAGTGACTGTTTAGAAGGAAGATATTATAATACCCTTAATGGGAAAAATGTAATTTTTCAAAGATGATAGTAAAAAGCTGTCTAATCCATGGTTGCATTGGGTGAGTAATGCAAAAATATTCCTCCATTTCATTTTCCCAGTCCAATCCTCATGTGTCTTGTGCTTAGGGCTTAGAATGCTATTAAATGCCAGTGATGTTATTCAGTAATATATGCTCACTTCATTAGCCTAGGATTCACTATAAAAATCATCATATCTTGGAAAATATAACCTCTTAATAGCAGCCTTCTGGCTCTTAATTTTTTTAAAAGCTATAGTAGGAAGTCAAGCAAGAACAATAAATATTAAATAAGTTATGTATCTTTATTTACAGTGATCCCCATTCTTCGTCAAGGAACTCATAGTGATTATATTTTATCCTCTAAAAGCCCTATAGCACAATATTAAAAACCAGGGCTAGGGTACTTAGGGCACTTTAGTTGTTGCTGAATTATAACTCATTTCACTGTTGGCTATGCTTTCCTAGAGAGGATGCAATTCAAAACCATCTCACCTTGCCCTGGCAGTACACCATGCTGGTCCAAGGTCATGCTATACAATGTTCAGATTGCATGGGGCATGTGATAATATGTGAAAGTCTCATAGCACCAGCCTCTGTCCGCTCATGAAATGCTGCTGCTAGACAAAATATAAATGTGCTATGTTGTAATTCATACCTGTGATGTATGTGAAGTCTGAAACGTTTGGAGGACATGGGGTGAAAGAAGTCTCCATTAGTTCTAAAATTGCTAAGACTCTTTTTATTGTTCGTAGAAATCATGTAGGAATAAGTGCTTTATCAGACTCATAGGTTTAACTGAGGAATTCATTATTCAGTATGGCTGTTGTGTGTTTACCACAGACACAGATCCGGTTAGTTCCTTATTATTTATGTAGTTATTTGTTATAGTTAGTTGATTTATAAACATTTCTGAATAATATATAGACAAAAGGTAGCAAGTTATCCTTCTCTCATGCCCGCTTGTCAATATCACCCTTCATTTTTCTTGTTAAACATTCCTCAAAAATCATTTTGGTTGTACCTTGCTGTAGCAAATATTTGTTGTTTTCACATGTGAAGTCCGGATATTGCCTGCATTGTTCTTGGAAGAAAGTCAAAAGTAAAGGGCAAATTATATCAAGATTACAAGGAGAAAAATGACTTTCCAGAAATGCCCACAAGCCTTAAAATTTCTTCAGCTTATATTCAAACTAGTTGTTTTCCGAAGCTGCTGATCTGGACAACTGGCTACTCATTATCTCAGTGATACTGCTTATAGCTGAGAAATATTCTCCATGTTACCTAGCCCGATTTTAAATGTTAAAGCAAAAAATGATTTACCTAATCCATCCAGGAAGGGCTTCAGAATCCTTTTTGGCTCCTTACATCCATGATCCCCAGAGCCTTTGGGGCCAAAAATTGAAAGGGGAGAGGTTGCATTTGGATTCTGATAGGGTATTCAAGGGGCAAAATGAATCCTTGCAGATGGTTAAAGCATCCATTTCACCCTTAAAATTTCTGAACTTCTTTCAGAGTTTTTCTAAAGACAAGGAATACATGGCAAGGAATTATTTCTTTAGGGATACAGTAACCATATCAGACAGTTGACAGTCTCTGACCAGGCAAGGAAGATGATATAGAACTTATACCCAGTTCAAATCAAATAAATTATGCAAAGCTTTCTGGAGAACACTCTCATGCTGGGAAAGGTGGAAGGAAAGAGAAGAAGAGGAAGAACAGCAGCAAGATTGATGGACTCAGTGGTGCTGAAAGACCTGAAAGAACAGGTTAGGGACAGATTGTCATGGAGAAAATCTATTTGGTCACTAAGAGTCGACAGTGACTTGATAGCACATAATCAATCAATCAGATGGAGACCTGACAAAATGGGTCTAGCCCCGCATACTTTTGGAATGTGGCCTTGACATTATACACAAAGCTTGTTATGGTCCTCAAGCTAATAGAAATTCTGTACCCCTGCCTGAAGACATTTTGCTGCCTGAAGGAACTGAAATATTGCTTAACCATCTCATAAGCCAATATTATTCTCCCTGACGATAAACATACAGTGATAACAAAGTAATGGCCTAACAATTTTCATGACAACCCAAATCTGCTATTAGAGGTGACTGTCTCATTCCACCTAATGACAAGGGTGGTCCTGAAACCCTTCCTGTTTGTCCAAGTCATGTCCAAAGTCTCCATACAAGTCCCAGGCATCCCTCATTGATAGAAGAGGCCACTTTAACGGAAGCATTGTTTTTCAGTCTTCTAGCCATTCTTTTCAGCTCTATGTTTGTCAGACAAAAAAAAGAAAGAAAGAAAGAAATTTTACCTAAGTAAAATGATAGTAATTTAGCTTCAAGACATTAAATGAAAGAGCAGGTTGAACAAAGGGCCACGTTTGGATGAAAAAAAATCAACATTCCAGAAATCTGGATCTATTTTGATATGCTTACATTGTGCCAGAAGGGCAATGAGCTACAGTAACCTCCTCCCACCTTTCTGCCTCTCCGAAAACCTATTTTGAGTGCTTTAAGCAAAGCTGTTGTTGCCTTCTTCCTGGCTTGTCTTCATTATCATTAACATCTCCCCACTCTGACAGCATTTGCCAACATTCTTGGCTACTCCTATGCAGATCATAGGATCTTAGAGTTATGCCAAGATGCTGATGGGATAGCTTATATGAACAGATTTGTGCAATCAGCACACTCACTTTCCTGCCCTGTTACTAAAAGCCTAGGCTTCCGCAATCCAGCCCATTTAGTGTTGATTTGTCACACAAACAGTATACCTAGACATAAATAACACACCAGCAATCGTCATTGAAATTGTATATTGTAAAGTTCAAAATTGTCTGGTTAATGTTTCCAGCTGCCAGAAAAATAAAAATAACGACGATAGTGATTATAATAATAGTAATAGTAGATATGAAAAAAAAGTGCATAACAGTGATTACAACTTTACCTATAGCTGAAGAACTTAACATTCTTTTTATCTCTTTATGTATTATTAGGTGCACTCCATCCCATGATAAGAAGGAAAAGTAACTACAATCACATAGGAGTATGTTAGCAACCTTTTAAAGAGGTCCAGGGAACAAGATTGCAAATAGAGCATGTTCAAAAATTCTGTGAGTCTCCAGGCAAGCCTTGTTTTTTTGTATAAAACAATGGCTACGAGGTACTGCTTCTGTTCTTTTACATATTAATATTTTAACCTGGAAGGCCTAACTTTAAACCGGTTTGTCTTCCTTAGATTTTTTTTAAAACTACCTTTCAGTAGGAGGTAGAAACAACTGGTTCCCTTTGTCCATGCTCAGTAAGCATGGTCAGACCTGGTTAGTCCTCAGATGACAAACCTTCAGGGAGTATCAGGCCTGTAGGCTAAACTGGTAAGTCAAAACACATCCTGTAAGAAGGCAACAGCGAGTCACTTCCATACTACTACCAAGAAAATGAAGTCATCTGAAGAGGTGAGAGAAAGTATCTGAGTTCCTATGATAAACTTCCTGTTACAGAATGAGTAAATATAATAGAGCTACATTTTTCTTGTAGAAATAGAGAGATGAAGATAGACAGGTACCGGGCACATCCACCCTGCATTTCTCCTGTCCCATGCTGATGGTGGCTGGACTCTACGCCAGCTTAAGAAAATTCTGTCTGAATTGGAATCCTTTAGCAGGAACCTGTCAGAAATTGACGCTTGTAACGGTATGTGGGAATGACCTTGGGATGCAACAAGATGCAGCCAAGGAAACAGTCAGATAAAAGGCAGCTTAGTCCTGAGCAGGAATGTGGGAGGGGCAAGAGGCTCAGAAGAGACTGTCCCTAGTTTCTTGGGCTATAAAGGAGATGGGGGAGAAATGTACTTTCAGGCTTGCCAGATTCTGTTAATGTAATCTTACAATAAAGTAGAATTAGCTTATCTGGTCTACCTCGTCAGGCTGACAGGCTAGACCACTAGCTACACTGGTGCTCCGCTGGACAATTCCTCTGTTGACGTGCCTGTCCAACTTTCTGGGCCAGGAAAGCAATTGCCAGTTGTTTTCCTTTCTATGGGTATATACACACACATATGTATAAATACACATAGTTAAATTTATATATACAAAGGTATCAAAAAACACATATATGTAGGTACAGCAACCAGCTTTAAAATAATTAAAAAAAAAACTTTCTTGCATTTTCCCAGATTTGACCCAATAGTCTCTTCTGCAAATACCGTTACATGAATATTTCAGTAATATAATGGTTATAACATTTGCTTGACAATGCATGCAGAATGTCAGCAATTTAAAACCTTGTAATATTTGTTTCTTTCTCTGAGCTACCCACTTTACTACTTTTCCTGTTTTCCACTAAGAACAACCCCCCAAAAGCACACCAAAACATTGTATGGTGGAGAGTAATCTAACTAGGAGAAATGTCTTAGTTTTTAGTAATATTACAATACAAGAGATATGCCAGGATGGTTCTGCCAATCTCAGATTAGCTCCTTGTCTCATGCTGTGAACAGGATGGCCAGTTGCAATTCAAAGGCAGCGTGCATGAAAGCTCACCAAAGCAGTGAGGAGCTGTAGCTCACGGCCTTCTCCCTTCGCTGGGATTATTGAAAACAGTCAGTCAGATCCCAGCTGAGCAAGATCACAGTACTCTACAGCTGTGATTGGCCCAGTGCAGCTGAGAAGATTTATGCACAGGACAATCTGCCAATTAGGGAGACTCATTCATCCATGTATTCATCTGCAGGCTGCTTCTATTACCAACTGTAAGGTGTCATGGTGGTTTACAATGAAACATAAAACCAAGTGTAAAGGTTTTAAAATAAAGAATGGAAAACAGCAAATAAATGATTAAAATTAGAATCAGTGATTAAACAGTTTTAGAAAGGAGTATCTTAGGACCTTTTATAAACTGAACAACAAAATTATGTTGGGATTACCAAAATAAACTAAC
Source organism: Liasis olivaceus (assembly GCA_030867105.1). Classification (NCBI taxonomy): domain Eukaryota; kingdom Metazoa; phylum Chordata; class Lepidosauria; order Squamata; family Pythonidae; genus Liasis; species Liasis olivaceus. Next base: position 206,065,831 of record CM061348.1, read on the forward strand.
ACCGCAAATATTTTAGATACATAATTTTTGTTATAGCTAAAAAACTTAAGGTTTCCCCCTTGCTTCAAGATACACACATTGCTAACTGTGCTACCCCATACCTAATGTTAAGGGCCCTGGGGACAGAAAGGCCAGATATAAAGCAAAATAACCATTATCAACTTTATTATTTACAGTTTTATTCTTGATATTCCAAAATCTTAAATTGTTAACCAGAGATATATTGATTGCTCACACTATTTAGCAAGGCACAACCATAGATTCTAGTAGCTGTTAAAGGTTAAAGATATCTTGTGCAACAACAGTCTTTCTGTGCTCAGCTCATTGGACGTCTGGCACAATGGGAAGAAAAGTTATGTTTTCCCAGGATATTTAATTCTTCCTTCTGTGAAGGGGATGAAAAGGGAATATATTTAAAGGGTAATAAGATTATAATTTTTGAAAGAAAAATAATAGCTTGATTTATTTTTTCTTTATATTCTCTTTAGCCAACTTTTAAGAAATAGCTGTAATAGAAAAATGTAATACTCAAAAGCTCAAATGTGTGAAGTGAAACTCACCATCCCATTCTTAGGATCCTACCATAACATCACCACCACCACCATCCTCATCATCTTCATCATTATTACTATTATTGTTACTACTAAAACTTTTATCACCATTTACAAACTACTTATTCCAGTAGAGGAATCCAAGCACTGTTTTTCTGCATCCCCACCCAGAGAACAATGTGTGGCATATATATATTAGAACTAGAAAGAGGAGAAATACAGGGTTAATTGCAAAAGAGGACAGAGCTCCCTCACCCCTTTAATTGTTACATAGAAGAGGGAATTTTAGCAGGTAGTCTTTTAAATAGGGTGTGACCATTTTTCCACATGTAGACTGCCTGCTTTTAAGACGTGCATGATGTGCAGAAATTCATCAAGGGCCACTTTCCTGAGCGTCATACAGGCAAAGCTAAAGAGACAACTGTATTCCCTTCTTACAGTATGCGCATACTTATGTACATAAAAATGCAGCTCTTTTCTCTTCTCCATGCTATGCATGCTGATTCTGTCTCACAAGTATATCTCCAGCAGTCCTTTTACCTTTGTAGGGTGCTCACTAGGCATGAGAAAACTTCCTGGTGACTATCCACTTTGGCGTTTTGCCATATCTTGCCTTGGGATGAGCTCTTCTAGTGAGCCCACTGCCTACAGGGCCATAAAAAGGAAAGAACTTCATAATGAAGCTTGTAAGTTGATGTCTATCACCCCCAGCCTAGCAAGAACAGTCCAGGTTGAACGAAGGAATTACTCTGATGTGGCACATCCCCTACAGAGAGCCGTACACTGAGTTCTGTGCGCCTCCCATGTGACCGAGACAAGAAGGCTATAGCCCTGGGAATCTTGTGACACAGTGTTCCAGGAAACAGCCTTTGTTTGCCCACACTATGTCTCTTTTATTTTGTAATATGTGCATTCCACAATGCCTATTGTCTCCTTTCATGTTGAATGCTGTCACATGAGCAGTTTGAGTGACACCAAAAAGCTTGTGAGGCAAAGCCAAGTGGCCCTCTGGTTCCAGCTCGAAATGTTATAATTCATTAACACTCTGCATGCCTGACAAATGTCTCTTTTCAGAGCCAGTCACCCACATACATTTTTAAAGTTTTCAGTTACAGGGAAGCACCCAAACAATAAAGCCAGCACAAACACGTTTTTCTCTCACAAGCTGCAGAAAAGAATGATTAATTTATGAAGTTGTGGGAGCAACATCTCACGTGGAACAAAAGGCAGTGAAGTGCCTAATCAGATTATCTGAATTTCTGAATGCTGAAGATTTATGCAAGAGTCATTCCTTGTGCCTTGTTACTTGTTAGATGATTTGTTAATTGTTAGGTAGAAGGCTGGGAATTTATAGTTTGGGGGAAATCATTATCCCATTCTCTACACCTTGGTAGATTATTTTTGTCATATAATGAATACATAGTTCCTACTTATTTGTGGTGCAAGACGTGATCATATTCTTGTGATTGTTTTATGGAATGTGGCTGATGGAGTGTTACTGACATTTATGTGAGAATCCCTGTGTCATCATCAACGGTGATCAGAGTTTGGTGGCCATCATCAAGGCACAATTTTTCATCCACATCAGTGCCACCATCTGAACCTTTGGAAAGCAATTGCTTTGTTAATTTAGAAACACTGTTTCCCACCCTGCCATTGATTTAGCTCTTTAGGAACAAACATGAAGATATAAAATAATTAAAAATAATGAAATCATCTTTTGCTTTTTAGTGTTATTGTTCTTTACTCATCTTGAAAGCTAGGGTGTGTCCAGGATTTTAATAAAGCCATTGCCTTCTTATGCTATAATGAGGATATTTATGCATTTCCTAGTTGGGAACTGGATACTGTACTGTACTTCTAGTACTGAATGACAACTAAAGATTCTTTCAGATTATCAGTCTACTTCCTGGTCCATTTAAGGCTAGTTTAAAATGCACTGACTGATCTGGATTGTTGTGATAACTGCAGATCTCTTCAGGCATTAAGACACCCTGAACCCATGTTTATATATTTGCAAGTCTCCAGCTTGCAGAAAAGCATCAGCCAATCAGTGCTCCCTTTCTCACCTAAGGCAGAGCCCAGAGAATTGTCAGCCAATCAGTGCTCGCTTTCTATCCTTTCAAACTGGCCAACAACTGAGCATTTCATCCCACTTCTCAGTTTTTATCACTCCCACGCCTTAAACACACACACACACACACACACACACTACTGTTTACCTTCTTCATAGAAAAGAAATCACTAACATTCTGCCTCTCTTGTACTCAGTGTGTTTCTGTGCATATATTTGTGAATATTCTTCTCTGTTTTGCAATAAAAGTGCAGAGACACTTTAATGGGAGGACATAAACCAGTCAACAATAAATGCATTAAAATCCAACAGTCCCTGGTGGCAAACCTCCATGGCCTTCTGAACATCTAATGCTGCACGTGGGCTTCTTTTCCTAATCATTCAAGCATGCTGCTGGGAAGGGAAGCTCGGGGCTGGGAAGCAGGATGACAGCACAGCTGTCCCTTCAGTCACAAATCAGTGAAGCATTGCCATTTCCGATCTGGCCCTTGGAATACACTGAAATTGCTCATCATTGCAAGCCCCCATTACAGCATCATTTGGTCAGTAGGAGGCACATCTCACCTCATCACAGGAACCAGTCCTCAGTATGAAAGGGTTACAGTATGAAATACTGCCACAAATAGTACTCTGGAAAAATTCCATGCAGAGATCCCTGTGCCCACCTGAGAGCATCACATGCACGTTACCCATAAATGTGTTTGAACAAAATTGCCCTAATACTGTAGCATGTCTCATATTTTTGAAAGCATAATTTAGATACAGAAACCTGCATGGGTTGTTGAATAAGCATGTTGGTGGCCACGTAGCTGGGAAAAGATTAAGGGCATCCTTCTGTCCTGCAGCTTCTACAGGTTCCCTTGTCTATAAAAGAAAAGGTAGCTTGAGAATTACCGTATTTTTCTGACAATAAGACGCCCCCATGTACAAGACGACCCCCATTTTTCCAACCCCAAATTAAGAAATCAATATTTTAAAGATAGTGCAGAACACATTTTTATTTAGTAATTAGTTAACATTGACCTGATACACTCGGTGGGAGGAGGTCCAAACCGTCTCTCTGCAGCTCTATTTCCAGGCTCTTTTGCATAACTGATTACATTCAAGCACGAGTGAAACTGCCGATAGCTTCTCTCTGCAAAAGCCTTCCTCTAATTGGTTTGTTCAGCATCAGCTGACATCAGTTACATCAGGCTCGTGATTGGAGGAAGTCTGTTTGGGAGACAAGCTATTTCACGCGTGATTGGAGGCTAGCAATAGGAGGAAGCTGCCTGCAGAAACAAAGTATGGGCAGTTTTGCAACAGCGAGGTTCTCTTTGGCTGACTTCGTTAAATAAGACGCCCTTCAATTTGTAGGGTAAGGATTTTAGAAAAAGTATCATCTTATAGTCGGAAAAATACGGTACCTGCATGAGACTTAGGAAATGTTGCTGTATGGAACTGTTACGATACTGGGCTGCCTTCTCCCACTTGTTTGCACATTGCTTTGGATCCTAACTGTGGTTCATTCTCCACTGCTGAGCTGAAGTGCTGTTTGTCTGTCCATCCATCCATCCATCCATCCTTGAGTCAGCAAAAAATCATACAGGCATAAAATTTTATCTCCTGGTTGCCATTTCCTACCCTGTTGTTACTACATCTCACTGCCAGTCACCTGACATCCATCCAAAGCACTGAATGACAAATTTTAATACATTTTGAAGCTGCTCTTTGATGGAATAAGGGGGGATTTGAGGAAATACTACTTTAACTTGAAATAGCTAAGGCTTGAACATTGTCTCTTTCAAGGGCTGGAGATGAGATGAGGGCAACATCAGGGGGCATGACAGAAAAGAATTAATGCTGCCAGAGAATATTTGTGCCAGAGTTAGGGTCCTAATCATGCTTCTTGCAATTATACTGTTTTACCTACTGTTTGGTTTTTGGTGTTCTCTGAGCTTGGTTGTTTTTCTGAAGAGATTTCATTACCAGGCTAGGTAACATCATAAGTGCATGGGATAGTGAAGTTTGTTGGTTGTTTATATGTATATATATATATAGTAACATATATATATATATATATATATATATATATATATATAGTAACTTGCCCTGCCAGTTTTGGCTGGGTGTGATTTATACTACATGATTAATTCTCCACAAAAGGAAGCAGTATGAGAAAATTTGTTATGACAGGGGAGACTCAAGCTGGCTTGAAAGAAGAGACAAAAATGAAAAATAGAGAAAAAACATGTACATATAAAAATGCACTGACTGTAGTACAAGGATCACATCAATACTTTTGTACAAGTATATACTGTATTATTATAGTACAATAATTTAGTAAATGTATTCATGGAAACTTAGTAATGATCTCACTATAGCACTGGAATGGAATTTAATTTGAGAGTTATGAAACACAGATAGAAAACATTCCTAAGGGTATTGGATTGGATTGGTATTCCATGAAATTGTGGGATAAAATGTTACATTATATTTCTGCACAACTAAGCACAGGTCCAGTCAGATGTACTTGGCTTACATTGTTGAGCAGAGTGCTGCAAAAGACCCATAAACCTTGCTCTCAGGAAAAATACACATCAGCATGAGAGCTTGCAAGTAGCAATGTCCATATCCTGAACTCCAAAGAAACTCCAGTCAGAAAATACAAGCTAACTGGTCTTTATTGATAAAAATGCAAAAACTTCAAAAAATACAAGTTGCATACAAAAGATAGGATATAACAAAAACTTCTTCTCATATTAGCTTCCAAGACTTATCACTGCAAAGCCTCTAGCTAAAAACACTCTCAGAGAAGAGGTTCACTACTTAGTTACTTGTTAAGACTACATAACCTATAAACCTACATGGTTAACTGTACAAAGTAACAAACACACTCTCTCACACACACATACAGTAGGTGGCAGTGAAAATCATAACAACATCACAAGATACTTTGTAATCTCAACACTTGTTTTGTATAGCTAAACGGGATGACCTTCTTCCCATGAGAAAATCCTGATATACATATTGTACTAAACCATAATGTGGTTTATTTTTGGTTCTGTGTGATGTGCAAACACCTTTGAAGTTTATTCACTGTGGTATATCACTTAGCATTATTTGTGAACTGGGCCATTGTGGCATGTTCAACAAGCTGTCATTAAAACAGATCCATGCTTAGCACTATGTATCAGCCACTGAGGTCAATGACATTTACTCCTAGGAAGTATCCGAGGGATTGCAACCGCAAGTTAGCGCTGAAACGGATGAATCGAACTGGGGGCAGGGATGCTAAAAGACAAACTAAAGCTGAACCACCAGGTATAAATAAGCATTGTTGTTTGGAAGGAATTGGTGGTGTAAGGTAACTTCCCTGAGTTTAGAGTAAAAACCATATCAGACTTCACAGTTACTCTGTTTCATATGCTGAGGAATTCATAAGCTGAGGAACTTCATATGCTGAGGAATATTTCTCTTTTGCTATAGTTGCATCTCAGAGTGACACTAAATACTGGAAAAAAACACTAAAATGTGCCACTCTGCTAAGAATTTCAGACACAAATTAAAAGGACATGTCAACATGAACCAGCCTCTAAGTGTCCCTTGGACTGGGATTCTTCCATGCTCCTGATATTTTTTTGCTACATGGAATAAAGTAGTGATTGGCAAGGCAGAACAGCGGCACCCAGTGGCCATGAACATTTATGTCTGTAACGGAGGTCTCATTCTCAAGTCAATGTCATTCAAATGAAGAAAATACAATTACATCAAGAATCTAAACATTATTTTTCCATAATATTTGATGCCTTAAAAACTGATTCATTAAAATGATATAGAACATTTAAGTGAAATGTTTAACAAGATCCATTTTAAAAAGCCAATATTGTGTACCATTGTGTACAGTTTTATACCATCATCTAGTTACATATTGATTTCTTCTACCTGAAAAGAACCTATGGCAGTCCCCAACACCCCATTTTCAGCTCCAAGATTTCAGAAGTTAGGATAGAAATGGAGACAATAGGCTCCTGAGAGGCAAAGTGACCCCATTTTCACCCTTCTTCATTCCCTATTCCCAAAAAGTGTGCAAAACGATGCCACCACAATTTAGCTATTTTGCTGCCAAATTTCAGAAATATAGAGTTGAGAAATTTGGGGGGGGTTATCCTTTGCCATGTTTCTTGAAGTTTCGTTATAACTAAGGAGTCATGGCTTAATGTAAAGAATCTCCTATAATTTGAACACTTCAGGAAATTTCTTTTAATGAAGGGTGCAGGTGGAACTATAAGAAACAACATTTAAAATTCAGATGCTTAAGTTGCATTGTTATTACTGCATGCAAAGAGCTCCAAAGACATTTTGTTGAGAGTTAAATGCATAAATAACACAATAATACATTTAAAACATTGTAATATATTTATTGTATCTATCTTTGTGTAATAAATTCAAACCCAAGGCAGCTTATAATAAAGATATAAGTCAGAAGAAAATTAAAAAGCAAACGCATAAATAAATAGCTGTAACTGTGGAAAAAGCAGATGAGAAACAAGGTGAAATAGTAGCATTGTCAACAAAACATTGATTTGAAAGAGCAGTTATTTTCTAACAGTGGGATCAGCGTTATAGTGCCAATTGTTCTTTATAATTAAAACGGCAACAATTTATAAACATATTAAAATAAACCTCTGGCTAAAAATTCGATAGTTACTGGCCTATTGACACTCACCATTTCACTGCCTTTCCCCAACATTCATCTGAGAGTTTAATATAGTGTCTAATGTGTCTGTGTAGGGAATGGGAATGCCTCTTCCTTTAATTTTGAGAAATGGGAGATATTTTGCCTCCTGCCCTGCTTGCTTTTGGGCTTCTTTCAATAAAATAGGTGTTTTTGCTAGACAGTTTAGCATTTGGACTCAAATATAACCTTTGCCCTACATTCAAGCTACGTGAAAAAGTGACTTGTGACTGGGCATGCTTCTTCTCTGGAGAGGTTCTACTACTACCCCATCACCTCAGACATTTAGTTCCCTTAGAAACACACCACCTATGGTTGCTGTCAGGAATATTTGCAGCAAGCTGAAATGTCATCAAGATAACAAAATGTACATCATGACTTCACAACACAAGCTCAGCCTCTTATGTACTTTAGTGTGGCATCACAAGGTAAATGCAAAAGTGGTGGAGTTTGCGTCACAGTTTTGTCATTTGCCCTTCCCCAAGAAGCCCTTCACTGCCGCAGCGAAGGAAGCATCTAAGGTAACTGCCGGATTTAACAAAACTACTCAAAGCATTTGCAGTGTTCTTCTTCTGCCGGACTCTCCTAATCTTACAGACTGAACTGTGTATTATATTGGTGATCTTTTATTTCTTGCCTTTCGTGCTGTGGAATAATTCTTCTAAGTGTGTACTACTTCAGACAGTAGGAGAAAATGTTATTATTTTTGAATATACCCCCAAATAGGAAAAGTTCTTTCCTGTGTACAAAGTCTCTGAAAAATCAGAGAGAGAGAACTGAGTGGCCCTGGATTCTTTCGGCTTGATACATGCAGCTGCAATTTTGTGCTTGTGTGTGCGGGGGGGGGGGGGGGGGATGCATTTTTTTCCATCTTTATTTCCCACCACACCTCTAGCTTAAATACAAAGAAATATAACAATACTACATTCAACGTTAAACAGTTTTCCAGGATATTACACAGCAGGAGCTCACAAGCGGATAAGTGAGAATAGGAAGTGATGCCACCTGATTTCCCTTCCCTCCACTTAAATATGGGAGATAGGTGGGAGAGATTGCAGTGGTGACTTTACCCCCCCCCCCCCCCGCCCCTTGGGGATTGCAGTGGAACTCGCTATGGGATGGGATGGGATGGCTTCTTTGGATGCATGTTTCCAGACTATGCTCCTTTAAGATGAAAATGGGCACGAGCGTTTGGGCAACATGGCAATGGGTGGGGTGGATCATCTGCCTTTTACCCACAGAGAGCTTACCTCTGTGTGGAAGTGAGTGCCTCCACTGTGTATGGAGAGACCGCTCCCTGCTATAAGGGTGGGAGATTTCTAAATCAATGGGACTCAGAGAAGAAACAGAATTCAACACAGCAAGGAACATGGGGTATGGACTACAACCATCAGGTTTATTAGCAACAGTTGTGCTTTGACCTGGGGCCTTGAGTTGTTGGATTGCTCTGTTTGAAGTGTGAATCAAATGGGCCTCACTCTTCAGCATCACCCAGCCTACAATCATGAGGATAGTGGACTGTAAGCAGAGACAGATTTACTCAGTGTCCCTCTTTGTCTATGATTCTGCCTGCTATTCTAAGAGTTTGCTAATCTCAGGTGATTTCCTTCTGCCTTTATTTCCAGGGACTCATGGAAATACTCACTGCAGTATTTGGTCTCCTCCTGGTAGGCTGTGGTTAGCTAGGGGTCAAGCTTTCCTTCTCATTTATTTCCTCAAATAAATCTCTTTTCTTACAGAGTTATAAAACCTCCTTTACTAATCATTGCTCAGGCCAGACTCCGCATATCTGCTTACAAAAACACTTTCCCTCTAGCATGGAATGGAAGTTCTGGTGTGGGTTTGCAGCAGGATGACTGCTGAGTTTCTAGACAGAAACAAAAGAAATGGTTCAACAACTCTACCTATTTTGGACAGACTGCCTCATTTGTTCCCATTCCAAAGTTTCACCTTATGCACCATCATGATTATGCCTGTACAAAGCCTCAAAGGGGAACTTTGCTTTGATCAAGGTTTCATATGCTGCTTCGAAGTGCTGCGTTGGAGCTGGCCTTCACTGTCCTTTATGCTCTTGCAGAAAAGCTTTTCATGGAAACCAAGCAGCCCACTGAGACACTGCCTTGAAAAAGATCAGTCCCATGACTAGTGCTGACTAGGGCAGCTCTACGAGCAAAGAGGCCCCACTTTACACAACCCAATGATCTATGGACAATATGATACTAGAAATATACAGTGCCATCATAATCAGCAGGGCCTATTAGCTATTACTACCTTCCTGTGGAGTAGCTGATGCACTCGTGGTGCTGTGGTATGACTGGGTGCACTTTGTTTGACATGAGCCCCTGGATTGCGACCTCTGAATAGGATTGGAAGATATGGGAGGAAGTGGTCTTTAAGCTTAAAAGCAATACTTCTGATTGCTTCTGGTAATGGACTAGCCGATAGCATTAAGAGTAATACACACACATAATAAATGGATGGCCTTATTCTGGCCCTATTTGGGAAAGTATTATCTACAAAGGCAGTTTGTTCTATTGTCTCAATGGGATGATACCAGAGTATAGGTAATTGTGTCATTGGCCAAGCTGCCTTCATCCAGATAAGGTTGCAGTTAGCTAAACTTCAAGCTTATTAAAGCCTTTAATGACAGTGCTGAATCAATAAGTGCCCCTAGATTATAAATCCAACCCTTTAAGGGAGTGAGATTCCATAGAAATAAATACATGACTAATTGACTAGCCTTACCTGTCTTTCACCTGGATTAAGCCTAGGATTCACCTAGACCCATTATCATCTTTATCAGTCCATTGCCAAACCAAAGCAATGGGTGGGGACAGTCACGGCCTCATCTCCTCTAATGTCATCTCATCACCAGGCTCAGGCCAAATCTCCTGATGACCTCTTTAAGCATTGCAAATGTTAAACAGCTTGCAAGAAGGAAAAGAACTCATAGATTTCCAAAGCAGAAATACAAAGGAGACAAGCATCACTTTCTTCAGGAAACAGGCCTGTAAGTAGAAGTGGCACTTTTTCTAAGCAGTAGCTTATATACACCCAGTTTGGACAGTTATCCAGGTGTATTCCATTGTTAATGCTTCTGATTCATTCAAGACATCAGTACTATAATCCACCATTTGGCAATACCTGAAACTTGATTGAAATAAATCCAGTTTATCCGTTTAATCCAGTAGGGGCTAGAATTCTCTTTGCACTCTTTCCCAACTACTTTTCCAAGAAAAGCATGTTAGCACTTGGCCCATTTTTGTTAACACCCACTTCCTCGCTAGCTATCTTTATGAGTGGTTCAATTATGTTTTTTTTAAAGAGGCTAGAACCACTCCTTCTTTCGATGATATATTTACAGGCTTTCTGGCCTGAGATGAACATCCCATCCTTGCTCGATTTAATGAGCAATGAAAGCCAAGGTTGAGTTCATAAGTAGTTTATGTGCCTCAGCCAGATGATAGGACTCTTGTAGATGATCTCTGAGGAACATTCAACCATACTGAGAATCTCTTTCTTCCCTGCCTTTGAACTTTTTCCAAAGTTTCTGCTTGACTGTAACAACTGATTTTTCTAACTTATGAAAGAACGTATACATCATGTTCCTGGCACAGTAGCCTGTGAATGAATGTTAAGGTAACCCAAGACAATATAGACCTATATCTCCTATTTTTATTATACTTTTTCCTCTGCAGACACACCCGATATTATGCATGTTCTTTTTACAGTAATGGGCCAACCTGTCAACTGAAACAAACAAATTAAGATCACTTATTAGCTTTTCAAACTATTAGAATTCCCTGCCTGCATTTTATTAATTATTAATTAATCTAAGCACAGATAACAGAAGCCAAGATTGGAACTTGTAAGCCAAGACAAACCAAAGTTTCACTTTATGGGTAAAATGCTCTTTTCTTATCCATAATCTAGAATGTGACAAACCAAATCTATTGGGATATGAAATGTTTAAATATATTCTCTGCATCTCACTGTAAAAGATGAACTATTAATGAAATAGGCTGAATTATCATTTGGGCTTCTAGTTCAATAGCTTGGCATAGAATAAAGGCAGATAATCCTCACAAAAGTCATGCTGAAGACAAACTTATTTGTTAATCATCTTCCCTCTCTGGAAGCAGATTTTGCTGGGGGAGATATGTAGTATTACAGATTTCACTTCCTTCTCTCTCTAATTCAGTTACAGAGCTTTCTTTAAGGCAGAGTTAGAGCACATAGAATAGAATAATATCTAAAATAGTGCATAGGATCTTTGAGATGGCAGAAAACTATACCAGCATAAAATTTGCTACCCCTACTGGCAATCCCTATCCTACTATAGGCACAATGGGCTGGTAAACAGGGCTCTCCTTATTTATAGTGTGCAAGGCACATTAAAGACAAGGAGTGGTGGATCCCTCTGTCTGTTTCTCTCTACTCTCACCAGCTGGAGAGAAAATGTCTACCAATCATTCTTCTTAACGTGGGAGGGGGATGGAGTGATGGTAAATGCTAGGCCTATGCATATATCCACCTGTCAAAACTTGTTCTGGTTTTGCACAAATGTTTTGTATGAGTGCATTCAGAAATCAGCTGACAGGTGGGCTCCTTTTCAATCAGGTTTAGCACTATTCCAGAAGAGCCCTAAACACATAGTCTGTAGCAGCCCAAACAACAACTGACAGGCACAGAAAGAGCAGAGAGAGGAGAGGCAGGCTTTATCTCTCCTACTTTACCATGCAGATCCCCTGACACTGCTGTTCAGGTTGATCCACGTCTCTGAGCTGGGGATTACTTGGGATACCTGGCAGGGGCAGGGTGGCAGCCTGTTCTGAAGGACTGCTGATGCCCAAAGCAGAATAGGTCTACAGTAGAAGACAATACCCAAGGACCACAGGTGAGGGGCTGTGTCCACACCAGCCTGAAGTGGCTAGCAAATACCAACGTGACCAAATCCCCTAGGGATCACCTGACTGTGCCACCAGGAGGAAGGTTGGTGAAATGTATCAGACTATACCCATGGCAAAATCTGTATTGGAATAAGGGGGAAACTCTAACATGGGTACAATTAAGAATGATTTAAGGCTGCCTCAGGAATGGGCTATGGATCAGATGGAAGCAATGTGGTGAGGACACAGTAAAAAAAAAAGAGCTTGCCAGTGCACGTTCATGCTGCAGTTAGATATAAGTGAGGAAAAGCTGAAGGCTCACAGTGTCTGACAAATGCCTGAAAACAAAGCACTAGATGGGGAACCAAGATGCAGTGTATCCTATTCTTGAGAGAAGACGTAAGATTTAAACATTGTGCTCTAAAGGTTTATTATATTGAGGAGGGGAAACAGACTCCCTTTCCAATGTTTTTATTACAGGAAATTGTTCATGATTCTGCTGAAGAAATTTAATAAGGCTCACCCTAAATATTCTTTTTACCAAATTTCTGCAATCTGAAATTCATATGGATTTGATCTACATTCTTCCTCTGTTTCAACATAAATTTGTAAATTAGATTTAATTGTCCAGAGAGACTAGATGAACAGTATGCTTTGTTTTATATTGGAGAAGCAGAAAAGAGAGAATTTGTATTTCATTAAACTGGTGAAATAGCAAAAACGGGCTCTTAGCATATGTGGGCCAGAAGTACTGATGGTACTTACAATGTGGTGGCGGGCATTTGTAAGTGAATTGCATCACATTCTTCATCTTTTAGATAAAAGGGTATCATTTTAATGGGGATATTTTTTTTCACATTGCTTAGCCATAATTGAATTTTCCCTGTCAGTTGTACAGTTTCCCCTTTTTTTGACTTGTGTGAAAACTCCTTCCCTTTCCCTTTTATTTTTTGCATGCTGTTTTTAACAGTCTGTTCATAGCCATCTGTCCTCCTCTGCACAGCATGAAGGCAGGGGAAAGAATAACCCTTCCATTCACATAGGAAGTGTTGGACAATTGGAGGCACTGAATATTGTACATAATTAGATTATACACATTTTGAAACAGCGACTGCTGTTCTGCCTTAAACAGAAACATTTTGAGACACGAATATTTAGCAAAGGAATGCTTTTCATAGTATTTATCACCCTGCTACCCTTTCCACAAAAAGTTTTCATCTGTTACTTGTAGTATATCAGATTGTTACTCAAAGTACAGGAACAGGTTTTTTTTTTTTTTAACAGTTGGCAATCCTAGCAAACATGTATTACTTTCCAAATGGCTAGATTCATCCATCCATACAAAAGTGCTGAGCTCTTAAAAGTCTGGATTTGAATCCTTGAATATTAAACCAATGTTTGTGATGCTATATTAGGGTTGCATGGCAGGTGGAGGGTGGGGGTGGGGTGGGATGGGATGGGGTGGGCTCAGGCTATTATTCTTTAACAGCCCCATGGCTAGCAATATAGTCCTTTTTCTATTTAGCAAGTGATAGATGAGAAATCATTTAGTGGGATTGGAAAAAGTTGAAATTCAAAAGAGTTTATTGTGAGAGAAAGCAAAACAGGCAGATTTCTTGTCCCTGTAAGAACACTTTGTGGAGCCATTTTATCAAAGACAAAGTACATACAACAGTGAGGGTAACATTTAAATTGGGGAAATACATTTACTAGAGTAGTAAATACACTCTAAAGTAGACAATGCAGCATAGACTCTTCTTGTCCAACCAGGCAGTTGAATTCTTGTACAGCATTGCAGAATTCTCAGGTTAGATAGGCATTCTAGATAGCTCCACCTTATTCAGGAGGGACAGAAGCTTGCTCCAGATATAGCACGTTCATAGGACAACCAGATCTGGGCTGGAAAAAAATCCAGATGACTACTAGATGCTAGCACAAACATACACATCTCATTCCTTGCTGCCATCTAGTGGCCATCCAGATTTTTCTAGCCCAGATCTGGTAGCTCTATACTTCCAGAATTATTATCCTGCTAAACCACAATTGGTCAGCATGGCAGAATCTCTGTCAGTATATGGAATCATGGCTTGCAGGAATGATTCACCCAGAGCTCCAGATGCTGACTAAGGAGTTAAATAGTTGTTATTCACCCTTTCAAACTTCAGAGGGATAAGCAGGAGCAGCTCAAACTGGAACTGTTCTTGCTGCAGCATCTCTGTTGCTTTTGGGTTATGCACCAGCTGTCAGCGTGTGCACATTCTTTAAGGTAAACCAGAGTGGGAAGCAGACACCATGTACTTGTTTTAAGGGGGGAGGAAGTACATGCTAGGCCATTATAAAGGGCTGGGCTACCAATGGAAGCCTCTTACCCTGGTTACCATAAACAATGGACAGGTGTGTTCCCTCTAATGACTATATCATGTATTATATGAAAGTGAAATGTACAGTTCTTTTGCAATTTCTGGGTCATATGTCAAAATGTGGGAACAGGTGATACATCTCTAAATACTACTTGGCCCAATAGAACTAAGTACCCTGATCTTTAGACTAACCTCATTGACTGAATTCACAAAACGTGTTAAGTTTAAATATGGTGGGCTAGTTTATGGCTCAGTGTGGGCTACAGGCCCAGCCAAGGTGGATTTAGTGTACTGTGCAAAGCTAGGCAATTGTTGGGCAGTACTGGGCTTCAGGGTTTAGTGACCACGGTCTAGAGAACAGATTTCCTGATGTTTCGCTGGCAGCTGTGGCTGGCATCTTCAGAGGCAAAATGGCCTGCTTTGTAGACCACAGGCAACTGAGCAGAGACTGACTGGGCTCCCGTCTTTATAGCCAGAGGTCCTACACCAGTATATTCTAGGCAGTTGTGTTAATTCATTATGGGATGATTTAGTTCACCCTGGATCAGCCTATTGTGTAAGCACAGTCTTAACCATTTTTTCTAAAATAGCTTTGCTAGCCCAGAATGAAATTGCTTCTAGTACAAAAAGACAGCTTTGTATAGGTTGCCTGTTCATCATTCTAATTTTTAAATGGCCACATATCTAGACCTGAATCTTTGTAGCTCTTTTTAGACAGCTACAGCTGTTTTTACAATTATTTTCTTACTTTAAATTCTTGCCTTGGAATGTCATCTACTGAACTGGAAGTGGTGTCTAATAAGCCAGCTTGAAAAACCTTAATAAAGAAAAAGTTCCCTGGGCATTACTGAAAATAATAATCCAAATGAAGAAATTCTGCTAGCTTGGATAAAATATGCTCAAATCTCCTTCACATTGAACTTGGCTTCTGGTAACTTTCATGTAGCTTTACTGGTAATAACATGTCATGATATGATATTGCGTTCTTCCAGCAGGTTTTTTTGACTTTCCAGGTGATCTATAGAACTGGTAGCATCCTGTCTGAGTACTAGCTGAATTGAAACTTGCTTAGCTTTTTTAAAGTCAGCTAAAAACCTTTAAAAACCCTTAATATTGATACCAAGACCTAAATGCTGAAAATCAAATTATTACTAATTCTATCATCAAGTCAGTATGATTCTGTAACAAAAGTATATTAACCAAGGCATTGTTAAAGAGATCTGGATTGCCAATTATTATTTTTTTATGCAATCACATGATAGTCTGGGTTGCTGTAAATAGAACCCAGTGTAAGTAGGAAAATAGCTTTCTTATTAGAGAATGGTGTTGTTTTCCGATACATAGTTTCACTAATCACCACCATGCCTATGTCAGCCTATGGACTAATGTGTCCTCAACATAATGGGTATGTTGATTATTAGTTTGGAGTCACAAAGCAAGTTTCGGGAAAACATATTTGCACCTTTGCTGCTTTCTGTCAGCTGTAGAAAAGTGGAAGCTCTGAAATGACTTGAGGAATCTTCATTACGCAGGCCAACAGAATAGATTCCTACCCCTATAATTCCTAGATTATTCTAGTAATCATCCTGTTTTGTACACATTTTTGTGGTCATGATCTAAACATTTTGGAGTCCATCTACTGCTCATGAATTAGCTGAATATCGAGAGACTGCTAAAAAGACATTGCTAATTACCACTTAATCCCAAGATTCAGTTTATAACTTTTTGAATTTCAATGATTGATTTTAGTGACTCAAATTATAATTGGTTTTGTTGACATTCTTTGCAGAAGTTCTCTCCTGTGTAATAGCGGCTGACCTCCTGAGATCACATTTGGAAGGCACAGGGGTTGTGGGGGGAAGGAAGGAAGGAAATTCTCTCCTTTCATTTCCATTAATGGAAGAAGCTCCACCAGTTAAAGAGGGACTGGATTCTACCCCAGATCATGGTCTGGAATTTGAAGAAACAAGATGTACTTCACAATGAATTAACATCTGTAGGAAACAGCTCTGAAAAGTTAAACAGTAATGTTGTTTTTATATAAAAGAAAAAGAAATCTTCTCAGATGATGTAAACTATATAAATAAGAAACCAGAGATCAGGAACACTGAGGGTCTGGACAAAGATTGCAGTTATAACTCTCTTGGTATGGTGTCATTTTAATATTTTTGGCCATCAATGTGTGGACTCATCTGTCTTTGCAGTTTGGCTGCCAGTGGAAGTAGAAGGACAGAAGGCATTGATTGGTGCAGAGGGGTTCCACCTCTGGGGTGCCTCCAAAATTTGGACGCCACTGTTGGCCCAGGTACCTAAACTCAGTACCAAAACATGTTTTCACACTTTTTAAATGAACATAGAAAGAGAGAGAAAGAGACAGATGTATCAGAAATCCATCATGGACATGTTCAAACAATAGTTACTTTTATGTGCTAGAGAAAATGAAATGTCAGACTAAACTCATGTGCATTTTTTTTAAAAAAGAAAACCATTCTTGTTTATACTCTAGATAAATTTACTTCTGTGTATATTTTAGTTCTCCACTGTATGTTTCTATTTTAGCACACTCATGCAGTTAATGAAAAGGATTCCTGGAGATCAATTGTCAACCTGAACTTCATTAAGAATTTTGATTGTAATAGTAAAATCCAATCTATATACTACTAAACCTGTTATATCTGTAACCTGCAACTGAGCAAAACATTGTGTCATAGGGCAACAATTTTTGAACCAAGGTACCTCAAATGAGCTAACTTACAGAACGTGTCCAAAATCTGGGACCCATGACTCCTCTTGGATTGAATTTGGGAAATTTGTGGCTGCTTCAGCACTGCTGTGCTGCCACACCACCATAGTCAGCCCAGGTCACGTGATCACCATAGGCGTATCCCCGACTTATTTTCTCCCTCCCTATGTCCCCTGTGCCCAGTTGGCTGGCAGCAAAGCCTGATGGGCAAGCAGTGATTGGCTGCTTTGGAAATGAAGCCAATATTTGAAATTTCTTAATGGCAGCTGGTGGTGAGGGAAGGATGAGGGAGCAACTTAGATCCCTGCTAGTGAGGAAGGGATGGCTGGGGGGTGCCGGAGGTCAATGGGTGAGCCCTCTTCCTCTCTTGAGGGGGGGGCCCTTGGGGAAACACAGAATGAGGAGCAGGGGTTCAGTTTTCCTCACCATCTGCAGCTCCCTTTGTTCCACCTCCCCCCAGCAAAGTGGTAGGCAGTTCTGTGGGTCAGCTGAGGAGGAGGAGGGCTGTCCTGAGGGTCATGAGGGAAGGGCAAATGGTGCAAGCCTATATTATATGTGAGAAGGAAGGAAGGAAGGAAGGAAGGAAGGAAGGAAGGAAGGAAGGAAGGAAGGAAGGAAGGAAGGAAGGAAGGATTTCTGACACTTCCTGCCAGCTTCCCACAAGCAAAGTCAATGGGGAAACTGGCAGCAAGTTGTAAGTCACTCACACTCTCACTGCTTTTTTGCCCTTGGTCATTCTGTTTCTCTGTTTAGGTAAAGAAATATCTCTGAAAGAATGACTCAACGTGTCATGCGTTGTCTAGTACAAACTAAACTTAAAAAAAGAAAAGAAAATAGAGAGAATGAGTAAAAAGTGTAAGGAAAAAAGAAAGAAAAAATAAAAAGAGAAGAAAGAGAAAAGTAAGAATATAATAAAGAAAGAGAAAATAAATATATAACAAAATGACTTCCAATCTTTATCACAAGCATAAACAAATTTAGTGATTCTTCACCCCCTCTAAGGTTACAAACATTTATCTCTTCATCCCATATCCCATCTCTTATGTATAAACAAATCCATAAAATATCATCTTTTCAGTCTTGGTGTCAGCAGAAAGTCCATAAAGGATTGCCAGAAATAACAACATATCTCGTTTTAACCTTGATCAAATAAACCAACTTTATATTCCTTCATTTTACTTCTAACCGTCTTAATCTTTAGTTCATTCAAATATTGTCATAGGATTTTATTGTCTTCATTTCTTCTTTGTCCCATCACACAGAGTTCTTCAAGGCTTTAACAAGCCTCTTTTGTAAATCCAATAAGAAAAAATTATCCAGGTCATTTTCTTGGTTTGTCATTTGTATTTCCCTTTTAAATTTTAAAACCTCAGCCAATTTCTTTTGTAGATCAGTGAAACATCCTTTTCTAAGTCATTCTCTTGGCCTGTCAGTGTAAATCCACTTTCAATACCATCTCTATCTTGTCAGATAAAATTTGTTCTACATCTGTCATTTCTTCATTAACATCTTTTGGACATAGTCTATCCATGGACGCAGACATCATTACTGACATTGTTGATATTGTGGCTACTATTTTCTGATTCCATTCTTCAAAAGTCTCCTTCAGTATTTTTATTGTTATAACATTTTTCATCATTATACAGGCATGTATATCTTTACTCTACCTAAATTCTTTAGTCCCTTCTAGTGTCCAGTTTTTGAAATCATGAAATTGCTTATCTTTGTAATGTCTTGTACAAACCAAAACAGGATCTATTTCTCACGATAAGCTGTTTGTTCTTTATAATTAATTCCAAAATCTTATTGTAAATGTTTATTCCAATTTTATATGGACCCTTAGTCCATTTATAACTTTCTAAGATCAAATGTTATTTAGCTTTTTGCTGTTTATTTCAGATTCTTTAAATTCTTAAGCTTATGATTAAAATTTATTCTCGTTCAGGATTAAAGGCAGACTCACCTGGTATTTTCAAATATGTCATTCCAAAGGTCTCTAATAGCTTAGAAGTACAGCTTAGAAGTAGTTAATGAGCAATTTCTGAAAGTGATTGGAAAGTGAGGTTTGCAAACTTAGTGTCCTTTAAAAGTGTCCACCACAGTTGCAAGCAAGATGGCTAATCCTATAGTCTCCCAGCACTGAAACCCATGGAAAACCACTGTCCTGCAGTCTCCTTGTGAGAAGTAGCCATCTGGAGCACATGTGGGCAATCTCCCATCCTCTCCTTACCCAGAGAGGTTCCTTGGTCTTTGCAGTGGATGTTGACTCCACTTCTGCAGAGCTGTCTTCAATTCACCATACCTTCCTCTGGAAGCCGTCAACCTGAACTTTGAATTTGTGATTGATTAATTAATATATTTAGAAATGTTTCAAATCAAAATTTAAATGTTTGTGAGGTTGTGAAATCTAGCAATCCTTAAAATAATTATTTTGGACTTAACCATAGCAGAACAATAAAAGAAAATTAATAAACCTTACAGGATGATAAAATTTCATTTGTTATAACACCTCATGACAACAAAATAGGTGGAACCTTTTATTTGCCTATTAGTTAGTTAGTTAGTTAGTTAGCTGTATCATTACCTCTTTTCTCCCGGATTTCAAGGTGGTTTATACAGGTTCCCCCTTAATTTTATTTCTACAACAACAACCCCATGATGTAGGTTTGGGTGAGAGATTGTGATTGACTCAAAGTCACCCAGTGAGTTTCCATGGCTAAAACTGAACTTGAACCTGCATTCTTAGTCCAAATATAATTCAAAATAAAGAGAATGAAAAAAAACCAAACTTAAATTCCAACAGTTTGAAGCTATAACAACTAATGGCATATAATTCTTTGATGCCAGATTGCCTGACCAGCAAATAGTCACAATGACATTCCTGAGACATTCAATTTTTGATGCATTTTGAAAGAATAGAAAAGAAAAAAGATCCTGGCTGCTATTTTTAAAATGCTAAGGATTTGACTCAAAATTTACAAGTATTTGGGACTGAAAATGAGGTGTTTTTGGATATCTGTTTTTCAAATTGAGCAGTGTTGATTAATATTAATTAGGAATTCCATCTCTGCAAAGGGTCTTTATTTTTTAGAGTAGCAGGAAAAATCCATTGCATTTATTCCTATCAATTCTCATTCATTTTATGAAAGAAAAATTGTTTAGATATTCCACTAAAAAAGAAAAGAACTTTGAGAAATTCTCAGTGGTGGAGTGTGGCATTCTTGCACTTATTTAATAACAGAGTAGCCAGCAGATGGGTGCGTATGAACACCCTTCCTTTTGTTGTACAGTTTGTATGTTTCCAGAGTTGTGTAGCTTCCCTGGGTTGCCAGTGTTCCAATGAAATTCCAGGGAAGACATCGTGAGAGAATTACTCCTGCTGAGCTTCATCAGTGCTGATGTGCCTGTCTCTGCTAAGGATGAGTCCTGCCCTTGGGAAATTATGAAAGAAATTCTCCCTTCCTTGGACAAATTTGGGGAAAATCACCCATCCAAATTTGCTGCTTATGAATTTGGTGGAGAATTTGGAAAGGCCATTTGTGGCCAGCTCTAAACAGAACAGTGGTTGGTGAATTTATTGCCCTCCAGAGGTTGTTGAGGTATAATTTCAATAATGTCAGACTGCTCTCCATGTTGGTAACCGTAGCCCAACCATATCAGCATTTTCATAAACTCCCATCCCTGCACTAGGGTGTAAAGGGAAGCAGAGAAGAGGTAAACAACCTATTCAGTCACCAAGATACTTGGAGAGATTTCTTGACTCTCCTAACAAAATGCAAAATGTCTGCATTTACCCTCCTCCCCCCTCCCCAATACAAAAATCTATACCTTGCATAAATTTGTTTATTTAATTTAATACAAATGAAGGAACAAGAAAGTTTGTCTTCAGTATTTGTGAATACCAGTCTGCTCAAAAAATACTGTATATATGCAAAGGATTGATGAACTGCCCAGAGAATTATTACTGGACGATATAAAAGTACAATCAGGCAATTGATTTGCTAACTAATAAATCAGGTAGGAGATATCAAAAGAAGCTTACTCCCACAGCTGAGGATTACAATACAGACAACAGCAACTGCCAAACATTTTCGACATGCCAAACTTATTACAGCAGTATCACTCAGTGAACAGATAACTTGAATCCTCCCATGACGCCAGCTGATCTTTATCATGCTAAAATGGATCCTTGTTTTTCTATTGTTTCCCAGTTCAAAGCTTTGTGACATAATACAAAACTTAGGGGGTTTTCCTTGAAGAACGTTGTAACCGAAACTCTCAGCTGTGATGTTAATCTGCAAACCTTTAGATGTACTGTAAGAAACAGCCTCACCACCTACGTTTCATGTGTCCTCTAGAAAGAAAAATGCTAGGAGCCCAAATTAGGCTTCTGGGCTTGGCAAAGATCTTCCTTTTCTTTGAAATGTGTGATACTGACTCATATGCAAAAGGTGGCATCAACATATGCCACAAGCAAACAGGAAGCCAGAGAAGAACATTTCATTCCATTGTATTTCCATAGTGTCAGAATAAGCATCAGTTCAGTAATTAACTCTCACATAAGTAGGGGAATAACATCCTTTGATATTCCTGTTTACTGTTTTAATGCTTATGTGATACTAGGTATCACAAGATATGAAGGATTATAATACACAATGAACAGCTTCATTCTTCATGAACTTAGGGCATATATACAATTATTCAATTACAGGCAATTTCCAATCCACAGAAAGTAGCACATAGAATTGTATATTTGAAAGGGCTGCTTAGGCCATAAGGTCCAACCTCCTGCTCAGATGCAGCTGCTTTAAAGAGTTGCAGGCAGATGCTACTATTCTGCCCCTGTGCTTGAAGCACCTTTTAGGCATTGAATTTGAAGTGCTGCACAGTCCTTCTTAGCAACAAAAAAGAGAAATATTTGTTTATTCGATTTGTATAGCCATCCCTCTCAACAAATATGCTTCAGTACAGGCAGTCCTCGCTTACCGACTGCCTTGTTTAAAGACCATTCAAAGTTGCAACAGTATAAAAAAACCCAGATTTTTTTACATTTACAACTGTCGCAGCATCCTGCAGTCATGTGATTGCCATTTGTGCTTCACAACCAGCTTCTGACAAGCAAGTTGTGAGCCCGTTGCAGTCACGTGATTTTCTACTTAGTGACCACAGGGGTTAGCAACAGAATTGTGAGTCCCAATTGCAGTCACTAAGTGAGGACTATCTGTACTGTCTTTCCCATGCAAGCATGCTCTCAGCAGGGTTGAACTGATAAGATGTTTAATATTTTCTTAGCAGAAAGATAAATATTATTGCTCCATTCTTTTCCACAACCCTTTATGGGAATACAGTACTGTATGTTTATTGGCTGTTTTATTCTAACATAAAATAGTATAAAATCTAGAGAATATTTATCTCAGAACCTCTATATACTATGGAATCTATTCAGAAATAACCCCCTTTTAGTTCAGTGGGTGTACTTTCAGGACAATGTATTTAGGATTACAAGAGTAAATTAGACAAAACATTAATTAGGTGAAAGCAATCAACAGGCACTTTTTAAATTAGGTAAGCATTAAGCCTGAAGAATCCCTAGACAATCAGTGCTGCTGGTGTTTATGGAATTAGGTTGGATAGGATGTGTATAATTATTTCTCTCCCTGTCACAATCTTGAGAAGGAAGTCCAAAGCTGTTATGTGGATTTCAGGAGACGCTCTCACTGAACCAGCAGAGGCTTCCAATGGAACATAAATAACTTCAGAGAGGCAAGCCTTTTCAGCACTATAGTACTGCCCACCAGAATCCTGAGACTGCTAAAGATGGTAGTGGTAATTTTTGCCTATGTGCCTTTGAGTCAGTGTTGACTCCTGGCAGCTGCCTGGACAAGTCCCTGCAGTTTTCTCAGCAAGATTCTAGACGTGGCTTGGCATTACCTCCTTCCTAGGGCTGAAAGAAAGAGTGATTGGCCCAAGGTCACCCAGCTGTCTTTGTGCCTCAGGCAAGACTGGAACTCAGGGTCTCCCAGTTTTTAGCTTGATGCCTTAACCACTACACCAAACTGGCTCAGTGGTTATTTACATAACCCCAAAATGTGTATGTTATTTGCATTTGCACAATTATTACCATGTGTATATTGTCATCAATTTTATGGAGATTTGGTACTAAGCATCACTGAACACAGTTTCTAAGCAAAAGATTAGGTAGATAATTTGTCCAAATTTCTCCAAGCAAGGGAGAAATTCTGGAATCATTTTCCAAGGGCAGGATTTTCCATTAATATTAACATTAGTGGTAGCACCACTACTGATGAAAATTAAAAGGATGAATTCCCTCATGGTTTCTTTCCTTGGGTTTTAATTGAAGCATTCAGAAGCCATGAGAGCTTCAGACCACTGGAGAGATAAGTGTCCAGCAAAAGAGAGGATTTTCACACATAGTCCCAGACCATCTCTTTACTAAGTGGAAGAACACCTAACTTCACCGAGGAGAATTTATCTGAAATTCTCTTCTTCGTTGGGCAAAAAAAAAATCTAAAATGAATTATCTTGGATGAAACTGGATGAGACCTGACTGGAAAGCAAAAAAATAGGATAATGTTTATGTTGGCCCTATTTCTAAATGCATAGAAATCATGTATTTTGCAGTTGCTTTATGTCCACTTGTAAATAACTCTGATCTGTTATTGGCATCCTCAGCCTTTAATAATCCTATCTGTATTGCAAGGAACGGGGATGAAGTCAGCAAGATTTATTAGAGTTCTTCCCACTCTCACTTAATTTTTTATTAAGTTTGGCTGCTTGGCATTCTCTACAGTGTTTCAATAATTTGTTTATTCTTGATTGTGGGCCTAAGTAGTTAGAATAAGGATATAAAGCCAACATAATGAGCTGTTAAAACTTTTCAATAACAAATGTTGAGCTTCAGATGGAAGGCTGGGGCTCCTGTTACAAGGAGACTGCCTGTCTCTTGGAAGGATAAATAGTCCAAGACATAAGATGGCGGAAGCTGCCATTGCTGCAGTGTGGAACTGGTAATTCATCTGAATCATTCAACTTCTCTGAGTGCAAACAATTCTCAAGGGATATGTGTCTCCAAAAAGATCGGCACTGTTCTCACAGTTACATATCATCCAGCTAATGCAAAAGTGCCATCTATAAAAGATTAAATGGTGAATATTGGCTATGAAGTTGGTATGGAAGGGCAGACATAGGCAACATTTTCTGAGCTAAGAAATACAGTTCTGTGCAAAAGTTTTAGGCAGGTGTGAAAAAATGCTGTAAAGTAAGAATGCTTTCAAAAATATATATTGTAACTGTTTATGTTTATCAATTTACAAAATGCAAAGTGAGCAAAGAGAAGAAAAACCCAGATCAAATCAATAGTTGGTGTGACCACCCTTTGCCTTCAAAACAGCATCAATTCTTCTAGGTACACTTGCACACAGTTGTTGAAGGAATTCAGCAGGTAGGTTGTTCCAAACATCTTGGAGAACTAACCACAGATCTCCTGTGGATGTAGGCTGTCTCGAATCCTTCTGTCTCTTCATGTAATCCCAGACAGACTCGATGATGTTGAGATCAGGGCTCTGTGGGGGCCAAACCATCACTTGCAGGACTCCTTGTTCTTCTTTACGCTGAAGATAGTTCTTAATGACATTGGCTGTATGTTTGGGGTCATTGTCCTGCTGCAGAATAAATTTGGAGCCAATCACACGCCTCCCTGATGGTATGCATGATGGATGAGTATCTGCCCGTATTTCTCAGCATTGAGGACACCATTGGTCCTGAGCAAATCTCCAACTCCATTTGCAGAAATGCAGGCCCAAACTTGCCAGGAACCTCCACCATGCTTCACTGTTGCCTGCAGACACTCATTACTGTACCGCTCTCCAGCCCTTCGGCGAACAAACTGCCTCCTGCTACAGCCAAATATTTCAAATTGTGACTCATCAGTCCAGAGCACCTGCTGCCATTTTTCTGCACCCCAGTTCCTATGTTTTTGTGCATAGTCAAATCGCTTAGCCTTGTTTCCATGTCAGAGGTATGGCTTTTTGGCCGCAATTCTTCCATGAAGACCTCTTCTGGCCAGACTTCTCCGGACAATAGATGGGTGTACCTGGGTCCCACTGGTTTCCACCAGTTCTGTGCTGATGGCACTGCTGGACATCTTCCAATGTCAAAGGGAAGTAAGCATGATGTGTTTTTCATCTGCTGCATTAAAGTTCCTTGGCCGACCACTACGTCTACGGTCCTCAGTGTTGCCTGTTTCTTTGTGCTTCTTCAAAAGAGCTTGAACAACACATCTTGAAACCCCAGTCTGCTTTGAAATTTTTGCCTGGGAGAGACCTTGCTGATGCAGTATAACTACCTTGTGTCTTGTTGCTGTGCTCAGTCTTGCCATGGTGTATGACCTGTAACATGAAACTGTCTTCCACAACCTCACCTTAGTAGCAGTTTGGCTGTTCCTCACCCAGTTTTAAGCCTCCCCCACAGCTGTTTCTGTTTCAGTTAATGACTGTGTTTCAACCTACATATGAAATGGATGATCATTAGCACCTGCTTGGTATAATGGTTAATCATATACCTGACTCTAATCCTACAAGATCCCTTACTTTGTGCAAGTGACCAAAGTGTGCAAGTGTAAGAATTGATGCTGGTTTGAAGCCAAAGGGTGGTCACACCAAATATTGATTTGACTTGGGTTTTTCTTCTGTTCGCTCACTTTGCATTTTGTAAATGGATAAACATAAACAGTTACAATATATATTTTTGAAAGCATTCTTACTTTACAGCATTTTTTCACACCTGCCTGAAACTTTTGCACAGGACATCTGGATCTTTGGAAGCTGTCCCAGACATCCTCACTGGCTGCCGGACTGGGTGTGGGGCTTAGTCTTTGAGGGGTGGCCCCTTGCAAAGGCATCATTTACCAGAACCCATATAAGCAAAGGTGTTCCCTGTCACTCCTTTGAAGCTCACAAAATGCCTTTCTTTTCTAAGCAAGCAGGATATATATTCAAAGAAAACACTGAGCTGTGGACAACCACCATTTGTATTTTCTAAGAAATATGGAAAATACACAGGCTATTCTTGCAAATAGAGTGACTGGCATTTGCTTTATAGATGCCAATTCCTCTCTTTCTCAGTGTATGCGTGTATCCGTGTGTGTATTTTTAATAAAGGCAATCTAAAGAATTAAATTCTGGTGGGTCAGAAAGACCAGCTGTCATCAGGCCAGGTGTAATGCTCCTAGGGGCATTGAAGTTCCAGTCACCCTGTTGCCTATCCTCATCATAGAGTTTGCCTGGGGCAAAAGTGTCAGGCTCTTTTTGAAGAAGCCCTGGACAGTTATGTACCCTCTATCCCTTTCTGAAAATAAGTTGTTACAGCATGTGAAATGAGCATTCTTCTTGATTTGAGAGATGGACAGTATGATGTGGAGGGCAAATAGAAATATCAGTGCTGAATTCTATCAGGTTTTCCCAAAAGAAAGATAGCTTTGCTTGCAACTGGCAGCTGCTAGTTTTTATGCTCCCAAAATAGTACTGAGTATGCATTCAGACTGGGGATCGCCAGATGTGAATTTTTCCACTTTGTACTCTTGTGAAGAGGTAGGCCCCAAGGGGCAACAGCTGGATCTCTACATGTCATTATGGGTAGGGTTCCTTATTCAGAATTAGACTCCACCTCTATCCCTCCCCCCAACACCCCCACCCCAAAATCTGAATGCTTGAGGAAAGGAGGAGTCTGGACTTTTAATGACTTACATGTTTTGTAATAGAAATTAAAGCATATTCCATTGCTTGTTTCTTTTACACCCAAAAGAAAGGAAGGGGGAAAGGAGAGAAAATGTTTAACTTCATATGATGGCTTGACATGACCATTAAACAGGTCATAACACAATAATCATTTACACAAATTACTATAAACTACTATGTCAGTGGAAGAAACCGTTTCTGTTAGTACAGCAGAAAGAGTTGGAATAGAAGCAGGAAATGTGAGCATTTATTTAAGAGCAGCTGTACAAAAAGTTTGTACAAAAAGGAGCTGAGAACCAATTTCTTTTGGTAACCATGGAGCATAAAATAAAACCTGGCTTCATTTCAAGTGTGTATAGATAAAGTTCAGCTTCCTGTAAGCTTATGTCATATTTGCATCTGATTACCTGAAACCTTCAAAGTGAACCATTTGTTGCAGAACAGGGTAATGCATTGTTGTCCCATCAGGCTGATATGGTTGCCAAGGCTGACGTCAAAGCTTGGCAGAAACAGGCACATGCCCAGCCCAGGCCCACTTCCTGCTATCCCCTGGAGCCTCCTAGTCCTTCTACAGGTCTTTTTTGCTGCTTGTTCTTTATCCTTCCTGAAGAAGTAAGGAAGCAGCTCTGAAGGTGAGAAGATGGAGCAAAACCTTCATTGACTCTGAGCCCCTCAAGCTGACTCCTGCTGATTGCCTCCATGCAGTTCTCTTGGCACTGTTACAAAAGTAGTGTTTTCTTCTGAGATTTTTTTTTAATTATCCAGTCTAGCAATGGAGCTAGAACTTCCATGGAATTATCTATACAAATCTTTACCAAAGCTAACCCTGCTTCACTTGGGTGATCAACCAAGGCTGGCTAGGTGCTGCAATCTGCCAAAAGATGCTACTGCAGGTTAGATCGGCATTAGCCTCAAAACAAAGCACGCCACCAAATAAGTTGCTTATTTGTGATCAGGACTGGAGTTCTTACATGGCATTGATAAGAACTGAAGTTCTGATAAATTAAATAGTTCAGAACAGGAACAACAGGGAAACTATGTCCATCATCCTTTTCCATCTGGGCAATATCCAGCCACAAGGAACTATAATTGCACAGCTAGCATGGCCATTAGTTTGCTGAGGGCAAGTGGCAGCACGTGTAGTGGCCAGAAAGTCCCAGAAAGAACAGTGATAAACCAGAGAGAAGACAAACTTGGCTTGTTGAAAGAGGAAAGCACTCCTGGAAGGCCTTCCTGCCTTGACCAATAACACTGCACCCAGCAACGTTTGACTGCAAATCCCATTTGTAATTTTGCATCACTGCAATGGGTGTATAATGGTTTATCTCAAATCACTGCCTTTGTACATACATCTGGTACTGAAAATGGCTATGTGCAAAATGCAAACTCAGTTTCTTTGTATATTGTATAGCTTTGCCAAAGAAAAACACTACAACTTTGCTCATTGGGGAAAAAATAAGCCCAAGCATTTTTCATCAAATGCTCGCCATGTTTCCATCCATCCATCCATCCATCCATCCATCCATCCATCCATCCATCCAATTTTAGTTTGTTTTGCCTGTGTGAGAACAAGAAATGTTTCTAAGTAGCTACATTTCTGGCTTTAAGCCAGAACATAATCAAATTGCCCTTTTTCTAGCCCCTGAAGTCCATCTGTCCAAGTGGAGGTTGGCATACTCCTGTAAGGGTCTAAGAGAATTCGAAAACATCGGACAAGGAGGACGCCAAGGAAAATAAACAATAAAAGTACAAAGACAAAGGTAATTTTCTGTTCCAAGGTAATCCCAATTTCAGAAGGAAAGTTTCTGGAGGAAAAGAAATTGGAGGTAAAAGGCTCTCCATCCATTCTTCAGGAATCCTAAAGCAGGAGTTCTGCACGTTTCTTTTCATCCTTGATGCACATAGTCAGAAGCGGAGCCACTTTGAAGTCCATTGTCCTCTGCAATGGAATTGATGAGAAACAGAAGTTACAACTGAGACCTGTTTCCAAATATTACAGTGTGAAGTGCTTCTAGTTTGGGATTCCAAGCACTTGGGTCCCCTCCCACAATAATCCATCCATATTTCATGATCAGTGAGTATTCTCAGCCCCTATCAAATTCTTGTTTGGTGGGGAACTCCCTCCTCCCCATAGGCTTTCATCCCATTAAAATATTACAAACTACTGCTAAGCTGAGATGTATTTACTTATTTGTGAGACTTTGATCCCATCCTTGTGGCTGCCATTTTGACTTTTTTGCCTCTCCTAGAATGACCCATCTGTGCTGAACATAAGGAGGAAGCTGTGTCTCAGCCTCCTTTAGTAAAAGAGAATTCCAACCAATGTATTTATCTGGTTATTAATATCAGTATTACTGGACACTTATTAAAAAGGCCTCAAAGGGAATTCAAATGAGCTAACAAATTGTGCTTGGGAAGAAGAAATGATAATTAACCAAGCTGAATTTTAGTTCAACAGTTTGTTAAACTGTTGAACTAAAATTCAGCTTGGTTAATTATTATGATTAGAGGAAAAGTGGTTATGCTGCTCCTAGAAAATCATCATTCAAGTGTGAGTAAATTCACTGTGTTCAAATTTTGACTTGTGTTGGTAGCACTTATAAGGGGATGAAAGGCTGGGAAGGGGAGAGAGAGGCTGCAGCTTCATTGCTTACAGTTTATAGAAGGCAGGGGACATCAAAGGACCCAAATCCATTATCTCGTATCCTGCCTCATTGCTGACCCTTTCATCACCATGTGTTTGTCTTGGCATGAGCAATCAGTGCTTGTGCCTGCCATCTGGGTATGTAGCTGGTGTGTCTGTCCTTCAAGATGGGATGAAGCCATGCCTCTTCTTCTAAGGACGCTTAAGGGGATTCTCCTTTTCTGCATTACAGGAAGTCCCACACTTGCTTAAGCTTAAAATGGATCCTGACACATACTCCCAGTGCCAAAACAGAAAATGACAGACACCACTTGTAATATGCCCAAGAGATGTAGACACCACATTGTGAAGATTAAAACCCCTAGACAGTGCATGCATAAGAATAAAATTCCCTTCCAGATCCATCACACACTTGGAAGTGAGATATCTTATCACTTGTGCAAGATAAACAATGCCATAATTCCTCTTCTCTGTGTTTCTACAAACATCACTGCTAAGAGCAGTGTTTGAATATATTTTCCATATGTTGACATTAACAAACATTAATGCCTAATTGCATGGCATAGTGATAATATGTAGCTTAGTTTAGACCATGTATCCACATGAACTGTCATGTATGAAGAATGAAGTACACAAAAACTGCCCAAAGGAGGCAAAAAGGCTTTAGGAAGATTCTAGCTTATCAGCATGTGACCTGAATGAGATAGTGAGACTCTAGGGAAAAATACTAGGTGTGAGAAAATGTCAAGGTGGGATTGGCCAGACTCTGATGGAGTTGTTGGAAGGTTTAAAAATGTATGGGAATCAGATTTTTTTCAGGCTATCCCTTAGAATGAGGTACTGGCCATGATGGATGTCTTGCCTCGATTCTTCTGGAATTTAAACCAGGCTGTCTAGACCAGAGTTTCTCAACCTTGGCAACTTTAAGATGTGTGGACTTCAACCATTTTGCTGGCTGGGGAATTCTGGAAATTAAAATCCATACATCTTTAAGTTGCCAAGGTTGAGAAACCCTGGTCTATACCGTGTTGGGTGGATATGCAGACACATGTAAATGAGTGGAAGTTTTCTTTCAGAAAGTGAACAATAACAGTTGTAAACCTGCATTTGTCTGACTTGCTGGAAATAGAAAAGAACAGATGCCACTGGAGGTGTCATAAAGACTCTTTATATCCTTTAGTGTGATGTGTGACCGTATCATGTAACACCAAGAGTTGCTGGGTAAGAACTTTCTTATAAGTGATTGCTCTCCAGAGGAAAAGAAGAAAACTGTCAGATTTGAGGATGAAAATTCAGAATGGTGAAACTCCAAATAAATTGTGAAGAGCTCCCAAAGGCTCAAATGAGGGAAACGGGCAACAGTGTGACAAATGACAGGCAAACTAGACAACATTGAAAGTGTGTATTCTTGCTACACTTTTTTTAATTGCAAGAAAGTGGTGCCTAGTGTTGTTCAGGGCCACCTTACACAGAGTGGAGGGCTAGTCTAATCCTTCCTTTAAACCAGGGTTTCTCAACCTCAGCTACTTTAAGATGTATGGACTTCAACTCTTAGATCACATGACCATGGGGATGCTACAATGGTCATAAGTGTGAGGACCAGTTGTAAATCACTTTTTTCAGCACTGTTGTAACTTTGAACGGTCATTAAATGGATGGATGTAAGTGGAGGACTACCTGTATGGTGTATTTTGTAACTGCTCATTTATTTTGTGTTTCAATATGTTTTGCTTACTTGTTTTGTATATTAATCTTATTTATTATAAATGTTTGTAGCTCCTTTAACAAAAACAGCCAAACCAACCCAAGCTGGATTACAAAAAATCCCCCCCAATGAAATGGTTTAATGGCAGCAACAGAGCAGCGGCAGCAAAGCTGCTTGAACCAATGTATTTTTCATACAATAGTTCTGAAATGGCTACTGGAAAACAAAGAATGTTGATAATGTTTTAAAATCTTCAGGTCCATTAAGTGGGTAGATAGAGCAAGGTGACACAACTCCATAATTCAATTTCTGCAGCACAGAGATAAAAAAACCTATCCCAGCATCAGAAAGAGTTAAAATGCTAATGATCTGACTCCTGATTTTTCCTTTACTTCAGAATCTGTCTCTAAATTCTATAAGTGTCCTTGCTAAAATATTATGACTGTGGGAAAGTATTCCTACTTATACATATTCAGTTTTAACATTCACTAAGGCAGTGTTTCTCAACCTCAACAACTTTTAAGATGTATGGACTTCTACTCCCAGAAGTCCCCAGCACTAAGGCACTGCTTGATCTTGGGCATATGGTTGCAGGGAAACTATGGTCCAAATCCTTATTTTCCATTAAACCTACTAAATGCCTTTGACCAACCTCCTCTTTTTATTAACTGAATAAATGCAGGGTGTTTGGACAAAATGTTGTTCTGAATGAATGGAATACAACTGTAATAAAAAGAAGCTGGTAAAACACACTGGATTGAATCCTCATGGTCTCATACTTAGTGACAGAACTATTAATATCACTGTTGGTCATATTCAAAATAATCAGTTTATTTTTATTATTAATAGTGTTAAATTTGATTTTATTTTTCTTTGGTCTGCTCTAAATCTAGAGCCAATCCAAGGTGGGGGTTTATTTGGTTGCAATAGCAGAGAGGTTAATTTGGTTCACAACCAGCTGCATCTATTTCTATATCACTGAAATATCTTTATATTTTGTTGAAAGTATATTTTAAATAGTTAATGGAGTGGCTGTATGCAAGTTATCTTCAGCATATTAGAAACAAAATCACTTGCTTAATTTTTCCGTTTAACACCTGATGCTGTGACTTCTAGCAAGTAAGCACAAAGTATAAAACACTTGGCTTAATAAGACGCCTTATTCCTTTAAGCACAGACAAACTGTGTTAAATTGTCAAGCAAAATAACTCCAAAAAACTGAAGTCTGTTTAAAGAGACACTATTTCTTATAGTGATTTAAAGGCTAAGACTTCTGGCCATTAGGTATCGAACACAGATCCCTAGATGACACAGAAAGAAGAAGGAGAAGGAGAAGGAGAAGGAGAAGGAGAAGGAGAAGGAGAAGGAGAAGGAGAAGGAGAAGGAGAAGGAGAAGGAGAAGGAGAAGGAGAAGAAGAAGAAGAAGAAGAAGAAGAAGAAGAAGAAGAAGAAGAAGAAGAAGAAGAAGAAGAAGAAGAAGAAGAAGAAGAAGAAGAAACAACAACCACAACAGCAACAACGACAACAAATACTCATGCTTTGAATAAGTTTGCTATGCATCTGAGCTTCCAACTGGGCTCCAAATTAAAACAAATAGAATGTATTTGATCAGTGGTATATCCAGAGATTCACATTAAGCTCTGCAAATTGAATTAAATTAATGTTAGCAAGAGATTTATCCAAACATGCCACACCAACAATAATCCAGGTGCCTTACATATACACCTTGTCTCTTCAACTTCTAAGTAATCAAACGTGGAGGTTTTAGAATCAAAACATAGCTAAAACATTTTAAATAAATCAATGTAGACACCGGATTAAGAGTTTGAATATTCAGTGAGAAATAAAGTGTTAATTATAAAATCAGAAAATGCTTAAGAGGTTATCCAGATCTCTACAAAATTCCAGAACAGTATTTATTGTCTTTTAAAATATATTTCACAAAGAGTGTTTCAAGTTTTCAGAAGTTGTTATTAGTCTAATATATTTCACCAAGTGGGTACATAAATGAAGGTGCAGGACAATCCTTTTTCTTTATTATATTCCATTTACTTCAAGTCCTCCTATAACAGCCAAACAATTATTATGATTTTATAAACATAGCATAGCCATTTTATTCTTTATGCCATAAACAATTTGATATTAGCAAGTCTCACTAATTTCAATCTTTACTACCAAGGAAGCCCACTTAGATGTACAGCCACAATCACAGCACAATAATAACAATTTTAGAAGATTTTTTTTTTCAGACAATAGCAGATTTCAGGAAATGTGTATGTATAAAAAATGTTAACAAAAAATCCCCCAAACAAGCAAACAAACAAAATAACAATGGTTTAAAATAGATTTACAGCTCTAATTTCATTGCATTGTTCCGATTGATTATTCTCAGCTAATCTGATCTGTTTTTTAAAAACCTTTCATATGCTCCATCAAACCAACATTGCTTCACATCAATGGAAAAAAGTAATTGTAAGGTCAGATGCTCCCACTGTAGTATCTTTGTCCTGCCAAGAGTATTATCTATAGCAGCCGTGACAGGTAATTCTGTTTCCATTTCCTCTGGAGGTGGCTGAGGATCCACAGCACAAAGCGATGAGGACCCTGAATGGCTGAGAATATTAAAAGAGATGTGTTTATTTTTCAAAAGCAGGAAAGCCATTTCTACTTTTCTGGGATTAGCTGACAAGTCGCTGTTTCTTTGGCTCAAGCCATCATTTTAGTCCCTGTGGATTGAACAATGGCTCATGGATTTGGCTTCAGGAAGAGGCTGCAGCTTAGCAGCTTCTCTGAACCTATTTTCAGAGAACATTTCCATTCCATAGGAGTAGCATTTCTAATAAAAATCCCATTCCATATCCTGTTGGAAAAGGAGCTAAACTGTACATTCCACAATGTTACTTCCTTTGGTCTTTATTGATTGCTATCAGTTATCTGCCTTTCTGATCCAAACAATTATTATTCGTGCTTTAGCCAACTAGAATTTTCATTACAGTCAATGACTTTCAGGAACACCCATTTGTAAAAGGTAAGAATTCCGGGAGATTGATAACAGAAGATAAATAAATGTTGTGATTAAGCTGCCTGTTTGTCATAAATGCACATTTTATTTTTCCTTTTATATCTGATTTGGTACCTGGCATTTTCTGCTCCTAGCAGTTCTCTTTGGCTGCATTTTCTCTGCTTCTTCTCTACAGAAAAAGAGAAGAAGGATTGCACAGTCCCCCAGGATCTAACAGCTTAGTAATATCTAGTGCATGCTATTGTAATCTGAGGCTTTTGAAGGGACCAATTGTACAGTTTTACAGACCAATATCAACTGCACAATCCTCACAATAAAAAGGGACTGAAAGAACATACAGCTGCTTTTCTGGTGGCAACCAGCCATGATATCTCTGTCTCCATACTTAAATTCCCATTTAAATTTCCCCAATAGTCAGCGCTGTAAGCCACTCAGTTGCTCTGTCCTAATTAAGAGATTTTAGGTTTTCCCTCCGCTTCTTACACAGGAGGACCTTCCTTCCTTCCTTGCTTCCTTGCTTCCTTGCTTCCTTGCTTCCTTCCTTCATTCCAACAGGACCTCAGCACTGAATGTCAGCAGTAACTCACCAGATAATGGTAGTGCAGTTTCCTGCCAAGTGTAGTGGGAAATTAAGGACTGATTACTGTCCCTATTACACATTTAAGTCCCTCAAGCCCACACAGACACAAAAATTAAAACAAAAACAAAATCTCTGAGGTGACCTCACTATATTAGCATCTAGCCCTTGGTGGCCTGTGACCACCAAAAATAATCAGCTTGCTTCTTACAAGAACAAGAATTTCTTCCCTGTTTCTCTGAAGTTATCTTCCACGCTCTCCCATTCTGTGTAAGTCATGTGTATAATAGACTCTGCTAGCATCTTGAGGTCTATTTTTCTACCTGCAGCACACAAATGTTTCATAATACACAGGGGGAGGGGGGTATTTCATAGGCTTTTTTGGCTGGTGGCATTTGGAATACCTTTTTAGGGGTGCTTTTACAAAATTAGAGTTATCACTGGAGGCACAAATGATCTCATGGCTCAAATTATCCTACTTTGGACATGTCACTCAAAGCCCCAGCTCTCTGGAAAAGGCTCTAATGCTAGGAAAGATGGAAGGAAAGAGAAGAGGACAACTAGCAGCAAGGTGGATGGACTCAGTTACAATAGTGATGAGTACACTGTTGGAAGACCTGAAAGATGAGGTTAAGAATAGATCGTAATGTGGAAAATCTATCTAGGTTGCTTGGAGTTGAAAATGACTTGATGGCACATAATCAATCAATTTACAAAATAGCTGTCATGAGACAATAATCAGTAAGAAAGAAGCAATTTGCCACAATGCTACCTGCCCCATTTCTAGTCCATCTTCCAGCACAATGTACCCCATTTATCTTTCTCCTTCTTCAATGGAGGTAATCACATTTCCTAACTACACACTGCATTGCAACCACTCATTTTATTGTCTAAGAACATGTTTCAGTATCCAGAGCCATTTTTGGAAATAAAGATGTTAGAAGTATTTACTAATTAATTATAATTTTTTAAGAATGTAAAAAGTCAGCTATTTCAAGCAGTATAAGCATCCTTTTCATCAGCATATGTACCCCGATCCAAACAAAGGTATAATCCCTGGGTTGCAGCAGCCCCAGTAATCAATAGATTTGTTGGGGTACAACACAACAAAAGATAAGCAAGTTCTTAGAAGGGAACAATCAGGATGATCCCAAATCAGCACAAGTACATTTGAATAATATATTAACTGAGTTTTTGTATGACATTTAATACCAGATCAGTATTATGAGTTGCCCACACCTGCACAGGGATATTGGCAAAGAAAGTTCACTGAAGTGTTAGGGCTGAAAAGGTTCTATACAAATTGTTTTTCTTAACAAATTTATGGCCAGCTTCTTTCACAATGTTTGTTTACTCCAAAATGGGTCCCAACTGGGGAAATTGTGTAGTGTCCTTTTAAGAATTAATTTCAAGGAAGTCAAAATAACAACTGGCACTTCCCACTTTGTTCTTATATTTTACTACAGCAGAAACAACATCAATGCAAATTGCAAGAGAAAATTTATGTTAAGTGGAAACCAACAGTAAAATATTTGACAGGTTATTTGACATCTCCTGGGAAGTTTGATTTATCCCCCTTTTTTTTAGTAAAATCAGTTCAGGGGCCTTATTCTTACCAGCAGCCTTTTTGTTCTTGGTTCAATAATTCAGCTTCCAACTCTTTGTGGCCCAATGGGTATCACTGTCCATCAGCAACTATTTCTTTGGGAGTTTATTAAAAGTTATAATTTTGCAGGGAGTTTATGATCTGAACTGCAGTCAGAACCAGATATTGTTTTGACAAGCTTCTCCCTTTCTTTGATGAGCTTCTTAATTTGTTTGTCCACGTGTAGGTTTTAAAAAGAAAGTATTTGCTACAAACATTGGGTTTTCTTGGCAGTGTTCCATTAGTCTGTTTCCTGCTTTATTTTGTACATGAGGGGCAAATTTTCCTGTTATTCCAGCAATTTGGTTTCTATATTTAGCATTCCAGTCTCCAAAATTAGAATGGCATCTTGGGGGTGGGATTGTCATCCAGGTGTTGCAGATCATCATAGAATTGTTCAACTTAAGCTTTGGCAGCAATTACAGCCTTGAGTCTTTTTCAGTATGATGCAACAACTTTGCACATCTGGATTGGGGGATTTTTTGCCATTCTTCTTTGCAAATCCTCTCAAGCTCAATCAGGTTGGATGGGGACCGTCGGTGGACAGCCATTTTCAGGTCTCTCCAGAGATGTTCAATAGGGTTCAAGTCAGAGCTCTGGCTGGGCCACTCTAGGACATTCACAGAGTTGTCCCTAAGCCATTCCTGTGTTGTCTTGGCTGTGTGCTTAGGATCGTTGTCATGTTGGAAGGTGAACCTTCGGCCCAGTCTGAGGTCCTGAGTGCTGTGGAACAGGTTTTCATTGAGGATATCTCTGTACTTTGCTCCATTCAGCTTTCCCTCAACCCTGACCAGTCTCCCAGTCCCTGCTGCTGAAAAACACCCGCACAGCATGATACTGCCACCACCATGCTTCACTGTGGGGATGGTATTGGGCAGGTGATGAGCGGTGCCTGGTTTCCTCCAGACATAACGTTTAGAATTGAGGCCAAACAGTTCAATCTTGGTTTCATCAGACCAGAGAATCTTGTTCCTCACAGTCTCAGAGTCCTTCAGGTGCTTTTTTGCAAACTTCAAGCAGCCTTTCATGTGTTTTGCACTGAGAAGAGGCTTCTGTCTAGCCACTCTGCCATAAATCCCAAATCGGTGGAGGGCTGCAGTGATAGTTGTCTTTCTGGAACTTTATCCCATCTCCACACAGGATCTCTGGAGCTCAGTCAGAGTGACCATCGAGTTCTTGGACACCTCTCTTACTATGGCTCTTCTCCCTCGATTGCTCAGTTTGGCTGGGCGACCAGCTCTTGGAAGAGTCCTGGCTGTGCCAAACTTCTTCCATTTGAGAATTATGGAGGCCACTATGCTCTTGGGAACCTTCAGTGTAGCAGAAATTTTTTTGTAGCCTTCCCCAGATCTGTGCCTTGCAATAATCCTGACTCTGAGCTCTTCAGGCAGTTCCTTTGACCTCAAGGCTTTTGCTCTGATACAGTATACATTGTCAGCTATTAGGCCTTCTATAGAGAGGTGTGTGCCTTTCCAAATCATGTCCAATCAATTTAATTTACCACAGGTGGACTCCAATCAAGGTGTAGAAACAGCTCAGCAACAATCAAGAGAAATGGGAGGCACCTGAGCTAAATTTCAAGTGGTGTTGCAAAGGGTCTGAATACTTATGCCAATGTGATATTTCAGTTTTTCCTTTTTAATAAATTTACAGACATTTCTAAAATTCCGTTTTCACTTTGTCATTATGGGGTACTGAGTGTAGATTAATGAGAAAAAAAAATGAATTTGAATGATTGTAGTATCAGGCTGCAACATAACAAAATTGAAAAAAGTGAAGGGAGTCTGAATACTTTCCGAATGCACTGTATAATTACTACAGCAAAATTATTATATGCACAATGGAAAGATTCGACACTACCACTATGGAGGAATGGTTAATGAAATTGACAGATTTTGCTGAGATGGATGAAGTAACTTCTTTGATTAGAGGAAAGACAATATCTATGCTTATTGGTGACTGGAAACCCCTTATGGACTTTTTGCATAAAAATGAAAAAAATGAACTTGTGATGTATGGCTTTGATGATTAGACAGGATAGATTATAGAAAGAAGGGCATCATGATGTAACCTTAGAGAGAGAGGTTAAAGATAATTGCTTATAATTGCTGTGAAGAAGATTGGAAGCCACTGCTTTGTATCTTTTTTCTTTCTTTTCTATTTTTCTTTTCTATTTTATTTTCTTGCACTTTTAGCTTTCCCTTTGATGTCTTTTTCTTTTTTTCTTCCCTAATTTATATTAGTTTGTATTAGTTTTTACCTTCCTTTTCAAAAGTTTTAACTATATATATATATATATATATATATATATATATATATATATAGTTAAAACTTTTGAAAAAATATATATAGTTATAAGTTTGAGTCCATAAAGCATCATCTGTTGAGTGAATTTCATACAGTTGGTGTACAAAGACTCAGAAATAAAAAACCCTTCTTCACAAGGAGCATTGCTTGGTATGCAGCTTGAAAGTCCAGCCAAAAGGGAGAGAAGGGAATTAATCTTGGACACAATTAAAAAATGAAATTAAATTTAAATTAAGAGTTTTTACTGACAGCGTTTTATGGGCTATAAAAATGAATAATTTGATATTAATGAATACATGAAAAAGTATGTATATCAGAGTGCTAGTGAAATAAAAATTATGCTTCTGAATTTCTCAAAACTATCAGCAGCATTGCACAGAATGAAATCGTAAATGAAATAGCATTGGCAACATTTCATACTGTAGCTGTTAATGAAAGCACAGACAGAGCTATCAAGAAGTACTTGATCTTCTACTTTAATTTAGACCCCTACATTCTGCAGAGTATAAAACATTTTTAGTGGAATATTACAGTTGCATGGCTGTGGTGCTGTTGTGGGAGTTTCTGCAATCAAAGAGATTATTAAAAAGCAAATGCTTTACTTCATGAAAATGGTAACATTCACATTTGACAGTACCTTCCTGAGATTGGTAAACTCCAGTGTAGCAACACTACCAAAATGTGATATTCCACACTTAGTCCAGCAACATTGTTTCTGGGGGTTTCTGATGTGTGGAACAAACAGACTAATAAGAGACATTGGAAACTTTAATGAAAACTGTCCTTATAGTATTTTCTTTGTCTTCCACTAACAGTGCAAATCTGAAGAAATAGCAAGTGCTTGTGAATTGGTGATTTTTGGACATCTCAGTGAAGTGCATTGTCTGCCTTTTTTTTCTTTTTTGGTATAATTTTATCAAAGATTTTTTTTAAAAGGAAGATAAAAACTAATACAAACTAATATAAAATGAGAAAAAGGAAAAGGAATAAAAGAGAAAGCTAAAAGTTCACGAAAGGAAAAAAAAGTAATAGAAAAATAGAAAAGGAAGAAAAAAGATATAAAGAAGTAGCTTCCGATCTTCTTTATAGCAGCTATAAGTACAATTATAAATT
Source organism: Liasis olivaceus (assembly GCA_030867105.1). Taxonomy (NCBI): domain Eukaryota; kingdom Metazoa; phylum Chordata; class Lepidosauria; order Squamata; family Pythonidae; genus Liasis; species Liasis olivaceus. Next base: position 206,105,933 of record CM061348.1, read on the forward strand.
TTACTCTATGGTTACAACATAACTCTCCTCTTTCTATAATCCATTCCGTCTAATCATCAAAACCATAAATCATTAGTTCATTTTTTTTTCTGTCTCACACAAAAAATCTGTAAGAGGTCTTGGCACTTTGCACTTCCAGTAATTATCTTTTAGAATACATTCTAAATTCTAAAAGTCTTTAAAAATCTATCTTTTAGTCAACATGATATGCACTTGAGTACCATTGTCTCAAGGTGCACACATTGGAAATCCAGTTGAGAAGAGCTGCACAAATGAAAACCCTTATGCATACAGCCTATCAAAAATTAGAAACTTTTGCTCTCCAAGTTTCCTGTGACTCATCTATTAGGTTTCAGAAGGAATCGTCCATCATCAACCCAAGTACAGTACACCTAAATATTTATAGCTGTCATCACACTGAACTGCCAGCATGAAACATTTTGTTTCCTAAACATTTCTATTTGGAGGATTATGAATGTTCTTCCTGGTATGGCCCAGGCTTCTGCTCTATTAATCCTCAAGAACCTTCAAGAATTCCAGATTCCATTTCTTGTTTATATCTGTGTCTGCCAGACCAGAACTGAGAGGTGGCACAACATGATCAAGAAACAGTAAAGAGTCAGTTACTTGGCTGGGAAAGTAGCAGTCAACACAGTAGCCATTTGAAATGTAACCATGCACAATAAGACAGCTAAGAGAGAGGCAGGAAGAAATCTACCGCGTATTTCTGGATATACATCCTCTTCCCCCATTTCAGATTGGTTGTAATTATTTCCACAAACACTTTTCCCAAAGCAGTTTCCCCTCTGGCCAGCTCACTGGTTCTGCACCATGAATGGATTCTCCTGGAAACTCTGCATCATTTGGGTTGAAACAGGGCGCAGAAGATAGTCCTGGAGATACCTTGGTGCCAAGCAATATAGGGCTTTAATAATCAAAACCAGCACTTTAAATTGCACATGGAAGCTAATAGGAAGCCAGTGCAAGGCCTGGAGCACAGGTGTAATATGGTCATGTCAGATGAAATAAATTTACATTAATAATATTGCTATGTTTGTAAAAATGTAACATCTACAATAAACTGTTTTGGATTATAGTTTGGATTTGCAATTTAATGTTAAATGTATTGACAAATGGATCTTTAAGACTGATGGAATCTTGTTCCTGCAACACAACTCAGCAACAAAATCAAACCTAATTATATAATTAATCACAAGAAGATGCTGAAGAAATGGGGGAGCTTTGGATAGACATTTGCTGTATAAAATCTAGGAGGATATATCTTGTCTTAAGCTGTTTTGGCAAAGTCCGTTGGTGCTTAATTATAGGCTTTTGAAACTAACAGAGCAATTAGACATGTTCCTAATTGCATCACAAAGCTGGGAGGGCACCATTATGTTAAATGTTGCCTCTTGGCTGCTTTCATGTGTAACCTTTCCTTCTCTGTAGCCTAGAAATAATGCATGGGTGCCTAATCAATGGTTTTGAAGTCAACAGAGTTATTAAAATATATCTAAGGAGTTTTCAAATGTTGCTTTTGAAAATGATAACAGTTGATCCTTCATAGTTCATTATTTGTTTTCATATTTGATTTTGTAAAATAATGCACCATGGGAATTCTTTTATGAACTGGATTATAGAGTTAAGAATGATTGTTAACATTGTAGGCCGGATGCAAATAGAAACAATGTCAACATGCTTGATTCAATGTTTTTACTGCATTTTCAGCATTTAACACACACACATAGAGAGAGAGAAAGAGAGAGAGAAATGCCTTTTCATTGTTTTGCTAAGTTGTATCATATAAATATTTAAATGTTATGTTATAAGAAACTAAGGATGGATTTGACATGGACATAATGAAGAAGTATGGAGAAAAAAGGGTTACATCCATGAGAAATCTGGATCAGTAACGTTTATTTAGCGAGGTAGTCCAGACAAGAAGCACACTCAGAAGAACTAGCTCTACTTTATTGTAAGGTCACATTAACAGAATCTGGCAAATCTGAAAGTACATTTTTCCTCTGTCACCTTTACTGCCCAAGAAACTAGGAAGGCTCTCTTCTGAAATGTTTGCCATTCCCACATTCCTGCTGTGGGCTAAGCTGCCTTTTATCTGACCATTGTCCTGGCTGAGCCTCTTCCCCTGTCTCCCAAGGTCATTGCCACATACCATTACAACTATCTTTCTTCTGATTGGATTTCAAAACACTATACAATATATTAACCCACATCTCTACTTTCTGTACAGCAAAATTTTCCTTTTGGCTTGGTAAAATGTTACACAGAATTTAGACATAATGAAATGGTTTGGTCATCTGTATTGGCTCTCTGATTCAGCATGTCCTGGAAAACTTTCAAAGTCTGGGCTGAGCCATCTGGTGACCTCATTTTCAGCAGTCTGTCATTTAGGCAAATTAATAACATCTAGTAATATCATGAAAGGACTGTCCTATTATAACCCATCCATGTTTTATATCTTGCAATCTGATGCTATGGCAGCAAAGAGGGAAAAAATGCTAGGGTTTCGGCAAAAGGCAGGTTACTAGACCAACTTACAGATGCCCCAGAGAGTATCTCTTCTAGCTTTCACTGAAAGCATAGGGCTGAGACTCCTTACCACAGGATAAATCCCAGAAAATGCAGCATTTAAAGAATGTCCTACTTTGGAATAGGAGCAGTTTGGGATCTAACAGAAGATTTCTAATTGGATTTAAAATAGTGCTTTTTTTCCTAACTGTTTTTCCAACTAAGTAAAATTTCTCCTACCCCTCTAAATTGAAAAAGGACACTTTGGGAAGACCGCAAGTGAATGTGTGAACAGACTTGTGAACTTGATTCTATCACTGATTCCCAATTCTGAGCTGAGCATGTGTTTAGATGCATTATGGACCTTAATTCTTAATATATCTCTGCCAGCCTGGGCCACTATTTTGCATCTACCAATTGGTGAATTGAGAGTTCTATTTTAAGCCAAAAATTGATTCTGATGGATTTGGCCAGATTTTTTCCCACCATATCCCTACATCAATAAACAAATTAATTTATTAGACAAAAACAATAAGCATTGGTAGCAATGTGTTGCTAGCATAACATAACATAACACAGCAGGTGTGCAGTCCACAGTTATACACACATCAAAGATGTAATTCGCACATCTCTCTTTCTACCTTGGTTAAATGTAAGCTCAAAAACCTAATTCAGACTGAATGTTCTTGATTCTGGTAGATTCCAAGAATACAGGCTCCTATTTGTGTTATCTCAGTTAAGGAATGCTATCCTTTCCAGATGCTGGACTGACACTGGTAAACTTTACACTAACATCAAGTTAAGTTCTAGTTATTCATCAGATATTCACTGAGGCATTGTTGTATTTGGTTTGCTAATTTATTTTATGATAAGATTCAGTCTAGCGACAGGAGCAACATGTACTTTGGCTCTTTAAAAGTAGAAAGCATTGAAGCAAGCAAGGATGAGATGATATAATTAACTAACCCACCTGAAGCTCAATAGAAAGTCACCCAAGAGAAACTTTCATTTAAGCCCCCCATTTTTATTAAATTTTTGCTAATTTTCTGAAAATGCTGAGGTATTGGAAATGCTCTTAGGTATCGGACAATACGAAAATGCTCTCAGGTATTGGATGATTTGAACCAAAGAATCTATGGCAAATCACTGTGTATTGCTTATTGCACAAAACATTGAATTTTTAAAAATTAATTGTTCTAGATCATTCTGGGAGTGACTGGGAATGAGGCATGTGACTGTAGAAGTGGGTGCAAATGAAATTGGTAACCAGTGCAAATCGGAAATTTTCTTAAACAACTCAACAGTACAGACAATCACAGTCAGAAACCAAAGGAGGTCACAACAGTAGAGAAGTGACATTTGTAGAGAGTAAGGAAGATGAATATGATGGGGATATGCAAGCTCTGTTGCCAAGGTGACAAGGGGTAAAACATGTTTTAAGTCCAGAACATCCAGATAATGTTCAGAAATGCTTCAGATAGGCACTTCCCTAATTCACTGAACTATAAGGAGGAGGAAGAGGGACAACAAAATTAGACTTGCAAGATTTTATTATTATAACCAATCTTTAAAAAAAAAAGTAGGTTTAGCTTTCCTGTGGAGTTTTCTTGGTCTTAATGGGGCTGACACATTTTAATGTTCCCTGTGCCAAGCACAGTGTGATGGAATGGAATCATGAAGGCCAGACTCAGGGAGAAAAACATTTTCTTTCATCTCCTGAGTTGTGGGGGAGATATAAGAGGATGAGGCTGGCACCTCCCTGAGGAATTCACAATGTTGTGGCTGGCATTGCTTGGGAGCTGGGGTTCAAGTCTGGGAAGATTGATGTCAGGCCTAGCCCAAGGAACTCCAAGAGACCGTGTAAATTCAGTCCAGCAATGTTTATTAGCTGTAACCTCTAGCAAGGATCTTCCCAGACTCAAACCCCAGCTCCCAAGCAATGCCAGCCACAACACTGTGAATTCCTCAGGGAGGTGCCAGTCTCATCTTCTTATCTCTCCCCCATGACTCAGGAGATGAAAGAAAATGTTTTTCTCCCTGAGTCTGGCCTTCATGATTCCATTCCATCACATCCAAGTCTACATGACAAAAACTTTCTGTACTTATTTTGGCAGCTGAGCTCAGTACAGTATGATTATAAACCCTGACATATGTACTATAATTTGTGGGCTGGGCAAGGAGAAATTTGCAGCTGTAATTGTGAAATTATTAAATTGTTTTATTTTTACTGAGATGAAGAGCATATAATAATGGAATACAGAACCATTTCCTTCCTGTCATTAAGCAATATATATCTCTTCAATGTAGTTAGAGGTCTAAACTATCTCTCTGCTTGGATGATAAATTGCACAAGAAGATGAATATGCATGAATAGCCATGACATTGAGCTAAAAATTTATGACAGGGCTGGTCAGCTCTTGAGAGACACAGAAGACCATGGTTTGGTTTCTCATTCTGATCTCAGTTATTAGGTGCTCACTTTCCTTCATCAAGTATGACTATATGTTGTTTTATTGAGCAATACATAAATAAGGATTTTGAAAATACTATATATTGCTAATTGTTATCCATTTATTGATTTCAGTCTGCCTTTGAAATGATCCTGTAGTTTAGATACATTTATTTAACCCTTTATTTATATAGCTGCCATATATAGCAATGAAAATACAATCCCAAACAAGTAAAAATTCTGAACACTAAAAGTACCATTTACAAGGATGAAGTCTAAGCTGGCACCAAAAAGACTGTTGCCCCTCAGGGGCAGGCTTGAAGAAGGACCCTTCTAATGGTTGCCAAGCTCAGGCATATTTGGTGAAGACCCTGGACCAAGACCAGTGAAAATCTTCAGGTTTAAATAAGTACATAAGGAAGAAGGTTTGTCTTTGATAATCTGGTTTAATTACTATATTTTGAACCTATCAAATTGCAGGTAGAACATTATATATATTTTAATTACATTATTAAATTGTCATGTGATGATGATAAAGCCTAAAATCACATTCAGTGGACTTTAATGTTCCTATTGCTGTGATGGATTGTACTTAAAAGTTTAAGTTGTGTTTCTTTAATCCAGTTTGGTAATGAAATATCATGCCTGTTTTCCATGTGAAACTACCATAAGGAATAGACCAGTACCCCAAGGCCCACATTTATTCAAATCTTTGAAGAATAAACTAGGAGACACTGTTTCTGTGATGAAACAGTGCTACAATGCTGATACGTCTCACATTCATAGGAAAATCCATAAAGGCAGGTCATATAAGTTCAGTGCAAATGATAAGGTGGATAAAAATATTTGCCTTTTTATTATATAAGATCAACCTCATTATTTATGCCACAATTCCCATCATGTTGCTTGAGAATAGTCCCTGTAATTAGTAGGAATAAGTGGGCATCTTTTTTTAAAAAAAATTTAAAACTAAATACAAAAAACAAAGAAAATGGTAAAAGCAGAAAAAAACAGAAATAAGAGGAAACAAAAACACACAGGACATATATTTACAGACATATGTACATCAATAAATTGAAGCCATGATTCATTACAGTCATCCATAGCTGATCTATATTAACCAATTCTACAAACCACTGAATAATTCTCTTCGTGACCCCATGAACCATATTGCGCCAGGCCTTCCTATCTTTCACTGCCTCCCTGAGTTTGCTCAATTTCATGCTCATTGCTTCAGTGATGCTATCTAGCCATCTCATCCTCTGCCGTCCTCTTCTCCTTTTGCCTTCCATCTTTCCCAGCATCAGGGTCTTTTCCAAAGAGTCCTCTCTTCGCATTAGGCAACCAAAGTATCTGAGCTTGAGCTTCATTATCAATCCTTCCAATGAGCAATCAGAATTGATTTCCTTTAAGATTGACTGGTTTGACCTCCTAGCAGTCCAGGGGACTCTTAAGAGTCTTCTCCAGCACCACAGTTCAAAGGCATCAATTCTTTGGCGTTCAGCCTTCTTTATGGTCCAGCTGTCACAGCCATACATTACTACTGGAAAAACCATAGCTTTGACTATGCGGATCTTTGTCGGCAAGATGACGTCTCTGCTTTTTAATATGCTATCTAGGTTTGCCATAGCTTTCCTCCCAAGGAGCAAGCATCTTTTAATTTCATGGCTGCAGTCTCCGTCTGCAGTGATCTTGGAGCCCAAATAAATGAAGTCTGTTACTGCTTCCATTTCTACCTCTTCTATTTGCCAGGGATTGATGGGTCCAGATGCCATGATCTTAGTTTTTTTAATGTTGAGTTTCAAGTCAGCTTTCGCACTCTCCTCTTTCACCCTCATCAAGAGGCTCTTTAGTTCTTCTTCACTTTCTGCCATTAGGGTGGTATCGTCTGCATATCTGAGGTTATTGATGTTTCTCCCTGCAATCTTAATTCCAGCTAGTGATTCTTCCAGCCTGGCATTTCTCATGATGTACTCTGCATATAGGTTAAATAAGCAGGGTGACAGTATACAGCCTTGTCGTACTCCTTTCCCTATTTTGAACCAATCGGTTGTTCCATGACTGGTTCTAACTGTTGCTTCTTGGTCCGCATACAGATTTCTCAGGAGACAGGTAAGGTGGTCTGGTATCCCCATCTCTTCAAGAATTTGCCACAGTTTGTTGTGATCCACACAATCAAAGGCTTTTTCATAGTCAATGAAGCAGAAGTAGATGCTTTTCTGGAACTCTCGTGCTTTCTCCATGATCCAGCGAATGTTGGCAATTTGATCTCTAGTTCCTCTGCCTCTTCGAAATCCAGCTTGTACATCCGGTAGTTCTCGGTTCACGTACTGCTGAAGCCTAGCTTGTAGGATTTTGAGCATAACCTTGCTAGCATGTGAAATGAGTGGAATTGTGTGATAGTTTAAGCATTCTTTGGCATTGCCCTTCTTTGGAATTGGAACGTAAACTGACCTTTTCCAATCCCGTGGCCACTGTTGCGTTTTCCAAACTTGCTGGCATATTGAGTGCAGCACTTTAACAGCATCGTCTTTTAGTATTTTAAATAACTCAGCTGGAATACTGGCATCTCCACTAGCTTTGTTGTTAGCAATGCTTCCTAAGGCCCACTTGACTTCACTCTCTAGGATGTCTGGCTCAGGGTCAGTGACCACACCAGCATGGACATCAGGGACATTAAGATCTTTCTTGTATAGTTCTTCTGTGTATTCTTGCCACCTCTTCTTAATCTCTTCTGCTTCTGTTAGGTCCCTGCCTTTTTTGTCCTTTATCATGCCCATCTTTGCACTAAACGTTCCTTTGATATCTCCAATTTTCTTGAAGAGATCTCTAGTCTTCCCCATCCTATTGTTTTCTTCAATTTCTTTGCATTGTTCATTTAAGAAGGCCTTCTTATCTCTCCTTGCTATTCTCTGGAAATCTGCATTCAGTTGCTTATATCTTTCCCTTTCACCCTTGCTTTTCGCATTCCTTCTTTCCACAGCTATTTGTAAAGCCTCATCAGGCAGCCATTTTGCTTTCTTGCATTTCTTTTTCTTTGGGATGGTTTTAGTTGCTGCCTCTTGTACAATGTTACAGACCTCCGTCCATAGTTCTTCAGGCACTCTGTCTACCAAATCTAATCCTCTAAATCTATTCATCACCTTCACTGTGTACTCACATGGAATATGATCTAAGTCATACCTGAGTGGTCTAGTGGTTTTCCCTACATTCTTCAATTTAAGACTAAATTTTGCAGTAAGAAGCTCATGATCTGAGCCACAGTCAGCTCCTGGTCTTGTTTTTGTCGTCTGTATAGAGCTTCTCCATCTTTGGCTGCAAAGTATGTAATCAATCTGGTTTCGGTATTGACCATCTGGTGATGTCCATGTGTAGAGTCGTCTCTTATGTTGTTGGAAAAGAGTGTTTGCTATGACTAGCTTGTTCTCTTGACAGAACTCTATTAGCCTTTGCCCTGCTTCATTTTGTACTCCAAGGCCAAACTTGCCTGTTATTCCGATTACTCCTTGACTTCCTACTTTAGCATTCCAATCCCCTATGATGAAAAGGACATCTTTTTTTGGTGCTAGTTCTAGAAGGTGTTGTAGGTCTTCATAGAACCGGTCAACTTCAGCTTCTTCGGCATCAGTGGTTGGGGCATAGACTTGGATTACCGTGATGTTGAATGGTTTTCCTTGGATACGCACTGAGATCATTCTGTCGTTTTTGAGGTTGTACCCCATTACTGCCTTTCCCACTCTCTTATTGACTATGAGTGCAACTCCATTTCTTCTAAGGGTTTCTTGCCCACAGTAGTAGATATAATGGTCACCTGAATTAAATTCACCCATTCCCGTCCATTTCAATTCGCTGATTCCCAAGATGTCGACGTTCAATCTTGTCATCTCATGTTTGACCACATCCAGCTTGCCTTGGTTCATGGATCTTACATTCCACGTATTCCAATATTGTTCTTTACAGCATCGGACCTTCTTTTTGCTTCCAGATACATCCACAGCTGAACGTCCTTTCGGCTTTGGCCCAGCCGCTTCACTCTTTCTGGAGCTACTTGGAATTGCCCTCCGCTCTTCCCCAGTAGCATATTGGACACCTTCCGACCTGAGGGGCTCATCTTCCGGCGTCATCTCTTTTAGCCTTTTAACATTGTCCATGGGGTTTTCTTGGCAAGGATACTGGAGTGGGTTGCCATTTCCTTCTCCAGTGGACCACATTTTGTCAGAACTCTCTGTCATGACCTGTCCGTCTTGGGTGGCCCTGCATGGTATAGCTCATGGCTTCACTGAGTTACACAAGCCCCTTCGCCACGACAAGGCAGTGATCCATGAAGGGGAAAGCATGCATAGTATTTATCATATTAAAAATTAGAATTCCTTGATTATAAACTTACCTTGATCATAAGAGCCTGAAACAATGATATGCTGTTTGTGATGAAATATTATATGAAGACACCAGATTGATTGGCTTTGATCAAAGGCCAGTTTGGAAGAGATACATTACTAATTCAAAGGATAGAAACCTGCCAGGGAATTAGCAATGTCATGAATTCTTTTGCAAGTATACTGTATACCTTGACAGAAAATAAATATAAAGTAATGGATTCCATCACAGCACACTTTTCAGAAAATAAAAACATTTTAGACAAAAGGCACAATATTTCTAATTCTTTTAAAAAGAATTTTTAAATTCCCTGTACTTTTGAAGACTTGCTTGAGTAATTTGTTGCAGCACACTAAAAATGCACGGTAAAACATTCTCCAATTAAAGTAATAAAACATGCACAGGCAGCATTGCTGCAGAGACAAGCCAGCAAAGCAAGGCGTCTATGTCTGCCCATAAAAGCAAAGGATTGGGAAAGTTCGGCAGCTGGCTGAGCCTTCTAAGGGGCTTGGCAGTGGGCATCTTGCTGACACCAACAGGCTTTGTGAAAAGCCCCTTTTGAATGTATTATACAGCTCTCACAAGCAACAGCTGTACTGTTTTGATAGAGAGTAGGGTTGGGCCAAGTCCTGAAGGCAGGCTTGGATTTGACAAAATTTCGATCAAATCCCCCCTCCAAGCAGATTAAGGAACTGAAGCCAAAACCCACATTAACATAGCAAATTGAATTCGGTAGCTGCAAAGCCCTTCTCAAGGCTGCAGATTCAATGGCTTTGTTACCATATATAGAGAAGGGGAGGAGGGGTTGATTGATGTGATTAATCATTAAACTTTCTGCCTGACAGAGTTCTTTTGGGGTGGCAAAGCTAAGATTGCTTGGATTTCATTCACTTTTTCAGCTTTTAGCTTTAACTTTGTTATTTCTTGTCCTGATGGAACGTTATGGTTCCATGCTGATCCTGCCAATGCAAGTGGGAATTCAGCTCAGCTCTCAGCATGCTAAATATGGGCTTAGGACTGACCTCACTGTTAAATTCTGCTCATTTGGGGCTCATTTAAGTTGCTGAACAATGAGTGAATGGGTGCTGTTCGTCCAGCCAGGGAGACACCAAGGCTGTAACTGCCACTCTTTGTGCTAGCTTTTTCCCCTGTGGCTTGCCTATCTCTCTGCTGTTGTATATCTATGGGAGCCTGCTTCTGCTTTCTGCTAATCAACTTATTTCTAGCAAACTACAATCCTAAGACAACAGAATCTTGCCCAGATGAGGCCAACATACCTACCCAAAACCAGAAGAGGCCTGGCTTCCAACCAAAGGTATGGATGAATTGGTAGTTTCCAGGAAGAGGTAAGATGGCAAACAGGTATGCCAACCCACTGGCATCCTACAGAAGACCTTGACCTGAGACTGCAAAACACTGCAAAGACAAAGGGCATTCTGCAATGTCATACCATGCCTGGCATACCCCCGCCCCCCCCCCCCAAAAAAGGGAGGAGGAGGAAGAAGGCAGGAGAGTTTTGGAGATTTAGTTTTTAATTAAGTAGACCTATGGGGAGGGGATATTGGTTCAGCTGACGTAAGATAGGTACTTTGGGTATCTTGTCCTCACACCAACTATCTTAGCCTCACTCCTACTTTCTTTATCTTAAAAGTGGTAAATACATAGCAGTGCAATCCTTAAAGGTATCTGGCTGAAACATGGCAAGGTTAATATCGTCTAGTAGTCTACCTCCTGTTTTCAGTTTTTTGTGTGTAGGTGCCTTCAGTTTAGTGTTGACTCCTGGCAACTGTCTGGATTACTCCCTGCAGTTTACATGGCAAGGTTTTTCAGAAGTGGTTCACCCTTGCCTGCTTCCTAGGGCTGAGAGAGATAGACTTAGGCTGGCTTAGTGCCTAAGGTAGAACTAAAATTCACGGTCTCCCAGTTTCTAGCCTGATGCCTTAACTACTATACCAAACTGGCTAAACTCAGCTATGCTGACGAAAACCAAAAAAAGCCTGCAGGCATTTTATTGTTTACCATAATAGCCTTTTTCAAATCAAATCTCGAAACCACTTGAATCAAATCGATTTGCCCTTGAACCTTGAAGCAGAAATTCAGTTACACCCTCTCCAGTTCACCAGTTCTAATCAAATCAAGGCTGATTTGCACAAGCCTTGCTCACCTTGATGTACTGGTTCGTCTATGGGAAACAGATTTTTGTTGTTGTTATAAATGATGTGCTTTTACATTCCAGTTCAGGGGAGATAAGGAAACCTTGCCTGAACTCTAAAGAAAACCAGAAAACAATATCCAGTTTTCTTGAATATTTATACAATGCTTCTGTGAACGTCTGGATTTTTATTCTTAAAAATATATACTTTCAAAGCAATAAATGCAGTTACATCAGCCTTTATTAAAAATGCAGTAATATCCAGTTGTCTTTGTGTAAAGATTTATTCAAACAGCACATTCAGACTTATGCTATTTGCTAACTTTCTCAGTCCTGTAACATCTTTCATTCCTTTTTCTCTGTACATATGGTAACTCCATTCTTAGTAAAAACAATTTTTTGTGTGTATAATCATAAGAGATCACTCAGAATCAAACAATATAGCTTTTAAAAAATGAAGTAACTCTTCGGCAGACAACCCCCCCTCCCCCCAGAAACATTTTCTGCCAAGTCCTTGTGCAATGCCTTTAACTAATTTACAGTGGAAAAATTGTAATATGGTTTTCATTAAGAGAAGAAAAATGGAGGAGGGGGGAAGCCGCAGAATAGAAAGGAGCCATTTTATACCAAGGAAACTCTATTCTGGTAAGCTGATGCTTTCCAAGGTCTCAATCAGTTTTTTTCCATACTTGCCCCGCACTAAGTCCCCAGGCCTCTAAACTTCCAATCAGGCTTGAAAAGAAGCTGGGGGAGGCTAACAAACCGGCAACATCTAGGGTGTATCTGCATTGTGGCCTTATGCTGCTCCTGTCCTGTGCTGGTGCTGGTTGGACTCTAAGCTGCTTAAGAAACTTCTGGCTGGACTCTAAGCTGCTTAAGAAACTTCTGGCTGGGCTGGAAAGGCAGCAACATGACAGGTGTTCAGTCCAGACTGCCAACTACTGCTGTCCCCAGTTGGACAGTTCCCCTGCTGCTCTTCTGTGCCAGAAAAGCACTTGCCAATCACCTTCTCTTTCTTTAAATACGTTTGTATGTGAGGATACACATGTGTGCATGTGCACATACAAAATTAAATTAACTTTATAAAGTTACAGCCTCAAAATGCACATATATGTAGCAAACCCAACATCTTTCAAATAACCATCTTTCTTGCATTTCCCAGATTTGACTAAATCATGTCTGATGCAACTACTTATGATAGGAATCTCTCAGTAGTTGTAGTAGATATATTTGCCTGATGTACAGAATATTGCTGGTTCAAAACTTGGTAGAAAAGTATATTATTTTAAGTTAATTTTTCTTCCCTGAACTATCCAGCAAGTTTACCAGTGTACCGTTTCTTTGTTTTTCCCTCACTTGAGATAGATGACTTTTCAGAACTTACTCATTCCCGTGTGGACTGGGTAGAAAAAAGAAAAAAGAAAGTTCCAGCATTTCAACAGTGCATTGATGGACTTATTAAAAATGAAAGAAAGGGGGGGAAATTAATTTTAATTGTGAGCTGCCCAGAGTCACCCATTGGTAACTCTTTTTTCCATACTTGCCCCTCACTAAGTCCACAGGCCTCTGAACTGTTTGTATGGTGCCCATCTCACAGGCGGCATACAAATTAAACAAACAAGCGAACAAAAAGGCCCAGGGAAAAAATGTGTGGCTCAGAGAAAGAAGACTAGTGCTCTTAGCAAGGGAAGCGAAGTAGCACAGCTGACTCACTTTCTAGGGAAGGGGGAGGTGCTCTTGCTTTGAAGCAGTGTTTTAATTAAGGCCTCAGTGAAGGAAAGCACCCCATTGAAGATCTGCAAGCATGGTGATCTGCAAGCATGGTGAAAGTGAACTCTGATAAAAGCCAGCTGGGAGAACTTGCGAAAACTACCTTTATGGTGTGTGTGAGAAAGAGACAGAGAGAATAAATGCAGTTCAGGTGTACTCGGTCGTCTATGTATACAGACTTTCAGCCTCTGATGAGAAATCACAAAAATGGAAGCCATAAACCACTGTTGCCTGTAGATGAGGCTCTGACTTAAGTAAAACTACACCCATTCCTCATTTAGCACTACTGTGCTTAGCAACTATTTGCAAATATGGTGGTAATGGTAGTAAAAAAATTCATTTTCTGACAAATGCACACATTTATGACCAAATGTCTGCACCTGACAACAATGCATGCTGGAGTAACACTGGTGCAGCTATGTGAGAGAACTTTATTTGAATGAGATGGCAGCAACCAGTTATCTTCACAGTCTCTCTCTCTCTCTCTCTGTGTTTTGTGTTCACTTAGTGACCATTTCACTTAACAGCCTGGTCATTGGAACGGAACTTGGTTGCTAAAGGAGGAGTGATTGTACTGGGTATTATAGGACTTTTTAAATGTATTTACATAATCAATCTCAGGAAATATGCATTCTTATCCTTATGTTATGGATAAGTTAGTATGTACAGGTAGTTCTTGGTTAACAACGGTAACTGGGACTGGAATTTCCATTGCTAAGTGATGCGATCATAAAGCACAATGTCATGTGACCACATTGCTTGGTAATGGTATTCCTGGCACTCATTGTTGCCATTGTTAAGCAAGGATTGCAGGTCCTTAAGGAAGTCCCAGATGGCTTGCAAGCAGACCAGCAGGCAGGTAAGTGGCTTCTGCTGGGTGGGAGAGAGTGCATGGGTGGCCTGCACAGCATGGTGTGAGTGTGGCAGGGCCAGGAGTGGCTGCTGCAGGTGGAGGAGAGTGCGAGTGACTTACCAAAATGACTTGTGACCTTCCCTGCTGGCTTCCTCCTTGACTTTGCTTGTGGGAAGCTGGCAGGGAAGGTTGCAAATGGTGATCCCATGACCACAGGATGCTGCAACCATCGAAAGTGCAAGCTGATTGCAAGTGTCCAGATTGTGATCATGTGACTGCAAGGGTGCTGGAATGGCTGGAACTTCAAGGACAGGTCGTAAGTTCCATTTGTTCAGTGCCATCGCAACTTAGAACTGTTACTGAACAAGGGGTCATTAAACAAGGACTACCTGTAAGCACATATGACTAAAGGCAGTGAACCCAATTTGACTGTTTGTCAACTGCAGAATGCCCACTCATTGAAATCCTATATAAGAAGATTATTTGTTAGTCTGAACATTATTTTAAACTTGTTATGCTTTTATGTCAGCTTTACCAATTGAACTAATTGCTGGACCATAGTCACATGTTTTTGCAGTTGAGAGAACAAGTCTTCCCCCAACATACAAACTTCCTCTTTCTAAACAATTATCCCCAAAGTAGTACTTTCTCCTACTTTTTATGATGCATATATTGCTTTTTTCCCCCAGGGAGTCTTTATTAGCTGAGGCAATCTCAGGTTTCGTTGATATACACCTCTAAGAAGGCACAGGGCCAGCCAGTCAGTGAGCCAAGCAAGCACTGGGAAAGCTAATTACCAGTTTTCTTTGGCCTCTTTAAGCTCTGAGCAAGCAAGTCATTCAGAATTACCAATCCTAGGCCTGGTTTGAATTAGTAGATCAGTAAAAGATGACTTGTAAAACCCTTCCTGGAATCTATAAAGAAGGTCAAGACTGTGGGTGTGTTTGCATGACTTTGAGTCATAGCTAGCCAACCATATATTAAGCTAAAGTGTTGTGCAAACCCAGTCTTTGGCTCAACATGTTGGGTAATCCAGAAATGTGGGTTAGTTAATAAAACCATATTTAAATTATGTGAACAAAGCAAGCAAGCTTCTTACTGAATAGCAAAAAAAAAAAAAAAAAGCTGAATTGATCACTTGTAACCACCACCCATTTTTGCAGATCAGCAAACATTCTATCCATTTACTTAGGACTATCAGATCTGGTCACCAAAAAACTGGATGACCTCCTAGATGGCAACAAACAGATATAGAACTCTCTAATGCTTTCTTTGCATCTAGTGCTTGACTAGTTTTTGATCGCTTGGATCTGGTAGCGCTAGTTCACTGGCCTGATGCCATGAAGTACAACAACTCATACACATATTCTTTTGGATGAATATATATATGTTTGAAAAAGAAATATCAACGGGTTTCCCTCTTGATTTTTTTTTTCAGTTAAATAATAATAATAATTAGGTTAGCATACATTTCAGCAGATCTACAGAGCTTTCAGTAGACCTAGCAACAGAGCAAATGTTTGGCACGGTTCTTAAGTGATATGTTGACAGCATTCCTTTTCCAGAAAACCCTGTTACTCTTTAGACACACGCACTGAGGTCCCAGGGACATTCACAGCCTTTGGAATCTTGGATGTCACTCATAAAGCCCCTGTCACATTGTCAGCACAGTGGTAGAAAGCAAAAACTATTAAATACATGGGGGAATCAGATTAACTATATTGAATCAATTTAATTTGAATTAACTTTACATGCAAATTAAACAAAATCAAAGATAGTTTTTCCCTTGATCACAGCCATGTTTTTGTCCTGCCCTGTCTGTTTTTTGGAATGTAGCTCCTGCTGGGCCATTCAAAGGTCTTAGTCCTGCTCTATGGGCACAGCTTCTTGCCATTTTCAAAACAAAGGCTGTCTTCCAAACTTCCTTTCCCCACTTCCAGCAGTGCATAGTGTTTCTGTTCTCAAACCCACTGCTATAATTCTGAAGGTCTTTTAAACAATAAAACTGATTTTACACAGCATGTTAAACCACCGTGGGATTTTAGCTGGTATTGACTTTGGCATGCTATAGAAACCAAGACATTGTGGTTTATAACCATGGTTCAGGGATAATTAGCCATGGTTTATGAATAAGTGTAATGTGGGAACCCTATCATAGCTTGTATCTAACCTAAACTAGGTGAGGTTAGGACCTCCTGAAATTAATGAGATTGGTCAGTCCCATTGATTTCAGGGGGAACTAAACCCGCTTAATCTTTATCCAAGCTTATACTGTATCTCTACCATCCAATGTTTATCCAGGTCTGTAATTCAGCTAACTTATTCTTTTGGCCTGGTTCTTTTAGCCACTCTTATGTTCTGTCAGTGTTCTATCACTGCTAACCTAAAGTTTCTTCACTGTCCACTTCTAGCTCATCTCTTCTTTCCTCAATATTCTTCTGACTTATCTTCTTCAGGTCCTTCCTATCAGTTTATATATTCTCCACTCTTTCTATCATAGTACCCATTATACTATAGAGCCAATTTTCCTTTTTCTCATAGAAGCTGAGCTTCATGAATCCTGACAGCTCTGTTCTCTGAACAACTGGATTTTTATGGACATCCCCTTTCATCAGCCTAGTTCGCCCTGTCATCATCAAAGGCTTAGCTATATCATTCATTAGAATGCACATGGTAAAATGAAAAGTATGCTTTACAGAATTCTGTACTGAATAATATTCAAAAGAATGGCAAACATGAAAAAGAAGATCTATTCAGTTGTCTGCAATTCCATATACATCAGAAAGTAAGAAGGGAAAAAAACCCTTCAAAACATTATATTACTATATTATTATATTATGTATTATATAAATATATATGAAACAGGAACAGTGCCTACCTTGGGCAAAATGTTATTCAATTCATAATCCCAAAGCTTTCTTTTATATAGGTTGATGCAAAGAGCCATTCGAGGAGCAGTCCTTCTCCTGTGTGCCACCTCTTCCACTAGAATCTGATGTCATATTCAGTCTGCTTATATATCTGGACTCCCACCCACTGCAGGCACTTGGCATCTTATCCTTCTTGACAACCATGGTAGCACGGGCCCCTTCCTTTTAGTTGTCTCTCTTTTTTTTACTTCATCCTCCCAGCCAGAATGACACTCTTCCTTGGGGAAAGTCCCACGAGGGGGGGTGGAATCAACATATTTAATTTGTCATCATAAATTCAAGACAAGTCCAAGATATTGAAGTATGGTGCTCACCACTATCTATGTCATATTGTATTCTATCTGGAGTCAGCTACAAGATCTTGCACCTGAGTTAGAAAATACCACAAATGTAAATTCTCTCTCATTCTGACTGTCAAGTCATCATCATCAAAATCTCTTTTGGATTTTTCTGTTGGATTTATTGGCGATCACAAGCAATCAACAGCAAAGATAAATTCTACTGCTGACTCAGGGGAAAGCATAAAAGCTTCAAGAAGAGCAGTTAACTTTACAATGCACTGAAAGGGAAGCAGAAATGTAGTTTTCAAATCAAATTGACTGTTGGGATTGACTGGCCACTGTAAAGTGCAAAGCTGTCGGCCGCTGTAAATGATAACCATTAAAAAATGTGAGACAGTTGCTTGGACTACTGAAAGGGCAGCAAGATTTTAATTATATTGTTATAATTATTGTTATATTTGAATGGCACAGAAGGGGAGATTCCAACATAAATTAACTGGCCTTGGCCTAGTTTAGGGAAGAGTGACAGCCCCAATAGTCTACTGTCCACTCATTGTTCACCCTGAGGGTGACTAGGAGAGGATTCTTTAAGAATCTGAGAAGTGAACTGGGACTTTTTTGTCAGGCTAATTACTAAACCATGTGGAAAGTGATGTCCCCTTAACAGCCAACAAGGGTTTCCAGCAATTACGGTGAAGGCTGCAAATGCTCAGGGATAGCTTGCGTGCCTCCTATTACACAGTGCTGAAAAATATTGGGTTGTAGATCCTCTACAGAATTCTCGCCTCACCATTTCCCCATATCTTTTTTTCTCTTCTCTTTTTAGACTGACTTTCTACTTCAGCTTCCTTTAAAGCTTATGAACCTGCTGCTTGAAACTGAACGGTCCAGGCCAAGCGAAGACCACCAGATATATATCCAGCCTTGCCCCACAAAAAGACAATCTTCTTTTTTTATGCAATTGGAGGCAGGAAGAATAAATAGGCAGCTTGCTAAGCCTCCAATAGTTGGCTATACATGGTGCTAGCTATGATTAGATCAGGTGGTCATAGGCTGGATCTAGAAATAGCCTTATGATTTCAGGTCCATGGCATTTGCTTGTACTTTTGAATGTAAAAAGTGCCAGATAATTTAGCTTGGATATTAATCTCAGATCATGAAACTAGAAGATGCTGATTTCAAGCACAACTGCCTGTGTCTGCTTTGCGCCACCGTGAGAGACTTGTGAGTTGGTGGAAGAAAGATGGAAAGAAATGAATATTAATATTTCTTTCAGAGTGTTTTGCATCCAAATCAGCAGAGTATTGTGGCATCTTATAATGTAAATATTTTATTCTACACTTTTTTGGATCATTTTTCACTTCATCAAATACATGGTATACAGGAACATGGGGATGGTGGTGGAAGGGGCAAATGACATCCTACCCATAATGATGTCATGCAAATGACACAAATTGTGTAATGACATCATGCTATGCATGAAACATCATGGTTTGTACTGGATACCTATGGGAGTATACTCCCAAAAGGAATATATGTATAAACAGAGTTGTTTCTTGAGAAGGAGGAGAGTGACAATGATGAAAATAAAGTGGAGAGATCAAATTCTCTTTAGTTATTGACCATTAGCAAAGCAGGAAAGATACAGGTATCTTTGCACTGAAGAGCTGATTAATGTTTGTAGTACAATAAGAAATCTTGATCAGCAAAGAATGGTTTTAAATCTCCTGGGCTATTTCTCATGGATGGCAACCTTGAACAGCTTGTGAACATTAACGGATGGTTAAAAACCAGACTGAAGGCTTCAAGCATTTGCCTCACAGTAAGATGAGTGTTCATATCATTTTCATCCCATTCTAATAAAATTAAATAGTTAATATTCTCTAATCATATATTTCATAACTTCCCTGATTTGGAAAATTAGAAATTATAATTTGGTAACAACTTTTGATGGTTTCTAGGACCACATGCATAGCTTTAGATGGCTACATATAGCCTTGGGACCTCATTTGATGTATGCCTAAACTAGAAAAAATTACAGTTACTGTTGGTTGTGTTTAAGCAGCACAACATCATACTGGAATAAAAAGCTATAATTCTGCGCTTAGTAAATGTATTATTTTAGAATATATATATAGAGAGGGAGAGAGAGAGCGCACACAATGCATACTGAGACAGAATACTTGGAACTGTGAAACGATCAAGTTCATAAGAGCAACAAAACATTTTTACCTACCCAGTATGGTTAGGCTTTCATCCAAATGTACATACAGTAATAGATTTCCTTCCGTGTACAAGGCAATCGAAGAATCTGAAAGCAAACTTTGCATACTTATGCCTGTCCCAAACAACTAATAGGTTCAATCTTTACATCTTGAATGGATCCCTTAAATCAGATCATCCTGAAGAACTTACTTTCTGGAATGGGTCCAAGAGTAGCTGTATAGACTATGTCATTGTATCTAGAAATATTCTACAGTTTCTTGATTATTTTAAAGTTTCTCCCTAAGTTGATATTGATAATTTCCCACTCACTCTACACTTATTACCTCTACTGTGACAGATCTCCACCAAATTAATGCACCAGTGTAATGTTTTCCCAACTACTACATCTTGCAGACTAAATGGATCATTCAGCTTGATAATTTAATTGCAGAACAGCTAGCTACTACGCACATTTCACACATGGGTTCCCTCTTTGCTACAACTGACTCAATCAGTGACCATCTAGAATTATACAATAACCTTGTGCAGAAGCTACAGAAACATCTACTTCAAAACAACACTAAGACCTACAAGCAGCCTGCACATCCATCAAAACCATGGTTTGACACAGACTGTATGGTAGCCAGGAAAAGATTAATAGCTAGCTATAATTTACATAAGGCAAATAATAGCAAAATTATAGCACAAGATCTACTTAACCAGAAGCAGTGCTACAGGCAATTAATTAGGCAAAAGAAAACAGAGGACATGAAAGCATTATGGACTTGACTTATTCAATCAGTTAAAACAACTCAACTCTTTTTCTGGCATATCATTGCAGGACAACCGGGTCCTGGCCGATGTCTGCTGGAGAACCTTATATTGCCAGAAGTATGGGAAAACCAGTACAGGGAACTTTGCAAAGGCATCTCAGTGTCTAACAGATCCCTACATGTTGCCATGGAAGAACTGCCTATTTGGCAATCAGTAAAATCCAAGAAGGTTATGGATTTAATTTTCCAGCTTAAATCAGGGAAGGCACCAGGTGGATAGTCTATTACCTGAGTTAATTAGAAATAATGCAGCATGGTATAAACTGGCATTTATCACAGCAATGGATAAATCTGGCTGTATACCTAAGGACTGGAGTCTAGTGATCATTGTACCTATACACGAGAAAGGGAATAAGACTGACCCTGCTGATTATCTACCTATAAATCTCCTTAATACTATAAGTAAACTTTATGCAAGAACTTTAATGGAAGCTCATAGATTGGATGGAACAGGAAGGACTATTGGTGGAGGAACAAGCTGGTTTTAGGCAAGGTCATTCAACAATTGATCAATGTCTTATACCTCAACACCTTATCGAAAAACACATCTCTCTGAATACTGCTTCCCTTTATACAGCCTTTGTGTTTTTAAGGCAGCATTCGACTCTATATCTTGGATTAAGCTATGGAACAAGCTGTATAATATCACCATCAATCACTGACTGTTGTTTCTTATTCATGCATTACACAAAGAAACAGTACTTAGAGTAAGAGGCACCTCTGAAGGACACCTGAAGCACCCATTCCATTACCAAGGGCATATAACAAGGCTGCATATTGGCACCTCTCTTATTTTTTATATAAATGATGTGAAAGATTGACTGAAGAATCTGAACTTCCATCCACCCAAATTATCAGAGAGACATATTACTGTACTGCTATATGTCTCATGATGCAGTAATCCTTTCAAGGATGATGCAGTAATCCTTTCAAGGACACCCTTTGGAATCAAAAGAGCTTTGAACACCTTTGCACATCAACCAGCTGGAAATCAACTACTTTAAAATAATGGCATTCGCAAATTGGCCCAAAAAGTGCTCCTGGACTATTAACAACCATGCCATTGAACAAGTGCAATGTTTTTGATACTGGAGGTAATCTTCCAGGCTAATGGAAATAAAAGGGCCTGTGCTAATTATGCTTCACAAAATGCACACAGGAGCACAGCAACTATTTTTAAGATTTCATCATTCCAGAAGAGGACAGTGTATACCTGCAGCCCCTGCTCTTTGAGGCCACGCCCTTAGCTCAATTACTATATGGCACACAACTTGGACCACCCCCCAATTTTGCACCACTGGAACCTGTTCAATCTGAATTTTTAAGAGCAATTTTCTAAGTTCCTTGCCGTTTGCTTCCCCAGTTCTTCACTACACACAGAGGCTGGAATGGAGAGAGCGGAGACGAGAATATGGCAAGCTGTGTTACACCACTGACTGAAGCTGACACTTTCCTTATAGGCTTAGTTCCAATGACATTAGAGAACAGATTTCAAAGTGGGTGGAAACAAGCAGTTTACAACAAGCTCTTTCTCCTAGGACTTTCCCCCCTCTGGATAATTGCACCATTTGCAACCTTCCCTGCAGGCTTCCCACAAGCAAAGTCAATGGAGAAGTCGTTTGGGTAAGTCTCCCGTGCCCAGCAGCAGCCACCCCAAGCCTCGCCATGCTCGTGCCACGCTGTGCCGGCCCCTCACATGCCCTCCCCCAACTGGCAGCAGCCACTTACCTGCCTGCAGGCCTGCTTGTGAGCCACCTGGTTGTTAGAAGCCAGCAGGAAGTTGCAAGGAGGTTGTTGCTTAACAACCCCGCAAACCTTACTTAACCATGGCAATGGGGTCTGCTGGGATTGCCATCACTAAGTGATGAGGTCATGTGACATTGCACTTTATGACTGTATTGGTTAGCAACAGAAATTCTGGTCCTAATTACCGTCATTAACCAAGGACTACCTGTATTTGTATTTCATGTTGCTATTTCAAAGTTTATACTACCCGGATTACTAATTTTAATTCCTTTTCTTTCTTTCTTTCTTTCTTTCTTTCTTTCTTTCTTTCTTTCTTTCTTTCTTTCTTTCTTTCTTTCTTTCTTTCTTTCTTTCTTTCTTTCTTTTCTTTCTCTTTCTCTTTCTCTTTCTCTTTCTCTTTCTCTTTCTCTCTCTCTCTCTCTCTCTCTCTCTCTCTCTCTCTCTCTCTCTCTCTCTCTCTCTCTCTCTCTCTCTCTCTCTCTCTCTATCTCTCTATCTCTATCTCTATCTCTATCTCTATCCACCCATTTCAGACAAGTGACTCTGGGTGGCTTTGTCGCACATTTGTAGCCTGAGCAAGCGTATTAGCATATTTTGATTTAATATTGTCTTTTAGCCAAAATTCTTTCTCTGTATGTACCTTTTCTAATTATCCTGATATTGTCAATTAGTTTCAGATATTTGAATACCAATTCCCTTGTGCTGGTTAACGACTGCAATAAAGTTAGAGGCAGTAGCATTTAATTCATCTTCTGATTCTATTATTCCTTCATTAGGAGAGCAGTAATTAATATTTGTATTATTTGTGTCCCAAGAAAGATTATAGCTTCTTTGACCTAAAATAATAATGCATTGTAATCCATTTTCATTTTATTCAGGTTCGTTTTATTCAGGAATGCCCTACCTCTAAAGTTGTTCTTCTCTAATTCTGTAATAGGACTAGACAACCAGTGGCTTTGCAGATTAGCCATGCTTCCCAGAGATGGTGGTACTTCTAAGTGCAACGCCATCCTGGATTGTCACCAATTGCCGGCTCCCACTCCAAGAAATATCCCTCAATATAGTCCTCAGGAGTTTGAGCTGAGAGCTTCTTAAATTATGGAATCCCAGCAATCTTTTAGAGAGGAGAACGGGAAAAAGCAACTCATCCAAGCCTTCCCAGCATGCCAGAAATCCCATGACTGCAGACTGTTGAAGTCCAGTTGGATGACCTTTGCAGTCAAAGGATCATAGCATTGACCTCAACTTCATGATTATCAGGTATCACACAGTGTAGAGTTCTTCTGTCTGTCTCATTCACAAAACCCATGCCCTTCTTTGTTTTGATTTTCCTCTTTTCTGGCTTACTTGCCACCCTGAAAGCAATGTGCATTGGCTAGCAGGAGCAAGTAAACTGCCAACTTACTTTTCACTGCCTTGCTCTAAATAAAAATGTTATAATGATAGAATATTGTCATGAAAGTAATGTTTTACGATGCACCTAAAGAAGCCCTTCAGATAATTCATTTTCCCCATGGGTGTTCAGAGGACACCCATGCCTCGCCAAAGTTTCTCCTAGAAGATCAGGATCCATGACAACGATGAAGAACTTTGTATCAGAAGAACTAGTGGATGGCTGAAAAAAGAGGCAGGGGACTCTCCTTGAGCCTTTTCTCTAGACCAGAAGCCTTTGGATGAACAATTCCACACTGATTGTAAGAGTAGTGTGAGTAGTGAGGGCGGAGTAAGCAAAGCAGAATGTGGATGTGGTTCAAAATCTAAACATAAAGGGCTAAGGAAAAATGGAATAAAGAGAAATGATATAGATAGCTTTTGTTCACTCTGTGAGAGAACATGTAGCTTTGTAAAAATTAAAAAAGGCTGAGGCTAAAACTGGGGCTACCAGATCTGAGCTGCCCAAATAATTCCGTTGGTAACCAAGGGATTTTTGCAGACCAGATCTGGTATCACTACCAAAGCCAAAGATAACAGATGGAGGGGAAGATTCATCTCAGCAGCCTTCCTCAAACCACTATCTGCCTAGACCATTAAAATAGAAAACTGTGGGTTTGATGGTTTTAGTTCACGGTCAGTCCACAGGGAACTGCTTACCAGACTGTCAAGCAACAGCGTCAGGGCATTTGTCAGACTTCACTGCAGAACCAGTTAAGGGTCTGCTCTGTGATGGCATGAAGGAGCCAGTCTAAAGGAAGATAAACATAGCAATAGCATGCTTGTCTTTCATGGACATCAACACCTATTGAAAGGATCCCTCACCAACACATTTTTTCCAGGACATAGCTGGCATCCCGTTATGGTAATCTCACTCCAAAGATTATTTAACAAACCTCAAAGAACAGAGGAAAAGAAATGAAAACTTCATTCCCCTCCCAATTTTTTTCCCCTGCAATAGTAGGCAGTAACATTTCTTTTTCATATCACATGTAAAAAGATGACAAAATGGAGCAGATAAGAAAAGGAAGGAACAGTTCAGATTTCTTATATATGCCTGTAAGAATGCACATATATGGGGAAAAATAAATCAGTTATGGGAAACTCACGCAAGAGACACAAGAGCTTCCAAGGTAGACATTGTGGGAGGAGGCCCATATTACTCTATAGCAGCCAGAAATCCTACATCCTTTTAGCCATTCTGATCATCTGATGAAGCGAGTTGTAGTTCACAAAAGATGCTATCAGATTCCTTCTCATCTAGAACTTCCAAAGTGATTAATTTCACTGTTAGTGTTATTTTGCATGTGCAGGTTCGAGATCAGCAAAACAAACAAAGAGTAAATTGATGTAGAAATGTATTGGAATAACTGGATAGTTTTTCATATTAAATTGATTAAAAATGTTCTAAATTGGGGTAACTGATTTAGTGCATATTCATGTTCGAAGGGAAAAATTGTGGTACGACCGCCCTCTTCTGGATCCCAGAGAAAGTGGCAAGGGCTTTGCCAAAAGCATTTGCTTTGCCTGCAATGTTGGCAAATAAAATTTTTGGACTTTAGAGAGTTGTTCCTACATTTCTCTTAATTACAAAGCGATTACAACTTAATTTTAAGTAATTTGTCAATGCTGTAAGATAATTGCTGGCTACACAACGTTGGGGGTTTTCATGGATTAAACAATGTTATTTTCCTCTTCTCGTGAAAAGTAAATATAGTTGTAAATAAGATGGATGCAGTCGCTAGAAGTGGATATTTTTACTTAACACAGCATCTAGATGTCTTTGCTTTCCTTGTGAGCCTCACAGTTTGGGTCTCAGGAGTGGTGGGCTTTAGAGCAGGGTTAAAATTTCTGAGTTCTTTATACTTAATTTGAAACTAAATGGGATGTTGGATTTTTAGAATGAAAAATTGACTTTTAAAATATATGCATTAAAATATTATATCAGGTTGAACAATCAGCTTTCTTAAAACCGGTAACACGTTCGTGTACTTTTAGTCCATTTTGTAGCCCAGC
The DNA here is from genome assembly GCA_030867105.1 of Liasis olivaceus. NCBI lineage: Eukaryota > Metazoa > Chordata > Lepidosauria > Squamata > Pythonidae > Liasis > Liasis olivaceus. The sequence continues at coordinate 206,131,505 of CM061348.1, forward strand.
ATTTGAGGTCTGGAAAGTGTTTTCAAATGTTAATTTTAAAACTTCCAGACCTGAATGTAAAATTATGAAGTCCAGACAAATATTGTGTTATTTTTACACTGACGATTCCTGAGCCACCAAAATCTATTACGTTCATTATTGCACGAGGTTTTATGGATTGCATTCCGCTTCATCAGTTCTATCACATGTAACCTGAGTGACAGGTAGATAAGCACAAAAGAAGAAGATGAACTGTGAGCCCAGAAGGAAAGAAAATGCCAAAAGTACAGACAGTGAACATCACAATATTAGCAACACCATGACCATTAATCATGTGTATATATTTAACTCAGAATCGCACTTCTTACATTTAATGTAATGGATAATCATTCATAAAAAATCCTGCACAACAAATCAGTTAAGCTTTAAATTGCCCCAGCCCTCAGTAGTTGCAGATGACTAATATAGCTTAGAAGGAACCAATGTATGATGTTTTTGGATGTATACTGTAAGAATATATAGGAAGTTCTGCAGGCAAGGCATAGCACTCACTTGTATATATTTATTTAGGATGCAGTCCTGTACAGAGTAACCTGGGAGTTAACACAAATCTTATTTGTCTCAGATTACTTCTGAGTATTGGATTATTTTAGTTGTTGGATTTACATCTTGCTTTTTCTCCAGGGAGTGTACAGAGCTCTCCCTTCTCCCATTTTTCCCCACCAAAACCACCTTGTGAAGTAGATTGGGTTGAAAGAGAGTGACTGACCAAAATCACCCAATGAGTTTCCATGGCTTGGGGCAGACTTGAACTTGCATCTCCCCTGTGTCAATACAGCTTTGTTGAGGGGACAGCTTAGACCTGGAGACATTTATGCTTTGAGTTCAGAGATCTGCAGGGGAAAAGTCTTATGACGTTCAGCTGTGTACAGATTGAGTTCCACACAAGTGGAGTCCTTGTATTGCCATGATCCTGGCTCACATGGAAGACATGGTGCATAACACTGTACATGCAAAGGTATCATTCAACAACATTAGCTGGGGCAAGGGTTATACTAGCAAGCCCTGGAGATTTCATAACAAGTGAAAAGTTCACAATATACTAAGTTCTCTTAACAACATACAAATGAGGAGCAAGCTATGTAAAATACTAGCAGTTTATACAAGTAAGAATAGTTGTCTCAACTAACTTTTCTCAACCTTTTTACCCAGGAACAATCCTTGAAATAATTTTCAGGTCTCGGGAAACTCTTGCATAAGAATGATTGTATTTACAGCTCAAGGTACATTAGTTTGATCAGTAAATTGTATATATAATAATCCAATAATAATTGTCAAAGCTCTTTTGAGTACAGAATATTTTTCTGTAGATCTGTGTCTTTTAGCCAATTTATTAGCCTACTCTCTTTGTTTGGTTTCTGCTCCCCTGGAAAGGTTACCAACTCTCTCAGTTCAAAATGCAATGTTTATTTTTTTCAGTCATGATCTCTCACAGGACCACAGGTGAGAAAGGCTGCTGTAAACTCTGATGTCCTTTGAGCTCTCCTCCATGCATTCAGGGAATTCACAAAAAGCAGCCAGTGTTGTGAAGGAAGCTTGTGTTTTCCCTGCACTACCACCACATTGGTTGGAAGGTCTTAATATGCCAGCAAGCCTGGAGTTTTCCCTTCCCTTTGCGCAGCAACCCTTCTTAATGACAGAGCATTGCAGAGAAATCAGCTAGTCTCAGTTCTGAGTATCCATCAACGAGGCTGAATCCTCTTCTTGTCTGATTATCCAAGTTGCAGGTAAATTGGGGGAGACTTTTACCATTCTGTCATGTACTATGTCTTTAGGCAATTTTTTTTCCCCCCAAGTACCTAAAATAGAATTGAAGATCCAAAAATAATTGATGTGATACAAAAAGGAGATGGGAGAATTGTAGATGTCCATAATTTAGATTTAATCTGAAACCGGAAATTATAGACAAGCATTTGGCATTTTGGTTCTAGGAGCACATCTAAAATTTGAATCTGATCCTTCCAAGGGTTTTAGGGAGAGACATTCTCTCCTGCTCCTGGTTAAGAAGCATTAAAAGTGGTTGTCTGGATTCTGTTTCCCATCTGCTTGCCCTTTCTAAGCCTATGGATCTTCACTTGATCATTTTCACGCTGTCTCCCTGTGCTTGCTTAAGTATTATAAATACAGATGAAGGAATGGATACTCTACCCAATATAAGTTTTACATTCACCTGATAGGCTAATCAAAATAAACTCTGTGTTTGTAGTACATCTAACAATATAGTACCACCTGGATTCATGTCATACAGATTCTCCAAAGTTAAAAAAAAGAGAGAGAGAGATTGCTGTTTCACTATTTCATGTAATGTATTACTAAAGTATTTCTCAAATTGACACTCTTCTGAAAGTGTTGGGATTGTAAGCCTCTGCATATTCACAGGGCTGCCAGATTGGAACAGCTGTTTATAGCATGAATGACTTCGCATTGTTTAAATACTGAAAGACAGAGATAATGATTCCAGTATGAGACTGTTGTTTGATAAACAACTGGAAATGTAGAAAAATACTAAGTCATAATGGAAACAAATACAAGGTTCACAAATATTGCATTAAAAGGAAATTTCATTTCCTAATCACAAGGTATATGACGCTTTGTTCAGCTTTTGAAGCGACATCCATGTGTTCCTCTTTATTTGGAATATTATAGACATATGGAAAGAATTTGCCCGTGACGCACCCACATAGAACTATGTCTGCACCAAAGATTTCCATCATTTAAAAAAGTGTTTGTAGTCACAGTAGGTTAGTGGTTAAGCAGCAGCATTCAATTGTTTAGTTTTATACAGCTGTTGTTATACAGAGATTGATTGATATTATCTATTGACTGATTTCATTTACTGTTATTTTACAATTGTTTATATTGTATTTTAAATAATTACATTTATCACTATACATCTGACAGATTTTAGGTGTTTGAATACAATTCTGTGAAAAATTAGCATAATGAATGCTTGAAATGTTCTGTTTAAAAGATTCAGAACAGCAACCAAATACTATTGCATTCCTATTCTTGTGAATCAGACTAGGACACATGATGTGCTGTTGTCCCACAGGTTTAGAGGACAAATTACATATAGGTAGTCCTTGAGTTACAACAGCAATTGGAACCAGAATTTCTGTCACTCACCAATGCGGCCATAAAGTGCAATGTCGTGTGATCATGTCACTTAGCAACAGCAATTCTAGCAGTCACAGTTGCTGTCATCAAGCAAGGATCATGCGGGTCGTTAAGTGAGGACCTCACATGCCCATGACTTCTGACTTCCTGCTGGCTTCCCCACTGACTTTATTTGTGGGAAGCTGGCAGGGAATGTTGGAAATTGTGATCATGTAACCGTGGCTTGCTACGATGTCATAATCACAAGTCAAGCGCCAAGTGTCCAGATCACAATCACATGAACGCAGGGACACTGCAACAGCCAGAACTATGAGGACCCATCATAAGTATGATTTGTTCAGCGCTGCTGTAACTTTGAATGGTCACTGAATGAATGGTCATAACCCAAGGACAACCTGTACTTAGTATATCTCCCTGAGATCAACGGGGCTTATTCCCTGTATTTGTATATAGAGTTGCAATCTAATTGTTCTTTATGTGTGGGCGAATGCACTGGTTTAAGCACTCATTATAATTTTCAGCCTGTTATCCACACATGTCATGCCATCTTTTGCCCCACCTTGATGCCCCTGTAGGCAGTTCTGCTAATAATACTACAAATATACTTCTGTGCAAAGAACCAGAGAAGGAATGCAGCAATTAGCAAAACATGAATTAAACCTGGGAATTAATGGATTAAGCCTTGACTCTCTTTGGTTTAAAAGAGAGGAAAGGGAAAACCTGTTGGCCGTTCAGATTTTGTTATTATAGCCTATATCAATAAAGGAAAGTTCAGTATTTCTTGTGGAGTCTGTTTCCTGACCCGGCTTACCTGGAAGGACTGACAATCTGCTTCCAATTCCTACTAATAATCTGCATCAATTAGGGATGAAAGAAAGGAGGATGAGAGACACACACAATATCCCACACTGACCAAGCAGACTTCAGCTGGTTGGGTTAGCTTTCCCTATAGAAACGTGTTCCAGAGGAAGCATGGTGATCTAGAGCAGCTTTTTAGAGCCACAAGGAGGGTAAAGGCCCCTGATCAGTAGTGCTTATGTTTCTTGTAGACCCCACTGGATTTCACTCATCACATTTACATTTGGGAAGAGTTGAGGGGCTGCCAAAGTAAAACTGATTTATTATCTACATATTTAATTACTTTTCTTGCTTCCCAAGGAAGAGAAAGCTCATTATGTGCTTCAAGAGAACACTAAGTTATGAAAGGCATAAATGCTTGATTTGTTTATATTTCTTTTGACAAGATATCTAGTGATAAATTCAGGTGTCAAGATCCTAATGAAAGGATTCATATTGTATAAAAACGTAAAGATGCCCTCAACCTAGGCTCAGTTCCTGATGATTAATTACATTGAGTGACTTGATTACATGAGATTTTCTTGGCAACAGGATGGAAGGAGTTTGCTATGGCTTTGTGCTTGGACATTTTTCTGACTTCCCAGTCTAGCCTTCCACCCTGGAAGTCTCTGGCGATTCCCCATCCAGGTACAAAACTGTAAAGAAGAAAAAATGTGACTTGCACTTGTATGGGGTTTCAAATAATTATCTTGAAATAAGAAATATAAATCAGATTTCAATCAGTTTCCCTCAAGACCTGAAGGTGGACCACACAATCACGAATAGTGACGAGTACCAAATTCTATTACAAATCAAAGATCTGAAAATACGCAATTTTTTTTTTTAATCAGCAGACATGTTTGCATTTAGTGGATCTACTGTGCCTCTACCCTCATTTATTTTGGTTAAAGTAAGAGTACACAGTAGTAATGGAACAGAATATATATATGGGTTTTTCATGTGGCCAGGCAGCAACAGTACTTAGTTTTCTTTAACTTTGTAAAGTCTGGGAGAGCCTCCTCAAATACTTAACAGCTGCTCTATTTTTTATTTTACAAAGATACAAAAATGAAAAAGTACAAAACTAAAAAGAAGAAAAGCAATGACAGAAACTTAAGCAACTAAAGAAAAGGAAAGGGGATATGAAAATATACACACGCTTATAGGTGGCAGAAAGTTGGCATATGAAAAGTTGAATTCCAACCATGCAACTCTCTTCTAAACAGAGAAACATCCTGTGATATGTTGTTGCTGCTTTGTGGTTGCCGTTAAAATAATCATATCATCTGCGATAATATGAATGCCAGCAATTTCCCCAAACATCTAATTTTTTGTTGAAATACTTCATTGGCAGATTTTATACTAAAAAGAAGGCAAAGAAATCTTCTTTATGGTGTATTAAATGTACATAATTCAGAAGATTCTTCATCCAACTTTACTTATCCATATCTACCGTTCTCATTTAAAATATGTTTTTCCCTGCCAATTGAACTGAAAAAAAATTTTTTTCCTCATATCTCTAGGATGAAAACAGACTCTAAGACCACAGTTGTCTTTCAATGAAAACTAAACTGTGAAGTTATGAAGAGAGTCTATTTACCTTAACTACAATCTCATCTTTTTCTAACCAGTCCAAAGTCTCCTTCAACTCAGTGATGCCTCCCATCCCCATCATGACCTTTTTTTCTTTGTTACCCTCTGGGAAGAGGTTCCGCTGTATCCGATGTAGAACAGTCAGATTGGGAAATAGGTTTGTCCCCCAGGCTATTAGTTGTTTGAATGTTTAATGTCCAATGTGTACAGAATGTATATTTTATAGTAACTATGGTATCTCGATTATATTTTAGTGTGTGATTAACTGTGAGCCAACTGCAACAGAATTTCATTTTATTATGCACTTGGTGTATAGTGGAATGACAATAAAGTTATTATTTTATTCTAAAGTTATTATTCTAACTTATCCCACACTACAAAGGGTATATCTCAGTAGATATGACCCCTTGTGGCATTTGTATATATGTGATTTATTCCATAAAACTGTCCTAACCTTTTAAAAACTCTAGGGTGCTATGCAACTAATTCTTTAGTCCCAGATGGCTTGGTTTCCAACATACCAGTTCAATGCATCAACTGCAATTTAGCACAAGTTTCCCTCCCTAGCAATGTAGTCGTCAATGAGCTGGTAACATAAAACCAAAGTTATGTTGTGCTGTGCTCATTCAGAGTTCTGTCACACAATTCTAAAACCACAATATCAACAATTTGACAACACAATGAAATAACTCTTCAAAGGTTGCTAACTTGCTGAAATTACAAACTGGAAGAACATTTGCTTCAGCTCCAATGTCCAACTTAAGACCACAGTACTTTACTTTAACCGTATGTGGTGTCCCTTTAACGTTTAAGTAGAGTACTATGGTCTTGAATCAATGTTATAAGCAAGTTCTATGAAAGATTGTACTGGTAAAAGTCAGACAGTCCCAATCAAGGTTTTATTTCTTTGACTTCTGTTACCCTACATTCAAAGAAGTAGTGATTCAATTTCTCATGTTTGTAGTACTTCATTCCAAATATTCAACAAACATGTGAAGGGTGGAGTTTATTACAGCAAGCACATACGTTCCTTTTCACAGGTCTTAGTAAAATTTTACTTTCTCTTGAGGTAATAAATCCCTTTTAGAGGTTTCTTGTTCTTTCTCCTATGTCAAAGAACAAACCTATTTCTCAAACGCTGCTGCTGGCATTGCTTTTTGCAACTCTAAGTCAGCCCCTCTTACAGTCTCTCTTTCAGCGTATTAACACTAAACAGACATTTATCTTGCATCAGTCAACAAGTTTATCTTCATCCATATTTCTAAATTCAGTTCCTTGCCTTCTTTGCTGCTAGTAGCATACAAATTTATTTGTTCAGTATCCATTGGTGCATGAACCCAACTGATAGTATTCAAACAGAATTTTTAAAATTGAAATAAGATTTAAATAAAAAACAGGACCCCTTCCAAAATAGGGGTCTTCTACGTACCATAATCTCACATTACATATTTCCAGGGCTTCTTCTGCTACAAGAGGTAACAGGAAAGAAACGTGAAAAAATCTGACTTTTTTCTGCTCGATACAGTCTTGTACAGCTGTAACTGCTGTTCCTATCTTCTCCAATTCTCTACTAAGTTTCCTGATGGAGGTAAAGGGTGGTAGAACACAACCCTCAATTATAGATAAGCTACAAAATTATTTTAACCATGTGCTTCAGGTCAGCTTTTAAAACATTTATTTTTAACCCCTCCCTCCTAATTTCTTTTGTAAGACTCAGGAATCTGCAACCACTTCTGATACCATGTAATGTCTTGCATTTCTGTAGGTAACACTCTCATGCTGGATATCAGGAGAGTCTGTATTACCACTTAATATATTTCAAAGAGGAATGACAAACACTAAACTTGAAGCCCATTTTACTGTATATAGTAACGTATCACAACTTCCCCTTCAATTTAAAGCATCAAAAGACAATAATTATTCCTTTACACAATAATGTACTAAAACCTATTAAAATTATGGTAACAATACAAAAGTAAACTATCTTAATGATCATGAGATTTAAAATCTGTTTTTACTGCAGTTAGGATTGTTTGATTCCCCCTTAGATAACATGGCATTTTCTATTCCCTAATGGTGTCTTAAAGGAGTATGATTGTGGTTCTCAGCGTGTGCGCTATTTTGGTCGCCAGTCTTCTGCTGTTTCCATGAATCTTGTGTTTAGATGGCTGGCAATGGTTTTGCTGACTGACTGCATTTCTTTTGCTAGCACTGCAGCTGCTGCAATCAAAAATGTTTTTCCTAAAGAATGTTGGGTTCCAAAACTGGTTGGGTAGATGCAAAGTGCTCAATACTCAGCCCATCAGTTGTAATGTCTTGCATTCCTTCCAAAGATAACATCCACACACTAGATACCAAACATTATACTCCCCACTTTTCAATTTGAGTTTATTGTCCTTCATGCATTCCTACAGTGTGTTCTGATATGCAGAATAGACTAATTCAGATATTTTAGAGAAGCATATTGAGAACATGTGCATGCTACTACTAATATCTGTAAGCATGTAAGGAAATCTGTATCTAGCTCTAACAGGAAAGGAACCTATTAGCATTCCCACAAAAAGTAATTCTGGCCTTGAAGTTTAATAAAACTTTTCTGGGACTAATGCTGCTCAGAAACAGAAAATGCAAGATGTGCTTTTATTAAAGTAAAGGTTTATGATTTACTAAGCTTTTTCACCAAGTACAGAAAGAAGGATGTTGCTAGCTTACACCTGAGACTTTACAGCTCTTAATTCTTAATGCAAACTTTGAAATCAAGATAATCAACAAATCAGAGAGCACTCTGGAAAACAAATATTAAATTTAAGAATATATGTGTTCCATCAACGTATTCTGTGCAATAACATTATGACATTGTTTTGTCAGTACTTGACTATTACACATTTCTATGTGCCATCAGTGTATACTTTAGCTGTTATAGATAGACTCTCAAGTTAAATATTAAATCCTTAAATCCTGATATTATTGAATTAATAATACCTCCATGGAATGAGAGCAGCCCACAGATGGATTTAGGTTTACCTTTGCTTTGGCTTCTTTAACAGAGGATAGGGCGAACCTGCTATTCTCCCAGATACTGTTTGATGTTGGTGTCATAGGTCTAAACTTGTAAGGATAATGTTCAGGAATGGTAGTATTGTACTCCAACATTAACTGAAAGTCTATGATTTCCTACTTCAATTATGTTCTCTTAATGAGCCTATGATTGTTTTGATTTACCTGGGACTAAGGGCCATAAGTGAGGGACATAAATTACTCCTTCCTGTCCACTTGAGTAAACTGACAATCCACCAGGACTTCTTCAAAAAACATGGAAGAAATTAACACAGGATGCTGTGTAATGATAGTCTAGCCTATCATAAGAATAGAAGGAGTTAAATTATAGACAATGCCTACAATTCTTCGACATATACTCATGCCTGGGGCTAAACCAAATATCTCAAGTCGGGGGAATGTCAAAAGTTGATTTATCTATACAAACATATTGAACAGTTAATGTAGACCATCACTCACTCAAGAAAACCAAAAACAAGCAAAGATTATGACTCTGTTATCAACATACTCAGTCAACCATGCTGAAAATGGTTAGATAGTACTTGGTATATTCAGCTTTTTTATTCATAGATTATCTTGTACCAGACACAGGACATGATACACATTTTTCATGTCTGATTACACAGCATCCTTGCTCATACACTATCCACCATGCCTTATTATTATCGTCGTCGTCATCATCATCATCATCTGAAGTGCTCAATCAAGTTCAGCATTTACCATATCTAATTTTAAAAAGTGAAAAGGGTTAGAAAAAGAGTAAACACTGTTGATGAGACCGGGCTAAACAAAGCAATGGTTTTACAATTTTAGGCTACCTCCTAGTGTTCTATTGTTTAAATAAACATTCACATTTCTTTAAGAATTGACATAAAGACAGGAACTTTAGAATAGGGAGCCTGGCCAGCACCAACAGAGACCCTGCTGAGAGAATGTGCACACTGCTGAGCCCCCTGCTGCATTTGACAGCCCAGATTTTATGTACATTATATGTCTTTTCCTTTACTGGCATTTTCCATTACATACCTTCTTTATATGATAAAAAATGAAATTCAGGAACACTTCAGTCATAATAGTATCTATCTCCAAGCCAACTCTTTTGACTCTTAAATTGCTGGGAAATTAAGAATGAAGTCAGGTTCAAAAAAAGATCTTTATTTGTAAGCTTTTTATACCACGATACAAAAGCCTGTAGAGCTATTTCAAACACTATTTAAATCTTATCCTTCGGCAAGATTTTTGTACCATTTAAGTTCCAAAACTCTGTTCTTTTGTCCTTTAGGTTTGCATCTTCCAAGCATAGTATGTGTTTTAGTATACAAGGTTGTTGCATACCAAGTCTAAATCAAGTTATGGCAGCACCTTTTGATGGAGAATGCCTTCAAAGTAAAACACATTTCAGTTTCAGTCCAGGATTATCTGGACTATCTAGAAACATTTTTTTCTTTCTCAGCACTACCATTATCTGCTTTCAATTAAGTTAGATCTGAGTCACAAACATTTTTTTTTTTAAATTTAGTAGCCCTATGACATATGACTTACCAATTTTAAGAATTAAATTGGTAAGAAATGGAAAATGGGGGACTGTAAACTGAAAAAAAAAATTACATTTAATACATATATTAAGGAATAATCTGTCACTATTAGGGCTAAAAATGATATAGCAATGGATAGCTACGTTGTACAGAACAATTCCAGATTGAGAGATGATTATTTGCCAGATTTTTATTTTTTATGTGAAAATTCAGCTATTGGCACATTAGAACATAAAAAAATGCCATAGAATCAGAGATGTTAAATTTATTGAATAAAAAATTAATCAAATCTAAGTTTCTTCAATTTAATATTTTTCTTATAAATCAACCCTTGCACTAATATTAAACCTGTCTTTTAAAAATATGACTATTGCCACAGTTTACACACTGGTTAAATACAACTTTCAAGTCTATCTTTGTTGGGAAACTGATGTACTCAAATAATATTTTTCTTCATAAAAGCAGAATGTCTAAATCAGACGAAGCTGGAAATGAGGGGAGTTGACAAGGTTATAAAATATAATATTTCACCACTGTTGTTCTAAACCACTAGAAAACACAGCTACATTATTTTAAAATACAGATACAAGTTAATGAAATGTGGGTTATACATGCCAAGTTATCAGCAATGCAAAAGTCCAGCTTAAGCATATTTTTCCTAAACCAATCATAAAAAGATACCCTTTCAACAAGTATACAAAGATTGGGTCAACTGATTTCAGGTGAACAATAGTGTTCCTTGTTGATAAACGTAAACTCTTTCTCATTCAAAATGTACATATCTTATATTTGGGTTCTCTCATCCAGTTATTGAACACATTTTGGTAAAAATAAAACCTCTAACTTATACGTTTATGAAATGCTTATGAATATATGTATTTGTTATATATTACTCACATATAACAAATACTGTAGTTAGAATAGCCACTTGGGTCTAGTTGAACTGATGACTGGTGTGACTTGTCACCAAATCACATTTCATGACACAGGTCTCCAGACATATTCATTCAAGCTTCACTGATTCACTCCTATTCAAAATTATTCCTGTACTGTATTTCCATTACCAGCAATGTGGTAAATATCTTGGGGGTTTCTCAAATCAGTCCAGAACTGTGGAGAGTATACTCTCAGTTTATCTCTTCATACCATCTTTGCCATAGAAAAAGTGTTATTGGTTTCTTTTTACAACCCCCACTCCATAATTAGTAATTCTGGTGACTTGGCAAAGTGAATATTTGGCAGATTATGCTGTCTTGATTGCATGTCAACATATATAAGTTGAGATAGTGAAAGATGGCTGCTCCTTCTGAGGAACAGCAGTAGAGTTGGCACAAGCATTGTTCTGCAAGCTTGGATGTTGAGCCAATGCATCACAGTGTAAGTGTTTGGCATTTGCTTCTTTTTAGGAAATGTATGGAAAATCTGACATGATCTTCCAAGCTTGACATCTATCCATCAGCAATAAGCATATACAAACCATAGTTTGATTCTCCTCCTTTATGTACAGCAAATTTTTACTGGATGCAGGTAGGAAAACAAGAAGGAGAATAACTAGATTCCACTTTTCCAAAATAACTTGATTATACTCAACAAGGATCATTCACTGTTTTCATCTTTGTCTGAAGATGCAGGACTATCTCGAGGAGGCAGCAGGTCATAGTGGCAAGGGATGTGGCTGTTTTTTGGTAAATCATAAAGACCTTGGCTGATAGGTCCATTATTACTTAAAACGCCTTGGACAACACTAACTGTTGGTTCTGCAATTTAAAAGAATGCATATATTGTTACTCCTATATTGTAAATGGGAAAGAATAATAAGATTTAATGAAAATCAATGAAATCATTCATTTAGGAGTCTCCATGCTTTAAAACAGAGGTCTCAAAGGGAGGAAGCTGCTGGTAGCAAGGAGCTTTGCCAGGAAAGCAGACATCCCCACTTGCCTGCCACCCACAGCTTTTAAACTCATTTGGAGCAACTTCCCTCAACTGCCTCAACCAGTAGCAGATAGAATGAGGCCAATGTCACTCAGGGCCTTCTTGGGCTCCACAGTTCTTAGGGTGTAAGACAATGGCCAGTTCAGGAAAGAAGAACAGGTGGGGGTACTTATGCCATTTTGAATTGCCCCCCCCCCCCCCAAATAAAGGTGGGATTAAAAATCTAATCAGTCGTAGAAAAGGTGTTTTATTTCCAGGAGTGTGTGTGTGGTGAGAGATCTTTGGGCCATATTGAAGTATATATTGGGTTCTGATAATGAAGCTCATGAATACTTAACTCTTTGGAAAAAAATATACTTTAAAAATAGGTGGTAAAATGTTCTATTGGAAAGTTTGGACAGAAGCTGGGCGAATGACTTTAAACCAATTTGTAATGGATGTTTTAAGGATTTGTCCTGACTTCAAATTGAATTTGGTCTTCCCAGTTCACAACAGTGGTGGTATCTTCAACTTAAGCATGTTCTAATGGACCAATATGGACCAGATGCTTTGCCTGTTTCAAAGGCACCTGAGATACTCAATTATTTGAAGGAACCCATGACAGAAGTAAAACCCATAATATATCTCTATCAAAAACTCAAGAATATTAAAATAGACACTTCTGGGATATTTAAAACATGGACTAAGGAACTAGAATCTTTGATAATGCCACATCAAGGGCTTCATGCCCTTACAAATATTAAAATGGCATCAACAGACTTGAGATTAAAGTTGATTCGTCAAAAAATCATATTTAGAGAATATTGAGCTCCCCAAAGAATGTGCTTGAAAGGATAGACATCAGCTTTCTTTGTTGGAAGTGTAAAAAATTTGAGGTATCATTGACCCATATGATATGGTCATGTGATCATCTGGTATCTTTTTGGAATGGTATTTTAATGTAAATAAAAAGTAAAATGGTATTTTAATGTATATAAAAGTGTCACTATGTGAGATAGTTCTTTATTTTGAATTTGGATTTCCCTCTCTAAAGCTTCCATCCATTGGTTCTTCTCCTACCCTTGAAGAACTCTTTCTGCTGGACTCTTCCTCACTCATTACCCTGGAGCTTCCAGATTGATAGTCCCAACACAGCACTGACCTATTTCCTTCTTGGCCCTATGTACCCCACATGGACACAACTTCCCAAAGTAACTGGTCCAGTTTCTGCCTCAAGCTGTTCGCTTTACGCCTGTGACAGCCAAACAAGGTAGATGAAGCTTAGGCTCCAATCTTCAACTTAATTCAAAATCAAACATCAGTGCTTCCCCATTAATTATAACTGGAAAACATAACATAGCAGTTGTGTCACATACGTGTTTATTAAATCAATTTTACCCTGGTTTCCATGACAAGAAATCTGAAACTGAGCTGAATTTGCAGAAATTATAGCTTCTTATAACAGGATGACACATGCCAAATTGAAGACAAAACATTTTTTTTTCTTTAAGAGCTGCCAATATCATTTTCATTTCTTGGAAAATTGGAAATAATTTTCAGGCATAGTTGTCTTTTCTGACAGATAAATCCTGCCAAGTTTCAGATAATTATGTCCAACAATTTTATATTGTTTTTCAACAACTACCAAACCAAATATTGCTTCAAGATAAATAGCCAAAGTGAAATGGTGAAAAAACAGTTCAATTTCACAGTATTTTTATTTAACAAATTTGTTCAGTGATGTATCATTTTTTCACTTTGGACTCACTAAAGACTTTTTTTTACCAGTTATATGAAAAGGCTTTAGTGCTGAGGTCCTTAGGTTAATGAATTAGTCCTCATGTGGCCCACAAAATTATTTCTGCTATAAAATAATGTATTTCCTTTCTTCCCAGGCCTCTTTAATAATGGTATTAAATAATTTGCAGTCATCTTAAAACAGTATTTAATCATGACAATGCAAGATAGCTACATAATTAAACAGAGTAGAACATCATAGTGATAGTTACTAATGCCTTCTAATTTAGGTTTTTTTAAGCATGCTGTTCATTACCTTTATTTATAAGCTATCTTTAAATATGTGGTGGAGTTGTAGAAACTGACAGACTGTTGATGTTGAAGCAAAAACAACAAAAACAGAACAAAGGTTACTGTTGCATAAATGGTAAAATTACTAAAATTGGTACTTACCAACTTCATATACATTTCTGTTAGATGAAACAGAGTTATTAATTTCTGCATAGGCAGAATCCCTGTGTGCTGGTGACTTCATTTCAACGTATCCACATTCTGAATGTTTTGGCATAAGTGCTGGTGGATCTTTAATAGTAGCATATGGATTTTCAGAGCTACTTAAGGAACAGTTACTTACATTATATTCAGAATTCTTTATTAGATCTGAGAAAACATAAAATGATAATTTAATGGTACTGTAGAATGACAATGAATAACAAATTAATATTATTCTTTAAAATGTTTTGGTTATTTGTCAAGTTTCTATTTTTAGAGAACCAGTTTGGTGTAGTGGTTAAGGTGCTGGCCTAGAAACCAGGACTGTGAGTTCTAGGCCCCCTTTAGGCACAAAAGCCAGCTGGGTGACTTTGGGCCAGTCACTCTCTCTCAGCCCAACCCACCTCACACAGGATAAAAGGACGACGATGATGATAATTTTTAGCACACCTTATACAACAATATACAGTGAAACAAATCAGCAAACTGATTCATGCTAAGCCAAAGATTTCTTCTGTATTGTTTCAAATATTCACAGTGAATTTTATGAAAATGAAAGTCCTTGGAATAGTAGCTGATTATAAACTTGATATAAATCAGTACCAAGATGAGGCTGTAGAAAAGCCAATATAAATTTAGGCTGCATCCACAGAAATATAGTTTCTGAATCATGGGGAGTAATATTTCCACTTCAGTATTATAATGAGTTCTGCGCACAACTCTAGCATTCATATAAAATGGAAGAGGTTCAGAGAATAAGGAAGAAAAACTAAACCTTATGAAAAGAGACTGAAGAAGCTCAGAATGTTTAGCCTCAGTTTAGCACATGGAATATTGAAGATTCATAGTTTTTTGCTGATGGAACCAAAAAGTGTAATCAGAGAGGTGGTAGGCTTACATTCACTGGGAGCAAAGGTGGTACAGCTATCATTTTAATGGTTTACTTGATTGAGCAGGGGATAGGCCTAATAGCCAAAAAGATCCTTTCCAACTCTGATAAATAAAATGAGATAAAAACATAAATGTATGTGTCAAGGGAAGAAAATGTTAGGAAAGTAGAAGCAAAGATTTTTGTACAGAATCTCTTCATTAATATCCACTGCGTATGTTGCATAAAGTCCTGACGCTTTCACACACTTTCACCAAGATTCTCGAGAGCAACATACATTAAAATAAGGAATTAATATATTTTTGTCAGTATTTGTCACTGTATGGTAGGTTTTGCTAATTTTTCTGTAGTTATTTTTAGCCTTGTAGTATTGTCCCAAATCTATATTTTATTGTCTTTTCAGCTGTTTTTGGAAATAATCTGATCCCTTTGTCTTTGAAACAACCAGTAGCAATATTGGAGTGCCAATGCGCTTATATATAAAGAGTCCAGAGTGACTACTGGGTAGAAAGATGGAAAAAGGGACAAAGAGAAAAACCAATGTTTGCATTCTTTTTCTGTAAGTTCACGAATAATGCAACATATAAGAAAACATTACATAGTGCTAAAATATATTTTTGTAGTTCATGAATTAACATACTCTCAGTATTAATTTATAGTTCTAACATATTTTTATGGGTCCCATCCAGAATAAGGATCAGGTCCAGGATTGCTTAGCTTGAACACATCTACCATACGCCAATGTATTTTCCTTTGGGGAAATTTCATACTCACCTTTCAAGGATTTCCCCATACAACCTCTGTCAATTCCAAAAGCCCCTGTAAATAATGGAGAAGAAGAAAACCTAAATAAACTAGTAGCCCCCTCTGCTGGGAATAGTTATATTTATTGCACTAATTGTTCCTAATATCTAAAATCTATGGTATCATGCTTACAACTGGCTGTTCTTGTTTATACCTAGTTCATTGTGGTAGCCTCCATGCTTCCAGTCAGCAGGCAACGTCCCTGTGTAATCCATGACAGGGGCTCGCTTTTGAGGATCCACGTTTTTAAGATTCACAAACAGCTGGTTCTTGTTTGACTGTTTCAAACAAACAAACAAACAAACAAATAAATATATAAATATTACATAGTACATAATTATATATTTCATTGTATAGAATGCAATTGGAAGTATGGGGTTTTTACAAGCGTAGTCTTTTTTGAGGCATTTTACACATCCATCTAGTATATTTGTATACAGCCTTTTTCATTTTCTTACCTTTGACAGAGTCATCCTATTCATGTTGTTGGTATTTGCTGTATTTGAGCACTGTGTTAGAGTGTGATAGCTGGGGTTGGAGAAGTAGTGACTATTAGTGTTTCCACCATTACTATGAGAAATGGTTTCTGAAAAGAAAAAAAGTAGATGCTTCATCATTGCCCATCATCTAATTTATATCACAAGTCTTAAGAACTAGCTTAGATTTATATAATTGCTTTTCAATCCTTTTTCATTCCTAAATGCATCTTCTGAACGTAGTTTGGTCTCTTCCTCAGGGATAATGATTTTTTTTAAAAAAAATATACTAAATGATCAATTAATATTTCAGATCTTTATGAAAATAAAATGCATTCTAAAATTTATTTATTTAGTACTTCAAATTACTGCCAGCCTTTCAACAATTTTTGTGTGGATGTTTCAAATGCATCTTATTACCAAAATGAAATATAATTGTTTCTCAAACTCTAAAAAGGTCAAAACAGATACAATACTGGCTTCCGAGCTTTATCCATGAAATTTGCAATGTAACACATTGGGAACAGTCTTAGAAATATTCATTCCTTTCCCACAGCTCTTTTCTACATGTAAATATGTTTTTAAATAACAGATAATAAGTACATTGGCAGGAGCACTGATAGTGCTTAAGGCTAATCTATTTGGTCTCCCCATAAACTACTGAAATGACTATCTCTAAATGATCCTGATAAGACAAGACAGGGTAACTGAACTTTTCCAAATGTTATTGGATTTCCATCATGGTTCAATACTAGCCATTCTTGCTACAGCAGATGAGAACTAGAATTCAACAATATCTGGAGGTTCAAATATTATTCATTGCTGAGTTAAAGACATTAATTTGGTAGATTGCAATTACTACGGCAAAGTACTATACAGAAAGTTAGTAGTTAATAGGTAGAAGAGGGAAACAGAAAAGATTCTAGATTTTCATATTTTTTCATAGCACTGTAGTTTATCTATGTAGTTGCTAGGAGTCGAAAACAACTTGATGGCACGTATTCAGTCAATTAATCAATCAATCAAAGCAAAACACTTTGTTCCTACAGAATTTGCTAATACTGTACAAAGCCCTTAATCACAGAGAGGATTTTAAAAATTTCCTTTGCTAAAATTATGCCTAGCAGAGATAGAATTAATATTGCAGTACTGTATTCCTACCTGAAATTGTATAATCTGCATTGATAACCCTCACGGCAGGTGTATAGGTGACTGCTGGCATATTTGTTTCTTTCCCTTTCTGCTTTTGTCTATAAATAATGAACAAAGCAAGCAGGAAAAGGACGACAAGGACAAGAATTATGATTCCAGCAATGGCTCCAATCTGGTAAGAATCAGCTGGGATGGCAGCACTAGTACGGCTTAAACTGTTCAAGTTTCCTACAATGATTACCCCTGCTGTAGAAAACAAAAGAAATGAAAAGCCAGTCATAAACATATAAAAGAAATCCTATGTATACAGAAGACATCTTTTTTAATTGTGTAAGCCGAACAATATATATTAGAAGCATGTCACGTGTTCTGAGGTGAAAATATTGTCCATTCCAAACTCTATTCTAACCTACTGACAATGTTCTGACACTGTTCCAACCTTCATTCCCGTATTTTTGTTTTGAGTTAGAACAAACCATTTTGAAATGGGTACAGTTCCTGTACGTTTGGAACAAAGTTCAGAATGGCCATTCTAAGGCTGAAACAGGGCATTTGGGGATCATAACATTTCAACCTCAAAATATTTTGAACATTTCTAGTATGTGTTAATTTATAAATGATTTAAATATGCTTGAAAACATGCTAGAAGATAAGGTGCCTGGCACTCAGATTTTTTTGAAACTATGCTTTCACATAAGAATTAGGTTACATTATTGAGTTATACATTTAAAAGAGTTGTTTTAAGACACCTGGTTCTCAAAAATAACACCACACAGAGTAGTACTAGTAGTTAAGGTGCTGGAACAGAATTGGGTTCAAATTTCCAGTCAGCCATGAAGTTCTGTCACAGGCTTTAGAACAATCCACTACTGCCAGTGTTATTTTCTAACTGTTCTAGTCTGGGGTTCACGCAAACCAGTTATTAGTTTTTTTCCCCAAAAAATCAGCAGGCTAGAGATGGAACATGTCCATACCCTGCTGGAACTTGGCAACTTAAGTATTTCTGATTAATCACTACACCAGCAGGTCTTGGCACCATCCAGGGTGCCTGCACCAACCTTGCAACTGTAGCTAACACATCTTTTCTTCTGCTCAGTTCAGCCACTTTGGAGGCAGTGAGTCTGGGAAGGGAAAGGGAAGCAGCACCGAAACAAGGAGGAAAATAAGGGCCCGTGGCTCCTACAGTAGAGGGTGCCTGCACAACACCACTGTCCTTCCTTCTCTGCCCATCTCCTGTTGCAGACCTGCAGACCAGACTTGTCACACTATGTCTTGGCCTGTGGGAAATATGGTTGGCTGTGCTGCCCCTTGAGACAAATGGTAGGGGGCTGGGCGGCCTTTACCCTTATGCCTTCTTCATTGTTCTCCTCAGCAGCTTATCTCACTGCTTGCTTCTGAAGGTCACTCTGGAAGTGAATTGGTAGTTGCCTAACAACTGATTTCTGTTCAGCCTAACCTAAATGACCTAAAGAGTTATTACGACAGGATGAAAAGGAATATTTACATGAATGTCTGTCTAAAATTTCATGCTTTTTATAACTACCAATGCTTTTTAGAACCTACAACAATTAACATGTCTTTGAAGAACTTTCAAGAAACAATTTGGAACTCTTCAAAATATGTTTTAATTTATTTTGTAAGCCAAAAACTAAAATTGGAGAAATTAGCACATTTTTTCTAATTTGTTTTGTACTTCAAAAGACATAGTTTCTGAAATGTTATTTTAACTATATATCCAGTTACATTTAAATAATGCATATATTATGTTTGGCCTTCCTTTTGGCAGGTTATAATTATTAATTAATAATACTTTTGTAATTTTAATATATGTATTTAATTTAAATTTAATTATATTTCATCATCAATTATTTAATTATTGTCAGTTGTCCTGACTACTGGGTGGAACAAAAAGGCAGGATATAAAAATAAATAAATGACACACTATAGATTATTTTAAAAATTATTTCATGCCTTAAAAATTATGAAACATTTTATAATTTACTGTATATAAAAATTAGCCACAGTAGAATAAAATAGAGGTAATTTCCAAACAACTTTATAAATGTTACAGGAGTAAAATATAAAGTGCCAGACAGAAATAAGAATTTTTCAGAGTATATCTCTTCTTCTAAATTAAGCCCCCTGGGAATTCAACTGCCATTCCACTTTCTATGCAGAATGCTAAATAGTACCTAATACACCTTGGGGACTGTTTACGAAATGTTACTGGGAACAAATAAGATGATTTTTAATTTGAACACACTTAGTTCAGATCAACGTTTTTTAACGTAAAGGAGTTTACTTTTGATAAACATACATTAGACTGTGTGTTAAGTCTGATCCTAATCATGCTTGAGAAGAAATCAGTGCCATGTAAAAGATGATGAATTGTACCTGACTATGTATATATAGGACCGGGAGTGGGATTCTTGTGAAGCTAAAACTCTTAGCATTCTTTGCCATTGGCCAGGACTGCACGGCCAAGATACATTACATTTTGCAACAATTTAGTACGATCCTCCTTGTAATCAGAAAATTGAAATAGCAATGGCACCCTCACAAATATACTCTGGGAGGCAGTCCTGTCAGCATTTTTTAATGAACAATTTTTAGAAAATATTACCTTGGTCACATCTTGCTCCTTTCCAGCCAGGGCTACAATAACAGGTTCCAGTGATATGGTCACAAGTTGAGTTGTTCAGGCAGTCACATATTTGCCGACAACCATAGCCATAGGTACCTGGGGGACACTCTTTAGAAAGCACATGGAGTTTTTAGGTTTTTATCTTATTCAAATTTGCAGTCAGATTCATAGACCCTTTTCAAATACTAGTGACTATAAGCAGCTCAGAGTACAACTGCAACTTCCAAATCCTTAGCAATGGAGCATGAAGATACACAACATTATGGGTACCCATTGATCAGCAGTGCAGACATTGGTGGCAGAAGAGATTCCACTTCCCATATAGCATGTCCCTCCTCATCTTCTCTGAAAAGCAGATATGCTTTTCTTCAAGAACATGCAGGAGGGAGAATGAGAAAGGAAAGTCCTATTTCATGATATTAAGTTTTTCTGTGTAACAAAGCCCTATATGTTTACAGTTCTGTAAACAGATTAGTATATAAGCTCTTCTGAATCAAGCTCTAAGAATAAATTCCTATTGCCAGAAAACGTGTAGATGTTATCAGTCACCACCAGATGGCAACGTTTCATCATAAGAAATTATATCTAAGACATTGGCCATACCATGAAAAATGCTCATAAGTGCAGATCAAATACAATTTAAGATACATGCTTGTACAACGTAACATTCTCTCGATGAAAGATAATGTTGCCCCCACTTTTCTTAAAAGGCTCCACAGAAAATCAGGTTGCTAAAATAGCTGGGAAACCATTCATTACAATAGAAGTCAAACTCTCAGAATAAAATAATTTCTTCCATCTCTCTTGTGATGTTTTACTTATATTATAAAAAGTTATATGTTAGTAAATGCATTAATTAAAGTTGAAATGCAGATTCCTGGGCATTAACTGTAAACATTTTTTTTTTAAATACAAAGTTTAAGGGAAAAAATACTAGTAAAATGTTTCTCATAATATGCCAAAGCCAGCTAGAGTATTCAGAACATATATCAGTTTTTACAAAAAAGAAAAAGAAAATAAATTAACTTTCATTGGTAGCTTCATTGTAGAAGTTTTCTTTAAAAATCGTTGAAATGTTACTGAAAGTTCAACTAGAATAGAAACCTCCAACCTAATCCCCCCATTTACATCTAATTCTATTGATTTCAACAGAATTTGTATGCCAGTGACTTTGCCTAGAATTGCATTTTAAGGAGCTAACTATGCACTCTTAATTCCACTGAATTCAATGAAAATCATGACTTAAGATCAAACTTTAAAACAACTGCATTATGGACTGAATTCAGGATGTATACAATACAGTTTACAATGTATGAAGTACCACTGTCTTATGCATTAGTTATCAACGTGAAATTTTAATATAGTCAGCATTTTCTGAGTAAGAAAAAGAGCTTAGTGAGTTTTAATTATACATACATCTCCTCTTGACAATGAGTAAGAAGAGTTTCCAACTCACTCTGTTCACAGTGTTTTCCCATGAATCCTGTCCGACATGTACATTGGCCTGAGATGTGATCACAATCAGCTCCGTTCTCACACTGGCAGATTAATGCACAGTCTTTCCCATAAAACCCCAGTGGACATCCTTGAAGGAGAAATTAAGAAAATAAAATAAAGCAGCATACATTCAACGACCAAGACTCTAAAGCAGTGTTTCTCAACCTTGGCTACTTTAAGATGTGTGGACTTCAACTCCCAGAATTCCCCATCCAGCAAGCAAAGCAAATAACCTATGTCTGAAAATACATACAGTACTGTGCAAAAGTTTTAGGCAGGTGTGAAAAAATGCTGTAAAGTAAGAATGCTTTCAAAAATATATATTGTAATTGTTTATGTTTATCCATTTACAAAATGCAAAGTGAGCAAACAGAAGAAAAACCCAAATCAAATCAATATTTGGTGTGACTACCCTTTGGCCTCAAACCAGCATCAATTCTTACACTTGCACACTTTGTACACTTGCACAAAGTCAGGGATCTTGTAGGATTAGAGTCAGGTGTATGATTAACTAATTATACCAAGCAGGTGCTAATGTTCATCAATTTCATATGTAGGTTGAAACACAGTCATTAACTGAAACAGAAACAGCTGTGGGGGAGGCTTAAAACTGGGTGAGGAACAGCCAAACTCTGCTACTAAGGTGAGGTTGTGGAAGACAGTTTTATGTCACAGGTCATACACCATGGCAACACTGAGCACAGCAACAAGGCACAAGGGAGTTCTACCACATCAGCAAGGTCTCTCCCAGGCAAAAATTTCAAAGCAGACTGGGGTTTCGAGATGTGCTGTTCAAGCTCTTTTGAAGAAGCACAAAGAAAAGGGCAACGTTGAAGACCGCAGATGCAGTGGTTGGCCAAGGAAACTTAATGCAGCAGATGGAAGACACATCATGCTTACTTCCCTTTGATGTTGGAAGATGTCCAGCAGTGCCATCAGCACAGAACTGGTGGAAACCAGTGGGACCCAGGTACACCCATCTATTGTCCGGAGAAGTCTGGCCAGAAGAGGTCTTCATGGAAGAATTGCGGCCAAAAAGCCATACCTCCGACATGGAAACAAGGCTAAGCGATTTGACTATGCACAAAAACATAGGAACTGGGGTGCAGAAAAATGGCAGCAGGTGCTCTGGACTGATGAGTCAAAATTTGAAATATTTAGCTGTAGCAGGAGGCAGTTTGTTTGCCAAAGGGCTGGAGAGCGGTACAGTAAGTACCGCTTACTGACGGTAAGACAGTTTTGAGTGTCTGCAGGCAACAGTGAAGCATGGTGGAGGTTCCTTGCAAGTTTGGGCCTGCATTTCTGCAAATGGAGTTGGAGATTTGCTCAGGATCAATGGTGTCCTCAACGCTGAGAAATACAGGCAGATACTTATCCATCATGCCATACCATCAGGGAGGTGTGTGACTGGCCCCAAATTTATTCTGCAGCAGGACACAACCCCAAACATACAGCCAATGTCATTAAGAACTATCTTCAGCATAAAGAAGAACAAGGAGTCCTGGAAGTGATGGTTTGGCCCCCCAAGAGCCCTGATCTCAACATCATCCAGTCTGTCTGGGATTACATGAAGAGACAGAAGGATCTGAGGCAACCTACATCCACAGGAGATCTATGGTTAGTTCTCCAAGATGTTTGGAACAACCTACCTACAGAGTTCCTTCAAAAACTGTGCAAGTGTACCTAGAAGAATTGATGCTATTTTGAAGGCAATGGGTGGTTACACCAACTATTTATTTAATTTGGGTTTCTCTTCTGTTCACTCACTTTGCATTTTGTAAACTGATAAACATAAACAATTATACTGCATATTTTTGAAAACATTCTTACTTTACAGCATTTTTTCACACCTGCCTAAAAGTTTTGCACAGTACTGTAATTCATAATTTAAAGAAGAGATAAAACATATTCTTTAAAAGTGTTTATAATTGAAATAACACTTGTCTAATAAAAATGGTGACTGACTTACTTAGAAGGACCCATTATGTTTAAAGGGTATAGTTCCAAATAAGTTGCATAGGCCTATGTTCTAAATCTCAGTACTTCATTACTTCGAAAGAAATCCAATGGATTTTCAAGAGAGAAAACTTTTTTGCATATATTCTCAGCATAGAGAATGCAGAGTTATAAAACAATAAAATAACAGAGCAGAAAAGAACTGAATACTAATGACTCTAGTAACACAGAGTAACAGTACGACTCTGTACTTCTTCCTAACATTATGTAATTCTGGTGGAATGTAAAAGTTATATTATTATAACTGTAGGAGATGAGTATTCAGAAGACAAGCCCCCTCCCTCCCCACCAAATCAGTAATTTTTTCAGAAGTAATTTCCATTACTAGTGAAAATATTAGGATGGCTACACACTCTTTAAAAATGATTCTGAAAAAAATGTTATATGAACATCTAAAAGTATGACCACAGAACCTCCCCATAATTCTTTAAAGCAGCCTGACTTTCTTCAGGCTTCTATGTAATTCACTTGTTCAAGTCAGCTGTGACAAAGCATTGGCACTTTTGGGGGGGTTCATGCAGGAGCCTAAAAGAATCAGACTGCTTAAATGAATAGAAGGGTGCTGTATTCATGCAAATCTGATGCATTTCTAATAATTTTTGAAACACGCATAGCTGTAATGTTTTAATATCTCATTCAGATTTATGTACTATAGAAGTACCACCTGCTGACTTATGAATAATACTACTTCAGGCATTAAAAACTTCTGAGAAAATGGAAAGCAATACGAATTGCAAACAGATTATTTTGTAACCCAGCAGGAGCTCCTAAATTTTAGTTTGGATATTACTGGCTGTTTCTGAAATCCAGAATAAATTTATCAGGGTAAATATGTGTAACTCACTTTGTGTGCAATAGAGGCCAGTCCATCCTGGTGTACATTTGCACTCTCCATCATAAGCACTACAGTGAGCTCCATTGTGGCAATTGCATGTATGAATACAGTTTGGGCCCCAATGGGAAGGAGGGCAAGCTGAAACAAAACAAATCAGTTAATCTTATTTGATTAATTAAAACTAATTTAATTAATTAAAAATAAATTAAGTCCAGTGTAGTGATTCTTTCACCACAAGGCTTTGTGAATCTTCATCATATAAACCAAAATAAAATTGTGCCATAAAAATCATACTTCTCAGTTAAATCTGGTCATTATATTTGACAATATCATATTTGATAAGAGGATTGGGGTTTTTTTCCTGAAATAATGACTTGTGAATTGAAGGAGTCACTTTACACTAGCTGAGAAGAAGCTGAGAAAAACAAAGGCTAAGAGTTGCAGATGATTGCAGAAATAGCTACTGAAAAGAGAAGATGCCTTGAAGTTCAGCAGGTGCTTGAGAGGAGCTGGTTATCTGTGATTTTAACTATAATTAACATTAATTTTGTAATGCCTTTCCTCCATTTTCTTTCCTTGTTGTCTAGCTATCTCTTCCCTTCTTATTTCCATCCAAATTTCTCCCTGCCTTTCCTCCTTCTTTTCATTGTAGCTCCTCTTCTTCTTGCTCCAGCTCCATCCTAATTTTTCCTTATTTATTTTTGCTGTTTCTGATGGAAGGGGGAGAGTAATATATGTGTTGAATGCTTGTAGGTTTCTGCCTGTGATAATGGTTTGTGTGTGATAGAAGGGTTGGTATATTCAGAAGAAGGCTCAGTAAAATTTATAAATGGGGTTACGTCACTTTGCAGGCAATTAATTTTATTTTTGTCCTAATTATGCCCTCTTTTGAAATATGTTTTTTAGCAAATCAATATCCACACACACGTATGCACATACAATATCCTACGTACATCCATTTATTAAGCAGGCAGAATTTTCTAAGACTGATTTACACTGATTGACAAGATGAGGAAGACTGGAATTTCATAGGGTTTATAACTATGTTTATATTTTTTCTTTCGAATCTTCATTTTGGGAGGGATCATCTTCCTTGTAGGTAAATACAGTTCTAGAGTGGTCATATTTAAAACAAGGTAATACAAATGAACTTTTAAATACTGGCTGTATTGACCTTTATTATTGCTATAGTATGCATCATCTAAATGAATGTTCTTATTTATAAACTATATTTCTACATATTTCGATAATTAAAATATAATGAAGAGGAATAGGGAACTTACAATTAGGGAGTAGGTTTTGCCTGACAAGAAATTCCAGTGACTGCTATATATCAAATGCATGTGAAATATATAATAAAATCAATATTCAAATTCTTGTCCCTTTTTCTCCTGCCCAGGTAATATAATAAACCAGAAGCCAATCCCTCTTGTTGGGGAGGGGGAAAGAGGCAGGATTAGGCACAATTTCTGCCTGATTTCTGGTTTGGTAATTGAGTGATCTGATAGCAGACTATCTGTGAGTGACTGTGTGGAAAGTGGG
This sequence comes from Liasis olivaceus, assembly GCA_030867105.1. Lineage (NCBI taxonomy): Eukaryota > Metazoa > Chordata > Lepidosauria > Squamata > Pythonidae > Liasis > Liasis olivaceus. The sequence goes on from CM061348.1 coordinate 206,157,681, forward strand.
CCTCACAACCGATCTATCTATCTATCTATCTATCTATCTATCTATCTATCTATCTATCTATCTATCTTATATTGTTATATTTATTATAAAATTGTATTCTCTATATTCTTTATATTTTTATTTATATTATATTTATCATAAATTTATAAATTAAATTTATAATACCAAAAGCAAATTTAGTCCTACAGGATACCTTGCCCATTCTTTAAAAATCATTTGTTTTAGTGGTGAATTTGGAGCCTTTACCACGTATGGAAAGTATGGAAAGACTCCTATATATAGTGAACTGGCCATTTTCATGGTCAGGTCTGCAATGGCCTACTGGCCAATGCTATCTTCATTCAGAGTGACTACTGAATCTTTTGCATAGGGGACCTTGGGAGACAATGTGGGGGTAGGGTGGGGTGGAGGTCATTGCCACATATAACATTAACAATACAGTACATGGAATAAAAGAGCATATGATAAAAATATCCAGTCACATGATTAAAACCATTGTTATCATTCAGAAGAGACTTCCGTAGATATTACTAATGCGGTCCATAGCCCAGATCTGACTAAAGAGTGGTTTTTATTTTCATCACTCCAGTAATCAATAAATAATCAATAATTCTTTCCAAGTTATAGCTCATTATTTCTGGAAAAAGGAAGTAAAAAAAAGTTAAGCAGATCCTTTCAGATGAGAATGGTCCAGATGAGTTATTGCAATATGAAAATATGCAGAGTATTTATAATGTGATTTTGTTTGAGGGAATATGCATAGCAAAATTACGCAATTCTTAAAGAAAATATTTAAAATATAGCCAGTGGGAAGACTACAATAAGAACCTCAAAATTTTGGGTTAAATTACTTTTTCTTATTCCCTCCATAATGAACAATTTCTTGTGGAGAAGCCAGTGACTGTGATGAGTAGGGTTTGCAAAGTCATACATATAAAAACATTTCAGAGTTTTACAGAGATAATTCCAAAGTCATTCTAAAGTAATGGGGGTACTTTAAATATTTTAAATATTAGATATTTTACAGGAATATTTAAAAGAAATATTATTTCTTTTACAGGAATCACATAAAATGGACTTTTCCTAGCTTAACATAGATCTCCTTTCATTCAACCGGCACATTTTCCATCAGTTATCAAGTGCTAATTGGTAAGGAAGAAGAACCATTATTCAACAAGATAAATGTGCCTAAGAATTCTGAAAACACAAGACATAAAATCCATTTTTTTTCAATGTATATTTTTAAGAGGAAATCACAAAGCACTGATTTATATGAATAAACATTAAAATAATTAGCATTTTGATATGGCTGTTAGTATGTCTCAGAAAAGAGATGTATAATTTATGTTTTACTATTTAAAAAATATATGAAATGTAGCATGGAATACTCAGGACTAAAATAGCTGTGAATAGACACAGTAGAACACTGTAATGCAAGAAACATGACCAATGTACTAATACAAAGGAAATACTGTAAACCAAAAATTAAACACCAAATATGTTTTCATATTATAGCAATAATCCACTTAGAAACCCACAAATTTATCCATTATGCCTGCAAGAGCCTATCCAGCCTTCCCTAAAGGATCCAGGTTACACTGAACAGGGCAGCTGATCAGGAATCTGCAGATACAGCTAGTCCAAAGAAGAATGGAACATTCATCACTCTTATTGCCATTGTGTAGGCCTGAATGTGGGCTCTTATCAGTATTTGGTCACTTCCACTTCTGTTTTTCCACCACCATCACTCTAGGCATCTTTTCATTTACTTCATTTCCATCAAATCCTCAGTAAAGCAAGGACACACCTGGGACTGGTAAAGAAGCCAAGGCCTCGCAGGAGCATTGTTATTCAACATTCCCGCTACCTCCATATTCCACTGCTTGCCAGGCACAAGATGGAACTGCCTGCCAAACTGTCAGGAAAATCCTCTGAAAACTGTCCAGATCCCTTTGGCACCCACCCATGCTAATAGGTCTACTCCCTCTACTGAGTTCCAGGACATCCATGACCTGCAGTTTAACAGGGAAGTGATCTGACTATAGCAAAGGAGAGATGTTAATATTCTCCATATCCAGATCATGTCTCACCTGTTGAAAATAAAGATCAGCTCCACCATGTGCCCTCCAATGTAAGTTGGGTCTCTGGTGATATGACAGGCCCATGGTCGCCATGGAAGCCACAAAATAACCAGTTACACTGGACCCATTTCCCACGGCATGGAAATATAAGTTACTTAAGACTAAAAGCCTCATGATCCTCAACTCCTGATCCAAGATGAGATCCAGGAGTAGTCAGTACACCAGGAGCAGCTGTCATGGAAAGCTCAGATTCAGAAGAGTCTGAGCTAGAAGACACTACTTTTGATGCACTAGATGAAGGCCAGGAAGGGCTGGGGGGTACAACTCCAGAGGCCCTGGATAAATGCCAGTCTCAGGATGGGCCTAGCAATCAGATACCTTAGGCTAATGGAGATGAGGAACGTGCAGGGCAGCTGGCAGCATTAAGCAATGAGAGACCAAATCCAGGACCTCTCCCAGCCCTAGAGCACATTGTGCAGAGTGCCAAGCAGTACAAAGGCATTCTGTCTACACCTGCACCACGTACTATTTAAGAATGATGCAACCCTCCATTGGAAAAAAACTGTTCCACCTAATGGAACTGTGCATTTGCCTCCTGAATCTATTTCCTGTGGATACTCTGCCCCTTGGAATCCAGACCACCTGATAACTCATCTTATCCAACTTGGATTTTTGGACTTCTGGACTGTGTCCTAACTATGCTTTTGCTTTCCCCACTTGCTCTGACTACTTGGAAGCTTGGCAGACAAGTTCCCTAGGGACTGGTACTTTGTTGTTTCAGGCATGTACTTGCACACCCACCCTGCACAAACCTGAAGTAAAGTCTTGCAATTAACTCCTTGGTGTGTGTGCATCACTGACTTTAGACAGGACAGCAGTTTATCATTGCTGCTCAGTTCCACACACAGGCATTCGGATCTAGGCAATGCTTCCTACTACTGCAAAAGCTCAGAAACAATCATGACTACCTCTGACCCTCCTTCACAGCCTTAACATCATTGTTGCTGGAAGTCCTGAAATACAGCTGGACATATTTCTCAGTAATACATTCCAGATCCACATGATCAACCATCACTATATCACAGACAAACACAGTTTTATTATGTACAGAACTAGCATTTACCAACAACAGCTTGAGGCTAAGATGGTCAGTAATACAGATAACTGGACCCAGGAGAAAAACAACTGGCTCAGAAGATGCAACACTATGTAGGTCCTGTTCTCTTAAACTAGCTTACCCAGTGTCCCCACTGTCATTTACCAAGAATCTAATCTAAGCCCCAGTTCCTCCACCATCCCATTTAGCCCCTTCCATCCATCCATTCCATTAGCACAGACCACCATATGCAGAGCACATTTGCAGATAGATCCAGACCACTCAACACAACCACTCAATTTTACTAACCACTACCTTCTGCTCATCCTCCAGAACGTACAATATAGAATCATTCAACACACCAACCAAAACCACAAGACTCACGTATCTTCATAACTGACCAACCTTCAAACTTTTCCTTGACTTTTCATCCTACTGCCAATTTACCTCTCACAATACATTAGCAGGGGCAAGAATCCTTTCTCCCCATTCTCTTACTTCAGAGGAAGCCTTCCTCACCACTCCTGGATCTCAGCTAGGGATCAGAAACTCAAATACCTGTACATTCCTTTGTTTCTCCTGTCCAGTCCAAATGCAATCTATCACCAACTATGTTTTATCATTTTTGTGTTCTCAGGAGCTGCTGAAGCTGGTTACTCTGAGTTCTCTGTTCTCTAGCACACTGACCTCCCCAGCAGTCTTTCCAATCCAGCTAGATTATTCTTACTTTCCTTTTCACAACCACTGTTCAACCTTCCATTCCTCTTCATCTTGTTGTACAGTATGTGCTTCTGCTCACTTTGAACATGAGCCAGTGTTACCCTCTCACTTATGGTCACTTCTGCTGTAATGATGACCATGACATTTCTTTCTGCAAGGCAGCCAGGAAGATGCTGCTTACATGGATCACTTTCCTCAGTCTGTACTGTCCTTGAATAGTAGCAGCGGCCCAGCAAGCAAACGCTTCCTCCCAAATTTCCCAACTTTCTCAAAAAGTCCTCCAGTTCTATCAACTTCATATGCATACATAAGAAATAAGAGCCAAATCTACAATTAACCAGTGAGATAACCACATGCTGAAAGCAGGGTAGTAACTCCTGGACATTTCTTCTAAGCCTTCCAATTATTTCTGCCTAGTAGAGGACAGAAGGGTTTATGTCACTAAACGAGCCTGTTGTGAGTGAAACATACTGCTTCAGGTATTGGAGGGCAACAGTAGCTCTCCCCCACCTCTGTATTGTTTCCCTTAATTCTATACCTTCTATACTAGTCTCTTCTGTGCCCACTAATTTTGCCAGCCAACTCCTCTCAGAAACACATTTCATCACCAGAGGTGAAGTAAAAGCCATTTCCAAGTTTGTTTGTTGTTTGTCTGTTTGTTTCATGGAATGAGGTATTAATATGCCTTGGCCAGCAAAATGTCTGACAAACACTGATAAAGGCATGTCTACTGAGAATGTATCTGATGAAAAAAACAAAATCTCTTTAATGAAGGGGTTCTAGTTCTCAAAAATATCTGCAATGATATGATGGCAATTGTGTACTGGGGAGTAAATCCTACTGAAACAACGTATTTCTCAGTTTTCCCTTCTCTCTAAATTGTTTTCACTTTCAGACTCTACAAAGTGTTTTCTTATCCTATTAGCTCTTATTGTAGCTGTTTTTCTCTTGGAGGGGGAGTCACTTGGAACTAAGCTTCATCTTTTATCTCAGACTGTAGACAGCTTCTCCCTAGCTTTGCTCTTTGCTGTTTCTTTTTGTTGGTCCTATGCTGACTCAGTTCTCCTTTTAACTGTGCAATGCTGTACTGTAACCAGATTATGGTTTCTTTAGATGATCTGACATGCTCTAAGCTCAAATATGCCAGCTCCTTCTCTGTTACAGCCCAGACTGCAGCACCATCAGCCAGAGGTTGTCCAACCTCTGATGGGCAACCATCTTGCCCTCCAGCCATCCTGGCCTGTATCTGAGTTCTATTTATCAGTTAGCAGCTGACAAGTAGGTGGGGAACATACAAGGCTACATATTTCTTCTAGGAAAGTTGTGAATCTCCTGTACAGGAAAGAACTTGCATCTTTGAGAAGCTTGACTTCTCTCTAAAACACTAGGCACGCAGGGAAAATCTGCACTATTTTAGTGCGCTATAGCTGTGCTTGTCTTCACATCCATATAAAGGAGGGCTCCATATCATCCAGCCTCTTTTATGTGAATATCTTTCCATGGATAACATATAGGAAGGTTTTTATTTATTTGTACAGCAAATGCTTAAGAGTCTGCTGAATTATTTATAGAATTTATATCAATGGCTATATTATAAAGCTTGAATTTTTCAAAAGTGAAAAACCACATGGCATATATTTCATGCGCTATTAGAAATGCAAATATATTGAGATATATTAGTCATGCTGCTCTAATCATTTTATTTCTGTTAAAAATATGTTCTTAATCACTAGAGGAATATTAAACAGAACTAAACTGTAATGAAATGTGCCCCAAACAGAAACTTCCCAAAGAAGGAAATGCTAGTACTTACGCTGGGAACAATCACTACCAATCCAGCCAGGATAACATTGACAGGATTTGTCAATTGGATTACAAGTTCCATTGTTAGTGCACGTGCAAACTCCTGCACAGTTCTTTCCAAATCTGCCACTAGGACAAACTATAGAAAGAAGTTACAGAGGTCATGAATATTTACATTCTTATACTTGTGCGCTTTACTTTTATTTTTTTATTTTTTAGATACTTTTATACTAATAGTCAGATGTCAGTAGCTGAGTGGATGGCTAATTAGGAGTTACCATTTTTTCCTATAACCTTTGCTTCTCCCATCCCATTCTTTGGTTTCCTTCTCTTTGTCTCTGCAGACTTCTCACATCCTCCCTTTATCCAGGACTCACTACTTCTGTCTGCCTTCTATTTATTCCTTATTTCTTTATCCCTGCTTCCTCTATATGGTGCATCCACCCTCCCCCTTCTCTTCAGCCCTTGTTCTTATTTAGTACTCAATATTCTTATTTCAGTAAGTGAAAATATCATATATGGAAAACGATTACCCTGACATATTTTATTGTCCGCACAGGGTAACAAAAAAATTAGGAGTAGTCTGGGAGCATCTTTTCTGATTAACAAAGGCATCAGCTTTCATGAGCTGTAGTTCACTCCATCAGATGAAGTGAAGATGATTATTTGGCAAAGGTGCTACCGGATTCCACCTGCTTTTTTTTTTTTTGCCACAAGGTGAACAGTGATTTTTAAAGAATACCTATATGTATTTAAATAAATTTTATATATAGCAGGGAAAAAGATGTTTGAAAATGCAGAGCCGCCATTTGAATTTAATTTTTTGACCATAAATAATAGGCCTGTACCTATCATTCACTGGATGATGCTATCCTCCTCGTAGTACAGCAACTCAAAACAATTTGCACAAGCCTAGCAAATGTGTTATAAGGAGAAAACTGGGAACAGTTGGTGGCATTATTTTACCATTCCTACCTTCATTACAGAGAGCTCCAGTAAAACCAGGTAAACAATCACATAGTCCTGTCACATGATGGCATGGGCCACTGCTGTGAACACACTGGGGGCACGCCTGGTTACAGCGATGACCATAAAATCCTGGAGAACAAACTGAAAGAAGAAAGATGCCATCATATTCACCTTCCACACATACTTATCAAATCTACAAGAAGTGATCTGGATTCATCTGGAGAGACTTGGAAATACTTGAGAAGTTCTCATTTATGCAGATTATTTGTTTCATATAGTTAAAAGCATTAAGTTTCCTTCAAATCAAGCTGGTCTCCTGATCCAGTTGAACCCCCACTGACATTATGGATACATCTGTATTGTTTTCTTGGCAATATTATCAAAACAATATACTATTGCTTCTTACAGCGTTTTTTTTCCAATTTCCAAAGTTTTACCTCCTAAATAATAATTACTTAAGATTTAAAGACAGTAAGATACACAGTGAAGCTTACCTAAAATTTCTGTTATTATTTTTATTATGGAGTCACTTTATATCAAATCATTATCCTCATAATTATACTTTTTCTTGTCATAGTTGTCAATAATGTAATATTGTTTTTTCTATAACTAGACCAGTCTGAAATCACTGCAACTGGGCAGCTTAAATATTTTTCTCAATACAAGGACAAGTGCAGAGAGCTGCACACTGCTGCTTGTTTTTATTCAGCTCATGACTTAAAGGGAAAAAAAAACCCCAATTCACTCTCATGCCAATACACCAACCCTTTCTTCAGAGATATATCACCATTTGGATTTATATATCACTAAGGAAGAAAGAAGCCGTTGGGTAGAATTTGTTTCTTTATATCTCTAATATTCTAGCATTCCTTTCATGACCAATCAGTATATTAAGCAATGTTTCAAGTTAAGTGCCTGTTCTTAAGTTTCAAAGGTAAATTTTGCCTTTACATTTTTTAGAATTGCTTAGAAGTCAACTGGCCTGACATACTTGAAACAGGTTCCCTAAGGGGGGGAAAAAAGCATTCCAGTAACATCAGTTTTTCAGTAAAAGTTTGGCACATCCATAATTTCTTCCTCCTCTCTTCATCCAAGTTAGCTGTCGATGTATAAACATCATTAGTGCAACAATTGTTTTAAATGCTACGTTGTCCTGAATATACTGAGATGCACTGTCTTACAACAGAGAGAGTCCCTGGACTATCTCTATGATATAATGCCATTACATCATTTAATTTACAATGCTTCTGCATTAACTGAATGATTAACTCTGAAAGTCATTAGAGATGGTAACAATTGTTGCTAGTTTTGCAAACTATGCATCAAGGGTGGCTGCTATGTAGCTTCAGTTCAATTCAATGGAGGTTATGTGGGAGTACATTTGATGGAATATATATTCTATAGAATAAAGGGATGATTTAACGTCAACCACTCAGATTATTTTGTTAATTAAGATGCATGAGCATATTGTTAATTAAGATGCACCAGTTTATGTATCCTGGACTACCACATAAATCTCATGTCATGAGTCAGATTCCAATTTATAATAACTAACATGAAATGCTTAGAAGAATTAAAATGATAATATCATAAAGTCATATTTTTCCAGCATTCAGAGCCAGGATGTCAGTTCCCTCTCAGAATAAAGACTCATATAAAGGTATGATGGATCACAGAAAATGTCTATTCTTTGGTAAGGATTTTTAGAAAGAGTTTATGGGTAAAAGGAGCACAATTGGAAAAAAAAAGTGGGTAGTGTCATGAGAATTAGAGCAAAGAACAGTTAGTAACTAATTAGAGTGGGAAATAGACAATGGAAATGTAAGTCAATATAACCAAATTATATTAAGAAACATTCCCCAAAGGTGTGGTTTTAAAACAGGATTTGACTCAATCATACAATTAAGTCATTTATTGCCATTGTTTTGTTTCAGCTGGTCTTCCTTAATCATTACCCTCCTCCTTTTTCATTATTGGGATTCTCCTTATGTATATAATCATTACTTTTTTTTTCTACTTTAGTTTTTTATAATATGTTTAAATAATAGTCTCTAAACCTTCTGCTTCAGTTGATTTTTAATAAGTCAATGAATTAATTATAAATGTAGGCCATCAATGGGCAAAGAGGAACTTTCTTCTATTTACCTCTTCTAGGTAGATTCTGCTTTAGTATCATTTTTTTTAATTAAGTTTTCTTAGCCTTGCAACTAAAATATAAGTAGTATACAATAGTTCTACTGATAGCATACCCTTAACCATGCTTTGAATTGGCCAAGTAGTTTAGAATTGACCAAGTGGTTTAGAAGCTCTCTGTGTCAATGCTAGTAGCTACAAGAATTTACCAGGGAGTAAATAACTCAGAATTGTCATAAAGTCCAGTATGGAGCTACCAAACAGAACAGAGTATTTATTTTCATTAGCTTTCCTGTGGGTACTGGATCCATCCTGATTAATTTTTCTTGTCCGATTTAACAGAGGCAGTTAATGGTACTTCCTCCAAGTATATTATTGTTTAAAATATATGACTATAGTTCTTTTTGATGTTGGATGGTGGGGTCAATATGTACATTTATATACACACAATATATGGCAAATTTACAAATGAAAAAGTAGTAAGATTACTATCTCAACATATCATTTTGTAAGAATTATTTTTTTTTTTCCTAACATAAAGTTGTTTGCTTATATATTAGTATTGTAATCATACTAAACAAGGAACAGGAAACTCACTTCGTTGACAAGTAGTACCCCTGTAGCCAGGTGCACACTCACAGATTCCTTCATCTGGAGAACATGATGCTCCATTTTTACAGTAACAGGACAATGAACAGTTTGGACCCCAGTGCCCTTCAGCGCATACACTGTCACAATGCATACCTGCAAACAATTAATATGTACAATTATCATTAATCCAATACAAAAATTACCAGGAATAAAACAGAGAATGAAGCATAATGTAAGCCTGGAATCTCAGCATGACTCCTGTAGGCTTCCATATACCTACTAACAGATCAAGTGATGTCTGCTAGACTCTATACCCTTTCTATTTCTTTCTCTCTTTTAAATGGGAAGCCAGCAAATTGTAAAGCAACGTGGTAGCTCAAGTACATATTTCCAAGAATACTTCTGTGCTGTGCATATAGAGGAACTCTTTGAAAGTAAAGTGAGAGTCATCTGTTTAGAAACACACAAAAGTTAAATCAAAATTATGCATATCTGACCGAAAAGGGACACTGATGTAGAGATTATTTATGTATGTCTGATTGTTTACTATATCTGAAGCCACACAAAGTAAGTTTTGGGACACTGTGAAACAAAGCCTCTTATTAAAGCAGGGAGAGAATGAACTCAAACTAGGGAAAAAAAGGGAGAATTGCTATAAGAAATAAGAAACCAAAATGATTGGGTGACTGATCTGGAATAGCTCTCATTAGATAGTGATACACTATTCAGCTGATGCCAACAATGGAATCTTTTGGGTTTCAGATCAAGACCTACTTATTTTCCCAGGCAATTGAAATTACTTGTATCTGTAATTTATGAATATGTTGCCTTGCAGCATTATGTAATTGCAATATATTGTGATTAAATCATTTTTTGAATAGCTTAAATATCTGAGTTTAATCTATTAGAAGGGCAAAGATTAAATAATAATTTTAAATATTATTTAAGTATTTAAAAATATATACATTTTTAACCAAATAAAACACTAACCAAATAAAAGTAATGGAAGCCAAATTCACTTGATTGCACAAAACAAGTCACTGGAACTACAGTCTCTCTTTCTTTTACAGTTAATAAAAATAATTTTATGTATTTGGTAAAACTAAACTTTTTCTCTTTTTAAAAAATAATATATTGTATATTATGTCTGGAATTATCTTGTTATCTTGCTAATTTGTATATGTATTTGAAAGGTACTAATATAGATATTTGTATTTTTCTATTCTATTTCCTTTTCACTTTAATAAAGGAGAGTAAAACTAAGAAAAACCTACTTATAGTTATCCATATAATAACTCTATGGGGGTTGGGAAAAGAATCTTGCTTGGAATATCTTTCTTGGTTAGAATAAAGGGGAATGTAGGTTAAATCTTTTACATTTCAGGGCTTTTTATCAAATCTGCTAGAGAAATAACTACAGAACTAACTGTAGTGGAAAATGCATCACACTGAAATTTGACAAGAACTCAGAAACTAATTTTATACAGGATACTGAACAACTATAAAGGGGCTACTTTTCCTGGCTGAATGAAAATTTGAATGGAATTTGAACCGACCATCAAGACACAAAAGAAGTTATACCATCAACATCTCACAAGCTGATTGTTGTCTGCACAGCTGTTTTCTGAATCAAGTCACAAAGTAACTTATTTCTCAAAAGCTTAGAACAGTCATTTTTAACTGGAATTTTAACTGAGCCACCTAAATTTGCATCTGAATTAAACTCCTTGGTGATCTACACTGAGTGTCATTAGATCCCCTGAAAGCTGTGCAAACACCACACCTTAAAAATGTGACTGTGCTGCTACATTTTATAAATATTAAGCTTACATATAGAAATTAATGTACACAGATTTGAAATAAATGTTTTAAGAGATTTCCCGGTAATATTGTTGCTTCTTTTGGGGCCTAACAAGGACAAAACAAGGTTTATTTAAGAGACTAGTTTTTTTTCCCTTTTTACTATTTTCATCAAATATAAGCCGTGCTATTATTTCCCATTTGCGGAAATAAACCACCATTAAACTGAACAGAATTTATTTTTCAGTAGATATGTAGGACAGTCCTACATATCTACTGAATATAATATAATATTATATTCAGTGGATATATATTATATATATATTATATTATATATATTATATTCACATAATAATATAATATTAATACATTATAAATGTATTATTTATGTTAATTAAATTCAATAAATCAAAAGCAAATTTATTATTTTGAAAAGTGAAGAGGTTTTTCCAGTACATATATTTTAATAGATTTTAGATGCATATTAGTTCATGATTACACATACTTATATCTTAATGAAATTTAATAATGTACAGGCATAGAGAAATTAAACTGAAATAGCATTATGGCTATATTTGTATACAATCCTAAATTACAGTTTAGCAAAATGAGGATTATCTACCGATAGTCTTAAATTTGTGTGTCTTCTTTTCTCCTGTGGCACAACAGTAAGGAGGAGACTGAAAACCTCTAATTCTATTTTTATTATGCGTAAAACCTAACTGTGGTTAGTATTAGCTATGATTTGTTAAAAACAAATCAGTTTGTTTTTAATTTGATTTCTTTTAAATAAAAACTACTTAAGAAGTAGTTACAGAAGGCTGCATAAATGGATGCAAAAACTTCCCTCATCTTCCTTGTAGCTCGAAAGTAGAGGGGAAACTCACTGCAGTGTCACATGCTAAACTGTACTTAGTATAATATGGCAACATATCTGACCGGTAATGAAATTGTATTATTTTTGTACACATGCAGAGCAATTATTTCCCTGATGAATTTGTTTTCTTGCATATGTCTTTATTAATAGATCTATTTAACTAAACATTGCTGAAAGAATTAGGAACAGGAACATATTTGCATACGTTCATGTCCTGAAGAACACATGTCAGCAAACAGTGCTCCTTTAATGTGTAGATATTTCAGCCCATAGCTGACTGTACTGCATGAGTACTTTGCATAGAAAGCTTTTACATTAAAATCTTACAAAAATGCTTTTTATGTGTAAACTTTGAATATTTAAAATGCATTTTATGAAACAAAAGAATTATTAGCAAATAAGTCCATTAATTTCATTCCTGATGAACAGATCAGTCAGGAAATGTTTTGCCAGGAGAATGGACAAAGAACTCTTTTATGGCCTTTACAAGTTGCTAGGCAATAGCAAAATGGTCATGATAAACTTCAGCTAAGCAGCTCTGAAGAAATCCTCAAACTCGGAGAACTATGCCAAGAGCTTCACTTCTAAATTAGCATTCCTGCAGCACATATAATGGTGTGAATGAAGGAAATGATTACTTGGGTGATATTATCTATTCTGCTATAAAGTTATGTAGTCTATATAAAAACACTTTTGGTATTTTAACAGGGATACTACTATGAAACACTGTGGTAACGCTGACATGGGGAAAACATCTCTGTTGTTGGGATCTAGTAAATGATCCATGCTGACAGCTGCTGGAGTGCATATTGACTGATATTTTATATAATTACTCATGTTTCAAAGGTACAAACAAGTCAAAGGAAGGCCCTCTTCACAAGCAGTAAATACTGGGGTTGTGCAATACTTTGGATTCAAAGGCAAAAATATGCTCTGCAAATGTGGCACCTGTCTGCAGGTCCTTGAACCAAACACATTCTTTCCCAGGTCTGCAAGGCAGAATCTACATTAAAATAATATGGACAAATATCTGTTTTTCTGAATACAAATGGTGAAAATAATTGCTATGTGGAAAGAGAGTAGAAGTTTTAAGATTAGAAAAATGAAAACCTGAACCATATTGAGTTTGATGGATTAACTCATCCCTACCCAGGATTGTTGATCCCAGCAAAGACAAAAAGACAGACTAGGGCTATTACACTGAAGAGGTGAGAGTTCTATCTGTTCTATTTAACTGTGCTATTCAAATTACAAAATGAAGTTATAAATTGCCAAAGATGTACATGTCAATTTTACATATGACTATTCATAAACAAAGTGCCCATAATCTATAGATTAAGAAAAAGAGCATGAAAATTCATATGGAAATATCCTTTACTTTTTTTTCTTACAGCTCGAAGCTGTAAATGTATCATAAATCTAAATGCACATTATTAAATGCATTTTTATCCTAAAACTACAGTCCAATATAGTTTGGGTGGTGTACAAGGTTAGGAGAGACATGGTGCTGGACCACACTCAGCCATGGGAGCTTACTGGATCACTTTGGGACAGTCACTATCTCTCAGCTATTTCACCAGTGAGAAAGAGAGAGGTATGATGTATAGAACTAACTAACTAACTAACTAACTAACTAACTAAATATTTAACATGTATCTTGAGTATAGGTTGGTACACTGCAAGTCTGTGGATGTGAGCAACAGTTTGTTGGCTTGAAAGGCAGTTCTAGATTAGAGAAACTAGCTTGCATTGAATAGTATGAAATGCTTTGAGTATAGTTGGATTTTGATGTACTTTTGGCATACTAACCAAAATTAATTAGTATGTCCTTACTCTTAGAAGAGAATTCTGCATGTGGCATGGGTATTACTAAGGCTGGAAACCTAGCCATCACTTTAGCTATATCACTAAAAGGATTATGTAAATGTCTTAACTGAACAAAGCCATGACTGGTGACAGAGGTCAATATCTATGGGCCCTTACTATGATCATCACAGTATATGGAAGATTATGCCTTGGAATATAAGAGGAATAAATGGTAAAGAGCATGAATTCATTAATGAAATGAAATAAAAATAGCTATGTTATGTGTCTGTGAAAGTAAGAGAAAGACAAAGGATATTGTGAGCTGATGCTGTATAGTGGAATTGAAGAATACATGCAGAGAAGTCAAAGTGTAGGTTACATCATGAATGAAGGGAATGAATAGTAAATAACAGAAAATATGAAATAGTGTTGTTTAGTGTTGTTTAGGATGCATATGAAAGTAAGAATCCATAGCTCATTATAATTGCATGTTGTACTCCACTGAATGATGACAATGGAAGTACTAGGGATGAGTCTGGGGAAAAATTGTGTAACGTTCTGAATGAATGTTACTTGTGGGAAAATTATTCTGCCAGGTGACAGGAATGGATGGATGAGGATGGAGAGTGAGCAGAAAAAGTGATAGGGCCTTGTGACAACCTAAGAATAAATGGGAATGCTGTTTGGTGAGTGTCTGCTTAGAAAAATGACTGTTTGTTTCATTTACATGGATTATACTTATATATGACAGAAATGAATGTAAATCTAAGATCATGTTTGATTGTTTTTGATGAAAAGCTGAACATTGTGACAAGTGTCTGAATATGGAACAGACCATATTTTGGTAGTGTCAAGAGAGAAACTTTGGAAACAAATGAACATGAAACAAAAGGAAAGACATAAAAGAAAGTAGAATTAGACTCTCCTGTATGAAATAGTATTAGAAGATACAGTAGAGTAATTTTCCAACAGTATTAATAGAAAATGAGCATATAGAAAGAAGATGTGGAAGCTGTTCTGATGTGGAACATATTGAAGAGAGTTACATCATAGAGTACCACCAAAGTGGATGAAGTTACAGTAATGAGATGCATGAAAAACGTTGCTTGGTGGAATGATGAAGTGAAAGGGGCTGTGAATGAGCAACAGTACATAGAATAATTGTTGGAATTAGATTAAGTGAAAAGGTGTTGTAAAACGCGTGTACAGAGAAAAAGATATTTGCAAAGAGTGCAATTAATGTGATTCAGGAACAGTTAAGATTAAAAGAGACAAAGAAAATGCAGAATGGTTTTGATTTAAATAAAAACTTTGTTCTGGAAATGGGTGGAGAGGGCTAACAAAGACCCTTAAGCAGAGTGAATAGAATTAAAAGTAAAAGCAGTGAAATTGGTTGGGATGAAGAGATGAAAGGCTGGGAAGGAGTATTTCAGAGATTTGCATGGGAATGGTAATAATGTCTTGAATAACAGAATTGAAAGAAATACTATAAATGCTAGTGTCCAAGGAAAAAAATGGATGAAAAAAAAGTCATCAGTGCTGTGACTAGCTTGAACAATGATAAGTCTGTAGGAGGTAAGAGTGAAGAAATGTTAAAACATACTATAGATCTAATTTTGCAACTTAACATATTAATGAAGATTGCATCTGTGCCTGACAATTGTAAGAAAGCTTTCATTGTTCCATTATAAAAAGGTAAAGGTAGCAAGAATGAATGAAAAAAATTACTGAGGAATTAATTTTAAATTCGTTAATTTAATATGTCTCATAAATTGGTTTAAATACTTGTGACCAAAAAGGAATAAGAATTGGCAATAAGCAAAACTTTTTTTAAATGCCTCTTGATACTTCTTTTTAATTTGAGAAGTGTATTCCAAATTTAAAGAAGTTTGAAATCCAAAGGATAACTGTATTCCAATCTACTTACGACCACAATAGGGACCAGAAAATTCATCAGTAAGCGGTATGGTCATTAAGCAAGGCATCACGTGACTGCACCTGATTTTACAACTTTTTTTGCCATGTTGTTAATTGAACTGTGCAGTTCCCCACTGAATTTGCTTCTCAAAAGCCGGCTGGGAAGGTCGCAAATGGCAATCATGTGACCATTGTAAATACATGCGGTTGCCAAGTGCCTGAATTTTGATCACGTGCCCGTGGGGATGTTGTGACAGATGTAAGTGCAAGGACTGGTCATAAGTCACTTTTTTCAGTGCCACTGTAACTTTGAACGGTCGCTAAAGAATGGTCATAAGTTGAGGACTACCTGTACTCATTATCCTGAGCAAACTGAATCAGGTCAGTTTGCTTGGTGATGGAGACTGAACAAAATCAGATCTATTTTGTCATGGATCTCAAGTATTAAAAAGGCCTCCAGTTCTTACTTTTCTGGCCTATCATTGGATTATCAGATTGTATTGTGACAAATGCAAAAACCCTACTAAGAAATCTCTATACATTTTTTAATGCTCTGCTATCTTTAATCGAGTACAGCTGGTTTTATTGCTTTATAGTTTTATTTCTTAAGTATAGTATGTTCTAAGTAAATAAATAAAATTTCAGCCTATTTGAATTCAATATTAAAAAAGAGAAACATGTCAGCAATTTCTAGACATGTAACATGATATAAGCAAGATAGCTTTCCTGGTATTGGGTGTTTCAAAAAAAACGTTTGCCCAAAGACAAGTGGCAGTATTGTCAAACATAACATACTGTACATTCTGGCATTTGTGAATGTGAACTATGAAATATGAAGATAGACTTTAGCTATATCCCAGATTTGTAATTTTGGGTGATATTTAGAACACAGTAAGAAACCTTCTTCTAATAAATATTAGAAAAGAAAAGAAAAACAAAAACTTCTATTGATGTGAACAAAATAATGAAATGTAGCATTTACATCAGTTAAGAAAACCAGTAAAAGGAAAGCATATTTTCAGAAACGGCTCTGTAGGGTACTGTCAGATTACAGAAGAATTGCCAAGATTAACTTTGTAGATATAGTAATGGTATCTTCTTAGGCTAGCATCAGAGCTGCAGTTGTAATAAAGTTCAGCGTGTACCTTTCTTGTATCTTGTTAAATATTCTGACCATACCATGAAGTCAATATTTTATTTATCCATTTATTTATCATATTTATATAGCCGCCCATCTCACACAAGGTGACTCTAGGTGGCGTACAATACACAGAATATATGTAATTCTAGTAATTTTCTCTGTTAAGGAGGTGGTATAAGTGCATTTTTAAATATTTACTAAATAAATGTACTAAATAAATAAATATATCATGAGACTTTAAAAAGTCTGGAGTAAACAAGATTAAGACAGATCTAAGGAACACAATTTGGAAGCAGCCCTGTCAAAATAGCTATATTTTGCCAAGATTAACTTTGTAGATTTGTACATTTGTACTTTGTATTTGTACTTTGTACAACGTACTTTGTACATTTGACCATATGAGATTACTATGGTTTTTAGAAACTGCCTGATTAATCTGAATTTCTTCTGATCAAATTGCCATACCTTTCTAGTCTGGCAGTAGATACCAGAGGCATAATCATCAGAATACAATAGAGCAGAGCCTGGAGAATATAATAACATTTTTAATTAGGGTCCAGGTTGTACTAAGATGGATGTCCTCAAAACACAAACAATATCCTAACAGTGTATCTGTAGTATTTTGGACTCTTACAAGAATGGAAGCAATGAAATTTCAAAACTTCAGCCAGTGCAGAATGCAGCAGCCTCTCTATTAATAGAGATGCTCAAGTGTCTTCTATTCCGAAGCACACAAAGCAATTTACAGCATTTTGTATATGCCTTTTAAATATTACAGGAGTCCAAAGGACATAGGTTTTGTCTATGGGTTATGTTATGGGGAAAATCTATGTCATTGCTAGGAATCAAAAACAACTTGATGGCACATAATCAATCAATGTGTGTATGTCATGGTAAGTTAAAGGTCCACAACTAACTAGATAAAACCACTCCTTTCCAGAGAACTACTATCTCCCCAGATGTTAATTTTCTGAGAAAGGCTTATGCAATTAATCTGAACTGCACCACGTATAGTTTGGACTCATTCTGATTAATACAGAATCTACCCTGAATCTTTCATAAATTGATCAGGATGCTATTAATTTACACAAGGGTGGCTAAGCCAAATCAAAATTTGGATGGTGCTCTCTTATTGTCACAAGAGTTTCAAATTTACCTGACCATCCTGGGAGGCAACGGCAATAACCAGTTACTGCGTGACATCCATCTGCATGGCTGCAGTCACAGCGCTCTGAACAGTCCAGGCCATATGTGCCATCCTGCCAGGAAGAAAATGAATTGATGTCAAATTTATTTTGGGTGCAGTTAACATGCAAGCCTTATATTATTGATATAATAAGAGATTTGATTTTTGAATGGGTCTAGCATATTCATTCATTCATTCATTCATTCCCTGACTGCATTATCATCATCATGAATGAGATGTAAATTGTTTCTACACCAAGATGTGCATATAAGAAGGTGGAAAAAACTACTTTAAACTGCAAAGAACAAATTTAGACTGTCTATATGATGATGGGCTAAGGATGAAACAAAGGCTGCATCTTGAAAATGTGCCCTCTAAAAGGGATGGGGGGACATCCTTGTGCTGCAGTTAGTGGGATATATGGATGAGCTGTCTGTTTACCTGCTGTAATACCTGTGATAATAATGTAGCCAGGCTTTATTTAAAAATATAGCATATAATCTTGTAATATTCAACACATTTATCAATGGCTTATATTATTGCAGTCCCCAAATCAAGCTTTCAGTGGACTCTGTTTTGTTACCTGACAGGAGTATTCACATTTTTCTCCTCTCCAACCTGGAGCACAGGTGCAGGTTCCATCCAGAATATTGCACGCTCCTCCATTAAGGCACTGACATGTTAAATTACAGCCAAGACCCCATGTCCCACTAGGACAATTTATAGAGCAATCCACTCCATGCCAACCTGACACAGTAAAAAGAAAATGCCTCTTTTCAGTGTAGAATTCTAATTTTGAAGTCCTTCCTCGATAAGCAGCTAATAAGAGCTGATAAGCACTTTTTTCATTTTTTGGAAATTATTTTGGACATATATCATTCTCAGAATTACTTTTGGCAGAATTGTAGGAGGATAGCTGTGCTAGTCTATGGTAGCAAAAAATCAGTAGTCTAGTAGCCTCTTGTCCAACTAACAACTTTTATTAAAAGACATAAGCTTTTGTGAGCTGCAACTCACTTCATAAGTTGCGGCTGACTTCATAAGATGCACTTCTGGTTAGGAAGTCTTTAGATCTACAAATGCCATTAAGCAATTTGCGGTGAGGGATTGTAAAACCTTATTTTTATTCTGTTTTATATATTTTTAACGTATTTGCTGTTTTTAGCTTTGTTGTACACTGCCCAGAGTCGCCTGTGGTGAGATGGGCAGCTATATAAATTGATTGATTGATTGATTGATTAAATAAATAAATAAATAAATATGTATGTATTTGGTAAAGCAATGGCTGTACAAATGAAAGTCAAAGAAATGGCTAAAATAAGAATATGAACATTTTTAGAAGAATAAAAGTGCTGGAAGGCACTTGTAGAATACAAATTCAGTGCTACTTGTAGAATACAAATGCTGGAAGGAATTCTTCGGGTGTTTTTTTTTACTCTTTCCTAATTCTTTGGATCTGGGGCCTGATAATTTGTACAGCTGAGTAAAGTTCCAATCAATGGAATTACCCCTCTAAACTGAAACTTGAATTGAAAGCCTAATTGAATTGCCAGATTGAATTAAATGCCTTCCAACTGGCATCCTGAGTCTACGGCAGTACACTGCATATTCCTCCCAGTTGGTGGGATGCAGGCAATAGTATATTGACAACAAAGCAGACTCTAGATTAGGGATCTTAGGTGGCCTAGTGTAGTATGAATGTCTTTTATGTAAAACTGGGCTTTAGTCGCACTTGTGGCCAAGTGGCCAAAATGTGCCAACGCTAAATTGTCTTATCCTAATCATTAACAAAGAATACTGTCTGTGGCATGCATATGATTACAACTGGTAACCTTGTTTAATCTTTTCTAGTTTGCTAAAAAGAGTTATACAAAGGCTTCAATTGACCAAAGCCATGATGGTCAGCATCCATGCACCCATCGGGTGATAACCATAGCATTGTGAAGATTGCAACCTGGAATGTAAGAGGAAAATGCTAAAGATAGTGAATTAATGAAAGAAACAAGAGGAAATGGAAATGCGTGTGTGTGTGTGTGTGTGTGTACAACTGAGAGAAAGAAGAACAATGTAGTAGTTATGAATAAAGTTCTGATCTTGTGGAGTTGATGAATACATGCAGGAAAGTGAAGGTTTAGGTTTACTTATGAACAAAATGGAAAACATATATGTCAGAAAGTATAGATTGGTATCATCTAGGTTGTTATGGGGGAGTATAAAAGTAGGAATCTATAGGTCAGTAATAACTGTGGTATGCTCCAGTGAATGGTGATAATAAAAAACCAAGGATAAGTTTGAGAAAAATTGTGCAACTTGTGATCAAGGGGATAAAATCAGAGTGAGCAGGGTGGTCATAGTCTCAATCCCTTCTGTGAAACAGTGCCATCTAGTGGAGCCCAGGAAGTGTGCTTTCCCTACTGCAGAGCCTGCCCCATCAAGCAGCCTCCTTTGAGATCTA
This sequence comes from Liasis olivaceus, assembly GCA_030867105.1. Classification (NCBI taxonomy): domain Eukaryota; kingdom Metazoa; phylum Chordata; class Lepidosauria; order Squamata; family Pythonidae; genus Liasis; species Liasis olivaceus. The sequence goes on from CM061348.1 coordinate 206,178,256, forward strand.
GATGGCCCTGACCCTGTTAGTTTAACAGAAAGCCTTAAAGATCTAGCTTTTCCCTTTGGCACTGGGGCCGGGGTGTTAGTGGAGCCTGTTACATATGGGTTTCTGATTGGGAAATAATCTTAACGGACCTTGGCTACATTGTAATGTTGCTTTATAATATTATACATTTTACGATTTTTGTATTGTGAGATGCCTAGAGTCACAATGCTGAGATGGGTGGCTATATAAATTCAATAAATAAATAAATAAAATTCTGTTAGACATGAATGTACAAGTAGGAACAAAGGAACAATATGGCAGAATACAGAAAACGTTACTGGGACATTCAGAGATGAATGAGATTGCTGACTGGTTAGTATCTGCTTAGAAAAATGTCTGCTTCTTTCAAATACGTAGTTTAAGCTTAAGTCTGTTCATACATTTACATGAATAGGGAATGGATCAACAGCATGAGTGATTTGATTGTTCATTATGAAAGTCTGAAAGAATTAGTGAAGCATATAGGAATGATGAAATGTTCTAAATGTCAGATGTAGCATTATTTGGTGGTATCAAGAATGGATCTTGGGGGAAAAGTAGACATTGAAGAAAAAGAAAGGTGTGAACGAAACTAGATTGGAAACAGAATGACTCTTGTGGGTTAGAAAAATGCATATAAGAATATGATTGCTGCAAATATGAGGATGATGTATATGGTATATACTATGAGGAGAGACAGATAATTGCAAAGTATGTAGCCAAAGAGAGTAAGGAACAAGTATGATTAAAAGAGGCAGAGAAAACACAGAGGGATTTTGACAAAAAGTTTTTTTTTAAGTTTTGGAACTGATTCAAGAGGATTAAACAAGGAGCCTGCAGTAGAGTAAATGGAATTAAAATATTTGGAATGAAGCTGAAGTGTGAGAATGCTGGAACTAGCAGTACTGTGTTGTTTATACCCTCATTCTTTTAATGGTCCATCCCATTTTTTATTAAAATGTCTGGTATGAATTTCATACTACAAAAGGTAAATTATTTCCCTTACCAGCTTTGCAGACACAAGAACCATCCACTGGGGAACAAACAGCCTCATTTTTGCAGTTGCACATAGATGAACATTTTATTCCATATGTTCCAACAGGACAAGGAATAGAACAATCAGGACCCTAGAATGCATTTGACGAAAGATAAGCAAAAATGCAATGTTAAGGAAAAGGATTTAATCAGGTCTTTAAATAAAAAGATAACCTTATCAGTGTAATGATGTTACCTAGTTGGGTAATGAAACGTCTGCAAGGTTGTGTTACCTAGCTGGATAATGAAATGTCTACAAGCAACCACCACACTCAGAGAGTACCAAGAACTGCACAGTTCAACTCTCAGCTACAGATATTCTCTTCTATTGAAAGAAAGTTTCTTATATGCACTCCTGTGTGTTGTGAAGCACCTCTTCTGAAGGAACATCATAGTCCTAATAGCTATCATTATAGGAAGCTGCTTCTATATTCAAAGCCAGACAACCAATGGAATAACAATCAGAACTATTTACCTTAAATCCTGGGGCACAAATGCATTTTCCAGTCACGCTGTCACAGTCAGCACCATTTCGGCAACTGCAGATTTGTTGACAAGATTCACCATAGAATCCTGGAGAACAGGTTTCGTTACAAGAGAGCCCAGACCAGCCAGCCTTGCAAGAGCACTCTCCAGACATTGGGTGGCAGCTGCCAAAAAGGAATAGATGGATAAAACATTTGGAGAGAATATGATACCAAGACCCCAATAAAGAAAAATGGACACATTATACAAAGGATTTCACACAAAGGAGTTCTTTAGAAAAATGCACTCAACTTGGGGGGGGGGGGGGCAGGGAATAGAGGACCATACAGTCTAATATTAACCTACTGCAGTAATAACACTCTACCAATAATAACAGCATCTACATATTTTATGCTTTAAAATAAAATCTGTGCTGAGGAAAACTATCACTTAGGCATAATTATGAATACATAATTTGGGATGAAATATGACAGGTATTATCCAAATACGTAGTTATATTCTATAAGATCAAATGAAAACCTAATTGTTTCAATACTTCATTACCTTGGAACTGCAGAAACAAAGAAAATAGGCTATCATGAAGATCAGGAACATAATTTGTATTCTGATTGTTTAAAATAGTAACAATTTTTTCAAACCCTACTGAAATACAATAAATCATTAGATCACCTCTATGAGTGATCTCACACTATATTCAGGAAAATTAGTATTTAAGGTTAAATGTATGTATGTATGTATTTATTTCTATCCTGCCTTTCCTTGAGGCAGCATATATCAAACTCCCTTGTCCAATTTTTTCCCACAAAAATCCATGAAGTAGATTGGACCAAGAGTGTGACTAGCCTGAAAGTCTCTTGGGGCACTTCCAAGACTAAGGATGGATTTCAATCTCTTTAGCCTCGGCCAACACTGTAGCAACTATACCACGTACTTCCTGAAAAAAACTAGCTTCAAGGAAGGGATCTTTCTCAGGACTGCAACAAACAAGGTTAATACCTTTTATATCAGCTGCAAGCCTGTAACTATCAGTCCCCAGTATTTATTCATTTTCTGAAAAATTTAAACCAAAGTCTATTTAACAGATATATAATTTGACCCTGCATGAACCAGTGAGCTTTCATCTTAAATTCTGGTAGGTGTTTAGTCTGCAACTTTTTTTTTTTTTTTTACTTAGAAGCAGTGCCAAATTGCTTTACAGGGGAAAGGTCAAGGGCACTCTTACAGCCTTCGAGAATGTGGATAGCTTAGTTTCCATACCTGGTGTCAGACCATCTGCTCCTACCTGAAAACAGCAGTTTTATTCAATGGGCAACCACACAGCTGTTATCTTGCAACAAATGGAACCATCAGCTGTGCTAAAATATATGTGCCAAGGCAGTGAACACAAGGAGCGCTCTGTGGTCCTCTGGCAGGAAAAGCACTTAGCTTAACTCTCACCAAAGGAAAGCCTTAATATCCAGATCAATTATGTTTACAATAGGCAGCCTGTTTAAAGATGACTGATCACTGATTGAAGTAATATTCCCTAAGGCATTTCGAAAGGGGGGAAATGTACTCAACTCAAGACATATTAAATGAAGGATGACAGAAGAGTGCATCCTTTCTATGTTTAAAAAAAAAAAGACCTCTGTTCAATGCCCCTTACTGATTTTTGCCAGTAGAATTCCTTAGAGTTTGCTGTTCTTTATCCCTGTTATTAAATCTGTCCCCAAGATATCACTTTTCTTACAAAAGAAATGTGTCTGTGTGTGAGTCTGTGTGTGTAAAGCATGTTTTCAAAAAAATACATGGAAAATCAAAAGGGCAATGGTTTTTCTAGTTCTTCTATGTTTGAAATATTTGAGAAGGAAAGGGCAAATTAAAATTTATTTCTATTTATGCTATTATTTTAAAAAATTGTCTCAACTTTCATTGTGGCACAAGCAGTAAATTAGGCACACACTAGGCAAACCAATGAAACAATCCAGCTTCATTTTATCTCACTTGGGGAATGTTGCTTTCATTCATATTTTCTAGAGAAGATATAGCTCTAGTAATTAGTAACATATTCAATTATATTGCATTGACAAAGTATATTTTAGTTTCCAAAACTCAGTCAGAAATTTAATCAAAATCTGACTACTATTTGGGATAATAATGCTTCACTAACGAAATAGGATTTTGCAATTTATTTCTCTGTTTTTAGTTATTTTCTAAACCAGAAGAACTCAACTGGGTCAAGGCCAAATTTTTCCCAAGCACCACTTCAGCACAAGAGATGATGTCACTGAGCCAGCACTAACACCCATGTCTCACTTGTGCAGACATAATCACGCTCCCAGGCAGAAGTGCTTTGAAGGACTCTTCCCTGGAGCCAGCACTTAAAGGTGCTTTTAGCAGGGAGAACTATTCAGAGCTGGCTCCTAGGAAGCTGATTTCAATCATCCTTTTTCTTCTCCCTCTGAAGGTAAAGCAAAGGATGCTTGGAAGCGCTCCACTGAACAGCTTTCAAGGGCAGCTCACATGGGCTTCAGAAGCATGCTTTTTAATCTTAATCACTTTTTATTTTGCCATTAAAAATAAGGAAAACATCTTCTATGTTATTTAGAGCAGTGAGAAATGATATAGTAACTCCTGACAGTTCTTTGGAAATAAGTAATAATCAATGAGTGTACTTCAGGAAGATATTTTAGGTCTGCCAACCATGTGCAACATTATAGCAAAAGAAACCAATAAACAAACAACAAAAAGTATGACCATTTTAGAAAACTGCTTTCTACCTCCATTTTCTCTTCTTGTTTTGGTGTGTATGTGAGAGAAATGCCCATACAGTGAAGCTGAAGCCAAATTATGACACTAATATTTTGTATCCCTATTCACATACATACCTAACTCTTTAAAATAAATCTTAGGAAATTAGCTTTCATGAAGATCAGACTGACATCTATATTTAATCAACAATTGTCCATACAGAAATGTGAAATGTAAAGAAAGCCAGGGCATTCAAACTGTTAGTGTTTACATTTTTCCAGGTATAGCCACAACACACTCATGGTGACCACATTTTGAAAAGTTTTCACTTAGCTTCAGATCCTAGGCCTAATTTTGGGTATGTGTATGTGCGTGTACACATGGGCTTGTTTACTTTGATGATATGTGTACAATAAGAAAAGCCCTCTTGACTATAACTGAAAAATCAGAATTTCAGTATCATAACTTAAACCTTAATATATCTGCAGAATTAATTAATGTTTGTCATTGTCTCTGACATTTTTTGCTGTTTGTGTTGACACACACACACATACATCTAAATACATACAATTTTTCACCTATGCTATAAGCTAAATATCTATAATGCCAATTAAACAGTTTGCTCTTCTGAATTCTAAAATGAATAATACAGTGCTACTACACCCATATCACTGCTAAATCCATTCAATTTGTTACAGAAAGGAATACATGTTAAAAACACATTCAGAAATAATCATGTGCTTCTATTGGAATCAGAACATTTTTAGTTTGACTTAACCACAAGCTTTCTTTCATAAATGAACAGCTGTGTTGAACATGAATCAAACTTAATCCTTGAAATATCAGAAATGCTATATAATGTTGAGCTGTACATTCTTGTCAGTTTAAGATATCTACTACAAATTTAGTTAATTTTCTAAAATGTTAACTAATCCTAATTTCTACATACAGTGTGCAAGGGACTTGATAAACATTCCAGCCCGGCTACTACTTACTGAACATTGTTATTCAAGAATAAGAAATGGAAAAAGAGTGAACACACCACTGAATAGAAAAGTTAATGGAAATGTTGCTGGCTTTCAACTCTAGTACTGAACATAACAAGCACTTGGAATTTTTAAATATATAGTCTTCATGAACAATAATGTCAGAGAATGAAGGAGGCATTAGAATATTACAAATTAGAATATCGTGCAAATGTTCATTTATGTCTGTATGGCAACTCAAAAGGTGAAACCAATATATGAGATAGACGCATTACATGCAAAGCGAGATATGTCAAGCCTTACTTTGGTATAATTGTGATGATTATGGCGTACAGCTTATGAAAACCCCAAATTCACAATCTCAGAAAATTAGAATAGTGTGAAAAGGTTCAATATTCTAGGCTCAAAGTGTCCCACTCTAATCAGCTAATGAATCCATAACACCTGCAAAGGGTTCCTGAGCCTTTCAATGGTCTCTCAGGCTGGTTCAGTAGGAATCACAAGCATGGGAAAGACTGCTGACCTGACAGTTGTGCAGAAAACCATCATCGACACCCTCCATAAGGAGGGAAAGCCCCAAAAGGTCATTGCAAAAGAAGTTGGATGTTCCCAAAGTGCTGTATCAAAGCACATCAATAGAAGGTTATGTGGAAGGGAAAAGTGTGGTAGAAAAAGGTGCACAAGCAGCAGGGATGACCGCAGCCTGGAGAGGATTGTCAGGAAAAGGCCATTCAAAAGTGTTGGGGACTTTCACAGGGAGTGGACTGAGGCTGGAGTTAGTGCAGCAAGAGCCACCACACACAGATGGATCCTGGACATGGGCTTCAAATGTCGTATTCCTCCTGTCAAGCCGCTCCTGAACAACAAACAACGTCAGAAGCGTCTTACCTGGGCTACAGAAAAAAAGAACTGGTCTGTTGCCCAGTGGTCCAAAGTCCTCTTTTCTGATGAGAGCAACTTTTGCATCTCATTTGGGAACCAAGGACCCAGAGTCTGGAGGAAGAATGGAGAGGCACACAATGCATGATGCTTGAAGTCCAGTGTGAAGTTTCCACAGTCTGTGTTGATCTGGGGAGCCATGTCATCTGCTGGTGTTGGTCCACTGTGCTTCATTAAGTCCAGGGTCAATGCAGCTGTCTACCAGGAGATTTTGGAGCACTTCATGCTTCCTTCCGCAGACGAGCTTTATGGGGATGCTGACTTTATTTTCCAGCAGGACTTGGTACCTGCCCACACTGCCAAAAGTACCAAAACCTGGTTCAATGACCATGGGATTACTGTGCTTGATTGGCCAGCAAACTCGCCTGACCTGAACCCCATAGAGAATCTATGGGGCATTGCCAAGAGAAAGATGAGGGACATGAGACCGAACAATGCAGCGGAGCTGAAGGCCGCTATTGAAGCATCTTGGTCTTCCATAACACCTCAGCAGTGCCACAGGCTGATAGCATCCATGCCACGCCGCATTGCGGCAGTCATTGCTGCAAAAGGGGCCCAAGCCAAGTACTGAGTACATATGCATGCTTATACTTTGCAGAGGTCCAATATTGTTCTATTTCCAATCCTTGTGTTACTGATGTCATGTAATATTCTAATTTTCTGAGATTGTGAATTTGGGGTTTTCATAAGCTGTACGCCATATTCATCACAATTATACCAAAGTAAGGCTTGACATATCTCGCTTTGCATGTAATGTGTCTATCTCATATATTGGTTTCACCTTTTGAGTTGCCATACTGACATAAATGAACATTTGCACGATATTCTAATTTTTCGAGTTTCACCTGTAAAGTTTGCCTGTGGTAGTGATTTGTCACAACAGCAATAGCTGACTGACATTACAAGACCACTATAAATAACTAATGAAAAACATTGCCCAAGACTAGCGGGCAAACAAGATTTGATTCCAAACAGATATAACAAAAATGTCTGTCTAAAGTACCTGTGAGTATTTGGAAAATGACAGGGACATCTTTTGTCACATTTAAGACCATAGACTACTTCAGCACACAGCCTTGTTTCACAGTGTTCTCCTGTATATCCTGGCTCACAAAGACATTCGCCGCTAACATGATAGCATTTTCCACCATTCATGCACTGGCAGATCTCTGCACACTGTATTCCAAAAGTTCCAACTGGACATTCATCCTGACACCTGGTGAGAAAATGAGGAAGAAAAAAATATTCTCACTTTCTATGAAAATATTCTGAAAGATATGTTTAATTCTTCATTTGTCAGGTGACAGGACTATACACAGAGTAGATACAAACACAATAATGCATACAAACACAATTTCATGCAATACAAACCACCTTTCTAAAAACTGTTTTCTGGATAACAACTAAAACAAACCGTGCTCTTATGTCTTAAGCAAGATCATGGGTACCTCTTAGCAGAGATATTACAGAGATATTACCAGAAGACATACATACACAGATAATGCCTTTGGAAATGACTCTTCCAGCAGGATTCCCATATCAAATGAGATGAATCCCATGCCCAGTGAACCTAGGCTTTATACCCACTTAATAATATAATGACATCATCCTAGAATTCTGTAAGATCTACACATATTCTACAAGGATGGCAGAAAAAGTAGTTGTTCAGCAAAGTAACAATAGCTATAATATTCAGAGGGGACACCTTTAAATAGCAGAAGTCAGCAAAGAAGCTACAAGAAAACCATGTATTAGTGAAATAGGTCTTATGCACAACATTCAGATAGTTGTATGCAGGCTACCTGTGATTAGTTAAAGGTAGGACAGTCAGATCTAGTCTGCAAAAAATTAGCCCAAGACAAGTGCCACATTGCACACCAGTCTTGAATGGGGAAGTACAACCCCTTCCAAGACCAAAAATGGAAGTTCCCCAGAACCAGGAGCCTAAATATCTGCAGTCATTCAGTCATGTCAGGATTGAACCTGAGTCTCTTCCTCCTCACCTGACCCACACAGCCGCCATACATTGGGATTGGACCTCAACAGCATCATTTGGTCAGCCTAGGATCAAGATGTATGTATAATAGGGTATCATACTGATGATGCCTGATCCTGAACCAACAGATGACCTCACTCAATGTAGGTGTTAAACAGAAAATGGATGAAAAGCATGTAGGGAGGTGGTGATGTGGCAAGGACTATTTCCAGTGAAGAGGGAAACATGGTGGTATTTGAGGTCCATGAAATCTTGAAGGTGGGGGGGGGAGGAGGTTTTTGAAGGATGGCAAAAAACTGGAATTTTTTAAATTCACAGTGCATTGCCACTGGTTTGCTAGTAGCATTATACAATGGACAAAAGTGTGTAATTTAGCAGAAATGTAATATCATTATGTGATATGCTGAAATAATATGCATACAAAGAAGGAAGAAAAAATCTTACTTCATCAACTGACAGATATAAAGAGCTATTTAGTAAACATAAAGTCAAAAGGAAGGAAAATAAATCTCTTCAATACAGTCCTATTGAATAGCTTAATAATAACTAATATAAATAATAAGAGAATGTTTAAATTTAAATTTAAAACAACAGTTAAGCATTTTAAGTCTATCTGCATGACGTTATCCCGCTACTGTAAAATCATTGTAACGCAAATACTAGCTAGAATTTTTGGACTAAACTGCATTTTTCCAATCTTCCATAATAATTCATTTCAGTTCAAGAAAAGGGACATTTAGTTAGAAAATAATGTAAATGTAAAAAATAATCTAAACTGTCAATTACAAGACATAAAGTGTGTGTGTGTTTTCACACAATTCTCAAAACTTGGCAGCAAAAGACATAACTCAAATACCCATAAAGCTCTTAAGAACTGTGATTACATTCTAATTTTTATTTTAAATCTTATCTTAAATCCATCTCCATTTTTTCTGTTTGCAATATTTCATGCAGATGCAAACCACATGGGTTTACTAAAATATAGTAAAGCAAAAGAAAAAAGTAGATAACTTCAGACAATGGAACCAGGTAGAAGGGTAACGAGCATAACTGAGGTTAACACAATAAAAGTTGGCTCCACAGGTGTCTATCAGTCAGGTCCAGTGAACAGTTCATGAGCAAATCCCATTTAATTGATCTTTGCTGTTAAGAAGGCAACCTAGATGAAGCGCAGAACATATGCTTTGCAAATATAGGAAATATACCTAATGTATAGGCCAGGTTTCATCTTGGCCTAATCATCTAACTCATAAAACCTTTTGGGGTATTGTAGCTTCTACACACCATCAACATGCCACAGTAATGAATATGTGGTAAGAAATCACATACAACAGGACACTCTGAAATAGCCTAGAGCAGTGTTTGTCTAAGTGTGCTCTGAGGGTCCCTGGGGGTCCCCCAAAACCCCCTCAGGGGTCCACAAAATCAAAATTATTTGTCACCCTATGTTGAAAAATAATATATTATTAAAATCACATCAAATAATCATGAGAAGCAATAGGGACAGCAAAAATGTCAATTTTAATTTTTAATACAGTAAATATCAGTACATATAACCCAAACAAAAGCTCTTTTGGGGTCCTCCATAATTTTTAAAAGTGGGAAGGGGTCCAGAGAGGAAAAAAGTTTAAGAAACACTGGTCTAGAGTGACTGAGGGAAGTCAGGCAATTCTAGATTCTTTTTCAGAGATCAATCATGACTCTCAGTTAAACAGAAAAAGTAATTAAAAAGTAATTAGAATACTGTTCCTTTCCCTTCAAGAGGTTGTTCCTCCTGATTTCCCATTGAGGTAATTCTAAACATCCTCATTTCCATATATAATGCAATGAATACTGCTGCTGCTAATGTTGAGCTATACAGTTACTGAGCTACATAGAAAGAGAGTCTGAATAAATGTAAGTACAGCTCTTTTTTTAATTCTATATTTAAATTTAAGGCAGACAGTTCCTGATTGCTCTGAGGAAGGACATTTTCTTTTGTCAATTTTCTATATTAGACCTCCAAAAATTCTAACAGAATTTTGATCGGTGAAACAAAATTTTGCTATAATATCTAAGCAAATGCTCATTCCACAAAGCACCATTTGATTTATTATATGAGGATTTATTCACTTAAGTGTCCATCTCTGAATCAAATCCACTAGGACAAACTACATAACATGATATTTCCTGTGAGAGTTGAAAGAGGAACACCCCAGGCATCTGTGTGTTGCTCTTTATAACATAAAATAATGTTATGCAGAGAAAATTGAAGGTTAGGAAAAGAGTCCAGGGTTATGGCCAGCTGCTACACATTATTTTCAAACAACACAGATAGTATGCAAGATTTTATAAAATACAGAACGTTTTTTAACTCAATAGCTAAAGAAAAATCCACTGCAAAGTTTTTCTGCACAAAGCCCATATACATAAGAAGTAGTAGGATAAGAATTTAATTTCTAGCATGAAGCTCATTTGAACACTTGTGGGACAGAACTTTATTTCCTTCCCCTCTGAAAATGATTCTTGGTATCATATCAAGAAGAAGGTAAAATAAGAAAAAAGAAGCTACTAAGCCCCTAACACCTACAAGGGCAAAAGAGTTCTATTGTTGTGTCCCATAGTAACTGGGGAGAAGGGAGTGAAGTGACGATACTGGGAAAAGAATGGGTGGAATAAATGTGCTTACAACTTTGTTCACAACCATGGGAGTCTTCATACGATTCGTGTCCTCACATAAAGCAGTAACTGATTAAAGAACAATAAAATAGGAATAAATGTAAAAAATGAAATGGGACAATACTTTTTAACCTTTTCATATTTGGCTTGTAGTGGAGTGGCCAAACTATTCAGAATGAGAAAAAAAAAGACAAGAAAGATTACAGAGTTTTTAAAAATAAGATAATAAATTGACCATTATCAATGGATGCATGGCTAAAGAAAATAACTTAGCTATATAACTGAATTCCAATAACTTTAACTGAAAATGAACCAGCTCAGGTTTTGCTTAGTTTTGACTGGAACAATAATCAAGTCTGCGGAATACTGTAAATTCATTCAACTTTCCTCTTTTCCACAATGATGATGATAGAGTGTTCTGGAGTATTTTCTTCTTACCGTTCTCCTGTGTACCCTGGGCAGCAATGACACTGACCAGTTGCTAAATCACATGTCCCTCCATTGTGGCACTGACATTCTTGGGAGCAATTCTTTCCATAACGTCCTTCCGGGCAAGGCTGACCACAGACTGTGCCCTGTTTGAAAACAGACTTCAGTTTTATTCATAGGAGTGCAGCTATGAGCAAGGCAGTTGAACTGATTTTGAAGGAAGCAACAGGATTAAAATACTCTTATATGAGACAGTTGCATCTAATGTAAAAATGCAAGATATTTTTTAGCCTTGCAATACTATATACGTTTTGTCATAAGTGTTAGGCTGTTAATTTGTCACAATGTTTATGCCATAAAAGAAAGCTAATCCAAGATTTTATTCCTAAGCAACAGTAACAGATTCAAACATATTATTTCCCTTTTTTCCTGCACAAAAAACCTAGAATTAAAACACCTAAAACATACCCATGAAAAGCTTCTGGTTACCTTAAATTATTTTTGTTCTGAATGTATATTTAAATCCTGCATGACAGAGTTTAAAACAGATACTACTTTGGCTGGTTGTATAATATGGTATTTAGTAAAGAACATTGGCTGCATGGAATGGCAGCTATGAATCTTAGACAGCAATGTAAGCACTGGGGACAAATAGCTGAGGTCAACAATTATAAGCTACAGATTATAGATGGGGGAATTTGGTTTGTGAGATTATTTCTAATTTAGGTTCTTTTGGGGGGGGTCCTCTTTCTTCTGCCTTTCACACATCAAATGCGAAACACAAACAAAAAGAGATATATAGTGGTAAAATGACTTCTAATTTTCAAAAATGGCAAAGAATCTTGTCACATTTTATGACTAATAAATATAACACTGCATATGCTTTCATAGATCACAGATCATAAAATGAGACAGGAGTATTATAATTCACATGTATGTTGTTGGAAGGGAGAAAAAGAGGCAGGGTGGGCAGTGATGCAGTAAAAAGAGATATTAATGAGAATTACTACACTGTTGTGAGCATAAATAAAGCAGTTTGATGTGACCAACATTTTTGCACTGAAGAAGTATTTGATTTATATGATATAACATCTTGGGTTTTATATAATATGGAAAAAATGATTCTGATTAATTTTAATTTCACTTTTCCACATTACAGTTGGTCTTTAGCTTTCTCAAGAAAGTTAAACTTGAGGTTAGCAATAGCATGTCTTCAAAAAGTGGAATGTTCTTCCAATGGTTTTAGAATATTGCATTTCTGATGTCAGATTTGATTCCATTTCTGTCTATCTGCATAGAGATTAGCCAGTTAGTCCACTGAAAAGTCTAGTGGGGCATTGCTGACAAATGATGACATACTGAATATTGGGCAAATAGTAAGTTCCTTAATGGTGTAGATATTGTATTAGGTCCTGTAGTAATGTTGTCAGAGAAAATATGGCGGATAGGTTTGGCATCTGGATTTTCTCTAGAAAGTGATTCCTGTATCTGTTGTTCCTAGTCAGTAGTTTTTTGAAATTAGGTAGCTGTTGCGGAGACTCATCTCTTTGGAAAAGACTCTAATGCTGGGAAAGGTGGAAGGAAAAAGAAGAGGATAACCAGCAGCAAGACTGATGGACTCAGTTATAGTTGTGATGAGTGGGAGACTTGAAAGAACAGGTTAGAGATAAAGTGTGTTGGAGAAAACCCATCTATGTGGTCACTAGGAGTCAAAAACAACTTGATGGCACATAATCAATCTATCAATCAATCAATCAAAGCTGTCTTTAAGGAAGTACAACTCCCAACCCAATGCAATCACCATAAAGTTCTGCCTATTGCAGTGGATTATAGAGACTAATTTGTAAAATTCTTCTTATTCTTTTTCTATCATGTTGCTGCTTGATTTGTCTGAAAATGTCAAATTAGGACTAGGACATAAATAAAATGCAGAATAAAGCATAGTATAAAACAACATGTAACTAGAAAAACAGGACAGAAAGTTGAATATGTGCCAGTCTGCAGCTTGGGGGAGTTTTCACTGATCATCCTATACAGGGCATCCTATATAGGACAGATTCCTATGTACTTTTCCTGTACAGATTCCTATACAGATATATAGGACAGATTCCTATGTACTTTTGTTTCCTACTCACTAGTATTTTGGTATTTAATATTTTTATTTGGTATATGTTTATTTGTGAGTGCAGTATGAGACCTAATTTTCCTGAGAACAATACTGTGAAGCAATTTCGCATTAGTGGGAATAACTCTCCCAGAATCACTCCGAGAGCTTCCATGACTGAGGTGAACTTGAACTTGGGCTTCCTTTCACCCCTGTTGGTTATAGATTAGGCTGTTGAACGTATATGTTTTTAATGACTTGGTTTTAATTCTATGTGGCATGCTAAGACATTCCCTCTCTTCCTGCCTGGTCTCAGGTTATAAGTCAAAATAAATTTTCATCAGAGTCTAAAGTGATGAAAATTTATAGAAATGATAGCTACCATCCATCCAGGAGGACAGGCACACTCTCCCGTTACATGATGACATACTCCTCCATTCTGGCACGGGCATCTTTCTTCACACTGTGGTCCATGCTTGCCAGGTGGACAAAGATCCTCACAGCTAAAAATAAAGCAAACACACACACACAGAGCAGTTAGCTATAAAAGAAATGATAAGATATTTATGTTTTTAATAGGGTTACGGTTATTAATCTGTAAAACCAAAGGAATATTATGCAAATAATTTCTATACTTAAGAAAGTTCCTGTATTTATAAATGCCAACAGATTATTGCAATAATCCACAAAAATCTTTACAGGAATTTCTAATCCAGTCAAAAAAGCTTTTATGTTAAAAGTTTCAATGTATTTGCTATTTTTAAAAGAATCCTTTATCTACTTCTGATTAAATATTTTCCAAATTCTGTCCTGAATTCTGCTCAATCTTGTGGCAACATACTAGGCTTGACAGAGATTGTATATTGTTGCTATGTGTGGTGCACAATTACCTAGTTAATGTTCTTGTACTTCTTACATCCATGGCAAACAGTGGATTTAGGCCTCCAGCAATCAAATGTATTTATTATACAAAGTTAAAATAAGTTATGTACAAAAGCAGTTTATGATCCTGCTTTCTCTATTTACAATTAACTATTCCCTTTAAAAAAAAAAAAATCTGATCACCGCCCTTGTTTTTGCCTTTTCGGTATGCCATATGAAATGTTTTGTTCAGATGAGTTGCTAAAACGTTCATTCACTGGATTGCTTTGGGAAAAGATGCTGCCTTCCCTGTATTCTGCTCTGGAATCTACTAGACAATTTTAAAGGAACTTTTGGCAGGAACAGGCATACTGGGAGGCTGCAGAGCAATTCATTATACTTTTATCTCACCTTTTCTCAAAGCAACTCCAAGCAACTCTCCACTCACATCTATTTAATTGTGATAAAATAGTAAGATGAAAATAATTGAGATTGTGATTGATTCTAGGTCATAATGGAGCAGGAATGTGAATTTGCATTTCCCTGGTGCAATACACACTATCACCAGGGCACCAGGGAATACTGTGCTGACTACTGAATTACTCATATTTACTGTCATAATATTTCTATTACTGTGAAAAATACCCTGAGAACATACATTGTGGCAGGAGCTTTTGTAAACCAGAGTTCACTGTGTCAGATGCATGAAATGGGATCCTCCCACATCTCATCCAATGGGCTCTGAACCATGAACTATTAAGTTTCAATATACTGGTTAGTCTTGAAGGTTCAGCTGGATTCTATTTAAACTATTTCTAGGCTGCCTAAGGACAAAAAGCCATCCAACATGGCTTGCATATAATAAAAGGAACCAAGCATTAATAAAAGCAACAAGGAAAATAATATATTATATATATTGAATACTCCTTAAAATATTAAAATACAGTTCCAAATTTATCATAATTCTGTTGCTTATTACTGTATTTTTCCGACTATAAGATGATACTTTTTTTCTAAAATCCTTACCCTAAAAATTGAAGGGCGTCTTATTCAAGGAAGTCAGCCGAGGAGAGAACCGCGCGGTGGCAAAACTGCCCATACCTTGTCTCTGCGAATGGGCTTCCTCCTATTGCTAGCCTCCAATCACGCGTGAAATAGCTTGTCTCCCAAACAGACTTCCTCCAATCACGAGCCTTATGTAACTGATGTCAGCTGATGCTGAACAAACCAATTAGAGGAAGGCTGTCTGCAGAGAGAAGCTATCGGCAGTTTCACTCGTGCTTGAATGTAATCAGTTATGCAAAAGAGCATGGAAACAGAGCTGCAGAGAGACGGTTTGGACCTCCTCCCACCGAGTGTATCAGGTCAATGTTAACTAATTACTAAATAAAAATGTGTTCTGCACTATCTTTAAAATATTGATTTCTTAATTTGGGGTTGGAAAAATGGGGGTCGTCTTGTACATGGGGGCGTCTTATTGTCGGAAAAATACGGTACTTATCCATGAGTTAGCATATTGGATTTGGATCTGAGAGACCATTCAAATCCCAGTAAAATTATTCACAGAATGTAAATTATTTTTCTGTCATCACTAGAGTAATAACCATAGTATGAGGACAATATTGCCATCTTCCTTAAGCACTTTCTTGTAAAAGTAAAAATAATTGTTAAATCCACTAACACTCCACACATAACCAATATATTAACTGCATACAAAGCTCCAGTATATCCAGGGGGACATCTGCATTCTCCAGTGATGTGATCACAGGTGGCTCCATGCTGACATTGGCATTTTTGGTGGCAATCATTTCCATATGTGTCTTGGTCACAATGTTCCTCACAGCGCCATCCCTTGAATCCTGCAGTACAGTGGCAGGCTCCAGTGATGGGATTACACAAAGCTCCATTTTTACACTGGCAGCGACTACTGCAATGGGGTCCCCAGTGGTAACTATCACATGCTGTGCAGAAAACAGAAAGCAAGGTTATAGGGGCTTCCTTGGCAAAATATTCTCCCTTGTATTTATTATGATTCAGTGGCAAAATGAATTGCTCAATTTTCATCTTAAAATTGAGAGGAAAAAAATATTTTATATCAATTATTATAATTTTAAAAGCTGGACTTTTTAAAAAAAATGCAAAAGCAGTCTTACAAGTTTTATTGCAACAAAACAGATGATGGGACATGTTAAAAGGCCATTTTTAAGCAAATACAGAGTGAAGTTTTAAGCAGGAAATATACAGATACATCTTGAAATCTGTTTTCTTGCTGACTTTCTTTATGGATTTTTTTGCTACCAGATGTGGATCAATAATGCCCCATTTCCTCTCTGAAAACATGAGCTAGTCACTCTTCCTCAAACTAACGTACCTCCATGGTTGTAGTGATGACAAAAATTACACCTTAAGTTCCTATAGAAAATGGAGAATCTGAATGTAAGAAAATAAAGTTTTTAAAAAATTAAAAACATAGTTGTGTTACTATGTATTAGCAGTCCAAACAATTTTTGAAGCATCTGATATAGTCATCTCTGCACTTCTTGGTGCTTTATTATGTACACACACATACAGAACAAAAAAGTATCTAGTACTAGTATGGACATTTATTATATGTAGACCTTGAAAAAGGGATCAAGAGCTACCAATTGTAAAGTTTAATGAGACAAATCCTTGTAAACACATTATTTCCCGTGTTTCACATTTGCTCTTTCATGAGAAAATGTTGTGGAGGATTTTTTTAAATGACAAAACTGTAAATAACCTATAAAGGGGTCACATGAAGTTCAGCAGGAATTTACTAAACATACACTTACAGCATCTTTTATTTTCATGTTGAACTGAAAATAAAATGGCAAAATTCTTGCTAAGAATTGTCACTGAGCCACTTTAGTGACTATTATTCCCACAGCCTTCTCCTGAGGCAAAACAGGCCTATTTTTTAGAGGAGACAAAAAGAACTCATGGCATTTCCTCAGACTGATCATTACTCTAGCATAAAGCTACGTTCTTCAGACTACACAAATGACAATAGTAGGTTCTTAGCAAAGATTCTTTCCCATTAATATGTCTTATACATTACTTAGCTATGACAGCTTTGTCTTGGATACAATTTCTTACAATTACAAATGTTATGATTTGTAATATACAATAAAACATGATTGTGTCTAGACACACAATGGGGAAAAAACCTCTACTCAACACATGTATTTTTTTATTATTCTTTATTCATTTGTAATGCTTCTTTACTACTCTAAGTTATCCTGCCTATATGGTATACTATGTGCTCCTCCAAAACGTGAAATACATAAATACATTTAACTTTAAAAGGTAAATAATTTTAAATGCATCTGATGGACTAGAAAATGTTATGCTTCTGTGCAATTGTAGTGGAACTTTCAAGTCTCCAGGCAGAAACCTGGAAATGTTAAACCTCCTACCAAGAGCCTTCTAGGTCTTCACACCCTGGCCCTGCACTGTGATAGCACTTTAGTAATTCCTGCTGCCACCCACCAGTCTTCCAGGGCATGCCTTATCTGACATCCTTTCTCTAATTGCCAGTGTGTGAAAGAAATAGGGTTCTCACATCTTATGTTGCCTTTCTGATGATTAAAAGGTAAAAAATGAGAAATAATGAAATAATTTTATAGCTTCACCTCTTGGTTACATAATACAGAGGTATGTACCTAGAAATATCTGCCTTCTTCCTGCTCCCCCAAGAGATAGACCAATCTCACAAGAGACAATTAAACAAAACTTTATTTTAAAAAGAAGACATAAAATATAAAACCCCTTTCAAACTATAAACATTAAAATTCAAATACTTCAGACTGGTAAGCATACATGGCAGCTGTTCCAGACAGGGAAAGCAACTTACAAGAAAATTACAAAAGAAAACATAATGCTTCAGGAAGTCCACAAGATTATGTTGGCCTGTTACAAATGACTCATTTCCAGCCACAATCTCAAAAAATATCTCAAAATATTGTTAGACAAGAATTCTACATAAGTTGTGCACACAGTCTGAAAGGAAATCCTATAATTTATACAGAGAAATACAGCCAATTAGTACCACACAGGAAAAGCAAACTGACAATCTAGCACAAAATTCTTGTTAACTTTTATCCATTCCTACAAAAGTAGAAGATACTTTAAACATATTTTCCTGTTTCAAGTTACCTGGTCTTTTCAGTTTCCTGGAGCATCCAGCTACTTATAAGAGACTATTTGGGCAAATGGTACACCCCATTTGTTCTCCACCTTCCATTCAGCAACTTCTGCTTGATTTTAAAGGACTCTTAATTTTCCTCTTTATAGCAAAGGTAGAACAGCTGGGAATATCTCTCTGTCTACATGAAATATCTGTCTACAAAATGTAGGTTCCATGTCTGTAATGGTATCTGGAAATGACCTTAGGAGGAAGAGCCGCAGCCTAGACAATGATCAGATAAGAGGTAGCTGAGCCTGCAGAAGGAATGGTGGTGTGGCAGACATCTCAGAAGGGACCCTCCCTAGTTTCTTGAACTGTAAAGGTGAGGGGGAAGAGATGTACTTTCAGACTTGCAAGATTCTGTTAATGTAACCTTCCAAGAAAGATAGAACTAGTACCTCTGGGTGTGCTTCTTGTCTGGACTACCTCAAAGGTCTGACAATGTCTGAATGAGATGTGCATTCTTGCTTGAGCTTGGGGTGCAAATGTCAGAGTTTTCATCTTATCATTCACAACAGTAATTAGCCTTTTTTTTTTAATCTCAGAAAACAATGTTTTGTCAGGCAGATTGAGCTTTTCCAAAGACTTATCAGACTACAAGACTAATTTTGTTTAGTATCTTTTAGAATATTCAAGTTACAGTCCCCTTTAAAGTGAAAGAAAACTGTTCTAGCTAATCCCTAAGAAAAGATTACAAATGGACTTAAATGTTCTGAAATATCTAAACAAAGCACCACTGACCACTAAGGAATTTAAAAGGGACCATTAGGCAGCACTGATATAAAGTAAAATGGACCAGATTTATGCCTTGCGTGGATTGTACTAGGTGTGAACTAAGTTGAATAATATATCCAGAATACTACTGCACAGGATAATAATTCTTTTGGTTTGCAGAATTTAGTTAATATTATTTTACAAAGGCTGGAAGTGGGATATTTTCTGCAAACCACCAGTGGTCATGAAGATGTTTAGAAAGATGGCTTAATCACTGTCAGAGTCAACAAAACAAATTTACACTACTGCATGCATGCATGTATGCATGCTATGGTGTTAATGCAGACCAGACAGGACATAGCTGACCTACATAAACTCTGCACTGTGTACAAAACATCATAGCTCTTGCACAGATACCATTACTGAAACACTGAGCTTGGTTGTTTTCTTGCAGACATTCTGTTACCTGGCTAGGTAACATCTTCAGTGCTAGAAGGGAGTGGGCTTTGTTCTCTGTTTATATACAGTAGCTTGCCCTGCCAGTTTTGGTGGGGGTGTTGTTTTCTCCTTGGTAGTTCCTTGATTAGGCTGTTGTTTACTGCTTGTTTGTCTGGTGTTAATCCTGGTGTTAATCTCTGCTTATCTGGGTGTTGATTGCCAGCAAGGAGTCTTTTTGTTTCCTTTTTATTGTTTCTTTTGAACAGTGTGTAGATGTTGTTTATCTCTATGTGCCTGGTGATGGCTGACTTCTCTGAATACCAAACTTCCCTCATGTTTTTGGATTTAGCTGGGTCTAAGATGCTGACAGTTTCCTAGCTGAAACTATGGTTAAATCTGTCCATGTGTTGTGAGATTAAGGAGTTTTCATTGTGTCTTCTGACTGCTGGTTGGTGTTCACAGATGCGCTATTCTGCCTGTCTGTCCTACATAGTGGTTGTTACAGTCCTTACACTGTGTGTTGTAGATGACTCTGTTTTTTCTTCTTAGGCTACTGGGTCTTTTGGTTTACTTAAGATGTTTTGGAGGGCTTTAGTTGGTTTGTGTGCTGCAGAGATGCCATGTGGCTGTAATAGTCTGTTGGCTGTTTCTGATGTATGGAGAACCCCAAGGACTCCACAGTTCAACTCTGAGCTACATATATTCTCTTCCATTATTATCGAAACTCCCAACTATCCTTCAAAAATGCTTCTATCTTTTACTATATATGTTGAAGTAAGTTGCATATTACATCTCACTGTGAATTTGAATTTAAACTATTTCAGCCATAAGTCACACTTTCTGAATGAACATTATTGGTTCCCTAGTGTGTTCTTTAAAATCTTTGTTTACATGAACATAGTTACTCAAAACCACTCTCAAAACTGAAACAGCATTTTTAACAGTCCATTTTAATATCTGAACAGACCACAAATAGAATTAAATTTAAAAAAAAACTGATGAAAATACTAAACTCTGATGTAAATTGTAATTGAGTTGTAAACTTTGCAAGTCATAAATCTTGTGCACATAATCTCCTGAAAGTCAGAGATCTGAGATAATTTCTTCAGGTTTTCAAAGCCAGAAACCCATGACCAATAAAAGCAATAATGGTTTGAATAAATGCTTCTATTTCAGGGTGGACTAGTCACTTCAGGGTCATTAGGATCATGCATATTATAGTGCTGTATATCCAGTGCTTTATGGAAGAAAATATTTGAATAAGGTCATTGTTCTAGCCAGAAACTAGAAACATGGCTGAAGACTGTAAATAAAATGACAATGTTTCATAATGGATCAGGAATTGAAAAGAAGGGATTGTTAATTTGTCCTCATATAGGTTACATACCTTGGAAGCACACATTCACTTATTTTTGTCTTTCTAAAATGCTAGCAACAACAAAACAACATATTACTGTAGATACAGAATGTGGTGTTTTTCACCTTAAGTAGATGCTTTTGTGGCTATATGCTTAGTAATAGAAATACTATGAAGACCTTATCATTTGCATTTTTTTTCTTAAACATTCAGCTCATTTCAGATCACTACTACTATAATCCTCTGTAACAGATATTGGGTAGATCATGCAAAAATATGTAAGAGCAAGCATTTCACTCATATCTCAAGTCAAACAGTGACTTTGGGATTAATAATATACATTAAATAAATAAAATTAAGATTCATAGGGTTCTTAAAATATACATTCACCATCAACAGCAACAAAAGCAAAGTATGAAGCTTCATGTAATTCAGTGATAAATGGCAACTCTCAGAAGCTCTGGGAACAATTTTTTTTTCAAGGTATAAACATAACTGGAATATCAGAATTATTATTGGGACTTTGGTACATTTAAAGATGCAAGTTAGATCATTTCACATCATAATTAAACTTCAGGCTGTTTAAGATCCAATTTTTTGTAATTTGCTTTCATAAATTTGCAAACTGAGAAGCAACTTTGTAATTTTGTACAATGTAATATAAAATTTTAAGATGTGATATCTACATAGATTTCTAATGGTTTTAAAATATATTTTTGAGATAGTAGTAAACAAATTATCAGTCTAATTTTACCATGGAATAATCGTAATAATCTTCATCCCACCTACACTTTTCTTTTGTTTTGTTAATATCTTTTGAAAAAGTGGCAAAAATATAAACTTGAATGAATCCAAAAATATTCCTCTTGCTTTCAACATAATTGCATGCAGTTCTATTTTTTTCTACAGAGTAGCATTTAATATTAATAGAATATATGATCGGTGCAAAGAACAATTCAACAAAAATTTGGCCAAAACTATATATTTGGAGCTACCATATGATTTTTCATCAACTTATTATTTCTGATTGATCATTTCAGATGTTCTGAACTTATCCAGAAGATGAGCTTATTTACTTGCAATTCTAATTTTTCCTTCAGAGTGTTCTTTTCATCTTACAGTCCAGACTATATACCAAGTAAATAGTAGCATTTTATGCCTGAATTAAAGTGCAGAGACATCAGACACTGTTAACAAAGCCCATGGTTTTCCCAGTTGTAACATATGGCTATGAAAGCTGTACCGTCTGAAAAGCTGGACAAAGACAAATTTGATGCCTTTGAATTGAGATGCTGAAGAAAATTGTTAAAAATACTTCAAATCAGAGTAGGACAAATCATTCCATGTTTGATGAAGTAAAAGCAGCCTGCTCACTGAAATTACTAATAATGAAGGTAAAGTTTACAAATGTTGGGCACATAACTCAAAGGCAAGAGTTGCTGGAGAAGATCCTGATGCCCGGAAAAATAGAAGGCAATGAAAAAAAGACAATGTGGCTAGATATTATTACTGATGTCACAAGCATGAGAGTTTACAAGAACTCAAAGAAGCAGTTATTGATACACAGTCCAGCAAAACACAAAGAGACAGAAGTGATTAAATAACTGGAAAACAACATGCCTAGTGTTCCTGTAAATTGAGTGACCTGACTTCAAATCCCTACTCAATTACAAAACTCATTGTGACTTTCATCCAGATACTGGGTTGGTTCCAGAGTAAGTCTTTGAAATAGACATAAGTTAAACTTGTCATGACTAACTTGAGCTATTAATTTCAGTGGGAAAAGGATGACTAATACATCCTGAAGTAACCCTGGTTAAACTCAAAAACAATAGCTGGGATGACATTGTTATTTAGACATGTCAGATAAAATGTTGATTTTTTCTTTTAAAATACTATATAGAAACTGCATTTAAAATCATCTTGATTTCAGAAGCAATTTTTCAGGAAGCTACTATTCAATTATTGAAGAAAACTACTGGTATGCCTCCACCTTCCTAACCTATAAATATATTTTAAATATTAAATTTTGTATAGAATTCTGAACGTATATCAATACACTACATATACAACCAAATTGAGAAAATATGGGCAACGGTAAGTGGCTTCCAAGTTCTTTTCTAGATGGCATGGATTAGTGTGAGCAAATTTTGGATAAGGCAAATGTGGGCTTTGATTGACAAAATCTGCCAAACTGACTGGTACTATCCTTACCATTTATAAAAACTAATTACATAGCCTACAATTTCTCAATCTGATTAAAAATGTCATGTGAAAACCTTAATTGACCAATGGCATGAGCAGCAGCATAGGGCCTGTGATCACCATACCATGCCACTTAGAATATGAGAGAAGAAAATAGATAAGATGAATTAACAAATGAAATGCATGAAATAATAGCTATGTTGTGGATCTATGAAACTTACAGAAAAGGAAATGATATAATAAATCTGAATGAAGGTGACATGATCTAGTGGAGTGAATGAATACATGCAGGAAAGTGAAAGTGTTGGTTAATTATGAAAGAAAGGGCTAAAATGTATGTCATAAAATTTGAATTAA
Source organism: Liasis olivaceus (assembly GCA_030867105.1). Lineage (NCBI taxonomy): Eukaryota > Metazoa > Chordata > Lepidosauria > Squamata > Pythonidae > Liasis > Liasis olivaceus. The sequence continues at coordinate 206,201,776 of CM061348.1, forward strand.
TGTCATCTATATTGTTGTGGGTCAATTTCAAAGTAGGAATTCTGAATTTATCCACCTTTTCTCACATCCGTTTCTTTCACAAAATATCCATTAAGGAGAAAAAAATGGAACAGCTGCATCATGTTTTTCATTTTCTACCAGTCTGGAAGCATTCTTAATTAAATCAATTTCTTTTTTCTTAGTTCCTTATTCAGTCCTCCAAATAGTTTTCAAAGGGTGTGTGTTATGTTTACAAAAGAAATATACATGGATTGTGGGTTGTACAGAAGAAGCAAACAGCTATATATATTTTTTTCCTTTTTATGGAAGAGACAAGCGGTTTGATTCTTTGGGTATATGGATGTGGGTTTGGATGTTGTTCAGTCTCAGAATTCATGCAGGTTTAGATACAACGGGAAGAAATCTGCAGATGGGTAGAAAAACAACAATGGCAGCAAGGACCATCAATTAAATATCTGGGCATTCCCCACACACAGTGGAAAGAACATAGTGAAATGAATGCCACAATATTATTGAAAGATACAGATGACTGATAATTTGGATGTATCATGTACCATGATAACATAGGCTTGTAAACCAGCACCGGAATGGTTGACAGAAATGTATGCCATAATAAACTGGCTATTTAAGATGCTGTAAGAGTCTTCAATCTTTGCTGCTGTTTTATTTACAAGGAATAGATCTCAATTTATTTTTCATATGTATTCAAGCAATATATAATCCCATTGTGGTATAATTCCTTTCACATCTAGTTTCCTCTAGAATCTTTTGTTCCTATTTAGTTTATTTTGTTATATGGTACTTTTTTTGCCATTTAACATATTCATCATTCTAATTTATTGCTGTGTGTAAAAAAAAATCTAAGCTTAATTTTTTTGCTATTTTTTGATCCATGAAGGCAAAGAAAAATTAAAAAGTGATACTCAGATACATTAAATTTTTAAAATTGCGTTTTTCATATTTTCACAATAAATTGTAATATGTCATACTGAAGAACATTTAGGAAGACAGCAAGGTTTTTTAATCATGTACTGAAAAACAGGAAATATCGTATGGAGAAGAGAATCATGATGACAGCAAACTTAGAAAACACAAATATGAGTGTGGTTCACCACTGAGCTACAATTTGTAGTGACTTTTTCTCAACTGAAGTTTTGTATTCATTTCATTGTGGATGCTAAAATCATCTGATGTGGTTCACACAGAACAATGACATGGGTATGGAACTGTATTATTGTATTAATGTAAAAGTGTGATGAAATCTGATTCTGGTTGGCCCGCCATGTTTAAAATCTCTTCCTTGCTTAGATAGCTGCTTCATTTCCTACCTCCCTCTACTCCTTTCAGCATCCCTTTGCAAATATACAGACTCCCTGAAGGCATAGTTCTACTTTTTTGCTGATTATTGCTTGCTTAGATAAATTCAAACAATAACTGCCCCACCTTTCTGCCTATGTAAAACAGGAAAGCCGTCAATCAAACTCACCCCATTTAAACAGTAGAATGCCTAACCAAAGCACCTTGATCCTCATTCCTAGCAACTACTCTTTTTCCTAGAATTGTTAGTTATTCCTGAGTATCCCTGTTTGTTGGAGTCTCTCCTTAAGTCTCTTTACTACTTTAAACCAGTGTATACAATGGTAACTTATCTCCATTTTAACCAGATAAACTTTCTGGTATAGGTTTTTATTGTGTACATCACTTTCTTCTGCTCTCAGCCTCTTTTTATCTTTTATTCAATAAATATACATTTATACAGGCAGTACTCAAATTATGATGGCAATTGGGACTGGGATTGAAGTCGCTAAGCATAAAGCATGATATCACATGACTACATTGCTTAGTGACAGTGATCCTGGGCAGTCCCAGTTGCCATGGTAAGGTAAGGTAAGGTAAGGTAAGGTAAGGTAAGGTAAGGTAAGGTAAGGTAAGGTAAGGTAAGGTAAGGTAAGGTAAGGTAAGGTAAGGTAAGGTAAGGTAAGGTAAGGTAAGGTAAGGTAAGGTAAGGTAAGGTAAGGTAAGGTAAGGTAAGGTAAGGTAAGGTAAGGTAAGGTAAGGTAAGGTAAGGTAAGGTAAGGTAAGGTAAGGTAAGGTAAGGTAAGGTAAGGTAAGGTAAGGTAAGGTAAGGTAAGGTAAGGTAAGGTAAGGTAAGGAAAGGTAAGGAAAGGTAAGGAAAGGTAAGGAAAGGTAAGGAAAGGTAAGGAAAGGTAAGGTAAGGAAAGGAAAGGAAAGGAAAGGAAAGGAAAGGAAAGGAAAGGAAAGGAAAGGAAAGGAAAGGAAAGGAAAGGAAAGGAAAGGAAAGGAAAGGAAAGGAAAGGAAAGGAAAGGAAAGGAAAGGAAAGGAAAGGAAAGGAAAGGAAAGGAAAGGAAAGGAAAGGAAAGGAAAGGAAAGGAAAGGAAAGGAAAGGAAAGGAAAGGAAAGGAAAGGAAAGGAAAGGAAAGGAAAGGAAAGGAAAGGAAAGGAAAGGAAAGGAAAGGAAAGGAAAGGAAAGGAAAGGAAAGGAAAGGAGGGAGATGCCTGGGAAAGTAGGTAAGTATTTGATATCTAACTTCCCCCTTTATACTCTAACCAATTTGCAATATTTATAAACATTTATACCCATTATAAACCATTCTGTGCTGTATTTGATTTGCTGTGTGATGTATTGTGTATATGGAAACTATTCTTGCTTCAATTTGATTAAACTTCTATTATGTATATATATGCTGATGGTTTTGCCATAGCTGCATATTCTCCAAGTCTGAGTTCCCAATCGGATATCTTCGGTATTGTATCTTTCTTACAGCTCTGGGCAAAGTTTATTCTTGCAGTCCAGGGAAGATTATTGTAATTCTTTCATTTTAGTATTAGGATTCTGTACCTAATCCTCCACTTCCATTACAAATGGACATTTAATATATTTCTTGCTAAACAAAACTCACAGTAAAACAAAGTAAATCAGTGAAAATTTCCTGACTACTTTACTGAATGTCACCAACATATCTTTGGGTGACATGATATACTTTATACTGTGGTGTACTTAACTGCTTTTTCCTTTACTGTTAACTGTTGATCCTAAAAGGCAGAAGCTATCTACCACACGAATATTTTTACTGTCAGTTCTAAGGCTGGTTGTTGTACTTGCTGTAATTAATTTGGTCTTCTTTATATTTAATTTTAGTCCTATTTTTACTGTGCTCTTTGACTTTCATTACTAGAGACTGCAGATCCTTTGCATTTTCAGCTATCACAGTAGTGTCATCAGCATAGCATAGGTCATTGATGGTTCTTCTCATATTTTAAAACTACCTTTCTTCTTCTTATCCAGGTTCCCTTAATATATTTAGCATACATCTGATTATCTCCCAGATAGACTACTGCAATGTGCTCTACATGGGGCTACCCTTGAAGAGTATCCAGAAGCTACAGATGGTCCAGAATGCAGCCGCACGGGCTATTTTTGGAGGCGCAAGAAGGGCCCATGTAATGCCGTTGCTCTGCGAGCTGCACTGGGTACCAGTTTGCTTCTGGGTCCAATTCAAGCTGTTAGTTATCACCTTTAAAGCCCTACATGGCTTGGGACCAGGTTACCTAAGGGACCACCTTTTCATGACTTCAACCCATCCCACCCGATCACACAGAGAGGTCATGCTTTTGACCCCCTCAGTAAAAGAACTCCGATTAGCAGGGTCCAGAAGGCAGGCCTTCTCTGCTGTAGCCCCCCGCTCTTTGGAATATTCTGCCCCCGGAGGTGAGATTGGCCCCTTTGCTCCTGGCCTTCCGGAGGGCTTTGAAGACCTGGTTCTGCTACTTGGCTTGGGGTAGGGAGGGAATACTTCAAGCGTGGGGATGGCTAGCCCCATAGAGGCCTGCTGTCTTCAGCCCCAGATCCTTCATCTTCGTGGACTCTCTTCCTTTTTAGTAACGTTTTATTTAAATTTTTATGTTTTATGTATTTATATGTATTTATGGTTTTAATGTTGGGGGTGAGCCACCCAGAGTCTCCCACTGGGGGGAGATGGGCGGGAAGAAAATAAATAAATAAACAAACAAACAAACAAACAAATAAACAAATACTGAATAAATAAGGAAGGAATATACAGCCTTGTCTCACTCCTTGGTCAACCTGGAGCCAGACTGTTTTGCCTTGTTCTGTCCATACTGTGGCTACCTGTCCTGTATATAGACTTTTCATGAGGACAATGAATTGTTCTGGGATTCTCATTTTTCTAAGCACATTCCACAGCTTGATGTGATGGACACAATCAATGGATTTTCTATAATCAATGAAGCACATACTGAATTATTTTTTATATTCTTCGGCTTTTTCAATTATCCAGCATGTACCAGCAATAGTCTCTTATTTCTCAGCCTTTTCTGATGCCAGACTGAATATCTGACATCACCTTTGCATGTAGGGCTCTAATCTGCATTGGATGATCCTAAGTATTGTTTTGCTAGCATGTGAAATTAAGGTTATTGTACAATAGTTTGCCCACTCTGTTAAGTCTCCCTTTTTGGTACTGGAATGTAGATTGACCTCTTCCAATCAGTTGGCCATTGTGTTGTTCTTCAGATTTGCTAGCGTAGTTTGGTTAGAATCTTTACTGATTCTTCTTCTGTTGTTTGCCATATTTCTGTGGGTATTCCATTAGTTCCTGTAGCTTTTCAACTTGGTAATGACCAGAGTGCCTATCTAACTTCATCTTCTAGTATTAGAGGTTCTTGTAAGTAGGGAATATCTTTTAAGGTATTCTTGGATGCTGACATTTCTACTGTACAGTATTTCACTTCTGCGTGTGAGTTGCAGAAGGCTGGGGAGGGCCAGCGCAGGCTGTGTGCAAGTTGGAAGAGGCTGGGGGAGGGCCTTCTTGTAAACAAGGAATATATTCAAAGGTATCTTGGATGCTGACATCTCTAGTATACAGTATTTCACTCCTTCTCTCTTTAACTTCTTTGAATCAGTTACTATCTGTCCATTGGTGTCCTTTAGCATACCAATTCAAGGTTCGTCTTCCTTCTGAATACAGAGAACTTTTGGAAGACTTTCCCTGTTTTTTCATGTCTGTTTCCATCTTCAACATCTTTACAGATGTTGTAACTATAAAAGCAACTCCATTTCTCCTTTGTTCTTCATGTCCTGAGTAGTAAACAAAGTAATCTTCTTACTGAAAGTATCCAATCTCAGTCCATCTCAATTCACTGATGCCTAAGATATTAATTAGTATCATTTCATTTAAACTTTAATTAACATATTTACCTTATGCTTTATGATGTAAATGAAATGGAAAAATGTGTCCATAAATGAAACGGGATTAAACAACATAGTAATATCAAAAGATATTCCTTATTTTCCCAGGACAGATGTTATAAACAAACAAATGGTTTAGCTCAAAATTATAGTAAAATAAAAAAGGATGATGTGTATCTATTTGTTAATATGTGTTTTAAAAGACTTTTTTATTTTGAAGATATACAGAACTTTAGTTGCTGGTTTCCCAATGGCGTTATATGGGAAATTATTTTATACTTCTTACTCCTAAATAATATTTAAATGAAACTAGAGTTGTGCACACAAAATATCTCTTCAAACTCTTACTGTATTTGTGAATATCAATACTGAGCAGACAAGTTTATTAAATTGTGCCAGGAAGAGAGGAAGGTATTCCAAAGTTTTTCAGAGATAGGACTAATGAATTGCAATGGAAATAACACTTTTTTCTTCTTCTAATGCTTTTTGTGGTAGTAAAAGGTATCCTCACCCTTCCCCCCATACACATGTAAGCTGCATTCACTACCAAACTTCTGAGATGACCCCCATACATACAAACTGCTTAAAGTGCCCTTGTAAGAAAACATTCACAGCAAGCTGAATTGACCTGAGTGGTGACAGGAAGAAGACTCAGTCAGGAACCTGTGGCCCAGTAAAACAAATTGTTTCTGTTCACTGACCATATCTCAAAGATAGTATGGCTAGCATGCTGACCTAGTAGGAAGGGATAAATAATAATAAGGTCACATGGATGGGTTTATCTAAAATATTCCAACATCATACTGTAATTTCCACTGTGTCTGCTTTTTTCTTTGTCTTGCCTTTGCAATGTAGTGGGCCAAAGATATATAAGCTCTGGTTTTGTTTTTGCTCATGGCCACTCAGCAAAATATCAAAGCTTTGCTGGGGGTTTGGTAAATACTGCATTATTGATTGCACGCAAATAAAATTATGTTGTATCTTCAAAGTGATTTGGTTCCTTTAGGTGAGCCAGGTGAGCCAGATTTTGGCTACAATATTTTTTAAAAAATTACATTTGCATCATCCACAATGCCTTGAACACAGCATCTCCAAAGCACTGATGGGACAAACTAGTTCATCACATAAACAATAGCCAAAATGAAGATATTTGCTCTATAGCAGTGTTGCATGATTTTATGAATTACTCTATTCCCAGCTTTCCCTGTAATATGGGTTCATACATATTTTCCTTATTGCACATTTTTAAAAAGTACGCCTTTTCAATACAACTATTCCTAATGTAATTCTTTTTTTCTACATGATTTTCCAAAATAGGTACTCATTTTTGGGCAGTTGTGGCATTTTTGAATGACAGCTGAGACAACGCTTATTCCTTTCCACCAAGTAGCCACCATGTTAGATTACCTGAATTTAATGCCCAACCTAATGTTGTCTAATTTAGTGTAATATAGGCTATCATGGTGGGTGGCTGCCACAAAGTGATCTCAGTCAATTCTATTCCAAAATAACATCATGCCCAACAGAGAAACTTGGCAGAGCCAATGGCTGTGATTAATAGCTTAGGTGATAGTTCATTCATTTTGCTTTCTAAACATTCCATGATGTTTCTATTCATGATTTTACAATCATCTCCATTATTCAAATCAGGCTCAGAGCCAGGTCTGTGAAAGAGGCAGGAAATACAGTAATGGCAGATTTTCATTAGCCCAACATATGTTGGAATATAAACTCTGCCAAGCATAGTCCTTTTAGGAAATTCCTGACTTTCCTTGTTGACTATTTTCTCCTTCAAAGAGTGAAGGAAGACACATGTTGGGAGTTATTTAAAAACAAGTACAATTGCAAAAAATTCCAAAAAAGAGTAAAAATAGAAGACAGTGGAGAAGCCAATGTGCTGTACAAAAAACTTATTGAGAATCTGGGGAAGAAAGCATCTATATAGGAGGTGGACTACAGGTAGCCTGGAATTAATTACATGGTATTGGAAAAGCTAAAGCTCAGAATTGGTTGGCAAAGGATGTTTAAAAAGGGCTTCTTATAGAAGAAAACAAGCATATCAGCTTCTCAATGAAGAAAACATTCATTCTTTACTGAAAGGAAACAAAGAAAAGGCAGAACTACTCAATTTCTATTTTTACTCTAGATGAAATAAGTTCTACCAGTCAGGTGTGGAGAATAGGATGAAGGGACAGGACTGAAACTCAAGATAAATAGAAACATGTTACAGAATTGTTGGAGTTGAAACATTCTGTGTGTATGTATAAGCATTCTTGAGAATGAGAATCTGATCTGAGCAAGGACTAGTGAGGCAGATTTCACACCTATAACAGAAAAGAGGTTTATTTATAGGAAATACATTATAGGGAGAGGCAAAGACTTGCATAGAGGGGATACCTGGAAAAAAAGGCAGAAGGAACTGACCTCAGATTAGCAATCTTGCAGACAAAAAGCAGACTCAGTGCTAAACAAAGAAGGGACAGAGTAAGCTCTTAACTCTCTATATAGACCTATTGTTCTTTTGTGGTCAGTAAGTAATGAGATGTTAAAGAATCAGTGCCATTTGATTTGGAACCCCAACTCCCTTTCTCATTGGCTCATGCACTGATCCACAACTCTCATAATTTCTTGAAGGGTTCTTAATGAGTTCATCTTCCAGCTTCTCCTGATGAGAAGTATTTTAGTTCAATAAAAAGTGGACTCTAGCTAACCAGGTATTAGAATTTATCTATCTCTATAATATATTTCCTGTGAATAAATCTCCTTTCAGTTATAGTTGTAAAATCTGATTCACCAGTCATGGCTCAGGACAGTATCCTGCTCTCACAAATAGTCATGTGCGCACACAGAACACTTCAACTTTAAACAGAAATAACTCTTTAAAGAAACTGAAATCTCCAGAGCTGGATTAATCACATTCTAATATACAGAAGATGGTCTGGTCAAATCTTAATAAATCATTTTTAATGATGAAATACCAGGCAACTGAAGGCAGAAAAATACTTCCTTATCTTCTAAAGCAGAGGAATGGAGAAGCAGTCAAACAGACAACAGAACAGTTTCTAGAATAATTCATAAAGAGAGTGAGCAGTAAACACCTTGAAAACAATGCAATAATTAGGCATGGATTAGGCAACAATAAGTCTTGCCAGACTCATTTTATCTCAATTTTTGATTGGATTATTTCCTTAGGAGATTGTGGGAATGCTGTAGATGGAATTTCAGTAAAGCATTTGACAAACTAGCCATGGCATTCTGATTAACAAGCTAGTTAAGTGCTGGCTGGATGGCATGACAACTAAGTGAAAACACAGCTGGATAGAAAATTCTACTCAAAAGTTATTCATTAAGAGTTCTTCATCAAACTGGAGGAACCAACCTAGTACTGTACCACAAGAATACTGTATTCTTTCTGTTATTAATAACTTGAATGAGAATATGGAGGGAATGATTATCAAACTTTCAGTTGATACAATATTGGATGGCTCATACTTTAGAAGTCAAAAAGAACATTTGAAATGATCATGTTAAAGAAATGGGCTGATTCCCATTTCAGTTCCCTTCAGTGAATATATTCAAGTGGAGATATCTATTAGGGATATATTAATTTAGATTCTTGTGCCGACCAGGGCTTGGATTCTGTGATTTTATGAATTTGGCTAGATCTGGAGTCATCACTAAAATCCTGCCACATTTTAGACCATTTGCATTTTATAAGAATTCTTCAAAAATAGCTTCATCTAAAGACCACCACCATATCCAACACAGATATAATTAAGATAGACAAGCAATTGTGGGACAACTTTTGTTTTAAAAAGTGGCATATAAATTCTTAAATGAATGAAATATCAAAGAAATTCAACCATTATTTGAGTATCCAGGTGCGTGGTTGAATCCAAAAATGTCCCCAAATTCTGAACTTATAGGACAAATTCTATGCCATCTAAAACAGCCTAAATATTCCCACACAAGAAGCATTTCTGTCTCATTAGGCAGCCTATCTTTCTAATTTCATGTAAATATAAAATAACACGAGGATTAAACCCTGAGGGAGACCAGTCAACAATAACCAAATGAAATATGATGTTACCATCCTTAAGAAAGGATTAGAATTATTCCAGAATAGTGTCTACTGCAATATGGGATGACGCATCAATAACAGAATTCATGGGGCATATTTCTCATACCCAGGTCTGACACTGGATTGGATAGGTCCAGAAAATGGTCTAATATTCAGCTGAAGTTTTATTATGATTTCTATACTGGTTTAGTTACAAAAATGAGCCAATTTCCAGTTTAGTTTTTTCTTTGATTCCCTGATTATTCTGCTCCTGGGTTGAGAAAATGCAGTTGTCTGCTTTAGTTGAGTTCAGTCTTTCAGCGGTTGATTAAAAACGAAACACTTCTCTGAGAATCTGGCAGAGTTTGTACCTCGTGTGAATATCCCACAGAAATTGTGCCAAAAAGTACTGTTTCTACTCTCTTCTGCATCTGCCAGATCGTGTGAGAAAAATAATTGGCAGTATGGAACTTTACAAGACCTTTACAGACATTCTTGATGGTAAATGACACTGCAGGGAAGCATGAAGATTGTGTCTGAAAATTTCCATAATAAACATGCGCTCTGAAAGTAAAAAGACATGGAGTTTTGTTTTGTTTCTGTTTTGTTATCTGTCACGCCTGGAGTCTTAACAAGAAATATCAGCTCAGTTCCTGAGTACATGCTTTGCATTCAGAAGATCCCACATTCAATCCTGGGCACAGTGTTAGGAAAAAGTGTATTTGACATCCTAGAAAGCTACCATTAGTCAATATAGATCACAGATAAACTATTCAATACATTTGGGGACTAGGGATCCAACTCGAGTTTTTTTTAAAAAAACCTCACATGAAGACTCTCACATGAAAATATACTGAGATCTTATAGGATCTCATGAGATTCAATCATTTTATATCAGATCTTGCAAGGTTTCAATGATTTCAATTGTGATCTTGCAAGTTTTCAGATGTTTAATATAAAATTGTGTAATAGTATCAGGATGCCAAAAATGGACTGTTGACTCCTGCTACAGATGATGATTTTACTTTTTATAAAGCAGTTTCCTATGCTCTTACATTTTATCTTTATCAAACATCTTCACTAATATTATATATCAGGAAATTAGAGTAGTTGCAGTTATCAGGAGCCTGGATCTTTAAACATCTTTTGAAATTCTTTGGGATTTTAGAATACAGTGCAGAGCTAACAGATCTGGGTGGCAAAAATCTGTTTGTTCATTTGATGGCAGCAAAAAGATACAGGGTAACTTTCACTCTTTGCTGCTATTACCCAGATTTTAAAAATCTGGTAGCCCTAATACAATAACGTTTGTTCACTTGCCTAGGTAAAAGCAAGATATTCTCATTTAAAGTAGATTAACGTGCACTATTTTTAACACTGTTGGTGGCAACAGACTCACATGTGTCCTGACTTAAGTCTTTTTTATGATATATTCTTATATTCTGTATTTGAGGGGAAGGAAGGCTGAGAAGCTGAGACTATATCTGCCATTTCTGGGCTTAAGGAATAGTACAAATATCTCATCTATGGTTTCACACATTGGCATTAACACCAAATTTAATAGACAAAGACAAGGTCATAGTCCAGTCTGGGGTTTGAGACAAATGCTTACAGTATTTGCAGAAAGGTTTAAAGAATCAGCAGCAAGGCACTGTTACATACCAAGGTCAAAGTATCCAAATTCTAAGAGCAAAATTCAGGATACAAAGCATTCAGTTAGGCTGTTAATAGGCATTCTAGCACTTAAATGAAGCCAGATAAGGACTTTTATCTCAGAAGGTTTGGTAGTAGTAGCCTGTTTTGCTCAGATGGGGTATTACTGCTGATCGACTTAAGAGCACCAGCCTACTCAGGAGTAACAAGCCACTATTTGCAAGTTGCTCTGTCAAGCAATTTTGCACTTCTCTATCTGCTTGCCAACGTTCAGCTCAGAGGTGGTGGTGCTTTTGCACACTTGGTGACCATATTCCTGCTTCAAGTTTAAGACTGTACAATCAGAAGAAATATCTACCAAGATCTCAGAATTGGTCTTGCCAAACTTTTTGTTCTGATCTCCAACTCCTCCTCCAACACTTCCTCCTCCTCCTTTGAAAGGGCCATGAAAATATGTAACTGAGAAAACTATGACTATTTATTTATTTAATCAATTTATATAGCCGCCCATCTCAATAAATAAACAAATGGGCAGTGAACAATATTAAAATAAAAATAAAATAACAATAACAATTGCAAAAATTAAAACAAATAGCAGCTGAGAAAAATTTAATCATTAGCACAGCCAGGAGAAGGGACCCTTCACACACTTCGGTCCTTTCATGACCCTTTCAAAGGAGGAAGAGGAGTTGGAGGAGGAGTTGGAGATCAGTCAGAACAAAAAGTCTGACAAGACCAATTCCAAGATCTTGGTAAATATTTCTTCTGATTGTACAGTCTTAAACTTGAAGCAGGAATATGGTCTCCAGGTCTTTAGGGCCTTGCAAAAGGTCAGCAGGGTCTAACCTCCAGAGGGAGAGTATTCCAGAGGGCAGGCACTATTATCACATACAGTGGTACCTCGGTTCACAAACTTAATTCGTTCCGCGACTCTGGTCGCGAACCGAATTGGTCGTGAACCGAAACAAATTTTCCCGTAAGGTTCAATGTAAATACGGTTAATCCGTTCTGACCCCTACGAATTTGGTCACCAAGCAATTTTTGATCGCGTCCCGAATCAAATTTCCCTATAAGGTTCAATGTAATTACGGTTAATCTGTTCTGAACCATATGTTTTTTTTTTTAAAACCGCAAAAATATGACACAAAGTACAGTACGAAGAGAGAGAAAGCTAACCTTGCTCGACGCGACTTCTGGCGTGGAGGACAGGAAGGTGGGTGGGGAGGCGGTTACTGCTTGGAGGGAGAGTCCCCCTCCCTACAGGAAGCCGCAACCACGTGTCACAGGAGGGAAAATGGCCGTGGATCCTGTTCGTAACTCGATGCGGAGTTTGCGAATGGAGGCAAAATTTTGCGACCGGAGCTGTTCGTGAACCGAATTGTTCGTGAACAGAAGTGTTCGTGAACCGAGGTACCACTGTAATTGCTTTCATTGTAGCTATTTTTCCACATAAATTCTGAAACTGACACATTCCAACTGCTTTAGGAATCTTTATTTTAATGTAATTCTGACAAAACTGTAAGCTGATATCCAGATTCCAAGGGATGGCTTCTACTTGTTTTCTGCTCAGCAAAAATGATATTGATCTATTATATATATAGGGAATAAAGTTTTAAAAATTTGATTTCATGTCAGAATATCAATGTCAACTGCTTTACTGAACAGGAAATATTTGCAGCTGTATATTATTTTATATCAGTAATATTTGTTTTCAGTACCATAGCATTCCTTTTATCCATTTTCATAAAAATACATTTCAGACATTAGAAACATCTTTAATTTTTTGATGGGCCAAAGAAAAGCAGATAGTTCTTAAGAAGCATAAAATAACATTTTTACCATGCTACTTTTTTGGGGCAAGATACATTCTGAGTTTTTTTCTTAATTTTTTGTTGGAAAGAATGTTCAAACTTGCAATATGAGCCTACCAAAATCATTAAAACAAATGTCTACTGATTCTATGACTAATTATTACAAAGCAAAGCAATGTGACCAATTGGATGTTTGGAGCTGATTGGAGTGTACCCTCAGGGTAGAATATAAAAGAGCTCTGTTCAGAAACAATTTGAAAGGCAAAATACAGTGAAATAGTGGCTGATCTTAGAAAGAACAGAAAAGGAAGGGCAAGGAAAAAAAAGACCAAAAGTTACTTGAGAAGTTAGGAAAGTATGACACATCACTTGGCTCTTTTAGAGACAAAAACAAAGCTTTAGTATCACATTAAAGTAGGCCCAAAGCCATTGTGAAAGGAAGAATGACACTATCAGTGCTATATCCACCATTCAGTAGAGTGAAGTGGTTCACTCTGGTGGCAGAACCTGGGTAGCATCAGCAAGGTGTTTGGAGAAAAAAATCTATGTGTCTTTAGCCATCCTGAAGGCACCCAATCAGTAGCACTGACGAAAAATTCAGTGTTCAGTATCATCTATTTCTGTACATACAGTAGAAAGGAGCCAGAGCATGCTCTGGAGTAGCCCAGTTGTGAAATCTGTAAGATCTATTCATGTAATGCTCCTGGCTAATCTTCACCTGATCTGGGAAGCAGGTCTCTGACTCCAAGTAAAAAATACCTGTTCTTGCTGGCAAAAGTACCTAAAATTCTTCTAAATGTTAAGTTTGCATCTGGGAGAAGACATAATATTTTTACTACAATCTGTTGTTTTTTTTTTAATTTCTCTTAGACCTTAGAATAAGTATTTATCAATAACCGAATACATTTTTAAACTATGTTTGGTGCATAAATTTTCCTGTAAATGTAATAACAATAATGATAATCATATAACAATTCATTGCATTTTTCAGAAGATAATTTCAGGATGGCATGGGGAACTTCAAGGGGGCAGAAAGAAGCAAAAGTATGTGCAATGAAATAGATTTAATCCAAAACTCCAGGGATTTTTATGGTAAGGAGTATGCATTCCACCTTACTTTGGCTTCCTCTGCAACTTTATTACCTTTAAAGCCCTACATGGCATGGGTCCACATTACCTGAGGGACCGTCTCACCCCCATCACATCAACACGTCCCACCCGGTCAGGAAGAGGGCATGTTGTGGACCCCATCAGTGAGAGAATGTCAGCTGGTGGGGCCCAGGAAGAGAGCCTTCTCTGCCATTGCATCTACCCTTTGGAATCTTCTCCCCCCAGAGGTGTGGCAGGCCCCTACCCTCCTGGCATTCTGGAAAAGATTAAAGACCTGGCTGTGCCAGTTTGTGTGGGGCAACAAAAATCTTACCCAATCCTTGGGGTGGCTGGCACCCTGATGACACTCCCTGAGTTACTTGCCAATTAATATCTATTCTTGGATTATATTTATTTTCTATTTATTTAGGATCATTTTACATTGTATTTGTAATTGATTTTAACTTCTCTTTTAAACCACAAAGAGTTGGTTTTTAACGAGATGGGCAGTGACAAATTTGATATATAAATATAAATATAAATAAACTGTAATCTAATTGCTGAGCTTTAGCTACTACAACATTATTTGCTAATTTCTAAGGAGCCCTGAACATTTTTATCATAATTACCTTAAGCAACTAAGTAAAATTTGCAAGACATCATGCAAAAGAATCATCAGAGGTTTTTTCTGGATTTACATTTTACTTGTTATAAAATAAATATTTGTCCATTAATAATTGAAATATTGAAAGTGACCATAATTTGTAAACTACAATGTATCTATGTTTCCCAAGTTAATGTGCAACACTAAACCTAGGTTTGACATTAAGGAGAATTTTTTAAACATCTTTTGATTTGGAGGACTGTGGATATAGAGGAAGTGTACAAATCTAAATGCAATCTATCACATTATTTCCTCTACTCAACTCAGAAATCCATGTTGAAATATACATTTGATATTGTTCATGTCACTTTTTCACACTTTTACATTTGATAATAAAAGAAATGTCTCTGTATATACTACCTTGGGCTCCTGAGTGAAATATAGGGTAGGAAACTAATAAATAAATAATGGATCAGTCCAAGTTTTTTAGCAAACTTAAACAGTAAGAAACTCCAGCAGCTGCAATTCGGCCTACAAGGGATAAACAACTGCTGCTTTTTACAACAAACCAGCAGTTTACTGCAGCTGCATTTTTTTTAGTTTGAAAATCGAATAAGGGATTGGCCACAACCTAATCACTGTCTCACAATACTAAGTTCAAAGTTAAGTCATCCTCCCATTACATATTAAATTACACACCAGACACAAGTTTCTAACCCTTACCCTCTTGTCTGCCCTTTACTCACTTCTTTCTGTTATGCTGGAACATTCACGGCACAAACTTTTTAAGAGGACAAAGTAATGCTCCTGTCAGTTGCTACTGTGACTCCACTGTCTCCAAAATTCTTGCAATGAATTGAGTACACTGCCACTTTGTACAGACATTTTTATCTATACACACTTAATATCAAATGAAAGGATGATTTAGCTAGAGTTTTTTTCTGAGTAAGGCCCGTTGAATTCAGTCAGATTCTTGTCTGAGTAAATTGCATAGAATTGCAGTGTTAGATCAAGAAAATGGTGCAAGGAAAGGAATCCTACACTACTGCTGACTTTTTTAGTAAAATTGAAAACATTAAGAGGCATGATTACAGAATATGAATTTGACTCTGACTTAGAAAAAGCTAACAGAATTCAAAACTGACTTAATGCTAAATTCTTAGAAAAATGTATTGTTATTTAAAATCAATTTATAAAATGGATTAGCTACGCTGAACAGTAACAGGATGTAAAGAAAACAAAAGGGATATTTTAAAATCATATTTTGATTATTGTTTCCTTCTACCAGCCTATATACAGGAGTAATAAGCCCTGTCATGTAGACAACATGGATACTTCATTCCATTGGTGGATTACACTCTGGAATAATATCAATGCATATAACAGATTTTGTAGTGATTTTATAATGAATTATAATGGTCTTGTATGGTAGATAAGAAGGTAGGTAGGTAAGTAGGTAGGTAGGTAGGCAGATTCAATTTGAAAAAAGCAATGGCACCAGTTGTTTTTTAATCATTTTAATGATAGGAATATATTTGAATTTATGAATGACCAAAACTATTGATGAACAAGTATAACAGCAAGGAAGGAAATAATTTCATTTCAAATTAGGTTAAGTTTCTTATGCGTTAGAACAAGTAGCGTGATTAAATTCAATCCTGCTTTGTTTGCAGATTTTGACATATCTTTTTCCTATTTTTTAATCAGCAGAATAGTTTGAACATTCTGTCTACAATATGAATAAATTCCAGATATTCATGGAGATCTCCCAGCACTTCCTCTCATTATCTCTCATTTGTTTTTTGAGTGAGATATCCCGTACTACTTTGCAAGAAAACTTGTATGATAAAGAAAATAATAGATATCTTATAACGTGGGCAGTAACAAACTAAAGTGTTATAAAATTATGCAAGCTAAATGTGTCCTTTCATTTTGGAATGACTATAGAAAATAAAATTTGCAGCAATACATTGCTATAAAAGCAACCTCTCTTTCTCCTTTTGTATGCTGTGGTTAAATGGATATATGCCAGACAGCCTAGGCCTCCTGCTTGCAAAATCCTGCTTTAACAGCATGAACAAAGCATCTTTTCTATCCTGATGTGCCCTACAAGAATAATTTTTGAAAAAAATAATTTTTAGCACTTCAAGTCAGTGGCAATTAGCATGCAAAAACTTTTATAAGGGATCACCAACATTCCAGGGGGTTTCTCAGCTTAGGAATCAGCAACAAGGGCTCTTTCACATAACTTCTCTTGTACAAATAGATAACATTTGCACTGTTGAACCTGATGAAACTGCCATCAAGAGGAAATGCAAAGGAAAGGTAGGAGCAGAAAAAACGAAGTTTAAATCCAGCATAAATGAAGGACAGAGGTAGCATATAAAAAGTCAGTCTCCAGACAAAGGAGAATTCATTTTTTAGTTTTAGGGTACATACGCTTATTTGCTGAATTTCTGCTGAATTCAGTAATTAAGCCATGACTTCACTAATAAAAATACTAAAAAGAATGCTACGATATCACCAAGAAAGCTATATAATGAAATGAACATCAGAAACTGCTTTTATTTTCTGCCTGAAATTTTTTGCAGCCAATACAGATAAAATAATCACTACCCCAAAGTTTAACACTGTTTTATAGTATTCTCTTTAACAGCATTGTTGAAATAACATCCATTAAACTCTATTCTAAAAGCATACTTTAGGACTGTGCCCCTGGGGATAATTTTTATGTCTCAAAACTGGCTAGAATTGTCTCGTAATACATAATATGCATTAAATTAGCCCAAAGTCACCTTATTCATTATATATATAGATTAAGGGAGAAACCTTATCAGTATTAAACTGATCACCAGTAGCTTGAGTCCCACTAGTTTGCCAACAGAGGCAAGCTGGTCCCAAGCATTTTAGTTCTCATGTATTAACCATAAGAAATCATGCAAACCACAAAAACAAGATTTCATCTTCCAAAAGGTAGATAGACCTCAATTTTAATGAATTATAAGAGGAAAAAGCTGAAAACATATTTTTTTTCTGCATGGGAAATAAAAATGTACCATACAAATAGTTACATGGTTTCCACATCATTCTTATTGACATATAAGACTCTTTAGAGCCAACTGCAATATATCATGCGTTTTTTATCATTGGTGTTTTAGTTGTTGTTAATAGCATTAACAACCAACAACACTGAAGAATAAATACAAGATGAATTTATTAAAAACACAATGGAAACAAACTACAATAACAATAACCCAATGATAAAAAAATACTTTTAAAACAACACAGTGATGCAGGAAAAATATCCTCTTTATGTGCCTAACAAATGAACTACTGTGGGCAAGAACATCTGAGACAGATGGTTTCTTAGAGCCAGGCTTGAATCAGCCTTTTACAATCTGGGTGCGCTTCTGATGAAAGGACTTCCACTCCCACAATTCCAGCCAGCATGGACATTGCTGAGCATTCTAGGAGTAGAAATCCACCTAGCTGAAGGACATACATACAGTGGTACCTCGGGTTACGAATTTAATCTGTTCCGTGACTTTGATCACAACTCGATTTGGTCGCACCGCGAGGCAAATTTTCCCATAAGGTTCAATGTAAATACGGTTAATCCGTTCTGCCCTCCGAATTTGGTCGCACCGCGAGGCAAATTTCCCCATAAGGTTCAATGTAAATACGGCTAATCCGCCCTCCGAATTTGGTCACTCCCCGAGGCAAATTTCCCCATAAGGTTCAATGTAAATACAAACAGTTCTGAAACATATGCATTTTATTTTTAAACCACAAAAACATGAAAAAAAGTACGTACAGCACAGTATGAAGAGGGAGAATGGGGTGGGGAGGCAGTTATTGTTTGGAGGGAGAGTCCTCTCTTCTTTGCCTCTTAGCTGCAGGCTCAGTTCTGGGGAAAAACCTGTCTAAAGTCAGTTGTTTTTTCCTGCGCTGCATAACCCTCCGGAAATGAGAGACCACGTTATCATTCATCATGTTCAACGCTCTGTTTGTTACAGTTATGTTGGGGTGGTGCTTCTCAAAGAAGTCCTGGCATGCATTCCATTGTTCCATAATGGATTTACCCTCGGCACTGCTCACCTCCTCCCTGTCTTCCTCTTCCTCAGTGGAATGCTCCTCACCAAGCGCTTTCTGTTGCTTACTCTGGAGCTCAGCAAGTTCTTCCGTGGTCAGCTCCTCCTCATGGTCCTCAACAAGCTCCTCTATGTCTGCACCATCGACAACCAGACCCATGCTCTTGCCCATGGACACAATCTCCTCCACTACCTCTGCATCAGACCCTTCACGGTCACGTTCAGTGACACATTCTGGCCACAGTTTCCTCCAGGCTGAGTTTAAGGTCCAGCAGGTGACATCTTCCCAGGCTTTGTCAATGAGGCTGATGCAGTGGAGGACATTGAAATGTTTCTTCCAAAACTCTGCCAGAGTCAAGGATGTTTCCTCAGTGACACTGAAACACCTGGTGAAGAGCACCTTTGTGTAGAGCTTCTTAAAATTGCAGATCACTTGCTGGTCCATGGGCTGCAGAAGAGGTGTTGTGTTGTGGGGGAGGAACTTGATCTTTATAAAGTCATACTCAGTGTCCATATCATCCACCAAGGCTGGAGGGTGTGCCGGGGCATTGTCCATCAGAAGAAGGCACCTTTCAGGCAGCTGGTTCTCGGAAAGATATTTTTTAACGCTGGGTGCGAACACCTCGTGCAGCCATTCCATGAGCAACTGCCTTGTGACCCACGCTCTCGCATTGGCCCTCCACATGACAGGCAGTCTGGCCTTGTTCACATTGTGTTCCCTGAACGCACGAGGGGTCTGGGAATGGTACACCAGTAGCGGCTTAATCTTCAGGTTGCCGCTTGCGTTCGCACACAGCAAAAGGGTCAGTCTGTCCTTCATGGGCTAGTGCCCTGGCAGTGCCTTTTCCTCCTGCGTGATGTAGGTTCTGTTTGGCATCTTCTTCCAGAAGAGCCCTGTCTCGTCACAGTTGAACACTTGCTGAGGGACGTATCCTTCCGCCTTCATGAAGTCCTCAAATTCTTCCTTGTAGGCTTCTGCAGCAGCCTTGTCAGAACTGGAAGCCTCTCCATGTCTTGCCACATTGTGGATGCCACTTCTCCTGCGGAATTTCTCAAACCAGCCTCTGCTGGCTTTAAATTCCTCACTTGCTGCGCTGGTAGAGGGGTTTTTCTGCAGTAAATCACTGTGCAGTTTCCTGGCTTTTTCACGGATGATAGCTTCACTCACACTATCACCTGCCAGCTGTTTCTCATTCAGCCACACTAACAACAGCTTTTCCACCTCTTCCAGCACTTGTGTCCTCTTCCTCATTAACATCGTTACTCCTTTTGCCACATCAGCTTCTCTGATGGCATCTTTATTCTTCAAAATAGTCGAGATGGTCAACTTCGCCATCTTGTACTCCATGGCCAGATCAGTCACACGAACACCACGATCGTGCTTTTCTATAATCTCCTTCTTCAGTTCGATCGTCACTTTCTTCTTCAAACCCTTATTCCTGCCAAGCCCGCTCTGCATTTTCTTTGGAGCCATGCTGACAAGCACACCAAAAACCTTCCAAACGCCACAAAACACGCCACAAGCTTCACCAAACGTCTCCTTGCTACCGCGATCTCGCCCACAGGAAGCCGCGACCGCGTGGCAGCAGGGCAAATGGCCGCGGATCCGGTTCGTAGCGCGAGATGGAGGTCGCACGGCGAGGCAAATTTTTGGGGCCGGAGCTGGTCGTATCGCGAAAATTTCGTAAGGGGGGGCGTTCATAACTCGAGGTACCACTGTATTGGGAAAGCCTGTCCTAAGACATTTACAGTACAGCTTTAAACATAAAGTAAACTGAGCAGAGAAAACAATTAGGCAGGTCTTTTAGTGTAAAGATTGTATTGTTCTATCACCATCTATCAGTTAGCAGCTCATTACCCCATAGGCTGCATCAAATAAACTTTTCAGGATTATCTTTAAAAAATTGCTCTATCCCGAACATATTGCAGTAGTCTGGTCTTGATGAACCAAAGCATAGGTAACTGTTAGCAGGTGAGATTGGCTCGGGAATAGTTGCAAGCAACATACTACACACTCTTTAATATATTTTGATATCTGGAAATTCATGATAATCAGGAATACTTTCAAGTTGCAATCCTGATCTTTCAAGAGGAGTGCAATTACTTTCAGAATTATTTTAATCAAAGTCTCTTTCAATTGACCAATAATATCACTCTTATCTGGGTTTAATCTCAATTTGTTCTGCTTTATCCAGCACATTGTTTAATCCAGGCAATATTTTCTGGTGTCTCAGAGTTACTTCCTTTAAGGATGTTGTTACTGTTACCATTCTTTGAGAAAATCTTGACTCCTGATGACTATATGGACAGGTCCATGAAGTTTTCTTGGCAACATTTCAGAAGTGGTTTGCCAGTACCTTCTTGCTAGGGCTGAGAGAGAATGGCTGTCCCAAAGTCACTCAGCTGGTTTTCATGCCTAAGAGAAAACTTGAACTCACTGCTCCTAGTCCAGCACCTTTTGCATATGTGCCTTCAAGTGTTGACTCTTGGAAATTATCTGACAAGTCCCTGCAATTTTCTTGGCAAGATTTCAAAAGGGGCTTTCCATTGCCTTCTTCTAGGACTGAGAGAGAGTGACTGACCCAAGGCTACCCATCTGGCTTTGTGCCTAAGGTGGGACTAAAACTCAGAGTCTCCCAGTTTCTAACCTGGTGTCTTTAACCACTACACCAAACAACACCTTTTACACCTCACCAGGCTGGTCTTTTTTTAAGGATAAGAAAGCATCATTCATGAGGCGAATTCCATCTTAGTAAGGACTGTGTTAACAACTGGTACACCTTGATAAGGCCTGAGTTAATAACTGGTAGCCCTCTTCTCTTCAAGCCCTCTGATTCCTTAAAACTTACAAAGTAAATATAAAACAACTGGGCAATTTATTGCCATATCAATCTGACAACCTTTACATTGGAGTCTAGATATACAAAAATAGCTTTTAGCAGAAGGTCTGAAACCTGGGCCAAGAAATCAATGTCCCTTGCCTGCTGATATTCTGTTAGAATTTTGATAGGAGATATTTCCAAATTGGAAGAGTTTGAATTATTTAATAATTTTTAAAACTTTTTTTTTCTGTGATTCAGATACTCTCTCCATTTAATATGCTAAAAATATATTATATAAGAAAGCAATACTGGTATTTAATAAATTGAAAACAAGAAAGACTGAATCACGTATGAAGAGTTCTATACCTTTGAAAGTGACATCTCAAATACTGAAAAACTGTAGCCCAACAGCGTTTAAATCTCCTTGCAAAGAACAGCAACCGAACAGACAGAGTAGAAGACTGACAGTAGCAGATGCAGACTTACCACTTGAACAGTTCGGCCCACCCCAACCAGGCTCACACTGACAGGTGTTTGGAGCAATGCAACGGCCATGAATGCATTTATCAGCACAGTGAGCTGTCAAAGAAACAGGGTAAGTGAAACACATCATGAAAAATCAGAAAGAATTAAAACACTGAAGGTGCAGGGACTAATAGCTTTTCTGCAACCTAGCCATTTCCAGTTTCCTCTTAAAAATAAGAGGCTAACTTATAGATTTCTTTTTAATTTGTCTTCTACATTTCATTATTCTATCACCCATATGTACACATTTGTTTACTAATTGTTCTAGTCTTTATCAGTTTGCTTCCTTTTTCTTCAAATTCCACTACAAACATGGTAACCTATACTATGTTGGGTTTGGAGGTAACAAAACAAAAACAAATAAGGAAAGAAATACTTTAGCCCTGTAAATAAAGATTCCAGTGATGAAAAACAAGGAACAGTGGTATTAACTAATATTAGCATTTCCTACGGGAAGATTTTTTTTAATCTAAATTTCATATCATTAGTACAGATCTTTCTAATCATTGCCTAGTACTGAATTCATAATCATTACTTTAAAGGTTACCATTCCTAAAATATAAATGCATCCAAAGATCAGAAACGTCTCCTTCCATCTTTTCCATATTTTATGTCCTGCTAAATTCATGTAAAATATATACTCTATACAAAAGACAATTCTATACTCTATCCTGGTAAATAATCTTGAATAGAAACTTCTGAAAATGGTTGTGTTTCAAATAGTGTTAGGTCAGTCTGCAAAGAGCAATGCAAACAGCCTCCTGCCCCCTCCCTTTTCTATTTATATTATCACCTCTTTTATTCTTTGATCATTTTTGTGAAATAATGCAAATATAAATTAATAATGTTTCTAACACTGTGGGAGTCTGAGACTGTAGTGGTAATAACTCAAGTACCTTAAGTTAAGTTTTGGTCTTGATGCCCTAGGAAGCATTTAAAGACAGCACAGCTGCTAAGGGATAAGTCACAGATTAGAAGCAACTATAAGGATATTCATATTGAGGTTCAGCTGAAATGAAAATTTTATGAAGATAAAAGGATGTGTTTTTATCATAAGTCGCCAATACATTTTAAGACTAAATATAAAATATGTTAGGAGGATGCTGGTCTTCTTTAAAGAGTAATGTCTAAAGTCTTAAGAAAATATAGCATGAGACCATTAACCTGTTTGCTAAATTTGAAATTATAAAAAAAAAAGCCCTTCTAACTAGCTGATATTGTCCAATAATACATATTTGTCTCTTGTTTCAGGCAGATGCCTAATTTCCATAGGTTAATAATATTTGACAATGTGCAGAGTAAAAAAATCAGCATATGTTGTTCTTTCCTGTTATAAGATAAACTATTCTAGAACAAGATCCATCATTTTGGGGGGATTAGTGGTACATTTTGTATTTTGGAAGCAAGGGCTCACATAAAATGGATGCCATGTAGGACATGGCTAATAGAAAACATCCATAAGATTGCTCACTGTCATACTGTCTAAAGTCCCAAGATTCTTTCCATTATTTCTGTGCTTTCAAATATAGGATTGCACTAGAACACATTGCCATATTTCTTTTCTAATTATAGGATTGGATATATGCAGGACCCAAAAGCATTTTTTAGAAATATTTTGCTTGACTTCTGGAGGAGTTATGGTGAACTGACTGTGGCAAAGAACAAGGAACTGGTGAGTGGACTGGTTCCTTGGAACCTTTCTGAATTAGGAGAGGACAGGAGATCACCCACATGTGCTCTGGACAGCTGCTCTTCACAACGAGACCCTAGGACAGCAGTTTTCAGTGGGTATGAGCGCCAGGAGATGTCAGGATAAGTCATTTTGCTTGCAACAGCAGCAGAGACTTTTAAAGGACACTAAGTTTGCAAACCTCACTTCCTAATCACTTTCAGAAATTACTCATTAACTACTTCTAAATTATCAGAGACCTTCAGAATGACAAGTTTATAAATGCCAGGTGAGTTTGCCTTCAATCCTGAATGAAATGACAGACATAGAACAAATTTTATCTGACAAGATAGAGATGGTATCGAAAGTGGATTTACAACTGACAGGCCAAAATAATGGCTTAGAAAAGGATGTTTCACTGGAACTACAAAAGAAACTGGCTGATGTTTTAAAATTTAAAATGACAAACCAAGAGAGTGACCTGGATAATTTTTTTCATATTGGATTTACAAAAGAGGCTTGTTAAAGGCTTGAAGAACTCTGTGCGATGGGACAAAGAAGAAATGAAGAGAAATTAAATCCTACAACAATATTTGAATGAACTAAAGATTAAGATTGTTAGAAGTAAAAGGAAGGAATATAAAGTTGGTTTGTTTGATCAAGGTTAAAACAAGATATGTTGTTACTTCTGGCACTCCTATATGGACTTTCTGCTACATCAGGACTTAAAAGGTGATGTTTTATGGATTTGTTTATACATAAGAAATGGGATACGGCATGAAGAGATAAATGTTTGTAACCTTAGAGGGGGTGAAAAGTCACTAAATTTCTTTATACTTGTGATAAAAGTTGGAAGTCACTTCTTTATATATTTCTTTTCTCTTTATTATATTCTTATTTTTCTCTTCTCTTTTTCTTTTTTCTGTCTTTTTCCTTGCACTTTTTACTCCTCTCCATTTCCTTTTCTTTCTTAGTTTGTATTAGATTTTACTATTATAATCAAAATTCTTAATAAAAATTATATATTTAAAAAAAGAAATAAAGGTTTTGCTCGAGGCTGACAAATTTTTCTCATCACACTAGATTCTCACTTAAAAATAAATAAATAAAACAGTATGAAAATACAAAATTGGGTGAAGTATGGAGCCTGGCAAACATTAAAAATGTTGCAAGGAATAGGAGGGAAACTAAGAAAAAGGTAGGGGTGTTTTAGGAGTGGAGGGAGGCCCACAATGCAGAGGTTCCTCATCCCCATTTCAGTTCAAAATGTATGTGAATCAAAAGAGACACACATTGGAAGGAAAAAGATAGAATTATCATAATCACAGGTATTTTCAGGTACTTCAGCTACTGCCCGTTCATTTCCCTTACCCTCAATAATATGTGTCCATGAAGAAGGATAGGAACAGGAAGAGAATTTTAATTTAATTTAATTTAATTAATTCATATCTCCTTCCCAATAGTATCAAATGTTGAGAAACCAACTATGTTGCTCTCCCAATGTATTGGAGTATAATTGGAGTATAAATTTCTCAAAAGCTGTGAGCCTACAAAATCCCAACATATCTGAAGGATGTAGGTTAAAAAGGTTGAACTGTGAGTCACTTCAGGCCACATGAAACAGTGGAAGACAAAGAGGCTAGTGATAAAAATCCCATTTGTGCCCGGGAAATAAAGTGATTTTTTATTATTATTAAAAAAAAATACAAGCAGATGGGACCATTATGGAAATGTTCTCTGAGAATAATAGCTTTCTATCATATCCTTCTCACAAACAGTGCTTGTGAAATCTAAATCATTTTTCCTGTATAAGAAGAGACCATGGTTTTGTCCTCAGTTGCTACGCTGATCTATATCTAAAATAAATAATATTTATTGATTCATTGATTGATTCATTGATTCATTTTGTTCTTAGTTGCTTAAGAAAGACGCTATCCATTTTTAATCTTATGGTAGTATCCCCTGACTGACTGACAGCTGAAGAAATAATCAGTGACTCTTCTAATTCTGGCACCAGAGATGCTAGACAAGAAGTCAAAACTGCCAACTGGAGCTGTCAGTCAAAATTATGCACACATTAGCACTGGCACTTCACTTTGAAGGGAAAAGAATGCAGAAAAGTGATTTAAGCCACAAAAAGGTGAACTAAACCTCTGAAATGCTGAAGTCAGGACAAATGGAGTGCAAGTTCTCAAAACACCTCATAAGAAGGTCTATTTGGGCAAAAGCAAACCAGATTTGTTTCTTCAAGATTCAGTGATCTCTAGTATAAGATAAAAATAGGGATCCTAAAAGTGCATGAGTTTTTGCTGGCAATTGTAATATTGAAGGAAAGGCTTAAATATTACCTCATTTTTCTGTCTTAAGCCTTCCAACTTAAACATAATTTAAATTCTGTACTTCCACACTGGCTATTTTCAAACTCTAATAGGAGTAGCAATCATAGTCTTTTTTTTTTTTTTACTTAGCTTTTCCATATAAGTACACTTGAATGCTGTGGAACAAGATGAAAACAATGCATTCCCATTCATGTTAAAGACAAATCAAAACATTTTTACAGTAAAACATCAATATCGAAACAAATATAAGTTCTATTGGGTTTGTGCCAGAATCTGCCTCCTTACTTCAGGAATTTTCTAAGGCAATGGATTTTTTTCTACTACATGAACAGTCATTGTTGCCAATTCTGTTTTATGAAATCTCTTTCAAATCCCAAAATCTGTTCAAATTGAGCAATTTAGTAGAACAAGTATAGAACAATGGGAGATTTAGCTCTGGGACCTGCAAAAGAGAGGAAAACAACTGAAAATCTCCTTCCTTCCCTTCTGCCAGGGGAAATGAGTACTCTGATCCAACCTATAGCTGGAAAAATCAAAATGAAACATACTCTGTCCTTGACACAAATGTTAATATTTGAAGACTTTTGAAGAATTTCAGAAGGAAGCAAAGCCCAGTGCAAACCAGGTAATGGTGTGACATGGTAAAGCAGCCTCTGCCCTCCATATATGAGAAACTGCAGATCCCCCTACTCTGGTGACAATGAAAAACAAGAATGTTGAAAGTATTAACTACCTTCTTGGGGGAAGTGAAAAGAATTTAGCTACAATTTTCCAGAATAATGTAAAAAATATATGGCAATGCAGTGCTTTGTATTTGATCTCCAGAAGGTGATTCAATATGTGCAGAACCACTAATAGGACTCCTGTGTGCACCACCTTAAAGCAACCAAATTTCATGGATGCTTTAAAATGTCGCAGACAAGTAAAAATAACACTGATAATTGAATTCATGTGTAATACATATTTTGAACTGTAGAAAGGTATTGCTGCAACTGCATACTTTATCCTAGGCCAGATACCAGATAGGAAATATAAGTATTTTTGACAGCAAAAAATTTATCTCTTTTTTAAAAATTATGACTTGCCCATTTCAAATGTCTCTGAAAATTTACACATTAGTTTTCTCTTCCAAGTTAGAGACAACTCTGTACATGCAAGAAATAATCAAGTTCTATAGAGGCACAATAATTGTGTGCACTGAAACTCCTAGGCATGTGAAAGAGCTGATGGTGTGTGTGTGTGTGTGTTTATGTATATATATCAGTATCCTTTTAATTAATTATATGTTAATCTACAATTACTAACAAGACATTTCTCAATATCTAGGCTGTATGTTAATGTAAATAGTTCTAATCTTAATTTGAATCTACTTTTTAAAACTCTTTTTAACAAAGGCTGGTTGGGTAGTTCTCCAACTGGAATTGCCAGCTGCAGCTATGGGACAATAAAACAAGAAAATCCATTTTTTTTAAAAAAAGAAAGCAATGGCAGGGACAAAGGACATTTAGCATCATGCAAGCATATGTTTCTGATTGACCAGCAGGGTTGTTTTAATGCAGACTGTGGAAGAGTCCTTTGCACAGTGCAGACTGATAACTACTGTGCCCCCCCACACATCAGTTAGTGTCACATAAACACCCCATACCTGTAAACCACCACGCTAGTCCCGCTGCTTTTCTAAGAGACATTTTGTTTCTTGGGAAATGCTTATTAACATTCTCATTAACATACTATCAAGAGCTGCATATTCCTGTGAAAATAACTTTACTTACGAATGCACATTTCCCTGCTTTCATAAAAACCGGGGCAACACTGAGATTTCCGTCTGTACATGGTCTTTTCTCCATGCCTATAGGCAGTTCGGTAGCTGATTCTGTTAAAACATGGACATATAAAATTTGTGAACAACTATTTCAAAAGACCAGCTATGGCTATTTAAGAATAATCTGGATTGTTCTATAAATCAGCTACATCCTTTACAAAGAAAGATAAACAACTTTACCTGCAAATAGAGATACTTTGTTAAGATCCATCACAAATACTGCAGAACTGCAGCTTACTCTATATGGATTTATGAACTGCATCTGTTATTAAATATTTTAACTAATGAACTGGTACAATTCAGATCAATGTTTAATTTTTAGGCGCACAAAACCATTGTCAGACAAGGAAAGGACAGAAAGAACAAAGTGTACTTTTCCCATGTGTCACAAAGTTTACAAACGCAAAACTTCTTAAAACTCAAAATGACTCAACAACAACAAAACTTCGATGTTGTTCAAAAAGAATCAGTAAATAAATACATGCACAGATGAGGCCACATGTTCACTTCTGTACCATATAAGAGGCCCATTAAATACAGAGTACTTATACTACAGAACTACTTGACAATTTCTATTCTCAAATAATAACATTATTTCTCTTCTACTGTAATTATCTTTTTAGAGGAAGAGAAGACCTTTGCAAGCAAACAACCCCCTTTAATCTAGTAATGCATTTCAAAATTCAAGAGAGTATTTTCAAGGCTATTTTACAGAAGATAATTTATACATGTAAGCACTTATATACCTATATATAAATATCAGTGGCATCTGATATTTATATATAGGTATATAGGTGCTTATATCTGATTTTGCAAATGCAAGCAACGTGTTACTGTGCTTCAGTGTGTTTTCTACTGTTTTTAACATGCAGCAGATATTAAGTACTTACAAAACATCACTTTAAAAGGGTAATCAAACAGAGTTACTAAAAATCACCTGTGTCGTGTACACTTAAACCAGTTCAGTATGTCTGTGCAGCTGGTGTAGTAAATCTGATCAAAAGGATGGGGATAGGATTCTTGCACTGTAACAGAATAACTGCACAGAAAAAATAATAAAATTATTAAACATGCACTTCATTAGAGTGACTAACTAAAGAAAGTTCAGTAGGATGGAAATAAAGGTTCAGAGGCATTATTGCTGATAGTAAAAAAAAATTACATTTTTTAAAAATACAAGTGGATGCTAGATGCTCAGTAACATGAGCATCTTTTGTAAATGTATTATTTCTGGGCTTCCAAATGCCAACTGTTCAGCCATTTGGGAACAGAACGCTGGGCCACATAGGCTTTTTATCTAATTCATCATTTCATAGGTCTTTTCATATTCTTAATCCAAAGGTATTCTTAATCAGCTCTTTTTCCATAAGCTATGAATGAATGGTACACTTTTTTGTTGTTCTTTCTGATCTGAGTTTTCCTATAAAAAAGTATTTTGGTGTGCCAGAAGGCCCTGGTAGAAACAAAGCATCTAATTTTAGCCAGATATTACAAAAACATTACTGTAGTTCCTTAGATAATATTTCCTACCTTACCTGTCATGTGCGACTAGAATTTTCCTAATAGCTTCACCCAATGGTTGGCATCTTCAGCATACATTAAAAATGTCATCAATCATTAGGTCACTTTGTACAACTAACGATGTTACTTAAAATTTATTAATATGGAATATGTAAAGCTGCAATTAGATGACAGGCACCTATACAGTTATTATGAAAATAAAACATTCATGTAACTAGAGAATAAGTTCAATATGTAAAATTTAAGAAATAAAATCGTACTTCTACTTTCCAAAACGTTAGCATTTTATGTTACATCGGGGGGCAGCATGTTGCCAACCTTGTTGGTTCCCGCAAATTTCAGCAGCGTCATACCCTGTTACAGCTTGGATGAAAGACCGCCAGGAAATTCCAGGGCTATATATTAGACTGGAAAATTGAAAACTCATTCCGGAAGAAGGCATTGGTAAGCCACTTCCATCTTGCTGCCAAGAAAACTGCATACTGTCAACATGAGGCAAGCTCCGTGCAAGTGAGTTTTTATCTTTTCAAGCTTATCTAGACAATTTAATCTTTAAAAGATTTTTTTTTAAATAAACAATTTCTTACAAATCCAACAAGAGCTTACTCACTTCATATCCCAACTGTTTATGACAACCCAAGAAAGTGAAGTCCATGCCATGTCAATTTAGACAAATGTAAGTCCCAGACACTTGAATAAGATGCAGATTGCAGCCTTTAGCTTGGAATTCTGCTTTTTTTATTCAGATACAAGATTATTTCTATGCACTCAGTATAATGGTAATTATTCTATGAGACTGCTGAGGATACAAGCAGCCATAAAGTTCATATATGATAATTTACTTGTGTTGCCTACTATGAATTCCAATTCAACTGTGGTTTTTTATGTTATTCCATCTTTCCACACCCTTGAACAGGGGAAGTCAGATGAAAGGTTACTGTACTTAGAAATAACCACTAGCCAGTTTCACAGTTTTTTATTTCTTTTCTTTCAACCACACAATGGTTTCTTTTCTTTCAACTAACACAATGGTTTATAAAAGCAAAAGAAGATGACACATTCTGCTGATTCTGCTTCTTCCATTTATAAGCACAAGGACATCCCCAGAGAATTTAGAAGAGAATTCAGTTATTGATCACATCAAAAATACAAACAATTATTATGCAACATTATAGGGAATGTTTGATTTACTTTTATATTATTAAATACTATTAAATAATAATATTTATTATTTCAAAGACATACAATGAAATGGTGGATATTATTTATTTATTTATTGTTAAACTTGTATGCCGCCCATCTCCCCCAACGGGTGACTCTGGGCGGCTCACAATAACAAAAAGGAAAAAACACCAATCCCTCCAACAATGGCTAAAATCCATAAATAATTAAAATAGAAACATACCTTAAAAATGTCCTAACCACCCCCCTGTAATTTTTAGCCCTAAAGCCTTCAAGATGCTGGGGGGGGGGGGAACCAACCCCATCACCCCACCAGTCATCTCCACAGATGCGAGCCCCCATCCGGCCCCCAGGCCTTCTGGCAGAGCCAGGATTTAACCCCTTTTCTGAAGGCCATGAGGGAGGGGGCACACTGGACCTCGGGAGGCAAGATGTTCCATAGGGCGGGAGCCACAGCAGAAAAGGCCCTCTGCCTAGACCCCACCAATAGAGATTCCTTGACTGGTGGGGTCTGCAACCTGCCCTTCTGCTGGACCGAGTGGGACAGGCTGAAATAACCGGGGTGAGACGGTTCCTCAGATAACCTGGTCCTGTGCCATAAAGGGCTTTAAAGGTGATGACCAACACCTTGAATTGGACCCGGAAACAAACTGGCAACCAATGCAGCTCACGCAACAGTGGTGTTATATGTGCCCTCCTAGGAGCATTGAGAACTGTCCGCGCCGCCGCATTCTGCACCAGCTGTAGCTTCCAGATACTCTTCAAGGGTAGCCCCATGTAGACCACGTTACAGTAGTCCAACCTGAAGGTGACCAGAGCATGAGTGACCGTGCGGAGGGCCTCCTGATCCAGGAAGGGGCGTAACTGCCGCACAACGTGAAGTCGTGCAAAGGCCCTCCTAGCCATGACTGCCACCTGCTCTTTGAGCAGGAGTCGTGAGTCCAGGAGGACCCCCAGATTACGCACCAGGTCTGTCTGGGGTAGTGTGACCCCGTCAAGAACCAAAGATGACAAACTCCTAGATCTTGAGGCTCCCCGTACCCACAGGCACTCCGTCTTACCAGGGTTCAGTCGAAGCCTGTTGTCCCCCATCCAGGCCCCCACAGCCTCCAGGCACCGCGAGAGGGCAGTCACAGCGTCACTTAAGACACCTGGGATGGAGATGTATAATTGGGTATCATCAGCATACTGATGATACCTCATCCCATGGTGCCGGATGATCTCACCCAACGATTTCATGTAGATGTTAAATAGGAGCAGTGAAAGCACCGAACCCTGAGGCACCCCACAAAGTAGGGGCCGAGAGCTGGACCTCTCGCTCCCTATCAACACCGATTGGGTTCGGCCTTGGAGAAAGGAGCTGAACCAGCACAACACTGTGCCACCCAGCCCCAACTCCTGCAGCCGACCCAAAAGGATACCATGGTCGATGGTATCGAAAGCCGCCGAGAGGTCAAGAAGAGCCAGGATGGATGCACTCCCCCCATCCCGTTCTCGCCAGAGATCATCCAAAAGTGCAACCAATGCTGTTTCTGTCCCAAAACCAGGCCTGAACCCTGATAGGGGTCCAGATAATCCGTTTCCTCCAGGATCCTCTGAAGCTGCCGCGCGACCACCTTTTCTACCACCTTCCCTAAAAAGGGGAGGTGGGAAACTGGACGAAAATTGTCCAGAAGGGTGGGGTCTAGCAACGGTTTCTTGAGGAGTGGGTGGACCAAAGCCTCTTTAAAAGGCTTCGGAAACACCCCCTCCTGCACGGATGAATTGACCATCGCCAGAACCCACCCTAAGGTCACCTCCTTGGTAGCTTTAACTAGCCAGGAGGGACAAGGATCTAAACCACAGGTAGTCGCACTGACATCCCCGAGGACCCTATCCACTTCCTCAGGGGTAGCAGGATCAAACCATTCCCAGATAACTGGGTAAGAACACTCCCTGGGCAACTCCCCCGGACCTGCTCCACGCTTGGCTTCCAACTGAGAACAGATCTGAGCAATTTTGTCCATCCGGTGTTTAGCAAATTCCTCTGAACGACCCTGCAAATAGTCCTCTGCCCCCCCTTTTCCCAGGAGGGACCGAGTGATCCTAAACAGGGCTGCAGGGCGACACTCTGAGGATGCAATAAGAGCGGAGAAATGTTATTATTGTTGTTGTTATTTTGCAAGGCTGGTATTCTGCTAAATAATCACTAAGGCATGTGAGGTAAAGTGCTTAAAGCATTGGGTCATAACTTCCTGGCTTGATCAAGCAAAGCTTGGAGTGAGTTCTGACAGAGCTCCTGCTTGTGGGGCACATTTTATAGTCTGCATACTCAAAGTTGGATCACTGTCAGAACTTACTCCTAGTCTACCAGGACAAGCCAACTGCAATATCAAATTTTCTACAGTTACTTCTATAAAAAGCAAATATGCTTAAAAAGTAAAAATGGAAGAAGGCAATGTTTACCTTGTGACATATTGTCAGCCCCAATAGGTAGACCAGACCAGAAATCAACTCCACAGGAAAGCTAACACTACTTTTACTGGCTATAAAAACAGCATCTTTCAAGTCCGACTGTGCTGTATCTCATCCTCCTTCTTATACTTCAGTGAATTAGGGAGGTATCTGCCTGAGCTGAACATTACCTCGTTGTTCTGGATATAAAAATGTTTCAGCCCCTTTTTGCCTTGGTAACAGTTCTTGCATATTTTCATCAAAGTCATCTTCCTTTTGCTCTCTATACATACGTGTACCTATCTATACATCTGCCAGAAGCCAGATATAAAAAGGACCCAAAAATAAATTTAGGTCTATAGTTAAACAACAAACTTATGATGAATTAATAATGAATATATTAACTGCCTGTAAAACAAGATGCAGTAGCTCATTTGTAACTGATCCCCATCTGTATATATACCAATCATTCTCTCTCACACACAGAAACATGTCAGTACATGCACACACACATTCCTTTCTCTGAGGCATCTTTTTGGCTTCTGACTCCAAAGCACTGAAGAGGCAATTATTTGTAGGGCTTACTAGCAGGTGAGTATGTTATAAACTGTTGATTTCTGAATATTTTGTTTCTTTCTGCCATAATAAATTAATTAAGCAACGTTTCAGTATAGATTTTAAAGCTTCACAATAGTAACTCAGGGGCTTCTAATAGGGCTAATATGCTAAATATACAACCCCCCCCAGCAATTTAAATAGATTAAAATAGATTATGTTTATGTTATTTGTAATGTTTACTGTATACTTTAAATGTATGTATACTTTATACATACCTTGTTTTATACCCTTTATTCCTTGTTTTAGTAGTTTCATTATATGTCATTCATATAAATACACACACATGGCTTGGTTTTATATTTTTTTCAATATAGTCATCTCATAATATGACCCATGGCTTGCTTTTATGCATGTATCACAAATTTTACATAAAAATTAATTAAAATAACCAAAATTAATTAAAATAACCATACTAACAGAATTTAATGACTATTTATTAATAGTTATGTTACCTCTCCCAGTGGCTACACACATTTGGATCCTCAAGATTTAGAGAGATAGTTGAGACTATCCAATGATTCAAAAGCATGAGTGTGAAATGAACAAAGGTGTCCAAATAAAGAACCATCTTTTCAACACAAATGCCTGTAAAGAGAGAGAGAGAGAGAAAAAAGGTTTGCTAATATTATAGCCACATACTATACAAGCTATTATAAAGGCATAAACATTGGTGTAGACAACTAAAATCAGCCTTGCTGTGCAATATAATGAGAAAACCTGCTTCACGCAGCATCTTAAAAAAAGAATAGAAAGCAAGAAGTGATTGTGAATGATGTAGTACAACCTCAAACACTCAGGTATCAAACAGATGCATTAAATTTTAGCCACATTCTTCTACCTAAACTGTATGTTGGTTTGGCAAGGACACCTGTTTTAGTGATGTGCAAGAGTTCAGAAATTAACATTATATCTTTT
Organism: Liasis olivaceus; assembly: GCA_030867105.1. Lineage (NCBI taxonomy): Eukaryota > Metazoa > Chordata > Lepidosauria > Squamata > Pythonidae > Liasis > Liasis olivaceus. Next base: position 206,236,161 of record CM061348.1, read on the forward strand.
ACAGCCTGTCTGTATTTTATGAAATGACCTAGCAATTTCAAGTTGAACTATAACTTTATTTATTTACAGTAACAAACTATATCAACTGCTCAGTCCTTAATCTGCTTTTCCTAATCAAAATTTCACCCTCCGGCTAAATTCCAGAGATTTGGGGAAGTGATTGTCAGCTCATCCCAGATTTGCTGGCTTCAGAGTTATAGTTAAATAAATGTAGTTAAATAGCCCAGCCCTAAGGTCAGATAAGGGGGGAAGAGGATAGAATAGAGAAAAGAAAACTAGTTTGGGAGGGAGTAAACTCAGAAACCTATTAAGACATCAATTTTGAATGTAACAGATGAGTCCATTTATTCCACTTTCTGCAATGTACATCAAGCAAATTGTGGTTGTTTGCTTCTGTTTTCAATTTCTCACAACTTAATTTTGTGAATTTATTCCCATCCTCATGTGCACAAATATTTTAAAGCAAAGATCATAACTGTAATTTGTGGATTCAGACATAAATTGGGCCTGATATTACTGACTGCCTGATTTGCAGTTTCTCACAAAACATTTTTTATTAACTGTGTAAATTCATGTATGACGACAAACCATGGTCTTAAATTATCTCTAAATGTGGCAGTATCTGAAAACCAAACTAAATACAATGGCATGCACATCCATGTGTTTATAGAATAATTGTTTTAATGACACAGAATGCAAGTTTTGATGATTCAATTTAAGGAGCAAAAGGAATCATTCTTGCTTGCAGAAAAAGATTCACTTCCAATATTAAAACCCATTTGATTAAAAAAAACATAATGGTACAGGACAAAGATAATAAGGGAAGGGGCTATCTCTTATCTTTAATATCTAGATTTTGTAAATTCCCCTGATCAGCATCAAAATATTAAAATTATATAATTTTGTGATAGTTATGTCAAAAATAAATTAAAAATTGTACCTGCCTGTGCATTTTGATTTCCAACAGGCGGTGATTTCCCTTATTAAGAAGGTAATTGTATTTCCTTTTTTAAAATGTCAATAGATTTTCTTCTGAATACATTTAACAACAAAAAAAAAATCAATGTAAAAAAGTTCGTGCTATTTGCATGAACCCCCTAGTGTAAAACTTGATTGCATCCTAGTTCTTTTGCTTAATTATTAAGAAAAATCAAAACAGAAAATCAGCACAACTGATTAGCATTGCTAAAGTGGTCATATTTGCAATAAAATGTAGAAGGTATATTTAACTCTTACTATATACAATACCAAGGCACCCATTTTATAATCATATGTTAGAAGAATAAAGATTGTTTGATAATACATCAAATATTTTATATATTTCAATAATACAACATTGAGAATGTACCCTATAAAGAAGACTTACATTTAATATAATGGTGATGTACATAATAAAGATACCTAGTGACTACTATTCAGGCCCTAGCCAGGTTACTGTTGAGTGGTAGAATAACTCAGTATTAAATTAATGTAATGAGGACATTCCAGAACAATCAAGAAATACAGGTAGTCCTTGTTTAACGATGGTGATTAGGACTGGCAACTCCATCACTAAACAACGGGGTCATAAATTGTGAGGTCACATGAATGCACTGACTTACGACAGCCATTGCGACAGTTCCAGTTGCTGTTGTTAAGCAAATCATTAGGTGCAATGTCACATGATCACCATTTGTGACCTCCTGCCAGCTTCCCCATTGACTTTGCTTGTTGGAAGCCGGCAGTGAAGATTGCAAATAATGATCACGGGGCTGCAGGACACTGCAACCTTTGTAATTGCAAGCCGGTTGCCAAGCACCCGAATCGCAATTGTGACTGTGGGGATACTGCTACAGACGCAACTATGAGGACCGTAAGTCCCCTTATTCAGAGCTGTTCTAAGCCTTCACGGTCACTTCAGAGATGTCATTTCTCAATTTTAAGTTGTGACTACCCAAAGACTTTGGGTTGTTAACAATCCCCAATGACTACTCCCAAAGGCTCTTGGCAGCTAAGTTCAGCATAAAATAAAAATAACCCTCTTAAAAATAATACATAAACCCACCCATAATATCAACATCAAAATAGTAAACAGAATTATGCACCCACCAGATTCTAACATTCACTCACATACCCTCCTCCTGCACATGATGGAACAGCCAGGTCTTAACTGCTCCTCTTAAGTGCAGGAGAGAAGCAGCAGACCAGATCTCCATGGGAAGGGAATTGTAAAGTATTGGGGCAGTCATCAAAATTATTGCTCTCAAGGTACTGTCAGATGACAATCTCATATAGACAAGATCTGGACAGAGTCAACCCTAGCAGATATGATAGTATGGGCAGATGAAAATGGAAGAAGACAGTTCCTAAAAGAAACCCAGTTCAAAGCCACACAGGGCCTTAAAGATGACAAACAACATCTTGAATTATACCCAGAAGCCAAATGGCAACCAATAAAGCTCCCAAAGCAATGGATTTACTCAAGTATGTCAGGATATATCCATCACTACCCGTGCTGCCAATTTTTTTACCAGCTGTAGCATTCAAATGCTTTCCAAGAGCAGCCTCATATAGGGTGCATTAAAATAATCCCAGAGTGAAGTTACTAATACATGACTATAAGCAGGATTCCTCCCAATCTAGGAATGGCTGTAATCAGCAGTTAAGAGATCTACTACTAAAACTCTCATGTCTATTTGTCTATTTGTAACCTTCAATTGGGTGAAACGGTGCATCATAGGGCAACAATTTTTGAACCAAGGTACCTCAAATGGGCTTACAGAATGCATCTAAAATCCAGGACCCATTACTCCTGTGGGATTGAAATTTGGCAAAATTGTGGCTGCTTCAGTACCACCACACTGCTGCAGTCAGCAACAGTAACATAATCATCATTTCCAGTGCTTTCTGACAGCTTCCCACAAGTCAATGGGGAAGCTGGCAGGAAGTCTAAACTTGATCATGATTACCGATGCTCCCTGACAACTTGCCACAAGCAAAGTCAATGGGGAAACTGGCAGGAAGTTGGATGTCCAAGGCCAGCAAGCAGGTAAGTGGCTGCTGCTGAGTGGGGGAGGGTGCGAGGGGATGCCCAAGAGGTGCAGAAAGGGTCAGGGAGGGCGCAGCACAGGTCGAGGAGGGTGCATGCACAAATGGCCAGTGCAGCATGAGTGCAAGGGACTGGGGAAGGTTGTGTGGGTGGGGGAGACTAACAAGGGAGGGAGGAGGGAGGGAGATTTCCAATGCTCCCTGATAGCTTCCCACAAGAAAAGTCAATGGGGAAGCTAGCAGGAAGTTAGAAGTCACTCCCACTTTCACTACTTTTTTGCCTGCCCATGGTCATTCTGTCTCTGTTTAGATAAGGAAGTATCTCTGAAACAATGATCCAACAGGTCACGGGTTGCCTAGTAACTATACAAAGGTTCTGCTGGCCACAGCTCCTGCCTGCTGATCAAGTAAATGCTGGGAGTACAAAAACACACCCAAATTACAAATCACCTCTAAATAAGTACAACTCTATTCAGAGTCAAAGATAGTATTTCCCTGGAATAATTTGACTCACCAACCCAAACTCCTTTTGTCTGTAGACAGTCTGAATGTGTTCTATCCCATCCAGACCCCAGAGCTTCCAGATAGTGGGCCAGCACTTCTATTGCATTACCTATTTGGCCTGGAGCTCAGATATATACCTGAATATGATCATATTGATATACCAGACCTCATGCTGACAGATGGACTCCCCCAGACTTTTCATGATTCCAAGGAATAGAGAGTCCTGGGGCATTCCACAGAATGGAGGTCACTGGATGTCCTCCACAGCAATCACACAGAGGCAGTGTTGAAGGATACCATTCTCAATTATGTATCTATTATACACTGTTGTGATTTTTTGCCTTAGATTTACAAGGTCATAGCCATGTTTCCTATTATTTGGACAACCTTCTTTTTCTCTTGTTCTCTTGACAACACCTCTTTATAATTCACTGCATGTTAGAAATATACAGAAGGGCTCAAAAGGCATTTATTTAAAAAAAATACTATGCTACTTTAGCTCAGCTAGTTGGCAGTACCTAGTTATTGTGGCTATCTTGTAAAACTAAATATAGTACTAATGTAATCAACACTTGGATGGGAGGCTACCAGGAAATACAACAGCTATAGGCTTGAGTGGGAATCTAAAAAAGACAGATCTCTGAAGAAGACATTGGCAACCACTTCTATACTGCTGCCAAAGAAAACCCTATATGGACATGTCCGTGAATTCACCAGGAATTAATCTTTGAAGGAGACTTTATGTAATAGACTTTATCTTAGGTAGCAGACTTTACATTAGGTAGTAAAATAGGAAACACTATTTATTCATTTATCAAATTTCTACCTAAACCGACTCTTGGCAGCTTGCAACAAAATAAAAACAAGGCATATAATTATTCAAAATACCCCAAATATCTAAACTCACTAGCAACATTTAAGTGGCATCATACCCAAATATTCTCCAGAAGAGTTCCATCGTCAATTTCTTCCCAAAGGCAAACAGTGTCAATGTCCAATGGGAGGCCATTCCAGAGGGCTGGCCCTACAATGGAAAAACACTTCCAAGCTTTGGCCCCGTTGACCTCCTGAAAATGAGAAACAACCAGCTGCTTCTCCCAGCAGGTTCATATTGGTCAGGCCAACTCCCATGGAGCAATGCAGTCCTACAAGTAACTAGTTACCAAACCATGAAGGGCTTTATAGATTAAAACCAGCACTTTAAATGGTTGCACATTAACTATATGCACTAGTTTATTGGTAATAAACAATCCTTTATATTAGGCATATAAACACTCTGATAATGAAAAGCTGATTTGACATAAAACAACTCAATTGTTATTCATATCACTGTAGCTCTTCCTTATGCCCTTTTTAAAAAATACAAAATCCAATGTCATTAAATCCGCAAAATTATTTTCTTTAATGTAGAACAAAATCTGCTTTGGAATGAACCTGGAATATTATTAAAGGAACTGCCTTAGAAAATGTAACAATCAAAAATCGATCTTTCTTTTTGTAATTAATAAAGTTCCAAGATAATTATTCCTATTAAAATATGCTAATTGACTCTAGTTTTAGATTATCTGAAACTTTCTGATAGGGAATTCAGAGGTTAATTCCTTGCTGTGAGCAATAATGATGAATGTATTTTCATTACCATAACCAAAAAGTTATTTCAATCTTCAAACAGTGGCCCTTATAGAATATTTATTGTATATGTTAAATCTGACCATATTCTCCTTTTGAAAATAGATGGTATTGATAAAGGACATTTTACACCAAGAGTTTTTATTTATTTTTACAGAAATTATTATTATTTCTAGTAATACCAATGAATTAATGAGCTACTGCATTAAATAAACAAAATTTGAGTAATATATTAACTTATGAGGCACTTTATTAAACTTACATGGTCTCTATAGTAAAAATTAAGAAAGTTCTGCAGCTCAGTTGCATCATGAGTTGTGAAGTACTTTACAGTGATTTACTGGAGTGTATGTTAAACTCTATGCCAAAAAATAGGGGGATATAACATAAGTAGACTGTATATCCAACTGATATTAATAGTTTCTCTCTCACCGTATCTTCTGTTAGTCTTTTAAAAAATTTGTCTATTATAAAATACTTGTATACAGTGGTTATTTGGTACTTTTTGTTGCTGATTATCCTAATCGCTTGTTTTCAGAAGCCAACATCAATGGTCCTTGCTTTATCTAAGTACATTACAGCTCAGGTACATCAGACAAAATCCAGAGAAATCAATGGGAAAAATATGCCATACTTCAGCCAAGTCATACTTTTCTTATTTTTTATTGTATGAAAACTGATAAAGAATAGGACAAATAAAATAATTGAGAAAAACATGCCTCTTCTTTATGAACTTTTCCTATTTTTTTAAATATTCACATTTAAATGAAACCCTCTGTTCAAATTTTGTATTCAGTCTAACTGACAGGTACATTTTGGAAACAGTTGTTATTTATAATCTGTCTGCTGAAATAAAGATTAAAAGATCAGGTTTCCCTTAACTTCCAAACTGGTCAAACCACAGCTGGTGCATCAGATTTTGAGCAACTGTTCAATGTATATACAACAAGGCTTCTGTCTTGCTGTTGGGTTTGCTCAGGTCATCTGCATGTGGCATGGATTAAAGTAGCCATAAAGCTTTCTTATAAAACTAGGCTAAACAATGAGATTATATACCAAACTCCTCTGACACTGGTAAATTCTGCTTTCTGATATGTTCTTCAGAGGTATTAAATTCACACAGCAAAACTGTATGAACATACAGTTTTTCAACATTACTGAAACAAGTAAAATGGTGATTCAGCCTATGTATTATAAAGCTGCATGTAAAGAAGGCAAAGGGGAATAGAAAATAATATGGGGGGAGGGAATCCCCCAACGTACCAGACAAATGTATTTTCAACAGGAACTGAATGAGTTCCTTATATAAAAAATTTATATAAGGAATGAGTTCCTTATATAAAAAATGCACTGAATGAGTTCCTTATATAAAAAATTAACTGAACACAGTATCTCTTCTGTTAACACAATTTCATTCTGTACCTTCAGAACTGGGTATCAAAAATTTGCTGATAAAAATCAACTGAACCATTTCATTATTTTTAAAATGAGGTATGAGTTAAAACAAACATGCAGATTCATGATACCAAATTATGAAAATGATCTTTCAGAACTGTAGGAAAATTCATATTGTTTATAGAAATACTAGAATAAATATTTTTTTTCTATTTTCACAAAGTAATCTATCTCTAATTATACAAATAGAAGCATTTTCCAGGAGCAAAGTCAGTAATGGCTATAACTCAGTGGAGCTTAATAGTAAATAGACTAGAGGACTGAACTATCAATGGGTTTTGTACTCATTAGTGTACTTTGGGAAAGAATCCTAGGTATGCTTACTACAGGATAAATCCCGAAGAACTTCAGTGTGAATATCTTTAAAAGCAAAGACAACATTCACTGCTGCACAAGCAGATTTCTTTTTTTCTTCTCTACCTGGCACCCAAACAGGCCTCTCCAAATCTAGATTGTGTGGGTATATGCAGGAAGAAAGGACATACATTACCCTAGACTAACCATAGCTGCTTGCATGTTTACTGCCATTATTGCAGATGTATTCTGCAGGTCTGAAAATGTAATCACAAAACAGAAAGTCTTCCTATAAAGTTTCTAATCACATAATCCCTTGCTTTCTTGATTTAATATATGCTTACTAAGAACTAGAAACCAATCAAATTCCTTTCTTTTTTTTTAAATACTTTTTAAATAAAAGCAAATAAAAATTCAAGAAAGTTTATTTACTCTAAATGTCCTCATCATCCAAACAAGATTTCAGGTGGTGCAGAACGATTTGAAAAATTACATTAGAATGATAATTTTAAATGAAACGAATAATCATCAAGACAATAAAATACAGAGACCATAAACAATTAGGAAATACAAGCTTTGAAAATTGATATAGCTGGTTAAAAATAAGTATTTCCCCTTTCTATCTGAATATCAGTCATTACTCTTTATTCTCCTTATTCTTTGAAATCACTAACATTCTTTTCCTATTACTTCTAACTGTCCATTTTTTCACCTGCCTTTTCCTCAAAATTTCTATAGGAAATGCACAATTCAAAATAACATCCTATCAACAATTCATCAGTTTATATTCATCCATTAAAGAATACATGACAATGCACCAACTACATTTTGATTTCTAAAATATACATAAATTTATTTGGAACATGTTTTGTCATAGTAGCCCTCACAGTTGTTCTTATAGCCTACAGCCAGAGTTGAAGACTCCTGTCAACTTGTCATATTTGTGGCCTTGCCAGAAGCATCCTAGGAAACAGGATGCTTGACTAAGGTTTTGGTACATCCATCTGATTCCTGATGATAAAAAATCTTGCTAGCATCCTTTGCCTAAAGTAGAGACTAACCATAACTGTCTATCTCCATCAAATCCCTCCACAAGCAATTAGCTTGACCCCCTTGTCAAATAATTTTCTTTTCAACCTTGGGGAGAACAGAATGGGTTACAATTATTAAAGAGTTTGCTGGTGGAAGCAGAATTGGGAGGGGGGGTCCAGATAATAGATTCATTTATTATCACAATAATTGTACAGGGGAACTTGTACAATTATTGTGATTAGAACCTTTGTATGAATTGTGGTCTCACTCTTACCATTAAATATATGGAAGGAGAAAATGAATGAAATCAGCAGTCAGATTCAGTGCTAGATGTAGCTATATTTGCAGGGTGATGGTAGGATACCAGATTCACATTCTAGAAGGAAAAACAATGCCAACTTCTCTTTTTGAAAAATTGTGTGTGTATGAATGCTCTCTGTAAATCACATAATCAAAATAATATATATGGATGAATTTTCTGATCCAGTAATAGTTTTATGATGTCTGATATAAATGTCATATATTTAAGTGCTGTATTATGGAAATAGCATTATTAAAACTGGAAAATAACTGTCTTGTTTATTTTTGAACCATATTTCTTCAGGTACTCTGTGCTACTTTACAAAATCCTAAATTTTTGTTTCATTAATATTTTAAAATATATTAATATTATTAAATGAAGGTAACTTCTTTGGACAGAAAAAAAAAAGATAACTAAAATCTGCTAAAATAATGCACTGACGTTCTTCACTGAGATCTCATGCAAACCTTCCAGGCATAATTTACAAAGTATTTTTGAACAGCATATGGTCTTTTACTCCCTTTCCCACCCACCATGTCTGGTATGACTGAAAATCCCAAAGAATTATTTTTGTATTTAAATAAAGCTTCTTCTTGTCAAAACTGCTTCCTACAAATAGTAACAGTCTGTCTAGCCTTTATTCACCTAACCTGTTCAGCTGTGTTGTCACTTTTCCTAGAAGGCCTAACCTAGTTGGTGGAAAGAATGTATTATACTATTAGTGTAGACAGATTCCATTTCTGGACCAGGCATAGATGTGTTAACTGTTTCTTCAGCTTGTTCCTTAACTAGTGCTAAACATAATCAGAATGTCATGTTTTACAGTGATTATTTCTTGAAGAAGAAATATTCCTATGGATTCTATTGAATTATTGGAGATCTGTAACTACTCATTATTTTTTTATTATATTGTTAGCCTAAAATAGTTTCTTATTGGGATAATACATTATTTCTAGATTGAAATATTAAAATTATAATATTTCATAATTATATGTTATGATAGTTTATTTTTTATTATATTTTTATTATATTTTATGACAATTGTAATGAAAAATGAAGTTAGCTAACCTGTTAACACAGTTAACAGGCTATGAGAATGCTTAAGAATGAGATTAAAATGTTTATTCAAAATGATCTGATCTCTTTAAATTGCATTTTTTTTAAAATTCATGGATTAATACAGAACAGAATAGACTAACAGGTTTAAACTTGCTAATACTTTTATCAATATGTATACATTTTGTATAAAAATGTATACATTTCTCTATGGAAAAGTTTCCCAGTGTAGATCAGGCTGGCATTACCCCAACTGTATTCAGGAAGATGCTGAATTGTTAGATGCTGAGAGCATTCTAACCAGCCTGGAGCCAGCCTGGAGTTTTACTTTAATTTTCTTGAGTTTGTGTTATTTTTATTATTATTACTATTAAGAGAAAACTGCAAGCAACAAATTTACCCACAATTTTATTGATATATTCTTTAGTCAATATAGTAATAGAAATCATATAATTCTAACCATAGGACCCAGACATACATTTTTATTCTTATTTATACTCATGAAATTAATGCATCTAATCAATATATCTCTAAATACATGTTTATTGTTTCCTGATATAAATAATATGCAAAATAAATTCTTAAATTTCTCAATAATTTTTTTGGTGAAGCCAAATTTCTTATACAAGTAAATTTTGCCTATTTATTACAAAATGTATATACCATGCTATCATCGGATTCCAAGCAGGTTATGATCAATCAGTTGATAAAACATTTTAATGAGCACTAACTAAAGAAACAAGATAAATAATTTTAAACAATTACATTGACATTTGTGAAAAGAAAACCTACCTGTTTCATTTTCCCACTTTAACAACTGTTGCAACATTTAATATTCAAAAAGAAGCCAATTCTAGGCATTTGTTAGCAAACTGATTCCTTTTATATGAGGCCACAAAAAGGTAGTATAGCTTCCTGTTTCTGATATAAAACAATCTGCTTCAAATGGAAGATGCTGTGAGATAAACAGTGAGATATTAAAGGGCTAAGTATTACCACTAAGCCTTTTCTATACATTCTAGGTGTCTATACCGTGCTTATATATTTTATTGTCATCCATGTTCAATAGCGAGGCTGCAGATTTAGTATGCAGAATAGAGATACCCCTAAGAAATGAGGAGAATCTGATACTGGTTACCTTCTTCCCTGTCTCAGAACTTTGAGAAATAGTCTCAAGGATGCTGTCCCAGGCCTTACTGAAGTCATTATATAATGATTGTTTTAACATGTTATCAAAAATGCAAATATAAAAAATCAAGGTGATTTAAACATATTACTCTGAGACTAGATGTTCTGATAGGATAAAGAAAGTGCTATTCAATAACTCCTTACAATGTAATGTTTCTGCTTCCAGATTGATAAATCTTTGTTGCCTGGTTTAAAATATTCAGCCAGTGAAGACAGTGTCAAATTAAAACATTTAAATGAAAGTCATAACATTAAAATAAATTATTGGCTCTACTTATTACATGTGATCTTCATCTGTTATCTTAGAGTAAGTAATCTAATTAAAGCTGACCTACAATTACCTGATTTCATCTGCAACTTAATGGCCATAGGTGGTCCCTTGAATGGGCAATCTGAATGCAAGGAAAAATGAAAAAAAAAAGGTGGTTTGGCAGGGGTATATGTGGGGAAAAAATCATTTTGGAGTATGAAACAAAAGTGGAAATAAGAGAAGCAAAAGTTTCTAACTCTAGTTAACTGGGATTGGATGTGTAGCTTTAAGGGGGGCCAATGAACACACAAGTTACTCTCTAGAAATATGTTGTCAATTTTAGAATATTCCTTGATTCTAAAATCCAAAATGTTCTACTTGTATATTTGCAAGAAATTAAAGCCAAATAGTTTCTAGTGGAAAGCTGTAGCTGTTTGGAAATAAAAGTGAGTAATCCCAGATATTTTTCTAACCTTGATTTTGCCAAGTTTTCCTTGAATTTAAGCAGACTGAAACTCCTGTTAGACATGCATAATGGCTTCTTTGTCTAGCTGTCACATGAACAGTGTTGTTATCATTATTGTTACATAAGGTTTAAAATGGAAAAGATGCTTTCATTTAAACTACCAGCTTTCTGGAGCTGCAGAGCCGTTAAACTGATTAAGAAATAAAAGTTTCTTATACTGTCTATTATATCAAAATTAAAAGGCATGTGTTACTTATTTTTAGTTATATAATGGTATTATTATACTCATTTTCTAGTGTCAGAATCCTTGACAAGGAATTAATATCACAGTATAATTTAATGTAATAAAATATATTTCAAATACAATAGAAACAAAATACATTTTAAAATACAAGAGTAATGATTCCAGTGGGATGTATCTAAGGGCTTCCTACAGAGCAGTTGTCCCTAAAGATCACTGAACTCATACTCATCAGTGTGGTTCAGAATAACCAATTACCCTCACTGCTGAATGGAAAAGCTCAACATACATGAACCCCATTGTATTAGAAGACCAAATAAGAATAAAAATAAGTAAGCAGACTGGAACTGACTTCATCCTGTGATCTGCCTGCCTTACAGGATGTTGCTGAAAAAAATCAAAGCAAAAGGGGGCAATCTTTATTTAGGTAAAATATTTCGTACTGTCTTTCAACCAATAGATTGTCAAGATGTGCTTGCAGCTGAGAATATAGTTTGTGAAACGATTGCAATATGTTTGTGTGTCTTTGTGTAAACTGCTTATAGATGTGGAGTTTAAGGAGGGAAAGACAAGTTTCTTCAGGATGGGTGTGTATGCGCACTGGCACGTGTATAAAATGCCTGGAATAGGTTAGATTTAGAATATTTATAGCCATATCCATAAGCATCCCATGATATTTTGCTGTCTGTGGAATCTCCCCTTTGGACTTGGGAGGGTCTAGCCGATAAACTGTTCCTGTACACAATGCCAGTTGCTTGGTTGTGCCATGTATGCTGTTCCTGCCTGCATCTTACACCCTGCCATTATGGTTGGACTGTCTCTGAGGCCTCTCTGCACAGTCTGCACCTTGGGTCCTGTCTATTGTGGTAGACCCTTGCTTCTATGGATCTGGTGCTTAGTGCCTGTTCTTGTGCTACTATGATCAGTGCCTCAGTGGTTCTTTTTTAGTCCAGCCCTTTCCAGCCACTGGTAGATTTCCCAGTGTCAGCCACCTCAGCTATCTGTCGATGGTACATCCCATATAGGGGCTTGTCCTGCCATGGCACTTCCTCTGCTTGAACTTCCTCCCATGTCTGCTGCTGTCTCAGGCATTCTCTCAGCAGCTCATCTTTGGGTGCCATATTACTGATGTATTCCAGGATGCTCTGGGTTTCATCCAGGACAGTGGCTTTGACACTCACCAGGCCCTGCCCACCCTCTTTCTGGCTGGTGTACAGTCTCTGGGTGTTGGACTTGGGATGGAAACCTCCATACATTGTGAGGAGTTTCCAGGTCTTCACATCAGCAGCTTCTGTGTCCTTTGGCCAGCTCACTATACCAGCAGGGTATCTGATGACTGAGAAGGTATATGTGTTGATGGCATGGATCTTGTTCTTCCCATTGAGCTGGCTCTTCAGGACTTCTCTTATCCTTTAGTGGTATTTGGATGTTGATGTTTTCCTTGCTTCCTCATCATAGTTCCCATGTGACTGTGGGATACCAAGGTACTTGTAGCTGGTCTCTATGTGTGCTGTGTGGCCCGCTGGTAGTTCCACCCCATCAGTCTTAACTACCTTTCCTCTCTTTACTACCATCCAGCCACACTTCTCCAGTCTGAATGACATCCCAATGTCGTCACTGTAGATCCATGTCAGGTGGATCAGCGAGTTGATGTCTCGTTCACTCTTAGCATGCAGCTTGATGTCATCCATGTAGAGGAGGTGGCTGATGGTAGTTCCACTCTTGAACTTGTATCCATATCCAGTCCTTGTGATTATGTGGCTGAGGGGGGTTGAGCCTATGCAGAACAGCAGTGGGGACAGTGCATCACCTTGATATATGCCTCACGTGATGGCCACTTATGTCAGCTGCCTTGAGTTGACTTCCAGTGTTGTTTTCCACAGTCCCATTCAGTTCTTGAGGAAAGTCCTTAATGTCCTGTTGACTTTGAATAGTGCCAGGCATTCACAGATCTATCCAGGTTGTGCTCAGATTGGTCTGCCTAGACTTTGAGCCTCGGGTGACTGCTCTATCTATGATCAACTGGTGTTTTGAGCCTCTGGGTTGTTCCCAATGCCCTTCAGAGCTGTGCTTATGTACTGGCCCATATGGTCTTGTAGCTTGGTGGTTATGATACCTGATAGGACTTTCCATGTTGTGGGGAGGCAGGTTATTGGCCAATAGTTGGATGGTGCTGTTCCCTTGTGGGGGTCTTTCATGATCAGCACTGTCCTTCCTTGTGTTAGCCAGTCTGGGTAGGAGCCTGCTGCTAGCAGCTGGTTCATCTGTGCTGCTAGGCGTTCATGCACTGCTGTTAGTTTCTTTAGCCAGTAGGTGTGGATCATGTCCGGGCCAGGTGCTGTCCAGCTCTTCATGTTCTTGACTCACTGTTGGATGTCTGCTACTGTGATGGTATCTAGCTCCTATTCTGGGAAATTGATGTGGTCTGCTTTCAGGTCCTGCAGCCACTTTGCACTGGTGTTATATGTCTTCTTTGGAGAACAGGGCATTTATCTTCTTGGCCTCTGCTTCTCTAGTATACCTCCTTAGCCTGGCAGCCAGTGCTGTGAGCCTTTGTTTAACAGTCTCTAGGGCTTCAGATGAATCAGACCCTTGTATTTTTTCAGTAGCTGAGTCTTATCCTTAATCTCCAAACACTTCTGTAGTTCCACCAGCTACTTCTCTCCAAATTGACTTGATCTTAGCTTCCAACCTCATTTTCCCCGGGGGGGGGGCAGGTATTCTTCTGTTCTTCTTGATCATGTAACCAAGCATCTCTAGGATTACAGTGGCTGCAGCGTATACCAGTTCATTGGTTTGAGTCACAGTGGTAGTGGGGATTGGATTGTCATAAGGACTCTATTGGCATCTTCTAGCATACTATCTGATGGTATTTCACCACTGAGCCTTCATAATCAGTCTCGAGGGTTGACTGTAGCTAGTTTATCCATGATCTTGTGCCTTATATCAGCTGCTGTGCTCTGTAATGGAGGGGGTAGCAGTGATGTTCCAGCTTTAGGTGTTGGCTGCACATCCAGTTGTTCTTCCGGGTCTTGATTCCAGGATATAATGTGTAATTGGCCTATTTCAAGTTGTGAGAGCACCTTCCTCTTCATTATGTTGAAGCTTTTTCTCAGTTAGTGTGGATATAGGTCTTCTGTCCATCCATAATTCCCTCAAACATTTCATATATCTCTTCTCATCAGGTCTATTGTTGTAGTAGCACTACATCAATTCCAGGTTCTCTTGTCTCATTCATGTACAGCTTGTTCCAGTTTCCCACTTATCGTCAGATTATCCTGGTTCCCCAACATCTGATGTGGATCTTGTTAATCTAGGCGACGTCTGAGCCGGCATGACTCTCTTAGTTCGTGACACTCTCATATTCGATGTAGGCAGGTGAAGCGTTAGGAAGTCTTTGCTCAAGGACCCCTACTGGTAAGGTAGGTACCAACTGGTATTCAAACCCCGGTCTCCCACTTCAAAAGGGGCGCTCTAACCACTATGCAATCCAGCCTGTTCCACTGTACACAGGGGTGTTTTCTTTGTTTTGTCTATCATGTTGAAACAAACACCACCAAAATTCCTATCTATCTGTCTGTCTATCTATGTCTGATGCGAAAAAGCTGGAGATATATTAGCCTAATTACAAAGCAGTAAATAACTCAGAGTGCTCATTTCCAACACAGATATAATTCAGTAAATTGGAGATTAAATTTAACACCAGTCTGATTAATCTTCATTTTACAAACGAGATTATCAAATAAAGAGATAGTTTTGTTAGCTAAATTGCCTTTTCCTTTTAAACAGCATCTCATGATATCAAGTAACGCTAATATTTAGCATGTAATAAAAATGCCAAATCAAATATTAATTTACATGAGCAAGCCGGAATACATGCTGAAAAGTGCACTTTTTTTTTTTAAATTTGCAGAATGAGAAAATATGCCCTATAATATATTCATCACTCAATTATTAAGGTTCTGCAGTACAGCTGACTGGCATTCTTAACTTGGTCCTGAAAAATGTAAATAAACTATTCAGCAGGATGCTGGTTACTCACTTTACTGTTTTGCTAAACCCATTTCCTTACACCCCATACTGCATGCACATCATGAAGAACACACATAGTTAATTATGTATGCTCTCATTTTGAATAGGTTACTGGGCATTCACGAATGTTTACAAAGAAAAATGAAGTCTGAAGCCAGCTTTCAGTTTCAGTCTTGCATTATATAGAGAGCTCAGTCAATGGGTACATTTTTTTAAGTAGAGAACAGTGACTTAGCTGGCTAGAAAACTTTATACTTCCATTTCTACAGATTTGTTATTAATCTTCCCAACTACAAAACATTTACTGTCAAAGTGCTACCTTAGCCTTGTGTCTAGCTTAACTGATATTGATGAAATAAGCAGTCTCAGTAGTTTTGATAGGAAAAAGATGAAATTGTATTTTACCTATTTCATGTATTCGTTAACCACCCAATAACTTTGATTCTCTGATCACTGTATAAATGATATAGAACAATATAGAACACAAAGGAGTAAGTAAATGATGGAAAATGAGTGATATGACAACAGATAAAACCAGCAACCATACAATTCAAACACAGAAGGAAAATGAGTTGGAAAACTGCTAAATCATGTGTGCTTAAAGGATATCCCACTAGAGACAATTTTATATACCTGAATACAATTGATACAGTTTAAAATATTTATAACCTGTTTGTTCATCTGACAAGTGTTATAATAATTTAAAATATGCCAAAAAAAAAAACGCTCAACCATAAAAAAAAATCAAAGCACAGCATACATCAAACCCATTAACAATTAAACAGCAGCAGTAAAACCAAGATTATCACACGTCATAGCAGAGACAAGTAATGTTTCTTGAAGGCTCTCAGAAAAAAGGAATAAAACTGACAGGATTAGACAAGACAAAAAATATGTCTTTTTAGTATCCTTTTTAAAAATTCCATTATATGATAGAGTCATTCCAAATGAATCAACCACTAATAAAATCTCACAGCTTAAGTTTATGGATATGTCTGCTATTCTAAACGTTGTTATTTGGAAGACAGTTTCATTGACTTCAAAGTTTACTACATAAGTTTAACTTGTGAAATATTCTGAGCTTCAACAAAAGACTTTTGTTCAGACAAATGAATGAAACATTTAATCAATGAAATATGAAAATGTTGCATATGGTTAGCATGAATTATCATATCAAAGAAAATAAAAGGACTGCTTCTGTTTTATTATTTTTTCTTTCTGTGTGTTCCTCTATGCTCATGAAGGCCTCATTATCATCTCATTCACTTGCTCCTGCAAAAACAATCCTGCCGTTACCCTGGTGTTCCAGTAGATGGGATCACTGGTCCTCCTCCTCTCAAAAATAGTCAAGAAACTAACTTCCAGTAGTCCACTGAAATTTATCACTGATGTCATCCTAACATCACAATTTAAGAAAACAAGATACACCCTTTCTACTTTGTCAGTCTTTTTGTACACACACCAGTCATAAAGGTGAATCAGAGAGCATTCCATTATATCCATCTTGAATATGATTCCTGAGAACTATTGTTTACTTATCCTGTACTTGGTATTAACTATAGTTATCAGAGTTGCAAGAAAACATTACATTGTGAACTGAATTTCTAGCCAAACTTTTTTCTACTCTATCTCTGCCACTTCTCTGCCATTCTGTACCTTTTGAGCTCACTCAGATTTTATCTGGCTGTTTCAATCACTGGAGAGATTTCTCTAAACATTTTGTTGTTATACTTCTGCCAATACTCAGTGTACCTGAATGGTACAGAATAGAAGGCATTATAACTCTAATAAATACTGTAGGGCTTAATCATGTCTGAGACAAGTAAACAACATCAGAGGCTTTTGATAACTGTGCAAATCAGGGACCTACAAAAGATTCTCTTTTAGGGCAGGATGGGAAAGTGCTATGGAATGTCAAACCTTCATTTCTAATTAACTGGTTTACTGATACTGGTCAAGTGTTTAAAGACTAGGGAGCATGCCAAGCCCTTCTTGGGGAGAATCAAATTACAGACAGCTAGAATTTAATTTCTAAAATGAGACCTTCTGTCAGTCAGTGTAGCCCTGTTGATATTTCTATTGTCCATACTGATGACAAAGAGGGCAGCTTTGTATACAAGACAGTGTGTTGTCACTCAGTAAGAAACTACACTCTTTGCATGTTCAGAGCATTGTCTTTTAGAGTTACTTCACATGTTCTAAACAGTGAAGTGATACTAAAAACATAATCGAATACCAGATTGATGCATATGGGCACTCTTTAGCTTAAATTTCATGGTCAAATGATGAAAAAACACTGCATGAAACTAGTCAAGTGACAAATTATTAATAAAACAAAGAGTGCTGGCCCACCCTTTCTGGAAGGTAAAATTCTTGCTGAATGGGAAAAAAAACCTGAATGAACTTCTGAAGGGAGGGATAGAAGGAAAGGTATTACAGTAAGTTTCTTTTTTCTCCCAAAACATAGTTATAGTAAGAAAAGAGAACTCTCCTAAGGACATAGTAAAAATTGGAAACCCAGAAATAAATTGCTAAAATGTGGGCAAAGTAGCTGAAAGGCTGTCACATCCATTATTTGGGGTTATTTATGGGAACAGCTTTTACAGACAAAACCTGCTTCATTAGATGAACCATATGGGCACTTTGGACTTGCAAAGGTGTCCTTCACTGCTCCATCTTGCCCACAAAAACGTAATGCCAAAAGACAACAATTTCAGTTTTCCTACTTGGAAGATTGCAACTTTACACAACAATGGCACAGGTGTGCATGTTGGCGCTGGTTGCATTCTCTGCAACACACAGCAAATCAGTCTCGTTCAGAAAACATAAACGCGGGGGGGGGGGTTAATTGTCGAGAGCCTTTTCTGAACCCTTCCCTCCACACGTTCCTCTTGCAGAGCCTTCGCACGTACAGCCCCCACCGTCTTCCCGACCGCCACACATACCCGGAGTGTTCCGCAGTCGACTGGAGGGTTTTAAGCTCTGTAACTTGCACACGTACCCGTTTGGCCACGCATCATGGTGGTGGGGAAATCATTCGCTTCTGAAGTGCTATATCTCTGAGTGATTTTTTTTTTTTACACCCAATGACTTTTTACGAACTCTTAATGGGGCGAACTAAATCGCCACCTCCCCACTGCGAAGTCCTCAGCGCCTCAGCCTCTCTCCCCGCCCGAAAAAGTCGCCGCCAAGTAGCATCCTCGGTAGGCACCTGTCTTTCCCGCCTCCGACGTCCCTCACCTTCTAAGCTGAGCTGCTGGTGCGGCCAACGGGGTCTCTCCTGGAGGATCTTCCACCCTGCCCGCAGACTTAATTTTCCCTCTTTCCTATCGCATTTGCTCGAAAGAGACCATGGTTTGTTCTGGTCCGTCCGCGTTGATGACCACGAAGCGCCTCAAGTTTGCCCGAGTTGAAATGCCGCTGAAGCTCCGCAGACAAGACTGCTGAACCGCTCCGTCCCACGGACTTCTTCTGCCTCCCGCTCTTCGGGATAGGGGGCGGAGGAGGCGGGGGGGGGGGGTCGCCGCAGAAGCGCCAAGCAGCGCCTCCTGCTGCCTTCGCGCCTCAGAGCCGCTTCTTCTCGGGCGTTCGCTGCAAGCGCAGCTCAGCCACGCAGGCAGCCCGGCCAGAAACGCGCGAAGATGGTCGGCCGCAGCTGCCCCCGGCAAACTTGGAGCGGGGAAGTTCCGGCCCGGGCAACACAGAGATGAAATTCTGGGAAGGGAGTTGTCGTCTGCGGATCCCTTATCCGGGCTGGCAAACAGGTGCCCGTCGCCCAAGATGGTGAAGCAAAGGGACATTTCCTTCTCCCAATCCGAGCACACAGCCCGTTACGCGTGCGCGCAGAGACGGGTACGAAGAGGATTCCGTTCTGCGAGAAACTCCTCGGGACGCTCCTTAGCAGCTACAAGCTCATTGCGCCCAAAAATAAAATAATTAAAAAAAACCCCTAAAACACCCTGTATTAAAATTAACAGTTCAGCCATCCCCCTTCCGACTTATACATACATGCTTGCTGGCATTGTTTATGTATAGCAAAAAAAATAATCTATTTTACAATAAAAGGTATGACTGTTCTTTCACAGACACAGGTACAAGCATTATGGCATTCTGTTCCAGAGGATAGGTGCAGCTATGAAAGGCCTGCTAGATGACAATCCCTGATTGATGGGATCCAGAGCATGCCCCAGCTAATGGGACAGGTAGAAACAATGGGTGCAAGGTGGTCCCTCAAATACCCTGGCCTCATGGCATGTAGGGCTTTATTGGTAGTAACCAAGATGTTGAATTGCACCCAGAAGGAAATTGGGAGCCAGTGCAGTTTGCAGAGCAGTGGTATAACATGAGTATCATGAGACACACCCATAACTGCCCACATTGCTTCATTCTGGGCCAACCAAAGTTTCCAATGTTTTTCAAGGGTAGCCCCATGTAGAGTGCATTGCAGTAATCCATTCAGGAGGTAACCAAAGCATGAGTGACCATGCACAGTGCCTCCTGATCCAGGAAAGGGTGCATTTGGTGACACCCCTTGTTGTTCAAACAGGAGCTGTGAGTCCAGGAGGACCCCCAAATTGTGCACCAGTTCTGTGTGGGTTACTGCAACCCCATCCAGAACTAAGGATGGAAAATCACCAGATCCAGGAAGCCCTAACCCCCAAAATCATTACATTTTGCTAGGGCTGAGCTGCTTCTTCCCCATTCATACTCCAACAGCATCCAGGCACTGAGACGGAGCCTCCACAGCATCACTTGGCTGGCTACACGGGATATACAGTACAGCTGAGTATCATCAGCACATTGATACCTCACCTTGTACTGCCAAAAGACCTCACCCACCAGCTTCATGTAAACATTAAACAGGAGAGAGGGAAGAGCCAAGCCCTGAACCACACCACATAAGAGGGGCTGTAGAGCAGCCCTCTCCCCTCCATCAACACTGACTGGAACCGAACCTGGAGGAAGGAAGATAACCAGCATACTACTGTGCCCCAAATCCTAATCCCCAGAGCTGGTCCAGAAGGTATACCATGGTCAATGTCATAGAAGGCTGTTAAGAGATTAAGGAGAGCAAGGATAGATACACTAGCCCTCTCCTGCCTTCTCCAAAGCTCATCCAGAAGCACAACCAATGCCATTTCAGTCTCATACCCAGAACTGAAACCTGACTGGAAGGGGTCCAGATAATCTGCTTCATCCAAAACCCTCTGAAGCTGCAAGGCAACCACCTTCAACAACAACAAAAGTTGTTCCAATGGTCAGGTCTAGGGATGCATTCTCAGGACTATAAGTTCAGCCAGCTTGGTTTTAGATCCATGTCTCTCCTGGCTGGCTAAAGCTACCTGGGAGATGACATATGATAAGGTCTGGGTGCAGCCCAGATAAGCACTCTAAGATGCACTTTAGTCAATTCCATGGGACTTGCACCAAGGCCAGAATCCAGTTTGGAATGAATCAGAGTGACTATCCACAAGATGCCTAGTATATTCCTCATTATGTTTTTGCAAGTGGATCTCCATCCTAACTTCCCCAGGAGGGATCAGGTCACCTGGCTGTCTGTGGAAACAAGATGGAAAAGTAATGACACTTTGTTGTCTTTATCACCACAAGGTAGGCCTTAATATGGATCCTAGATTGTGTTCAGTCGGATTCGTTCTATGTTGCCCTCTAGTAGCGCTGTCAGCCCTTCACAGTAGATAAGATCAGGAAACAGACTCCACAGAAAGTCTGGAACTAGATTACCTCGGGTTACGAACGCCCCTCCTTACGAATTTTTCGGGATACGACCAGCTCCGGCCCCAAAAATTTACCTCGCCATGCGACCTCTGCCTCGAGCTACGAACCGGATCCGCGGCCATTTGCCCTGCTGCCACGTGGTCGCGGCTTCCTGTGGGCGAGATCGCGGTAGCAAGGAGACATTCGGTGAGGTTTGTGGTGTGTTTTGTGGCATTTGGAAGGTTTTTGGTGTGCTTGTCAGCATGGCTCCAAAGAAAATGCAGAGCAGGCTTGGCAAGAATAAGGCTTTGAAGAAAAAAGTGGGGAAATTTGCCTCACGGTGCGACCAAATTCGGAGGGCGGATTAGCCATATTTACATTGAACCTTATGGGAAAATTTGCCTTGTGGTGCGACCAAATTCGGAAGGCGGAACGGATTAACCGTATTTACATTGAACCTTATGGGAAAATTTACCTCGCGTTGCGACCAACTCAAGTTGCGATCAGAGTCACAGAACGGATTAAGTTCGTAACCCGAGGTACCACTGTAATATCAGAATCTTGCAAGCCTGATAGTGCTTTACCTTTCTTCCCTCTTACACCCTAGTGAATCAGGGAGGAACTTCCCTGAGTCTCTTCTGAATATTATCTTGTTTCCCAGGACTTAAGGAATGTGTCAGTCCTCTTTGCTTATACTGTATAGCAGCTCTTGCCTATTACCCTCAAGGTCATCTCCCTGACACCCTACAAGCGCTCTTGGCATCTCCTCCTCTGCTTCCTCTCCTTAAGCACCTCCATAAAATGAGGGGAGACCAAGGATCTACAGGAGGAGAGAGGCCACATGGGCATGATGTGATTCAAGCCCTCTCATTCCAACCAGTGACTAAGGCATTGGCTGGACTGAGTGCCAAACCTTCAAGAGCAACATCAGGTTTCCTCTGGAACCCTACTGGCAACAGGTGCCTTGTTAGGACATCTGAAAGGCCTGGTCAGAGACAGACGATCCCGGAGAAGGTTTATCTCTGTAGTTACTAGGAGTCAACACCTACTTGATGGCACATAATCAATTCTGGAGGAAATACACATAGATGCATTCAACCTGTTCAGAAGGTTCTGTACATAGCAGAAGTCCCCAACCCATAACCATGCTATGAAGACAACTGTGAGAGCAGTGAGGACTGTCCCATATTTGTTATGTGAAATAAAAAGTATGTACCTTTCTTTTCCATAAACATAGATGGGATTGGATATTTTTATAGTCAAAATTGAATCCCTTGGGTTCTGGGTGGAGGCTATGATCTATATTAAGAAGACCTGGGTCTTCTATGAATCAGTAACATCTGCTAAACTGTACGTCTAAAAGGCATTGTTTTTGCAAATAAGAAAATTCATTGCTTTGCAAAAATATTTCAGCAGCCGAACTGTAAACACACTGAAACTGACACAATATGAATTGAATGGGAATTCATTGAGACTCATTCTTGAATAGGTATACTTAAGATTGCACTGTTCTGAGTTTGTGTAGAAATTTATCTGAAAATTGAGCCATCTGCTGTTTGTAAGAGTCTTCTGCAGCCTTATTTTCTTGGTCATTGTACTACAAAAGAATGGAACAAATTCATTATTCTATAAAATTAATTATTAACAGCAACCACAAATTACAAATAAAATTAGAATATGAGAAATTTGGTCTAAAATATTATTTTTTCTTTTATATATTGATCTATCCCACCAATTCTTAGATGTATGCTTGAATATTCAGATTCAGATTAATTAGATAATTATCTAATTAAATAGCTCTGGGTTGAAAAGAATATAACAAAAACTCTTGTAGTAAAAGCATAATTAGCTCATCTCAAAAATTTGAGAACAATATTTGTTTGTTGGTTGATTAAAAAAAAATATTTACCATACCTATATATTGTAGGCATAAATATACAACTTTATTAATATTAATACAACACAAATCATTGATATCTGTTTCCATTAATTAGTAAAAGATAAGTACATTTATATAAATTATATTTTCATTTCCTTGTTTAAATCTTATATATGCCCCATGTTGCTTTGATCATCTCAACATTTTTCTTTTTCTTCAGCTTGGTAGATATTTCTATGCTAAACATCATTTAGAACTAATTAGAATATTCGGTAATAATTTACAGGTAGTCCTTGACCTATAACCATTCAGTCAGTGACCATTCCAAGTTACAACGGTGCTGAACGAATGGTGGTTATGACCAGTCCTCAGAATTCTGGCCATTTCAGCACCCTCATGGTCATGTGATAGTGATCTGGGTGCTTGGCAACTTGTTCACACTTACGACTGGTTGCCAAGAGCCCTGCAATCACATAATCACCACTTGCAACCTGCCCTCTGGCTTCCCTAGAAAGTCAGTGAGGAAGCCAGCAGGTAAGGTTGCAAGTAACTAGGGTAAGTCTCCCCCACCTGTGCACCCTCCCTCAGCCCCTCTGTGCTCACGCTGCACCAGCCACATGTGCAGCCCCGTGCACCCTCCTCAACCCACATCGTACCCCCACACACCATTCCCAATCTGTGCAGCACCTCTCATGTATCCTCACACACCCTTCCCAACCCACACGGCACCTCTCGTGCACCCCTTGCACCCTCATGCATTCTCTGACCCATATGGCATGTCTTGTGCACCCCCTCACATCCTCTTGAACCCTCCCTGACCTGTATGGTGCACCCCATCACACCCCCTCATATCCTCACATACTGTCAGGTTAAGCCCAAGAAACTCCACGAGACAGTACTGGAACAGCTCAGTTACTTTATTAGCTCACACTTGCTAGGCAGAATCTCACCAGACTAACTCTAAACTCCCCAAGCCAGCAACTAAACACTACGAATTCCTTAGGGTGGTGCCAGTCTCATCCTCTTTGCTTTCCCATGCTCAAGCTGTGGGCTGAGGAAATGCTTCTGTCCTGGAACCTTCTCATCCCAATCCATCACACATACCTTCCCTAACCTGCACAGCACCTCTTGTGCAGCCTCCTCACACCCTTGCACACTCTCCCTGACCCTCTCTCACACTCTTGTGATGCCTGTCACGCACCCTCCCTGACCCTTCCTTGCACCCTCGCGCACCCTCCTCACCCTCCCTGACCTGTGCCTTTTGTGCACCCCCTTGCACCCTCATGCACCCTCCCCAACCCTCTCTCACACACCCCCTCACTCATTCCCCCACCCAGCAGCAGCCACTTACCTACCTGCGGGCCTAAGACTGGCAATTTCCTGCTGGCTTCCCCACTGACTTTGGTTGTGGGAAGTCGGCAGGAAGTTACCTCAACTAACAACCATGGGATTCAGTTAAGGACAGCAACTGGGACTACAGGGATTGCAGTCACTAAGCGATGCAGTTGTGCTTTACGACCGCCTCACTTAGCGACAGAAATTCCAGTCCCATCGTAAGTCAAGGACTACCTGTAATTTCTAGAATACAGTATAGCAAAAAATTGAGTTAAATGTTTCCAGGGCTCAGAGAACATATTTGTTATTCATGTCTATAGACAAACACAGTGGTGCAATGGTTAAGGAGCTGAATTTCAATTCAGTTTGATTCAATTCAATCTTTACAGCCAAAAGGCCCAAATAGCAAGTTACAAATACTATCCAAAATTTGACATTCAGTAAAATGATTTAACAAGTAGAATATTTCATAAATATTGCATAATACATAAAGTTCCAACTCATTGTTTTATTACTAAAAACCTTGTTTTTATAGCCATAGTTAAAAATTTGGCCGTTACTTCTGTAATTTTAGGATTTTTGTCTGCAAGTAAAATTTTGATATATTCAGAAATATCTCTTTCTGGTTTTCATTTTAAAATAGGCCAGATAACTTCCTGTCGAAGGCTCTTATAAAATTCACAGTACAATAAAATATGTTCCACCGTTTCAAGATCATTACAGGGACAAAACCTTTGAGAGATGGCAATTTTTTGAAATCTACCATATAGCATATTTGAGGGCAACACATTTAATATAGCTTTCAAAAAGGCTATTCTGTATTTACTTAAATATAAACTACTCAGATATTTAGGGAGCTGAAAACTATATCCATAACTGATTCCAAAAGTTACAAGTGAACCGAAAACTTTGGGTTTAGCCATTAATTCTTGTACTGAATCATCCCCAATCTCTGTTTAATACAATGAAATGCTGATGTCATACCTCTAGAAAATATATAATGAAAATCAATAGCAATCTGACTAATCTTTTGGGTTACCTGTTTAAAACACATATCTACAAAAAATTCATTTGGGATTTCCTGAAGCAGTCCTTCCTTGTTTTTAAAAATGTATATTTGCAATCAAAACTTAATAGTGTTTAACCAAGCCATTGTTTTTAAACAGCATTGCCCAGTTTCTAGGAGAATAATGGAATTTGGAACCTGGCTTGGACACTTAAAAGAGATCTTAAAAATTTCACCTACAGTTGGGCTATGTTATTATTGACAAATATAATCCAAACTGGAGCTCCATATAACATTTGGGATGCAATTTTTGCATTGAAAACCTGTATTGTTTTATTAGCAGCCCTATTTACTGCAATAGATATTTCTGGTTTAATCCCTTCAGGCTGGCATAGGGCTATAATAGTTCCCCTATATAAGAAGGGAGAAACAGAAGACTCTGTCAACTATAGGCCAATTAGCTTGTTAACAGTCCTGGGAAAACTTTATGCAAGACATGTAATGAATTAAATTAAAAAGGAGCTGAATTATGACTGGGAAGATTCAGATTCAAATCCATCATTAAGCCATGGAAACTTACTTGTTTGACAAATGGTTGCTTTTCTGGAGATAAAATGAAGGGAGATTTGCATGTAAGATACCTTAAACTTTTAAAGGAAATGTGATATATAAATCTAAAAATACTTTTTTCAAAAGAACTCACATGAAAACATTATGGCAGCAACAACTTCATATACAGAAAACTGTTGCTACTGTAGTGACAGAGATTGTGTAAAATGACCGCTTCTGCTAAAGAAATTTTCCAGATCAAATTTAAAATCCTAATATTAAGGAGATGCACATAACCTATTTCAGCTTCATATCCTACTTCATATCGGAATGATTCAGAAGGCCCCACAATTTTGTGGTCTCAGAGTTTATTTATTTACACCGTCTTGCTCAAAGTGAAATAAATGTTCTTTTAACTCAAAATGTAAAGCATGAATCTGGGCTGCAAACCACAACAGATACTCACTCACTGAATTACTGACTTGTCCCTTGTTTCCGTATTGGCAAAATATTGATTGTAAATGAGATTGGCCCTGAATAAGTGTTTGAAATATGAGTGTGTTATAAAACAGTTGATGCAGTCAGATTTGTAATACTGCCTTAACGTTTACTTATTTAAACTATATTTAAATAACTAAAAGCAGTCTAATAGATTATTTCTTTTTATTTAAAAAACCTCTTTAATACTCATGTTGCTCACAATATCAATTAAAACAATGTTTGTTTTTTAAAAAAACTCAGTAAAACTCATATTCAGTTGTGTGAAAATAAACTATTCTGAAAGAAGGGAGTCTGCATCATTCTGATCCAAAGTAAAGATCTATCACCTTGCCCACATTGTAAGGAGTGCATGGGAGAAAATGACATTTCTGATATATAATGCTGAAAATCAAGAGAATACAGTAATGATTTTTTTACAATGAAAGAGCAAAGTTTTTGTTTGCTTTGTTAGTGAATTGTGTTTATTTTGGAACTATTTTTGAAGTCGTTTTGGTTAGCTTTCTGTGTCTTACTGTTTTTATGTTATTTTATTGTTGTGAGCCACCCCTAGTTGGTTGGAGTCCAAACTGAATAAAGGAAATAAATAAACATTTAAAAATAAATAAATAAACTATGGTTGGATAATCTATATAATTTGAAAGCGTTATTAGTGCATTTCACATATGTGGTTGATTATTTTATTGACCAGAGAAAAATAAGGAGTGGGGCATGAATGATTTTATTGTTAAAATATTTCTGATTTAACTTGGTACAATTTATGAATTTAAGGTTGCAGTAGATTCCAAATATTCTTTGTCATGCTTTGGAAAAGACATGGCAAAAAAAAAAAAAAAATGGAAGAGATGGAATGTTATTAATTGACAGCTGTTATAAACATATATTTGATTACCTTTCAATCCATTATTGTCCTATTCTGAGCCTGAGGACAATAATGGGCACGACACAATTGGTGATTAACTCAGTGTTGTCCAAACTTGGCCACTTTAAGATGAGTGGACTTCAACTCCCAGAATTCCCCAGCCAGAATTCTGGGAATTGAAGTCCACTCATCTTAAAGTGGCCAAGTTTGGACAACACTGGATTAACTTGTTCTTTCAAAGCCTGGGATTAGAATATAGTCTTTAATGCTTTCACATCTACATATTCTGTTCCCTCTAATGCCTTAAAGAAAGCAGTAAAATAGAACTTTAGCCTCCAGCTTAGCCTTCTTTCATCTGTATGAGCTCATATAAGATTTGATTTTGGAGATGATATGAGCTTTCTAGATCTCAGTTCAAGCAGACTCAGCCTTTGGGACATTTTTATCGCTCTTTTTCAACTGTGGACATCTTTGGTGTATCAAACCGTTTCCAGCAGAGGGCACTCTAACATAGCTTTGTTTGCAATAGTTTCTTCAATTTTTTTTTTTTTTTAAACTCTCCAAACCTGTTTTTTAGGCTATAAGTATTTATTTTTTAGGCTATATTTATTTATTTTCACTAGTGTCATATGTCAGAAATTTAAAACAAATGATATAACAAAATAATGATTAGATTAAAAGAATAGAATAGTAAAGCCCACAGAACATCAAAGATTTTTTTTCAGCAAGGAACACCTATGAATTACCTTTTAAAAAGGAAAAAAAAGAATATTGAAATAAAATATTATTTAATAACATTATTTACTTCTCTTACATTTAAATGGCAAGTTTAAACATTGCTAGGATAAATGAACATGTACACAATGGTATATTTGATAAATGTCTGGACTGAAATGTGCAAAAAGAAGAGTTAACATACAATCCAGACTATGTCAGTATTTGTTCTGTTTGCTTGTATTTGTTGCTTATAATGAGTGCTGAAAATCCACTTCACAAAGATTTGTTAAAAAAAAGAAGACAATAGGAGCTTCAGTAGCTCTTCACCTAAAAGCTCATGTTCTCTTTGAACTTTCCTCCAAAAGTCTTCTAGTGATGATTTTTTTAAAAAACATGTTTTATTTTGATGTCAGGAAAGAGATTTGCTAACACCTACTTGCCATTCATGGATAGGATAGTAGTTTGGTTGCCAATCATGGATAGGATAGTAGTTTGGGTCGTGAGACTGAGCCTAATCTACCCTCCCCCACCAAAACAAATTCTTGCCCCTTGGGACCAACTGATAATGTTTAGCATTATCATAGGATCAACATTTGTTTATACTGAAAGGAAATACTTAAAGTAATCCTGCTATGCAAATGGCACTCAAGCTAATTCATATTTAGCCACATATCAGGTTTCAACAATTTATGGCCCAGAGGCATACAGTAACTGCCAGCCCATTTTTGTGGCTTCCCACAACTGCCCACTGGAAGACAGCTGAAATTTGGCTGAAAAATGCTAACTTCTGGAAGTGTAATGATATCTGTGTTCAATTTTGGTTCTCACTATTATTACTACATTAGAAATTAAAATAAGGAAGTTAAGCTTTTGCTTGGTTTAACACATGTCTGTCACTGAACCTCTGCCCACCCAGAACCCCACAAAAGTTCAAAACTTTGACTTTGAAAATTGTGACCCCACATAATTGATTAACATTACTTGATTACCTGCCACACCTGTTTGAGGCCTAGAAATACTTTTAAAAGTCCCAAGGCAATAATATTATTTTTAAGATTAAGGTCATTGGAGGAACCAAATAAAAACTGAGGGATGAGATCACATGGAGAAGTTCATCAAAGACAAATGATAAATCAAAATGGTTATACAGAAACATAAATAAACAGAGTCAATCTCAGATGAATGACCCAAGTTGGACTTAGAACCAGCAGATGAAGCAGAAGTCAAAACCAAGTGAAACAGAAGGTAGAAACAGAAGGCAGGTTTGACAATTTGACAGCATAAGTTTGACAAATGTTTGATATCTTTCAAGATGAGCTTTAAGTCCTATATAGATAGTCCCTGAAGGACATTTAAATAGCCAAATGTACCAAAGCTGATTGTTCCATGACCAATTAATATTTCCACTGAAGGCAATACTGTGCCTTTTACAATTATAAGACATTCAAGCTGCAATACTGTTACACAAATATTTCATATCCTGTATCTTTTCATCTACAGAGTAACTAAATTGATATTTTGATACGTTACTCTTTTTCCAGCATTGCCATTTTATAGATAAATTCTTCTGTCCTGCAAATTGGTCAGTTAGATGGCTGGTGGGAAAAATGAGTAGCTGCCTAATGTTTCATGTAAGTGTGTAAAGTTCCCAGCAATTACTATTTCATTTTCACATTCTGGGCCATAAGGATGTAAGTGGACGTCTTTAATTGCTTTTAAGACTTTTTTTAAGAAGAAATTTCAGTGAAATGAGTATAGTGTGGATTGTTGGGTTTGTGTGAGCTATTTTCTCTTTCATTGTATTATCAACTCTTTGGTGGGCTACAGACTCCCCCTGGGCTTAAGACCTAAGCCTCACTTACGTTTTAAGTGAACCTAAAACAGTTGTGCCCAGGGCCATTACAGCTTTCCAAAGCTTTTGGGATAGCTTCCAGAGACCTTCCAAAAATTGTCCCCATATGGTGTTTGTTCACGTGACAGAAAAGGGAACTTATGAAATACATGGGAATGATATCATTAACCAGATTTAATTAACTGTACATTAATTAAGTTTAAACAAATAGAAATCTGAATTTTTCTCTAAGCCTGTCTGCTCTTTAAAATGTGATTCCTGGTATTTTTTTGAGACTTGTTGCCTGGTGGTTACATGACAAGTCCATGAAGTTTTTCAGGCAGCATTTCTTGAGGTAATTTGCCATTACCTTTTTCCTAGGGCTGAGAAGAAATGACTGGCCCCAGGTCACCTAGCTGTCTTCCATACTTAAGGCAGGACTAGAACTCAGATTCCCTACTGCTAGTCCAGCATCTTAACCACTAGACCACACTGGTGCTGGCACTGTCTTTCTCTCTTTATCCCTGCCCTCCCCCCCCCCGGAACCCCTAGCAGCCTTTTCTTCAGTGAGTAGACATCTCCTCTCCCGAAATTTTCCAGCCAGCATGCTGAGAATTCTAAGAATAATTCAAGTCTAGATAATTAGACAGGCCCCAGGTTGGCAAACACCGAGAGAGACAGTTCACATAACCACTTCCTTGAAAATCCTATACAAGGAAACAGAGTCAGGATATATGTTTCTGGATATCCTTATTAATAGCAATTCAGAAAAATAACAGCATCGTGTGTGTTGATTTGAAAAAAAAACAGTCCTATTCAACAGAGCTTTCTGCCATGTATGTATAATATGATTAATCTGATTTGACATCTTTTTATCATCCCTATCAAATGTAATGGGATTTTAATGTTTAGATCATCCAAACTATTTTTGCCAATTCAGTGCCATGCCATTATTCTAGCTTTCTGTTTGTTTCTTCGTTTTGTAAGAGATATAATTTGTTCTACCTTGAAAATGACCTTCAATGAACTCATCAGGATAATCTTGAGTGGAAAACAATATTTGTGGTTAGGGAGGTAAAATGTTTGACATTCCATGTGCAGTGTGAGTGAACAAAAACAGTCCATCTTGCAAGAGCACCCCATCAAAGGAAAATTAAAATAAGTCTTTTGGCATTAGCGATAATAGGTTTTCTGCAATATAGAAATATTCTCTCAACATTTCTTCCAAAAGAACAAAAACGCCTGTTTGTGATTATTTTCCTGCTTTTGAAGAAGATAAAGGAGTTCTTCTAAATTAAAGATAACACATACATAAACACACACACACACACACAAGCTGCAAAATCACCTAATTATTTAAATATGATTAGATCCAGCCCAGCATCTTTCAAGATCCAAACTCTTAATTTATGTCTTCGTAAAATAAAAGATAAGCAATCTATATAAGAGCTT
The DNA here is from genome assembly GCA_030867105.1 of Liasis olivaceus. NCBI lineage: Eukaryota > Metazoa > Chordata > Lepidosauria > Squamata > Pythonidae > Liasis > Liasis olivaceus. The sequence goes on from CM061348.1 coordinate 206,267,480, forward strand.
CTCTGGCTTCCAAAAACCAGCATATTCTGCAGTCTGGGAATTGGAACTGAAAAGCAAAACAAAAGCAGCCACAACATGGCAAGTGTCTAATGGGGCTGAGTTAAATGGTACAGCTTCGGTTCTTTGAGGCAGGGCCTCATTGCAGAAAAACAAGTCCATCTACATTACTTCCAGTTTAAAGCATTGTGATGAGTTGCTTCACTTATTCTGGTTATTTTACTTTGGTGGAAATGCCTTCTGCATATGCGCATGGTTATACCGAAGGTTGATGAATGCCTATGAGGCAACCAGTTTGATGCAGCATGGTAACTCTGATGTGGCTTCTTGGAACTTCATCAAAGAGCACTTCCCTGAAATCTTGATTAAAGTGACCTGTCACTTGGAACCTTTGTAATACACCTCGTGGTTAAGGTAGTTCCAGCCCATCTCTTGCAGGCAGGAAGGGTACATGTACATACTAGAATTTCTGATTCCAGTTATGATCGTACACAGTTTCTCTGCCCAGAAATCACTCTGTAGCATACATCCACGGGAAAAGAGTCTCAAGTGGAGGATGCTTCAGTCCCTAACTGAGATGTCCATAAGAGCAGCTGGTTTCAGAAAGCTCCAATAAAAATCTGGGGGTCTGTGATCTTTCAAGAGGTAGGTCCAGGCAATAAATCCAGGAAAGGAAAAGAAAAAGGTGAAGGTTCAACATCAGAGAGCTTAGAAGGCTCTTCTGCAGAAAAAGTCTCATTGAGAGTAATCATCTGCTAAAGAAGTCACAAGTTCTTGCTTGCAAGTAGTTATGGGGGGAAACAGGGATGTTGTTCATGCTGGCTTCTAGTCTCTGATGACTCACAGTCAGAGCAGGAAGAATTGTGTGGCTGCATGGGTGGGGGTGTTACGGAGTGCATGCAGGCATGTGGGTGGGTGATTGGCACAAGTGCATCTGGGTAGGGGCATGTTGTAGCCTGGCATGAGCAGCCCGGTGGATGGATGCTATGGAGTGCAGGCAGGGGGATGCTGTGGGTGGGCACGTGCTACGGAATACAAGATCACCAGGGCTCCTTGGGAGAAAAAGTGATGGGAGCAGGAGCGACTTATGGGAATCACTTGCAACCTACCCTACCAGTTTCCCCGTTGACTTTGCTTGTGGGAAGCTGGCAGGCAAGGTCGCAAACGGCAATTATGTGAATGTGGGACACTGCAACTGTGGTAAGTTGTCAAGCACCCGAATTGCAATCACGTGACTGCAGGGACATTGCGACAGCCAGAAGGACTGTCTGGTCATAAGTACCACTTATTCAGTGCCGTTGTAACTTTTAACGGTCGCTGAATGAGTGGTCGTTAACTGAAGACTACCTGTAGCTGTGACTGGAACCAGAAGCAATAGACGTAAGCTAGGGATCAGCAGTGGAAGAAGCTTGCAGTGGGGAAAGGCTCAAATAAAATTTTATTATGGCCATAGACCATTGTAAAAACTAAAAACACAGAAAAAAACAAAAAAGTAGCAAAATAATAAAGGCCATCTTATGTACTGTGAAGCATAAGCACTTACTCAGATGTTAGTTTGTAGGACTTACTGTAATTTACAAACAGTAGAACAAAACTTTGCCACATTTAGAGAGAGAGAGAGAGAGAATGAGCGAGAGAGAGTTCTTATCTGAGCGTATTTTAAATAAATATATCTGAGTGCTCTGGGTAATTTGTTAATAGCAAGGATATAAGGCAGAGATGAATGCCTGTATAGAATTGACAGTAAAAGAAGACATGACAAGTTCATACAGTGCATCGGTACCACAAGAGCACAATCTGTCCACATATGGAATTTCCTTTCCATGTTTAGTATCCATCACCTAAACACAGGCATGATTTTCTCATATGCCGGCAGCAATATTATCTCAATGGAGTTAGCTGCATGTCGTGGCAAGTGATTTTTTTCCAACTGGAATTAAACGTATCAGGTAGTATTAAAGAGACCAAACCAACCTGGCCAAAGCATAAATTTAGTCAATATGCAAAGATGCTAAGCTGAAGCCGCCTTTAACTTTGGTGACACCTTCTGTCTGCTGGAGTGCCATGATTGAAACAAAGCAAGAAAAATTGAAATATATTTCATGAGAATTCATAGAATCATAGGGTTGGAAGGGACCAGGGAGGTCTTCTAGTCCAGCCCCCTGCCCAGTGCAGGAATACCCAGACCATTCTGGACAAATGGCTGCCCGGTCTTTTCTGGAAAATCTCCAGTGATGGGGCACCCACAGCTTCAGGAGTCAGACTCTTCCACTGCTTAATAGCTCTCACAGTCAGGAAATTCCTCCTTAGTTCAAGTTTGGATCTCCCTCTGTAAAGCTTCCACCCACTGGTTCTTGTCTCATTCTCAGATGCTAGAGGGAATAAATATTCTTCCTCTTTCTATGACATCCCTTTATGTATTGGAAGACTGCTATCATGTCTCCTCTTAGCTTTCTCTTCTTTAAGCTAAACATACCAAGTTCCTTTAACCGCTCTTTGTAGGATTTAGCATTCAAGCCCCTTGCTATCTTTACTGTTCTTCTCTGCACTCTTTCTAGTTCCGCAGGGCCCTTTTTGAGTTGTGGCAACCAGAACTGGACACGGTATTCCAAGTGTGGTCTGACCAGTGCAGGATACAGCGGTACGATCACTTTCCATGATCTTGACACTATGCCTCTATTGATGCAGACCAAAACTGTATTGGCTTTTTTGGCTGCTGCAGCACATTGCTGGCTCATTCTTAATCTGTGGTCTACCAATTTGGACTGTGTCCTTTCCAGTGCAGCTATGCTATTGTATGGCCTAACAACAATAAGAAGCAAGGTAGCACAAAGCTCTTTAGGTACCTACTGACAGCAAGGGCAGTATTCCTGCATCCTTGGTTGCAGTGAGCCTTGTGGGTGGTGAGCAGGACTGCTGAGGTGCTGAGCCAGAGGATTTATATAATATTTGAAAAGTAGAGGGGTCAATATGCAGCCCTGTCTAAGATTCTCCTCACTGGGATTTCTTTTGTGAGATGGCCTAATGCGCTACACCTGACTTTAACTGTAAATCTTATGAAGTCTACAGAGCAAAAGCACTAGTCATCTGTCAATAGCACAGCTTTTAGGCTCATTTCACAGCTTTTCTCTTGAAATTGAATTGAATGTAGAACTAAAATTGATGACTATAGTGTATAATGAAGAGCAGGATTTGGCAGTATATTTCTTGGCAAACTATTGTAATATCATTGTTTGATCTCCCCAAAATGTCCTGTCCTGAAACATACAACTGGTTTCTTACCACTTCAATATTTGGTGCGTGTTTTACTAATTATCATTAGCAAACTGAGTGGAATTAGGTGATAGGTAACGTACATGATAACTGCTCAGTCTTACTGGTTACTTTTTCTGAAGGTTGGAATAATTATAGTTAAGCCACAGTGTTGGAGAATTGAAACTGTGTCATAACTGCACAAACAGAAGCCAGAAAAGGCCCCACTGCTCCAAATTCATGTTTATGTTTTCTGTGGTAATAAGGTCCAGTCCTGGAGTCCTGGCAGGATTTAGGCAATCAATTATAGCCATTATTCCCAAGCGTGTAACCCGTGGCCACTGTGGGAGAATATTGGCATCTGCTTTCAGAGAACAAACTCATCATTAGCTGACATTGGTAGTGTGATCATGTGGGCTGAAAAAATACTCTCTGGGAAATTGCTGCCCATTTGGAATGTCTCTTTGCAATAACCTAGTTCAATGTATATCTTTTAAAATATAGAAGATACTACGAAGATTATGAAATTCTGTTTTACAATGCTTGCTTATCCAAAAAAAAAAAAGAAGAAGAAGAATCCTGCCGTATTTGTCCTGGCTCTTCTTCGCATTTGATAAAATGAAAAAAAACTATATATTGGCGGCACATGCAACCAGTAAGCCACTTACACGAGGTATCTTGGCTTGTTAAATCACAAGAAGAATGTCATATGCAGCCACTTCTCTTTTATCTCTTATTTTATTTTTTATTTGCTTCCTCTGCTTAAACAGTTAGGTAAATTAACACAGCACAAGCTGTAGTAATACACTATCCATGGTTAATGTAATCATCTATTCAATTAACCCAATTTTCTGGCTTCATACAGAACAAAAATCTGAAATTGTATTGTGTTTGGCTACCTTGTTATTTAGTGTACAGTGCAAACACAGCCAGACTGAACAAATTCAAGAATATGCTTTGCATCCCAATTAACCATGATTCACAACCAATCTCAAAATTGGATTAAAAGTGGGTTACAATCTTAGCTTGTTTGGATGCAATAAAACGTAATTCTGGATATAAAGATAATGTAGGCTTGTTTACTAGTTTTGAAAGCAACAGAGCACAACAAAAACAAATGTACATTGTAGCCTTAGAAATCAAGATATTTGTATCTCCAGTCATGCTCAATGTTTTCATTGTTATTACAAAAAGCACAGGAATTTCTTTTACATTTGGTGCCTCAAAACACACATTTTGTGCAGCCAAATCTATCATCGTGGTAGCTTTGCTGAATACAACAATATTGTATTAGGGATGAACAGGTTAGAATGCTGACCTATTGAGAAGAGAATTACCAATGAATTCTTCAATGTGCAATCTAGGGATTACATAGAAACAGCACTTTATTATTTCAATAGTCTAGAGGGTTTAATTAATCCCATTTAAAGATTTGGTATCTTCTTCGTTAGCTATTTTAAAAATAAAACGTGACTGGGGACTGTTCTATTTGAACTGTAAAGTTAAACTAACCCTATGATTAATCCTCTGCACAAAGAAGCAAAAGAAGTAAGCATTAGATATGCTACTACATGTTCTTCTGGTACTAACAATTTGGAGATTTCTAGCTGGTAGTAAAACAAAAATAAGGTTAAAGTGCTACAATATTCCTCTTAGTGTGAACTTGTAGCAGCTCTCTAATTATGTGAAATTATTTGTCATCACCAGGCTATTTACACTGAAAGCCAGATGGTACATCATGGTCACTGAAGATGTTATTTAAATCTTGTGTTCAAATTTTCTTTTGCAAAACAAACACAAGCCAGCTGCTTTCATTACCCGCACCATGAAGCTTCTACGTTTGTATAAAGCCCCTTTGGTGTAGAGGGGCCTGGCTATGCAATCATTTGTTGACATATCCATGCTGTTTGCTGCCCACAAGTTCTTTCCACATATGGTTTGTCCAGGTAACCTTCTTATCGATTACTTCACTGCTTCTGTACTGATAAAACACTAAAGTGTATCTAAAACAATATAATATGTCCCCAGGATAAGATATTGGTGTTATAGCTTATGTCATTGCAATCTGAATTCTGACTCAGCAAATGTGACTGCTACTTCATTACAATAAGTTGTGATTTTTAATTTTTATTATTAGATGTATGTCCTGCTTTATTTTGTTCAACTCAAGGGGAGGTACATAATCTTCTTGCCTCTGATTTTTCCCACAATAACCCTGTGAGTTGAGTTGGACTGAGAGAGAGTGACTGGCCCAAAGTCACCCAGCCGGCTTTCATGCCTAAGGGGACGCTAGAATTCACAGTCTCCCAGTTCTAGTCCAGCACTGTCAGCCTTACCAGGTAGACCAGACAGGAAACAAGACCAGATAAACTAATTCTACTTTATTGTAAAGCTACATTAACAGAATCTTGCAAGTCTGAAAGTACAATTTTCCCGCCTTCACCTTTACAGCCCGAGAACTAGGGAAGGTCCCTTCTGAGCCTCTTACTCCACCCACTATGCAGCTGTGGGCTATGCTGTCTCTTATCTGACCACTCCTTAGGCAGCATCTCTTCCCCCTGTCTCCCAAGGTCTTTCCCACATACCATTACAAGCACCTTAACTATTGCACCAAACTGGCCCTCAAAATGTTGTTTGTAACAAAATATACTCCCAACTGTGATGTACTTTACTGCACCTTCAAGAAAGAGTCTGCAGTCACTTGCTGTACTTGAAGCTTCTGGCCCCCCAAGATCAGAACATGGTGTTTCAGAGAAAACCTGACACAGTGCCAGAAGTTAAGATTCCTGGCAGTATGCTGAGTCATGATCTGACAGCAGGAGAGAAAACTCAGCCAAACTGAGCATAGGTCACTCCTCAATGAGTTTTCAGAGAAATGGGACATTTTAAATCTTCAGAAGTTCTGCTAACTGAGAACCTAGGGGAAAACTGCCACAGGAGGGAGCAGAAGTTACAACTTACCTGACTATGACCAAGGCACATGAAGAGTATGAAGATAGAAAGATTGCTATCATGTGGGGGAAAGGGGTATCTATAAATCCACAGGTATAAATAACTGTGTAGCAGAATTAAGGCAGAAAGACAGAAATTATGAATTTAGGGACACAGAAAACATGATGCTGTATTATAAAAGTGGGTTCAGTGTTTCAGACACCAGACAGAAAGAATAACAAGTTCATATCAGCCAGATTGTAGATAACTGCACACCCAAAGCTTTAATATGGGCTCATCTATGAGCAATATCAAGAGACCTGTTAGTCGCTCCTGGACATGCTGTGGGAAAACCTCCTTCTAAAGATACCATCAGAGTGGCAGGTTGGGCTGCTAGCAACCAAAAGAGAGACATGCAAAGATTAAATCACATGGAGGTGTTATGAACAAATGCACCAACCCAGAGCATGTCTAGCTTATGGCATTATATGTAGGTAGTATAAGGCTTAAATCATTTCACCAAAGTGTGAAAGGCAAAGTTGCCCACCTGAGCTGGAGTGCTATGAAAACTACACATTCTCTGTTTATGGGTGTAGTAGCACGTTGACACCAAGTATCCTCAACATTGCAGGCCAGCAATATATAGTTTCAATGTATCAAAATTAAATATTAGTGTCTTACAAACTGATGGTGCTGAGGTCAACAGCATGCCAGAGATTATTGATGGTCAAATCTCCAGAAGCAGGCTACGAAGACACTGCTAGTTGCCTTTAGAAGATCATGCGTGAAGGCAAAATGAGAGGGTTAGCCTGGCATCAGAACGGCATGAGGTTTTTTACGACCAGTGATGTTACTTGGCCAACATGCTTGTGCTGGGCCTCATAGGGAGGATATTCAGGGTGCAATTCAAAGCTCCAGAAAGTAAAACAGACATGCTGCAAATCCCCAGCCTTCAGTATCATCTTAATTTCCATGAAGGTCTTGAGTCCCATGCATTCTTAGAAAATAAAAATGGTGGGTAGTTACAGCTCAGTGCTTTGTTTGAAAGCCCGTCTACCTATCCAGAAAAAAAGGGCAAAGATAAGCTAGAAACAGGAGTGTATGGTGATGGTGGGCTATTGTCTTACCACTTTGTCTTCTTATAATGGGTGCTCTGTAACTGGTTATACACACATGGCTAAAGTTTGTGAGATAGCCCTATAAAATAGACATGAAATTCTAGATATGACCATTTGGCTAAAGAAATTGGTCCTGCTGGCAAAGGATTGCAGCAATAAAAAATGAGTTCCTTTTATCAAAATATGAAAATCCTTACTGCTTTGTTATTCAAACCCTTATAGTCAATAAATAAGGACAAGGCCAGTTCATCTGAAACTGATGCAATGTCTTATCTATATAAGTAAGTCTACAGTAATTATTATTTATAGTCAGAGCACTTTGAAAGTTATACATCTCTGAGAAGGCACGTAAATGTATAGCACATATTCTGTGGCTCATTAAGTTCCATCCTTTGTTAATTAAAATGAAATATTAAGTCTGTAAAATTTGATGGCCACATTTTTGCATCTTTCATTGGTTACAGCATATCTAACTTTCTATCTTTTGCATATTTAGTACAGAAAAAAACATCCAAGTCTACAAGAGGAGCTTGCTTCTAAGTAAAGATGGTCAGGCTGAATTTCATTTTTTTTTTTTTTCAGAGAATATCAATCTTGATTGATCATTTCTGGCAACCATGCTAATAGTTTGAAGTGTCATCTTGTAAGTCCATGAAGTTTCTTTTGTATGCAATACTGCCTTTCCTGACCTGTTGACCTCCACCATCATCCTCACATTAAATCTAATCTTACTTTTTGAAAGCAACTGGTTTGGTGAACATCTTTAGGGAAGAAATTAAAAGTCTGGGAAACTTGATGGCCAAATGGCAAGCTGGCTGGGGAATTCTGGGAGTTGAAGTCCACACATCTTAAAGTTGCTAAGGCTGAGAAACATTGGCCTAGAATAAAGTAAAGCACAGCAGGCAAAGTGGAAAACGATGCTTGAGCTACAAAAGCTGGAAAAACAATTAATTGGGAGCAGGCAAACACGGACAGAAATTGTATTTGCGGTGGGCTGAGGTGAGAAGAAAATAATGTCATCCATTCATGTCCTCCAGAAATTGCTGGGGCAACCTAGCCATGTGAATATGCCTTTAATTTCTTTACTTATTTACTCTAAGGCTGGAGTAGAACTCATACTCTTCTGGCTTCTAATCCAGCACCTTTAACCACTACACCAAACTTGCTCTAATGCCCTAAAAAGCACATATAGAACAAAACCCTAAACCCTGTTTTTAGCTACAGTATGTTTTATTCTACTCCTCTAGAAAATGTATAACTCTTGGAACAGATGTTACTCTGGAAGATCCTTCTGCCTACAAATTCCAACTTAAATCTGAACCTAAAGGGAATTATTAAATCTCACCCATTTCTAGACACCATCCAGTAACTTTTGTATGTGTGTGTGTGCGTGTGTGCATATGTGTGCGGTTTAAGGCAAACACATCTCCTAAGGGAGGGGCCTGGGGGCGATCTGCCTGCAAACATGAGCCACAGCACACATGTGTCTTTTATGAAGATGTGCCTTCAGAATTCCTGTAGCTTTGCCTGCAGCTGACAGTCTGGAGAACCATGAGCCCAGATGGGCTTCACAACAATAATAATAGTAATAAAAAAAACCCTTCTGTCTTCATGAGAAAAGGACCTTAGTCTCATTTAATAGTCAAGTTAACTACTGCAAGGCTTGCTACAGTCCAAAATACTTTCATTGTTTCAAGCAAGGGAAGCCTAAAGGGATTAACTCAGATTACAGTAGAAATGCAAATGAAAATACTGTCAATTCAGAACAGGTCTTGACTGCTGGAAAAAAACAAGAAGAATGAAGTGGCTATAAATGGTAGGAAAATGGCAAGGAAATGAAAGGTAAAAATGGTTTTCAGCTGCTCTCTCACAGGCTGCTGATGCCCAGCAATCACATTTGGTAAAGGATTCCCTAGAAATGTGGTGTCTTTAGGGAATTCTGTGATATCTTTGAGTCAGGTTGCACCTTGGCTTAGCTAAAGGCCAGAACATTTTATGATTTGAAAGGGATATTATTCCAGATGTTAAGGAATGGCTTTTGGTAATGTGTGATTTATCTGTCTTGGAAAAGTCGGTATTTTCTACTAATCAAAGGATGACGCAAAATGTATGACTTTGGCAGAGATTTGGGATATTTTACAATGATGTTTTGTATTGATTACACCATATTTCTATGTATACTTATATTAGTAAACCAATAACAATTGATAAGTTTAATATATAATGGAGGGGTTTTTTTACTCTTTTTTTTTTGGTTTGGGGTTTTTTTTAAGTTCAGTTGTTTCATTTAGTTGTATACTTTTAGTGTATTTGTTTTTCCAATACTTTGTATTTTGAAATAAAACAAAATAAAAAATTAAAGTCCAGCATCTAAAAATTACCAGAGAACAAAGAGAAGAAGATTTGATGGCTACAATGATTAGTGGAGAACTGATACTAGACATGGAAAGATATATTAACAAGGTTGAGTGACACAGACAAGGCACTGGGATCAGAAAAGGAACTGATGCAATGCTAACCATCCTTAGGATGGCAGTAGTTAAAAACTGTTACTACCAGAGACTTAGCTCTGGGTGCAAGGTTAGGAAGCTGTCAGAACTGTTCGATGCAAATCCCCCTTAGAATGCTCTCTAAAGTTCTTTAGATGTTCCAAGAGGAATACAACATCTTAAGTGATACACAAAAACTAAATAGAAACCAACTGAAAGATGTTATGTGTTTGTGGTGTCCTTCAGAAATCATCAAGCACAATTCAAGGGCCGCTACCTTTCATATCAGTTGCAAAACACATGCTTGTACTTGTGTGGCTAATTCTTTTGGTTTCATTGACATGCAGGACTCCAGTGATAAAGGGAAGGAAATAAGGACTACATACCAGGAAATGGATTCCAGCAGAATTTGACGAACAGGAACTTCAGTGAGTCTCTTCTAGGAAGAAAAAAAAAGTCAAGCAGAACAAGCCAAGAAAAAACACCCACAAAAATGGTGTAAGAGATAATAGTGCTTAATGAGCAAAAAGGTCAGAACAGTGCCAGCAATAATAATAAAAATAAATCTGAGATGAAAGATAAGTGAGAATCCAAAAATGGATATATTCACAAATCAGTAACTGAACCTTACACTGAATATGAAAAGTGTCAAGAAGCAAAAACTGCAGAAATATTGTCATGTATGCAGGCAGAAACATAATCAGGCATACGTTTGGGTGAGTGGGCTGCATCTTCCTATGAAACCCTGAAGGAAATGCCCCCTTGCCTGAATCGACGTGGAAAGAAAGTTCAGCAACAGCTTCCTCTGTCGCTCTGCTCTGTAACACAGCCTTTTGGACAGCCTGTAAATTAATGTAGAAATTATGGCTATTTTATAGAGTCAGATGTAATTACTGCAGAAAAATGTCAAGTGAATCCTTCATTGTAGTCATGCTTTTATTTGTTAGTTTAATCATCTGTCACTTTCTATTTATTTGCTCAGAAACATTTTGCTCCCCCACTTCCTAAAATCAAACTGAGTTTGTGCATTACAGTTTTAATATGCGGCAAGAAATGCCCATGTGCTTGTCTGAAGACTCAAGTGTGGCCAAATAGCTGTTATATTATTTAGAAGGCTGTGCAATTTGTACTTGCATTCCAGCTGTGCTTCACATTATCTTGAAGAACCGAATATTTGCCAATGTTGCTCTAGCCTACAGCGTGGCCTGCCAGCATGTTCCCATCTACAACTGTTCTTTGTTCATTTATAAGCTCACAGTTGTATAGAAACACCTCAAAGGAAGCAGTGCCATAAAAAATGTTCTTTTTACTTCCATATGTGCTCAAAATCAAATGATTCATGTCCTCTTTTTCCCTCAAGGAACTTCCAGATTAGGCTGGTATCATGCCATTTCTATTGCTTCATTAATATAATTTCAGTGAAGGGGAGGAATGGATCCTGCTGATAATCCTTCTGTGTTTTTCAACCCCTTTAGTATTTTTCTTTCTTCCCATATCATTATATCATTATGGAGGAAGAATCAAAATAGCAGCATGGTGTCTTTTGACGTGTAGCTCTAGGAGCCATCTTCCAGAACCATCAGTGTTTGTATAATTAGTAAAAGATCTTAGTACAGTATTGCATAATATTCTTTTTTTGCTTTTCATATAAAATCACATAGCCAGAAAAGCAAAAACACCCCTTCTTACCTCTAGGATAAGCACCAGGAGGCAACATGGAAGATTGTGTATCCTTCCTCTTTGTCAGCTGTGACAGTCACCAAAGATGGATTACAGGGTACTGGTCCAGGCCCAGGCAGTCCTCCAGAATCAGAGACAAGTAGTATGAGCTATTAAAACACTTGGCAGCATTTCAAACTGAAACAGCTGTGCCCCATGATGTTTGAAATTAAAAATATATATATTCTAAATGTTAGTAGTAGGGTACTGAACAAATCAGATACTGCATTTGGGGCGTGCTGCCAACAGGGACACTGGAGTGGAGAGTGGTAGGTTTAACCTTGTTGTCTGCTTGCTCCAGAAGACAGCATCTTATTGGGTCCCCTGCCTGCTCTTCCCTCTTGGTAAAATTATTTTATTTATAACAGCCTGTGACATAGCTGCTTTTGCTTTGGCTGGCTAGCGTTACAGTGAATGCTGGTTGGTTGTTGGCAAATAGGGCAAGACCAGTAGGAGATGCTGCTGTGAGAAGGAAGAAAAGGAGAATGCCAGAATAGCACCGAAGAGTCCTCTGATGCAGAAAAGGAGAAGGCAACATCTTCACAGGACCACGGCTCATCTCAATGTTACAGGCTTGATTAGAATTAGGCATTGTATTAAAATTAAAACACAAGGATAGACTTTTTGGGCCAAATTCAGGACCTGGATTTTTAAAAACTAGATATAGTCCTTCATCCATTATTGGTTATTAATAAATGTTAGAGGAAGAACTCCTAAAACTACAACTTTGCAGATTATGTTTATTTGCTATGGGAATATAGAAGTGCATACATCTACATACAAGATGAGGAATGATGTCCTGCCTGGCAAGTTTATTCAGCACATTTCTCTTCCATTTTTCTGAGTGGACAGGTGGAAAATATCTGCCTCAACTCAAATTTGCTCTCATTTCTAGAGATCTTTCTTGTTCTGCCAGGAGAATGAGCAGCTGCTCATTCCTTAAATTCTTCTATGCTTGATGTACTTCCTTGTGTTACACAAAAACAGAACATCCATGAGGCGCTGAATATGCAGTTGCATTAGGATCAAGAAAATGGATATGTGAAGGAGCAACAGCAGCTGCTATGAGTGGGCCAATCTTTGTCAACATTGTTGGGAATCTGACTATTGCAATTCTTGGTAAGCAGAGTCTTCTGGTGATCTAGACAATCATGGTAATTTATTCACCTTGGAGAAAATATCAGTGCATATCTTTAAAAATACACATATCTATGCACATATCATCAGGGTATTCCTTTTCAGAGTAAGCAAAATCTAGTTTAAAATCACACCATTCATGATACCTTTCCTTACTTTTCTATCCCTGAAAACCATTCTTGTTTCTACCACTTCCATTCACTGATTCATGCTTTGCCTTTTGTTCTTTAAACTTCTTTAATCTTCTCACCTCTCTCTTGTTGAGGATCCTGTCAACTCATTCAGCCAATTCAGAAGCTTATTTCACAGGTAGGAGTTTCTGTCAGTTATTGGAAATATTAGCCTGTTGCAGTCCACCACATGGTCCAGGTATAGTTCATCTGCTAGCTCAAGCCTCAGGTACCCAGATTTGGGACTATCAGGAACTTTCTTGTGTAAAGCACCAATTATTTTAGTCTATGCAGGTTCTGGGCATAGCAAAGATCTGGGGGAGCGAGTGTGGAATAAAGAGGAATGTCTCTGCACTGGAATTCTGGTTATCTAAATTTCTCATGGCAACAGCAGGCATGTAGCCAAATTGCTGCTCATTAGCAGCATGAAAAGATATTTCTCAGAATAGGTGTTTCTGTCCTGGGCAGTTGGCAGGAACTAGATTATTAGAAGTTTAGCTGTTTTATAGGTTGCCACTAATGTTCCTCTCAAATCATCTAGTCTTTTGATAATATCAGCCTGTTCCAAGTCCAGATCACTGAAAGAGTTAAACAAGATTTCTTTGAAGGATTCTTCAATATGCTGCTTTATTGTAGAATGCGCAGGTCATTTTCTTAAACTTTTCCCTCTCAAGGGCATTGTTGGTAAAACATCCTTGGGATTATCTGAGTGTGAGTTGTTGCAGTTTACTGTACATTAACATGCCAGTGTCCTCTTGGCCATACTGAGCTAGGAGTGAGCTGGTTTCCTCCAAATGGAAAACTTGGATTGGAAAAATGGAAAAAGGGCTTTAAAAAGGCTTCATTATAACCAGCATGCTGGGAACTGTAGATTGCCCAAATGTCAGTAGGACTTGCCAGCAACTGCCTCTAGAAGGAAGCCATTCAACCTTCTGTAGATCAATGAGTTGTTTTTCCCAGCCTAAAAGCTGACTCAGGGACATAAGAACAGCTTTCTAAAATCCCCATCAACCTCTGTTTACTATGTTGTTTGCAATTTGCAGAATGATCTGATTAGTTTGTAGATAGCATTTGCTTTTTACAACACTCTCCTCCTTCAGCATTGATTATTTAGAACCTTCCTCTCATTCTTCCTTATGAAATTGCTAACCCTCTCCATTCATTTTCTTTTCTGAATCTAAATTCAGGAATAAGTTCTTTCTTTCCTCCACTATCTATGGAGCATGTATTGTGCATAGCTCTTTTGCTCTGACAGTCTGAGGATTTTTATTTGGTTGATTCTCAATAAACTTTTGATTCTCAATAAACTCAAACTTTAGATTCTTAGTGAATCTATTTGTTTTCAACTGCAGTCAGCAATTTAAAGATCGAAAGAAGAGTTTGTGCCATTAACAGACTATGTCTGTTATCTTATCTATATCTTATTTCCTTCTTTAAATTTGCATCCCCATCTCCATCCTGAACAAGGAGGACAAATGGCTGCTGAACAAACAGCAGCAATCTGGAGGACATGGAAGTCCTCTCATATGGAGGATAACAAATCTATACATTGCTGGCTCTCAGTCTCCACTTGCAAGTCCCATTCTTAAAAGTCATATGTGTCAGATGGACAGGGAGAGATGATGTTCCTTAGCAGGAAGGGTTGCTTGCTTGTGGTATATCTGCCAATCTTCAGTTGTTTCATAGGGTTAGATGACTCTGTGTTGCAGAAAGTCTGACTCTGCTTCTTTTCCTCATACTGCAGATATTCTATTTGGCAAAACATCCCAGCATTAGTAATAGAGGTGATGATGAAGTAGGGTAAAAAGTAAAACAATAATATAAAATAAAATAAGAGCAACTTTAAAGGAGCTCATTATAGAAGTTGCTACCTCATTGCCATCTTGGACTCCTCAAGAAAGATCTAAAAACTAAATATAAAAAGTAACAATAACCAGGTTGTCATGATAAAAAAAAAAGTTGACTTGGCTAAAGTGCCTTGAAATTAAATCTGTTCAGTACTATGAAAACTTTTCCATCTTAACTTAAGCTTCTGAGAATTAGTCTGGTATAATAATGTGTAAGATTCTTTCAACACTTTTCAAACTTGAACGTCAGTGAGTATCAAGAAAAGATTCCCTTTTGGAAGGCATCAGCCACATCTTTGCCTTTGTTTTGGGAGGGTGATAGTAGACAGCAACAATAGTATTGCTTTTATTTGTTCCTCCACTGATTTCAATCTAGATATTCTCTACAGAACTGCCAAGCTGGATTTCTAAGCAAGCATAGATATGTCTAACATATATTACTTCTCTTCTTTTTGAGCAAGTTGTATCTTTCAACT
The DNA here is from genome assembly GCA_030867105.1 of Liasis olivaceus. NCBI lineage: Eukaryota > Metazoa > Chordata > Lepidosauria > Squamata > Pythonidae > Liasis > Liasis olivaceus. Next base: position 206,282,616 of record CM061348.1, read on the forward strand.
CCCAATAAATACTTTAATAAGGTAATACAAAACCATCACAGCTTTTCCAAAGGCCCATTGATGAAGATGTAGGCAGCACTAGAGGCTGGGATTGCATTATATCGTAAACCATAATTTACAAACCGCAACAGATAAGTTCATACAACATGCTAAACCAATGCCAAATAAATTATATTATGGCGTAGCACAACCTAGACTCTGAGTTATGGCCATCCTATGGGGTTAATTATATTTATTACTACAGTTTTGCTGGATGTTTTCCCATTCCTACAATCATATAGTTATTTAGGTTTTGAAAAACCTGACTTCACATAGCACATTTTAGTGTATTTTGCCTATTTTTGCCTCTCCGGTGCTGTTGCAACAGATAAAGCACTAGCTGGAACTTCAAATGGAGAACAATTGCTCCTTTGACAATAAGTGCAGATAGAATTTTGTTTCAAGGTGAGATATTCTGAATATGCACAGACTTTCATGGCAATAGCTTAATTTCTGAGTTAGATCTTGCTTTATAGTTACACCACATCTTTTTGCTTCATGGGGAACAGCTTTGGGAATATTTCAGTACGAAACGAAGAATTGTGGCCTCAACATGAATACAAAATTTCATTATAATATCCTAGAGTATTGAGGTTTTATTGTTTTTTAACTGCTCGTTTTACAACAGTCTAATTACATTTTTAACTAAATAACATGGCTTCTCTTGAGAGATGCAATTAAAAGTAATAGTGCTATATGTTTAAAATATTAAGGGAAGAAAACAGGATAGGGTTTTTTAAAATAAATAGTTGAGTACATGTACAAAATTATTCAGAATCACAAATCTGTGCAGTTATTCAGTTTGTTCACGTGAAACTTAAAGGGGGGGAAGAAGCAAGCATGCACATGAGACTTCTGCAGGGGAGTTTAAGGGGGTCATACAGTGAAAGCAGCTTTGTTGGGTTGTGACACAAACTCCAGTTCTTCTGACCATGCATTGAAAGGATTGGAAGTTGTGTGACACCACACAATGCCACCTTCATCATTAAAAAAAAAAAGCTTCAAATCCTGTGGCTGCCTCTGCATGAGTCCCTGTGCCTTACATTTGAAGTGGGAAACCTATGGGTGGGTTTCTATATGTTTGAACACATGAAGCAGCATTATAGCATGGGCAAATCCTGGGGACGTGTTGATTTGATAGTAATTAAGTACTATCAAAGAACGTATTAGTGGGTTTTTGTAATTAAAGACAGCTTCAAAGAGTTATCCCCTTACTAACTACAAGAAAGTCTATAGACAAAAGCAGTCTACATGCCTCATTTTGCTTAGTTGAAAAAGAAAAAAGACAGAAAAATAGAGAATCCACAGCATGGTTCAGCTTTCTTTTCAAACCATAGACTCCCCTTTAAATCTCAAGATCACCATGACTTGGGAAGTTTTTGGCAATTTCACTCAGGGACTTGGTTTTTGGTTTTCTCACATAGAATTTATGCCATTTTTAATATTTGTCCTTAATTTGGACCTCTGCAGCTGCTGTTTTGTGGGGAAACTAGAGGCCCTCATGCTTCTGATCCATTACCATCTTCCTGCCTACCCACACTTCTTTCACGCACATGGACATTTGCATTTGTATTGTTCAAAATTTAAAAAAAAATTAGGAAATGTGGTACAATTATAGAAACCAGCCCACAAAGGACATCTTACCAATTCAGAAAGCAACCATTTCTGTTTCCAAGGCTAAAATTAGAAAAGGCAGGGCAGTTATCACTGTGGCTGTCTACACATGATATGCTGAGGAAAAACATCTTGGGGACCAGGAGTTCTTAGAATGCTATTTCTAGCTCCACTTCCTCATGCTGTGATTTACCCAATGTTTCAGACTCATCTTGTCTTTCAAACTCAAAGTGAACAAGAACTCCTAGAGCATGTGGAGACTTGTAAGTGGGATCACACAAGTTCTCCTTGCCGAAAATTTCTCAGACTGTCACGCATGCACCTCTCTCCTTCACATATAAAGTGAGAGAAAGAATACATCAACCTTCCCTAACCCAGTTCTTTTCAAATGAGCTGGATACAAGCACCATCGTCCTCAGCCAGCATGGTTTGGGATACATTGTCTATGGATGATAGATACTGCAGTTTCAAAAATGTGGAAGGTACTAGTTTTACCTTGAAAGAAGCATGTGGATGAAGGAAATGAGACCTACGGTATTACTTTCTTACCCTGATCTTCCTGTCTTCTCCTGCATTTAAGATGTTTTCTTCCAAAATAGAGAGACCATTGCTTAATCAAGAGAACGCAGGTGTGCTTTCTTCCTTGCCACCTCTTTCCTGTTATGAATACAGATGGGACCGATGGGCTGATAGTTGCTGCTCAACCCATCTCTTCTTTAATTTTAACTTACTGACTTTAACAAAGCAGACCTGAAGACACTCCCCAAGTCACTTTGGGCTTGCTGAAAAATAATAGATAATAATTATAGCATTTCAACAACAGGTGCATTCACCTTTACAAACCTCTTACACTGTGAAGATGATGGAGCTTGCTGAGATGGCTAAATTGACTTCCTTGATCAGAGAAAAGACAATACCTACATTTATTGATGACTGGAAACCCCTTATGGACTTTTTGCATGAAACAGAAAAAAATGAACTTATGGTTTATGGTTTTGATGATTAGACAGGATAGATTATAGAAAGAAGAAAGTTATGTTGTAACTCTTCAGTAAGAGGTAAATTATAATTGTACTTATAACTGCTGTAAAGATCAGAAGCTACTTTTTTGTATCTTGTTTCTTTTCTATTTTTCTTTTCATTTTTCTTTCTTGCTCTTTTAGCTTTCTCTTTTCTTTTTTTTCTAACTTTATATTAGTTTGTATTAGTTTGTATCTTTCTTTTTAAAAATCTTTAATAAAATTATATATATATATATATATATATATATATATATATACACACACATACAGACCTCTTACACTTAATTATCTCTAGTTGTGAAATTCAGAGCTCTGAAACTTGATTTTTCACTTCCCCAGTCAGCCCCTTTTAAATAATTGCATTAGATCTTCTGTTTAAAAATAGGTTGGTATAGTGGTTATAAATGAGTCAGAGGACCCAGCTGATTTCAGCCTTCACAGCATTTCTCAAGAGATATGGCGCTTTGCTTTTTAATTAATTTTGCTTGCTATGGAGGCAGGATGCAGACATTTTTGGGGGGAAGAAAATTACATGATTTGCTGTGATCCTCCTTGGAGATTATGACATGAAGAGCTGAGTTGGAACTTGAATAAAGAATGGATGTATCTGGGTAGGATATTTGCAAAGTAAAGAGAAAGGGTAAGAAAAGATTTAAGTGTAGAACTATGGTTTTCCATAGGTGTTCTGGTCTAATTGCATAAATAAGTAATGGTAGCAAAGGAGACCATTGGCAGACTGCAAACACGTTACCCCAGGAACTTTTTCTTTGTTTTACAAACCCATGTGAGGTTTCTTAAGATTTAATTGTAGCCTTCAAATAGATTGTGCTGAAGAAAATTGCCAATTTCTTCATCACCTTTCTCCCTTCTCAGTCACCTACACCATGAGGTTTAGGTTTGCCCCACTATTTAATCAGAATGCCTTTTGCAAAGTCTCCAATACTTTTGCTAAGAATCTGCAGAATCTAGTCAAGCACTCAAAGAACACGTTGGAGAACATTTCTCTGAGCAAGACCCGAACACATAGATAAACATGTGAACACAAGGAAATACAGAGAAGGGGTCACATTGGCTGTTCCAGGCAATCACTCAATTTCACTCACTACTGGGCAATAACAGGAAGTCTCGTCCTTGCAGTTATGGTAATTAATGCTTTAGCTCTTGGGAAGTTCTGCTGTTTGCAATAGCAGTGGTTATCTCCTAGCTTCGGTGATAACTGTCACTGCAAGGGCATCCTGACCATTTCCATGTGAGAGTACGTGACTTCCTCGATAGAAAGTAGAGTCAACGTGGCTAAGAAAGGTTCTATTCCAAGTTTAACCCTATAGATTTGTCTTCTACAATTGTATGCATATATAATATGTATGTTCCAAATTTCGTAAGTGACTGAACTTTAGATAGCAGTTCTAAAAAATTCCCAGATAAACCCTAAGTAAACTAGGCTTAGTTTGGGTAAGGTGGCTGCAACTACAGAGGGACAATTTCTATATAAAGCTACTTTACACTTTCCAAATCCATGCACAAATTGAAACATACTTGTGAGCCCCAAAATCTATCTCAGGAGAAGGCAACTATGCAGGCTGTGAATTCTCAATGTGGCAATCCCAATTTATCCAGATGTCTCAAGATTGGGAAAGGTTGGGTTGGAAAGTTATATAATAGTTTTGATCTTTTTTTCAGCATATCACCAGCCATGGTTTCTTTAGTACTGGAATAGGCTCTGAGTGCCCTCAGAACTAGTAGAATCTATGAGCTTTGAGGGGGTAGATAAATTGAATGAATTCCCCACACCTTTGACTGAGTAGATGATTTCCCTCATCCTTGGCTACTTCAGCTACATTTATTATTGTGATCCTTAAGTTCTTAAACCCAAATTGTAATGGCCCCCTCCTGCCTATGTAGGATGATACAGGTATATGCCCCTCATTTCCAGGGTAAAGTTAGGGTCTTCTGCTTGGTTCTTGTTGAGCATCTTAAAGCTTTTGGCTCCTAACTTTGCCCTATTAACTTACTGGGGAAGAGATGGTTACTTGTTCCTGTACATTTCTGCTGTTTCTCCAGTCCCATCCAGGTCTCCTTCTGTCCCTTTGTTCTTATATCTAGAGCTTCAGTAGCAGGGGCAGAAGGGAGACAAACATAGTTAGGCCACAGTTTCTACATTTCATTATGCCAGTCAAGGCCAGTTGAAAGTCTCTTCTGCAACTATTTCATCTGGAAGATCCCCTCTTCTAAGCCGTCATCCCATAGCTTTCCTCTACAGGAGGGTTACCTGACTTTCTGTGTTGCACTTAAAGGTGGGCTATGGGTGGTTCTAGGTAAAGGAAAGGCAAAAAATACTTTTTTATAACTGCCTTTGATCAGTGTAAGGTTTTATTTTGTCCTATTTTTATATCCTTGATTCCCAGTTTGGTGACCCAGGTGTCATTATACCCATAAATGCCTCCATTCATAAGATGTCTTGTAAGATGTCATGTAGTCCAGCCCCCTGCTCAGTACAAGATCCACTACAACTTCCAGTGGCTTTCATGCTTCACCTGATTGTATAGGGAACTATCACATGGCAAAGAAAATTTGAGTTTCAGGCAAAATCTTTATTTTGAAGAACACTTCTAGGTTCTGCAGCATAGTGCTTAGGTTTGAAAACTGTCCACCTGCCCAAAAGAAAAAGAAACAGAGGTAAGTTGTGGTGATAGATGTTTTATTAACACCAAGCTTTTGCAAACTTTTTAAAGGCAAAAAGTATTTAATTCATGCAATTCAAAAGTAGCTCACCCTAGACTACTCCCAGCTGGGTATCCAAGATTCCTCCCACCAATCTTGCTGTCCCAGAATTCTCTGTTCCCTTCTAAAATATGACTCTGTCCATTTACCTCTATTAATCAAGAAACAATGCCCCACTTTAATTTGTTTCTGTGGTGTTGTTTTCCACAGATTTCTAGAAGCTGAAGCATTTATATTAAATATTTTCAATCCTCAACACTGTACAATCTCCTCCTAGCTAAAGCCAGAGATTACAAGTCCATGATCTTGATCTTATCTTGGACTCAGTTAATTAAAATGTCCTTGACTTGTGTTGGTTTCTTTGAAAAATGGCCAGATTGGAACATCTTTAATTCTTGCCCATTTTTCATGACAATTAGAACACCGGCTCATTTTCATTCCATGCAGTTTGGCCTTTGGTGGTATGTGTTCTGGCAGTGGCTGTGATATATCATTCTCTCTCTTCTTTCTGCTTGTGAGAGTGCAGATGTCTGCAATTATGATGGAATAGATTGCCTTCAGGAATAGTCATCTCATAAAAACTAGAACTTCTGTCATAAGCCCAGGTGATCTTTTTTGGGTTGGTTTTATCTACAGGCTGTATCTAATACAGCAGAACCCTGTATAATTGGAGACTTGAGGTCTCTGACTGAATGGTTATGTTAGATACTGCATCATCTCTTTGGACTTAGGAGCCTTTTGATGACAAATGGTGAGAGATAAAGGCAGGTAGTCTCCTCGTATTCTCCTGATGACTGGACTGTTTTTTAGTAAAACGAGTCTCTGAGTTTAAGAAACAAGGGAACTTCCTGTCTTTCTCTCTTTAAAACCAATATTTAGATAGAAGGGAAGCTTTCTACCTTCATGTGTTTATCATTAAATCTAATTTTTCCTTCAGATACAATGAATGTCTGCTAGCATTCATGGATAGCAGAGTCAAGCCCACACTCTGCATCCAAGTCAAATATATTATGAACACTTTCCTTCTTTAATGGAACCTTCTGCTACTTATTTATTTTACAGGGCTTATAGGCCACTCCAATCACAACCAGTTCTGAACAGCATAATTAGTTTATTTACTCAGTGTACTTTTTAGCATTTTGGATCTGCTCAGGAGCACATGCATTACAAAGGGCTCCTGGTGAATTCCAATCTCCAACATATTACTCCATTTTTTTCCTACTGTTTGCTACCCAGGGTGTAGAGAGTAACAAATATGATCTTGATGGAGATATGCAGTGGCTCAGGCAGACACCTCCCTAATTCACTGAATTATAAGAAGAAAGAGGAAGAGCACAATTAGACTTGCAAGATTTTGTTATTTTAGCCAGTTTCAATAAAAGTACTTTTAGCCTTCCTGTGGAGTCAATTTCCTGGTCAGATTTACCTAGTGGGGCTGACACAGGGTCAGTCAGGACTGCGGCAGGTTCAAAATGCTGTAAAACAAATATAGGTTTGTCTCTGTGATTTCCTACAAATTCAGGCACGAGCAGATCCAGGCTACCCACTGGCAGCAGTTTTGGATCTATGCCCATCAGGCCTTCTGTTGCTTTGGTTCTGCAATCCTGCAATGCATTATTTTGATAAGCCGAGAGAGGCAGATAAGAGGCAGACCCAGGGGTCACAGTTTTATGTAGCAGCAGCTTTACTGTTTTGACAGCTGACTATTTTTCCATTGCTGTGGGAGATGGAAAGTGATCAAATGCTGATTGCTCTGAAGAAAATACTCTGAATTCAATACACGTGAATCACAGTCACCGAATATTGTGTCAGGACTCCAATATTTGGAAAAGTGTGGCTTTAATTTCTGGATTACCTCTCGGATTCCTGTAACCTGTAGACCATAAATTTCCAGAAGTTGGAATAGTAATCTTCAATGGTAAAATATTGTTTTTCTTTAAATGTAGCCATATCTGCTTTAAAAGTTATTGTTTTTTAATCTAAAGTGCTATGTTACTACTATATCTATGCCATACTATATCTTTCATGGCCTTGTGGAAAATTTGGTTAACTTTTGATCCTGTCAAAAGCAACTGTTGAGAGATTATATGCTTCCAAAACTCTGTTATGCAGCAAGGCTAGAATGAGAACGATCTGCTCAAAATATATTAGGTCATGCTGGGCATAACATTCTTCCTTTAACAATGCTTCTGCTCCCAGAAACACTTGGCTTTTATTTACAAGCCAGTCTTCCAAAATGACACTGTTAATTACTTGGAGCTGTGCATTTTTCATTTCTTGTAGCTTTGCTGTCTAAATTCAGAGGAAGTACACCATGTTGATTGCCTAATATCTTCATCTCCTAGACTGCTTTTTCCACACTATATAGATAGGCAAGTCTCACTGTGCTTACCAACAGGAGAACATTTCCTGGGTAGTATCTGATCTGCACTTACTATGGTTCTAAGCCTGTCAACACATGTTCCAACCATTTAGGTGTTCTAAAGAACAGCTTTGTTATTGTTTCCAGTCATTTGTGATCAGAAAGTACTATTACCAGTTGCCCAAGAGCAAAGTATTGGAAACAATCTATCCAAACATCACAGGTAGTAGGTCTTTTACTATTTACTTTTCCTATTTATGCATACCCCTGTTGTGTTTCTGAAAGGACTCTGCTTGCATTGTCAGTTGGTTGCTCCTGTGAAACACCCCTAATCCTTTTTCAGAAGAATCACATTGTAAAATCATCTGCTCCCGCAGTTGGCAGAATTTTATAACAGGCGCCTTTGATGATTAATTGTGTTAATCTTTCAAATACTTTTTCCTGGAGTACTGACCAGTACCTTCTATACCTTTTTTAATAGTAACACTGCCTAAATTGACCAGTACCTTCTATACCTTTTTTAATAGTAACACTGCCTAAATTGACCAGTACCTTTTATACCTTTTTTAATAGTAACACTGCCTAAATTGCCAAATCTGCGTAGAATTTAGCTAGGAAGTTTATTGTTCCCATGAAGCAGTGAATTCTGGTCACATCCTTGGTCATGGCCTGTTCCAAATTGCTTCTTCGTTCTGCGATGAGCCTTTAGACCTTGACCTGAAAGGGTGTGCTCTACATATGACACCTCTCCCTGGCTGAATCTAATTTTCTCTGGGTTTGATATTCTTTTCTTTGCACCACTGAAAGGAAGACCATAACTTATCAACATGGCCCTTTTCTATATTATTTTGTCTTTCTCCCATAATCCGAATGTCATCATCAGTTATCTTCAAAGCGGACTATCAGTGCTTGGCTTAATTTCAGTTGAAATACTTCATGCAGCAGAGATGCCCAGATATAGCCCTCTGTAATGGCCAATATGTGGAAAGTATGGAAAATGTAGTCAGATTTGCCTGACTTTCCATGCAATTTCACCTACCAGAAGCCATTGCTGACATCACCATGAATATTCAAGGTCTGGAGTGATCATACAGATGTCATCAACTGTAGGCATTAGAGAATCAAACCATCTGAGTGCACAATTAATGGCTAGGAGTTTTCCCAGATCTCTAATTGGCCTGATGGCTTCTTTACTGTACTTTGAGCCTGATGCATATTAGGGATGTGCAAATCCTTTGAAAAAGTGCTTTGTACTGTGTGGGATCACATCCAAAGCACTTATTTTCCAAGCCATTGAATTGTCTAGTCTTTTGTGAGTCTGCTTCCTAAGGTGTTCCTGGATGCACATGTGTGCATGGTTACTTCACTTTGTGGAGAACAAAGTAAAGTGGCTGTGCAGGAAACAGCTAAAGTCTGATCAAGAAGCTGGAGAAAGATGAATCTGTTTAATTGTGAAAATGAACTGAAACACCTCTTGCCTAGCCCTATGACTTATCTATGATAGTCTTTCGTTGTTGTTCTTTATGAACTGATGCAAGTATGTAAGCTGCAGCATTTGCATTATGATGTTATCCCAAGCATATTGTCATTTGCTCCCTTTGCCTTTCTTGTCTATGGCACAGAGGTGTTTGGGCATTTAGAGTTTTTAGCCTCTACTTACACTTTAGCCTATCATTTGTTTAAAGAAATGGTCTTGGAGCAAAAATGTTTGATACATTGTGAAGACTAGAGTGAATGTTTGGGGAAAATCTTACCAGTTTACCATCTGGTGACTGCCCCCTCTGTCAGCCATGGCAGCCATTTTGTTATAGTGCCCTTAATATGGTTTCAAAATGTGAAATATACCTAGTAACCCCAAAAGATTGGGGGTCCTTTGCTTTTTATCATCCTTACCACCCTGGGAATACTGATAGAGGAGTGGAGTCCTTAGTGCTCTCTGAGCTTGGTTGTTTGATTGCAAACATTTCATTACCTGACTAGGTAACATCATCAGTGCTAGTGAGTGTGGGGTTTGCTCTCTGTTCATACACCAACTAGCAGTCAGGACACAATGAAAACTCCTTAATCTCACAACACATGGACAGCCTCAACCATAATTTCAGCTGGGAAACTATGAGTATCCTAGACCAAGCTAAATCCAAAAACACTAAGGAATTCCTGGAAGCCTGGCACTCAGACACATCAGCCATCAATAGACACAAAGAGATAAACCACATTTACAGGCCATTCAAAAGAAAGCTAATAAGGAAACAAAAAGACCAGAACACATCCTCTCCAGCAGCCTAGACTCAGATAAGGAGGGATTAACACCAGAAAAAAATCAAGCAGAAAACAATACCCTAATCAAGGAACTACCAAGGAGAACCCCCCCCCCCCGCCCCCTGCCACCAACACTGGCAGGGCAAGCTACTGTATATAAATAGGGAGCAAACCCCACACTCACTGGCACTGATGATGTTACCTAGTCGGGTATTGAAATGTCTGCAATCAAACAACCAAGCTCAGAGAGCACCAAGGACTCCACAGTTCAACCCTGAGCTACATATATTCTCTTCTATTGGTACTGATAGAGGAGCATGCATGAGTTTTTCCTTGGGTGTTGGAGTCCTGCTTGGTGGGAGGCAGTAATGGTGAGTTCCTGACTGTCTGTTAAGGATTTAATTGTACTGGATTTAATCTGAAATTGTTTTTGTTTTCCTGATTTAGTGTAAGCCATCCAGTATCACAGTGCTCAAGTTGGCCCTGTAAATGCTTTAAATAAAATGAAATACTGGGAAATCAGTAAGAAGGAAAGAGTTATATTCTTTCCTAGGATTTATACTTCATTCAAATCACTCTGTCTTCCAGACATCTAACCATGCATTCTCCTATATCATAAAATAGGGATGTGCGGCTATGAAGGAGGCGGCTTCTTAATGCCTTCTTATCTCAAACATGTATTTCCTGTGAAGGCCACAAAAAGGCATGGCTTCTTTAAGGAGCTCAGAAGGTACATTGAGCGCATCCATTCTGTATCCCAAATACCTGTGCAACTATGGAACCGAATGATTGCAAATCCCTAAAGTGTAGTTTTGCAGTGCAAAAAGAAAGTAACACCCTACGGCTGGGAACAAGACCAAATTCATTTACATCAGGAAGGGATCAGCTATAGTCTATTGTGACCATTCCTGGAGAACCAAGATTATGTATCAGTTTCAGTGTGGCACCAAAACAGTCCTTTTCTATAGCCAGCCCTCAACAATATCATGTCATGCTAAACCAAATTGTTTCAATCATGGTTTATTGACTAAGACACAATAAGTGGATTCACCCACAATGTTAAGTCAAAAAGGCTGGATCCAGATAGTATTAAGTCATATTGCTTTTACTGTTAACTTTCATGATGGTTGTTTCACTGCCTTGAGTTGTTAAAAAAAGCAGAATAATCTATGGTTTATTAGTTTATTTTTATGTATGCACCATGTCACAATGACTTGATCAACAAAGCATGATATCCTAATCTAGGAAGGATAATTTAAAAAACCAGTCTTCCTTTAAGGGTTTTCAAGTAAAACATAATATGGTAGTTGCCACCAGTCTGACTGAACCTCTTGATACATCCTAGCTCATCCAGCTGTAGAATATTTAGCTCTTCTGACAAGGATTTCTCTATCCACCCTACCCCTAGAAAAATAGAAAGGTAGATGCCTTGTATCTTACTGCCCAAAGACCAGAATTACAGAACTTAATAAACCTTGTACTAATTCTGAAACACTAGGGATAGCTGCACAGCCATGGAGTCTTGCATCCAGGGAAGATTTAAATGAGAAAATCCTTATTAAACCAATGAAGCCAAATATCTCTCTTTAAAAGGGAGATTATTGGGAAAGAGGGAATACAGAAGAAAGCCACAATGGGAAACACACAATTCCAAATAAAAACAACACAGTCAGCCTAGGTAAACTTATTATCTCCTTAAATAAGTCTAGCACGTGTTCCAAATTAATTGCAGCAGGGGGAATAATTGGAGGGAAATCACCTCTGCTTGAATGTTGATCTATGCCCTTTCTTCCTTTAGCGCTTAGGTTGATAGAATATGGGGAGTAACTGAAAGTTAGTTTATTTGAGGAAACTGATTGTTGCTTTGCCCAATCATTGTATATCTTGTTTCTAATATCCTGGATTTAGTCAGCAAATCAGAAGTGCTGACTCTACCTTCTGAATGACATTTGGTGGAATGATAAAGATATGCAGTAATTTGGATTTCATTGTCTAAATGGGAAAAGCTTTTGGGGAAATTGAAAGCTGAATTCCATTTATGCAGCCTTTCAGCACGGAATCCACTTACCAGATGTTTTGGGGCACTGTGCATTCCAAAGGTTATGATTTATCTCAGCCCAGTGCAAAAGCAGCAGGTAAAGCAATGAATGTGAGAGTAAATGGATGACCAGATGGCACCTGTTTTGACTCTGCAGCACCCTCTAATTTTATTAAAGAGAAAGAGCAATGTATAGAATGTGTATAACCCTGCCATTTATTTGGTCAAAAGATCCCCTGTAAGATTTGTGTGTTAGGCAAAGAAAAGGTGACCTTAGATATCAGGAGTTAGGTCTGTTCCTACTAATATGTGTAACAAAGAGTGGAAGAAATGTAAGATTTAAAGGCAATTATTGTGAGAAGGGAGAAGTGGAGAATTACTTATGAAAAGCATTCTCCAGAAAAATGGACTAGGTGAATTATAATGTGCTGGCAAGGGGTGTGCGCGTGTATGTGTGGGTCTGAGGGGGGGGGGGGGTTTCCCAAGAGTGTTAATCAGACCTGAACAGTTGGTGAAGCAGGCTTTATAACAGAAATATGTATTTACTAAAGGGACATGAGTAAATCCATATCTACATACAACTGTCCCTTGTGGTTATGAGCTGCTGAAGAGCCAACAGCACTGAATTCATGCATGCAAAACTACAGTGCCCTAAAGGTTTGTGTTTGTTTGGCATGGTTCAAATTAATTGTCTTGGCACACTGTCTGAGCACAATGCCTTATTTTACTTAGCAGTTGTCGGTGGGTATTTTTGTAGCAGCCAGAAAATGCTGCTGCTCTTCTCTTGCATTATTACTCTCTGCATCGGATGTTTTAAAATTGTAGCTCAGTTGTAAGATAGTAACGTTCCTGAAGGGGCAGATCTCACTTATTTGCCAAGTTGTGTCGAATCTTGTAAAAGCTTTTTATCAAGGATGATAAAGCTTTTACCAGAGCAGATAAAAGGGAAGTGCTCATTCAGACAAGCCATATTTAATAGCTAGAGTTTGATGCAATAAAATGTGGTGATAGCTGCTGTCTTTGGTAGTTTATGCAACTTTCTCATAACATTGAGAGTGGGAGCATTGAATAAACCTGCTATCCATATGCTCAGCCAATACTGAGCTGGAAAATAGTAAGAGGAAAGAAGAGTAAATGTCAGTCCCCCTTACCCCCATCTAAAACTTATGAAGAAGGCAAGTGAAATTTTTCTTTTTATGTAATAGTAATTGTACTACTTTCTTTCAGCAAACCTTAGCACAAGATGCATGGGATATTTTTAAACACTGAAAAATTAAGTCCTACTCTAAACCTGCAGATAAAATGTTAGACTGGGAATCCAAAGTGTTTATAAAGTGTCCATCCGTCATGTGTAAGTCTATGGTCCGAATTGCTCTTTACTACACGGAAGTTTAAATTATCACTTTCCCCACTGCCTGCTGTTAAAATGAAATCCCATAGACTAAAAAACGGCATTGTTTTTGACTGTCCTTTCTTTCTTGGCGAAAATAACTAATTATAATCCATGTATTTATTTTTATTTAATGGATATACATGCCGTCTTTTCACTTGAACGGAGCTCTAGGAAGCAATGGAAGAATCCTTGTTTTTCCTTTCCTACGCTCTAACATGCCCCCATTCTGACCCCAAATGGGAAAGGAAGAATACGACAGGCTTTTCTCCAGCGAAATATATATATATATGTTGTGTCCGTATTGTAAAACACTCAAAGGCTAAATATATATATATATATTTTTAGCCTTTGAGTGTTTTACAATACGGACACAACATGGGGGCATTACAGAAAGTAGGCTATTGTACGTCAACTAGCAATAAAGCCTTCGTATCTCTATGAAACAAATAAACTCCCTGGAGTAAAACCTATGCTCTCAATGCCATTGCCTTCTTTCGAGATGTTGCCGACTAAAGTCAGCCCGGTGATGCCATTGCTCAAAATGTTGGGAGTTGTTTTGGAAAAGACGTCATTAAAACGGACATACAACGCAGCAGAGCCACGCCTTCGCGAGGGCGAGGGGGTTTACACTTCGAAGCAAAGTTGCATGGCGACCCTTCAGGGGTCAGCAACAAGCGGCCTTAAATCGTAGCCGGACAGAATCCCTCTACCGCCCCGGCTCCAGAGACGTAAGGCTATAGAAGTAGGAAAGGGAAGAGGGCGACTCTACCCTTGTGTATCTCTAAGCGTCTTTCAGGAAGTTGAACAAAGACAATTCGGGCGCGCGCGGTCGCTCGCTGCTTCTCGTGACGAACCGGATCGGCTGTCAGAGGTTGGTCTTTTGAAAGGAGAGACTCGTTCTTTTCTAATAATGCAGCAAATTCGCAGGCTTCTCTTGCTTTAATCCAGTGTTTCTCAACCTAAGCAACATTAAGATGGGCCGATTTCAACACCCAGAAGTCCCCAGCCAGCAGCATAATACGGTTTATTATTTGGGCGCAACGTGTTCAATTAATAAAACAATTGGATCTCAGTGCAAACTGTGGATAACACGCGGTTTAGATTTGGACAACTGCTTAGGAAAAGCCGGGATCCATATAAATATATCTGGGCTGCCAACTTTCCCACTTCCATTCGTGGACCTTAATCCAACAAGGATTTGAGTGTTGCTTTTTCAATTCTAGCCATACAACAATTCTCATTTCCTCAACCTCCTTCCCCCTCCTGTCTCCAACCTTGAGGACAACTGTTGTATGGCTAGAATTGGAAGGGGAGTACATTTTCAGAAACTGAGTACAACTGTCTGAGTTCCTGGGAAAAAACAGATAAAGTGTGATAATAAATTATTAAACAGTAAAACACTGTTTGCTACTATTCTATTTATATATGTCATTTAGTCATTCTGAGTTGCGTGCCCTTTAAATGTGATTAATAAATAAAACTACAGTTTTGGGAGGAAATTTAGATCTCCTTCTGAGCTGTACATTTTTCTTGATCAGGCTAGTATCTATTGGAAAAAGCAATGCTCAAATCTTTGTTGAATTAGGATTCAAGAATGGAACTGGAAAAGTTGGCAGCCCAGATATCTTTATCTATGTCAGTGCTTTTCCTAAGCATTTTGAACTGCATGTTATCCACAGTCTGGGCTCAGATCCAGTTGTTTGGATATATAATAACCTATATTATGGCTTAAGTGTGATGGCCTTCTGGACAATGCAATAAAGCTAAGAGGATGGCTGGGTTCTCATAACATGTAGACCCACAAACTACTCAACTCCAAAAACTTAATTTATATTAGAACAATTCCTCACAGTGACAGTTGGGACAGTAAACCACCTGCCTACTTGGTAGTTACCAGAAATCTAGATTTCAGAAATAATCAGTCAATAGCAGAATTGGATTGGTCTCCATTTTCTAAAGAACAGAGGAAGCTGTGGTTCACTAGTTCATCATATATTAATGTACAGAAAATAACACTGCCCCCTTTCAGCGCTGGCAATGAAAAATTTTCGTAACAACCACCACAAAAAGCAGCTGTTCCTTTTTCTTAGGGCAGAACAGCAAAGACTTTGCTGTCTGAGGCAAAGCATCCCTCCCCTCAAGTCAGTATACACTTCCGGCCAAGTTTTTTTTAGCACATGGGATTGGAAAACCCACAATCACGTGTCCTCCTCGCTGACAGTAACTTTACAATGATACCAAATGACAATTTACTGCTCTATCAGAATCTGCTACCTGTGGCAGCCGCCTTATTCTGTTTCATGGTAGGACTGGAACAGAAACAATAATCACGTTCTCAGTTCAGGGGTGTGGGGAATGAATTAAGACTTGTTGACTGGCCTGGCTAAAGAACATGTTGCCTTGTTTCCAAAGTAGATTTGGGAGCCAAAACAAGATGTGTTGATGCTGAAATAAGAGAGATTGTAACCAAGCTAAGGTATAATACTCATGATTTATTAGACTGCATGGTCCTTTCTGTCCCCATGAGCCCAGCTTTGCTACAGATAGCTTCTAGTGACATCTGAAACAGAAAACCATGGCTTAAGTGGTGCTAACAGAGTAAAATATAGTTCATCAGACCAGTTTCATTATGGCCTGTGCCTATATTACATTATTTCCCTCTTCGTATGTGACAGTGCAGTCTAAGATCAAAATGGTGTAGATTATGATAATTTAATTGTAAAAATTACATGTTGAGGAAGAACTCAAACTTGATTTAAGTACAGTATTAACATTTTTAGAAATTTTAAAATATTTAAAAGGGTTAAATAATAGGATTAATCTTATATTTTCATCTTTTATGTACTTGCCTATGATTATAAAAGCAGACTATCCTATCAGATCCTTGTTAGAGGCCAATAATTCAGCTGCAACCAATAATATTTTTTGCTTGGTGGTAGAAATTACTGTGCCTATACAATCTCTTCCTGAAAAGATAAAATTAATTTTTGAATTTTGATATCAAATACCAACCATATTTTAAAGCCCAAGGAGAGTACATGTGTATGTGTGTGTGTACGTGCATAGAGAAACTGACAAAGAAGGTCACATATCACAGCAAAATTACCATTTGTCAAATCTGCTAAAGGAAAGTAGAAGTAAATCTTTTCAGGAAGAGGAAGTTCTTAGCCGCAGAACTAGGACTGAAAGGAATGATTAAAATAATTGTGGAGAAGTTCAGAAGAGCATGCTTCTGATTTATTATTCAGGAAAAGAGCTAGCATACAAAATAGAGGCATCTATTTAATAGATCAATAGTTTAGGTGCTTAAATTCATGGAACATTTTAATTTTTATTCTTTAAATTACAATAAATAATTTTGTAATATATGGCTATTTTCTTGCTATGAAATATGGATGGATCAACTGATCATTGTACAATAAATGATTCTTTTAATTGCTCCAATGAAGAATTTTCCATTATTTTGTTTTACATTTGATTGTATTATAACTAACTGTAATGACCTTGACGTACCATATAGTAGAAATAAAGAAATATAGTACAGTGTCTTTCACTAATGCTCCAAACTTTGCTGAAGCCCCAAATACTCTATCACAGTCTCATTATAAATAACTAAAGATAAACTTTTGTCTTTTACTCAGTAGTGATTAAGCGGGATGCCCTGAAAAGGAAAGCTTGTATTTCTGAAAGACGTTCATCAAAGTTAGGATATATATAAAGCTAGAAAACAAAAGCTTGTTTCTATCTAGTGGTCATCCATATTTTTCTAGCCCAAATATAGCTGTAATCAGTGTAGGATAGCTTCCATCTCCCAACAGTATTTTATACAGTGTTATATATAACTGAAGGCAGTTGTTCCTGATCAAATGTCATTTGCTTATAGTAACATCTATGCACAATCGGTATTGATTGGATATAGCGTGTTTGTCATTTCTGCTGTGTAATACTTGACCAAAATTTCTTATATCATTCTCTGAAGAAGAGAGGTCCATAGTAATAAAAAGAAAACAAGTTGCTTCTTCAGTATCAGAGATGACAATAAACAAAATTTTATTGTGTTTTAGATTATAATTCTTCACGATAACAAAAAAGCATTACTTCAGTTATACTGCATACAGACTTAGTTCAGATATAACACTAGACGAGTGATAGACAACTTTTACACTCCAAATGTTTTGGATTCGGTTGTCTGCTCTGATTTTAAACCATGTTTTAGCATTAATTACACAAGTATGCACTCTGCTGCTTCCGTCTTCTTTCAGCATATCCTGGAAGAGCAGATTCTAAGCATTGGCTCCCATTTTAATTGATCACAGCTTGTCATTTCATCCTAGGAATCACACTGAAACCCGGGACAGAAGCCATGATTTTGTTTTGACTTTCAGTAAGCCAAACACCTCTCTGTTCAAGCAACATCCTTCTCTTGTGCCTATGAAGCTATTGGTGTCCATCATGTGTGAGATGTGATAGCACAATTCCCGTTTGTTTCTCTGGTTTGTTCCTGATGTTGCCTTAATAATTATGGAACTGACAATTTGAGAAGGAGTTGAGTAAGAAAGATATGTGGGTGATTTGAGTTGCTGAAATCTCCTAAGGGAACTTCGGGTTGAGATATGTGACAGATATTACTTCTGTAGGCTTCACCTGTTACTAATATATATTTCAAAAAGTTGGTCTACCAGTCAAGCCTTTGGCTGTTAGCTATGTACCATAGTGATGCAGATAAGAGTTCATGGGAAGAAATAGATTCTTGCCTGATTCCAGGCATTGTAATTAATAATTTATTGGTAAGTATGCCACACCTCAGCAGGTGGCAGGACCTAGACACACCCGAATCATATCAGAAGCTAAGTAAGGTCAGCTCTCTCCAGGGCTACTGGCTAGAAAGAGAAGTCAGGCAAGCATCTTTGAAGAAGACAGTGCCAACCCCCATTTATTGTGCTGTCAAGAAAACAGAGCGGCTGTCACCATGGATCAAGATCGACTGGAGGGCATCTTTATTTTTAAAATTTGGGTTCAGAGCTATAGCAACCATTAGTAGTTTGTAGCTCTGGAAATCTTTTTTTTTAAATCATAATTAAAAATGGGCAACTGAGAAATTAGACATATTTATCTCTTAATATTACAGACAATTAATTCATCTAAATTGTACTTGGCTGCCCTTATTTATAACATAAAAGGGGATTTATTGCTTTGCTCTGTTTCCTGGAATATAGCACTGGCCAAGGTTTTTTTTCCCCCCCATTCTATATTATGTTTGTATGATGATGATTATAGCTGTTTTTCAAAGTGATGAATGAGAGAAAAGTGCCAGGAGCCTCAGCAGGTGTTGTTTTATGGTAATTGAGATTTATAACACACTTTATCCATATATATTCAGAATTACGAATGAAAGTACCTTATAAAACAGGTTTTAATGGTACTCAAGCTAAACTAGTAAAATAACTCTTACTTGTCTCTAGGTACCAAGAGTCTTTCTTCACAATTGGCTTCTTTTGCAATTAATATGCTGCAGTTTTTATATATCTGCGTGTTTTTCTTAGAATTATATTACATCTCCATGCTTAAATGGAATACAGTCATATTCCCAGGATCCAGATTGCAGCCAGGAAGACATTTTTCCCAACCTGGGAAACATCCAGATGTCCGGAATTTCATCTCCCAGAATTCTTTCCAGATTGCATGCTGGCTGAGGAATTCTGGGAGTTGTAGTCCACACAGCTTAAAGTTGCTGAGGGACAAACACTGATCTAGATAGTAACAAGGAAATGACTTTGCCACCGTAAAGGATTTTCAACTTGGGTCTGGCCTGCAACGCAAAGGTGGATAGGAACATTATTTGGAAGCACAATCCCACCCGCCCCGGGAGTATCTTAACTTTGAAACTCTTTCCTCAGAGATGTCTGTGGGAGAGTAACAGTACAAACTTCACAGTCAGGCAAAAGTAATTTTATTTACCTGAGCAGGTTTAATACGTTGGAAGTTGATTGTTATAGATCATAGTCGTTGTTCTGTATTCACTTTCAGTAGGATTTTTTACTATTATTATTATGCACCACACTGAAATCTAAAAAGGATGAAGTGGGGAACTAGGAATATTTAAATAGGCAAATAAAGAGAATAAAAAATGCAGGTCATAAGATCCTGCGCAAGTAGAGCTTTTAATGCAAGCGTTGGAAGCTGAAAGCAAAACCAGACAATAATTATAGATTATAAATAATTATAAATGAAAAGCAACAATAGTTCTTCATGTAGACTCTTTGACTCAGCCTTGAACCTCCCGATATCACGTGATCCTCGTCTCTCAGGGCCTGTTTTCCACAAACATTAGATACAATTAGCTCCAACTTAAATGTGATGAACCACAGCGCTGTCTCCAAGCTGCTCTGAGATGATATGCAGCAATTTCACGCAGCTCATCGTTCCATTGCAAAAGGGGGGCGGGGCGTGGGGGAACAGAGGTTCTACTAGCACTAGTGTATTTACTGATTTGATTCGTAGCCTACCTTTCTACTTACATTTAATACTGATGACAGCTAACAGAAAATATACTACCAGTTTGGACTGCTCATCTAAAGAGAGAAAAGGGATGGATCACAATTGCAACACCCTAAAGGGAGGGATCACAATTGCAACGCCCTAATATAAACTGGGCACTCTCTAGCGGTGTGAACTTCAGTTCCCAGAATTCCTCAGCCAGCATGCAATCTGGAAAGAATTCTGGGAGTTGAAATTCCAGACATCTGGATGTTTCCCAGGTGGCTGGGGAATTCTGGGAGTTGAAATCCACACAGCTTAAAGTTGCTGAGGTTGACAAACACTGATCTAGATTCTATTTGACAGCCACCTGCTTTGTGTGATCTTTATTTTTCCTCCCTCCACCCTTTGCTTTTTTGCCTTTCTGTCTGCACTTTCCTCTTCCCTTCTAGAAGTCTCCTTTCTTACTTGTCTTCATGGGCACTTCTTTCAGACTCACCATATTATTGTAACCGGTGTCTTTGATCTGAACTTCAATATAGCTTGGTTGTCTACTGTGATTTTGGGGTACTGCCTAAAGTTGGTTTTCCGGCATCTAAAGCAACTGCCAAAGCAGTAAAGCTTTCAACTTTGAAAAATTTGTCTGACTAAATGACAGATGGTTAAAGTGTCACATTTAGTCTGCTGACATTATAAACAAGAATTATACTGCAGTATAATTTTTACTCTTATAATGATGTCTCATTATAATTTTACTTCTATCCAAAATCTTAAATAAACCAAAATGAATTAGTTCTTAATATCATTTTAGTAATGCCACACACCCAGTCTACTTGAGTTTCTTGAACGTAACTTGCACTTGGCCTACCTCGATCCTGAGGAGCACACATTTCTGAGAAATTTCTCTTCCAGTAAGGGATTATTTAAGAAAAGTGCAGATTGTTCATATGTTTAGTTCATAGGTTAAACATGGCTTCTTTTGTGCAGTTAGCAAATGATATTAAAGTGTTCTAGAATAGCAACTGTGCAAACAATATTGATGTTTGTATCTGAAGCATATTGTTATGGAGGCTGATCAAGATATATTATGGGGCCCCTGTAATTCTTGACTCCAAGTGTTCTTAAGTTATGGTAGTTCTGTCAAAGAGCAGATATTAGTTGCCAATACGTTCTGGTGTTCTCATCCATCTCAAGAAGGACTAATCTTTTCCTACTTTTTCTTATTATGTGAATCCTCATTTTATGCTCACCTGAATGTATATGTAAATGTTATATAAAAAAGTAGCATAAATCATTAGTCATTTCTTCTAAGGAAACTGACCTCAAAGACCCTTGAAAGTGATGTGTGTGTATGAGAGAGTTCACTATATATCATACCAGATAGAAGAGAAGGAGCAGTGAGTAATTGGACTGTAATTTAACATGATCCACAGTTCTAAATAATCTATTCACCAATCCTATCCATTTCATCTGTGATACTAGTGTCAGTACAAACCAGAACTGTAACTGGATTTATCTACATTACTGATTGTATGGTGATGATTATCAATAGTGTAATCAAACTGTAGGTAGGTAGACATAGGTCATAATCCATCATAGAATTAGATGTGCTTTAAATTTGAGTTTCATAGTAGAAGAGAGGGAGGATAAAAATCTCAATTGAAGTAAGAGACTCTGCCCACTGAAATCAATGCATTTAAGGTTGCAATCCTAAACATATCTGTTAAGATTTATGTCCCAATAGACAAACTCTGACTTACATCCAAAGAGAGAGGCATAAAATAGATTGTTTCAAGATATTTCTTCTAAATGTGGGAAGCAGCACATAAACAAAGAAATAAATAAGATTGCACTGTAAGATTGAAATCTTACATACATTTCCTTAGAGGTAAGTCTCATTTACTGGAACTTATTTCAAGGTAGATATCTACGGAATTGCACTGCAAATGAACATCATTGTTTTGGATTATAACTATAATCTTTATATATTGCAGTTGCATGCTTGACCCCAGATACAGAGTTTTCAAAAGGAAGAAAAGGCATAGAAGAAAAATGTAACATAAATCAACAGCTTAAAGCACCCATGTAGACCCAAAATATTGATTTAAAATCATCCTCCAAATATTTAAACGATACATTTTTAATCCCCCCAAAATGTCTTTTTTAAACAAGCCAACAATAAATATTTTCATATATTAAGTTATTGTTGTTTCTTTACCTGCAATGTAATCTGCAAGCTTTTAAGTCACATTACAGAGTAATTTCTGAGCATGAAATTGAGCAAACTCAGGGAGGCAGTGAAAGATAGGAAGGCCTGGCGCAATATGGTTCATGGGGTCACGAAGAGTCGGACACGACTTAACGACTGAACAACAACACAGAGTAATTTCATCTTGTCTGTTTTTCATACTTGCTGCCAGACACGTTAGTTTAGTATTTCAATGAAATACAAAAGCAGCTGTTTATTAGAGTCATTTTGAAGAACTATCAATACTTTATGTAAAGCAACGTAATTAGATTAAGAGGTTCAAAACACAACTCTTTGTATTCTGCTAATAGTGGATAAGTCTTACTCTGTTTTTTCTTGAAACAGTGCAATACATTTATATCAGTGTGCTTTGTTAGTGAATTTAAAAGAAGCCCTACAGCAAGAAAATGTAATCAAATTTAAATTCTGCTTGTTCAATAGTAAACAAGTGTTGTGAAAATAATATACAATTGCATTTATATTTTACATATTTCATTGAGCACCACTCCTATATGGGGACTGTCTACTGATACATAACTTATGGTTGGCAATTAAAATGTACCATATGTGCAATTTCAGGGGAATATTTTATTATTTCAACAGGGCAAAGATGCTCTGGCTTCAGAGTCGGACCCTGCATCTCACAAAATATTCAAAACCACTTCAAAGGATGTTGTGTGAAGCCAGTGCTAAACTACCTGTGTTAACGTTGTTCACCAAGGTAAATACGAGTTGATCAAGTAAACCAAATGCAATGGTCTCAAATGCAGATTTAAAACAATAATTTTCAAATTGAACGTAACTCTCCATTGGCAGCTCTGACTCATTGTTTACCATAGAGCAGTATTTCTCAACCTTGGTCATTTTAAGACATGTGGGCATCCAACTCCCAGAATCCCCAGCCAGCATGCTGGCTGGGAAATTCTGGGAGTTGGAGTTCACACATCTTAAAATGGCTGAGAAACACTGCCTTAGAGGGAATCCTGCAGGCACTAAATGTAGCTTGGAAGAATAAAAATATGAGAGTACAGCTGTTTTCTGGCAGTAGCAAGACTGTTATGTGTAGAATACTCTCAATGATACTAGGCCTCTATCAGAAGCAGGCCAACCTGGGGTCCTCAAGATGTTTTTGGACATCAGCTTCCATCATTACTAACATGCCCAATGCTTGCAAAGGCTAATGGGAGCTGAGGTTCGGCAATGTATCTGAAAGGGTCCACACTGCCCATTTCATGCCTGTCTGTTCACATGAAAATGCTGTATGTTGAGATAGATCAGTCAGCCCAACATTATGTATTTTGACCAATTGTAGTATTCCAGGATCTCAGGGGTCTGTCTTATTAATTACTACTCCATATTTCCAGTTTGATTGAACCTCTGTTCTTCAGTATAAGGTCCTTCTGTATAGGGGCCATAGTTCTAGCACTGAGTTATGGTTCCCAAAGAAACGGCACTTGTGCTTGTGGTTATTAGGAAGTGCAGTGACAGACTTACCCTTATATTTCTTAGTTTCTTTTTTATAACATGGATTTATGCTCTCAGAAACTGGACCACCCCAAGATGATTTTCTCCTTGAGGCAAAGGATGTCATATTGTGCCCCCCCTCTTTTCCTACAGAAGCCAAATGGAGTTTAGCTGAATGTAACAGTACTGGCCATGAGATGCAATCGTCTACTATACCTGGCAGCAACAGGCTAGTTTATAAGATACAGGACAAGTCTTGTTGCCCACAATGTTTTGGGTCCCAAGATCAGAGAAGAGCTAGAAGCTCAGAAGGAACAGCAAAAGATGTGTCATTGTGGTGCCTCGTCTGTAATTGGCTCATTTCCTAGTGGTAACAGCTGGCCTCAGTAGCCATCACCGCATCATCCCACATGATACTAAGTCAGGTTGGCCTGTGATTATCCACTAGGACTGTACAGCAGAGGATGTTCTACAGCATGCAGGGGTGCAAGAGTAGCAAAACCTTGCCTGCTTTCAGCCAACAGGCCAATCCCTACTATGGGTGGTTTCTTGGACTTTCAGGGTTGGTTGATCCTGCTGGGGTGTTCATTTCATATCATGAATAAAATCCCAAGAGAACAGTAGGCAGGCTACACTTCTTCCTGTCGGGTGTGTGCCACTCCCTGTTCAAACTCCTCCTTTGCCTTTCCCAGAATTGGAATGATGCAAACCCTACAGTTCCTGCCCTTCAGCCATTGTGGCCACTTAAACATTTGCAACCTCCCTCAAATTTACTCGTGGCCCACAGCTTGAGTTTGGTTTGAGGGGTTGCAGACTGGGTTTTGTGTGTGCCCCTGAATGTTCTCATGTACCCTTTGGTCTTCAGATCTGAAGTACTTAGAGCCCTGATATATACAGTAGTACATGAAGATTGGAGGCTGAAGCATTCTGTGTATTTGTGTGAGCAGGAATCCGACCCAAGGAATGATTATGGAAGCAAGTTTACAGCTGTAACAGAAAGGAGATTTGTTTACATGAAATACTTTATGGACACAAGCAAAGCCTAGCATCTAGCTAACTACATCCAACTGAGCAGAGAGTCAAAGAGCATATGCTGTGCGTGTGTGTGCCTGGGAAGAAAGGCAGAAAGACGTGACCACAGATTACCAAAGGAGAAAGACAAAGAAGGGCACAGAGTAAATCTGTATCTAGACACCACTGCCCCCTTGTGCTGTTGGTATACCTCCCACAGTGAAGAAATGTGTTCATTTGTTGTATGCTGCCCAGAGTCACTTGTCTGTGAGATGGGCAGTTATATAAATATGACAAACAAATAAATAAATAGCTTACAGTGTCAGTTAATGATCCTTAATAACAAAATTAGCACCTCAACTCAACAGAAACATGTGAGACAAATGTTTCTATTCAGAAGTAAACAATTTTAAAACGAGGGGAAGAAACACTCAAAATGAAATTCTCTCATTTTATTTAGCCGACGTGATACAGTCAAGTCAAGCTAAAACTTTCTTCTTCCACATGATTCTAATACAACAAAGTTGTTTCAATGCTAGCTAGCTATGCAGCTTCTACTCTAAATAGCAAAGAAATGATGAATAATAGTATGATGGGGGGATAATTATTAACTATTGAAAAAAATTTTTGCAAAGCCTTAGCTATAATACATGCTGAGTCTTAACAGTCTGAAAATTCAGCCAGCCACTGAAGCTCACTAGGTGACTCATTAGGGCCAGTCACTCTCTCTCATCCCAATCTACTTCACAGAATTGTTATTGTGAGGAAAATAGGATGAGGGAGCATTATGTATGCCTCCTTGAGGTCCTGAATGAAAGACAAGCTATACTTTGGATGGATAGATGGATGGATGGATAGATACAAATAGGAAATGACATCTTATGGAGGCTTGTTTTATTAAATAAACATTTTTGCAGAGAACCTGCAAAATTACCAGCAAACGCCAGAGAACAATTAGCTCCTTAGGCTAAAATGCAGGGTTCTTTTATTAGCTTAATGTAATATTCTCTCTTTGGGTCCATTCTGTCCAGTCTCAATTATGTTTTTAAGTAGACAGAAAAATTATGCTGCAAAGAATGCACAGAAAGAATCATGGATGCCCAGAAGGTATGTTTGTTCTCTTGAAAAATTGCAGTGGGAGAGTATTTGATAATTCTTTAAAGGGGTATTACCTTAAAACTTGAGGCTAAGAATTTTACCCCTTAAATTAGTACTTTTGGAGAAGATTTCTCTTGGTACTTCAGTGTTCCTAGAATGCAAAATGGTGAATTGGCTTAGAATTGTGTGAATGGAATGGAAATGGGGAACAGGACCTGCCAAATTATCAGTCTAGATTCTTCTGGCATATGAACTTCTGGAATACATCTGGCATATAAATTTAAACCAATAGACTGGCCATCTGTGAACATATATCTTTGGGATTTAAAAAGATATAGCAATTCTCCCTAGAAGCATCCACCTGGAAACCCTCTATGTATCTTGCTGGCACTAGAGCACACGCAAGATGAATCTGGTGAAAAGCTGCTATTCCATCTTCATCTTCAGAAGCTTGTCACATGGACTCAAAGCTCAGTGACAGATCACCTGCTTTCATGAAGGTCAGTTTCATTCCCTGGCATCTTCTACTAAATGGATCAGATAGCAGATAATATGAAAGACAAAAGGCCTTTGCATTATGCCCTGGAGAGCTCCTGACAATAAGAGTTGGCAGTTCAGGTTTAGGTGGACCAATAATCTCACTTGAGACAAGACAACTTCTATATCCTGGACTATGTAGCTCATGCTGGCTTTGATGTACTGCATCGACAGGGAAGGATCAGAGTAGGTTAAAATGATCCAAACACATACAGCAATGAAATAGTGCATCTGATGGATCCAAATGGCTTCCAGATGGCACTTGGGGAGTGTCCCAACAATCTGGAGAGTGGTTTTGCCAGGAGCCAAGTTGAACTTTGGAATATAGGGATAACAAAGCTCTTGATAGGATTGCTTCTAAAGATCCTCTTCCTATATGCCGGTCTCAGGAGTCCCTTGATTTTCTGAGGAGCACCTGGAAATAAAGTGCCAGAGGAGATACTTAGAGTGACAATGGTGGAAGACAAGGAGTAAATCCAACTGAACACAATATGGGCCTAAGTTCATGGCTACACCTTGTAAAGCAGAAGTACTATATCCTTGCATATGTATGGCCTTTGGACCCTCTGATATGGGGTACCACAAGGATCAACCCTTTCCCCCTTGTATTTAATGTCTGCATGAATCTGCTGAGAGACATCATCAACAGTTTTGGATTCAATATTATCAATATGCTGATGATACCCAGTTATATATGTCAACCCCAGACAGTCTGGGAGATGTAGTCACAGTCTTGTCCTGGTGTCTGGTGACTGGAAGGGTACAGATGGGGAAAAACAGAGACTTGACCCTGGAAAGATGGAGTGACTACAGTTTATCTGACTCTGGAATAATACTAACTTTAGCTCTGGATGAGGCTGTGCCTTCCAGCAACAGCTGGTACACAATCTAGAGATTTTCTTGGATTCTCAGCTTCTGCTGGAACTGCAGGTAGAACTTGTGAATGGAGAGCTTTTGCCGAGACTCAGTTACTGTGCCAGTTGTGACAGTTTCTGGAACAGAAGCAATAGTCACTCAAGCCCTTGTCATCTCACAGGTAAACTACTGTAATGCAGTCCACATGCGGCTGCCCTTGAAGATCTTCTAAAAAAATGCAAATAGTACAAGTAACAGCCCATTTTCTAACAAGCATTTGGGAACTGAAGCATGGAAAGTCAGAGGTACCTGGGTGTGTGAGGAGATTCTGATAATGTATGGTGCTATGTTTTATTATGGTAATATTGTGATGTTTATAACAGAAGTATGGTTATGATGTATTTTGATTGTTTTATGGTGACTGTAATATTATTACATTATTTGTAATGCTGCTTATAAACTACTCAGAGTCAGATTAACTGAAGCAGCATAATACATTAAGTAAAAAGAATTTGTCAGTAATATTATTATTTGGTATGTGTTTATATCTAAGCACAGTACAAGACCCATTTCCCTCCCCCCGCCCCCCAAAACAGTCCTGTGAAATAAGTTGGACTGATCAAAGTCTCCCAGTGAGCTGTGGATGAGGGTGGACTTGAGGGTCTCCCTATTCCTACTCAATACCTTAACCACTATACCACACCAACTCTCACTTTAAAAAAAATAATTGTGTTAAAGATTATAATTGCAATAATAAAAACTAATACAAACTAAAAGAAAGAAGAGTAGAAAGAGTAAAAAGTGCAAAGGAAAAGAAAAAAGTATAAGAAAGAAAGAAAGGAAATATAGTAAAGAAAAAGAAAAATTCCCTTCTCACCCCTATGGGTGGTATGTGTCTTCCTCAATCTCGGGTCCTCTACCAGAGGCCTGGGAGTTTGAGGGTTCTGCGCAGTATCTTAGCTGTTCCTAGCACTGCACTCTTCTGCACAGAGAGCTCTGATGTTGTTCCTGGGATCTGCTGGAGCCACTCTCCCAGCTTAGGAGTCACGGCCCCGAGTGCTCCTACCACCACTGGGACCACTTTGGCCTTGACTTTCCACATCCTCTCTATTTCCTCCTTCAGGCCCTGGTACTTCTCCAACTTCTCATGCTCCTTCTTCCTGATATATATATATATATATATGACTTCCAACCTTCATCATAAGAAGTATAAACAATCTTAGTAACTTTTCACCTCCTCTTAATTTACAACCAATAATCCCTTCATCCCATGTCCCAATTCTTATCTGTAAACAAATCCATAAAGCATTATCATTTCAGTCCTGGTGTCATCAAAAGTCCATTAGGGATTGCCAGAAATCACAACGTATCTATTTTAACCTTGATCAAATAAACCAACTTTATATTCCTTCCTTTTACTTCTAATAATTTTAAACTTTAGTCCATTCAAGTAATATCACAGAACTTGATTTTTTTTCATTTCTTTTTTACCCCTTCTCCAAGCTTTAAGAAACGTCTTTTGTAAATCCAATATTAATTAATTATTTAATTAATTATATTTATATAGCTGCCCATCTCACAAAAAGCAACTCTGGGTGGCGTACAACAATTGAAAAAAACCACAGATACATAAAAACAATCATTATAAAGATATAAAAAATCATTATTTAAAAGGAAAATATTATAAAAAGTTTAAAATATACAAACCACACAGAGAGAGCAAAAATATCTACCACAATGAAGCCATCTCAAAATGTTTCCAATTCCCTGGGACCCCCAGGCCTGGTGACATAATCAGGTCTTGAGGGACTTCCAGAATGTTAACAGGGATGGAGCTAACCTGATTTTTGGGGGGCGGGGAATGTTCCATAAGGCAGGCACCATGGCAGAAAAAGCCCACCTCCTGGGACCCATCAAATGTAAGTATCTGGCAGCTGGTATCAGCAACATGCCTTCTCCGCCAGATCAAATGTGACAGGCTGATGTGATCAGGGAGAGGCGATCCCTGATATTAAGTAATATAAATTGCTTCGTATTTTCAAAATAATTCTCCTCTGCCTTTCCATCATTTAGTCTTCAAGGTGCTTGATAGATTTATAGTGCAATTGACAGATGTCTATTTCACTGACTTCAGTTGGCTTAATCATGCTGGCTAGGGATAATAAAAATTGCAGCTCAATGCATCTGTGGGGCACCTTGTTGAGAAAAACTTTCTTTGGCAATAAACAAGGCTTCTCCGTTCAGGTAGGGTTGCAGCTGCTTCACTGGCCTTGGCTGGTCAAAAGCCCCTCCTTCATGGCTTTTGCCAGCTGTTCAAGCAGGAGCTGTGAATCCAAGAGGACTCCCAAGTTACAGACCAGCTGTTTTAACAGGATCCCCATCCAGAGTTAACACAGAGATCATCTCAAAGTCAGAGTGTATCTAGACAAACAGCAACTCTGTTTTGCTGATATTTATTTGAACTTGTTTCTAGCCTTCAAGAGCCTCACAGCATCCAGACTCCATGTTAGGACTTCCACAACATCTCCATCATAGCCTGGAGCCACAAAGTACAGTTGAATATCATCAGCATATGGATGATACCTCACCCCAGATGACCTCTCCTAACAGCTTCATACAAACATTGTAAAGCAGTGGGGGAACAGCTTGACCAGAGAGTGACCTGATCATAGCAGAGGACTGGTGGCAATGTTATCATGTTCAATGTATGTGCTATTTATTATTTATTAAACCAATTTATATAGCTGCCCATCTCACCACAGGTGACTCTGGGCGGCGTACAACAAAGCTAAAAACAATCAATAAATACATTACAAATATACAAAGCAAAATAAAACTGAGAGAATAAAAAGATGTTAAAAATAAGGGAGTCACCTCACTAATTCTGCTGTCACCTGGGGTCCCCAGGCCTGTTAGCATAACCAAGTCTTAAGGGACCTCCGGAAGCGCAACAATGATGAGGCCAACCTCACCTCAGAGGGAAGAAGATTCCACAGTGCAGGTGCCACAGCAGAAAAGGCCCGCCACCTGGAGCCTGCCAAATGTAGCTTCCTAGGTGATGGGACCTGTAACATGCCCTTTCTGCTGGATCTGGTAGGACAGGCAGATGAACCTAGGGAGAGGCAGTCCCTCAGCCTTGCTCCAAGTTTAAATCTAGGTCTGGCATTGACCACCAACATGAAAAGAACCAAGACAACCTGATTGTCATGGAGGCTATGCAGATCTAAACTGCACATGACCCCATCCGCAGGACTTGGAAGTTGAAGTCTTGTAGTACTATAAGCTTAGGAGACTGTTCCATCAACCTAACAATAAGATCCAAGTGCTCAAGGGCTGCTGCTAGGCAAGATATAAAAGAATTATCCAGGTCACTCTCTTGGTTTATTATTTGTAATTCCATTTTGATTTTTAAAGCATCAACCAATTTATTTTATATGTCCAATGAAACATCTTTTTCCATGTCATTCTTGTAGCCTGTCATTTGTAGATCCACTGAAATTTGGCACTGAAAGTGGATCTACAATTTTGGCAATTTTGAATGTTTTATGTGTTTTAGATGTATTTATAGTTTTAATGTTTTTTGTAAGTTGCCCAGAGTCCCCTGTTGTGGGGGAGATGGGCAGCGGAGAAATCCAATAAAATAAAAATAAATAAATAAATAAATAAAACTCAGTCTCTATCTTGTCAAATAAAACTTGTTTCTCTTTTGTCATTTCTTCCAAAACATCTTTTGGGCACAGTTTGAAGCAAACATTGCTATTGACATTGTTGATACTAACTTCTGATTCTATTTTTCAAAAATATCATTTAGTATTTTCAATGTTATAATATTTTGCTTCATTCTATAGGTGTTAATGAGGTTTATGTATTGTTCTCGTTCAATTAAAATCTTTAGTTCCTTCTAGTGTCCAATTTTTAAAATTGTTTTTCTCTTTTATGTGTTAGAAAAAATTCAAAACAAATCAACTTTCCCATGGGAAGGATACTTTCTAATTAATTCCAGAATCTTATTTCAAATTTACCTGGACCCATAATCTATTTATAACTTTCTAAAATCAAAGTCTTAATTAGCTTTCTGCTGTTTATTTCATTTTTTAAAAAAGTTCTTAAGCTTGTAGTTAAAATTTTATTTCATTAAGCATTGAAGGCAAATTCACCTGATGTTTTCAGACTTGTCAATCCAAAGGTTTCTAACAGCTGAAAAATAATTAATAAGCAATTTCTGAATGTGATTAGAAAAGGAAGTATGTGAACTTAGTGTCCTTTTAAGAGCGCTGACCGCAGTTTGAGCAAGATGGCTATTCCTTGGTCTCCCAGTGCTCAAAACCTGCCAGAGACCACTGTCTTGCAGTCTCCTTGTGAGAAGCAACTGTCTGGAGCACTTGTGGGCGATCTCCCATCCTCTCTCTGTTCGGAGAGGTTTGAAGAGCTGGTCTACTCACCAGTTCTTCGTTCTTCACCATGCTCTTTGGCTTCGCTTGAAGCTGTCTTCAGTCCACCATTCCTTCCTCCGGAAATCACCAATTCTCACTTTTAAAGACAATTTTCTTTCCCGCATTGCATGATACATGCAATTCTACTCCAGCAATTATGCAGAAAACATGGTAAATGCTAAAGTTCTAAAACTAAAGGAAAGAGAGGCACATCTGTAAATATGCAAAAGGCATGTTCCACCCAACTCTAACCAAACCGGTGTTCCTTCATGTTGCACTTTATGTCATCAAACAAAATAGTGTTGGCTGTGGGTGAGGCAAGGAAACCTCTCTCTCCTTCCTAATCTGATCCTCCAGAACCACCTTCTGTGTTCCATTTTTCCTTTCTTCTGAGAAAGCCACAGAATGGGTGGGGACCTATGGTTTTTCAGATGCTGCTGAGCTAGCATCATTGGCCACGCTGGTTGGAACTGCTGAAAGCTGAAGTTCAACAGCACCTGTATAACTGCAGTTTTCCTAGTACTGTGCTACAAGCTAAAAGCAGATATGAATTAAATATTTAGCATGTATTTTCTTTTGCTGGATAATGTGTGAGATAGGGTCTGTCTTTAACAAACTGTAAGAAGCTGCAGTTAAATACAGATCCTGGAGATCTATCTGTATGCTTCATTGAGCTCAACAAAATGTATTTATATCTGCCTTAAGTGTTACAGGGTGATATAGGTGAATGTACTAAATATTTGACTTCACCTTCTCCTCCTATAGTGTGGGAAAGGACATTGAGGGCTGTCAGTGTTGGCCACTTTTTCCGGTGAATTAGGTAACCTTAAAAAAAATTGTATTGTTGCATGCCTCGTTTCATTTTTTCTTGCTGTAGAGCAGTGATGAATCACTAGTGGGCTCTTCCTGAGTGCTACCCAGTAGTCCTTAAGTTGGCAGAAAACTAGACCAACATAAAATGTTCTGCCTCCACTGGCAACTTGTATCCTGCAACAGGCACAATGCTGGCAAACAATGCTGTTTTTATTTATAGAATACAAGATGTATTAAAACAGTTAATTCCTCTTCTCTTACCAAATGTTACCAGCCAGCTGATATCATTTAATAGTTGGGTCCCTTTCAGACAGGGTTTTAGCGCCATCCTGAGATAGCATTAAACCCGTTTCAAAAGAAGCCTGATGGTCAACTGGTATCGCCTAACGTGGTCTCCCTTTGAATACACCTGCGTAAACCACTTGTGCCATCCCAGAACTGATTATCAGGCTCCTTTTGGGTATGAATTTAGCACAGTTCCAGAGAATCACTACATCTGTGTTGAAAAGAAGAGCTGAGAGGTGTAGGAAAAGTTGTGCCATGAAGCAGCAGAAAACTGGCTGTCTCTTTCCTGCTTCATTATACAACCCTTCAACTGCCATCACTGGTAGCTGCTTTTCAGACTAATCCAGGGTCTGAGCCAGGAATTGGTTCGGGGCCTGGCAGGTATAGGAGGAGAAGGCATTTTCAAAGAATCCAACTCTCCCATTGCCCAGAGCAGAATGACCCAGGAAGTCAGCATTATAAAGAGATGACAGAAAAAAGATTGCTGGGACATGTGCCACGGTTAGGTACAACCATGTCCCCTGAAATAGGATAGATAATTTTGTCAGTGCTGCCTCTCTCATTTTCCCCCTTTAATCTAGGATACAGAGTCCAGTGTTACCTTATGCCAAAAAATTATTGTCAAAATGGTTTGAGAGCGTATTAGCAAGCTTTGTTTAGCCTCTGCTATTTTTCATCACTGTCTGCTTTTTCTCCCCCCTCTTTAAGCATCCTTGTTCGTTGTGTGAAGAAGCCAAAGTGATGCTTGAACCACATAAACACAAGGTAAGCTAATACAGTCCTTTGTCTGAGCAGAACACCAACACATAATATTTAAAATAGTGAATCAGAACTTTCCTGTTTGCAGAAAAACATGAATGTATTGGCATCAGTTTCTCTTTCTTTTAGCAATTTCTTAAATTAGTTTTCATGACTGATTTTCACAAAGCGAATTCTCAGAAAGCATTTTCAGCCTTTGTGTTGCAACTGAAAGATGCACTGCTCTATTATAGACTGGCTTCAGAAGTGGCTACAGGAATTAAATGCCTTGGTTGGCCAGATTAATCATTTTTAGTATCCAACAGAGAAAGTGTGACTCATTTGGTTCTTCTTGGCCTCTCGGTGGTTTGACCAAATTATATGGGTTGCATGAAAAATCTAAAAAGAGTAGCCACTGCTTTGCAATTATTCTTTTCCTTTGGCTCAAAGCAAATTTAGATGGTATCATTTGAAGGCAATTGCTCCTCACTGGAGAATTGCTTCTCTAGTTCCTTCCATATTTACGTGAAATTGCTGAAGGAGTTCATCAGGAGTTTTGAAACTGGGTATGATCTGTATTCTGATGGTGCCCATCTTCAGATAATGATGTCATTTCCTGAATGTATGCCTGCATTTGATAATAGGTTGGGTGAAGAGTTATACATTGGAACTTGACAAGAGGGCATTTACTCATTTATATTATTTATTTTATTATATTATATTAACAAACAGAAGAAAATGGTCTATATACATGCAACAGCATTCACACTATAATTTAACCTCAGAGTTAATCATCTTGATAATTATTTAAAAAGGGTGGAATTCTGGAAAATTATATTGTAAATATAGCAACATTTGACCATATTGGTTCTTCCTGCCACTTCATTGCAAATAAAAACCTAGTTCAATTATTGGCTGAAAATCTATAATTTCTGTAGATTTGATAGATTTAAAATGCTAGAGATACAGTGCAGAAGAACTTACGTTAAGTAATAAATATCAATTTCATCAGCTTCCCATAACAAAAAGATTACTGGGAGCCATGTTTAACCTATCTAAAACTTCTAACCACTAAGGAGCTTCAGAAGCAACAATACAATCTGGACAAAAAAAAGCACATTAGAAATGCTTGAATTGAATAAACTGCCAAGAAACAATCTGATGTTATTCACTCTTTTTTTTTTAATTCAGCAAACATTTTAAAATGGCTTTCTCAGAACTGAATTAATTCAAAGTAATAATATGAGAAGCCCACCTGATTTTTAAAAATTGGATTTCCCCACTATTTTACATGCATCTACATGATTACTTATCATGCTATTCCTTTTCAAGGTAAGCGAAGTTATACAAAGCACAGAAAAGGACTAAAAAATACTAAGCCAAAGAAATTAAAGGCCTGAGATAAGAAAAAGGGAGCATAGCTGAAACTAATTTACACCAATTCCATTCTCTATAATTCTCCATAGCTTTCTATCCCTGCAAATCATCCTTACTTCTGCCACATCCATACACCACTTCATACACTGCCTTTTGTTCTTTAAATTTCTCATCTTCCTGTTTTTGATGATTTCATTAACTTTCTTGGCCTTCCCTTTCCCCTTGATCCATTCATGGTATAGTCCTTACCATTAGTCAGGAATGTCACAGAATGAGTAAGTCTAGTAATCCAGTCTACATCTTTGGTATCTTACTGAAAGAATAAAAAGTATTTTTCAACTGGCATTATTATATAATAAACTTTCTATGAGTAAACAGTTCAAAATAATCCAATGTTATAGGTACATACACAGAGCAGCATTAATTGTTAACCCACACAGAGTTCCTAATAGTTGTCATGGAGTCAAATAGTAACTTTCAAACTGACCCCCAAAAGGAGAACAGTTCTGAAGTTCTGAAGTACTGAGTAGTCAGTAACTGAAGCTAGAATAAATGTCCAGTGATAATCATGAAAGTGGGAGAAGTTAAATATTTCCCAGTAGGTAGTTAATAATTTATGCAATAAAATTATTACAGGATGGCCATGAGAGAGTGATTGATTCAATATTCTGTAGATTCATTTAAAATAATGTGACAAAATAAATGCAGGAAGGCCTCATAAAATATCAGTCAATCTTGGGGTTAAAATCATTTAAATCACACGTATCCTACACCAAATATTGGTGTAGTCAATACAAAGTCAATACACATGTATCCTACAGTTACATGTATCCTATACCAAATATTGATATAGTCAATACAAAGTCAAATAGTCGAAAAGGAGAAAGAGTTTGAGAGGCTTATTCTAGGTCCAATATCTTTCCAGTTTCCTAAACCCGTGTTTCTCAACCTTGGCCACTTTAAGATGTGTGGACTTCAACTCCCAGAATTCCCCAGCCAGCATGGGGAGTTGAAGTCCACACATCTGAAAGTCACTAAGGTTGAGAAACATTGTCCTAGACTGAAGCTACAGCCAGGACCACTTTATATCAATTGTAGTTGGTACATCATTTGCGGGATACCTGCTTGTTAACCTCCAGGCTTGATTATTGCAATATGTCATACTTGGGATTGCCTTTCTGTCAAGTTCAGGAACTTCAATTGGGACAGAACTGAGTACTATAGTCAAGCTGGTCTCCGGAAGTACCCAGAGCCATGTTATTGCTGGGCATTATACTTGTACACCAGCAGCCAATTTGCTTTAGGGCATTAGTTCCCATACTTTTTTCCAAGAGGATCCTATTCCAGTGAAATCATTTTTCTACTGCCTCCTTCAAAAAAATATTAATACTAAGTATGAATGTATAATCAAACACTTCTCATGGGTAAATCATGCCTTGTGAATGGTATAAATAAAATCCATCAGCAGACAAATAATGATGGATAAGTATAGCATTATATAAATCTTTCCACCTTATGGGTAACACAGACATTTATTATAAGCACTCATTATTTTAATAATATGTTACAGTCTTTATGATTGCTATAAAATGCATCAAATTCTTTACACATTCTGATTTATAAATCAAGCTTATCCCTCATAGTTGCAGATAAAGAGACTGGACACTCTGGCAAGGAGAACTCATGTAAATTTGCCACTAAACAATGTCCCTACCTTCTCCTTAGATTTAACTGCCCTCTCGAACTTAAAAATCCTACTCCAGGATGGGATGGGGTGATGATGATGATGCCCCTGTTGGGAAACTCTACATTAGAGTTTTAAAAGTTGTCTTTGAAGTCTTATATACCTTGATTTAGGCTACTTGAGAGGACATTGGTTTCTATATGATACCATGAGCTGTTCTGGCTACAACTCCATTAACCCTTCTCTGGAGTTGCCTCCGTTCTTCTTGGAATACACCCCTTGCTGGCTTAAGAGGCTTAGTTTCTTTGTTGGCTTTTTAAAAGGCCATACAATGTACCTTTTAAATCAACAATGCTTAATTGTTGATTTTTTTAACTGTTCTTAGTATCTTCGGTTTTAATTGTGATAGTGCATTTTATTGTAAACCACCAAGAGACCTTAATTGTTAGCAATAGTGTTTCATAAAACAGTATACAGTAAGTAAATACAGTACTAAAAGTGGAAATAGTTGACTGTAAAATAATTCAATTTTATGTATTACAGTTCCTACCAAAATAATTGCTTGCAAATCTGCATGGCTTTAATTCTGCCCATTTAAATGGTCAAGATAAAGCAATATCCAGATCATACTGTTACTGGAACAGAAGATGGGTGTGTTATCACATGCAGCCTAGAAGTTATATCAATCGCTTTGTGATTCTAACTATATTTTTTTAGCAATCAGTGGGATTTTCTTCCCATTAAGTGTGTGGTTGTTTGTTTTTCTTATTTAGAAATCTGATACAAACTGTTTCTTTGTTAAGCAGGAATGAGTTAGCATAAGGATTTTCTCTGAAGCTAGAATGATAGTGAAAGGGGAGAAGAAATATGATTGTGCACTGAAAATTTGGCCAAGAGATAGTTCAAGGCAAATGTTTGCTTCAGTTGCTAGAATCTGTTCACTGAGTTTGCTTTATTCTGGATGCCTCAGAATAAAGTGCCTCTGCGTCTACCCCCCAGGGCCTTCAGGAAATAACATATTTTGTGTATAATGGTACCAGAAGATTGTTGGACCAACTGCACAGGGCTGATCTGCTCTAGAACAATATGGGGAGGTGGGAAGCATGAAGCCCCTAATCTGTACAGGGCTCAAACACTGAGACTAGAGCATTCCAGAAAGCAATCTGAAATTAAATCTGATTTGGGCATTTTAATCCCCACTCCCATTTTACAAGTCCTTTTTCTTCCCAAATGGAACCAGTTGAGCTCTCCCCAGCCAAGAGAGCATGTCTTCGGTAAGTGACTCACAGTTGCCACTTATAAAACCAATAGATACACCTCACATAGAGGTAGCCAAAGGTTACCCAGGATGCTTGACAAAAAGAGCAGAGAGTGATTATGTTCATAGAACATGCTTCCTGAACCATAATTCAGGGAATCAATGGTTTAAGTTCACATGATACAGTCAAATATAAGCTAATCATATGAGCTGGGTTCATCCAACATGCTAAACTAAAATATGATTGGCTGGATTGTGGTTCGAAATATTGTGCAAATATAGCCTATATGTAATATTTCATCACACAGCCTGCAGGTTTCAAAATCACTTGTTCATTTGTAATCTGAGTGCCTCTGTGGACAAATTGGGAAACTATTTCTCAAGACATTTTTATCTTTAGCAGTAGTGCTTATTGGGGTCCCCAAATCCTCTTATTCAGATTATTCAGAGATTTTTGCTGAACAAAATCGTGAACCTAATAAGTTTTTCCAAGGGAAATACTGCTTTACAACCTACATAGATTTTCTTAGAGATCACCTCAGTTCTTTTAGTGTAATTTATTATTATGCCTTTCTAATGTTTGGCTGCTAGCTATTTCACTGTCCTTTTTTTTTTTAACAGTTTATTTTGCAGGAAATAGACATAACTCTTCCAGATCATTCAGTCTGGCTTGAAAAATACAAGTATGAAATACCTGTCTTTCATCTGAATGGGAAATTTTTAATGAAGCATCGAGTAGACATACAAAAACTAGAAAATCAACTCTTGAATCTAGAATTACAAGATGAAAGCAATAAATGAAGAAAAACGAAGATATTTAACTGCAAACCAGAAGAGTTGCACGGATGATTTTTGTATTGCTTTCTGTACAAATAAAATCATAACCTGCAAAAATGTGCTGAAATTTAACTTGATTTTATACTCAGCTACCAGAGCTGAGTTTGATAACATGCTTATTTCATATTGACTATGTTCTTCACTGACAGTAAACACCAACACCCATTTTGGGGTTTATTCAGCTGTCATACATCACACACACACTTTAGGGTTCATGTTACTACCATACAACAGAATATAATTGCATAAATAAAACTGAAGTAGTGTAAAACATGGTGCTAAAAATAATTGAAACAATCTGAAACTGAGTAAGCTTATTGTCAATTTCACCTTCAATCTTATATTTGTTATTAAACATATAATTTTCTTTGTGTATCAGTTGGCATAGCTAGCAATAGATTTTATCCTTAGGCTAAAGTTACATAGCAGCCTTTCCTTCTAATATGTTGGACTTCAACTTCCATTATTCTGTTGGCTAGGAATTCAGTGCATCTGGAGGGCTTCAAATTGGGGGAAGTTGCCTTGTATCTGTAAGGACAGTACACGGCAAGTCCCCACTCTTTGTGAGAATGTTTGCATTCTTTCTGATTGCTCCTGGAAGTCAGTCAAAAATTTCAAACGCTATACTTGTAGTAACAGCATTTGGACCAAAGACCTTTTGGCTATATTGGCAAAAGAGTAGTGGATCGTTGAAATAGATTATCTTCCAAGGCTCTTCCGGTTCTGTGATCCCTGTTTCCCCATAATTGGTCTTTCATTAGAGGCTTATTAGTTAATGATGCTCATTAAATATACATACAAGTGGATCCAAGAGGTAAGAGCCTGCAGCAGTGTGTGACAGCCTCTGATGTGATTTGCTTTTACTCCCATGGAAACTTAATACACACAACAAGCGGAGAGGTTATCATAATCAGTATAAGTGCACTTTATATAAAGCCTTGATGCTGTACACAGCAGTGCTCAAACTGAGTCTCTGGCTAGCTCAGACTGATTGAAGGCTTTTTCTAATCTGTGTTCCAAAGGAACTGCTCAAAGGATCCTTGTTTTCCCAAAAGACTTGAGTATCTTTAAAAGGATAACTATTAACCCTGAAAATTAAATATTTCAATAGGGAGCTTAGTTGTTGGCTTTTGGTAAAAACCTTTGGCAAAGACAAAATGTTGATAACTGGAGATTAATATAACCCTTTTGTACTTTCCCTTCCGTGCTCTTTAAATCTTTTCTTCCCCTTATTCATCCCCATTCTTTGATGCTCCTGGTCCCTCTGATTACTATTTGTGTTATTTTTAGTTAGCAGTTTGAATGAATAAAGCATATTAAAGTTGTGAACTCATTCATCTTCATAAGTGGTCTATGTTGTAAAACAGTCCTCTCTCCTGCTGCTGGAGCAGGAAAACTTAGGCTGAGGCTCAGCACATAAAAGCATGTAAGGAAAGAGTAGCAATGTCCTTAGTGAACTGAGCTTTGGTTTAATGGAGCTCACACCATGTATTAATACATCTGCAGCCTATGTGTATATGGATTTCCTTGCCTATCAACTACTACTGCAGCTTTTAATCAGCTTGGAGTGCTTGCAGTACAATCAGGGAATGGCATCTTCAGAAAGAGGAAGCAGTCTTCCCAGTCTCAACGTGACATTAGTGCTATGGTTTGTTAGTAGAGTGTCTGTGTCCTCCCAAATGCCATTTCACTGAGACTTCTGGCTACTAGGTAGAGTTGTTATTAGCCATGTGCAACACAGTCATGTACACAAAGGGCTTATTGAGAGCACAGCCTGTGGCCTGTTCATATGCCCATACGTTTATCCATCGGCTTTGTTAAAAAATGTAGTGAAAATATAGGGTACATTAAAAAAAAAAAAAAGGATAGAGATGAGCATTTTAGTATTGTAAGAGATCTCCATAACAATGCACCTGCTCCTCCTGTAGAGGAATACACATACACTCAAAGTTACACGCCAAAATGGAGGCACCGGAAGCCAAATTAAACGTTTCAGTGAATCCTTAAGGGAGTAGAAGCTGACACTGCCTCTACATAGTACAAAGTTAAATGTGAGATCTTTTTGCAATTTGAATGTGTACTTACTATTTGTGTACAGTTGTTTGCAGATTCAAAATAAGAAAATAGTAAATCTGGCAGGTGCAAACATTCAGATACCCTTCCAGTTGATTCAGTGCACTTTTATTTTTACTATAGAGTTGTTAATAAAGCTCCAAAAGGCGATTGACTCATTAGGCTTAAAATTAGCCAGGAGAAGACAATTCCCATAGATGACCAAACATGGACACTTCTGAGTTCTCAGGTTGTGATGTATCAACTTTCAACAATCATGGTCTCCTCTAAGTAGCTGTCTCAACATTTGAAAATAAAGGTGGTTCACTGTTACAAAGCAGGGGAAATATATATGCGTGTGTATTCTTAGCAGCTAACAGTTTCAACAGTGAGAAATTGCTGTTAAGAAAGGAAGTTGCTTGGAACTCTTGAAATCAACTCTTGAATATCTGGAAGATCTGCCATATTCACTATTTTTAATTTTGTATCTGTAAATAACTGATTTTGCACCCTGAAAGGTGCAAAAAAAGATCATGGAGGGGTTGTGTCAGCTTGTGTTCACTTAGGGATTCACTGCAACATAAAATCTGCCCAGTTTTGCATGCAACTGTATTTCCTAAGCGTCAATTTCCTTAAATCAACGCAGACTGATACACAGAAACAGGACATAGCTAGGCATACAGCCTGCAGAATTACTGTAGCTTCAGTGGCTACACAGAAACAGAACAAGAGGGGATCCAGAAAGTACAAGCCCATAGCTTGTTTTATGTGAATGGGTGAAGAGATAACATTATAGAAAAACAATCTGAAGAAAAAGCAACATGAATTCTGCAATGGTAAGTTATACCATGTTAGGGTTTCCTGAGATCAGCCACAATTATGTTACATTATTTACTTGTATTTGCAAAACATTTTGACAGGTTCCTATGGGGGGGGGGGTAATTTTAAGAATCAAAAAATGGTTAATGGGCAGAGAAAATAGGACAAAAGAAGTTAAATCTAGGCAGCAATACAGCAGTAGTTTGCCATTATTCTTCCAAGGTATTTGTTTGGCCTTTCCAATTTAGCATATAGCCCTGAGATTTCATGATGGTCTCCTATCCAAGAACTAACCAGGTCTAACTTAGTTTTTTTTTTTTTAAATCAGCTAAAAGCCAACCATAGTTAAGGTACTAAGCCCTATGAGGATCTGAAAGGAGTAATTTGAACCTTAGCTGAGCAATCATTATTCCTCATTACGCCATCAGTGGATGAAAAGTATATGGAAACCTCGTTTTCTTTAAGTTTCCGTTTGCATGTTAAGCCATTCCTTAAAATGCAGATAAACTTTTGTTTTAAAGTAGACCCTTCTGCATCCAGCTATGGACCGCTTCATAGCCAAAACCAAGTCCGACGTACGTAGGGAAACAAAATAAAAGAACAACAAAATTCCTTATAAACGAATACTTTAAAACAAAGGAAATAAGAAAGGAAAAAGAAACTCAGATGCAGAAAGCAAAATGCCGCTAGAGGTAAGAAGTTCGGTTCCGAAAGAAACGAGTCTCCTTTACTCTGGACTCGCGGTGCCACACCTACCGCTCTGGCACATGGATTTTGTCCTTGGAGCCTGGGAAGACGCGATGTGAGACGGGAGCCTCCCAGCAAATGCGGCGAGTGGACGGAACGCTTCCCCGGCGGCCTCCCCCCCCCCCGCTTTTTTCTCTACCTGGACGCTTGGCCTGATGGCCTGTCCCAGCATGTCTTCCGCCCTCTGTCCACCAGGGGTCCCCTTCCTCCCAAAGGCCATTTGTCCTCCAGCTCTCCCTCGCGCTCGCGCCCGCCCCGTGTCCAGTCCAACGCTTCCAGCCGGGCGAGGAGAAACCGGCGGCTGCCACTCCGCAGAGCCGACCCCGCCCCCTGCCCCGCCCCTTTCCCCGGTCTTCTCTCCGCTGGCGCTGCTGGCCGCGTAGCCGAGGCTGGCGGCTCTCGGTAAGAGGTCAATGAATTGTCAGGGGCTGGCCGAGAGGGACGCCCCTGCGTGTCGGGATCCCTGTCCCTCCAGCCGGCTTGGGCGAATGACGCGGATGCCCAAAGCCAGGAGGACAGCGCCTTGAGAGTGGGACCCTTCCCGAGGAATGAGCAGGGGGGTGTGCGAGCGCCGGAGGAGGGTGAGTCCCCGCAAGGCCCCGTGATTTCTCTCGGCTTAGGTGGTCGGTCTGGGTGGACGGGGTTCAGTTGCTCACAGCCCGGAGTTTGCGCTGCCACCGCCAGACAGGGTTGCCAACCGTCCTTCCAACTTATTCTCCGCCTATAATATTGCCAGTGGGTTACGTGTTGTAATAATAATGGGGAAGGATCGCCAGGCGAGCAAGAAAGCCGTTCATTCCTGTCCCCTTGATTTTTTCTCTTTACCTGACAGAAAAACGGTGTGATTTAGTCGTTCTGGTATGATCATATACAAATAGTAGACAGGGGAAAAGGCTGGGAAAATAAATAAAATTAGTTACAAGTGGGTAGGATCCAAAGGATGAAAACTTTTTTTCCTTCAGAAAAGTGACTCCTCATCCTACTTGACAGTAATTTTCATCACAACATTTAGGTGCCAGTTCTGTGACTCAAAGGGGAATAGGTTAGGAAGGCTTAACCAGTGATGTTTCTGACTGTAATTGGATAATTATCTTCCCTAAAGAAAAATGCAGCTGTACAGAAAGCTTTTGAAACTGACAGATGCAATAGAAATCTTATGTTCTAAATACAAATCTGTGCATCTTTATTACAGGATGAAGCCACCTATATATTAAAATAGTATGTATATACAAATCTAACACTTCCCATGGCAACAATTGAGTTGCAAAAACAAGCTGACAAAAGCTAAATAGCATGAGCCAATATGTCACCCCACCTTGATCTGTCTTTTCCTCCTGTCCTAGAATAGTGACTGTCAAGAATAGTCTCTCATGGGGGGCGGGGGGAGGAAGGGAGCTGTCCTTTATTTCTGCAGCTTATTTTGTTCTTTCTTTCTTTTTGGACAGTGGCAGCTGGATCCCCAAAAATGTGCAAATGTTTAAAATGTTGACAGCAAATGTTGTCAGTGCTAGCCCTTGTCAGATAGATTTCTGCATATCGCTCGCTTGCTTCTTTGTATGAGCGCATGTGAGTGCCTCTGGAGAGGTAAATGATATGGATGTAGTATTCTTGTTTGCCTTCCTTTGTTTATGCCAAATGATGGGCTATAATGTGTGTAACAAGAATGCAGTTCCGAATGCCAAGTCTTGAACTTCCCCTGGATGGGTGGGGGGTGGGGAGAGGTTGGCCACTATGTGTACTGTGTGTGTGTTCTCTTCGCTGTGGAATTGTGTACAAGTCTGAGTCTGCCTGTGTCCGTGAACTTTACGAGCATTCCGTTCAGTATCGCTCAGTGCAGATTCCAGCCGGCTCCCTGGTTTACAGCCTGCAGTTTGCTACCCAGCCCATCTGTTAAAACACACTCCAGCTACTGCTGAGAAATCCAGGCAAACACAGCAAAAAAAAAAAAAGCATCCACTTCCTAATCCTAAACATTCGTAATTGGAAATGATAAAGGGCAGAATCTGATTGTCAGCTAAACTTGTTTCTAAGTAAATGTGCTTAGAATGCCATCTTGGGAAGAGTGTTTTAGGTTTTTTTGTTTTTAAGAATCTACTCTATGAACAGAGCTCACATCCTGCCAAATCAAGTTCAATTGTTGTTGTTGTCTCCTGCCAAATTGATTTTAATGATAAGCTTCTGTGAGTGGTTGGTTTGTCTGGACTCTTTTGATGCTGAGAGGCAATTAAGAGTTATCTAATTAATGGAAATGTTGCACAGCATTTCTCCATCAAATTGTAACTGATTAATGAAATGCTGCTTAGGCATCCCTACCAAACTGGTAATCCAAAGCAGAGCAGTAGAGCTGTGTCTGAACCAGACAGGACTTGCTTGTACTTAGGGTTCATGAGAATTAAGAATGCAGACATTTTGTTGATGCCAAGCATTCTAGAATCAAAGAAACACTGATAAGGGTTTCCAGTCTTAAGAATATTGTTTCTCCAGCAGAACCTTCAAGAAACTCCCAGAAACTTTCTAAATGGAAGATTATTCCCTCGTTGGAGTGACAGGGGAGGAAATATTTCTTGTGCTTTCTAGTTTTTTGCTTGCATCATCCATTAGAAATGATGTCCCTGATAAGCAGGAAATTCCTGTATGTGGCAGAAATTTATTGCATTATACATCTATTTAAAATAAGTATGCTATCCACAGGAATTGTAAAAACCTCAAAGGAGGGAGACAAACGCAAGTTCAAACATTTCTTTTTAAAGGGCAGAGAG
Source organism: Liasis olivaceus (assembly GCA_030867105.1). Classification (NCBI taxonomy): domain Eukaryota; kingdom Metazoa; phylum Chordata; class Lepidosauria; order Squamata; family Pythonidae; genus Liasis; species Liasis olivaceus. Next base: position 206,327,556 of record CM061348.1, read on the forward strand.
AATGCCACAATAGAAGAACTTGGCAAATGTCTGTGACATCTCCACACCGTGCCTACTTGCCAGTCTCTAGCAAAGTAGTGCACTTATAGCAAAACAGGTGCAACAGAGTGACTTCTTGGAAGCAGAATGATTATTTAATAATTAATTTTCCAGGAACTACATCTACTATTTTTAAGTGCTATTGTGGAGAAATAGCAGCTCTCCACAATAGCCACTGAAGTGCCTGCTGCGATAATGGAATTTGGTTAATTCAGCCTTAGCTGAAAAGCCTTTTGAGGAAAATTAAGGCATCTGGAAAAGGTCTTGAGTAAGTACAGTACTCAGAGGATTGTGTAGTATGGCCATTAATTCAAAAATAACATATCTTAGTTTGAACCTTGGCCTGTGAATACTCACCTCCAGAAGTAATTGCTTTTACATTAAGTGAGAGATTTTCTCTTTGGTGTTGGAAGTATGAGAAGCAACAAGAGAAAGTACATTTATGCCTGGTTTGAGACTACCCCTATAACATGCATACTTTGAGTATAGTAAGATCTGATTTTAATTGATTGCTGTTGTAATGGATAAATCTATCTGCATAGTTCTGATGACAAGACTGATCTCTGTATCAGAGATAGATTAAATATGTGATGGAATAGCTCCCCATCCCCATATAATTTCTTGTGTGTAGTTGGATTTGATGCTTATGATTTTTAGTACTTCTTATGGTGATGTATGTAAAATGGCAAGTGACATATGCAAAATGACAAGATTATGGTACAGTTTATGCCCTCTATAGACCTGAAATGTATGGCTTAAAGCCCTTTGAAATGCATAATTTTCTTGGATGACAAGCTACACTTTTAAAAATTCCTCTTCACTTTTGTCCTCTTTTGCATCTGACATGTCCTTAGAGTGACCTTGTACTGTAGCTCAGTATATCCTTGCTGTGTTATAGAATCAGTGAGAGAGAGTGGTTTGTCTAAGAAAACATCATTAGTTCAGGACAGAGGCAGGTTTCAAACTGCGCGTTCCTGCTTTACAACACGTCTTAGCCCCAAAGTCAGCACTCCAGGGTTCACACATGCCAAGTCATGCCTAGCTGGTATTTCAGAATTCCAGCCTTCATTTTTAGAAGTTCAACTTAAAAAAAAAAAGTGAAACCTCATACAATTTTGCTGGTTTTGCATGAGAACTTTTGAGCTTGCATATGAGAAAACATGGTATTTCAGTAGAGAGATCACCAAAATCTTGTAAATTTTCAATCGTTTACATTTCAAAGCTTAAAAAAAAACACATTGGTTTCCATGCCAAAAAAGGTTACGATACCTTGCACCTGAACAGGTGGGCAATCTCTGTCTTAGTCAGTGTAGAACAAGCATCTGAAGATAATATAGCTGAACATCTGTGCTGCTAGACCATGCAAGACAGGGAGAATTGGTCTTTAAAATAGAACTCTGGCTGCTTGCTAGTTCTTCATGGGTGCTCTGGTGACAGCTGAAGCATAAGCCATCAGCCTCATCTGTCATCTGACAGAGAAATGATGAGGCTGTAATGCCGACCTTGAATAATTTTATGCCAAGTGAAGCATGTACAAGTCTGAGCACTGGACTGAACTCCAAATTGATTTAGGGGGAGCTGTAGCTTTTTAGCAGCTCTGAAATTATTTGGGTCTAATCAGATTGGAATACTTTAGTTTTGTTACTTTTCATAAACACACTGAAACATACACTTTGACTAATCATTTTAGAAACAGCCACTTCAGCAAGTAACAGGGCCATGCTGCAAATAACCAGCTTCAAGACTTGCAGTTCAGGTATATAAATAGCTAATAAGATTTGGGAGGCATTATTTATATAACTTCTTAATAGCCAATACTCCTTGTAATCAGGAGTATTACAAGCATAGGAGTTTCAAGCACTTTTTAATTCATCTTGATTTATTATAAATTTGATTTGTTATTCTATGAATAGAGGACTTCAGCTTGTTTCAATCAAATCTGTTTATACAACAGAGGTTGTATAAGGGAAAATGTTGTAGATAATTATGAGCTTTTAAACATTCACTGTTGTAATAATATTATCCTACAAAACAAAGATAAGAAATTTGTAGTATGCAACTTCTGAAAAACCTTGGACAGTATAGACAAGAGGTATTATGTTCAGCTCAGTAACAAGCAGTAGCTTTGAGGATATCCCTAAACATACATGGGATCAAGTTTCATCCTCTTCAGGGTAGAAGTAAAACAAAAAACTATAATTATCCTTAGAATTGACAATTAAGATATTGAAGTGGTGGACAGCTTCTGTCTTTTAGGATCAACCATTAACAGTGAAGGAACAAGCTGTCAAGAAATACTGTTCACCACAGACTAACACTTGGTAGAGCAGCCATGAAGGCCTTGGAAAAGATATTCAAATGCCATGATGTGTCTATACTTAAAAAGATCCTGCAAGCCATGGTACTCCCATGACACTCTACAGAAGCAAAAGTTGGACTTTAAAAAAGCAGGATAGGAAGAGTGTTGATGCTTTTGAACTTTGGTGTTGGAGAAGACTCCTGAGAATACCATGGACAGCCAAGAAAACACACTGATGGATCATCAAACAAATCAATCCATAGTTCTCACTTGAAGCACAAGTGACCAGGCTCAAATTATCCAACTTTGGACACATTATATGAAGATCCAGCTCTCTGGAAAAGCTCTAAAGCTGAGAAAGGTGGAAGGAAAGAGAAGAAGAGGACAACCAGCAGCATGGTGGATGGGCTCAGTTACAGTAGCAATGAGTGTACCGTTGGGAGAACAAGCTAGGGATAGATGGAGAAAATCTATCTAGGATGCAAAAACAACTTGGTGGCACATGGTCAATCAATCAATCAGTCAATCAATCAATCAATTCTTGCCATGTCTGAAACCCCACATTAAGAGGGAAGTTTGAGGGAGTATGGCCTGGCTTTACTTGATTACTTCATATATATGAAATACTTAAAAAAAACCCATGTAATTATATTTATCTATTTTTATTTATTTAATCAATTTATATGGCCACTCAACTTGTAAATTACAACTTTGGGTGGCTTACATAGGATTAAAACAGAAAATTTAAAAAAAACAAACACCAAAATTAACACTACAGAGGATAACTACAACCAAGGCTAATGACACCAGAATCTCAACCATTACAAAACAGGTTCAATTAACAATATTATAACATTGTTGTACATAAGTCTTAAAACAATAATATTGATAAAATATGTGCTTGCTGTATTTATCTGTAAACTAGTATATTATCATCCCTTAATGAAAACCAGTTTTTGAATTTCTTAAGCAATGAGAAATTAAAGTATTGCTGATTTTGGATTCTGACTTGCCAGATTTGCATTTTGAAGTATATATAAGTTTAAATAGTCCATGTTTTATGCTGCTCTTATCACAGTGTTTATTTAGCTGCTAAAAGCAATGGGCTTTGAATAAGTAGACAGAAGACATTTGTTCCCCCATACAGGAGAGTCCATCCAGCTGCAGATTTGAAAAGAGAGCAGTGCTTCACTTTTTAAAGTTGCATTCTGTGGAATTAAATGTTTAATGGTTCATTCTTAGTGAGAGTCAAAATGGTACACTTCTAAGCCTGAGATAACAAAGTTTTTTGCAGTCAGGACCACACTTTTTTAAAAGGTGGAAGGTTGATGGGCATTTTTCGTTTGTTTTGTTTGTTGGCCTTCGAGAGGTATCTGTTGGTAGTCATTTAGTGTCATCCTAGTATGCTAAAAATCTTTTTTAAGGAAAAAAATCTAATACAAACCTTGCTTCATCAACTCTATCAGTAGTATAATGACTGCACAAATTATATTGCAAACTGCATATTCAGAGTCTGCTTTATAATAAGATAAAAAACCTAAACCACTTTCTTCCTTCCCTACTTCAGTTTTGGCCAACCAAGAAACTTAATGCTGAATTGATGGTGATGCTGAAATTTCATTTTTACCTAATGTCAAAAGGATTTAGATCTTGTCTTCTGCAGGAGACAGAAGTTACATATTCTGCTTTAGTCAAGCAAATAGTTCCATTGATTTTATTCTTCCTTCCTCTGATACAAGTATGCATAAATATATTTTGCTCAGCTAATGCCCTTTTGTACAATGAAGTATATTAGAAGTGCAACTTTGAAGGTTAAACAATATTGTTTATTAAATAAATTACAAAAACCAGTATTGTTATATTGGGTTAACAATCTATTATGTTAAATGTCCTGTACTAATCTTAACAAATAGCAGGTTTCCAGGCTGAATGATAATTACTTCTTACATTGTAACTACTGTTTTCCTAATCCCCCAAATATCATAAAAATACATCATTAATCATTAATTAACTATTAAAAGATTTAATCTATAAGAATACAAGCCAGTCCTCATGATCTGCCATCATCCATTTTGTTTTCAACCCTTTATCAGGATAACTCATCCAATAGCACTAAATTAACAAAAATAAGAAACTTTGTTTATAGTCACCCTTGGTGCAATCACTGGGCTATATGGAGTTCTGGAAAGGCCTTCCACTTCGTTGTAAATAAACATATCCAGCAGTAAATACCAAATGAGATTATGGTTGCATTCCTGTTTATTGAGAATATTTTTAAATGGTTCATTTACTACACTGAGACAATTGTTTTTAAATCAATTAGAGCCAGGCTATGGTCATTCCTTGGTAAAAACTGATTATGTCAATATTGGATGAGAACCTCAGTTTCATGTGCAAATAAATACAGTGGTACCTCGGTTCACGAACTTAATTCGTTCCGCAACTCTGGTCGCGAACCGAATTGGTCGTGAACCGAATCAATTTTCCCATAAGGTTCAATGTAAATACAGTTAATCCGTTCTGACCCCTATGAATTTGGTCGCCAACCGATTTTTGATCGCGTCCCAAATCAAATTTCCCTATAAGGTTCAATGTAATTATGGTTAATCCGTTCTAAACCATATGTTTTTGTTTTTTTTAAACCGCAAAAATATGACACAAAGTACAGTACGAAGAGAGGGAAAGCTAACCTTGCTCAACGCGACTTCTGGCGTGGAGGACAGGAAGGCGGGTGGGGAGGCGGTTACTGCTTGGAGGGAGAGTCCCCCTCCCTACTGGAAGCCGCGACCACGTGTCACGGGAGGGAAAATGGCCGCAGATCCTGTTCATCACCCAATGCGGAGTTCGCGAACGGAGGCAAAATTTTGCGACCAGAGCTGTTCGTGAACTGAATTGTTCGTGAACAGAAGCGTTCATGAACTGAGGTACCACTGTATCACTCAATGCTTACCTAAGATTCAATTTCTTTAGAAGGTCACTAGAGATAGGTGGAGTTCCTGTAATATAAGGTTTATTAAAACGTGAATGTAAAATGGACTCACACTATTCATAAGACTGCAGTGACGTAGGCTTTATTGCAGAAAGTAAGTCAACTGTCTGTTTCCTTTTCAGTCCTAATACTTGAACATCTAGTTAGATATTGGAACTTGCTTGCCCTGTCTCATCTACTGGGTGATAATCTTCACCCATCAACAATGCTTTCTTTGGCAAGTCTAGCGTAATTGAAACAGCTCACCAGAATGATATTGACTACCGACTGTTAAAGAGGTTTTAGTTATGCTGGTATGAAAGAGTAATAATCATTCTAATTTCTCTTGCCACTAAGTGTAGCTTACAAACTTAGATGCTCTGTTTATCATAGTAGATAGTATGAAGCAAGAAAACTGTTTTTGTTGTTCTGGGACAGGAGCAGACCTGGCTTCTGGTTTGTTCTGATAATAAGCCTAACATTCCCAGTTCAATATATGGAAGTGTCCAGCTTTGTTAGCTATGTTTATTGGTATGAAAAGCTAATGGGAGAGAACAAAACTATGTGGAAATGTAGCCATTGCTTCATAGTACCTACACTGATAGCTATATGTAGAGAAATCTCAAGTTCAAGACTTACCCTTTTGGAAGAATCATATATTGTGTATCCAGACCCATGACTATGTACATTTAATGCTACAACTTGATATATAAAATGAAGACTAAGTTTAGATATCTCACTGGTAAAGTATGTTAAATTAGCTTGTTTATTACACATACATATGCATGCAATTCACTTGCTAACTCAGCTAAATGATTAAAAAGTATGCATTTAAAGAAAATTATAATAGAAATCCCTACCTTTTTTAAACAAAAGAAACTATTTAATACAGGCATACATGCATGCATAGCTGGAATATCTGTCAAGTAACCAGAGCAACAATCTTCTGGTAAAACCATAGCTGGATATGTTGGATATGTACTTCTCCACACTTCTCATGTGCAAAGTGTTAAGTTGAAAGCTCTCTTATGATTCACAAAAATTGAATTATGACTTGGAGCTGAAATGACACCAGATTTTAAAAAACATTTTAATTAGAAATCCGATAGATAGTTTCCATACGTGTTTTAGTGGAGTTGAGGACTGAAGAATTTTATTCTTTTCTCTCTTCTTAAAATGCAGATAAGCCCCAGTATAATGCCAGAAGTAAGTGCACTTGGCTATAGCTGAACAGGGCTAAGATCAAAAAAATAAATTTCATGACAAGGAATTAAAATGCAACAGAAAATTCGTGGCCATTTAAAATGTAGATAATTTTCGTTATATTTTCTTATACAGTAAAAACTAATGAACATAATTTCCCCCCTCTTTTTATTTGCTGCATTGCAGTTTTTGATTGCCTTTGTTTAAGCAAGCCAAGTTGGTTTTTTTCCATTACTACTAATTTAAAAATATAAATAGTAGTTATGTCAAAAGCTTTTAAAGGTAGGTTCTTCAGTGCATCTATTCTATAGATCTTTTTGGATTGCCAAAGGATCTGTTTGTGCAGAGGAACATCAAGAACTTTCTCAGTACTTATTCCCAGCCTCTCTGTATTTGATTGTCCCTTTAATGAAGTCAAATGAGCTGCTACACACAAATGATGTGGGTGGAGGCACACTACTGGCTAGCTGTTTCTCTTGTTCCCTTCCCTTCTTTCCTTGAGTACCTGCAAGAAAGGAGTACAGTAGTAATGAGACTTAGATGTACCCACAGAAATAGCTGTGATGTCAGTGGAAACAGCTGCTATCCCTGAAAAGATACCATACGTGTTGGCAGTTGGTACTCTGTAGAATCTGATGGAATGATCTTTCAGGCTTTTCATAGGCAATAAGGTGATATGGGGACCATGGGCCCTCACCTATTCATCCTGTGTTTGTTGGTTGTGGTTGACCTGAAATGAGCTGTTATTTTGCTCCTTCAGCAGAGAAAGGGAACTTAACTGTGTGAAATACAGCTCTCAGTGCTTATGCTATACAGTACATGGAGCTTGCTTTATCTTAGTTATATTTCCAGCTTATTTCCATCAGAAACTACTGTTGTTTATTGTGCTAATCAAATGAAGACTAGTTTAATAATGAATAGGAGAGAAGAAACTGAAAACATTTATGGCTTGCCAAGATTGTCCATTAAAACTCAGAACTGTAGGCAGACCCTAAAAGTTTTGGTCATGGCCCCAAAAACCCCTCCATAAATTGCCACTGAATTATAATTTTTACATGATAGAAGTATGGTAACTCTAATAACTGATTTAATTAAATCACTTTTAATTAATTGCCTTATAGCATACCCCTTGAAGGTTAATTGTCCCATTGATCCCCCCACGAAAGATGCACGCTTCTTGTTTAATGTTACATGGGAGTGTGAAACTTGTAATACAATCCCTTTTATCCTCCTCTGCTTCTGTTTTCAATTAACAGCTGTTCAGTGCTTTATCCAAAGTGTAGATAATGATTTATTCAGACTTATTTCATTGAATCATAGTTAAGAAATAAGTTTTGTCCAAGTTTTAATATAATGCTAAACTGGAAATGAAAGCTTTTGCTCTCTTCCTCAGAACTGCTGAAAACTGTTCAAATCCAAGAGTCATTCTCCTAAGACTAAAACAAAGTTACATCCAAACAGCAGTTACTAATCCTTAATTCTTGTGTTTTAAGTCTTTTTCTTATTAATTCATTTAACAAATCTCATTTTTAGTAGCAAGATGCTTGTTGCGTAGTTATTTATCTCAAGGTGTCTTGTGCAACATTGATTTTTCTGAGTTTTTCCGCATTGGAAACATTTTGGTTGCATTTTTTGGGCCAGAAGAATAACATCCATATTGATTCTTCTGGACCTTTTAGTTGCATTAAGTACAATCAATCATGGCACCCTTCCTGATTACCTGACTTGAATGATGATCAGAATAGATGGGCCTGGTGCTTGACAGGCAGATTCAGAAAGGCTGCTGTAATTGGGTACCAATGACTTAGGCCATAATGTTCCACAGGATTCTGTTCCATTCCTTGTTTGGTACAGATAAAAAAATGAATACTTGGTTGGAGTTAGGAACTATCCATATGTGGAAGATAAAGAGATCTATCCATTCTTTTCACTGGAACCTAACATAGCAATATATGAATAGTAGTTCTGCGAAGCTAGTAATGAGATTAGAACAGAAGCTGGAATACAGAACTTTAATACAAGGTGGAGATGTTGCTGGCCAATGATTAATCTGTCTAGGAAAATGGTATTCAACCTGCTTTGGACAGGTTAGTACAAGGGTTTTTAAATCCAAGATTACTGCAGAAGTGGATTTCTTCATAGCTCTTTTTACCAGTTTTGGCTGGTGTGTCTGTCTCTTTTTGGGGAGAGGTGGTCTGCTATAGTTATCCATATAGTAATAATATTTCAGCTAGAGTATTGCAGTATACAGTCTATCAAGCTGCTTTTGAAAAGTAATGGCAAGATTTTTTAAATTATTACACCAGTGTAGAAGATCTCTCTAGCCATCTGTTTGTTTCCAGTGAAATTCAAAGAATTAGCCTTAGCCTTTAAAACTTTGTGGGTATGGGAAGGAATACCTTCTCACATCCATCAGTGAAGATCCTATGATAGAATTCCTTTCCCTGGCATGCTCCCGACTCCCACAGCCAGGCTGGGGAATTCTGGGAGTTGAAATCCACCTGTTTTAAAGTTGCCAAGATTGAGAAACACTGGACTAGGGCATGCTTTATCAGATACATGGTAAGTAAACTTCCCCACAATGAGTATATATTCTTGCAGTTCAAGATAATGCTTAATGCACTGGATAAAGTAGACTATGTTTTATAAATGTTTATACTACAATAAAGTTATTGGCTTTCAAATATTTTGGGTTTTGCTGCAGCAGACTAACATGGCTACTCGTATAGAAACCGTTTTGTATATTAATGGACAAAATAGAAAACATCATATTCATTTGAGCCAATGAAAATAAAGACTTAATGTTTTAGATTTGGGATGATAAACCCATGGCAATCCTTGAAAGCTGAACAAGGAAACCTCTCAAATATAACATGAGACAGGAAGTGTTATGGTTAAAATTAAAAAGTGAATTGATGCATTTTATCTACCCCAATACTCTTCTTTGTACATTGTCACAATATTAAAGAGCTGGTCTGAATTCAGATCTGTCAGGGAAAATTAGCAGAACTCTCTTTTCCCAATTCAGATAACATTCTTTTTCATTCAGTAACCGGATGGTTTGGACTTGTGTATCGCTGTGATCTTAGAACCATATAAGATGTTAGGGTCTGAAGAGTTGGTGTGCTCTGGCAAGAACATGAAATAAGCTTTTAGCCAGATAGAGGGGACTGTCTGAAAATGCATTAAAGCACTGCATCCTTCTTCTTTGAAACTCAAAATCAGGGAGAAAACTAGGAAAGAAAGAAAAATCTTAATGTCTAAATCCAACTTCATATGTAGTAGACTTGGCTACCATTTTCATCATTATCTGCATGGCAGGAAAATATTTAATATTACTTCCAATACTGTTTTGTTTGATCAATGCATCCTGTACTCCTAAAGTTAATTATGTCAGAGGTCATTCCAAGCAGTGGCAATAAATCTTGAATCCCTAGATATTTAAGCCCATATTCAGGAACATGTTTGCAACAGAAACTTATAGACACAGCTTTCATACAATATTATAGCTTTGGTTTTTATTGTATTTTATACTATTTTTATACTATTTTTATTGTACTTTAATTAATATTTATGTGTTGTTTTTATTGTAAACCACCCAGAGTCACTTCCTCATGAAATGGGCGGTGACCAAATTTGAAATATAAATAAATAAATAAACAACAATGCCATATACTGCAGACAATATAAAAGCTGTATACATGCAGAAGATCTACCCAGTGAAGACTATTGATGCTCATAAGAGCTGGCCATCAGCAAACTCAATTGTAGCAGGGAATTGGATAAGCTGAGTGGGCAGAACATATTGCAGATGATGGAAGGCTTCAGTAAAGTTGACTGTGTCCTCAGCATTTACTAGGGTTCCCCAGTTGTATTCCCAAGACTGTCTGGGTTTGTAGGGTACCAGGAAGAATAGAACTGGATATTTGATTTATTGAGCCTCAATGCAGTTTTAGTTGGTTTCTTGTTTTAATGAAATGTCTCTGCTTTTATTTTGTTCACTGCCAGAGTTTCTTGGTTAGCTGGGCAGTCATATAAATTGGATAAACAAATGGGTATATACACTGCCTTTCCAATAAGATCTGATGGGGTTGGTATGCTTTGGGTCCTGCCTTTCAGACAATAACATCTGACAGGGCCCCAAAAGTGTGACATCTCTGTCACGGCACCTGCCCTCTGGAACCGCATTACCCAAGAAATCCATACAGCCCTGACCCTGCCTGCCTTTAAAAGAGGCTTGAAAACCTGCCTCTTTCACAGGTCCTGGGCCAAGACAATACGTGTACGTAACTTTTGAGTTATGTTGTCCCTGAAAATTGTGATTTTCCCCCAATGTGAGCTGTTTTTATTCTCAAAGAATCATAGGGTTGGAAGGGACCTTGGAGGTCTTGGAGGTCTTCTAGTCCAAACCCCTACCCAAGGCAGGAGTCCTCATACCTAACTCAGAACTGTTCTCAGACAAACAGTTGTCCAATCTTTTCTTGAAAACCTCCGGTGATGGAGCACCCACAGCTCTGGGAGGCAAGCTATTCCACTTGTTATTTCCAGGTTTGATCTCCCTCTGACGAGCTTCCACCCATTCCACCCATTCTGTTTTAACTTATTTTTAAACCATGGTAAGCTGCCCAGAGGTGTGTATAAGTGGGTAGCCATATAATTAATTAAAGCAGATGAATGTTGATGCGTAGCTCCAGATTTCTGTGCTTCACTTAATGTCTGTGTGACCCAAACTCTGAGACTCTGGAATCTGGAGCTGACTCGTTTCCAAACAGGCCACATCTGAAATATTTAGGGCATCTGCTTGTAAAATTTCCCTCCTTCCCGTAAGTACTAAACTTAGATGATACTTCAGAAGTTTTGGTAGGGCACTCATAGGGAAAGTGACTAGATTCTCCTCAGTATAAACTTGTGTGGTTGTTATAGCTTTTCTCAGTCAGATAGCACTGCTCTGCTAGCTCCTAGCTGCATGGCTTCAACTTCCAAAGTCTCAAATGTGTGTGTGTGGAGGGGGAGGGGGGTTGGGGGTGGATCAGATGAAAGAGAACAGTAGCTTTTTCCTTTCCCATCATACTTTCCCACAATTCCTTGAGTCATCCATCAATACCCAAGCAGACCTTGATTAATACATTATGAAAAAACAGTAAAATAGTACAGAGTTGAGGTTCTGTGAAGGATTTCTTAAATCCATAGCATATTTAGCCACCTAAATTTTAGTGGTTTTTGAAACTGACTTTTTAACATAATTTTTATTTTAGACTGCCTTCACAGACTTCTGAAAATAAACCCTTTGGTTGATTGATCCTGATCATGATCAGAGATTCTTATAGGCCATTGTTCTAAAGATCAGCAGTGGAAAATGTTGGTTTGCAGCAAAGGTCTGTAGCCCTGTACACATGCAAGATTGTGTTTTGTAGTAGGAAGCAATTGCACAGGATTCTAGTCTGAAGAATTAGTATTTTGTTCACATAGTAAGTTGAGCATACATAGATGTGTTGCAGTTATATTAGGTGGTGAAATAACTACACTTTTAAATTTATCTATGTACACTAAGGCTTTGCAGATCTTTCAGTAGAGGTGCTTTGTAGTGCACAGAAATATATATATATAAAGCACCTCTTTCTGATTGTTAAAGCACCTCTGTCTTTTTCAGATGGTGTGGCCGTTTTGTAAGTTGCTGCTCCTGGTTTCATCTGCACGTGTGTGCGTGCACAGCCACTTCACTTAGCTGGGAAGCACACATGGAGAACAGTTGGGAGCAGTTTCTAAATCTCTACTTTAATAATTCAAAACGGGATGCTTTGTATGGCTCCTGTGTGTTCCAAAGCACCTGTTTCAAAGGATTAGCACAACCCTATTGAATATGTTCTTGTCAAATTTAGGGCACGGACAAATGATTATATTGCTATGAATGAAATCCAGATCAAAGAGGTTTAAAATCACTTTCTACTTGCAAATTCTAAATCTCAGCATGGATGTACTTTAGCAATTTGTGCATTTCTAACTGAAAAATAGTGTTTTTCTCCTATATTTCAATCCTTGCTGTGATCAGACTGTTACTGTGTCATTATAACAGGGAATTTCATTGTTCAAAATAAAATCTCAAATATTAATTCCCTCAGCACTGAGAGATGTAATAGTTACACTCAGTACAGTATGAACTTGCTTCCCATAAACAGAAAAAGACCAAGATGCAGATTATTCAAGAGCAAAAGGATTATACATCTAATTTAGTTTTAAATATACATTGTAGAGAATGTGTGATGTGGAAAACAGTACTTAAAAGGCCACAAACCCCTTTTGGTATGTGCAGGCGCTATATAATATTTTAATCTTAAAAGAAAGCCTTGAAGTCAGTTGCAATTACTTTTATTTTTCTTTCGCTGGAATCAGAATGCTTACAATGAATTCCCAAAGCCTCTTCTTCTATTACAGAAGGTTGCACTTGGGGATCAGCTGTTACTGGGGTGCATATGTTTGATTGTACTTTGCTGGGAGATTGTATTGCAAGTTTGCAAGACTAATCTCTTTTGAAAATATTTCTCAAGTTAAAAATAGCTCCAGATTTCCACTTATTGGGCCATACAGCCAAGATTTGTGGGATGGGGGGGGGGGGGGGGAGGAGTCAGTCTACATATTAAAGTCATACATTCCATTTGAGTGGTTTAACTGGGATTAATTTCTTTAAGTGGACAATCTATGTATATTGGACTGTAACATATTAAATGCTTTTCTGAACACACCCCATGACCCCTTCTGCTGCCACTTCATAAGAGTTTTCTAGGGAGAGTCCTCTGCTGTTCCTGATTAATCATTCCTAGGGTTCCATGAAAAACAGTTTGAAAACTACTGTTCAGCAATATGTACAAACGTCAGTACTATATTATAGATAAGTTTAAAACCCTACCCTAGGAATTGGAATACTTCTGTTTTCTTAGAGAAGAACTTCTGTCTTCCTGAGGCACTTCCCATGTCTTGTTTGCACACTGAACCAATAGTGTGGGAAGCTGCTATGTGGACATGCTTAGAGTCATTAGACTGAAATGACATTGAAGTCCCATCAATTAGTAAATCAACCACAATGCCATATACAACTATAGAAGACTTCAGTGGGCATTTGTTAATGTAGCGTGAGTCTGCTTCACTAGAACTGTAAACATCACTGCATATTTGTGTCAGCTTTCCAGTTCTCCACTGCCATGCACAGATCAAAGCTCTAAAGTTAGTCCCTTGATTAAGTCTAAATTGCTTGGATATGAAGGATTTACTCTGGTACAAACAAATTTTACATAATTTCATTATGGTTGAATTAGAACATATCCAAGATTAAGAACAAAGTATGTTTTTTTTTCAGTAAAACAAGGAAGACAGGACTCAGTCTAGATATCTGTATGTACATAATGAAAATACTATTTTTAAAATTTTAAGTAACCAAAAATAGTGTCAGATAGAATAGCGGGTTCTGTTTTGTCTCTAATGCAATATTTACTAGGGCTGTTTAAACCAAATCTTAACCTTGGATGCTGATAAAAATCATTCTGTCATGCTAGATTAAACAATTGAATCAGTGCCCAAAATGCCTGGGGTTATTTGGACGTGTAGATGGAGGCATGCAGCGATGATTGAATTTGAATTTGTTACGAGACCAAGTGTTCATTTATTTGCCAAAGAACAAAAATTACCTAAGCTTATGAATGTAGGCACAGATGGCAATTTAGCTGCAGTTATTCAGAGGTGTTTTGTTTTGTTTTTTCACTGTTAGTCACAGTTTATAACATACATGGAGTACAGTCTCCCTTTCACTTTCACTTTCTTTTAGGGCACATGATTAGTTAAAGGAAAGCTTCCATGGCAGGTGACTTTTTAAAATCTGCAGTTTTCCTCAAACCTGGACAGGTGATTTAAAATCTCCTTGTTTGTTAAATAGTTCCTATAGACAAAAGTTGGACCTCACATGTGTTGAAGGAACATATTTCCTTATTACAATTAGGAAGGACTAAATTGATCTAGTGGTGCTCTTTCTATAAGAACTTTGTTCTCTGATTCCATAAAATCTTTGTTTCTTTTATTTAGCCTATCTAGGTCCAGATAAGGTTGGATTGATGGAGAGCATGAACACATTATGGGTCAGCATGATTGCTTACCTGGGAAGATGCCAGTTTCTTTCCTGTCCCTCCTCCTCCTCTTCCTCTTCCTTCTCCTCCTCCACCTAATGCAGAGTGCAGCATTAATGCAAGTTTAGTTTACCAAAATCCTGCTCAACTAGTTTCAATAATGATCAAGTTAAGCTAGAAGCCTATTTGGACCATGAAGAAAAAGGAAGCTTTGTATAACAATATGATTAACATTTGGACAGTAAACTGAACATGGGAGAGGCAGACATATACGTGCCTTTAAAGAACTTTATAAGTGAACTGAGAGTAAAAGATACACGGAAAAGGGTGGGCAGAATTGTGAAGACGATGGCAAAGGATTTTATTCACTTAAAGATGTTTATAGGAAGTATCCACTGGAATCTCTGTTGCATGTGGAACATACAGGATACAGTTATTGCAGCATAGGGGAGAACAGGACTCACATTTTCCATTTTTTTAATGTGCTGTGAGGACTGGATTTTTTAAAAATGAGTTGAATCTATTTTTCAGTATGTGCTGCTAGCAGGATAAACCACTTTCAAATCCCAGATCTCTCTTCTCCCTTTATCCCCAAATATTTGCTCTGAAGAACTGGGTGAGTCACCAAAATAGTATCCAAGATGGTAATGGGGTCTGAAAGACAAAGAGGGAATTGTGTCAGTTTATCTGAGTTCAGATGTCCTATGTATTTGAAAGATTGTTTGTGTACGTTTGAATAGGTTTGGACCTATCATTAAATGGGAAAGTAGCCTTGATTTTACTCATCAATATAATCTGGAAAGCAGGCTAAGTGGTGAGGTTCAGTATGTGTGTGGATGTGTATGTATAACTATGTGTGTATATATTAGAAAAAAGCTGAACAATCCTAAAGGTGTTTTGATATTTTAAAAAATTAGCATATTTAAATCTGTTGTGATACTTTTGGATCTGTGATTCTTTTTGTGGAGCACTATGTAAATGGCTACATTATACAGTCCCTATTTCTGTTATGGAAATTTCCATTGGATCAAAATCCCTTCTGTTTTCAGAACTGTGCATGGAACAAATGTGGAAGGATACTTTTTATATCAAAGTAATTGTATAAAAAATTCTACTTGCACCAGGAAGTGAATCCTCTGAATTCTTTATAATATATCAGTAGCTAATTGTGTCTTACTTCAGTATAAAGAAACAATTGGTAATGGCCTTGGTTTTAGTTTTTGCTCTTGTAAAATGAGAAGAATGTCCACACAGCAAAGCCTTTGTAATGGAAGAGTTCCCTATATTTTCATTTATGTAGATCATTGCATCATCAGTAGATAGTTTTTGAAGACTGTCTCATAAACCAAGGTTAGCAATGCCCTGCTTGCAGGTATTAACCCCAGTGGTATCCATAAAACCCCAAAATCAAACTTAAAATGACAGAAATTTCACAGGTGTTTAATATTCTGGCCTAAATTTTTGCAAAATTGTAGGAGAAAATGCTAAATTGTCATTAGATTTCAAGTAAAAATAGCAAAATACAATGAAACGTGTCGATCTTCTAAGACTTGGGCTGTGTGGATGTGTTTGTGAATGTTCCTATGTATGGGGAGAGAGAAAAAGAGAGAAATTGTGAGAGAGTGCTAGTTTAGAGTAGTAATTAAAGGCGCTAGACTAGAAGACCATGAGCTCTAGTCTTCCCTTAGGGAAGCTGGCTGGGTGACTTTGGGTCAGTCGCTTTTTCTCAGATTTAGGGAGAGAAAAATAACAACCTATCAACTTGCATTGGACCAATTATTCAATCCCTCTCCCCCTCCCTCCCTCCCTCCCTCCCTCTCATTTTAATACTTGCAGTAACCACCACATTTTGGGAACTGTTAGATTAAATGCAAGTAATTTCTCTTCCTTGTGCTTTGGGGATAAGGTACACAATGAATCCAAATGCATTGCTTGAAAATGGACCTATGTACTACCATACACATAGCCATTTATTTACAGTGGGAAATATGTAATATTTTCTTTAACATGCCTGTGACATTTTATTTCATCCATTTGAAATATGAATAAAAAATTACAGGTTTAGAGTTGAAAATGATGGTAATAACTGCAGCAACTAATCCAGTATGTCAACCTGATTTACTTCACAAGAACATTTCCAACTTCTGTACTGAGAACTGACTCTGTAACCAATTAGTTGATTTGACCTTTCCCAGATTCTCTTGTTGTCCTCAGTCATAAAAATAGACAGCTGTAGTCGTTGACTAGAGGCATGTATTGTTGAGAGGAAAACTCTCTGTCACAATAGATGAGGGTGACAGAGTAGAAAAAAAACCTGTTCAATCTATTTAATAGCCTCTGCTGTCTCATAGATGGCAAAAGGTAGAAAATTGACGCATACATTGTTCATCTGGGCATGGATAAAATACAGGCAACTATTTTGTGTGACTTGATGATTTTGTACTAACTTATGGATACCCTGATTGTCCCAGTGGGGGACTTTGGGGGATACCTAGTTTGGAAGGCTGCCCTAATAAAAAGTACATGCAAACAATAAAAGAGGCATGCAGAAGTTTGTTGGATGTTTTCCTAATCATTATTTCTGGGTCTTTCTGAGAGTAAAATACAAATCTTATTTTTTAGAGAGAGAGTGAGAGTAACTTTCTAAAGAAGGATGTGCCCTTCATAATTGATGGGTAGGATCAAGCTGGATATGGTAATTTTCATTCAGTTTGCAGTTTTATCTATAATAAATAAATGTTTACAGGAGGCAGGGGAAATCATTCTGGGATTATAGCTTAAGGGCAAGGACATTTTTTTTCCATGGCATTGCAGGTTGACATAACACCTCCTATTTGCAAAAGGGGGAAAGCTCCCACTGGTACAAATTGGGACTTTTCTTACATTGTAAATACCGGATACTAATGGTAGGAAAATGGATCTGCAAGTACTGCCCTTTTTTCACATGCCATGGTCCCAGTCCAGTCCTACTCTTGCTAGCTATGGATTCAAAATTCAGTTAAACTTCATGTCAACTCTGGTCCAGTTTCAACAGTTATCTTTCTTTCCCAGCTGTCACCTGGCAGCAACCATTCCATCAAACTGCAATGGTAGAAATAGAGCTGGATGGCCACTTCATAGCTCTGCCGAGATAGATGCTTGCAGTTCTCACATCATCAGGTTAAAAGTTTAAGATGTGTGTGTGTGTGTGTGTGTTTTAATTGGTAGACCTTGATCTTCATAAAATTTTTCTGAAAAATTGAATCCCGGCATTAATTTTTGACCTTTGGTGGTCACCGCATAAAAGGAGGTGAGTCACTAGATGCAGCAATAGTATAATCTTAATTTTTTTTTTAATGAAAACAACTGTTTTCTTGTAAGTCTGACTTCATTAATATTAGTCATGAGAAACATAAGAAGTTTTAAGTCATTTTTACAGAAGAGTTCATCTTTATGTAGAAGCTTAAAATTCCCTATATTTGAAATATTTGGAAAAAAAAATGACAGACTTTATCTTAAAGCACTTAAGTGATTAACTGCAAAATTTTCATGGCTCTCTGTATGTGTCATGAAGAATAATTATTTTAGAACTGTCTTGTAATCTATACACATTTTAACTGTCTCAAGATAACTCAAGTGGCAATAAGAAGCTTAGGAAAATGGCATTGGCTCTAAAAATAAAATGCCACGGTACATTGTAATAATTGATTTTCATCTCAATCAGCTTTTGCATAATTAGGCCAAAATTTTGCCAAAAGGCTGAAATCATTACTTCAAAATGTTAAAATTCAAAAAGAGGACAGATAAACAAGTCTGTGTTTTCATTATTTATTTAAATACAATATTTTTAAACTGTTATGTTCAGCTTATTTATTTGCTAATAAACTTTCCTTTCACCAATCTTTATAATATTAGCAAGACTCAAGAACATGAACCAAATTTTTCGGAGAAGTCTAGATGACTGACACTGTAGAATTGAAAGCATGCCACAGAATGGAACCTAAATGCCAAATTCAGTAAATATTATGAAAATCAGGGCACATATTTCAAATGAGACCAAGTTTATAGTTCTTTTTTACTGTTGATTAAAACCTATAAATTACAGGATGCAAATCATTCTTATTGTTGCTGTTAGAAATCTGTAATCATTCGTAGTTTATATTCTGTGCTTAAACTAGCATCTTCTAAGAGTTATTGGGATGATATTTCTATACCTTTTGCACAGACTCTATTTATCTGTTCCCAGTTTGGACCTACGCAGAAAATGAAATTTTCAGGAGAGACCATTCTGAAGATGTTCCTGCTTCCAGAGGTTACTTATTAAGATACTCTACTCTTACTCATTCCCAAAGTATGGGATACACTGTTGTATTTGGATCCATTCTTTCTACCAGTAGATCAGTTAAGGCACTTTTATTCACCCTTGATTATTTTAATATTTGCATATTTTAAAATGGATTTAGTTGTCTTGGTTTCATTTATTTAGTTTTCATTTCTGTCTTTTAATGATTTGAGCCACATTGAATGTCTTTGGATGGAAAAGCAGAATAGCATTACATGAATAAAAGTATTATATATTCTGCCCCATCCTACAAAAAGAATGTCCTATATAACCTCCTAAACTGTGTAACTAAAAGGTGCAACTAAAAATGCAACCAGTCAAGGTTTGAGGCCCCTCTTCTCTGAATTTGGAATATTTGATTAGAAAAATATATTCTGGTATGTGGAATTAGCTTTATGGATATTTTTACATTTTTAATACTAGTCACTATTCCTGCGCAGAACTTTAGAAATGCAGCTATGAGATACGTAGCACATAAAATCAGCAATATGCGTTGGCTCATTAAATGAGCTGTTTGTATTTTTATGTGATCCAGATGGCTCACCACTACTACTCCTGTTTCTTTGCATTTCACTTCCCTGCTTTCTTTATAGTACACAGAGAGAGATCGGAGAGAAACAGTATTTTGAAAGAAATTTCCTTTGCAGCAGTTTGTCTTTAAAAAGTGTTGTTGCTCATTATTTTGTTAAAAGGTAGTAGAAAACATTCAACCAATGTGCCTTCTCAACCTTATTAAGCCATTCCTTGTGGCAGGACTTCTGATGGAGGGCTATCCCATTTCCAGACATTCAAATATGTTCATACAGGTTTTGACTGTACTTTTCAGAAAGGTTTTTAAAACGTGTATTTGTTACTGGCTTTCTTGGTAAAGTTGCTGGGATGAATGTCGAGAGACTGCCGAAGACCCTGAAAGACAAAAGAGCAAACTGAGTATCAGAACAGTCAATGGAAATAACCAAGGAGAGACGAAGCCAAAGCCATGAAAAACAAAGATTTCTGGAAGGAACTTAACAAAGAATTTCAGAAAGCTGTTCGAAGAAACAGGAAGCAGTATTATAATGACATCTGTAAAGATATCAAAGATGAAAACATACAGAAAAACAAGGAAAGCCTTCCAAAAGAGCTCTGAACTCAGAAGAAGTTCCAACTTTCAACTGGTATGCAGTTGACATGACAGATAATAATCAATTCGAAGCTCTGGAATGAAAAAGGAGTGAGACATGACTGTACATACTCTCTCCTTATTTATTCAACGTATATAGTGAATATATACTGAAGGTTAAATAGTATACAGGTAGTCCTTGCTTAATGACCACGATAGGGACTGGAAAATACATTAAGCGGGGTGGTCATTAACCAAGGCATCACATGACCATATCTGATTTTACAACATTTTTTGCAGTGGCCATTAAGCGAATCACCCTGGTTGTTAAGTGAATCATGTAGTTGTTAAGCAAATCATGCAGTTGTTAAGTGAATCATGCCGTTCCCCATTGATTTTGCTTGCCAGAAGCCGGCTAGGAAGGTTGCAAATGGCAATCACATGACCCTGGGATACTGCAACTGTTGTAAGGGCGAGCTGGTTGTCAAGCAGACGGATTGCGATCACTTGAGCACGGGGGCGCTACAATGGTCATAAGTGCAAGGACTGGTCATAAGTCGCTTTTTCAGGGCCGTTGTAACTTTGAATGGTTGCTAAACAAATGGTTGTTAAGCAAGGACTACCTGTAACACTATGTTGAATGACAGTTCTGTGTGATTTAAGCTCTGCCTCTGCACAGTATCATGCAATGGTACAATGGGAATGCAAAAGTCATTTTCACTTTTTTTTACCTCCCATGGAGATGCCGCTACGTGTAGTATAGCTGAAACTTTTTTCAGTGACATTTAAATGACATTTTCATATAAGCTAGGCTTCAATCAATTTCCTAACGCTCATATTAATTTTGAGCTATCTGATTTTAGGATCCAGAGACAGTGGTAGTTGTCACACCTTCTGCTTTACCACAAGCTCTATTCTATATAGGCCTACCTCGTGATGGTAAGGGCAGCAAAACATTATTTTTCCACTCTTATTGCATCCTCAGAGTGTCACCCAGCAGCCCTGTTCAGGGTCACTTGGTCCCTCCTGGGTAGGGAGGGCTTGGAGGACTATCTATAGGGCCGTGTAGAGGAATTTTCTGAACACCTGATGGATAAAGTTGCTCAGATCTGTTCTCAGTTGGAGGCCAAGCGTGAGACAGGTCCAGGGAGATGCCCAGGGAGTGGTCTTATCTAATTATCTGGGAACGGTTTGATTCTGTTGGCCCTGAGGAAGTGGACAGGGTCCTTGGGGCTGTTAGCACAGCTACCTGTATTTTAGATCCCTGTCCCTCCAGGTTGGTCAAAGCCATCAAGGAGGTGACTGTAGGGTGGGTACTGGTGGTGGTCAATTCATCTTTGTGGGAGGGGGTGTTCCCAAAGCCTTTTAAGGAGGCTTTGGTCCACCCCCTCCTCAAGAAGCCATCGCTAGATCCCACCCTTCTGGACAATTTTCATCCAGTTTCCCACATCCCCTTTTTAGGAAAGGTGGTGGAAAAGGTAGTCGCGCAGCAGCTTCAGAGGATCCGGGAGGAAACGGATTATCTGAACCCCCTTTAGTCAGGTTTCAGGATCAGTTATGGGACAGAACAGCATTGATCACACATTTAGATGATCTCTGGTGAGAGCGGGATTGGAGTAGTACATCCCCATCCTTGCTCTCCTTGATCTCTCAGCAGCTTTCGATACCATCAACCATGGTATCCTTTTGGGTCGGCTGCAGGAGTTGGGGCTGGGTGGCACAGTTCTGTGCGTAATCTGGGGGTCCTCCTGGACTCATGACTCCTGTTCGAAGAGCAGGTGACAGTTGTGGCTAGGAGAGCCTTTGCACAACTTTGTATTGTGCATCAGTTACGCCCCTTCCTCAATTGGGAGGCCCTCCACACAGTCACTCATGCCCTGGTCACCTCCCGTTTGGATTACTGTAATGCGCTCTACATGGGGCTACCCTTGAAGAATATCCGGCAGCTACAGCTGGGGCAGAATGCAGCGGCGCAGACAGTTCTGAATGCCCCTGGGGGGGCCATATAACACCACTGTTACACCAGCTGCATTGGTTGCCAGTTTGCTTCCGGGTCCAATTCAAGGTGTTGGTCATGACCTTTAAAGCCCTTCATGGCACAGGACCAGGTTATCTGAGGAGCTGTCTTGCTCCTGTTATATCAGCCTGCCCCACTTGGTCCAGCAGAAGGGGCATGTTGCAGACTCCACCAGTCAAGGAATTTTGACTGGTGGGATCTAAGAAGAGGGACTTTTCTGCCATGGCCCCCGCTTGTGGAACAACCTACCACCTGAGGTGTGGTGTGCCCCCACTCTCATGGTCTTCAGGAAGAGCATGAAATCTTGGCTATGCCAGATGGCCTGGGGGCCACATGAGGACTCACACCAGTGGAAGTGGCTTGTGGGGTAACTGATTTTACTCCCCCATCATCTTGAATGTTTTTAGTTTTTTATGTATAGGGCTTGTTTTTTGTAGTTCGACTTAATTAATTTTAATTAATTAATGGGGGTATTTATTTTTTAACTGTTTGTGGGCTTTACTTTCATTGTGAGTTGCCCAGAGTCACCCACTGGGGGAGATGGGCGGCATACAAATTTAAATAATAATAATAATAATAATAATAATAATAATAATAATAATAATAATAATAAAAAAATGGTAGCAAAGCTAACATATTTAGTACACAAACTCTGCAGCACCATGACTCAGGATATATGCTTGGTTCTGGCTTACAAAGCTGTGTGAACTCACCACTGTGCTTATCCAACAAACCATGGTTAAACAAATCATACTTTAGTGTGTTATAAACCCTGCCTTGGACAGTCAATTAAAGTAATTGTGGTATTAAAACTGGCAGGTTACATGATTCGTTCATCACCCTTCTCCATCCTAACTCTTCTTGCAGGATTGCAACCTCTTGAGTTGCATAAACTTTTGCAGGATTTAAATTTGAGTAGCATAGGAGTTAGGTAGGTTCTCTGATGCAATGCACCGTTATGCCATTCTGTTTTGTACGGTTGCTCTCAGCCATAGCACATGCCCTAAGGTTATCTTAGCTTACAGGTCAAAGGGAGGAAATATCCTCTTTCGGTCTGCTTCAGCCTGCTTCAGCTCCCATCATCGTACAATTTCAGACATGGCTGGGAAATGGGTAGCAGTTCCTGTTTACCACTTAAGGCACCATTATATTCTGTTGTATTGTATTCTCTGAAAAGTTTAAATTTGTAGCTTTTCAGTGTGTGTATGTATGTATGTATTTATTTATTTTAACCAATTTATATAGCCACCCATCTCACCACAGGCAACTCTGGGTGGTGTACTACAAAGCTAAAAGCTTTTAATAAATACATTCAAAATATAAAAAGCAAATAAGTGAGCCGCCTCACTAATTCCCCCATCCCCTTCACTAAAAGATACATTTTAGTGAAATATGGTAAAAGTATAATTGAGCAATTTGTACAATAAACTTCTAAAATAAACCAATAATATGATCCCTAAAGCAGATTTTTTTTTTGAAGACTTCCTTGTTTATTTCTCTTATTATTTTAGTATTGTTTGCTATCTTCCCATGGCTTTTTCATGATTACGTTAAGGCACTAATACTGTGTTTTCCATTAGTGGACTCAGGCTATAATGCATCTATAAAATCAACTCCATGCTCAATAAATGATGTTAGATTACTTATATCTGCAGCATTCCAAAATGTCATGCACCAAAAACTTTTATAATCTTGGCCATTCTTCTTGATGCAGTAAATTATATAGACAGATATAGATAGCCAAGCTCTACTCTGTCCAGTGTTTTAGAATCATAGGTAGTAATGCATGTTTATTATTGCTTCTTTGTTATCTACATGCAATAACTAAAGTATGTTAATATTTCTGAAAAGGTCTAGGCCAAACAAAGCTTATTTGCTGCTTTTGCAGTTAACATGCATGTAAACAAATATGGTTGAGAATTATTTGAGCTGCGATCCAGTGCATATAAAGGACAGCGGGTTGGGGAAGATATGGTGTGCGTCCATGCTAGTTTCATGCTAGATGTGCCATGCACCCACTCATTGAAATGACTCTGGGTGGTTTACAAGACAGTTAAAATCAATTAAAATTACAAGGTATGATACAATGCGTGCTTGGTGCATTATCACAATGTGGGTAACATGGTTTAAAATATGGTGTGCCTTCTGTATAGGTTTTTTTTTAACTGTGAGCAATTGCTATGTTATTCAATATTTAATTGTCATTAAATATTATGTAAAAGTGATTATCGCTTGCCACAGCTAAGTGTTGATTTTCATCCAGTCAGTCTCTTAAGACCATTGACTTTTAGGGACAGCAGGACGGCCATGCAATTAGGAGTTATAAAATAAATTAAACAGAATTTACCCTCTTCTGCAGGCATATCCACACTCACTATTGCTTTGTTTAATTTATGAAGCTGCTAATCCTAAATCAGGGTGAGGATTGGGACAGAAATTGTTGTTTTGTCATGCGTAATTATCCATAGCGGGCTGAAGACCCCATTTAATAAGGAGAAAAGGACAAATAAAAGAGGTGAAAAGAAATAAGAATTTAGTTATTTACTGACCTGATTTACATCCTACCTTTTTGTTTGAAAAGAACATTCCAAGTTGCATAAAATTTACTTTGTTAAGTTAATAACTAGATAGAAACTTGGAAAAGTAGTATATTTAAAATACATAATACTACTAAACATTATATACGTTGCAGCCAAAGATGGAGAAGCTCTATACAGACAGCAAAAACAAGACCAGGAGCTGACTGTGGCTCAGTTTATGAGCTTCTTACTGCAAAATTTAGGCTTAAATTGAAGAACATAGGGAAAACCACTAGACCACTCAGGTATGACTTAAATCATATTCCTTGTGAGTACACAGTGAAGGTAATGAATAGATTTAGGGGATTAGATTTGATAGACAGCCTGAAGAACTATGGACGGAGGTCTGTAACATTGTATAGGAGGCAGCAACTAAAACCATCCCAAAGAAAAAGAAATGCAAGAAAGCAAAATGGCTGTCTGATGAGGCTTTACAAATAGCTGTGGAAAGAACAAATGCAAAAAGCAAGGGTGAAAGGGAAAGATATAACCAACTGAATGCAGATTTCCAGAGAACAGCAAGGAGAGATAAGAAGGCCTTCTTAAATGAACAATGCAAAGAAATCGAGGAAAACAACAGAATGGGGAAGACTAGAGATCTCTTCAAGAAAATTGGAAATATCAAAGGAATGTTTAGTGCAAAGATGGGCATAATAAAGGACAAAAAAGGCAGGGACCTAACAGAAGCAGAAGAGATTAAGAAGAGGTGGCAAGAATACACAGAAGAACTATACAAGAAAGATCTTAATGTCCCTGATGCCCGTGCTGGTGTGGTCAATGACCTTGAGCCGGACATCCTAGAGAGCGAAGTCAAGTGGGCCTTAGGAAGCATTACTAACAACAAAGCTAGTGGAGATGACAGTATTCTGGCTGAGTTATTTAAAATACTACAAGATGATGCTGTTAAAGTGCTGCACTCAATATTCCAGCAGGTTTGGAAAATGCAACAGTGCCCACGGGATTGGAAAAGGTCAGTTTACGTTCCAATTCCAAAGAAGGGCAATGCCAAAGAATGCTCAAACTATCACACAGTTGCGCTCATTTCACATGCTAGCAAGGTTATGCTCAAAATCCTACAAGCTAGGCTTCTGCAGTATGTGAACCGAGAACTACCAGATGTACAAGCTGGGTTTCGAAGAGGCAGAGGAACTAGAGATCAAATTGCCAACATTCGCTGGATCATGGAGAAAGCACGAGAGTTCCAGAAAAAGTCTACTTCTGCTTCATTGACTATGCAAAAGCCTTCGATTATGTGGATCACAACAAACTGTGGCAAATTCTTAAAGAGAAGGGGTACCAGACCACCTTACCTGTCTCCTGAGAAATCTGTATGCGGGCCAAGAAGCAACAGTTAGAACCGGTCATGGAACAACTGATTGGTTCAAAATAGGGAAAGGAGTACGACAAGGCTGTATGCTGTCACCCTGCTTATTTAACTTATATGCAGAGTACATCATGAGAAATGCCAGGCTGGAAGAATCACAAGCTGGAATTAAGATTGCAGGGAGAAACATCAACAACCTCAGATATGCAGATGATACCACCCTAATGGCAGAAAGTGAAGAAGAACTAAAGAGCCTCATGATGAGGGTGAAAGAGGAGAGTGCGAAAGCTGGCTTGAAACTCAACATTAAAAAAAACTAAGATCATGGCATCTGGGCCCATTAATTCCTGGCAAATAGAAGGGGTAGAAATGGAAGCAGTAACAGACTTCATTTATTTGGGCTCCAAGATCACCGCAGACAGAGACTGCAGCCATGAAATGAAAAGACACTTGCTCCTTGGGAGGAAAGCTATGGCAAACCTAGACAGCATATTAAAAAGCAGAGACATTACCTTGCCGACAAAGATCCGCACAATCAAAGCTGTGGTTTTTCTAGTAGTAATGTATGGCTGTGAGAGCTGGACCATAAAGAAGGCTCAGCACTGAAGAATCGATACCTTTGAACTGTGATGCTGGAGAAGACTCTTAAGAGTCCCCTGAACTGCTAGGAGGTCAAACCAATCAATCTTAAAGGAAATCAACCCTGACTGCTCATTGGAAGGATTGATAATGAAGCTCAAGCTCAGATACTTTGGTCACCTAATGCAAAGAGAGGACTCTTTGGAAAAGACCCTGATGCTGGGAAAGATTGAAAGCAAAAGGAGAAAGGGACCGCAGGTTAGATAGCATCACTGAAGCAATGAGCATGAAACTGAGCAAACTCAGGGAGGCAGTGAAGGACAGGAAGGCCTGGCACGATATGGTTCATGGGGTCACGAAGAGTTGGACACAACTTAACAACTGAACAACAACTACTAAACATATTTCTCAAAAATGCCCAAATATAATCACCTTATGATGAAAATGGTTTATACTTTTTTAAAAAAAAAAAAATCAGGGAATCTTATGTCAGACTTTAAAAATCATGATAAAATATCCTAAATACTATACCAAAACAAAACTAGAAGTATGGTGGAAAAACTGTGCAGTGCAAAAATCTACAGATGTTAATTAAAAATCATTAATATTGATTAAATATGATTAAAACCCACTGATGTTAATTGGAATATCAAATAATATAGTTGATTTAGTCTAGTTTTGTGGTATATACTCCAAGTTCAAGTTGAAACATCAACTCATATTTTCTTTTTATACCTAAAAATATATATTTTTAAAAAATGCTCTTCAAGGTACTTATTTTCTCTTTTTCTGAATAAATGACTGTTCTGGACTTGTGTTCTGATTTTAAAGGAGGAGAGTTTAAAAATTGGATTCTTACAGAGATACAGAGGGGAAGTTGCATCTGAGAATGTAATTTAGGCTCAATTGCAGTTATTTTCTTCTAACAGGATATTCTGTTCCAGGGATATTAGAAGGACTAATCAAACATCTCAAGTTAGCCACAAATGAATAAGCAGAAGAATAAGCCAATTTTGGTGCAAGAGCAATTATTTACTGTTAGAAAGAGTCAGGCAGTAGATGGCCAAGAGTAAAAGATCAAATAAATTTAGACTTCCAAAGATAGAATAACTAGATGCAAACTTAATTTCTACCAGTCTGCTCAGACAGCCCTGTGTTGTTTACGCCCTGAATTGCCAAGCCCCACACAGACTCAGTCTGTGTGTGAGAGCCAGGGTGGTGTAGGGATTAAGGAGTTCTGTGTCCTGAGAAGTTCACTGGGTGACTGGGTCAGTCACTGTCACCCAGCCCAAAGTACCTCACAGCGTGGTTGTGGGGGCAGGGAGGGAGAAGAGAACCCTTGGTCTCTCTCCCTGTGCTCCTGAAGGGAAGGCAGAATATAAGTCAAATAAATAAACTCACAGCTGTCTCCCATCACTCCCAAACTTCTACATTGTGGTACCATCACACTATCCAGTTTAGCAATTACAATTTTGACTTAAATTTTGCTGAGGTGGTTGGAAGAGTTTCTGGTTCAAGTGGTATACCAAGGCTGGGTCTTCAGGAGAAGGTTTTCCACCTTTCACTTGTTCTTCCTCCTCTTCTGACTCTGAACTTCTTTATTGGAAGAAGATTAGAACAGAAACTCATACAGAGGCACAGCAGACTGTTGCCTTTGGGGATATGCCATTTTGACTTAACATTTGAGCTAACAAGAGATGCATTATCTTTTATATCCATTTAGAAATTACTACATTAATCAAATATGACATATTCAGGAAGTTTTTAATAAGAGAGAAGACTAATGCTCTTATGTGGTTAATAAATAGTTCTTCTAAAATCTTTAAAGTTTGCAGGCCTGAAATAAATTAATTTAATAAACTGAGTCAAAATATACATGTATTTAAATGCATATCTATATATAGGTAGATGTGGTTAAATTAGAAGTTGTGAGCCCCTGATCTGGCTCTGGAGCATACCTCATGCAAAATAAAAGTTTAATCTTTCCTGCTACTATATGTTCCTGAAAAAGACTACTCTATCTACATACATGTGCACAGCTACTATTAGCATCAAGAAGGAAATTGGATTGTACTAAAAACTGGTCCAGCTAGATGTATGGGCTGGTATCCTGAGCTGACTTTCCATGAGTGAAAATGTCCTTTCTATTTTCAAAAAATAATGTGACCAGTAGAGATTTATGCAGATGCTCACAGAAGTCCTTCAACCCCTTGGAGCAGATTTTCAGAGAATAGAAAGGCTTGTGGAGGAATGGAAATTCAATAAAACAAAATAAATTCTATCTCCCTTTTCTCCCAGCACCAGTATCTGTTCATAGAAATGTAGAACCTGAATTATCATTTTGGAGAATACATAAAAGTTACAGTGATAGAATATAAAGAAAAGAATGAAATAACAAATAAAACTGCTATTGCTGTCATAGTTGTTCTTCAAGAGTAGCTGTTTATTGTTAATGCAGAATATGAATACAGATGAAAATCCTGCGTTGTTACCTTATTATTTCCAGGCTGGCTGTTTCATCTCTACACTTTCCCTCTCACATTATGTTTTCTGGTTTCAGTTGCTTAGTCAGTGCTGTTGACATCATAACCAGTGTTTATGTAGAAGCCAGAAGCAAGAGATAACCTAAATCCTTGCCAAAGCAATTTTAAAATAGTGTTGATTTCAACTGTTTCTACAATTTACTGAGCTTATCTGGCATGTATGTCAGATAAATTGAACACATATAACACATCTGTTCTACTACTAGATATGGCTTTTAAAATATAAAAACCAGGCAATAATCAAAATGTAAGTACCTGAGCCTCCAAAGTCATATTTTTTAAAAAAAGCTTGGAGCTTTGACCAAGACTCCCCCTGCCCTTCCAGAAATACAATGCTTAAAAAGTATTTGGAGATGAATTGCTTCATGGTATGCTTTGAACAACATAGTTGAGAAGCATGCTAAATATATAGCAATAGGTTGTATCCAGTGTAGCATGGAGATGCTCAAGCAACCCTAGTCAAAAGGCCCTCAGGAAAGGCCTGAGGAGTGAAATGGTGAGAACCACAGTGGGAGAGAAGAATTAGAATAGAGAAGTTTGTAATGTAAGTGTATTCTGGTGTGGTGAGTATAGATGCTTAAGACAGCAGTTTGGGGAAAGTGACACTGAGTCATCAGTAAGTAGGAAAGGAAGGGAACATAGTACAATACTGTAGAAAGTAAACCTTTTTAGGCTTGGATCAGAATTACAAACAGATCAAATTGTATTGTTATCAGATTTTATTCAAAACTTTGATATAGGATCAGGTTTTGGACTATAGCTTGGAAGAACAGGACTGAACATGCCACTCAGCCAATACATTACTAGAGACACCTCAGGCCAGTCACTTACTCTCAGCTACCCCTAACCTAGCCTTTTTTGAAGCGTGGTTGTGAAAATAAAATGG
Source organism: Liasis olivaceus (assembly GCA_030867105.1). NCBI lineage: Eukaryota > Metazoa > Chordata > Lepidosauria > Squamata > Pythonidae > Liasis > Liasis olivaceus. The sequence continues at coordinate 206,357,527 of CM061348.1, forward strand.
AATAGCCTACAACTCTGTTATCTGCCTTAAGCTCTAAGTAGGAAGGCTAGTGTATGTAAAGCTTTAAGTAAATAAATAAAAGAAATGCAGTTCCCTCAGATGATTTCTGCTGATCACCAGGAAAATCCTAGCATTTCCCAACATTGAAGAATCTGTTCTGAAAACAACCCTCTGAACTCAACTAACCACTCAAGTGCTTGGGGGTTACTACCTCTTTTAGTTAAACTTCCAGCTAATTCTGTCATCTGGGTGAAGTTTGAGAAAATCAAAGTGACTCTTACCAGATACGCTACAAGAAAGTGACTCAAACTTTACATCACTTCCATGATAGTAGGGGGATGAGTGTCAAATTACAGAGCCCCAGAGCCACAACTATACAACGAGGAACAAATGAAAGAAAGGCTGGATCATTTTATATCAATGTACATCTTAACTCCTATGGTTCAACTGACCTTTCCCGTTCTAACTGTTCTTTTCCAGAAAAAAGAGAAAATCTTATTTTTAAATTCAGGCTCCACACTTTAATCCTATAATATTTATTTATTTATTTATTTATTTTATTACATTTGTCCCCGCCCATCTCCCCCAATGGGGGACTCTGGGTGGCTCACAACTAATTAAAAACAATAAATATACAATTAAAAGCCTATATACACAGTTACAAAAGATGAAGGAAAAAATCCAGGAGGCCGATGGTTCAGGGCAGCAACACCAGGCCTCTAAGGGGCTAGCCAACCCCACACTTGATGACTTCCCTCCCTACCCCAGGCCAGATGGCAGAGCCAGGTCTTCAAATCCCTCCGAAAGGCCAGGAGTGGGGGCCAATCTCACCTCCGGGGGCAAGATATTCCAAAGGGCGGGGGCTACAGCAGAGAAGGCCCGCCTTCTGGACCCTGCTAGTCAGAGCTCTTTTGCCGAGGGGATCCGGAGTGTGCCCCCTCTGTGTGATCGGGTGGGATGGGTTGAAGTCATGGGGAAGAGGCAGTCCCTCAGGTAACCTGATCCCATGCCATGTAGGGCTTTAAAGGTGATAACCAACAGTACTCAAGACATACAACAATAGAGCAAAGGATAAATCACAACAATAAAATAAATGCAATTGCAGGTAGTCCTCATTTAGCGACTGACTTGGTTAGCAACCTTCACAGTTATGATGGTGATGAAAAAGTAACTTTGCAACCAGTCCTCACATTTATGACCTTTGCAGGTCTGTAAAGCAAAGGAAAGCTAAAGTTAGTTCATAGGCACAGCTGCAGTTTCACATAGCAACCACTTTGCTTAATGATGAAGTTACCAGTCCCAATTGTGATCACTAAATGGGAACTACCTGTAAAATCAACCAGGCAGGTTCATAGTGGGAGAGGCAGTCCCTCAGATACTTTTCAAAGGTATCCCACATAAAGCAATTACAGTAGTCAAGACTGATTATAATCAAAGCATGGATATCTGTGTCAAAGTCTGACCAGCTCACGAATGTCACAACTGGTGTACTAGCCAATGATAGAAACACATTCCTTGATGCAGGCTCCACCTGCAAATATAATGACAAGCAATGAGGAAAGAGCGCCGTCAAACTGAAAGCCTGCTCTTTCTGGGGTACTATAAGACCATATAAAACAGGCTTCACCTCAGTGGCCAAGTCCAGTTTAGTCCCTATCAGCAGCATCTCTGTGTTGTCTGGAATTAATTTCAGTGTATTCTCTTTCATCCAACATGTTACTGAGATCAGGCACATTCAGTGGTACTGATTGCCTCTTTGGAGTTAGATTATAGGGAGCAATAGAACTGGTTGGCATCAGCATACTGATAGAATTCCACTCTAAGGCTCTAAATCACCTACCCTAGTGATCTCACGCAGCGTAAGGAAGAAGGTAGAACCCTATGGGATACCATCAGCCAAAGATCTAGTGTTGGACAGATGTCTCTCAGCACTACCTTGTGAATATGTCCCAACAGGAAGGATTGGAACCTTTTGAATGTAACACAACAAAAAGGACCAGAACCATTGCCAGACAGTGCCCCCAATTCATTCATTCATTCATTCATTCATTCATTCATTCATTCATTCATTCTTTTCTTTTTTTTCTTTTTTCTTTTTTCTTTTCTCTTTTCTCTTTTCTCTCTTTTTCTTTTCTTTCTTCCAATTTGTATAGCCACCCATGTATCTAAAAAAGCTCTGGATGGTGAAAAAGCAAAAACAAGGCAAATATAAAACTTTCCATTAAAACCAAACAAAAACAAAGCAATTTGAGGTCCAGTACAATAGCCATAGTCACCAATCACATGCTCCCATTGTTAATATCCCAGCCCCTGGTCCAGGGAAAGAGCCAGGTTTTCATGGCCTTCCAAAAAGCCAACAGAGTTGAGGCCATCCAGATCTGGGGGGTGGGGTGGGGGAGACTTACATACAGCAGGTGCCATGACAGAGAAGTCACACTTCCTGCAGCCCACTAGGTGTCACCGTTTTACCAAGGGTACACAAGGCATGCCCACTCTGCCAGATCTCTTGGGACAGATGGCCCACCTTGGCTGTCCCCTTGACTTCTCTAGTTACATAGCAGTCTGAAAGGAAAGCAGGCCAACCAAGAGCCTATCCTTATTTCCTTGCTATAGCTAGATTGCAGCCTCTCATCATACCTTTATTTCTCAGTTTCTACACCTATATTTCCTCCCCCAGGTCATTATCCATTTTCCCCCATTTCCCCAACACATCTCATAACATCAAGCCAGAATTAATCAAACCATATTGAAATAACTCTTCTGTTGTTAGAACCCCAGTTTTATCCTGATGCTCATACATTAAGACAAACATGATGATCCACTTAAAATATGACCCTAAGATATTCCCTTCGATATTTCTTTTATGCCAAGTAAGATATGATAGAATCACTGCAGAACAGCTTCAGATGGGCAGAACTTCAAAAGTTCTCTCTTTCTGCAATGAGAGTTGACTGGGCAGTTGCTATTTTCCCAGCTTCCCTCAAAGTGGTAGTTGAACTTTCCAAGATTCTCTTAAAATGGTCACTGGGCTATTCCCAGTGCAGTTTTGTAACACAGATGATCTTGAACATGACATTCATCTTGAATTGGGTCAGTTTATTACTGGCTCTTTTACAGATCTGTGGTTGACAGAGATTAGAAACCCTAGACTGTTCATGAGGAAATATGGTAAGAACAGAAAGATATGACTGATGAATACAATGATTTTCATTTGAGCTACAGGATCAGAAAAACTGTTTTGAATTTTTTAAAATGCCTGCTGAAGAGATCTTAGCCACTTTCCATTTGTACCTCCTATATGCAGGAATATGAGATATTTTGTGAATCTTTTGCATTTCTGCTCTTTTGCATACTGACAGTCATTTTAGATTAATTTGAGACTGAAAGTCTATAGAGATAAGACACTTTATCATTACAGTGACATTTCAGGAGCTTTGGGGGCAGTCACAATGGATTAGGCAAAATACCATCTCAGCAAAGATCTGTTCTGTGCACAAGTATGCACTTCAGAGCATGACATTTGGGTCATGCAGCTGGATGTACTTCATATAAGTCACTACCAGATGTGCTGGCTCAGCAGCTAAATTGCAGAAGTAGAGACCTTAAAGGCAAGAGAGAAAATGGATACCTTCAATCTACAACTTAATTCTTTATTAATTTGCCTGCTTAAAAATGGATGAAAGGAAGCATTATCTACGTTAACAAAATATCCAGCGTAAACTTGCACATTAAGATGATTGGTATATCACCCATTCATCCACGTTTTAAAAATCATATTAAAATCCACCCCTCCCCTCACGCCATTCCCACAAATCCAAACAAATATTTTGCTTTCTGAAGAGGAGAGCCTGTTAACTGAATGGCCAGTTAACTGGATCACCCATGTTGAACCAACATTACCAATGACTTACCTATTGAACTTACTCTGGGCAGAAAAGAGTTGTGAGAGCTGGTTCTCATCTGATAAGAAGTCTTGTTGACTGTTTTGGCAACAGCTACTAGAGAAAAGCCTCTTCCCCTTTACATAGAAAAGGAATAAGAAAAAGAGCCTACATCTTATTACCTTAAATTGCCTATATATAGATTTCTTGTTTCAAAGTAGAGGACTGGCATTTCATATTTTGCCACTTTAACTTCCTTGATAAATCTTACTAATCGAGTTCTGAGAGAATTGTTCTTGGGATTAACTACTTTCAGTCAAGGCTACTACCAGAGGCCTGATAGAGGGATGGAAATTGAATAAATCGTCATCATCATCTGGTTAAATATCATTCAAGTGTAGGGTCATTGAGAAAGTTGATAAACAATTTTATGATTTATTCCCTAGGAAAAACAAGAGCAACCACCTCCTAAGAGGCTATCTTATGTCAGACTTCAGCTTCAGAGAGAAGGGAAAGAATCAACGTATAGCAATAGATTAAGGCAGAACATTTATCTCTGCATATTTTCTGAAACCCAGCATTTTGTAACAGAGCCTATTTGGTGTAGCGGTTAAGCCATCAGCTAGAAACTGGGAGACCATGAGCTCTAGTCCTGCTTTTGGTACAAAGCCAGCTGGGTGACTTTGGGCCAGTCATACCCTCTCAGCCCTAAGAAGCAGGCAAAGGCAAACCACTTCTGAAATCTTCCCAAGAAAACTGCAGGGACTAGTCCAGGCAGCTGCCAGGAGTCAACATTGACTTGAAGGCACAGACACACAATGTAAAATAGTTAAAATAGATTGCCCTTAATAGGATTTATTTAGAATTGTGTGTATGTGTATGTTCTTGTTTTTTCTTTTTTCATTCTCCAAATAATTCCTTTTTTACATCTGGAAATTTGGCTGTATTGTTTTAAAAAAGATTTTTTAATCAAAAGCTTGCATAAAAGGCTACATGTTTGCACAATAGCACTTTGTGATACAGCTGATAAGTTGACTTGGCAGCAGTTTACTTCACTGGATGAAGAGAAGACTTTCAATATGGTTCAGTTTAAATTTCTAAATCATGTCTTAGCTAAATAGGGGTTCCTCTTATTTTTTATAAATTGGATCAAAATATATTCAAATCCATTAGCTGGGGAATTATTTTATAATATTAATTATCGATGTGAATATTATCAATACTGATTATTAAGTTAAATTGTTTCTTCACCCATTAAGATGCTCTAAGGAACATGTCATGAATGTCTTCTATCTTCCTATCATATTTAATTTGACTTTGGAGTCCTTGGCATATTTTATCAGACAGTTGACGGTTTTTATGGGTATTAAGATGGCTGATTATTATATGTTGATAATGTTTCATGCATTTTTTATAATTACCTGTGTTCTTTACCACAAGTTATGGATATAAAACAACAGTTTGATATCAGATTGTTTTTTTAAAGATGGCAATACATTGTAACGGGCTGTGAGAATAACCTTGAGGAACAGGAAGAAGAGCCGCAACCAAGACAACGATCAGATAAGAGAAATCTGAGTTCAAACCTAGAATGTAATTTGAGAAAATGTCTCAGACATGACCCTCCCTAGTTCTCTTGAATATAAAGGCAGGGAGGGGAGAGGCACATTCAGACTTGCAAGATTCTGTTATTGTAACTTTATAATACAAGTAGTATTACCATTAATAACTTTGGTTCCCTGGTCTGGACTACCTTGAAAGGCAACATGTATGTGGAGGGAATTTAAAATGGGCAGTAGGGCTAATGGCATAACTGAGAATTAGAAAGGTATTTTTCTTGGCAGATATGCATAGAAGATTAATTATATTGATTGGAAAGGGTTGGCTTGGAACAAAAGTGGAGGATGAGTGAGAAAGAACAGAAAAAAGCAGATGGATTCATGGAGACTGGGAAGAACAAACCCAAGAAGACTGGATAAGGAAGCCAAAGATCCCCTGATTGGCAGTGAGCCAGGAGCAGATGGTGGTTTGTGGTTGCCTTAGTGCAGAAACCTTGGGGATACTGGAGGCTGACACTGGCTGCAGAGGAGTGGCTGGTGATTGTGCTGAGGAGATCTTTTGCAACAGAAGCAGAATCCAATCCCTGATGGACAAAGTCCCAGTGGTCTGAGCTGCTGGAGTTGCAACCCAGAACAAGGACAAAACCTTGCAGAGTAGCAGCTAGAAAACAAGACACCCCCATTGCACGGTTATTTAGAGACAAACAACTATGGAGACAGAAACAGAGGAGTATCAAGAGTTCTGCCTTGAATATAATAAACCAGATGGAGAGAACCTGGTTTGAGACAGAAGGATATGCTAATTGTGGTTTGGACTGAGAGAAAGGAGTTGGTGATTTGACTTATCTTCTGGGTAAGAGATAGAAGGGGGAGTGGAGTTGTCTCCAGAAATGAGAGTCCCTAGAGGGAAAGTGTTACTGCATTCAAATTCAAGTAAAAGTGGAGTCTGGAAGGAGGACAATTTTAGGTAAGAAGGAGGTATAGTTTGTGATTGGAATGTGGTAGGTGGGAATGGTAGTTGAGAAGTGACATAGTTGAAGAGGCCACAGAGTGAAAGAGTGTTTATTAGGTTGGATGTCAGAGGAGGTGATGATTGTATTAGTTGTCCTGTATGAATTATATTGTGGATGAAGGAGTGGAGAGGGTTGAAGGGGGCTAGAAGGAGGCTCAATGAGATAACATTGAGGTGGTAACATGTAGAGGGAGATGGTGTAGTAGTTAAGGTGCTGGACTAGAAACTGGGAAACTATGAATTCTAGTCCTCCCTTAGGTATGAAAGCTGGCTGGGTGAGTTGGGGTCAGTCCCTCTCTTTCAGCCCAACCCACCTCACAGGATTGTTGTTGTGGGGAAGGTAGGAGGTGGGAGCATCATGTATGCCACCTTCATTTACACAAAATAAAGGGGAGAGGAGGAGAAGGTAGAGGTAGAGAGTGGGTCAGGACTGGAGAGGGACTGGAAATCTTAAGTTCATTTCTGCTTCTGGCCCTCCCACTTGTCTTCAGATCTCACACAGTGGAGGTTTAGAGAGCCTTAGACTCAGGCTGGTGCTGTTAATCTGTAATAAGAACTCATTCATGATTTGACTATAGGCAAGATGGCAGATCTGGCAGGTGTCACTGAGTCCTCGATGTATGACAAGGAGGGAGTACCCATCTCAGAGATATTCCCATCTGGGCTTTAGGTGCTGCACCAGCTGCAACACCATAGTGGGAGTGGAATTGCTGTGATTGGTGTTGGAATGCCCCAAACCTTTGGTTGTGGGGGACTTCAGCTTATCTTCTCTGGTGGGAAGGCAGCCCAGAAGTTCATGACCACAGTGAATACCATGGGCTTGTCCCAGGTGATCAGGGGCCCAGCCCACATAGAAGGCCACACTCATTGGACCAGATTTAGAGCAGAGAAGCAGAGGGGACATTATTTGAAGGTTAGGACATTTCTGTCTGTTCTTTGTCATGGTCAAATAACTCTTCCCTCCTTGGAGTTTTATGATGCCACAAGTCTGTGCAGGGAGAACGGACCATTTTGCTTGATCCACTAGGCATTTAATGGATTCCTTGGATTTTCAAAGGGCATTTGGGGAATTTCCTGAAGTTCTGATGTCACTTCTTTAGAGATGAATGAGATGAGGTGGCAGAAGAGATACCTAGAGCTGTTGTGAAGAGTTTGCACAAAATCTGGAGAATAAAACTACTCAAATTCCTTTGGAGCTGGATACCAAATCTAGCCAAGATGATAGAGATCTAATCTTATGAGGCTATCTGAGATTGGTTTGAACTTGTGGATCCTGAAGAAGTGGACAGGATTATCTGTGTTGTTATTGCAGCCACGTTTGGACTGGACCTTTGCCCTAGCTGGCTAGTGAAAGCTGCCAGGGTTTATAGAAGGCTGGGTCTGGGTAGTAGTGAATACATCCTTGAAGTAGGCGCATTTACTTCCTTCACTGGAAGAGGCGGTGGTGTGCCACTTTCCCAAGAAGCTGTTGCTCAATCCAATTATTCTGAACAACTATTTTCCTGTTTTTGACAAACTCAATGCAGTTGGACTAGATCAATGTTTCTCAACCTTAGCAACTTTAAGATGTGTGGACTTCAACTCTCAGAATTCCCTAGGAAGCAAGAACTATGCAGATTTGAATCTGAAAAATCTTGGAAACTAAGAAAATTTCCCATCCTCATTTATAGTGAGTTAATTAAAGTAGAGTTTCTTTAAATGATTTAAAACACTTCTTCCCAGGTTTCCTGTCACCTGGGCTAAGTTGCCACTTATGAAATTAAGTTACCAGTTGATTCACACTCTATCTCTTTATTATTTAGGCTTCTTCTTGCTTCCATTCCTTTCCCAGCCTCCTCACAATCTCTTACAGTTTTCAACTATAACTTTTTAGGGAAGGTTTGTTTATTATCTGAATCCTGACCAGTAAGGATAAGGGCCTGAATACGATATGGAAACTACAGTGGTCACCTTGTTAGATAATCATTGACAGGACCAGGATAGAGATAGTATGGACCTCCTAGTCCTGCTGGTTCTTTCAGTGGCCTTTGATACCATCAACCATAGTAGTCTTCTGGACCAGCTGCGAGAGTCGTGAATGAGGAACACTGTTCTGTAGTGGTTCTCCTCCTTCTCCTGCTGCTTCAGTGGCCTGTGTTCCAGTTGATGGTGGTGGGGAAGGGGGAGGAGAAGTCAAGCCCTAGGGCCGTCTGCTATGGAATGCCACAGCTCTCAGCCTCTTCACTTTTGCTGTGTAACATCAACATGAAGCTATTGGGTGAGTTATCAAAATTATGCAGATAATATCAATCATAATCTCTGTCCTGGTTAGTCAGGGTATCTTGACTGGTGCCTGGAGGTTGTTAGGAACTGAATGGGAAAAATGGGCTTAGACAGAGTATGACAGAGTGGCTGTGGATTCAAAGGCCAACTGGATCTGAATATTGTACATCTGGATGAGGTCATAGTTTTCCAGATGGAGTTTACAGTGCTGTGGGAATGCCATCTACAGAGACCCTGTAGTTGGGCCTTCTCAATGATGGCTGCCCTTCTGTAAGACAGCTTGCCCCTGATACCTGGGCCACCCCATCTCTATTGGGTTTCCAAAGAACTTTGAAGACATTTGGGGCAATGAAGACATTTCATCATTGGAGACCCTTCATTTGTGCATTATGAGAATTAACCTATCTCATAAAGAGGCATGTTTAACTAAATAAACAAAAACCAAACAGACATTCTCTTAATTAGAATCAATCTAATATACTTCCAACAGGATTTAATGTTTCTTTGGAAATGTGTGAAGGTTGAAGTTTTACATGTTGCTTGAATTCGTTTCAATATCTTAGATTAATTATCCCAAGGAATATTCCCCTGTTTAAAGAGATAAATATTTAAAATTGTTTATCTCAGATTAGTATTGATTTTAATAGATGGTTAAAATGCCTATGGGAAAGAATAAAAGTTATTAATAAGGATGTCACTTCAATATTACTGCATATTCTTAGATGGATTCCTATATTAATATCTGCCTGATATTTTTAACGTATTGATAAGAAACTGAGAATAGTTTTTTATGAGATGGACAGACTCCCAGATTTTTTTAAATCAAAACTACAACCTCTTTATAAAGACTACAGGTGGTCCCTGGGTTAAGAATGCCCCATAGTTAAGAATGGAGCCTATTGTAACAAAAATTCAAGTTAAATACACAATGATTTGAGTTAAATATACAATGGTTCAAGTTTATTACACAATACTACTTATTTATTTATTTTATTTATTTATTTATTAAATTTTTCAACCGCCCATCTCCCTCCAATGGGGGAACTCTGGGCAATTCACAACAAACATTAAAAACATAAATATATATAAATACATAAAACATTAATTAAAAAGATTACTAAAAAGGAGAAGGAGAGTCCAAGAGGATGAAAAGTCTGAGGCTGAAGACAGAAGGCCTCTATGGGACTAGCATATACAGTATATATTATATACTGTATTATATATATATGGATTATACATATACATTATACAGGATTATGCAATAATCCTGTTCCGGCTTATATACAAATTTGACTTAAGGACAGACCTTGGGAACGGAACTTGTTCTTAAACAGGGGACTACCTGTATTTTAGCTTTGCAGATTTTCTCTTTTGTTATTGGGCTTATATTTTAAACTTTGTCTCTTTGTGGAAGGAAAAATGATTTTATTTTCATAGAAATACAGCTTGATTATAATAGGCTACCATATTTCTTTTTTTATCAGGGCACTCTTAGAAGAATGAGGAGCACATCTATTTCCATTTTGTAAATGTATTCTGCCACATAAAGTAGGTTTTGGAAGAAATCACGGGTGCCTGGGTCATTTTTCTGCTCAGTCATTCTGCCCTATCATAGGAAAGCCAGAACTCATGCCTTGGAATTAGACTCACTCCAAAACTTGTGATTTCCCCCCTCTTTATTAAATGTAGGCAAAGACATTATAAAAAGTAATTGTTCTATAGCCTCATTTTAGGGAATTCACTCAACTTCTAATTGGATAATTGAATTCAGCTTACCTATAGTTCTTCTTGATGTTTAAACATGGTATTCTTGCTTCCTGAAATACTCTGGGACAATGACTACAATTTAACATTGCTAAGTAACTACAGTGTTTCATCTGAAGCTATTACTGCATTACATGAGGCTGGGGTAATCTCCCCATAGTTACTTTGCTCTGTCTAGTACATCCAGCTGCTTTGAGGGTGCTGTTGTTTTTCAAACTTGAGCTTTATAAGGTAACTTCTCATAGTAAATAATGTGGCTGACTCCTTGTGCTGCAGATTGTGGAAGTGTGAAATGTTGTATGTCAGCAGGAAAAGAAAAACAAAACCAGGGGTGGCAAAGAGGAATTTGGCCAGCTTGAGCTCCTTATGACTAATAAAGTCTGGAGGAGGCACAGCTTGAATCCAGAGCAGAACTCTTATTTTGAAGGGAGGGAGGGAGTATATACTGCAACAGACCCTACATCTAATCCTAACATGATTTGCAAGCAACTTCTTTAAAATTTGCTTATTTTGGAAGGGATACTTGCAAAGAGCACATCCATGATAATCAGTTCTTGCAAACTCATCTTAGTTGCTGATGAACTGTTGAAAACACATTTCCTGAGCAAATAAACACATTTACAATTAATTTGGATCAAATAATAGGAAACTATTAAGGCAATTAAAATTTGACAACCTCAAATTCTCCTTTTACTTTCCCTTCTGCTTCTTCTCTTTTTTCTCAAAAAAACCTGAATCTGGAATGGTGATAAAGATGCTCTGCAAGTGGAATTGGGGAGGAAGTTGATGAAATTCTCTTGTCTTTTACATCATTATCGAGCTTTTAAGTATAATGTCAGTTTCCTTGTTGCAAACTGGAATTCCCCTGTACTACTTAAGAAAGTGGTATGGGAACAGGCAGTGATAAAAAGGAGGCAATGATTCTTTGGATGGCTATGGCTGATGGAGAAGGTTGAAAGCTGGAGGAAATATGCTTGCATAGGGATTTGACTGCACTGACAGATAATAGCATTGCACCTTTGTCATGTATGTCAAGGTTCTTCAACCTTGGCAACTGTAAGACAGGTGGACTTCAACTTCCAGAATTCCCCAGCCAGCAAGACTGACTGGGGAATTCTGGGAGTTGAAGTCCACCCATCTTGAAGTTGCCAAGGTTGAGGAACCCTGCTTTATGTCATTTTTGCTAATGTAAGGCCTGTACTCCTTCCCTTTTCTTTCTCCTTTTCTCCCCCCTGCCCCACCAAGGCAGGAAATGACTTTCTTCTGTGTTAGCAATGAACAATTTGGTTTTGCTGATCATACTGATATTTAATCAGTGTTTGGTAGTAATGGGTGGTGGTACTTCTTTTGTGAAAGTTGCATTAATTTTCTGTGGTTGTAATGATCTTTCTCTTTTCCTGGCCAGCCATGCTATCAAGTCGTTTCTTTAATGGATGTTGCACATCTAACCCTTAACAGCTGGAAGAAAAATGGTTTTGCTAATAGCCAATGCAAGACTAAGCTTTGCATTTAAAGTAGATCTGAAAAATTAAGTAGTGGAAGAAGCATTAGACCCTAAATAACACCAAGCCCATCACCAATAGTTGTACATTTTTAAGTCACATTAAAGCATAAGTTCAACTATGTTTGGGTAATAATTAAAAAAAAATCTTGGTAGCTAAAGCTAGAAATTCATGCCCATTCTCTATCTCCAAAGTTGTTACTTAATGTTTGTTTGGGAAAACATAATAAATGTTTAATAAAAGGAACTGTATTTGCATGGAAAATAAGACTTTTTTAATGTTACCTTGAAGCTCAGCTATTTAGAATATATTTTTCATTGTTAGATTAAAAAAATTTACTAGATCATTATGTTCCAAGAGAAACACATGGTACCTAGAAGCTGGTAATGACAACTTTGCAAATGACAAGCCCTAAATTTAAACCTTTTGGCCTATCTGTAACACAGCCTTCCTCAAACTGATGTCTTCCAGATATATTGAACTTCAACTCTTACTGTGTCCAGCTAGGATGTTAAAGGCCACTTGGAAGATGCCAGCAGAAGATTAGCAGCAGAATTCTTATACAAAATCTAAGAAAGATATATCAAAATTTGCAGGAAATAAACAATATGAAACCAGAATTTATCTTTCTTAGAACTGTCAGAATTAGTTCCTTTGCCTACTTTGATGAAAAAGTATGATTAGAATTTCTTCACAAATAAATCTTAAAGAAAATTTGCCATGTGAACAATGTTAAATTATCACTATGACAACTCAGAAAACAGAAGATTCAGTTATGAAGATAACTACAATTGCCTGCCCTTAAATTTATTCTTATTGGAAAAGAGTTTGTGTGGTAACCTTCTATTAACATGAAAAACTCTAGTGTCATAGCTGTAAGTGTCAAGAAATAGAAAGCAGTACTGTAGTCAACTCTGAAAATGCTCTGTTACAATTCCCAAAGATTTCCAGACACTTTTCATGGGGCATTAACAAAAGACTAAAGAATAACAATAATTTATACAAATATTTTGAAAATGTGCACCATATCATGGGAATAATATGAACTGTCCTCCTTTTCCAAGATAAAGCTGTAGGTAAGATATTTGTGGGGTGAGGGTTCATCCTATTTGAAGAATAAAAACAAGAATGCAGTTTAACATTCTTCTATATAATTTCTGTTAAAAGAAGTGAAAGGCATGTAAGCAGTGCGATTTGCGCTTTCAGAGAAAACTAATCTTGATTTACATAGAATTCAGTATGTATGTATGTATGTATGTATGTATGTATGTATTTTCGTTCTCCAAATTAAAGTATGTGGTCTCTTCTTGTCTCTTTTAACATGTTTTGGTAATCAAAAAAAGAATAATGAAAAGGAAGGTGGAAAGGTAGTAACAGCCTAAGAAGAGAGAAATTCATTTCTCTGACTACTTTTATGCAAAAAAAAGTACACATCCCAATATTTTTAGTAAAGGACTACTGTGACAAATCTGAAAGAAAGTGTTTGAGTGATTTGATCTGATAAAAAAATGGATATGTTTCGTTAATGGTACAACTAAATGAATCTTCAGAGGGGAAAAGATGAAGAATGCAAATTTCTTCAGATTGCAGAGAAGGCAAACATCGTGTCAGAAGTTAAGCATCATTCTCTCTGATTTCAGTGGGCTGATGAGATTTGAGCTCTCAGAACCCAATAATTGAAGTGCTGCAACCATTAACGGTGGTGGTTCAGCACTTACCTGCTGTAAAAAATAATAACCCTGATAAAAAGCATGCTGTCTTTTGCTGATGGGCTAAAGTTGCTTATTCAATATTTATGTCAGAAACAATCCAAATATGTTGCCTCCCAAAAATACATTTTAAATGCTATGATGAATGCGAAGGCAAATTTTGAAAGCAGGATGAATGGGTTTATCAGCCTGTTTGTTATATTTGTAGTCTTCTCAATAATACCAGTAATAGCAACAGTTATTTTACAGTAATGGAAATGGGCTTTGCAGCCAACTTTGAAAGATCCTTGCAAAGCCTTCACTTAATATGCCCTTCAGAGGCAAATCCTTTCCCTAAGATTTTGTCAAAACTTCCTTAATCTGAATTTATGACAATTCCTGGTTTTCTTCAGTCTCTCTCCAAAGCCTTCAAAATACTCTACACACCATTTACATCTTTTCTTTGACATCCTGATGGTAGCGCAGTGCTCAGATCCGTACTGCCTTCTGTGATAAAGAATATTTTGCATTGTTGTATTTTCTGCCTTCTGTGTTTGAATACGGAACTTTGTGCCTTTTGCTGCAACATCCAGGACCGGCTGGACCATTAGATAGAGTGAAGCAATTCTGCCTTTTCCTAGGGTGACAGCTGCTGTAGGCAGGGAGAAGCAGCAAGATGTTGGATTGTTCTGTGCCCAACTGTGCACCTAAGGACACTACTTCTCCTCATCCTGCAGCCCTCTTACTAATATTGAAGAAAACCTCCCACCAGTCTGGTCAGCATTTATATATAAAATTGGATTAGGGTGTCATCTTGTCCTCTGTCTCAGTCAGCAAAATGTTTGAGATAATCCAAGTCACTTTCAAAGTATCTGTTCACCAGGTTCTCCTTCTTCTGATTTGCCCTGATTACATCCTTATGAATTACGTAGGATAAAGGAAGATAATAGATCAAATCCAGGACCAGTGGATTTCATGGTTGATCAAGGATTTGAACCTGATTCCCCTGACTTCTAGTCCAGCAGTCTGTTGGTGTCAGGCCCAGCCCAAGAACAACAATGAAACAGTCCAGTCTAGTCCAGTTCCTTTATTAGCTTACACCTTATAGACAGAATCTTGCCAAACTAACTCTGTACTACAGCAACTAGTGGAAATACCCTGGGAGATTCTAGGGGCTATCCTGAACCTCTTTCGCTTCCCACGCTCCTGTTGTGGGCTCAACTGCCTCTTGCCTCCTCCTCTCTCCTGGAATGCGCCCCCTCCTTCCCGATAGCTTTGATCTCCCACATCACTCTCCTCTTCATAGATACCTTCCATCACATCTGGCCAGACTATACTGAGTCTTCCTGCTGTGCTTCCTCCATACTGTTTTGCCAGTTTTACTCAATAGAAAATGTATTTGGATTTCCAAGGATATTTTTACAGTATTGCTGATAGAAATGAACCATCTTGACCAGTAAGATTGGCTGAATTACTCTCTCAGCTGTCTAGCATGTATTATGGCATGTATCCCTCCAAAACCAGTTGGTATGCTATATGCACATATGCCTAAAGGATGAGATGGGCAAGAGGCCTGCTTGTTCCTTCATAAATAATGGATTAATTTTAAAAGGGTCAGTGTGGTACATGCTATAAATATTCCATTTATCTAAATTTAATAAGTCATATTGACTTAAAACATTCAATCCCAAGGATAATGGTTCTGTTCCTGGATTTTGGGCCTCAACCTCTGTCCCCCCCCCCTCTTTTTTTTTTCAGTGCTTCCTTCTGAGATGGAGAAAATCCTTTAAAAACTTATTTTTGATCCTGATGATATGAAGGGGCAGTGGATAATTCCAAATATTTAGAATTCGTTTGCTGTTGTGCTTTCAAAATACAGTTCTAATCTATAGATTGTCAAAATGAAAATGAATAGCTTGATTGCCTGGTTAAATAATTTGGACATTGCAGGTTTAAAGAGCCCCTATTGCAGACACCATTGCCCACCTAACTGGTTTCTGAGATACCTTTGGGAACATGCAAAGAAACAAACACCTGTATTGTTTTCAAAGCAATTATATAGCCAAGGCAACTTTTTACATCTTAACATCAAGGTACAATAACTGAGGATTTTTTAAAAATGTTTCACTAGTAATACCAGGAGAATAAAAATGCATTTATATTACAAGCAACAGCATTAATGACTCTTTCTTTGGATCATGGTTGTGAAACGAACTTAAATACAAATTGTCAAAGTGACTGTCTTAGGAATACCATATACAGGTGAAACTTGAAAAATTAGAATATCGTGCAAATGTTCATTTATGTCAGTATGGCAACTCAAAAAGTGAAACCAATATATGAGATAGATGCATTACATGCAAAGCGAGATATGTCAAGCCTTACTTTGCTATAATTGTGATGATTATGGCATACAGCTTATGAAAACCCCAAATTCACAATCTCAGAAAACTAGAATATTACATGACATCAATAACACAAGGATTGGAAATAGAACAATATCGGACCTCTGCAAAGTATAAGCATGCATATGTACTCAGTACTTGGTTTGGGCCCCTTTTGCAGCAATGACTGCCACAATGCGGCGTGGCATGGATGCTATCAGCCTGTGGCACTGCTGAGGTGTTATGGAAGACCAGGATGCTTCAATAGCGGCCTTCAGCTTCGCTGCATTGTTTGGTCTCATGTCCCTCATCTTTCTCTTGGCAATGCCCCAGAGATTCTCTATGGGGTTCAGGTCAGGCGAGTTTGCTGGCCAATCAAGCACAGTAATCCCATGGTCATTGAACCAGGTTTTGGCACTTTTGGCAGTGTGGGCAGGTGCCAAGTCCTTCTAGAAAATGAAGTCAGCATCCCCATAAAGCTCATCTGCGGAAGGAAGCATGAAGTGCTCCAAAATCTCCTGGTAGACGGCTGCATTGACCCTGGACTTAATGAAGCACAGTGGACCAACACCAGCAGATGACATGGCTCCCCAAATCAACACAGACTGTGGAAACTTCACACTGGACTTCAAGCATCGTGCATTGTGTGCCTCTCCATTCTTCCTCCAGACTCTGGGTCCTTGGTTCCCAAATGAGATGCAAAAGTTGCTCTCTTCAGAAAAGAGGACTTTGGACCACTGGGCAACAGACCAGTTCTTTTTTTTTTTTTTCTGTAGCCCAGGTATGACGCTTCTGACGTTGTTTGTTGTTCAGGAGCGGCTTGAAAAGAGGAATACGACATTTGAAGCCCATGTCCAGGATCTGTCTGTGTGTGGTGGCTCTTGATGCACTAACTCCAGCCTCAGTCCACTCCTTGTGAAAGTCCCCAACACTTTTGAATGGCCTTTTCCTGACAATCCTCTCCAGGCTGCGGTCATCCCTGCTGCTTGTGCACCTTTTTCTACCACACTTTTCCCTTCCACATAACCTTCTATTGATGTGCTTTGATACAGCACTTTGGGAACATCCAACTTCTTTTGCAATTACCTTTTGGGGCTTTCCCTCCTTATGGAGGGTGTCAATGATGGTTTTCTGCACAACTGTCAGGTCAGCAGTCTTTCCCATGCTTGTGATTCCTACTGAACCAGCCTGAGAGGGTCAGGAACCCTTTGCAGGTGTTATGGATTTGTTAACTGATTAGAGTGGGACCCTTTGAGCCTAGAATATTGAACCTTTTCACACTATTCTAATTTTCTGAGATTGTGAATTTGGGGTTTTCATAAGCTGTACGCCATAATCATCACAATTATACCAAAGTAAGGCTTGACATATCTCGCTTTGCATGTAATGCGTCTATCTCATATATTGGTTTCACCTTTTGAGTTGCCATACTGACATAAATGAACATTTGCACGATATTCTAATTTGTCGAGTTTCACCTGTATTGATAGCTGTAATGTGTTGGGAATGTAACCTTATTTTGATTTAAGGGGGTGATTTTTCAGAAGAATTGGAAGTTCCTTTTTATTGTTTCCAGAATATAGAACTATTGCTGTAATAAATGCTAACTTCCTATATGTCAGCTTACTTTCTGGTATCTGGTGATGATAAATTTGAAAGGAAGGAAGTGTTGTTTCAACATCAACCAAACCATTTTATTGTTTGTATTCTTTTGTGTCTTGTTTATTCAAAGAAATGATTGCAATATGTCAACCTAACTCTTTATTCAGACAGAAGAGGAAACATTTTTTTAAATCTGTGAAAAAAGTTATGAGTTAGGAGGGTATAATTGAAATCCTCATTAGCAGAGTCTTCCCAGGCCTTCCCAGTAAAATATAGTCTTGTGGGGTTGAAATTGTTGATATAATCTAATCTCTGTGGCTAAAAAGTTAGTCCTTCTACTGTAGACTTCTTTCTTCAGCCCAGCTCTAGCAAAATGGAAAGGAAAATGCTTTGGATATTCCTGTCCATGTTGTAAGAAATCTAGTGCCTGAAACATAAAAAGTAGCTATATTGCAGTCTTGTACATGGAATCTAATAAGAAATTTCCTTATTAACCCAACAATTAACCCAACCCAAAACTCTAGATACAAAAGGGAGAAATATGCTCAGTCTAGGTGAACTAGTTATTTACTGTCTGCTTCCAAAGATCTTGGATCTGAGCACATGTTCAGAGTTCATTACAGAGAAAATAGCTGGATACAGATCATCTGAGTGTTCTGCCTGTGAGTTGATAGGCAGGCCTTCCTTGATGCGGTTCCTTTCTTCTAAGCACTGTACTCAGTTGTATAAAATATAGAAGATAAGTAAGTTGTATAGAATATGGAAGATAATTTAACCTCTTTGGAGAAGAGGATTTGGCTATTCAAGAAAAAAATCCATTTTGACGTCCTGAATCTAGACACCAAATCAAAGAATTATCTAGCAGCTAAATTCACAATCCTAAAGATGAAAACTAGTTTTCACTTTTACAGGTAGTCCTCAGATTACATCTATTCATTCAGCAGCTGTTCAAAGTTATGACAATGTTGAACAAGGGGGACTTACGACTGGTCCACGAAGTCGCTGCACGCTGTCGCAGCGCCCCCGTGGTCATATGATCACCATTTGGGCACTTGGCAACCTGCTCACACATACAATGGTTGCAGCATCCCACAGATACGTGATCACCATTTGTAACCTTATCTCCCGGCTTCCCACAAGCGAAGTCAATGGCAGAAAATTGCAAGTCACTCCCACTCCCACTGCTTTTTCACCTGCCTTCCCGCCCACCTGTGCTCCTTAGCATCCACATGCAGCACCCACCTGCTCACCCATGCTCTGTAGTGTCCACCCACAGCATCCATCCTCTTGCCTGCCCTCTGTAGCGCCCACCTGCAGCACCCACTCCCCCAGCCCGTAGCTCTTATCCGCCCACCTCTTCCCACATCGCAGTCACATGAGGTCCTTGCTTAACCCGCGCAGTCCTAGGGTTACAATGGCAACTGGGACTTCTGGGATTGCTGTCACTAAGTGATGTGGTCACGTGACATTGTGCTTTACGACCGCATCACTTAGTGATGGAAATTCTGGTCCCAATTGTCATCGTAACCAGAGGACTACTTGTATATAATAAAATGGATTATATGAGAGAAGCTTATTTTGGGAAATAAAAACTGAAATCTATCTGTTTAGGCCTGTCAGCATGGATCAATTTATTAGATGATTTTGGAAAGGGGGGCACATTATTGTGTGATACCATAAGGTAGGGCATTTGTCACACAATCTTAAAAATATGTGATTAAGCTCTTGGCCCCTGGCAGCAACTTATCCTCCATTAACCTAAGCAATGATTTCAGTTCCAGACGTTTAATCTAGAATTAACATTTTATTGGTAAAATCTTGCTGAAAATTCCATGATCAAGAAAACTGACTATTAAAAGTCACATGGGGTACACTTGGAATGTTTGAGAAGTGTCAGTTGGAGACTTCACTGTACGGAAGCAGAAGTTGGACTTTGAAGAAGCAGGATAGGAAGAGTATTGATGCCTTTGAACTTTGGTGTTGGAGAAGACTCCAGAATATACCATGGACAGCCAAGAAACAAACTGATGGATCATCAAACAAATCAACCCAGAGTTCTCACTCAAGGCCTAATAACCAGGCTCAAATTATCATACTTCAGAGACATCATACAAATACTTAGCTCTGTAGAGAAAGCTCTAATGCTGGGAAAGGTGGAAAGAAAGAGGAGAAGAAGACGACCAGCAGCAAGGTGGATGGACTCAATTACAATGGTAATGGGTGCAATGTTGGAAGACCTGAAAGACCAAGTTAAGGGATAGATCATCATGGAGAAAATCTATATACATTGTTGCTAGGAGTCAAAAATGATGGCACATAATCAATCAACTGGAGACTTGAAATTGGGAGAAGGAAAAATGGAACAGAAAGAAATATTTACCCATTGCAGACTTTCAAAATAAAAATTTGCTAGTGTTAGCTCCTTTTTAAAATGTAATTACCTCTCTTTTTATTCAATACTAAAAATAGGTTATTTTTCAGATAACTCTTCACTCCCATGGGGGAGGGAGAACAATTTTAGAGTATAGTAAGGCAAATGCTTATCCGGGGGTCTGGTGTGCCCTCTCCCTCATGGCCTTCAGGAAAGGGATTAAATCCTGGCTCTGCTGGAAGGCCTGGGGGCCGGAGGGGGGCCCGCAGCTGTGGAGATGGCTGGTGGGGTGATGGGTTTGTCCGCTCCCCCCCAGCATCTTGCAGGTTTTTAGGGCTAAAAATTATAGGAGAGTCGTAGGATATTTTTAATATAAGTTTTTTAATTATTTATAGATGTTACCCATGGTTGGAGGGACTCATGCTTTTTTCCTTTTTTATTACTATGAGCCGCCCAGAGTCACCCGTTGGGGGAGATGGGTGGCATACAAATTTGATAATAAATAAATAAATGCCAGAGGATTCTCTTCAGAACTTCCATTCACAACAGAATCAGAGTTGGTTTTGATGTGTTTTAAAACTCACTGTTATAAAACTCGAGGTTGATTTCTCAATATCTTTATTAACATTCCTTTTTTTCCAGTATTTCCTGCCTTTCGTATCTGAGTTGTGGAAATATAGTCCTATATTTGTTGATGAACTTTTGTAATGACGTACAGCTCCTTCCTGTCCTGTGCAGACTGCCATGAGCTGTTGAATTTCCACATCTGTCACTTTTAATTTTTCTCTCTTGGTCTCTCTTTTGAAACTGCTTTTATCGCTTTAAGTAGTTGCTTCCTACTCATTTCTCGATTGGTCCTTAAGTCTGTCAGTTCCTCTTTTTTTCTGTGTGCTAGAGTGGAGAGAAGAGCTGGTTTCCTCTCTGACATGAGCAAGTACTGATTTAACTGTTGTCTTTTTATTACTGTAATTATTTGATCGCCCCTGGATTTATGTCCATAATGATACGCCTTTCTCTTGATCAGCATATGAAGGAAGGTGTCTGTATGAGCAGAGTTCAGCAGCTTTGCAACTAATCATATTCATGCAATGTATGAGCTAGAAAGATGATTCCTGTTGGTGATGGGTCCTCACTTGTTTGTCCTGTAGTTACTGAAACAGGCAAGCATATACAATGCCTCATAATTTGTATAATATTGAAGTCTAGGTATATACTTACAAATATATGCAAGATACATGCGATATCTTTAGCTGCTAAGCTCATTGGAGACCTTGTATGTAGAACTTCTGTGCTAAGTTCCAATGCTATTATAGAGATGAAAAGGGTAGTCAGGACCTCTTATGTTTAGAGGAGAATTAATATTACCAAGTGCACACTTGGTCTTATATTTTAACAAAATGCGTCCTGGTATATCTGAGAAAACAATCTTTGTCAAGGCTTTTGTGAGAGGAAAATATATGAATAAATAAATATTGAAACATAGAAAAAAGTCAATATTGATTTGGGGAATTTATTAGTGTGACAAATGTGACTTAGCTAAAGAAGAACAGCCTTCTGCTCATATAGATTAGCATGATGTTATGTCTAATAGCTTTGAATACCACCAGTTCCTTGCCAAAGGACACAGAATGACAGCTGAGCATGGCAAAGTGTATTTGCATAGAAAACTTGTGGATGATATTAGATTAGCCATTGCTTAGACATTTTCTCATTTACTGAATGTCATGTAAAGCCAGACACTTGTCCTCAGTTGTAACCCTTTAGCATTTGCCCGTAGTCCGTCTACAACAAAGCATATCTCAACAGTGCCTTGCATTTGGTAGCACTACATTTTGTACACCTGGAATAACCTATTAAATATTAAGGATAACAAATGGACAGTCCTAAGCATCTTGCCTGGTACAGAAAGGTGCCAAAAATATTTCAGGGCAGCAGTTCAATATTCTCCTAGCCAAAGGATAAAACTATTGTATGCTCTAAACCAGTTGTTTCTCATTGTTAATGAACAGAGGTTATCACAATACACTTGTAAAAGTTGTACATAAATGGATAAATACATAATATGTATTGGTAAAATAGGGAAATGGATATCATTTGTATGCATGAGGCAATCAGTCAACTTTATAATGTATAGATACGATTTAAATATATTTGCTACCAGTGGGTTAAAATTCTGAATATGATCAATTTACTAAGCTAATTCAGATAAATCCTAAATCTTCTGCTTTGGAGAAAAGGCCAAAGCAGGATGTTCCAAGAAAAACTGAGCTGCTCTCAAATCTTTGGGTATGCTTTAGATTTGGACAATCTAGGAAGTCTGTTTGAAAATGTTACATTTCACCTCCTTAAAAGATGAATTCCAGTTATGGAAATGGTGGGAATAGAAAGGAGATTAGACTGACTGCTTTAGCTTCCAACTAAGAAATAATGTTACCAGGATTCTTCTTCTTTTACTTCTAATCAATATTTAGGGAAAGACATAGAAAGAACAGTAAGTTTGTGTTAATTGATTTCCCCCCGCCCCGAAAAAAGCTTGGGATATCAAGACTTGAGGGGAGGTCATGGGATTAATTAATTAAACCATTCTACTTGTGAATCCTGTTCCGTCAGTTTTTGGATACTGTTAGATGCAACCCACACATTTCTTCCCTTTGGGAAAAATTACACATAGCCAGGGCAGACCATGGCCATAGCCAAGCTATAAGCATCAGTCAGAGAACTGAAAGTTGTACCAGGGAGCTAAAACCATGTCAGGAAGCTAAACAACAACTCTGTAAAATTTGTTCTTCAGGGAGAATCTCAATGAAAACAAGCCTGATGCAGTTACCTTTGGGATGGCCTCATCAGAGTTTGGATGAACACCCATGGAAATACTCTAGTTCTGTAGCTCACCATAAAAGATGTGCATTAATTATTCTATCTGGGGTTGAAGGGACTGAAACTCAAAACATTTGTAGGGTATAAATTAAATTACCTGCTTTATGCTTTCAGGATTGTGTTGGAAAATAAATCTATATTAAAATCAGTAAGGTTTATCAATATTATATTTCAGTAATCAGGATTTACAGTTAAAGGTGGAACACATTTGAGTTCAGTGGGCATCACAGAAAAATTAATATATTGAAAGTGAATAGCATACACTTTATCAAAACCCTAATAGCTGACATTGCCTTCATATATCAATTATATCAATTATTTCTTTTGCCCCAAATACCTATATATTTCACCTGCTTATATAAACATAAGCATAAATTATCATTTTAATATTTGTGTTTTATTTCCTCAAACAATAAGGAAAGCTAGTTAGCACTGTGATCCTATATAGAAGTTTTCTCTATGATTCTCCCTCCCTCTAATGAGTTGGGATTATACTTCTCAGAATTCCCAGATGGGGACTCATGTATAATAATTCACTGTAAGTCTGTTTATTTTGACTTTCATTTGCTCAATCTCATGCATTCTGTAAGAATCTTCTAAGATTCATATTGTAATTACAATGTTCAGTACAGCACTTGCTGGATTACTCACCAATCAGCAATAAATTGGTGATATTATTAAAAGAGGGACGTTTTACCAAAACTTTATCATGTCATAGAAGTAATATCTAAAGAAAATCAAACAAACATTATAGGAGAAGATAGAGGTGCCCTGAGATTTGACTCAGATTCAGTTACTTGGTTCATCTTAGAGCAGTGTTGTCCAAACTTGGCCACTTTACGATGAGTGGACTTCAACTCCCAGAAGCATGGCTGGCTGGGGAATTCTGGGAGTTGAAGTCCACTCATCTTAAAGTGGCCAAGTTGGGACAACACTGTCTTAGAGAGAAAACAAGCTGTCCAGTGGTCTAATTGCATATCTGACCTTTTCGTGGTTATACTTATCTTACAAATAATTCTCCCAAAATAATGCATGGCAAGGAACTCTGTATTGCAGAACAGTGTTATAGATCCTGGCTTTTCAAAAGAAGGGCTTTGTAAGATTCACATAACACACTTTCTATAAATATCAGACATAAAGAAAAGGAGCTGGACTCACAACTAGGGTACTGAATAGGGTTGTAGAAGCTGAGTTGTTTGAAATCCTTTTCAAAAAGTACAAGAGGGAAACGAGTTTTGAAGGTTTTACTTTTTGATAAGAGACCATAGGTAAGGAAATCTTTCTTATTTGTTCCCAATGTTACTCTGTATGAATTGTATATTTTAGCTTTCTAAACCAAAGATACCTCCATACTGGGCTTCAGCTGAAATTTGTCAGTTCAATTGGAATAATATTTGTTGTCTGGTTGAACAATAGTACAAGTTGCAGTCCTATTCACATTTATTTGAAGGCAAGCCTCATTTTCCTAGGCATAAGTTGGCAGTGATTTATGCTTACTAAATAAAATACATCTATTTTCTCTGACATTGCAACATTGCCAGTTCTCAAAGGAAGAAAAGTGATGTTGTTGAAGTGAGGGGATTTTTTTTTCCATCATGAAATGTATAGCTGTTCCTGCCTTTTGGCCAAGCCAGCTAGATATTAGAGGGCTATTACTATCCTTATTTATTTATTTGATTTTTATTTGTTTCTTAATGAAAAGTTATGAAACAATGGCTTTCATGAAGATTGTAGACATGGTGTGGAAACCCATGCTTTGGAATCTGAAGCAAGTACAGAATTTAGTCAGCTTTCCTTCATTCATCAGCCCAAGTCTGGGATCACACTCAGTATCACAGAAATATTACTAGTTAATTCATATCAGGAAGGTTACAACTTTCCATTTATCTCCAAAGTTACTATAAAGAATCTGTGTTTGTGGTCTGCAAAATTTCTCAGCTTCTTCACCCTGCACTTTTACTAGCATCTCTCCTAATCCACGTCCACTATTAGGGAATGTCCTGACACTTCTGGAAAGCTACCAACCCTTTGTGGTTCAGTATTCCAAAGGGAGTCTGGGCTGGGATACTTTTTTTCCATTGATTCCACTGTATTTTATAATCTCTGATTCATTCATTCATTCATTCATTCATTCATTCAATTTATACAGCTGCCCATCTCAGACCAATAAAAACAATCAACGTTAAAAACAGTACAAAAAATAAATATATAAATGCAGCCAAATTATCTTTAAAAACCGTCGATGTCAACACAACCATGAAATGGGGCCCTTCACACATTCGGGACCCCAGGCCCAGGCACATCTCTCCTCTAAAGGGGATTCTGGAGAAACTTATTTCATTAAGAGCACTTCTTTTTAGCTCTTACTTATACAGAATAATTTTTTCAAGCTTTCTGAATAGAGGGCAAAGGATACAAATATAACCGTAATGATAATGTACATGCATAATAGCTCAGAATAAAAGGATTATTAACATGGATTTACTAAGGTACTCCTTTTTTAAAAATATTTTTATTACAGATTTTTAAAAAGGAAGATAAAACTAATACAATCTAATATAAAGTAAGAAAAAGAAAAGAAAAAGGCATCAAAGAGAAAGCTAAAACTGCAAGAAAGGAAAAAATAGAAAAGAAAGAAAAAAGATACAAAGAAGTAGCTTCTGATCTTCTTTACAGCAGTTATAAGTACAATTATACGTTGACCTATTACTCTGTGGTTACAACATAACTCTCTTCTTTTGATAATCTATCCTGTCTAATCATCAAAACCATAAATCATAAGTTCATTTTTTTTTCTGTTTCACGCAAAAAGTCTGTAAGGGGTTTCTAGTCAGCAATAAATGTCTTTTTTCAGTATCTACATTTATTGCTGAATGGAAACCCCTTATAGACTTTTTGCATGAAACAGAAAAAAATGTCAATTTAGCCATCTCAGCTATTTCCATCACCTTTACCAACCATTCCACTCTTGTGGGTAGTGCTGAATCTTTCCATCTTTGTGCATATAATAATCTTGCTGCAGTTATCGTGTACAAAACAAGGTTCCATGACTTTTTTCCAACTGTTTGTGCATCAGCCCCCCCCCCCCGAAAAAAACTCTGGTCTCAATTATATATTAATCTTTAAAATCATCTGAATCAGTATCTGTATTTGAATCCAGAATTTTCTAGCTTTTTTACATGTCTACCAAACATCATAAAATGTCCCTTCCTGTTGTTCACATTTCCAACATAAATTTGAAGTACCTTTATATATCCTAGACAATTTCTCTGGTGACATATACCAACGGTACATCATTTTATAAAAATTCTCTTTAAGATTATAACATGGTGCAAATTTCAAACCTTTCAACTACATATTTTCCCATTGTTCCATCTGTATATTATAACCAAAAGTTTTAGTCCACTTTATCATACATTCTTTCACTTCTTCCATTTCAAATTTCAGTAAAAGTTTATACATTTTAGCAATGACATGTTCATCATTTGTATACAATTCTGTTTCAAACTCAGTCTTACAATGTTCAAAACCATAAATTCTTTTGTCTACTTTAAATCTTTCTAATAATTGTAAATAAGAGAACCATTGACAACTATATTCCTCTGCCACCAGTTCTTCTCTTGATTTTATTTTACATTCCCCTTGACAAAATTCTAATATCTCATGATAAGTTAGCCATTTGTGTTTGCCTATTATTTCTCATCTATAAAATATTTCTTGTGCTGAGAGCCGCAAAGTTGTTTTCAGGAACAACATGGGTTTGCATGTATTCCATAGTCTCAATATGGCACATCTAACATAATGATTTTTAAAATCCACATTAACCTTGACTTTATCGTACCACAAATATCCATGCCACTGAAATCTCAGGTCATGTCCTTCTAACTACAAAAGCCTTCTATTTCTCAGCAACACTCACTCTTTCATCTAAACCAAATAAGCTACAAAATACAATTTCAAATCAGGTATACACAACCCTCCTCTTTCCTTTGCACCTTGTAACACCTTATATTTAACTCATGGTCTTCTCCCCAGCCACACAGTTAGATATAACCTTCTGCCACTGTTTAAATGGTGCATCAGTTGTCGAAATAGGTATTGTCTCAAAACAAAAACATCATTCTAGGCAAGACATTCATTTTTATCACAGAAATTCTCCCCAGCAATGACAATTGTAATTTTCCCATCTTAACATGTCTTTTAAAACTTCATGTCTTAACATAGTTATTTTGAAATAATATACAATTCATATGTATGTTATTGTCATAATGATGCCCACCCACATATGTTACCTTGCCCTCAATCTTAAAACTCATTTTATTCATTAATTCTGTTTGATCTTCTATTTTCACATTTTTTATTAACATCTTTGTCTTCTGTTTTTTAATCTTGAAACCTGCTAATGCACCAAATTCTTTTAATTTGTCCATTAATATTTCAGTTACCTTTAATGGATCTTCCAGAACCAACACCAAGTCATCTGCAAAAGCCCTTAACTTATAAGTTTCTTTTTTAATCTTTACTCTGAGAATACTCTCATCTTGTCTTATATCTCTGTTCAGTATTTCAAGAACCAAAATAAACAGGAGAGACAGTGGGCATCCCTGTCTTGTTCCTTTTTGTGGAACAAATATTCTGTGAAGTGTAGATCAATCTTACCCATTTTATAAAGTTCTTTCCAAAATTCATATCTTCCAAAACCTTGAACCAGAAAGCCCAGTTCAAATTGTCAAAGACCTTCTCTGTATCTAAGATCAATGCAGCTTGTTTTTCAATATGTTGCTCCAAATATTCCAAAATGTCCAACACATTTCTAACATTACTAAGGTACTCCAGTTTTGATGAGCATGAAATAGACTTTCTTGGCTTATAATTGAGGTATCTTAGATAAAAGCCAATAACTGCTGAGGTAAATTGAAAAACATTAAGATGTGTTTCTTTGGCTTTTTAACTCAACTGACACTGAATAGAATTGTTTCACAATTGTTTCCATGTCTTATGGTTTGGTGTGTGGACAGCCTAGCACTTGGATAAGATGAAATACAGCCAATTTCTTCATGGGGACTTCAGTAGGTTCCATGGCAAATGGATGAAAAAGGGATACTAGAATTCCCACTTAGAAATATAATGAGGACAGGATCATCTTTCTGATAATTTCCTCTGAATCATACAATATGTAGTAGATTAACAATCTAGTTTCCAAAAACTTCTGGAACACTACAGAGATGTTTGTGCTCGATGAGTGATTTAAGGATTTTTAGGCATTGGAGGCTTCGTGCTTTGCAATAATTTAAAGGTTGCTCGACTGAATGTCTGAATACCAAGACACAAAAAAAGAGGGAAAGTATAACATGACCATTTAATTTCATATACTGCAGGAGAGTAGACTTCATCAGCAGAGAATAGTGACTGTTATCTCAATCTCTTGTAACTTCTCAGCTGTTACTGTAATACTGTACTTGGTAAAGATAAAAAATAGCTACAAAGATATTAGATTTTTTTTAATGTTTAATTCAAAAAGGTGGCTGTGAACATTTCAAATCTCCTTTAAATCAAGCTTCCTGGTAACTTCATGGACACAGCTATGTAGCTTTCTTAACATTTTTTTTTAATGCTATTGCTTTTTTTCTAGGACTTTTAGTTTCTTTTTTTTAATTTCCCATTCTAGTCTAAAATGCTGGTATCTTCTGGGAGTCTCCACTGAAATACTAATCAGGTCCTTTAACCTAGGTGGTTAAGCTATGCTATAAGGTTCCAACCATTGAAGCATTTATTTTGATAAGAGAAAATCTAGCTAGCAAATAAAAAAACCTTAGATTAATTGTGGACATGTAAGTGGTAAAACAGTTTTAATCACCAAATGGTCTTTAATAACAATTAATCATTGCTAGCATTTCCAAAAATGACACACTGTTCAATGCAGGAACTTTTTCTTTGAGTCTAATTTTTTTAAAAAAATATGTATTTTTTTACTGTTGGCTGGGTGACCTGCTATTTTTAATATGGGGTTAAAACTCTTTGTTCCAATTTCTCATCAAGTGACTCTTGTCCTAGCAAGCATAGCTCTTTCCATTTTGACTGAATTCTTGCATTATTGATAAATGCCTGAAGCTTCACTTAGAAGGATTTATAGGTCCCTCACTAACATATTTTCTTCCTTTTAAATTCTGGCATTAAGTCCCTTACACTGTTTTTACCTTCTGTTTTATTTGTATACCAGACAACCCTGTGACTCGTTGGGTCATCCTTTGAGAGAAAGGTAGTGCAGTCTGATGTGACCAGAATGCACATTAGATTTTAGGCTGACCATACTTTTTTTACCCCCATGCTGGACAGTCCCGTGATCGTCTAAAAGTATATATCATAAATAGAAAAATAATTGTAGTGGCAAATGAACTTCAATAAGTCAATATTTACTTACCTAAACAGATAACAGAATGAACATGAGTGGGCAAAAAAGCAGTGGGAGTGGGAGGGACTTCTGACTTCC
Organism: Liasis olivaceus; assembly: GCA_030867105.1. Classification (NCBI taxonomy): domain Eukaryota; kingdom Metazoa; phylum Chordata; class Lepidosauria; order Squamata; family Pythonidae; genus Liasis; species Liasis olivaceus. Next base: position 206,386,919 of record CM061348.1, read on the forward strand.
TGCCGGCTTCCTGTTGACTTTGCTTGTGGGAAGCTGGCAGGGAGCATCTGAAATCATGATCACGTGGCTGCAGGGACACTGCAATGGCCACAACTTTGCAAATAAAACTGGTGTGAATATTGTGGAAATTTCAATTCCACAGGAGTAATGGGTCCTGGATTTTTTATGCATTCTTTAAATTAGCAGATTTTTAGCTACCTTGATTCAAAAATTGTTGGGGTATAATGCACTGTTTGGGCTAACTTGAGGGTACAAGCAGAGAAACAGATAAACACAATGAGAGTTTTAGCAGTATATAGATTCTTTTTTATTGCTCAGGGATATACTTCTTATACCTCTTTATGCTGCTTGAATAAAATTATTTCCTTTTTTTATAATAACTTTACTAAATTTTAAAATAGAAAGATAAAATCTAACAAGTACTAACAATCAAGAAGAAGAATAGAAAAAAGAAAGAATAGAGAAAAAGAGTGCAGAAAGAAAAAGAAGGAACAGAAATAAAAAAAGATGACTTCCACCTTCTTTTACAGCAGATATAAGTAAAACATTAAACTCTTATTCTAAGACTACAACATAAGATCTATTGTCTACTAGTATTACTAATGATCAAATCCATATATCATGATTTCATTTTTTTCTGTTTCACACAAAAACTCCAAAAGGGACAAGTAAAACTATTTTCAAGATTACTCCTTTTGCCCCGATCTAGTTTGTGTTGCACATCTCTTGACAAGGGTGCTTTTCTGAAGTGCAGCTGACAAAGTGTTTCCTGGGATGTGAGAATATTAATGTTTTAAAGGTTTAAACCTGTGCTTTAAGTTTGGTCCTGAAATGAAACAGAAACTAATGTAGATGCTTGGATGTGATTGTATCGTCTAGTGCCAGTTAGGAGTTTTGCTGATCTTATTTGGATTAGATTAAGTTTTCAGTGGCATTGCAATAACCTACCTGAGTGTTGCCAGGGACTGGATAACTATAGGTAGTCCTCACTTAACGATTGTTCGTTTAACAATAGTCCAGAGTTACGATGGCCTTGGGAAAAGTGCTTTATGTCCCCACAGTCACATGATTGCAATTTGTGAACTTTTTTACAATGGTTGTTATGCAAATCATGTGGTCATTAAGCGAATCACATGGTTGTTAAGCAAATTCCAGCAAAAAATGTCCACCAGGGAAGCTGGATTCTCTTAACAACTACATGATTCATTTAACAACCATGTGATTCACTTAATGACCATCATAAAAAAGGTCATAAAATTCGCTCGAATTCACTTAATGACCAAGTTGCTTAGCAACCTAAATTCTATCCAGATCAGGTCACATTTAATATACTAGCCTAATCTAATAAAAAGTATGATGTTGATTCATGAATTTTTATATTATTTTTGATATTTTTAATTATTATCAGTTTTTAGGATAAATTTTGTGATTGAAGAACAGAATAGTAAATGCTCGTAAAAGTTTTCACAGACAGCAATTTATATCCTTGATGGGGCTGTCAGGACCAACCTTTGAATTAGAAAAGAGGGCTAGGGTTAAAATTACTACACTGCACTTTTAATCACTTGTTTCATACAAAAGTCCATTTTCATCCCTAATCTGATTTTAAATATGATCCTGATGTCTGCGGCATTTTGTTTCATTAAGTCTCCTGGAAACTCTGTAGAAAATACTTCGTATAATCCCCCAAAATAAATTGTTATTTTTCACTTATGACACAGCTGACCTTTTGAAGTCATTCCAATAGTAACTCATTAGTGAACTTGGAAAGAGAGAGCTGACACACATGCACAGTTTTCATTTCAGGTGCCAGACACATTTTTATTCTTGCATCACCAAGGGAGATCTCTGGCATCCCAGCACAGAGACTAGTTGAGCAATGCTCATCTCGGAATACTTTTTTTGAGAGAATGAAGTAATTGGCTTTTGGTAAGAATTTTATAGCTATATCCTCTTCCTTTTCTGAAAGGAGACAAAATGAAGCTGAGTGAGACATAATATTAAGGATTACCTCTCTTGTTATAAATTTCACATACAGAAGCACTCCCTCTAATGTTTGACAGAAATAGTCTTGCAATCTATTCCCATTTAAAAAAAAAAAAGTGCTGCTGGATGGGGAGGTTTACAAATGCATCTAGTTGCTGAACTGCAGTCATATTGTTGGCACTTCATTTTCAAGGCCAGGGTGGAGGTTAGAGAAGGTTAGCTGAAAATGTTCTGGCCATTGGTAGAAAATGGTTGGAAGCAAAGATATAAAGACCACCGGCTTGTTCATAAGAAGTAGGCCTGGAAAGAACAATGCCTCCCTCAGAATATCATTGTGATTTATGACTCTGATGGAATTATGACTGCAGTAGAGCCAACCATTCACCCACCTTCTTGACCATAGCATATTGAACAGAGATGGGATCTTCAGTTTGGTCTAAATCTGATATTTATATCTATACCAACACAGTAATAAAATAAAAGGTAAATTTGATCTATATCACTATGGTATGTATTCATAAATTATTCTAGCCCATCATGTTTTCTGTGGATTGCCAAAGCATGTGCACACACACACACTTACTGCTGTGTGCCGTTTTCCCTAAGATACGTATTTTGTGTGTATCATGTATGCAACTTCCCTTAATAAATGTAGTTTGCGTGTAATCTTCCACAATATCCTTTTTGGTGTTTATATTTGTACAATATATATGGTTTCAGTTTTTGAGGTGAGAAAGATAGCAATTGGTGGATTCTATATGTTAGCTCTGTGTAACGAAGGAGTACATACTGTCAGATGACACTATTTGACTTCCAAGGAAATCTGATAGATTTCATATAAATTGCAAGAAAATTGTCATGATTGAAGACTGTTTAGAATATTCTATAGAGAATAATATTGTAGTTATAAAAATAGCACATGTCCATGAAAAGCTATTTGACTATCCAATGTCTAAAGGATCTACCAGCTCTGAATATGAGAATCAATTCCTAATCATATGCCATGACAAACACTTAACATGTGGAAGTCTGACAGTATCAAAATACAAGTGTTTGAGTATACACTGTGGCAGAATCTAGCCTTCTTCTGTTAAAAGAAAAATTAATTGGTGATCAGCAACTAGTGAATGTGATATCACACAGTGATTTTGCCTTTCAGGATTGTCAAAGATATGCGGCCTTGTGAAAGAACCAAAAGCCCAAAGCTAGCTTGTAATAGTTCGTCCATCTCATCATTCAAATACTCTTTGATTTCTGCTTGCTTCAGTAGTTATAGATAGTGGAGGGGATGAAGACATGTGAGAGAAATATGAGGTAACAAAGTGTTGTGGTGTTTTAATCCAGCACAGATACAAGACTGATATTGATGTGGACTAAGTCACTATGAATGCATGTTTCTCCCTCCTCCCATAAGATAACAGACATATACTTTTTCAAGATTTGTCTTCAACCTTAAGTCAGCCAGATGAATAGCTGGGGTGATGGCATGCTGTAGTGTTCTCTCTGGGTGGCCTTAGGCAAGCTGCTAATTCCCCATCCCTACAGGATTATTGCGATTGTGTATATTAAATTCTTTGAACGTTTGAAATGTGCTGTAAAAATGCCAAGTAGCGCTAGCAGAAGAGAATGTATCTTGGAGCCATGCTCTTTTATAACATATAGTTTGCTTTTACGATGCAAATTAATAACTTACATTTAAGCCACTGAATAGAATTCTATAGTGTTCCATTGAAATTCATAAGCCATTTACTTCAGAGTAAAGCTGTTAATGTCCGTTAAGCTGTTCTGGGATGAATACTTGGGACTTCCTTTGTCCCCAGTGCTATAATAGTAACTGTGATTGACAGAAGTATTTATGCCCATTGGCTCTCTCTTTCACGACAGTAGTAAGATGCACACACACATCATTGCAAACATGCTCTGCATTTCTTACATGAAAACTTTGTTTGCTCGTAACAGATGCTTTGCAAATCTGAGTGGGCTGAAAACCAACAGAGCAGTAGCACAGTTCGAAGTCCATGGCATGGTAGGCATTTGGTTTTCTAAGTGCCAAAGAGAAACACAACAGTGTTGGCTAGCAGCAAACAATATGTACGAAAGATTTCAATTCACACATTTCAATCTGGAGGGCATACCATAAAAATGAAAAAAAAGTTCTTAGTACTTTCCTCTGCTTGCTTAGCAAACATATAGACCAGTGTTTCTCAACCTTGGCAACTTGAAGAGGTGTGGACTTCAACTCCCAGAATTCCCCAGCCAGCCAATGCTGGCTGGGGAATTCTGGGAGTTGAAGTCCACACCTCTTCAAGTTGCCAAGGTTGAGAAACATTAGCATAGACAATTTATATTGACAATTGCCAGTGATTTTTCTTTTTCTTGTTTGGCATAGAGAAGAATAAAAATACTTAGTATCCCAGTATATCAGTCTCAAATTTTCAAAGCGTTTCGCACATAGAAATTTTGTTCTCCTTACAATAACAACAAAGGAGACCTCTATTAGCCCATATTGCAGATGGATAACTGAGAGATTGTGATGTACTATCTCGCAGTCTGTTTTAGGGATATAATATAGTTACATGTGTTTTCCATTCACAGTGACAGGAAATGGCTGTGATTTCTCAGCAGTCCTGGCCAGAAGGAGCTCCAAGAGTAACAGAATGGGGGCTCATGAGCTGTGCGTGGTCTGGGGCCACAAGTTGCCTACTTCTGTTGTAAGGTCTCCTTGCAAGTCTGTGACAGACATCATTGGCAGCTGGCCAACTTCCTGATTTCTGGCTGGTTGTCATTGTGCAATTCCAAGAATTTTAGTGTGGGGGTGTCGGTGTGGAGGAAGACTTGCATTGTGTGGGAAAGCAGAAAGGAGGAGTGCAGCAGCCCTCAGGTCAACAGGCTTGGACTTTACCACTCCAGCAGCAGACAGGCTGAAAGGAGAAGCAGAGCCCAGCAGCTTCACCACTCCAGCAGCAACGCTGAGGAGCTACATCAGCCAGCAGCTGGTAAAGCGCCTTCCTTTTCCCACCCCAGCGCAGGCTGAGCAACTGCCAAGCCAACGCTTCAGCGGCCACTTAGGACAGTGGCTGACAAGAACAGAAGCCAACATGCAGGTGGCTAAATGGTGGCTAGAGACTTTGATATAAGCTTTGGCAATGAAAGATAACAGAATTGTTATAGACTGTTTAGGAATAAGAAATACACATAGGCATAGACGCAGATGTTAGTGTAAGTATAGCATAAGACAGCATAGGCTTAGTAATAAGTGATAAGATAGGAAATAAGTCAGTTTGTTCTGTTTTAATTATTATTAAAAGCCTCCCTGGGGAAATACAGAGAAGATAAAACCAGTCTGTTTGTTGCTGGTCTGTACCATTTCCCCAAAGAAGCCCTCACAAGCTATAATGCCAGATCATCTACACAAGCTAAAAAACAGCAATCCCAACACCAGTCCCTGAAGACTCCACTTTGCACATCTCACTGGTGTGAGAACACCTACCTATCTTCCAGAACACTGCACATAATACCCCAATCTTTTATCTTTACAACAATATGAAATATGGGAGCATGAGATAAATATTGGTCCCTAATCAACAAGCAACCTTTACGGCTAAGCAAGAATTTTAATGTATACATCCAACTCTGTAAAGCCTTTATGGCACACTAGCTTTTATGAATCTTATATGCAATTGACGTCTCAGTATATACCGAAATGGCAGTTTTCTTTCATTTAGATTTAAAGTAATGTGTTCCTTGAGGGAAACTGTGATGTGCCCAAATGATCCGTTTGGAGAAGTCACAGATAAAATATTGGATATATAACCATGACACTTTGAACAACGTAACTGGGCTTCTCCTATACTCTGCACAATTATTGTTGAAAAGTGATTTTGGGAATGCTAGCAGTGCATACAAATAAAAGAGGATCAAGATTTAAATTGGGTCAAAAAGATTATATTTGAATAGAGATTTGGAAGGAAGATGTGAACAATGCAAGGATGGACAAGATAAAATATATTAGCTGCTTCTGCATAGCATTTAGGAAGACCAAAAAAAAAAAAAGCCCCTCGTGGTTGATTTCAGCAATGCAGAGATGTGACTTTTCATGCAGCACTCTTACAAAGTGGTAAAATCAGCCAAATGCCCAGGTGCAAGACTGTTTCCTTCAGAGTCCAAGAGCTGTGCAGTGAATCCCTTGTCACCTTCTCATTTGGCTTTTGCAACCATACTAGTATGTAACAGCCAGACCAGTCTTTCATTTTAGCCTCTAAATGTGAAAGTCAAACTGAGGTCAGATTTGGAAGAAAAGATTGGCTATGGTAAATCAATGTGACATAGGATCAAATTAAGTCTTCCTTTTTTGGAAATGCACTGAAAATGAAGGATATTTCATCTGCCCATAGATAGGTCACAGGCTTGATAGAGTTTCTTAAGACTTTTCTGCTTACTGGGAGAAATAGGAACATGTCCTCCAATTCCTTTCTCAGGTTCAGCTACCCAGCTGTTATATTACTTTGCGGCTCCTCCAGCAAAAACAAAGGCTTGCCAAGATTCACGATTCAGTGGAAGCTGCCGAGGTTAAAAGATAGCAGCTTACTTCAAGATGGAATTGACTTGCTGTGAAATACAAAGGAACTAGAGCTGTTTATCCAAACATTACCCACTTCTCATTGTAATAAACAGGCAATAATAAAATTTCCCTGCCAGATAACATTAAAATTACTGAGTAGGTTGGTTGCAGCTCAGCATATAGGCTGGAGACCCACATTGTGCTGTGTCATAATGCAGAGGTATTTTTCATTTGGGCTTAGCACATTGTGTGAGTCAAGCCATTGAGTTTTGTTATTCATGATTTATGGTTTAGTATGATGTGATCCTAGCTAATTGTGATTTATTCAGTTGATCATAGTTATGCAAACTACGCTAATACAATGTGTGTGTGTGTGTGTGTGTGTGTGTAACTATGTATTATTTATTTCTTTTTACAATAGAATCAAAAGATAACAGAGCATTTTCAGAGGAAGTTTTTATCATGCAATCAGTTGCCTCATTCATGAATTGTTACAGCTTCTGGATCTTATTGTCTTCAGTTTCTGCTTCTTACATGTTTTCCCTCTACTTTTTCTGTCTCTCATGACCAGTTGGAAACAGGTCGTTGCAAAGAAGCATATCTATCTGTTTGACAGAATATTAGAAAACTCCATGCTTGGTCTCTGGCCGGGAGCTTTTTCCAAGTACTGATGCATCCATTCTCATATTCTTCTTCCAAGCGCATCCCCTTTGAGACTATGTTCATAAAGGGCTAGTGCAGACGGTTTCCAGTGCCTATTTCTTACTAGTCCCAAGCACCTGTTTATTCAGGGGTACACATTTTTAATGACTAAGCTGGTCAGAAAGCTTATTCCCTGTTTATAGTATAACTCACCAATAAACTGTGGATGTAATGAAATGGTACTGTATTGTAGCAAATGGATTTCATTTTGAGTTCTTAAAAGGCAAAAAAAGGGCCTTGGTAGAGGATGGCTTGAAAATGAAATTAAGATGTATGAAGAATGTGGTGACTCATGGAAGTGAATGGAAAGTTTTTAAAGTGTGCAGCATGTAAATAAATTGAGAAACGGTAACACAACCTTACCTCTTTATCTAAAACTCACCATTAATTTTTCATTTTGGGAGTCTGGGATTTTTTTTTCTGGTTATACTATAGAGGCAAGTTATGTATAGTTTTATTTAAGGGCCTGAAGCTCTGTGCAGTTCGTTTTAGACCAGTTGAGCTTAAAATGTCTTTCTCTTCAAAAATCAGAGCATGGGTAACATGAAGCAAAACAAGACCAGGTTGAATTGCTTCTCTGTATTGGTGAAATCCAGCAGAGCTATATATTGTAAAAGAGTATTGTAAAATCTAATCAGATTACAAATCAGATGCCAAGCAGTATTGGAAATGGAAATATTCCTGTTGCTTTTATTACAGAATACTTAAGGATTGACAGGTGAACATTTCAGAGGTACGGTAGATTCAGTGTACTATTGATAGTATATTGATATGTCAAGAATATGTAGTATCAATTTACTATGATAATAACTTTAGTGTATTTTTTAGTTTTGTTTTGTATGGAATGGGGAAATACACCATGGGGGGGGGGGGAATTCCAGTTCTTATAAAATTTTATCTGTCTCTAATGGATTCCAACAGTGCACCAGCCTCTAGCAAGAATTTTATTACAAGTATACTTCAGCAGGTAGTAGCACTTAGCTGACCTTGTCTGTGCTCAGATGCTAATTAGGGCTAAGCCTAGTTAGTAGTTGCATGGGAGACCTCTGGTGAATACCAGACCTGTAGAATAGGCTGGGAAGTTACAAAACATCCCAGCAGAAGGTGACAGCAATCCACTTACATTGTTGTGAAGAAAATTTCATGGACATGCCTGTAAAGTCACCAGGAGCCAACCTTGAAATAAAGAAGAGACTTTATTTACTTTCCTGTGCTTCTGACATTTACATGCATTATTTAAATAAACTTAAATGGTGGATAGGTGTAGCCCAGTGCTTTGTTTGCCCTTTTCCCTGGAAAAAAGGCACTTCCTCCTTCTCACAAGCTGTTATGGTAGCAGTCATTCTGGGAAAGCTAATTAAATTATCTTACCACTTTGACTTCTAGCAATCTACCATGATAGTATATAATGAGATCACCCATTACATGCTACCTAAATTACAAATCTGCCCACTGGTTTAACAGATTACTGACTCTTGAATAGTAGTATTGATTACTACAGATTACTGCCAAAGGGGTAAATCTCCAAATGCTTACTTTAAAAAAAAATGAGCAGTGATGAACCGTTGACCCAAAATTTATTCTGGAATAATTAAATGATTCAGGTTTTTAAAAGAAAAATTTACAAATATTTCAAGCAACTGAAATCCACAGTAACTGCAGAAATCTGTTAAAGCTAAGATACAAAGGCACCTTGGGGTACAAGTGACTGGTTTGTCATGGGCCATACTGCTCTAAAATTATAGTCTTTATTTTGTTTTTGTGTATTTCAGAAGTTGACGTTTGTTTTGGAAGCTGTGCTTGGCTTGTGGACGTTGAATGTTAACTCACTAGACTGAAGCAATTGTATATGACGATGCAACAAGGTTTAGCATATAGCTGTTTGGTGCTGTTGTAGTAGCTCTGTGGGCTAATACAGGAGCTGCCTGGGAAAAGTCAGTACAGTATGAAGAAATATGTAGCAATTTTTCAAAAAGACATTTGTTGTTTCCTAAATAGAGACTAATGTTGTGTAGTAATAAAGGAATTTGACTAGGACTTGGGAGACCCAGGCTCAAATCTACCTTCAGCCAGGGAAGAACACTGGGAAACTGGACAAGTCACTCTCTTACAGCCCAACCTATCTTTCAGGGTTATTGCAGTGGGGAAAAAAAATCAAGGGAAATCCCCATGTAAGCCATATTGAACTCTTGGAGGAAAGGCAGGATATAATTCTAAAAAATAAGGAAGTGAGTATATTTGTTTAGACAAGTTCTACCATGGATTTGGGGGTGTAGTCTATTGCACCCCCAAAGCAGCAACATGCAATTCATGTTGGTTTTTAAATATATCTTTTGTTTTAATTTTTTCACATCAGAAATTCTTCATGTATTTTAGAGTATTCTATACTCTGTACATCTTCTGTACCATCAGCAGATAAGAAATAAAATTATGCAAGGTCATATCTCAATTTCAAAAGAGCAATAAGAAGTCTGTAAGCTTCTAGATTCATATTAAATTGGGAACTGAATAATGATGATTAATGATTAATTCCATGATTAATTACTTTTTAATAATATATATTTGAGCAACTAATATACACATTGCATGTGCACAAAATGTTGGTAGCATTAATGATTTTTCATAGACTCTAAAAACTGAGGATAATTATTTCCTTTTCCAGTGCATACGATTCTAGTTTGAGACCTGCTTCTTCCTTCCCCCCCTCCTCTCTTGCTCTCTCTTGCTTTCAAGTGGATGACTACTGTTAGAAGAGCCTTCCATTATCAACTTGCTAGTTGTATTTTTCTCCTTGTGGCCTTGAATTTCAACAGCTGCAGGATAAATGTTTTTGAGTATTTGAGTATTTCTTTGAAACTTAGTAGGAGACTCTTGGGAATAACATGAAATAGGAAGTTGCTATAGGTTTCTGAGCGCTTGAAAGTATTGAACATTACTGAAGCATTATGCATTTTTTTTAAAAAAGGTGCTGAAAAAGCACAAATGGGTAACTCGTACAAGTTACTACTTCAATATTTATTCAACTTTGGCTCCCACATCTTATTTTAAAAAAGCTTTTTGTATCCTGTGCATCAAAAGCTACCCGGGGTTTTCTGAAGACCATCTCACAATCTTTACTGAAATGAGAAATATCCAGTTAGATCATTCAGTTCATCAACGTGTGATGCACTGGAGAAATAAGCTCAGTTTATGCATAGTAGTCAAAAGTGCAATGAGTATTTCAACTTGGGTTCCTGTTGTAAATGCAAATGAGTTCTCTCTTAAATTCATCTCCAGGCTGGCAAGACTGCAGTTTGACATCTCTGTATGTTTGACTGTAACTTACTAAGTATATCCATGCTTGTTTGCAGTCATTTGTGGAATACTGCAGTCTTCCTTGATTTCCTTGAGTCACACTTTTATTCTTTGGCAAACCATTAAAGCACTTCTGAAACAAGCCCTTTGTTCTGGACAACTATTTTCTGAACTTTGTTAACAGAAATGTTGCCTATTGGCATAGCTAAATATGGACACTTTTATAAATTGGGTTATTGCCTTGGGTTTCTAAAGCTCAGTAGAATTTTTCTGTGAGTGTTAAGTAGTGACCTTTTATTTAGCTAATATGATACCAAAGAGAACAATTCTAGATCTGCATATTGTATTTCAGATATGCATGTACAGAATAGAAATAAGATGAAATTAGATATTCATAATACTGACCTAAAATGGATTAATGAAAAAGAACAAAGAAAAAGAGAATATTTTATTGAACTAATATTACTTAATTTAATATATATATTTTAGGATACTTTGCCTGAAGGCTCAGAATGAATTACAGTACTTGGTAGGAAAAAACCCAAATGAGCTTTTTAAAACAACACAAAATAATACAATAATAAAACCATGTATTGAGTGCAATAAATGTTTTATTTTGACTGGAAATTTTCCAAGGGAAATTAATTACATAATTGTAGATCAGCCAAAGAGATTCTTGTCTGAATTTCATTGTCCAGAGGTGAATCGGAATGCAGTGCAAGTTTTCCCTAGTGAGTTATACAGGATGTAATTTATTTCAGCATGAAAATTTAAGCCCTTTAGAAATCTCTGATCAAACTGTTATAAAGCTTAGCAAGTCCAGATACCTGAAATACTAGTATAAGTACTATTGGCACTGCCATTTGAAGAATTAGTAGTGGTTTGCATTTTTCCAAATAATCAAGAATAATCCCATATGGAAAATAAAGAGTACATGGGTAAGAACCCTAAAATGGTAAATTCTATCAACCTTCATATTCTTAGCTAGTAACCATTTCAGTCTGTGTTCAGTCTTGGTTGCTCTGATGCTCAAAAAATACAGCAGCAATGCAGTCCTCTCTATTATCTTGGACTTCTCCCTGTCTTATTATGCTATCAATCATAGTATCTTTTTTGGATTAACTACATGAATTGAGAATTATAGGGTTGGTGATAAAATGGTTCTATGTATATCTGTATAACTGCTGTCAGGGGGCAGCTTTTAAAGGAAACTGTTAACACTTACACTATGGAATTCTATAGAATTCCCTCTTGTCCTCCATATTATTTAACATCTACATGTAGAGTTTATCCATAGAAATAAGGGTATGTGTAATTTGTTGATGATGATATTCAACTCTATTTCACATCTTTAAAACTAGGTACAATTGGATATCAGCGCTGCATCTGAGGACCAGGGCCTGAGTTTGCACAAAATATTAGACTTGATTAAAATGAAGTTGAGTAGGGTATGACATAGTGTGCTATGGGAATTCAACCATTGTTTTAGCTTGTTATGTGAACCAAGTTTTCACATTAAGCCATAATATGTTTTACTTGGGCATAGCATTTTATGTCAACTCAGCAATTGTATTTTGTAGCCTAGCCTTAAGATTTAGTCTGATGTGTGTACCTAACAGAAAGGGTCAAATAATGGGGCATCACAAGTAGGACCAAAACCAACACCTAGAGTGGCATGCACAAGATAGGGCCCAGAACGGCTGATGTTGCTTATTGTAATGCATGTTCTTTCTTTTAACTTTTAAAAACATAAAAATGTTTAGAGAATGAGTGGCTGGCCATGGGCATAAAATCATGGAATTGTAAAGGTAGAAGAGGCCATTAGCCCAATAAATCCAATCCCTGCTTCAGACAGGGATCCAAGTTAAAATAACAATAACAAATAGCTGACCAGCCTTTTCTTGAACACATCCAGGGAAGGAGAGCCCACCATTATTCTAGGTAATTAGTTCCACTATCAAATTGCTTTTAATGTTCAGACATTTTACTTGGCATTCAACTACAATATGTCTTCCTGTAATTTAAAGGATGAGATGATAGAGGATAGGACTTCACTTTTAGTATTTCCTTTGTTAGGAGATCCCACTAATCATGACCCAATTTTCCAGGTAGCTATGGAATCCTACTTAACATTGCTCTGAATTTATTAAAATCAATTTCTTGGGTGCTGCTGCTGCTGCTGCTGCTGCTGCTGCTGCTGATGGTGATGATAGTGATGATGGTGATGGTTGGTCGCACAATCATCACCAGATGTTTAGACTGGATTTGGCATTTTTATCCACCTATGGAGTCTTTCCCAAGGACTTAGGATAGGCAGATGTTGTTGTTTGATGGTGTTAAAGGTATCATCGCAGAATATAAGCTGTTCCAAGTAAAGCTGCCTTTTGCAATTGACTGATTTTGTCAATGCCAATGGTGTTCAAGTGGTGCTCCAGATGTTTTGGGATTGCACCTAAGGTGCCTATAACTATTGGTACTATCTTTGCTTTCTTTTGCCATAGTCATTCTACTTCTATTTGCAGGTCTTTATATTTTGTGATTTTCTCCAGTTCTATTCTGCTGTCTCCAGGTATTGCAATGTCCTCTATCCATACTTTTTTGTTGTTGTTGTTGTTATTGTTGTTGTTGTTGTTATTATTATCATTATGCCTTCTTAGAATGCTACCTCCAAAAGAAACCAGGCAGACACACCAAAAGAGTACTTTTTTTCATTTTTGGCATCCCAAAGAAATGTACTTGATGCTTGCTTTATTATTATTTTTTCTATATACTGGTATTTTTTTTTAATTCTGTTTACTCAGGCACTTTATATAAATTTTATTTCAAATATTGGAGATGGGCCTATATACTCTGCTGTATTTTTACTATATAGATAGCAAAATATATATACTTTATATAAAATATATTTATTATATATTCTATTTTTATATTGATATAAAATCTGCTGATATATTGATTTTAACTGATCATAATGTTTTTGAATGTAAATTTACATTGTACTGCAATATATAAATGTCTTTATATAGTAATAGTACCTTTAAATTTATAGATCTGCATAGTTGTTTGCCTTTCCCTTTTCTCACTCACAGAATAAGAATAAACAGTATTATGATAGATGTTTTTCTTTCTTTTTTGCCAGAATAGGATATTTGATAAGATTAAATTTTGCCTGGTTTGAACTGGGTCTTATGAAGAAAGTAGATTATATTATTATAATCCTTGATTAAATATTCAAGAAATTATTTAATGATTAAGTACTTACTATTCATGGCTTTATGAAACACCATATTTGGTTTCTGCCACAAATTATTAGAAGTATAAGTCCATACCCAGACCTTGCAAGAACCGAAGAGTGGCTCTTCTGATCTTTGAAAAGCTAGCGGCCATTACTTTTGCAAATCCTTCCAGACCAGCCCAAAATTAATCCACCAGTTTTTACCACAATGTTTCTGTGTGCAGCCCTGTTTTACTGCCTCACTGGAGAGTTTATTCATTAACTGATTTATATTTAGAGCTCCATGGAGGAACTGAAATATGTGATGTAATGCTATTGTCATTCAGCATCCACTCATGAGTAGTCAGTAGGGAGTAAGGAATATTCTGACTCTCTGCACTTTTCACACCTATCACTTAAATCAGTAATAGAAATGCAAAAGGGAAATACTTAAGTGGCATCATGATGCTCCCTTAAGGAGGTAATGTATTGTATTGCCTCATGAAGATCATATTCTCTACATAATTTATATGATTATGTCCTTCAGGAAAAGGAAAATGTCCTTTCCCATACCTGCTTTCTCCAGACTTTTGCTATCATATTTTGGAAGCAATAGAAATACAGGATGGCAAGTATGTTTTAAGAGTTAGGATTAATATCATAGTCATTCTGCACTGCCTTTTGTATAAAGCAGTAAACCAGAGGCAGGAATGCTGTAAATGTGTTTTCCTTATCAAGGTGTTTCAGTGCTTGTTGGTAAGCAGCTTCAACAATTTGTACCCAAGAATGCTGAAGACTAAGAAGGGAATAGATATATCCAAACTACTTTCCATATATGCGTGTACATAAACAGTTACACTCAGACAAGAATGTCTTTAAGATTGAAATAGATCACAATCAAGGATAGGACATTCCCTGTTATTAGACATTCCTTTCTAGAGAGACTCAGAGAATATTCACTACGGTGTTTGGATGCCATATCAAATTCTTACCTATCTAGGTAGCTAGCTATTTCAGTTATTTATATCCCATCATTCAAGATAAAAATCCTCCCAAAGTGGTTTAGAAGCAATATAACCAATTGTAAAGAACAGTGTAATAATTACTTAAAAATAAGCCATTGACAGTTTTTCAGAATCCTTCACATAGGGCAGTTCTTGATAATGGCTGGGATTGGGGGAGGCAGGAAATGTCCAACTAAGCAGGTGTCTAAGGGTCATAGAGTTGGAAGGCATCTTAGACATCATCTGATCCAACTTCCCACTCATCTCAGGTAGAGGTCTCCAAAAAGAGGCTGGATGGTCATCTGACAAACAAAACTCATTGCATCAATTGACTGCTTGTTCCTTATAGTTTTAATCCACAGATACTCATCCTGCCGTATGGAACAATAGAGAATAACTCCATTCTTAATTCAAATTCAGAAGAGAATGAAGTTCAGGATGCCTCACTATCACTCTTACAACTTGCCAGTTTCTCCTAGCAGTGGACTTACACTTTGCAATATATGCAATTCTGATGCAAAAAGACCTAATCTCTACTGTAACTTCTGCCAGTTGATAATATATTTCCACAACAGTGTCACTTCTTTCTTTGTTATTTTTATCCAAATACTTTCAAGAAGATTTCCTTCCAAGTTCTTATAAATTCTATCCCATTTCTTCTCAGGAGTTGTTTGTGAAAGTCATATAAGCCATTATGTAAAATCCAGCACCTTCATATCAACAGCAATAATGTAGCTGGTTGTTGATATTCAGGATCCTATTTTCTCTTGCAGTATGACCCTCAAATGATGAATGAAGCTAATTGATGAAGATACTATCTGTACTCCTTCATCTTCCTCCCTGAGATTTCATAGCGTCCAAAGATTCTTTCAAGATTTCTTCTAGCTCTATCATTCATACTCATACAGATCAAGAGAAAAAGAAAATTGTCAATAGGTTTAAATAGGTTTGAACAGATACCACCATGTCCTATATAAGCACACCTGGAAAACAAAATATCTCCTACAGTATCATGTTGGTTCTGGACACAGCCAGCTAAATTCTTAATAGGGAAACACCCACTGCTATGACACACCTCTTCTTTCTCAGGGTGGCTCCTGGAGTTATTCAATCCATGGTGGTCCAAGTGTCCTCTACACTGTTCTATGATATGGTTTCCTCAGGTGGGTTTCTGTCATTCTCTAAATGGAGAATCTGGTACCCATATTTGGGTTTCATTGATTCTGAGTGCACTTGTTTTTTTGGGGTCATATTGTTCCATGTCTTTCCCTCTAGCAAAGTTTTTTCCCCAGTTCTTTGGTTTCTTTTCACTTTTCTGCCCTTCCTGGAGAGCTTGAGCTCGCCCATCCATGAACCTCTCATCTTCTCTGATGTATTTCAGTGAAGCAACTTTTCAAGTCCCTTTATTTTCTCCTTTAATAAGGAACAAGGTTACATTTGGGGTCAGGAAGACAAATGTTTCACACATTTGTAGGTCACAAGGATTCTTCCCTTGGTATCCATGTTGGTCAGAGCCCTGCTCTGCCACCCAAACCTTTGTTCTGATTATGAGCTCCTACATCTAGAAGCTGTCTCTCTGGCTGAAGATTAGCCCAGAATGAAAGAAGATGGGGGGAAAAAGAGGAAAGAAGAAAAAGGAAAGGGGAGTGCCTCCCTGCTGAATTCCTGTTCACTTGCTCTCTGGAAACTCCCTCCCTCCCCTTGTATGCTACCTTTAGCTGCCTGAACTAAGGAAGAGCAGTACTCCAAACAGATTCAATGAGTAATCACTCAAGAAAATATAAGCCGTCATTCCACAGCACTCTGGAAACTATCAGTAGCAATTAGCAGTCAGGCACAGCAACAGCAGTCTCTTCCCCTCTTTGGCTGTGTTCTCTTCTTTCTCCCAAGTCCCTTGATAAACTGCCATTTGCTCTCCCTGTTCATTTGCTCGTTGGGAAAGACATATTTCATGAGATACATCTAGACTTCCCTATTGTATTACTGCTATGGTGCAGTTTGTTATGGTGCAGTAAAAGCAATATTTATTGCAAAGGCTTAAACTTTCTCAGGGTTCCAAGTTCAATTTTAATAGTTTTCATAAAAATAAAACTCTGGATTTTAAGGCAAGGGAGCAAAGCCTTTTTTAGTTGTTACTGGTGTTAGACAATCTTGCATATCCATTCCAGATCACTCAAAGATCTATTAGTATTCTGTCCATCTCTGCTCTCAAGTAATGGTGAGTGTCTTGAAATCTGGTTTGGAAGTGCTGTGAACTTAGATCTCTGAAAGGGGACTGAGCTGAATATATATTATCTGTTCTACATTGCCGTCTGTCCTTTACTGTGGTTTGCAGAATGAAAATGATTATGCAAAGTAAAACATCTAAACTTGCAGGATATCTGGAGATTTGAAAATTCAAATTTTTGGTGCAGAAATTACATTAACTTTTCTTCCAAAGGCCAAGATATACAGTCTAGTTAGTCATTTCTATAACTTAATTCCACAACTGAACCGAACCATTGATAAATAAAGGATTTCACAATTTGGTGCAGTTGCACCAGCAGCATCTAAAACTTCTGTATTACTTTCAATATTGGTATATGTCTGAGATGATTTTAAGGCTACAGTATTTTTGTTTATAAGTTAAAGAGTTATTAGTTATTAACTAGATATTGCAAGAACTTGGAATAAAGAGTTGGAATACCCCTTAAATCAGAGTTTCTCAACCTTAGCAACTTTAAGGCATGTGGACTTCAACTCCCAGAATTCCATGCTGGCTGGGGAATTGGTCTTTGCACCAAAATGGGGTATGGTTCTAGGTTCATAGAACCATAAGCAATTTCCATATGTTTAATTTTGAAACAGTTACAACAAATACAGCAATATCTATGTGGGATGTGAATTTGTTAGGTGGCAAGATTTATTTTTGTTTTTGTATGCTCTGATGATGCCGTAGTCAGTAAGTCTCAGAACAATTCTTGATATTTACCTCGGAGTTCAATATGTGCAGCTTATCACTTACACCATTTTCAGATGTGTATTGCATGAGGTACTGTGTTCAGAGAGAATAGTGAGAAACAATCTAATCAGGTTTTTTTGGTTTCAGAGAATTACATCATAGGGTTTCTGTCACAGCTGATTTTTTTTTTTTTTAAGTTTGAGTTTGGTGTTCATTTTACAATTCTTGCTTGATTGACCAGGGATAGGAAAGAAGGAGAAGAAGGATTGTTAACCCAATCAGAGTTCTGGCTTTGATCTAGTTTGAAATGTCATGTCATCCATGAACTCTTTCAGCAGCTGAACTCTTCCCTTATTCTCTTTTCCCACCCCTCAAATCTGCTGTATGTTTAATGGGATGAATGACAGTTTTTAAATTTTAAAACTATTTTTTAAAAATATATTATCAATGTGTTTAAATGTGGTATGCTGGGTGGTCTGCTCAGAATCATTGTAATCTTTATTATTTTTAATTAGCAGCCACTGTAAGAGAGTTTGATGCATTTAATATTTTGCTCTTAGCTGCATCATTTGGTGGTTAAGAAACACTCATAACTGATTGAAGGATACCTTTGTAAAAGCATGGATGGTCACTTTATGCAGAATTATAATCTTGCTGCTGTACATAATGAGGCCAGTGAAGCAGCAAGCAAGAAAATGTAGAATTCTGTAGCATGGATCTGTAAGCACAGCACCGTCTAGGCTATTTAAGTTTAATGAGGCAGCTACTGTGCTGCTGCATACAGTCACTGAACAGTCTCAGCATGTATCTCAAAACTAAAATGTAGCTCATAATCCATGTCCATATGCTGTGGGAGATGAGACTGTTCTCTTAAGTCTGCATTCTTCTGCATTCCCTTTTGTGCTAATGGTATTGGAATTTGTTATTTGCTCCGTTTTATTGTAAATGAGGATCAGAATGCTACTCTTTTTCTTCCTTGTTCTTGGAGCATTGGCACTACCACAGAGTTGTACACTGGCAGCATTCAGGCTCTCTGGAGAATATCCACTTTCTTCAAGGTTAAAACGACTACTACAAGGAGGGTAGTTTTCTCAAACATCCATCTCTTTTCTTCAGTACTGTGCAAGCATGCAAACACCTGAGCTATCATTCATGTTATACAGATGTTCGAAATAATTTTCTTACCTCCACTAATTTTTCAGCAAGTGTTGGGGTGCCCAATAACATGACTGTGCACCCAGTGATCAGATAAAGCCAATAGCTGATCTAACACAAGATCTCAATCTTTCCATACTTTGAGGTCACACAGATAAGACAATGATAGTCAGTCTTTATATTTAGGGTGCTGTATTATGGCTTTTAACACACATTGGATGCACGCCAGTCCCCCTGTGCATTTGTATTTGATAATTCAACCAGTTACATCAAGTTAATAAAGTGAATGCCCAAGATGCGATCAGTTCAGATTTCGTATCTTCTTATTACTTGTCATCAGGAGACAGAGGAAGGAGAATTGAATCTGTTTCCTTCTGAAAAGAGGAAAGGGGCGAGCAGATCCAAAATTCCTTTTTGGTGCTCTGTCAGCCCCAATACATATTATTCCACACAGAGTGAGGTAATCTTTCCTAAAAATCATGTGTGTGTTCATTGTGATGGAGAGCACTGGAATCTAGTATGCTCAAAGCAGAAAAACGTCCGTGGTGAATTGCTAGTCTGCATATGCATTTGATCACAGATAGGTCACCCCAAAAGAAAAGACTCCCTTACCCACCCCATCTCATTCAACTTTCTTTTTTTATATTTTGGGAAATATTAAAAT
This sequence comes from Liasis olivaceus, assembly GCA_030867105.1. Classification (NCBI taxonomy): domain Eukaryota; kingdom Metazoa; phylum Chordata; class Lepidosauria; order Squamata; family Pythonidae; genus Liasis; species Liasis olivaceus. The sequence goes on from CM061348.1 coordinate 206,406,440, forward strand.
ATAGCCATTCCCAGCTATTGTTGTTGTTGTTATTATTACACCAAGATATTGCATTAATCTGTGAAGGAGGACTCAGAAAACTGCTTCATATTATGCTGACTGCCAGTTGTGGCAGACGGTGACACATACCATTTTTAAAATAAATACAATTATTGAATAATACCACTATTCTCAAAATAAAAATGCCTGTGGGTTTTTTCTTTTAATGTTTGGCAAATATTAGTAAGCGCAGTTCTCCTTTTACACTTAGCTCAGTTAAGATCTCAAGAAATGGTAACACTCTCACTAATACCTTGACTGAGAGTGAGAATGGAATTTTCTTGATAAATTAGTTCATATTTTTACATATTACTGCCGTGAGCATGCTTGTGTGTAAAAAATGACCCCATACAAGACTGGTTTTCTCCCTCTTTTCCCATTTTTAACTTGCAACATATATTATTCTTAAATGCAGGCTACTTTGAGGTGGTCAAAAACCCTTCTCTCATTAAATGTTAATTTTGGTGTTTTTTCCGTGCTTGATGATGTAATGCACTTAGCAATAATGGATGATTTCCTGAGAAGGATTTTAAGTTTCTTGTCCTCTTCCTCGTGAAAGGCATAACTTTTTGAGTAGAGGCTGGTGTAGAATTGACGGGATCAAAAGCAAAATCTGTTTTGCCCTGTGCAACAAGCAAGAAGTATTTTGTGGCCAGGAGTGGGGGAGGCAGTGAAAAGAGACTTTCCATTTATTATCAAGACGCGGATGATTGTGGAGAAACGTAAAGAAAGAAACACACACGCTTCATAGACATGCAATTTCTCAAGCCCACATTTCAAAGCCGCCCATCCCCCGCCAATAGCAGGAACATGGGGTTTTTTTCTTAAAGAGAGAAAATCTCTCATTTTCCAAGAGAATCAATAAGACAGCATTGTACATCGCAGTGCTCCTTGCATGGTTATCAATCCTTGCTTTTCCCCTTTTGTGCTTTACAAAAAAAAACTATAACAAGAAATGATGTTTTGAGTTCTGTTGAATATTAATGAATAAAGATGCAGGTGGTCTGTATTCAGTCTTTGCAGCCTGCTCTTCAATAAATGGTTTTCTAATCTTTTTTCCTAGATGGAAATCCTGTATGAATGTGGAAGCCATTAGCAGAGTAATTGCTGTCTGTTACCATGACAACCAGCCGCTGCAGTCACCTGCCCGAAGTCTTACCAGACTGCACCAGCTCAGCCACTCCTGTGGTAAAGACTGTGGAGGACTGTAGCAGCCTTGTGAATGGACAGCCGCAGTATGTCATGCAAGTTTCGGCCAAGGACGGACAGCTGCTATCAACAGTAGTACGGACTCTTGCCACTCAGAGGTACGGTCGGTCGTATCAAACCCAAGACAGGTCTGATTGCCCATACAACGGTGCTGGAGGAGTCAGGGCAAAGAACGGAGGGGATGTGATGGCAAGATCTGAGCCCCGGTAGTCCTACTTGGGACTTTATTTTTAAAGCCAGGCTAAGCGCTGTCTGTTTTTATCATGGTTTGATTAGAGGCTACTGTTCCGCACACTCTGGTTTCTGTAACTCAAGGCACGCTGAGCCAACCCCAAGCACAACTTGCACTCTTAAAGCTTTCTTCTTTTGAATTCAGAATGAATTTTGCAAGCTGACAATCACTTCGCGAATATCTCTAATGCGTAAACTTGCTCGTTCTCGTTCTGTGCAGGGAAAGGTTGGGAAATAGCTGGGAGATGCAGGTTGTAAAGTGAGTAAGATGCCATAAATCCTTCTGATTTGGAAAAGAAAACTTTAGAAGTGACATCCTGCTGACTTGTGTATGCTGCTCATTGCAGACCGTGTGCTTCTGTATGAATGATTGACGGAAGGAGAATCTTAAGAGTCCTCTCTCAGCCAGCGTCAGAGTGTTATGGAGTTTCTTTTTTTCACCCTTTCATGGCTGGCTTATACTTCTAAAGCCAGGGAGCCTCTGACGGTTTAATACAATAATCACCGGCTACATGGCCTTTCTCAAGTGTGCTTGAGGAATAGGTCTGACAGCTGGAAGTCATATTACAATTAACTAATGGGGGTGTGTGTGCTGGCTGGGACTGATGGGCAGTGTAATTCAGTACTTCTGGAAGATACCAGATTGGGGAAAGCTGGCTTATTTATTTTCTTTCAATGTTGTTGAGTCATTAATAGCTCTTTATTTTTTAAGTTAACTTTAATGGACAGATAAAAACCCACAAACAATAATTGTTAAATGCACCATGGCAAGTATATTGACCATTAGTCAATACAACCACAAAGATTAACACTGGAAAACCATATTGGAAAAAGGTATTCCTTTTCCAACCTTGGCACATCTGTGTGTGCATGCACACGCATATGTGTGATGTAAACTATATTAGTAAAATACACATAATATTTTTGACATGCTTTTTCTTTACAAAACAGATTATTGGAAGTTTCTGCAGAAAGTTTAAGTCACTTATATAAAAAGCTAAAGTTTCAGTTGCAGGTCACCAGGATGGATCTGTCTTTAGAGTACAGTAAGCACCTTTTCTAACAGCATGAGTTTTTAAAATTTGTGTATTTGTTTTTATGTTTGTTTCCCCTTTTTCTTAGGAGCAACACACATAGGATTCTGTTCAGTCCTGCCAAAAGAGCCCTGTGAGATAAGTTAGGGCTGAGAGGCAGAGATTTGAATGAAGGACACCCTGATACATAGTTGAGAGGGATATTAAACCTCTAGTTAAGGCTGCAACAAGAATACCAGCCCTCCCCAACTTGGTATCGTCCTGATGGTTTGGATGATGCTAGGCCTTGCTTCCAAAGTTAGGGAAAATAGTTCTATATCATACTGCATTAAAATGGAAATATTATATTAAGATAGGCAGTATAGTATCACACTGTTAACATTATTCATTTGTATAATTTTGAGATTATGAATAAACTAATCATTGAGATATATCTATGATCATGTTTAAGGAAGGAATAAATACACATGCTGAAACAGAAATATCACAATCTGACTGCCTTGCTATAGGGAGGGTCAAATCAAATCTATCATGTTCCAATTATTTTATAAGGAAAGCAAATGGAACAAAACAGGCCAGTCCTATCTTGCAAAATGTGTTAATTCAAATCAATGTTAACAATTTAACTTGGAAGAAAGATTTTTAAACTTAAAATAAATAGGCTAATGAGTAAAATCTCAAGTTTCTTTTCCTACATAAAAGCATTCTTTAAAGCTGAAACAAAACCAGGTTTAAATTGGAAGGGTTAGGGAAGTCCTGTCTGAGAACCAAATGAAGAACTGTTGCTGTCACAGGAGATAATTGTGGACTAAATGGGCCACAGGTTTAATTCTGTATAAGTTAACATTGTATGTGCATTGTGTAACAAATCTCTTAAGGCTATCCTCTTCCATTTTATTGTCTTTTGGAGATCTTACAGGAACCTAAGGACCTGGAAAAGCAGCCTATTACATCATATATAAAAACATTGACGAATCCTACGGGTGGTAACTGTTCTGGTGGCTTTCCATAAAGTATACCTTTGGGCTCCTCCATAAAATAACCCTTTCTTAGAAGGCAGAACACTGTTTCCTTTAAATGCAGTGACTGTCAGAGCTTCACCCAAGACACAGCAATAAATCTTTCTGTGGAAACTTACTCAGCGCTTAGGAGCTAGCAGTGGAAGAAAGGCTTAGATAAGTCACTTTTATGAAAAAGTTAAAGGAATAATGAAACAATCTGCTATTACAGAATCTCACAATCCAGCCTGCTGTTTATAGCAGCTCCAAGGTTTAAAATCTCACCTTTCCTTATGTGATAGCAGACTTTTTGCTGCTCATTTCTCAGCTTTGGATGTGAAAGGCACCTGCACCAAATTTTTGGTCTCAGGCTCTTTGCTTCTGGCTTGACAGTTTGAGCCTCCTACCTACTCCCCTCCTTGTTATCCCCAAAAACTAGAGAGGATGCACTTGTCTCAGCAAAGAATTTGTTCCAGCTCTCAAGCAAAGAGAAACTGATGCCACATGGAAAAGGGGAGATCATAAGTCTGGTACATTGGAAAAAAAGAAAGCATATACAGTAGTTGGGCCAGCACATTATGATGAAAATATATTAGCTTCAGGAAATTAACATCAAGGGTAAGTAGACTGACTATATACAGTAGCAAAGTTTATGTCTCAAATAAATCCTAACATCCACAGAACTTCTGCCTAGAGCATGCACAGGGACACTGATTATGTGATACCTAAAAAGCAGTAAAATTGTATGTATGTCAGAGAGAATATTTAATACCATTTTAAGGGAGCCAGAATTAGGCTTCATTTGTAATATTTGTTTTGGATGTTTCTGGTATAATTTTAATGGATTTTTCTTAAATAATCAAAACCAATTGCAATGAATACAGGAATGAAAAACAAATTGAAAATACTTCATCTGGTTAAGGAAATAAAAACAAATGTTGAGTGTGCATATAAATATGCTGTAGAAATACACTAGAGAGGGAAGAATTATATAGATTGTGAAAAGTATAAATATAAAAATCAATAGCTACAATTGATCAATTAAGTATTAAGCTTTAAAATCAGAAGCTGGTTTCCAAGAAAAAGAGACAAGAAAGTCTGGAATAGCAATTGCAGCATAAAAGGAAAGAGCTTCATTCTCAACACATCTTTACACAGGATTTTCCTTTGTAAAAAGTGATCCATTTCAATATGAGTAGTTGCATCTCTGAAGGATTCACCTGTCACACACGTTTTTGGTTTCCCTATATTTCTGATTGTACTATGTAATTATTTGCAGTATAATACTCAGCTGCTATATCCAAATATGGCCCATTCCAAATGTTAACAATTTTAGTCTAATAAAATAGATTGTTGAATGTTTTATTATGTGTCAAATTTTCTTTATTATATTGGATTTCTGGTCATGTACCATAATAAAGTTTGATTTGAGTTTATCAGACAGAGTTTTTGCATAGTCTGTCCTTTCCCTTCACCTTCATTTCCTTTTTATATCTTAATACAGTTCTTCTGGAATTTGTTGAAGCAGTTTCCCATAACATTCAGTTCAAGAAACTGTGGTTTAAGCTCTGAATGCAAGCTAAAATTGCAAATCATGAATTGGTCCTGGTTTATAATCCAGAGGAACTGGCAGGCAGGAATTGTGAAGAGGCTACAAAAGAGAAGAAAATGCAGAGAATACTGAAAACTTGGGGGGCAGGGGGAACAGAGTAGAACCTCTGGTAGCCTGATGTAAGACCTTTTCTCAGTTGTGCAATTTTGGCTAGATTCCAACATGCTGTTATTGTCACTGGAAACAAGATATTGGCATAACTGTATTAGAGCATCAAGGAATCTCCCTCTCTCTCCCTCTCTCTCTCTGTTGCTTGTACTCCACAACATACTGCATACTTGATGACTCATTTGGGAGCAGTAATGAATTTTGCCCCAGGTCACATTAACTAATAGAATTTAAGGATTGCTTCTTTTTATGACTTGACTGAGTTTCTTACTGAATAGGGCTGCCTTGCTAATTCTTCTACTATGATAAGGTTACATTGTAGGTAGTTGGAAAGGGATTATGCACAGCAATGAATTAGGCTCTTAGGTTCAGCGTTATAAAATTAGTTTGGACCAAATGATCTTTAGGTTCCTTCAATTTATGACCCCTGTACCCACTTAATCCTTCTTTTTTGCAGTCCTTTCAATGACCGACCAATGTGCAGGATATGCCACGAAGGCAGCAGTCAGGAAGACCTACTTTCTCCTTGTGAATGTACAGGAACCTTGGGGACTATTCATCGTAGCTGCCTGGAACACTGGCTCTCATCTTCAAATACCACTTACTGTGAACTCTGCCACTTCAGGTTTGCAGTAGAGCGCAAACCAAGGCCATTGGTTGAGGTTAGTAAATAAGGCATGTCTTCAGAAGCTTAAATTTAATTATGTATGTTTTTATACTGGGAAGCAAACGAAAAACTGTAGTCTGGAGAGTTTAGGATCAGAGGGGGGTGACAGAAGGACAGCAAGAGGACGGTTATGAATCCTTTCAATTTTTAGCCGAGTACACGAGTGACTAAAGTGGAATTGATGCATTGGTTTTTATGTACCTTTATTTAACTATAGCAGAAAATGTGTAGGACACATGTAATATTCTTTGATTTAGTATAGGCATTTTGAAAGGAAATAAATGTATGTCATATCAAGAGAAATATTAGTGTGTATTATAAATATATACTAAGAAATTACTTTTAAAATCCACTGAACAGACAGATGATGGGGTGTTGTTTTACATTTTAAATATTTTTGTTGCATCTCTTAGTTGCCAAACACCAGGCATATAAGCCAGTTGTTTTATTCCATTTGTTCACTCTAGCTGCAGTAATTTAAATAAGTGATTTAAATAAATTGAGCTGTACATAAAATGACAATATACTCACTTGGCTGCTGCACTAAAAGCTTTTTGCTTTCTTTTGAAAGACAGTATTACAGGTCACTTAAAAATCAGCATGAAGCAGTGGATTATGAGAATATAATTATAATGAGAATAATTATGAGAATAATGAAAATAAGATATTATTTTTCCACAGGTTAAAAAAAACTAGTTGTGAAGCTGACAAGATAGAACTATGTATTTTCTTTTGTTTCAACCAATTTTGCTCCTCTCTTCAGAATCATAGTGCTGAAGGGACTTTAGAAGTCTCTAGGCCAACTCTCCACAGTGCAGGATCCATTAGATCATCTCTGACATCTACCATCTGTTTAAGGACTTAGTGAAGGAGAACTCATTGCCTCATACTGCAGCCTGTCCCCTGGCTGATAGATCATTCATTCAGAAAGGTCCTCCTGGTGCCTAGCCTGAATTTCCTTCCATGTACTTTTAACTGATTGGGGCAATTGAGGATAAGTCCACTCCAGTGTGACAGCCCTTCAGATATTTGAAAATTGCTTTTATATCACCCCTCAGTTGTCTTTTCTGCAGGTTAAACATATCCAGATCTTTTAACTGCTCCTCATGACTCTTCGCTGTCTTTGAACATGCTCCATTTTGTCCATTTTTTAAACTCTGGTGCCCAGATCTGTATGCAGCATTTCAAATAGGTTCTGACCAGGGCAGAGTAGAGTGGAACAGTTACTTTCGGTGATCTGGACTCTTTGGTTCTATTATTGTATCCCAAGATAACATTTGCCTTTTTAGCAGTTACGTTGCACTGCCCACTCATGTTTAACTTGTGGTTCACAAGGACACCCAGATCACTTTCACATGTACTCCTTACCAGGCAAGTTTGTTTGTTTGCTTATTTATATGTCGAATTTATATCACCGCCCAACTCCCCCGCAAAGAGGGACTCTGGGCGGTTCACAACAAAACAATTTAAAATCAATAAAAACATAAATAATACAAATATAAAATACAAGTATTAAATACAATAAAATCCAAGAGATATTGATATTATTTCAGCCTGTGACCAGATAATATCAGTCAAAGGTAAGACTAGGGAACCAGCCAACCCCAAAACTGACTATTCCCATCCCCACCCCATGCATAATGGCAGAACCAGGTCTTCAGTTTTTTTCTGAAGTCTAAAAGGGAGGGGGCCAACCTCACTTCTGGGGGAAGAGTGTTCCAAAGGGCAGGGGCTGCTGCAGAGAAGGCTCGCCTCCTGGACCCCGTCAGATGAAATTCTCTTACAGACAGGGTCCGTAGCATGCCCTCTCTGCATGACCAGGTGGGACAGGTTGATGTAACGGGGATGAGACGGTCCTTCAGGTTCTTCCCTATCCTATATTCTGCCCTACATTTTTGCTACCCATATGTAGAACTTTATGTTTCTACCTGTTAAATTCCATTCTATTAATTTCCACCTATCCTCCGGCCTATCTAGATCTTTTTGAATCTTTTCGTTTTTTAGCTACTGTCCTAGCTTTGTGTCATCTGCAAACATTATCAGTGTCCCCATCACTTCTTCATCCAACGTATTGATAAAAATGTTGAATACTGCAGGCCCTAGGACAAAGTCCTTTGACAGTCCACTCAGTACTTACAGCCTGAAGTAACACTATTAATAAGAACTCCTTAGGTCCAATCATTCAGTCAACTGTGAGTTCATCTAACAGTGGTATCATCTGCTCCATATTTGACCTGCTGATGACAAACTGCTGAAGGCTTTACTAAGCTCCAGGTGTACTATGTCTATGGCATTCCTATGACTTATTAAACTAGAAACTCTGTTGAAGGGGGTAAGGTTAGTCAGACACTGTGATAAACAGTGTTGACTCCTGTTAAATTACAGCATGCCAATTCAAGTGCTCACAAAGATGCTGCTTGATAATGTGTTCAAGGACCTTCCTCAGTATAGACACGAAGTTCTCAAAGATTACTGAAAACAGTTCTGTGATCACTTCTGTGAATTCTTTGGGTACCCTGGGATATAATCCTTCTGGCTCTGGAGACAAATTCATTTACATTAGCTAGTTCTCTGTTATTCCCTCCTTCTCTGTTCTAAGCTGTAGTTCCCTTGTTCCTGCAGTGGCATAACAATTGCCACCTAGAGCACCATTTTCCTTCTCAAAGAAGGCAGATGTAAAATAGGGGTTAGGAAGTCCTGCTTCTCACCATCAGCCTTACAGTTTCACCACTTTCTCTTAGCAATGGACCTACACTTTCTAACATAACCAAAGAATGCTCTTGTTTGTTATTTTTTGGTATCTCTTGCAAGCCTCAGCTCATTCTGACTGTTACCTTTTGTGACGGAAATCCTACAGTTTCTGGACACCACCTTCTATTTGTCTTTGTTGCTCTTCTTCCATTTCCTATACATGTATTTCCAGTGCTATATGCCAATCATAAATATTATTCCAATATGCTTCAGTGATGTTTGTATCATTGAATTTGTCTTCCTGAAGGAGGATCTCTGATTTTCACTGCTTATTTTCCATATTCTTTTCATTGATGCTGAAATAACTGGGGTTTTGAGTACTGTCTGCTGGTATCTCTGTAGTCATGTCCTGAGAAACTCTGTGGCTCGATCCCAGTATCCTGCTTCTCACATTGTGTTCTGCTTTCTTGGCCCTATCCTTGGAGAGATATTCAACTGTAGGCCTTTGCCACCCCCACCCCACTTTTGTTCTTGTTTAATGCCTTCCTGGTTAGATTGTTCAAAGCACCTGCAGAACATTTCCCAGTTTTTGTGAGTTGTCCGTTAAATTCCAGGAGCCCTTCATGAAGGTTGCATAGGCCTCTGCCATAGAATCCAACCCTTCTGTTTGTGTAACTATTTGTTGACTTCCAGAATCCTATTTTCTCTTTTTGCACCATGACCTTCAATGGATAAATGAAACTAATTGATGAAAATGAAACTGATTGATGAAAATGAAACTGATTAAAATGCTACCTATACTCCAACTTCCTTGACCTTACTTTCCAAGGCCTCATAGTCTCCAAACATTCTTTTAAGATCTCTTCTAGCTATGTCATTCATCCTGAATCAAGAGAAAAGAATAATTATTGGTAGGTTTAAATAGTCTTGGTAACTTCTTCATTGCATCCTGTATATGGGCACATGGGAGACAATACAAAATATTATTCAATTAATTTATAGATTTATATGGCCGCCTATCTCACCATAGCAACTCTGGGTAACTATTTTGTGTCTGGACACAGCTGTCTCAGCTCCCCCTAGCAGAGAATCAATCACCACCACAAAACGCCTCTTTTTTTCAAGTTAGCTCTTTGGTTTCTTTAATTCATAGGGGCTCAGATGTCCTCTACAATATTCTGTGGTGTAGTTTGCTCAGGTGGTTGTCCATTGTACTCCAGAGAGAGAGCCTAGTTACTGTTCCGAGTTCCACTGGCATGAAGTGTCTCCTGATTTTCTTGCTCCCTTGTCCGGATGAGTAAAGGGTCCTAAGGCTTAAAATCCAAAAGAAATGACACATACACAAAAGGAATAGATAGGATGGAGGAAGAACAGTGCAGGCATTTGGTAGTTACTGACTTATTAGCTTCCAATAATGGAAACATCTTCTGAAAGGTATCTGCTGGGCTGATACTGACCTTATATGATGAGGTCTCAGTTTTCTAAACTTGACTAGAAGAGAAGTAAGTTACTTGCCACTTACTTTCTGTGGCAAGTAAGATTCACAGGGAGGTCTATATGCTATCACCATTTCATGAGTAGAGGAATCTAATGTATAAGCTCCTCACAAAAACAGGTCTCAGTAGACTTCTAAGAAATAGCTTGAAACACCAGACTTTCTAGAAATCATAGGCATTCACAGAGGAAGGGGAAGCAGAGAAATGACAACATATGCATGATGATGTCATCAGATAAACACTGCAACTTACATACTTCTGTCAGACATTTTGGACACGTACATAATCATGGCATTTTCCAGTTAACATGCATCATTTTGACATCATTGTAGTTTGTTACATGTACCACTGCTGGGAATGATTATATACAGTTGGAAGTGGGCCATCCCCTTCTGGATTTTTGCTGGATTTTGCTGATGGCTTGATTTTTGCTGGATTTTTGCTGGATTTTGCTGATGGCTCTGGATTTTTGCTGGATTTTGCTGGAACATTTCCAGATCAAAAGACCCTGAGGTTTTTTTCCTCATAAGACAGTTTTTCTCTATGGTCCCTGTGATGGGTGAGGGTAGGCCTAGTCTAGCTGATGAAAGCAGTAGCAAATGAGGGGTAGTGAGGTTGGTGGATAATCTTGTTGCCTACTGTTATTCCTCCTCCACATAGACCTGTTTGTTCAGCTGCAGCTGTATTTAACCAAGTTTACATTATGGTATGATCTTTAGATTTATGTGAGCAGTTACACTGGTGTTACAACTATGGAAAATGATTCAAGGATCAGCTATTGTAAGGAAGCCTTTAAAAATCAAAAGTTAAAACATTTCTAATAATTGGGGCATATGATTTTACATGAAAACCTTATCAAGATAAATAAATTGCCACAAGATTTACGTGAGAATAGATGTACAGCTTAATTTATTTCAGTTTCGACTTCTGATTGGCTATCCATGAAAATGTTCTTCTGCAGAAACGGAATATGACATTTCTTGAGTCTTAATAGTAACTGGGTGAGCTCAAATGGAAAGCTAATGTTTCCAGAGCTGGAAAGGTATTGCTATGTGACATAGAGGAATTTTTTTTTTTGACTCAAGAGGCAAAAAAGTAGCCTTTTAAAGTTGCTTATGTTGTATTCCTAAATAAGGTAAAAGTGAAAATGAGTTACAGGCAAGTTCAGGGACATGCTCGGTACTATTTGTACTTTTTTGTATAAATGCTTACTTGGGAATTAATTTGGGGTAGTTTAATATCTGCAAAAATAAAGATTTGCTGATATGTTTCAGGATAGGCTATCTCAGCAGATGTTCCTGTGGAGACAGGCAACAAAGTAAGGCATGAATATAAGTGAAAAGTATATACAATATCTCTATAAAATATCAACTTATAGTTCATAAAGGTGAATAGAAACCCAAAAGGCCCTGGATTGTTCTACAATTTTTCCTCAAACCGGACATTTTCTTAATTGCATAACAACTGAAACAGCATGGCTGGCTGCTTACGTAGAGGTTGTCACTATTTGTTCTCAGCATAATTCTATCAGGCCTAATGTAGTGACGGTGGTCAAGTGTAAATCATTGGTAAAATTTAGGGCTGTGGCCATTTCTGTCCGATATTGCTTTCATTTTCAGAGAAGAGGATATCTGTGATCTACTTACCTTCTGATCCTCTGACTTCCCCCTGGCTTCTCCCTGATTAGGAGTTCCTTTTGCAGAGAATATGGATTAGAGGCACTGTCAGCACTGACTTTGCATTGGTTTCATTACTCATTCACCTTGCAGAACAGGTGGGATGCAAGGCTTTAATTGATGGCTTCTTCCTCTCCATTTTTATCTTATCATAGAACACACTGGTGTCATTTGTCGAAGCAAGCATAAAGCATGGCTTTTTGCATACTAGGCAGTTATTAAAGGTTCTTCATTATTTCAGAGTCTAGCCTTGAGTTTTATTTATTTTTTAATAATCTGAGTACAAAGTTATGAGGTCAGCAGCTCATTATGTTATTGTGTCAAACTGGAAGTAGGAGAATGAATTCCAATGTAACACTTCGTATGATATTTTTGTTCTCTTTTTGATAACGAAATGTACTTTTTTTCTTTTTCTAGTTCTACTGGGAAAGATTAGATTTTTTTTCATTTCTTTTTTCTTATTAAAAGAATATAATTCTATAGATAAGAATTTATGAGCATAATAAAAGGGATATCTTTCCCGCAGGGTACAGAACTTTTAAGCAGATAGTAGAAAGTAGATTCTGCCCTCATAATATTAGTTATAAAAATGTAAAGAAAAGTCATCTTCAGAAACTACAGTACAGTACCTGATTTTATTTTATTCCAACAACAGCAGCAGATTTCAAATGTGTATGTAAAACCTGTAACATGCCTTATTTATAGCTGAAAGAGGTGCAGAATTTAGCCATCTGTAGCAAATTCACAAACCAAATAATCACAAAGATTATTTACAGGGCTAAATATAGTATCTTACCAGCCAATTCAATCCTTTAGGGTTTATGTGCTCTGGGCTCTTTCGATTAAACAGTGTCATCTTTCAGGACCCTGGAAGCATACCTTCTCTGTAGCAGTGTCTGCTCTCTGGAATGAGGTTCCCCCTGAGATCTGGATGGCCCCCACTTTACTGTTGTTTAGAAGAACCATGAAGACCTGGCTCTTCATCCAGGCTTTTGGCGAGGAAGAATGAAACCCCTCACTTCATTCCATCTGTCACCCTTGCCATCTTTTACCTTTATCTTTTATGTTTTATTGATTTTATTGTAATTATTTGTTTGATTGTTTTGAGCTGCCCCCAGTCATTGAGAATAGGGTGGCATACAAATTTAATAGATTGATGATGGTGGTGATGATGATGATGATGATGATTAAAAAACTGTGTATTTATTCTAGGGTATCAGACTCATATAGAGTTTGGCTGTCATTGGCTGGATTTGCATATTGCAGTAAACAATAATCTATGGCTTATGAACTACAAGTCTGGTTATTAATATATGCTAAGCCAGAACTGAACAAATCATATTATGCTTAATTGAGCATGATGTGTGAGTCTAGTCACTTAGCTGGTTCATGTCAGATCCTCATTTGGCAATTGTGTACATGATACTGGAATGAGTTTTGGAAGCCTTTCAGATAGCTGTATTACTCTGGCAGCAAAATGCCTCACCTATTACAGTTTCCATGAAACTCTAGCTTTCCTATCTGTAAGATGATATGTGTAGTCTCCACCAGCGTGACCAATACTGAAAGATGCTGGGAGTTCTAACCTAACAATGTATAAGGAGACACAATTTCTCCTGGTATTACTGCAGCATTAAATGGTATGAGAATGCTATTACAAACCTGTATAATGGTTTTAACAATGCAGTATAATAATCCTTAGAAATACTGTGGTATTCATGCAGAACTAAGGCTTGCATTGTTTTGGATCAAGGCTCTTATAATGTATCAGAAAGGCTTTATTACTCTTTTAATAGTCTCAGCAGTATTAAGAGGAGCTTCCTTGTTATATGAACATTTTCTGTAGTTGGTTGTACTGAAATGTGAATATCACTTGATTGGTTTCCATAGTGAGCTTTGAACTGTTTTACCTGCTATCCTTTGAGATTACTTTTGTGCACCTTGACCTACTGCCATTCACTGAGACAGGACGTTAGTATCCTGTCACTGCAACAGGAGGCCTGACCCTCTTTGACACAGTTCACCAAGAGATCACTGTCAGGGCTAAAGGAAAAGGGTTTTAGGCATATAATCAACAAGATGAAATGGCCCACTGGCTTTAAGAGCTAAAGTAGACTAGAACTGGCAATCAAGTCTGTTGCAGCCAAAGAGGGAATAACTTCATTATACTCTCCTGAGGTAGTTGAAGGCTAGGCTGAAAGATTTATTATTTTATTTTAGAAACGTATTTCGGAGGAAAGAAACGAGAGCGCTGAGAGGTATTACAATAGAATAAACATTACAAATCAAACTGTCTGAAAATTGTGGCTCGGTTCTCACTGTATGCTGGATGAAGCTGACATAGGATTGGGTCATTGTGGTTCAAAATGTAGCGGGACCCCAGCCATTGCATCAGCCATCACATTAAGCCATAATGTCATATATTTGTTTTGGCATACTGTGTTTTATGAACACAGAAATTAGCTTTTAAAAATGGATCTATTAGAGATAGAGCATATATGTAAAATGAAAATGAATGTCCAGTGCAAATGTGTTGGATCCAAAATTACACTCATTGAAGTCAATGGAATTTAAGTTAATATGATTAAGTTTCCTTGATTCAATGGGCCAATTCCAAGCATTACTAACTCTAAATCCAGCTCAGTGACAGCTAAGTCTGTATATGGGCTCTTGACCAGTAGATAGCATAGATTTCTTAGAGTAGTCTTATAAGGCAAGTTAAGTTGTAATTAATGATACTAAGTGATCTGGCACAAAATGGATTTAAGACCATAAGTTTTTAGAGAAGCTGCACAATGTTGAATGGACCACATTTGTTGGCTATCGTGAACCGTAGCAGGGAAGAGGTTCTCCATCACTATATTTGGACCACAAACATAATTACTCTATATTGTGGTTTTTGTTTTTGTTTTCAAAATAATGCTAAGAACATTAAAAAATTTCCAGTAAGGCTTTCAGTCATAAAATCAAAAGGCTGAATCAGTGGAGGTAATCAACAGCCATCAGTACATTACTGCAAAACAAAATTTTATGCTCATGTCAACAAATAGATACATCAGTATTGTTGAAAGTTATCCTACTCCACATGCTTAGAAGTAATCCTTCTGAATTGTGAATTGTGTGCATTATCAGAAACAGATGATAGAGAAAGAGTCCAAATAGCTGTTGCTGAATCTACATGAAAGCTGCACATCTGCTATAGAAATTGATAGTGAAATATGCAGAAACTTGGCAGTCAGTATACTAACAAATCTGTAGACCTAATTGTCCAAGAAAGAGACAATTGAAAACTTGTGGATGACTTCTCTGAGTAACATAACTGAAACTAACACATGATTGATATGATAACTCAGGGATCTTGTGGCAAGATATTAATATCCTAAACACCTTATCCTATATATGGATGTTTGAATCATAAATTGATGTTTGGCCAAATATATCCCAAATACCACTCTGCCTCCCCCCCAGTTTAGAACATTTTATGCTGTCTGATTATACATACCTATTGAACATCACTATATTTAACCCATTAAGAAAAAGGATAATAGCTTTAAAAGTCCAGATAATGTGTATATTTATCTAATATAAATTTGTGTTCTGTAACCCCAAATCTTTATCCTCTGTGTTCCATATTTCTAGACAGTTATCCCACCAAGCCTCAGTCATTTACAAGAAAAAAAAAGCCTCCTCCCTTTTTATCCAATGCCTTCTTACATGTGATAGAATAAGCCAATAAAAGATAATGTCTTGATTCTGCAGTATGGATTTTTCTTAACATCAGTTGAATATATATCATAAAACAGTAGCAGTATGTGATGCTGTTACTATTACTGATAATCCTTTCCCCATATAGTAACCCCTTAGGTCTAATTGGCTGCATTTGTTACTAGAAACTTCCCATGAACTCTTGTATTCATCTTGCATGTTTCTTTAGTGCCAATGCTTCAATTGCCTAGTGGTATATTTCAGTTCAAACTTGCTTAGATGCTAAGATTAGGGATGAGTAAAAGATAATTCTATATTTTATAATAGTCTGCTGAAAGTTTTATTGTAAATTGGCAAAAAAATCTGACTTTCAATTATTTAGCACGAGCTGCAACAAAATTATTACTCCCTCTAAATAATACTTTTGAAATGAAGAAAGCCTGGGGTAATCAATAATGGATTTTTGCGTGGATGGATTGTCTGTTTCATTTAGTTCTGGGGGAAAAAATCGGAATGCTCACCATTCTTTCATTGTATTTCTTTTGCCCCAGAGTTCTGGTTGATGGATCTTGGGGCTCTGTTTAAAAAAAAAAAATAGCTTTTGCTTTAAATTAGATTTAAAGAAAGATTTTGTATATTTTCTCTTGGAAATAACTGTTCAGTAGCAGTAAAACACTGTTCTTATTTCCTTGGAGGTAAGTCTAACATGAAGACAATAGCAGTATTTCAGAACAAACATTTGGGATTGAGATGTGTAAAACTGCAGTCCAAAACTTCTATAGCTTGAACCATAACTCATTAAAATCAATGGAATTTATTTCTAAGTCAACATGGTTGGAATTGGGTTAGGTTGAAATACTCTGGCTCTTGGTTTGAACTGCACTCATTCCTATTTAATAGCTAATGAATTTAACATTCCCAGAGAATTAAATTATTAAATGCTAAAAACTGCATTTTGAACTTCAGGCTGGTTCAGATATGCGTAGAGTTTCTCACAATGGGTTGATGATGAACTAACTGCTCACTCAAAGAAGGTCAGCAGTTTCGTGTAATCCACTTAAGACAAATGATTGCTTGACATTTGCTTCTACTATAAAAAGAAGCTATAAAAAATGGTGGTCTTTCTTTTTATATATGTTTAGTATTCCTCTTGGCTATTAAAACACTTGAAGATAAATGAATTTATTCTACATCTTTTATACATCTTCTTTCATACCATGTGGCAGAAATTGAAGACTGTATATATATAGATACCCAGTAAAATATAAAGAAGGGCTTGCTGCACTGTATTGGATCACACATGTCTGCAAAATCAAGTTAATGGGCATTTGCTCCAAAGTGCATTAAAGAAATATAATTACTAAATAAACAGGAATATGTAATTGATTACCCCAATGCATACTGATTATATGGCAGAAATACAAATAACATCCCAAACGGCTGACTGGTTGAATGGATGGAATGTTGTTGCAAATTTGTTACGAAGATTGAAAACTACATATTCTTGCCTTGCCTACTCTACTAGCTTTCTCACTATTGAAGATCATTAAAGTAGGTTTTTTCCACTTAAGCAGGTATGCAGAAAGAAGGGGAAAAAATGACATCCGTTTATGTGATATTTCAAGCTAAACAGATCACCAAGCTCTCTAACGTTTTCTGTATCTTTAATTTATTTCTATAGATATCCATCTGTACAGTTCTGCACTCTTCTTCTGCAAAATCAGTTGAGAATACATTTTGAACTATATTTCAAATAGAAACATACAGGAAAAATACAGTACATGCCATGTTGTGATAATGGATATATAACACTGTATTCATTTTAATTGAAAGGAAAATGTAGACTTATTTTTCTGAAGGTATAAAAGATTTTCTGGCCAGCCTGGAAATTGGAACTTGATGATTCAATGAAGATGGTGCTGCTTGAATAGGCAGGGACTTGAATGACTTGAGCTTTGGTATCTGGAAAAACGGCTAAGCTTGTGAAGAGGCGATATTGTTATGATTTTGAGTTATCTATGTTCACTGCAGGCAAGTGATAGGAACCAGAGAAGTGGGCCCTATTGATGTGCAAAATATGCATCATTACAGGAGGTGGGAAGTACATCAGGACAACAGCCCCATATTGAAGGGATCATAGAAGAAAACAATCTTCTCATTGCATGCCACCTAATAATATATTGCTACACTTGATGAGCATTTATAGTTGAAGAGAAATTGGTCTAGCTGCAACAGAGAGAATAGGGCTACCAAATCTGGCCTGCAAGAATCCAGATGACCACTAGATGGGAGCAAAGAGAAGCAGAAAACTCTGACTCACAGCTTCTGCAGCCCAGATCTGGTAGTTCTAAAAAAGAATGTTTAAAGTCTATAGCACATAGAGTGTCTGTCCATAAAAGTGGACCAGTTTCTCTTCAGTTATAGCATGCCTTTCAAGTACAGCATCCTTATTTCATAACACCTAGTTTTGTTTTTGTGGGTTTTTTTTTTTCAAACAGCAAATATTATAATAAACCAGGATCTGGCCTGCACCCTTTCAGGGTATACCAATGTGGCCTTTCAATCCAGATTGGGAAAAATAATTTCAGTAGTCAAACTACAATTTTTTTCATTCCAGTGTCTTGCATATAAAAGTGTGGCTTATTTGGAAGCAAGAGATCAGAGAATGCAAGGTCATTCAATGGGATTGTATACAGTATAGAGAGTGAATTAAACACCTACCTTGTTCCTGCAGTTCACATAGCGATCAATGAAAAGCTCAGATGCTCATTATCTACATCTGCGTGTCAAATACTTACCCTTACACTAATTTCTGAATGTCACCTTTGTCATTCTTCCCCATTTTCTTCTGGGCATTTCCATTTCCTTTTGGTTGTCTTTTGGTTTCTCATTACAAGGATTCATGGAAATTGAACAAGATGTAAGTTGCAATCAGTCATGCTGAAAAAACTCAGTTGTACCTGGGATTGCAGCAGCACCCACATCCAGTTGCTATCCTCAGCGGTATTTTCTAAGGAAATGAGATAAATCCTTGCAATAGAGTCCTGAATCGTTTTATACAATGCCTTGAAATCTGTGTGAGAGTTCTGTTTGACTGTAATATAATACTCTTCTTTCCTCTTTTAAAATATCTATTTCCCAACTGCCTTGCTAAATTCTTTAACCAACCTTGAGATGACAGCACAAAGTGAGGTGCAATAATATTTTTAAGTGTTGTTGAAGTAACCCTTAAAAAAAATTATACACAAATGCATGCTGATCATTATTCAGTGATTATAACATCTACTAATGGGCATATTTTGCACA
The DNA here is from genome assembly GCA_030867105.1 of Liasis olivaceus. NCBI lineage: Eukaryota > Metazoa > Chordata > Lepidosauria > Squamata > Pythonidae > Liasis > Liasis olivaceus. The sequence goes on from CM061348.1 coordinate 206,425,212, forward strand.
AGAGTGATTAAAGGTCCTAGACTACTGAGAGAACATTCCTATCTCCTGATGTCATCTCACCTGTGCAGAGAATTTGTAAGTTATTTAAGTGACAAGCATTAATGTATGAATCAATACTAAATCCTTATAAATAGTTCTATTTATATAGGCAGTTCAGAGAGAGGTAGATAATATGCTTGCAAACAGTAGCTAGTGATGAATTCAGAACACCCATGACATAACTTTCAAGAAACCATCAGGTGTGAGGCTTATACTTCAGTGCTTCCTTCAGTAGTTCTCAGAGACACAACACCTACATTTCTGAGACTGAACGTTCATAAGAATAAGAAAAACGGGATTGGATTCATCTAGGCTTATTTAATCTAGCATTTCATTTCTCACATTGACTTATTCAGTGCCCATGCAGGTGCATATGAAGGCAATAATTAAATTATACTGGAATTCATACAGCTCTCATTAGGGCCTATGATAATCTCACTTCTGAGGTCTAAAGACACTTCTAAAGTCATCCAAGTTAGTGGCCATTTGATATTATGGTATCAAATAGTGTATGACAAAGCATTTCTTTTCCCTCCCTTGAGTCTCTTGAATCATCTCAAAGTTCTAGTATTATGAGGATCTGAGGAAAACGTCTGTGATCCATGTTCACTTTTATTACCCCAAGCATAATTTTATATATCTCTATTGCGTCCCTTCTTATTCCTAATGTAGAGCCACAAGCATTCTCTTTGCCTATAGGGGAGTCTTGCCACAGCCATTTGGGGCTTTTCATTTTTTTTCTCTCCATTTTCTCTGTAGTTGAAGTGTGATGACCAGAACTGTACACAGTATTTGAAGTGTAACAGCATCCTCAGCTCCTTAAAAGGCATTACAATATTGCCAATTTAATTTTCTGATTCCTTTCCTTTCCTTCCTTTTCTAGCTTGGGCTTAGCCTTTTTGCAACAGCCATAATCTTACTGATATTTTTACTGAGCTATTTACATATCCTCTGTGATTGCTCTCTTAGTCATTTTCAGCTTGGTCCCCACCTTTTATACAAGGTATATGAAGTTAGAATCTTTTGCTTCATTTTATTCTTGCATACTTTAAGACATATGCATCATTTTATGCTAATTCACCAAAGTTTGCAGAACTCTTTTGGCATTGTTTGCTGTCCCTTTTCCTTTTGACCATCTTAAATAATTCAGGTGCTCACTCCAAACTTCACATCACTTGTCAGCAAAGTCTAAAATCCCCAAACTCATACCTTTGCTACAATAACTTAGTGCTCGTTATGTTTTTTTGGTTCAGAGAAGCAAAGGTGACAATCTGAGATCTGTATGAGTTGCCAGGACCATGACTGGAACAGGATATAAATGAAGTGTATTATTAGAAAAAATCACAAGAATAAAACAAATAACAGTAATTTTGCAATTACTCAGTAGGAATCCTCCTTTAGTCATATATATGTGGATCTAAATCAAAGAATATAAGGCTGTAATTACACACACCACATATACATACATACATATATGCCCTAATTGAAAACAATAAAATTTATCTGTGATTAGACATATATAGGATTCTTTGTAAAAATAAAAGAAATGAATTTTGTGTGTGGTAGAAGTAACCTATAATGTACAAGCTTGATAGAAAACTGTTCCTGTCAAAGTGTTCCTGCACTATAAAATAAGCTTTATCATCTGTAACTTTCTAATAATTATCTGCTGCTTTAAACAAATAGATGTTTTAGTAATATCTTTTACAAATATGGCTTTCTCTCCTGTCTTTCCCCATGGATTTGTCAAAACGTAAATACCAGGATTGTTTGTTCCTTGAGCTTATACCCACATGTACTCACAATTTTATAAATATAGACACACCTTATTACCTACAAATTATTATACTTACTGTAAGAACTATCAATAAGCACTTATTGAATAACGCTGGGGGGATTGTTTTGCCTTATATACTGTGAATACTATTATTTATTTAGCAATATTAAAATAATTTTAGTTTTTGAAAATATTACATTCCAAATATGAAAAAGCAAATGGGAACACTTGCTGTAATATAAAGAAGATCAAAGTGAAACCCTGCCTCATGCCGGCTGAGATTCAGAAGCATCTCTGCCTAACCAATGTCTGCCTTTTATGTGATCTTACTTTTATTTGTTAAAACATACATTGTACAAATGGGATAGAAAATGACTTTTTTTAGTTGAATGAATGTCTTTTGTTGAGACTGACTATGCATTGATTCTTTCTGCAGTGGCTAAGAAATCCTGGCCCCCAGCATGAGAAACGGACTTTGTTTGGGGACATGGTGTGCTTCTTGTTTATAACTCCATTGGCTACTATCTCTGGCTGGTTGTGTCTGCGGGGAGCAGTGGACCATCTGCACTTTAGTAGTAGGCTAGAAGCTGTTGGGCTCATTGCACTCACTGTCGCACTCTTCACAATTTACCTCTTTTGGACACTAGTAAGTAGTCTTTTGTTTTGACTTCCATTTACGTTAGAGTATGAGAAATCTTATAATGTTACTCTGGGAAGATCTGGGGACTGTTACTGTCCTAGGAATAGAGATCAAGCTTCTTCAGTAGAATAACAGCTTCATATTATATCTTGAAATCAATAGCATACACACAAAATTTGGTCATTTTAGGTTGGATCTAGGATGGCTTGTGTTCCAGTAGTTCCTCTTAGAATGTTCCTGGATGATAGAAATGGGAGAAGGTGGTTTCGCAACATTCTCTCCCTCCTTCTCTTGCTGTACATTTCCACTGTTCCAGAATATGTTTTTAGAAATGATAAAGACTTCAGGATGAAGGCATATTTGCTTACCTCTTCCTCCTTTCTACTACAGAAATGCTTGGTGGCATTGGAAGCATTGTTTAGATAGAGTGTCCTTCCATCTGTAGAAAGATGGCCTTGGATCCAAGCCAATATTTAGAAAAGCCTAATGAAGGAACTTTAGACAGACTACAATGAGTAAAAGGGAGGGGGGGGGCGGGGGAAGCTGCTGAAACAGAATCAATGCTGGGAAAATAGGCAGCAAAATATTTGCAGAGTAAGGGAACTTTAACATCATATCTATGCAGCAAAGAAAAGACAAACAGATTCCCTTTCTATTTTGGCACTAATAATGGGCAAATTGAAGGGAAAGCTCCAAAATCTTACCCAGTATGCTTTGTTTTCTCTAAGTTGTGTGGGATGGGCAGTGTTAGCAAGAGATTCACTTTATACAAGCCTGCTTCTCATCCTAATGTGATTTCTGTGAGACACCTGCATTTGCCTCCAGACCAGAAACTTGAGATGTTGCTCATCTTTCCTAAATAAGCTTTTGTGGACATTGTGCAGGAGCAACAAACTATAGTGCTCTGAAGAAGCTATAGTGGGAAAGATCTGAGCTGTCTTTTTCCTTTGGTATTGGGTAACAAAAAACATTTTCCAAGGCTCAGTATAGTTCAGAATAACAAGTCTGGAGCTTTTAGTTAAACATGTGAAGGAGAAAGCTGTGTTAAACACTGCTAAACAGTTTTTACCATGTAACCTTGTACACTAATATATTTTGAAACACAACCTGTTTTTCTTCCTCTAGACATCCAGATGTCTCAAATATGAAAGAAAAATTGAGAATGTGATCCTTTTAGAATGGTTGAATTACTTAAAATGGGCTGATTGATTTTCACTGATAAACAAGTGTGAAGGGAATGTAGTGCATCTTCCCAGTTGAAAGGCATCTGATGCAAAGGTCTGCAGGAAAGAAGTAGTGTCTCTTACAGCAGAGAGATGCATCAACTCCACAAATGCTTTCATAAAGAAAAGAAAACTGCTTTTTTACTTATTGTGCTCTCTCATGTAATGTCAATGTAGGACAGATGTTTTTATATAGGTTCTAGTCAACATAACTTTCAATTTGAGTTGAAAGTTCATGTAGGAAATGCTAAAGAAAGAAAAAGGACTGCATCCAGTGTCATGATTCCCACTCATGCCAAAACACTCCCCCTTTCTCTCAAGTATGCTCGACACTTGTGCTTCCCCAGATGTGCCTGCTGTGATCCCGCAGCCATCAAGAACAGATTTACAGGGTACAGCGTCATGGGAGGAGGTATCATTACTGCACAGATACCACTAGAAAGACTTGAAAAGTATTAAATACAAAATATTGTCCCCTCCATAAACAGAAGGATACATGTTCTACCTAATCTTCCCCCTGTAAGAGAGTCCTACTTTCACTGTTGTTTTCAGCAGTGTGTAGTCACTAATCTATAAAAGTTTGTGTTGTTGTTGTTCTCTTTTATGGTAGAAAGTTATTTATTGAAACAAAACAATCACTGCATAATCTGCCATAGCAAGGAATGGTGGTCAGTTATCTTCCCATTCTTGTTTGTCTGTTATTCCCTGATGTTCATCTTGTTATGATGTAAACTAACTTTTGCTCATTACCTGTTTTTCCCCTCCCTTATTTCTGGTTGTCAATCTAAGCATCCTTAGTTGGGAGTAAGCTGTAGTAAGCTCAAAGAGAATTACATCTGAGTAGAAGTGCAGTGGTTTTTCCCATTGCTCATTCTTAATTATTTTCTTTTGTTCCTGTCCATACCTCCTAATTCCATAATTTTTCTCCAATTTCCCTGTTGGACTAAACTGTTATTAATATATGCTAACTTTGGAAGATCACCCACTTTCTGATATTTGGGTGATATTTCCCTAGTCAGTAAACAAAGAAGGTTGGAAACATGTTTGTTTCAGTCCCAAATAATATGTTACATCTTTAATTTCCACTTTTGCTCATGGTAGACCCCTTGCTGACTTTAATTGGAGAGTACTGGGATGAAAAAAAAAATAGGGTGCATATTTGGTTTGTCTTGTTCTGTGCTTTCATCGCTTTGCTTTTCAAACCCTAATATAGTTTCTTTTTCAAAACTTCACCACTTTCACTTTGGCATTTACTGTAAGTTAATAAGATGAATATTCCAGGCTAGAAAAAGGAATTCATTGTCAGCCCAACATCTGCATAAATTAAAGCATTTCATATTAGACTGGCCACATTTGTTTTACCCAGCATTCATAATGCTGTTTGATACTCCATTTCCTGCCTTGAAAGGCATGCGGACTTACAAGATCCCTCTGTGAATTGTTGGCACTGAAGAAATCTTTATAATAAGGCAATGAAATCTGGACGGCAAAAATCCACACAGCCACTAGACAGCAACAGAGTGTTACAAAAAACTATAAATCCTTTGCTGTCCTCAGTAGTCATGTGGATTTTTGCCTCCCGGATCTGGGAGCCCTATTTAGAATCTCCAGTTTGACCTACTTCATGCTGTTACTAAGAATACTACCAAAAATAACCTTAGCCAGTTGATTCAGATTGTGATTTAGCTGTTGGATCTGCATACCCAACAGTGGAGTTCTATAAGAAGCTGTCATATTATTATCTTATTTCCATGATACAGAACCAACTTTGGGAAGAAGTAGTATCACTACTTTTGCCAAGCTCAGGGAAAAATAGCTGTAAAGCCACACTGTAAGACCATCTAGCTGGGAATTCTGGGAATTGCAGTCCAACATAGGTGTCACAGCAAACTGAGACTGCTTCAAAATGGTGGCATGCATATGGTGACATCATGATGTAAAATCCACCCTTACGCAGTGATGTCCCAATGCGTGACAGTAGTACGGAGGTGGCAATGTTTGCATACTTCGTCATTTGCTTTCCTTCTCTGCACTCATGAACACCTGAAAAAAATTGCAAGGTAGGCAGGTTTGGGAAGTAAGCTGCAGATTAAAGAAAAAGGAAGAAGTTACTTCCCTCTCTTTCAGAAGTTCAGAGATAACTACATATCATCATGCAGCCAGAAGGCCATCCATGTATAAGAAAAAGTCATTAGCTATATCAGTGGTTATAAAATACTGATTAACTCTGAGGGGAATTCAGAAAAAAAATGGGTGTGACTGGAGCAGGAGTGGACAAGTTGGCCAGAATGTAGGAGTAGGCAAGGAATAGGTTCATTCCACATTGCAATATTTTGTGCTTGGCTCCCCTTGCATGTCCTAAATGGATCCTTTAAAAGGCATGATATCCTTTCTAATAACCATTCTTCAAGTTGCTTTCATTTTTTTGGACTCTGGATAAGATAGGTTTAAAATATAAACAGATTATAAAGAGGGTGATAGAAACACTAAAGTACCTCAGACACACTAAATCTGGGGATGGTATTGTGTCCAAATCCACATGGGGAAGTGACTTGTTTGAAAAGGGTCCTGTGCATGGAATGCATGGAAAAGAAATCAAAAGAAGCTATAGAACAGTGTTTTTCAAACTTGGCAACTTTAAGAAGTGTGGACTCTGGCTTTCTACATATCATGCAGGCTGGGGAATTCTGTCCACACCTTTTAAAGTCCCCAAGATTGAAAAATGCAGCTATAGAACAAGGCTTTCTGGCAGCAATTCCATACATACATTTTGAAGCAGCTAAAATTGTATGTTCTACCCTAAGTCTGCTTGCATGTATGGATTGTTTTACAGTTATATGCACTCTAGCTTTCTACATATCTTCAGTCTTGAGACCAACATTTTGTTTGAAGGATTTTAGTTTCAAAATAATGTGATAACCTCAGTTAAAGTTTAATTTCAGCTGATCAATATATATATGTGTGTATATACACATAAAAATACAGTATACATACATGCACACACATCACATACACACACACACCATAATCCAGCAAGGGAGATCTTTGCATGCTGCTGAGACACATGTACCTCAATGTTATTGCAACACACTTAATGTAGGTCTGCCTTTCAAGGCAATCTGGAAGCTGCCACTGGTTCAGAATGCAGTGGCCAGACTCTTAGCAGGAGAAATGTTATTGCAGAGTCACTCCCATTCTGTGGTCTCTGCCCTGGTTGCCATTAGTCTGAGCATAGTACTAATTATCACCCATAAAGCTTTATACAATCCAAACAACTAGAGAGGATGTGCCCAAGGAATTTAGATCAGAAGGCAGCTCTTCTCAATAATGGCTGCCACATTATTTATGTATATGTTTATTAAATTTATATCTTGCCAACTTCATGCGGACTCATGAAGGCTTACAAATGAAATTAAAACACCCATGGAATTATATAAACACATTACAATAAAACATGCATGGTAAAAGGCATCAATTAGACATCCATGAAGATAGTGTTAAGATGTTCACAAAGAAAAAAATGCTACTTATAAGTCGCTAACAATAGTTGTCAAAAATCACCAGTAAAATTAAATTCAGCCAACAAAGACTCTCAGGAAAAATTCAGTCTTTAAGACTTCTGGAAAGCCGTCACAGTAGGAACACATATAACATTCTCTGGGATGCTCTTGCCTAAGTTCCATAATGGAAATGCAGAGTCCCCAGGGGCTTCTCCTATCTACGATGAGCATACAGGACAGCTGAGTTTAGTTGAAAGACGTAGGCCTTGTCCCTCCTGACATCTTGGAGGGCACCAGAAACTATTTCATTTGGCCTCTTAGGAGAAATTGTGGCAGTCATCTAGGATTTTTTTTACTGTTTTAGAAGCATTATTAATGGTCTGGTATACCACCTAGAGTCTCTTAGATTTGAGGTGATAAAGAAATAAATATTTGTTAAATAAATAAAATGTCTATTTAAATTGATTGAAATTGCTCAAACTAGTTTTTGACTGGAATAGTTTTTGACTAGAATCTTCCTTTAGTTTCAGTAAAATTATTGTATATTATCTTCATAAAGTTTGCATGGTCAGCCCTCCAGAAAATAGCTATATGAAGAGAAAATTGGCATGAGTACTCTGTCTAAAATAATAGGCAGCCTAAATGAACATCTTTCTCATTATTTATATTATCCAGTACAGTTCTCCAGCAGATGTGCTGCTGCAGTCAATAAATGTAAATCATAAATACCAATTTAGATAAACAATATATGGTACACGGAAAAGGACAGCTTTTTAAAATTCTGTATCTTAAATTATATTTGATATTAGGAGGGATGTGCCATGACCATATTTTATTGCCTCTTAATTGCTACCCCAATAAATATTCATTTTAAACTACAGTTGGTGAGCTGAATTCAACATCCTGTGAGTGTCCTTTTCATCAAGCTTTGGGAATTTCCTTTGCTGTCCTCTTCCTGCGGCTTTCTCAAAAAAAAAAAAAGTTGAAAAAATTGTGAGGTTGGGGAAGCATGTGAAGGTTTATTTACTGATAAGGATCTTAATTTGCAAACTTCAGTATCCTGTACAGCTTAAATTCTCTCTGAATCTTAAAAGTGCTTTTCATCCAAGAGTATTATTTTACACACATATGGGGAGGCGATAAGCCTAAACCAAATATGGGCTCCCTCAATGTATAGAAAATACAATTCCAGTTGCATGGTAGCTGCATGATTTATGTTGTTTGCCAGGTGGGAGAATCTTTCTTCTCCTATTATAACTTCAGCGGGAGTGAACTATATTAATTAATGAGGCCATGTGCTCTCCAGCTCAGAAAAGAGGTTTCATAGTTCCATTGTGTAACAACAGGGGCTCACTGCAATAGGATACACACACACATATATTGCATTATATATATATAATGGTAATTATACAAAATTATAGAAAAATACAGTGAATACTGTAAACCTAAAACATTTGGAAGAAGTAAGTTTCTACTGAAAAGTAGACAACCCTTATTCAAAGCATGTAAAGTTATACTTCAAATAGGACAGCAAAATAAGCTTCAAGTTCACGCAGCTTCCCCACCGCAGGCAAAACTTGCAATGCTGACTGGGTTTTCTGGATCCATCCACAGGGAAAAAAAAAAAAAGAGTTTGAGTAAGAACTAATGTCTTTCCTGAACAGGCACCTCCCATTTGGCAAGAAAGAATTCTGACCTGCAATCAGCTGAGATTGTATCAAGCTACTTAACTGCTTACGTACTAGTAAAATACCTGCTATGGTGTTGTTTATTTCAAATCCCAATCCAGTTTCTATTCAGCCGACTTCTGCATAATAGTTTTGCAGTGTGCTTGAATTATACTTCGTTATCTCATGCTATGACCCTGAATCATCTTTTTTTTTAACACAGTAGCAAAAGTCTGTGCAAAATTGCATAGGGTATGACACTGAACTGGTACAGTAGCCCTTACACTGTATCCTGTTAACTTTTTTTTTTTTCAGGCAAACATTTATAATACACTGTTCATACTCTTTAAGCATATTTGCTTTAATTTAGTAAAGCCATTTAATTGTTGTCCATTTTCAATCCACTAATAACAACTGCAGGACAGAAGGTTGTGCACAGTTCAGATAAATCTTCCTTCAGTTTTGTGCACTTGGGTGAAAAAGCTCAAACTCACATTGCCAACATCGTTATATAAAACAACTAGATTTTAAGTTCCAGTTAAAGCCAGGTATTAAATGGCGATCAAGTCTGATATTGACCTCAGGCTGCTGGTTTTCAAAATGTGATTCTAATCGTTGCAGTTTTTAGTAGCCTTACTGCAGTTTATGTTACCACAAGTAAAGGGTTTCAAAATGTATCATATATGCAACTTGGATCAGGTTAACGGAATCTGATGCATAACCCATGATGCTTGGCTGAATCCAGCCACCTAGTCAAACTATATTTGCAATCTATGCTTATGACCTAATTTGACTGTGAGACCCCACCATAGATAGTTCAGAACTCCAATGGTGTGGAGTGTTGTCATGTAGGTGTAGCCTTTCTGAGTCTGATGCCTTCCAAATGTGTTGGGCTTCAGCTGTCATCATCTCTCACACTTCTAGAATCACTAGATTAGGGATGGCAATGGTGCAGGATACCAACTGTTATTAAAGGCCATATTATAGATGTAGTATGGTATTACATTTAGTTGATTGATATATTGTCTTTCATAAGATATACCTCAGGGCAGTTATTAATTTTTTTTTCACATTGGCCCTCATATTAAGCCAAGAGATGTATAAATCAAAGCCTGCCATCTGGGCGAGTAATATACTGCTGTATCTCAATAATGTAAGAGTTTAGTGGAGCAATTATTTTGAGAACAGAGATCCATACATTTGCAAAGGAGCTATTTTCCATCATTCCTAAATAAGACCCTGTCTCTCTCAAAGACTGCTGATTATCCCTTTAAATGAATCTGACCATTGTTTTCCTGATCAATGAACAAGTCTCATCTCTGTTCTGGGCAGGAAGGGTCCTGGATCCAAGTTTCTGGTTGTTTTTTTTTTAGGTGATGAAGAGCAGATCCTACTTTCACACATGAGTTTGAGTTTAGCATCACTCATAACTTTAAAAGTTTACAAAAATATTTCATCAAAAATTTTTTAGAAAACCCAAAAGATTTAGAAATGGTTGTGTGGTTCACACAATTTTGCTATCACTAACAACATTGCAAACTAACAGAAGACCTTCCTTACAAAATTCAAAGTTGAGCTACTGAAATTCAGTGGCTGACATTGCTTAGGCATTGCCTGAAGGTAAGAACCCATTGTAAACAGCCTACTAGGCTTAACTAGGTTATCCTGTGAAAATGTCTTAAATGTTTAATGGGAACCTGGCTTACAGTGCAAAAATTGCTGAAAAAACTATGCTTAAATAATGGCATAGTACTAAAGTTGATCAAGGAACATAACTACTGTTTCACCGATATAAAAGAAGCCTACTGGAAAGCCACCATTTACTAGGGAAGAACCCTGGTAACCCAAAAAGAAGCCCATGAATGTAGATAGCCTGTGATGATATTGTGCCACTAGTGGTCATGGTAATGGAAATAAAGTCTTCCACATGTGGCTAAGGATCTACAGACCTGCAAGTATTCCATTCTCCTGATACCCCCTCCTAAAAGAAGCTCTTAGTTACACCGGCCCTGGAACTGATACACAATAATTAGTTCCTTCCCACTGACTATTACCAATAGTCCTTACCTCCTCCTGTCCTGGGCACAGTGACTGACAGGAAATGGCATTGTGGAATCTGCCTACTATCCCTGTGTCACCACTATCACACGTCCAATCAGACTGAAGAATTTGAAAGTCCTGTGGCCATTGTAAAAGTGCTATGACAAGTGCTTGAAAGAACCATGATTATTTGAATCTCATTATAAATGGGTCATTAGGTATACCACTTCCTAAATATGTTGTCAGTACTATCCCAATACACTGATCTGTCTGAAATGAGATTTGGATGTTTCCAAAGAAAGACATTGCCAGATGTATTACTGCATAATTCAGACACCAGTCTGAAGAAGGTTGCTTTACCTTGCTGTGTGGCAAGGTAACATATATTAAAATGAATGATACTCCAAACTATTAGCACTTTCCCTTTTTTACACTGAGTTCAGAACAAGGCTCTTGAATTCACCGAAATTATTTACAAAGTGCTCCTAAGTGGATTGGCATATTACCATGAATCTTTTAGCTCCATTATACTTATTTATTATATGGGGCTGGTATAGAAAAGGAAAACTAGTTTAAGTATTTCATCAACAATACATAGTTTATAAATATTAGTAATATTTACACTTAATACAGAAGCAGACTGAAAAATTGAAATTTGTAATCCTTTCAACACTGCCTTGAAGTGCATATTGAACTGAGAAGAACTGGAGTTAAAAGAGAATCATTCAGATTGAGGCCATTAGATGGAAGGCACAATAATGCAACCTGCAGTATAAAGGGCCCTTGACTTTTGTTCTGAGTGTGTTTCTCTATTCATTTAAACATGGATTCTCCTCTTCCTTTTTCTGCAGGTATCCTTTAGGTACCACTGTAGATTATACAATGAATGGCGTCGGACCAATCAAAGAGTTATCCTTCTCATCCCAAAGTCTGTCAGCATCCCTTCTAACCAGCAGTCCTTGCTGGGCCTGCATTCCGTCAAAAGGAACTCAAAAGAGACAATTGTCTAATTGGGATCATCCTGTCCAGAGGCCACGAACTACATGTGGGATCTGATTCCATCCCACACCCGGTAGCATCATAGTTGGAAAGACACTTTTTGTAGAAGAGAAGACATGACTGTTGCAATTTAAATCATGGATGCTGCAATCATATGATATTTGCTAAGCTGCCAAACATGTCTAAAATTTAGCAGATACTGTATGGAATCTTCCAATACCATGTCGATAGCTGCATCACTAGGGATGCATCCCTTTTTTAATTGTGATTAAAAACTATGATGGCAAACAATGCAAAATATGTGAACTGCATTATTTCTGAGACAGGTCCAGACATCCATCCTCTGTGCTGCATTCTCCCTTCCTATATCTAGATTAATTAATGAAAATTGGAGGATGCTTCAGTAGGTATAATGACAGTAAGAGTGTGTGAGAGAGAGCACATGCATGCAAAACCAGTTTACCACATAGGCATATTAGTTTCAAAGACAGCCAAAAGAAAAATTCTCAGTGGAAGGCTGATGAAAAGTTTTACAGCTTAGTGCAGTGTTTTTCAACCTTAGCAACTTGAAGATGCGTGGAGTTCAACTCCCAGAATTCCCCAGCCTCCCCCAGTTGAGAAACACTGGCTTAGTGTATTGAGAAAAAAGACAATTTCTGAAGACTTCGTAATTACATATTAACCACAATCCCAAAGTAAATGGGGCTCTGAGATTTATGTAATATATTTCACTCTTCCCCTAATACCCCTTCCAGGTTTGTTGGGACTGACCGCTACTCCCAGGATTTCTGTCCTGCATTTACAACATCTGGAGGGAACCAGACTGGGGAAGTTTGTTTTATACAGTACTTCCCCAAACTCAGTAGTGGCAAAGTTTCTTTTTTGTTTGTCTTGTTTTTGTGCCTTTGAGTCAGTTCCGACTCTTGGGGACTGCCTGGACAAGGCAATATTTCTTCAGTATTGGTAAATATAGGTCACCGAATGCACATGTGGATCTCTTTTTATGTGCTAGGGCTATCTTTTACTGCAGTGATTAGTATATTCTCTTGCCCAGTTATGGATATTAATATTTGGACTTCAGCTCCTAGAGCTAGCTGGGGAATTCTGGGAGTTGAAGTCCACACATCTTCCAGTTGCCAAGGTTGAGAAACACTGCTCCAAAGGGATATCTATAAATACTGTACATCAGTCAGAGTACAGCAGAAGGAAATTAGAAACAAAATATTTACCTATGATGTTTTCTATTTACATACATTTATTTATTTATTTTCGAGGTTAAAAAGTTATGCTTTTTGACATTTTCATCACAATAGTAACCTTTGATATGGGGCGAAGTAGGGAAGATATAGCTCTGAGTTCTGCAGTGCTAATGGTTTACCAGCCTCTGCAAAACTTGCAGAGCGGAGATGGACCTGATCTGCCAAAATGTTCCCCAAAAGCGATTTGAAACTTTCTTACATAATTTCTTTACCTTCATGATTCCCACCTTCAAGGGACCAGCTTTACAACATTTTGTAATGGAGAAGACTTGCAGTCACAGGTACCGACTACAGCTGTTATAGTATGTTTCATCTGTGATTCGTATCAGAGATGTCTGGAAAACACCATGTCAGAAAGCAATTTTCTCAAGCAGGGAGGAAAAGGAAACTGGTTTTTTGGGGGGAAATGATTGATTGAAATCTCAAGTGAACTAAGTACATCACAACAATATTCTCTAAATTTAATTCCTACATTTATTTTGTGAGGGAGACTTTTGCACAGATAATAAAGGACTGGCTCATTAGACATGTTCTAGGAAGCTGGGACTTGCCTTGCATTACAATGAGTAAAACTACAGCTTTGCTGGATTTTCAACTTGACAGATAAGTTTAGATGGGAATATCTAAGCCCTAACTTCTTTGTGCTACAAGACTAAGACCTCTTTGTAAAAAATGTTTACAGCCGCCTTATAATCGTAGCCAGTTCTAATTTGGAATCTGAATGTTAAATTCTTCATTTCTTGGGTGGCATGTCTTGGCTGTGACTGCCTTTCCCAAAGCAGGAGAGACAAAGGCATCATTTCAATCCATTATTTTTAGAATTAGGCTATCAAATGGACTTTCTTACATCAACAAATGCTCCGAGCATGTAGCATATTTATTAATTAAAATATGTTACTGAATCGTGAGATTAGAGGAAATTTCAACATTTATCCCCTGTTTCCTGTGTTGTGGGGTGAAATGAAGAGGATATGTATTAAAGCAAATTGCAAAGACTTCAAATGGCTTGAACAACTGTTCTTTGTTAACTAGTATTATTGAGTCCCACCACATGCAGATTCCACTCCACATCTACTACTGGATGTGGTCATGGCCATCACACAATGCCAACT